>BSYR01000020.1:29402500-30652500 GCA_030270665.1 Hibiscus trionum | reverse complement strand
AATGTACATATATCGACGTCAATTTATACCGACAGACAAAAAGCGTTGGTATAAACATCATATACTGACGGAAAATAGAACTATCGGTATAAGTTTAAAATATACCTACAAATAATATTAACCGTCGGTATAGATGAACCATATAGCGACGGATTTATTCTGTCTGTCGGTATAGATTATAGGTAAATTATATACCAACAGAATATCTTGACAATGGTACAGGTATGTTTAAAATTTTGGCTTTATTTAAAAATAACAAAAATAAAACAAAACAATAAAATACCCGAAAAATTAAAATCCCTAATCCCATTCTCTTCACCTTTGCTCATTCACTTCTCTGCTTCTTCACCGTTGCTCAAGTCACCGTTGCACCGGCCACCAGGTAATTCTCTTATCTCTTTCTTTTCTTCACTCCTTTTTTCTGGTTTTTCTCTGCTTCTTCTTTGCTTTTCTGGTTTCTCTGATTTGTTTGAGAAGAGAGTAAAAATTGTGTGATGTTTGTTTGACTTGAAACCTAAACTATGAATGTTTTGATTGAATATTCCTAGAAGTCCCGACCATATCTGGTTTCATAGAATAAAATGCGTCTCATTTATCTCAAAGAGGATGTTTGTCTTTGTGATTTCTGGTTTTGATTGAATTGCTTAGTCCATGTGATGTTTGTTTGCCTACTCGTTTTCTCATGACTTCAAATAAGAATCGACATAGAATTTTTTATTATAAAAAATATTGATTCGAGTCTTTTCTCATGACTTCAAATAAGAATCGGCATAGGGTTTTAAATTTAAATTACGTCCCATTTAAATTTATAACCAATTCAGCTTGTGGGAGTAGAAACCTTAACAACAAGGTCACAAAGAGTGTCGAATAAAATCAAAGGGTTGAAGGTCCGTTGTCGTCATCATTATCATCATCTCGTGAATCATCATCACTCGGCGACATATTTATGGCAGCAGCATGTAGAATGAAAGAACTTCGAAAGAAGTATTTATGCTTTATGCCATTTTAGATACAGTTCCTTTTTCACACGTATGACAGTTTGTAAGACTGTAAATTATTTCACCTAGCACTTAACAAGCTAGTGAATTACACTGAATCATATTTGTGTGCAGATTCACTGATATGTTGTAGCCTTATTCAAATTCAGGGCTTAGAAAAATGAATGAAATATTTATTCAAAATTTTGAATGAAGTTTTTTTTTATACACCAACTCTAAATTGAACATCATGTGTGTAAATCTCAATAAAAACCAAAGATCTATGATGTTGTTGATCAAGTTTTCAAAATGGGTCAATTATATTACATTGAACATCTATTTAAGTTGTACATGTCGATTCTTTTTTGAAATCATCACTCAAATTTGAATTAGAGATATGATGGTTTAATAATGATTTTAATTTTTGATTGTTTGTATATTCTGTTGCTTAATCATGAAAGAAATTATGATGTTAAATTTAACTTTTCTCGCTTATACAGGTAAGTTTATGGACTTGACAGAGGTGGGCTCGAACGACCTTTTACAAGCAATTAATCAAATCTCTTCTTCTCACTCTAGTGAACCATATGTGTTGTTCTTAATGTTAAATGTCTCATGGCGTCAATTACCTGATTAGCTATTGATTAAACTACTTAGCGGGTTCCTGTGTTATAAGCTGAAGAGTAAATTAGCCCCTTAACCTTTACTATAAAGGTGAACAAGTTAGTCTCTATACATTTAATTTTGAAGTAAATAAGTAAAACTTTAAAGGAGGTATTATATGAGATAGGTTCTGGTTTATGCCATTGTCGTATTTCTCATGTTAAATTGTATTTTATTTGATATCTTATTTAAGATTTTATTTATCCGGAGGAGTGATTAAGTTATATATTAATTTTATGGGTAGATACCACAACCTTCTGCAAGGGAGAAAGAGTTGTAATCTCAGGTGCTTCAGCTGCAACAAAGGTACGAAGTGAAAGCTAAGACATCGCTGATTTTCTTAATAAGGACAGCTTTAAAAACTCAAACCGTTTATATATTAATTGGCTTAAGTTCATTTATGTGTTAACCAAACCGTTTGAAAGTACAATATGTATTCATAATAAGGACAGCTTTAAGAATTCAGAAGGTAATTGTGCAAAATTTACCTAGTTTTGATAGTTTAAGTGTTGGAATAGATTGTATTGAATATATATATATATATATATATATATATATATATATATATATATATATATATATATATATATATATACGACAAAAATACTGATTTGGCTTAGTAGAATTAAAGAGAAGGAAGGTTACCTTGTGTAAAACACAAAAGCACATAGGTGTCTAAAATAAGAATATGAATGATTATGGGGCTATTTTGATTGTCATAAGTAATACACCTTGTTTTAATTATCTTTGGTAGCAATGCAACATGTATGAATAACTTTACAAGAGGTATTAATACCTTGGAGAATGTATATAGATGACTAGGTGTGCACATACAAGTTTGTAAATTAATAATTCTTCTAGGGGCTATCTATAGCGAAATTTTGATTGTTTTACGTATGTGACTGCTTGTCTCTAAAAGAGAAATTGTTCGGATTGAGTTACATACTTAAACGGGGTTGTCCTGCTTGCTAATGGAAGAGTGATAGATGAGTTATATGCAGGTTTTATTGCTGCCATGTTCTGCATGTATAAGTTTATATTTAGGCTGTTAAAAGTGTTATAAAGACATGAAAATTATGCTCTAATAAAACAAGAACTGATCTAAAACATTTATGTGTTAACCAAACCGTTTGAAAGTACAAAATGTATTCATAATAAGGACAGCTTTAAGAACTCAAAGGTAATTGTGAAAAATATACCTAGTTTTGGTACTTTAAGTGTTGGAATGGATTGTATTGAATATATATATATACTGATTTGGCTTAGTAGAATTAAAGAGAAGGAAGGTTATCTTGTGTAAAACAAAAAAGCACATAGGTGTCTAAAATAAGAATGAATGAATGATTATGGGGTTGTTTTGATTGTCATAAGTAATACACCTTGTTTTAGTTATTTTTGGTAGCAATACAACATGTATTAATAACTTTACAAGAGGTATTAATACCTTGGAGAATGTGTATAGATGCCTAGGTGTGCGCATACAAGGGCAAACAATGATTGAATTGTCTCTTATGATATACTATGCTTAACGAATACATAATATGTAATAGTATGATGTTCATTGGTAATACAGGTACTATTGATGGATAAGACATGGATCAATCTTAGATCAATGGCAAGTGAAGAATACATTAGAAGGGTTACTAATTTTTAAAACTTTCCCTTTAAGAGAACTGAAGACGGAAAAATTTGGTATCCTTGTGTGAATTGTGTAAACACTTATAGAGTATCTAGGAGAGATGCATTTGATCACTTAATATGTGATGGCTTTCTTAAGGGTTATGTCCGTTGAATTTTTCATGGGGAGCGATGTGATGGATCTACGCCACCAATTCCAACTAATGTAGAAGAAAGAGAGTTTGAACATGACATTCATAACCTCTTGAATGATATGATGGAAGAGTGAGTTATGAATAATGATGAACGTAACAATCATTCGGTAGATGCAACTACAAGGTTTGGCGATCATAATCATAGACTTCAAGGAGACAATTTTTTTGATTTACTCAAAGATGCAGAGGTACCACTTTATCCAAATTGCAAGAACTTTTCAAAGTTATCATTTATCGTTTATTTTTTCCACATTAAATGTTTTAATGGGTGGACAAATAAGTCTTTCAATTCCTTATTGGAGGTGTCAAAACTTGCATTGCCGGATGATAATACTTTGCCAAGGTCCTATCATGAATTGAAAAAAATAATTCGTGAATTGGATTTAAGATATGAAAAGATTCATGCTTGCCCAAATGATTGCATGTTGTTTTGGAAGAAAATGAAAAAAGAGAAATTTGTTTGAAATGTGGAGCCTCCCGATGGAAAGGAACCTCAAATAGTGTCGAAGATGAGGATGTTGACACTTCTTCAGGAAAAAAAAAAGTAACAAGCCGCAAAAATTTTGCGTTGGTTTCCCCTCATTCCAAGATTGCAAAGACTATTTATGTCTTCAAATGTTGCTCCTTTGATGACTTGGCATGAAGACAGTCGTAAGAACGATGGACGTATGAGGCATCCGACAGATTCCTTGGCTTGAAAATCATTTAATTCTCGGTATCCTAAATTTTCTTCAGATCCTCGTAATATCCACTTAGGATTGGCTTCTGATGGTTTTAATCAATTTAGAACTCTACGTAGATGGATTTGGTAGGATACAAGTTGTGGTGCAATGTGTGTATGGTATGTGTTTGTACAAGATGATCGACAAATCAAAATATCTGGAAACGCATGGTGGGGCGCCACGAAAATGATCGATACCACAAAATCACAATAGCTGCAACTTTAGTTGTCCTATCCAGGGCTACAGCTTTTGGTGGGTTCCAGTTACATTTGATAGCGCGGGTCAAAGCTGCTACCATTGTCAGTGTTTTCGAAGCTATGTTAAGACCCTCGTATGTAGCGGTGTTGGTGACATATGTATCGTGGAAGATGATGATTATCGCGTACTCACGAAATCCACGAAGCTTGAGGGCTCCAACAACTAGGACAAACTATTGCACCTCTCGTTGACACTTTATCTACAGCAACGACAAATCTCTCGTCGGCCATACAAATCAGACAAACTATTACACCTCTCGTCTATATCAATTCATATGTAAATTATTTGAGTCTGCATGTTTAGGGGTACAAAAATAAAAGTATAATTTACATATGTAATTCGTATGTAATATTTTACGGGTTTCAATGCATGTATTCTATAAAGAACAATAATTTGAAAGACCACTGGTTCATTTACACCCTTATAAATAAACCCCTCCGGTTCCTCAACATACTCACTCTTTCCTTTCCTTTCCTTTCATTGTAATTCGCTGAAATTTTCCCTTAGTCTATTTTTTTCATTCTAGTTATATAATGGTTGATGTCGACACTGACGGTGAACTACAAGTCGGGATGATATTCACTACAAAAAAATGGCAGATGATGCAATTAAAAACTACAACATACGCCGATCAATTCGTTCGACGGTGAAGAAAATGATTGTAGACAACTATATCGCAAAATGTGTCAAAAAGCGCAATGGCGGTAACTGAAGGATTCGTGTATCACGGACAAAGAGGCTGAACAACGTTTGGCAAATAACAAGATACGACGAACCTCATACATGCTAGTTGTTCCAATGTAATTGATATGTAATACGTTTTGTTAATTAATGTTCTAAGTATGTGCTGAACAACGTTTGGCTAAACAACGTTTTGTTAATTAATGTTCTAAGCGGTTAGATGTAATAGTTTCTCGTCTCGCCGAATCATTTTCGATGCCCTCGTCTTGACATATTATATTCATCGTAGTATACCAAAGATGTAATAGTTTCTCGTCTCAACATATTATATCGATCGATATATATGTACCGAGGCCTGTTGAAAGTCGCATTATATAAAACGTGACTTCTTTGAAACTCGCGTTCTACAAAACGCGACTTCTTTGAAACTCGCGTTCTACGCGAGTTCTCTCTGGAAAAACTCACAATCTATAAAACACGACTTCTCTTGACATGTAAGGAATCTGTAAAACTGGCACAACTCGCGTTTTTTCATTCGAATTAAATTTACTCATGTGATGTTTTTCATTTACTATAAAAACCCACGAATTGAAGTTTTATTTTCTCATATCTATTTCACCAAAACATCCAACTCAACTCTTTGCTCCTCTTACGGCTAAATTTTTGCAATATTTTATTTTCTCGAAACCTATTTCGACTCAACAATCACTAGCAAAATGCCACTCGACGATTTATTGCAGTTGATATCAAACGAGGTTAGTAAACACAGTGACAAGCATATTTCTTACTTGAAATGTAAAATTCCAACACTGACGGTAGCTGAAACGCACTACCTTCTGAAGCTTACCAACGAAACTGAAGTTCGTAACATGTATGACCAGCTCTATTATGTAGAAGCTAAATACATCCATTTAAATGTTAAGTTCGATGAGGTCAACGCCGGTGAAGGTAGTACGTCTGCACCCGTAGAAGTTGCTCCGTTCGCACTCGCAGCAACCACTGAACAAGCTCCATCTTCACCGGATGTTGATACAGCTGTCGACGAGTTGTAGCTTTTTATATATAGGCGTAGACAACAAAAACAACAGATGATCGAACAACTTAACTTAATTTCAGATATTTCAACTGACTATGATAATTCTGATTAACCTTTCACTTTTATTAATGTTCTAAGTATGTGCAACGCTGCAATTTATCATCCTTTATTTATTTATATGAAACATTATTTCGTAAAAATCATCTTAAATTATATTTTTCCAACGCGTTACAGCTTGAGGATACAATTTACTTCAAATATTCAAACAACATTATTTACATCCCATTACCTCAATTATTCAAACATGTATTCAATTTTGTCTGATATAAGGGTACATAATACCAATAATATTCACTCGGACCGAACTTTTCCTTTTTCAGGTGTGTCAGACACGCTGTGTCATCGTTTGAGTTTGCAAAGAACTCGCTTTATGTAGAACGCGAGATACAAAAGAACTCGCTCTCTACAAAACGCGAGATCTAAGGTTCTGATAGGAACTCGCTTATTGTAGAAAGCGAGTTCTTTACTTTTCTGACACGTCTGCAAAAGCAAGATCCCTCGGGATTTTCCATATGAGATTGATCCTTTGTTTCCTTATATGAAGCAAAATGCAATACTGATATTGTATAGTTTTCATTCAAGTCTTTCAATTTTTTGAAGTCTTTTAATTGCTGGAAAAATGTGAAGATATACAACGTACAATTCGTATAGTATGAGGGAGGCAGTATCATCATCCCACAACTACATGAGGTCATCCGACCATGAAGCGTTCAACCCCTTCGATGATTTATCACATGGACGATACTAAGCGTATGTCCCTAGTACGAAGTACGTTCAACCATCTATGGTGAGACATTCTTGTGTTGGTGCGCTCGACTTTGGTCTTGGTAATACGGTTCGTGAGTGGTCTCGCGATCGACGACCAGTCTGCTCGCCTAAAAGGGTAGCAGTCGATGACGCAGAACTATTCCAATTCGAGGGGGATACTTCTGACGAAGAACCAGTTAGGGAACCCAAACCCGATGGTGATGAGCAAAGGCTCTTCTATGAACCACCAACAGACGTGAACATTCCAACATGTTGTATCAAAGATTTAGAAGGCAACAAAGAACACCCGAAGGAAAACAACATTCCAGTATCGGCTGCACTTATTTCTTATTACCATCCACCATCCCATTTCACAACGGTTGATATAGATGCCTTGAATGTTCCAGAATTTTTACAATTCCAAACAATTGATGGTTACAACCACCATGCTGGTGGTGAAATGTCCATTGGGATGACATTCCTGACAAAAAGAACTAGTCGTGGCCGCTATTAAGCACTACAACATTCGTCGGGCAGTTACGACGACTGTGAAGAAAACTCAACCGGATTTCTACATTGCGGAATACGCCCACAAGAACTAGGGATGTAAGTGGAGGGTTCATGTATCATCCTTGAAGAAGGCGAGCGGGCTCTAGAGAATCACGAAACTAGAAGGGCCTTATACATGCACTGTGAGCAACCTAAGTCAGGATCACAAGAACTTGGATGTGCACATCCTATACGATACCTTCATAGAAAAGGTCAAAGCAAATCCCCGTGTGACAGTTGCCACTTGTATCGTTGCAGCTCAAAAACATCACGGCTACATTCCTGAATACCATGAAGCGTGGTATGCAAGGTGGCAGGCCATACAAAAAGTGTTTGACCAATGGGAGGAATCTTATAACCAACTATGTCGTGGCTAAACCTGATGCAGAAGCACATACCCGGAACGGTTGTGAAACTTGAGACGGTTCTGACATACGAAAATGATCGTGTTGTACCAGGTGTTTGTCAATTCAAACGGCTATTTTGGACTTTTTCACAGTGCATAAATGCATTCAAGCACTGCAAGTCAATGGTTCAGATAGACGGTACTTGGTTGTACGGGAAATATACACAGGTCTTACTTCTGGGGGTTGCACAAGATGACAATCGAAAAGCTATTCTTGTAGCCTTCACAATAGTTAAAAATGAGGATCTCGAGTCTTGGTTGTTCTTCCTTAAGAACCTACAGAGACATGTTCTTTCTCATATAATGCGGGCAAGGGATGATGGGATATGTGTTATTTCCGACAGAGGCACAATGATCATGTAGGCAATAGAACGTTTGGGCCAGTCTTGGGAGCCTCACCACATTTACCACCGCTACTGCTTACGACACATTGCGGCCAACTACTTGTACAACTACAAGAATCAAGATGAACGTGCTCTGGTGCTTCGAATGGGCACGTCTTTTAGGTTATTTGCATTTACGATATCTTTGCATGTGTTGTTCGCCCCTAACTATTCAACTGTTATTTCTTAGGCAACTCGCATTATGTACATGAGCTAGACCAACTGTTCGAAGAATTTTGAGCCAGAAATAAAAAAGGCGAGGACTACCTTACCGAAATCCCGAGGGAAAATGGCTTAGATCATATGACGGGGGTAAACGATATGGTCACATGACAACGAATTTGGCTGAGGCGGTCAACTCAACACTCAAGGGAGTGCGGCATTTACTTATCACTTCCGTTATCAAAGTGACATACTATCGTTTGACTACCCTATTTGCAACCCTGGGAAGGCAAGCAACTAAGTACATGACAGGTGGCCACAAAGTCTACCCGGATCTCCTCGAGCAATTGCAAACTTATGTGTGCCATTCAAATGCGATGATTGCAACTCTCTTCTTTCGAGAAGGTCATTTGTTCCGTGTTTCAGTATTTTCGAGGCCGTTGGAAGGAATACATCACAACGCGTACGTGGTAGATCTTAGGCAAAGAACCTACGAGTGCAGAGTATTCCAAACATTCAAATATCCGTGCGCACACGCCATTGTTGTTTGTTCTTTCCAACGGATTCACTACATGAGAGTGCTTGATCTGGTATACTTACTAGAAATGGCATTCAAGGTTTACGAAAAAGAGTTTCCTCCCATCGAAAATGAAATTGATCCGTGTGCCGTTGACGCTAAACCGACCATACGCCCAGATCCTGCACTACTAAGACAAAAGAGATGTCCACGATCGACACGAATTTACTATGCGGAGGATATGGTCGAACATAGAGAAAAAACCTAACAAAGGAAACATTATACTATATGTAGAAATCCCGGACACACGCATAACAAGTGTCCTAATCGCTCGGGCCCTCGCATCAACTAAGTGATTGTAATTTCTTACTGTCTGCGTTCCTCAAGTTTCGGTTTAAATAATAAGATCTAATTTGTTTTAAAAATTCTCTTTCCGACTTGTCGTTCCTGCACAAAACCACGATTTGAAACTATTTTCAACGCAAATTTTATACCCTTTCTCTATGTATCGCGCGTCTCAATATCAGTCTTAGATCGAAGACAAGTTTCAGTACAACGCCTCCAAGGTTAAAAATTGCGACAATTCTCGGATTATAAACCTGGAAATTTTGACATAACAAGCCTATCAGGCCATTTTATATTTTCATTCATTCAGAAAAACAAGTTATATAACCGTTTTTGACGCGAATTTTAGTCGGTTTAGAATGGACCGAACTTGCCCATATTGGTATCAAATGAAAGACAAGTTCCAATACTACGAACCTAAACTCAATGTTTACTAAAAATATACGATTAATAAGCCCGAAATATTGCTCGAACATGCCTATAGACGCTTGGCCTGGCAGCCCGATTTACAAAAAACTCGCTTTCTGCAGAAAGCAAGTTCCTTGCGATAAATTCAGCCGGCTTTTCAAATTCTCGGGGAACTCGCGTTTTGCAGAACGCGAGTTCTTGTTAAATTCGTTATTCTGAAAAGCGCTGACACATATGCAGAACTCACTTTCTGCATGTAACGCCCGGGTTTAGGGGCTAGGTGAAAATAATATTTTAATATTGTCTCGGGTTTCGACTTTAATATTTTATTTATTAAAATAATGGTTTGGGCCTCGGGTTTTAAGATTTGGACTAATTTTAAATTGAGCCCAAAAGCCATGGATGGCATTATTGTGGTTTCCCTTTTTCTTTAAGGGCATTTTGGTCATTGAGCATTAAATTTTTAAACAATTATAAAATAAGGTTGAGTGATCATCTTCTTCACTTCTCTTCCATTCCATTTCCAACGTCAAAAATCTCTCTCCCTTTAGAGATACTATTTCATTCCATAACTCATCCGTTTTTGAAGATTTTTCAAAGGTAAGGACGTTTTTGACTTGTCCTTGTTATTCTCTACATGTTGATACCAATTGTTTTCATTTTTATACATGTTTTGAGATTTGAGGTTTGGAGGGTTTTGGATCCAAATATGTTATTTTTGATGTCTTTAACCAAGTTTTCTATTTGTTTAAGTTATAGGAGTTGTCTACACTCAAAAAGGATCAACAAAAATCGATTTTTACAACATTTTATGGAATTTTCGGATTTGGGGAAAAATGAGGTTTTTGAGAGGTTTTAAGTTGAGTTTTGGGGATGTTTTAGGTGAAATTTTGATGGCTGATGATTAGACTATATGTAAGTGTTGTTTTGGAGGCTTTATGAGTAAATTAAAGTTTGAGATCATTGGTTTGAGGGGTGTTTAGGGGCTACTCGAGATTATGAATTTTGATGTTGTGTGCTTGGTATGTAATTGTGTTGGTTACTTTAGAATATGGACTGAATTGGGATTATTTAAATTGTGTTGAAATGTGTAGAAATGAGAAAGTTGGTTGGTGAAGCTTCGGGGACAGATTGAGGATTTCGGAAATTGTGAGCTTGGTCTTCGATCTTCTTTTGGGTAGCAACGGTGAGTAGAATTGTTGAATTATGCATTGTGCTCGATATGGATCTTCTTGGGGTTGGGTGGAACCTTAAAGGGTCACCTAAACCCTTGTGTAAGCCTCTCTAATCTCATGTTGTTGTGGTTTGATGAATGTTTATAATTCATGAGCTTTAAGTGCATTTGAGTGGTAAATTGTGTAGTTGAGTTTAGTTCTTGCCTCACGTGATGGTTGTCGTTGCTCCGGTGATGTGTAGTCCCGCCGGTAGCAAAAGTATAAGACTCTGGTGATGTGTAGTCCCACCGGTAGTCACTGGTTGGGTATTCTTTTGATGTGTAGTCCCATTGGAAACTCACTAGTTGAAACGGTGATGTGTAGTCCCACCGTACTTGTAGGTTGGTTGTGCTTGTGCAAACCATGTGTGTTGTTGTTAATGAGATTGGTTCTTGTGCATTCATTGTCTTCTTATATATAAACGTGTTTTGGAAAAACTGTACGTTGTGAATTGTAGAGTCTCTCTCACTAAGCTATTTGGCTTACGCTCTCTTTGTTTCCAACGTACAGATCGTTAGAGTTTGGAAGGCAAGCGGGTGAGGAAAGAGCTTTTGGAGTTCTCAAGCTAGTTACAAGTATGGTTTGTGTTTTGATAAATTGCCTAGACAATGGGGTATAGAGTTTAGAAAGTTGTAATTAAGCTTGAGATGTTGCTTGTGTAAATATGTCTTAATATGTATGTCTTTTAAATGATTAAGGTTGTTTTGATGGCATGCTCTTTATGATATGTTGTTAATGCCTTATGTTGATGGATTTGTAAACCATGTTATGTTGATGCCTAAGTGTTTGTTGGGAGGCTTATAACCATGTCTTTCGAATGATGTTCGTCCATGTAGGGTGCCTTGTTTAGTGCTCTTTGGTCCTTGTGGAAGCATGCTTTTATGTTTGATTTGTTTTAGAATTGATGTTAGTGTGCTGATTGGGGTTTTCGAGGGATTTAGAGGCCTCCTTGTGCCTTAAATCAGCTCAAATCTGCAAGTTTGTAGCAGGGGGTATCGATACCCTTGGTACGGTATCGATACCACCTTCTTGATTTAAGCCTAGGGTATCGATACACTTGGGGAGGGTATCGATACCATTTTGATCACTAAAGCTACTGACCTTTTCGGTATCGATACACCCCTTAAGGGTATCGATACCATTGGGGGATGGTATCGATACACCCCTTAAGGGTATCGATACCGCCTTCAGTTAAAGCTTAAAAATTTGAGGTTTGCAAGCTTTACGTTTTAGTCCTGATTTTCGTATGTGCAATTGCTTGAGTTTGAGATGTCCGTTTGAGTTGAAATTTGGCAGGGAGGCATGAAACATGACTAATTTCATAATGGTAACTTAAAATTTGGTAAAGTCCTCTAAATTTCCAGAATTTACAAATTGGTCCCTAAATCGTATTTTGTTCAATTGAGTCCCTTATTGTTTCCCGATTGCTGTGATTTTTGAGTATACTTATCTCAAGAGTATGCCTAGGTTTAAGGTGCATCTAGACAAGTTAAATATAAAAAAAATAGGGTTGCTAACCGAGGGGGAACTTTAAATTGGTTTTCGCTCGGTTTTCCCCGTGTAGCCCACTTGAACCGGTCATCCGGCCAGACCGGGACGAGGGGGTTACATTTATTGGTATCAGAGCCTGAGGTTTCCGAGACCTCGGGCCGATAAGTGATGTAAGATAAGGTATTATTAGTGTTTTGCTATGTATGCCTAAATTTTGTCTTTAAGCATGGTGTATGAATGCATGCTATGGTGATCTTGTAATTGTTGAGAGTTGGTTCGAGTCCCCATTGTTAGGCGTTGTTGTCAAAATAAAAATGGAAATTGTCTTGGTTTAAAAGAGCTTGAGAACCGGAGTCCTTTGCCCCTTTGCTAACCTAACGTTTCTTTACTGTTGTGTGTTGTTGTTATAGATTACTTTATTTGCTATGGTGCGACCAAGGGGACGGCCTAGGAGGGTTGGCCAAGCACCTGAAAATGCGCCTCCTGCTCTTAATGCTCCTGGTGATGATGGAGGAAACGTCGGAGGTGAAGGTATTGGGCCTCAGGTTTAGGCTAATGTGGGAGGAATTGGGGCTCAAGCGGGCCAAGGTCTGGCAGGTCCAGAGGTGGCTCATCTGATCCATACCATAGTTGGAGCCTTTCAGACAGCTCTGGCTGGTATGCATGTTGCAGCACCACCTCAGGGTGCGGGGACAGGACTACCCCTAGAGAGACTTCGTAATTTGGGGGCGGTAGAGTTTCGTGGGTTGTCTCCAGAAGGTTCAGAAGGGTGGCTAGAGAGCACTACTCGCATCTTGGGTCAGATGGGGTGTTCGGATGCCCATAGTTTGGGGTGCATTGTCTCATTACTTCAGGGAGATGCTTATGCTTGGTGGACCACTGTTGTTTCCGGTATGGCTGAGGTGGATATCACATGGGAGTTTTTCCGGAATGCTTTCAAGAGGAAGTACCTAGGAGCTCGGTACTTGGATGAAAAGAAAAGAGAATTCATGGCTTTGGTTCAAGGTACTAGGACCGTGTCTGAGTATGAGGTCCAGTTTGTAAGGTTGAGCCAGTACGCGCCGGAATTGATTCCGAATGAGACTAAACGATGCGAGCGTTATAGATATGGATTGACTACTGATGTGAAGACTTACATGTTGGCCTCCGACTACACTGAGTTCGATGTCTTGGTTTCTAGAGCTAAGGATATAGAGCAGAACCTGAACTCTAGAACACGTGCTGGTGGATCTGATTCCGGGAAGAGACATGCGAACTGGGATAGAGATTATGCCAAGGGGCATAAGGATAAGAGGTACCAGCAGGATACGAGACCTAAGGGTGGAAACCAAGGTCAGGGTCGTCAGGGCCAAGGAGCCGTTGGATACATTTCTGAGTGCACTAGGTGCGGGAGACGTCACTCAGGTGAGTGTATGGGTAGATTCGGGCCGTGTTGGAACTGTAGCTCCCGAGACCATTTGAGGCGTGATTGTCCACACCCAGTTAAGGGAGGACCAGCCCCAGCAAGGGGTTTTGAGCATCAGAGAGGCCGTGGGCGCGGCCGTGGGAACTTTCAGCCAAGGAATGAGGGTCAGAGAAACTTGGCTCATGTTGTAGCAGTCCAGCCCGAGGGAGGAGGACCGTCTAGGGTGTACGCCAAGCGAGAGGCTGGGAGTGATACTGATGTCATTGCAGGTAATTTCACATTACAGTCCTTGAGTTTGCTATCTCTAATAGATTCGGGGGCAACACATTCGTATATTTTGGGTGAGCACGCAAAGTCATTAGGATTACCTTGTGATTGGCTAGAAGTAGGTGTAAATGTCACTAGCTCTTTTGGTGATACAGTGGTAGTTAGGAAAGTGTATAGAAGGTGTCCTTTGATGGTTCAAGGCCATGTGTTTCCGGTTGATATGATGGAATTACCTTTTTATGGCTTTGATGTGATTTTGGGCATGGATTGGCTTGTGGAGCATAGAGCTAGGGTTGACTTCGAGACTAAGAGAGTCTCTTTGAAGCTTACCGATGACTTTGAGGTTGTGGTAGTTGGGGAAAATGTCAAGTTTTTGTCCAATGTAGTTTCGGTTTTGGAAGCTCAGAGAATGTTGGGTGCAGGATGTCAGGCTTGCTTAGCTTACGTAATGAACCCGGATATGAGTGAGGTTAGACCTCAGGACATCAGGACTGTATGCGACTTTCCGAGTGTTTTTCCGGAAGAACTACCAGGCTTACCTCCCGATAGAGCTGTTGAGTTTGTTATTGAAACATATTCTGATTCTGCACCGGTGTCGATTTCTCCATATAGAATGGCACCTAAGGAGTTGAAAGAATTGAAGACACAGCTTCAGGAGTTGACTGACCGAGGCTTTATTAGGCCTAGTGTTTCCCCGTGGGGTGCTCCGGTGTTGTTTGTGAAAAAGAAGGATGGTAGTATGAGACTGTGTATAGACTACAGACAGTTGAATAAGGTGACCGTGAAGAACAAATATCCCTTGCCAAGGATAGATGACTTACTAGACCAGTTGAGAGGTGCTTCCGTGTTTTCAAAGATTGATTTGAGGTCTGGATATTATCAGTTAAAAGTAAAGGATGCGGACATACCGAAGACAGCCTTTCGTACACGTTACGGGCATTATGAGTTTTTAGTGATGCCTTTCGGGTTGACCAACGCTCCAGCAGCCTTCATGGATATGATGAACCGAGTGTTCCATAAGTTCTTGGACAGGTTTGTGGTAGTGTTTATTGATGACATCCTAGTGTACTCTAGGACCGAAGAGGAGCACGATGAACACTTAAGGTTAGTGCTTCAGGCCCTACTTGAGAATCAATTGTATGCCAAACTAAGTAAGTGTGAGTTTTGGATTAGGGAGGTGGTCTTCCTAGGTCACGTGGTCTCGGCTAGTGGGATTAGTGTGGATCCCAAGAAGATAGAAGCCATTGTGGATTGGAAACAACCGAAATCAGTGACCGAAATCCGCAGTTTCTTAGGTTTGGCGGGGTACTATAGAAGGTTCGTTGAAGGGTTCTCGAAGATAGCGGCACCATTGACCAAATTGTTACAGAAGAATGTTCCGTACGAATGGTCAGATGTGAGACAAGAAGCGTTTGAGAAATTGAAGAAAGCTTTGACCGAAGCTCCTATTTTGGTTCAACCTGAGCCGGGGAGAGAGTTTGTGATTTACAGTGATGCGTCGTACGTGGGACTAGGTTGTGTGCTTATGCAAGATGGTAAGGTGGTGGCTTATGCTTCGCGACAATTGAAGGTCCATGAGAAGAATTACCCCACACATGACATAGAGTTGGCTGCCGTGGTGTTTGCGTTGAAAATCTGGAGACACCATCTTTATGGTGAGAAGTGCACTGTGTATACCGACCACAAAAGTTTGAAATATTTGATGTCTCAGAAGGAATTAAACCTCAGACAGCGAAGGTGGATAGAACTTCTTAAGGATTATGACCTTACCATAGAGTATCATCCGGGCAAGGCGAATGTGGTGGCCGATGCCTTGAGTAGAAAGGTGGCTGTTGAGTTGAGAGCGATGTTTGCAAGATTGAGTGTGTCTACAGATGGTGGTTTAGTAGCAGAACTTCAAGCTAAGCCATCATTGATCCAGTTGATTCGTGAAAAGCAGTTGAGGGATGAGTCTTTGGCACCACACGTACAAGACATAGCCGAAGATAGGCCAACCGAGTATTGTTTTGGAGAGAATGGGATCCTATGTTTTAAGGATAGGATAGTAGTGCCGGAGGATGCTGAGTTGAGACGTATGATCTTGAGTGATGCTCACAATAGTCCTTTTGCTATGCATCCGGGTAGCACGAAGATGTATCGAGGATTGAAGGAAGAATATTATTGGATTGGCTTGAAAAGGGATGTAGCCGAGTTCGTAAGTAAATGTATGGTTTGTCAGAGAGTTAAGGCTGAGCACCAGTTTCCCTCAGGGTTGTTGCAACCATTGAAAATTCCGGAGTGGAAGTGGGAGCGTATCACTATGGACTTTGTGTCAGGACTTCCGTTGACTCCTTCGAAGAAAAATTCAGTGTGGGTGATTGTAGATAGATTCACCAAGAGTGCTCACTTCATACCGGTTCATACTACGTATACTTTAGACAAGTTGGCTGAATTGTATATTCGTGAGATTGTAAGACTACATGGGGTACCAAAGTCGATTGTGTCGGATAGAGATCCGAGATTCACCTCTAGATTTTGGGAGAGTTTGCATCGAGCTTTGGGCACTTGGTTGAACTTCAGCACTTCATATCATCCGCAGTCGGATGGACAGTCGGAAAGAGTGATTCAGATATTGGAGGATATGTTAAGGTGTTGTATCATTGACTTCCAGGGGACATGGGAGAAACACCTACCACTAGTGGAGTTTGCGTATAACAACAACTTTCAGTCGAGTATTGAGATGGCTCCCTATGAGGCCTTGTATGGTAGGAAGTGTAGGACCCCAATTTGTTGGGCCGAGACTGGACAGAAGCTTATACCGATGCCCGAGTTGCTTAAGGGTACCACTGAAAAGGTAAAGTTGATTTGTGATCGCTTGAAAGCGGCTTCAGATCGGCAGAAGTCCTATGCCGATTTGAAGAGGAAAGAGGTAGAGTACTCCGTGGGAGATAAAGTGTTTTTGAAAGTCTCACCTTGGAAGAAAGTGATGAGATTTGGGAGAAAGGGCAAGTTGAGCCCAAGGTACATAGGGCCTTATGAGATAGTTGAGAGAATTGGTCCGGTTGCGTATAGATTGAGACTCCCAGTTGAGCTGGAGAAGATTCATGATGTATTCCATGTGTCGATGCTTAGGAGGTACAGATCGGATCCGTCCCATGTTATGCCAGTGGAAGAAATAGAGTTAAATCCGGACTTGTCTTACAACGAGGAACCAGTTGAGATACTTGCTTCTGATAGCAAGGTATTGCGTGGCAAGACTATTGAGTTAGTCAAAGTCTTATGGAGACATAGAGGTGTGGAAGAAGCCACGTGGGAGAGGAAAGCCGACATGCTTGAGCAGTTTCCGTATTTGTTTCCGCCAGGTAATTTCGAGGACGAAATTCCTTAAGTGGGGGAGAGTTGTAACGCCCGGGTTTAGGGGCTAGGTGAAAATAATATTTTAATATTGTCTCGGGTTTCGACTTTAATATTTTATTTATTAAAATAATGGTTTGGGCCTCGGGTTTTAAGATTTGGACTAATTTTAAATTGAGCCCAAAAGCCATGGATGGCATTATTGTGGTTTCCCTTTTTCTTTAACGGCATTTTGGTCATTGAGCATTAAATTTTTAAACAATTATAAAATAAGGTTGAGTGATCATCTTCTTCACTTCTCTTCCATTCCATTTCCAATGTCAAAAATCTCTCTCCCTTTAGAGATACTATTTCATTCCATAACTCATCCGTTTTTGAAGATTTTTCAAAGGTAAGGACGTTTTTGACTTGTCCTTGTTATTCTCTACATGTTGATACCAATTGTTTTCATTTTTATACATGTTTTGAGATTTGAGGTTTGGAGGGTTTTGGATCCAAATATGTTATTTTTGATGTCTTTAACCAAGTTTTCTATTTGTTTAAGTTATATGAGTTGTCTACACTCAAAAAGGATCAAAAAAAATCGATTTTTACAACATTTTATGGAATTTTCGGATTTGGGGAAAAATGAGGTTTTTGAGAGGTTTTAAGTTGAGTTTTGGGGATGTTTTAGGTGAAATTTTGATGGCTGATGATTAGACTATATGTAAGTGTTGTTTTGGAGGCTTTATGAGTAAATTAAAGTTTGAGATCATTGGTTTGAGGGGTGTTTAGGGGCTACTCGAGATTATGGATTTTGATGTTGTGTGCTTGGTATGTAATTGTGTTGGTTACTTTGGAATATGGACTGAATTGGGATTATTTAAATTGTGTTGAAATGTGTAGAAATGAGAAAGTTGGTTGGTGAAGCTTCGGGGACAGATTGAGGATTTCGGAAATTGTGAGCTTGGTCTTCGATCTTCTTTTGGGTAGCAACGGTGAGTAGAATTGTTGAATTATGCATTGTGCTCGATATGGATCTTCTTGGGGTTGGGTGGAACCTTAAAGGGTCACCTAAACCCTTGTGTAAGCCTCTCTAATCTCATGTTGTTGTGGTTTGATGAATGTTTATAATTCATGAGCTTTAAGTGCATTTGAGTGGTAAATTGTGTAGTTGAGTTTAGTTCTTGCCTCACGTGATGGTTGTCGTTGCTCCGGTGATGTGTAGTCCCGCCGGTAGCAAAAGTATAAGACTCTGGTGATGTGTAGTCCCACCGGTAGTCACTGGTTGGGTATTCCTTTGATGTGTAGTCCCATTGGAAACTCACTAGTTGAAACGGTGATGTGTAGTCCCACCGTACTTGTAGGTTGGTTGTGCTTGTGCAAACCATGTGTGTTGTTGTTAATGAGATTGGTTCTTGTGCATTCATTGTCTTCTTATATATAAACGTGTTTTGGAAAAACTGTACGTTGTGAATTGTAGAGTCTCTCTCACTAAGCTATTTGGCTTACGCTCTCTTTGTTTCCAACGTGCAGATCGTTAGAGTTTGGAAGGCAAGCGGGTGAGGAAAGAGCTTTTGGAGTTCTCAAGCTAGTTACAAGTATGGTTTGTGTTTTGATAAATTGCCTAGACAATGGGGTATAGAGTTTAGAAAGTTGTAATTAAGCTTGAGATGTTGCTTGTGTAAATATGTCTTAATATGTATGTCTTTTAAATGATTAAGGTTGTTTTGATGGCATGTTCTTTATGATATGTTGTTAATGCCTTATGTTGATGGATTTGTAAACCATGTTATGTTGATGCCTAAGTGTTTGTTGGGAGGCTTATAACCATGTCTTTCGAATGATGTTCGTCCATGTAGGGTGCCTTGTTTAGTGCTCTTTGGTCCTTGTGGAAGCATGCTTTTATGTTTGATTTGTTTTAGAATTGATGTTAGTGTGCTGATTGGGGTTTTCGAGGGATTTAGAGGCCTCCTTGTGCCTTAAATCAGCTCAAATCTGCAAGTTTGTAGCAGGGGGTATCGATACCCTTGGTACGGTATCGATACCACCTTCTTGATTTAAGCCTAGGGTATCGATACACTTGGGGAGGGTATCGATACCATTTTGATCACTAAAGCTACTGACCTTTTCGGTATCGATACACCCCTTAAGGGTATCGATACCGTTGGGGGATGGTATCGATACACCCCTTAAGGGTATCGATACCGCCTTCAGTTAAAGCTTAAAAATTTGAGGTTTGCAAGTTTTACGTTTTAGTCCTAATTTTCGTATGTGCAATTGCTTGAGTTTGAGATGTCCGTTTGAGTTGAAATTTGGCAGGGAGGCATGAAACATGACTAATTTCATAATGGTAACTTAAAATTTGGTAAAGTCCTCTAAATTTCCAGAATTTACAAATTGGTCCCTAAATCGTATTTTGTTCAATTGAGTCCCTTATTGTTTCCCGATTGCTGTGATTTTTGAGTATGCTTATCTCAAGAGTATGCCTAGGTTTAAGGTGCATCTAGACAAGTTAAATATAAAAAAAAATAGGGTTGCTAACCGAGGGGGGACCTTAAATTGGTTTTTCGCTCGGTTTTCCCCGTGTAGCCCACTTGGACCGGTCATCCGGCCAGACCGGGACGAGGGGGTTACACTGCAGAAAGCGATATTTTGCGTCTCGCGTTTCCCAGAAAGCGAGTTCTTTATACGTGGCAGATTTGGAGGTCATTTTTTCAAATAAAAGGCGGCGGGGTCATTCTTCCAAATAATAAATAAAAAGGATTTTTGATATAAAAATGTCGGAACTTGATGATATAGTTTGAGGGACAACGTAAAAAAATTAAAAAGAAAATTAAAGGTTTAAATTAAAATTTGTAATAATTTTGAAGGTTTCAATTTACATTTAAAAAAAATTAGGGTCTAATTAAAATTTTTGAAAATTTGAGAGATTTAATAGGAACTTTTAAAAATTATGGAGGGGTTTAATTAAAACATTAAAAAAATTTGAAACTTAATCTGAATTTCTAAAAATTTTGTGGGGTCAAATTATTATTTTTTTGAAAATTTTAAACATCTAAATTAAAATTTTCTAAATTTTAGGGGTCCATGGCCCCCACATGTCCCTATTGTGTTTAGCCCCTGGTCGTAAGGCTTCCAACCATTATTCTTAGGGAAAACTACACCACTGACCACCAAACAAATTGGGGATACCTATTTGAACCACCGAACTATAAAAGTTGTCAATCAGACCACCGAACTTATAAAATCAACCTATTTTGACCACCGCCGTTAAAAACCTAACGGTGGAGTGACGGAACTGCCACGTGACAATTGACGGGAAAAATTAAAAATTACATATTTGGTCCCTGTTATTTACACATTCTTTCAATTTAGTTCTAATTTTAAATTAATAAATTATTTAATTAAGTGGTGACACGTGTCAACACCTTATTAGAGGATTTGCACAAACCAGGATTCGAACCTGGGTCCATTAGGTATAGAGCCAATGGCTTTGCCACTAGACCAAGCACAACTTTGTGTAATAATTCTCCAGATATAATATATAACTCTTATTAGTTTTTACATTTATAAGCCAAAAGCTCAAACCTTAAACACTTATTTCACATATACAAATCCTAAACCCTAAACTATAACCATAAATAATTCAAATTAATTTCACGCTAAATATTTTAAATTAAACCCCAAACCCTAAACATTTCAAATTAATTCAACGCTAAATATTTTAAATTAAACCCTAAACTCTAAAAAATTCAAATTAATTCCATGCTAAATATTTTAAATTAAACTTTAAACCCCAAACCCTAAAAATCAAATTAATTTCACACTAAATATTTCGAATTAAACCCCAAACCCAAACTTTAAACCCTAAATATTTCAAATTAATTTCACGCTAAATATTTTAAATTAAATTCTAAACCCTAAATATTTCAAATTAATTTCACACTAAATATTTCAAATTAAACCCTAAAATAGGATTTAAGGTTTAATTTAAAATATTTAGCGTGAAATTAATTTGAAATTTTTAGAGTTTAGGGTTTAGGGTTTAATTTGAAATATTTAGTATGAAATTAATTTGAAATATTTAGGGTTTATGGTTTAATTTAAAATATTTAGCGTGGAACTAATTTGAAATCTTAGGGTTTAAGGTTTGGGTTTAGGGTTTAATTTGAAATATTTAGCGTGAAATTAATTTGAAATATTCATGGTTTAGGGTTTAATTTGAAATATTTAGCGTGAAATTAATTTGAAATCTTTAGGGTTTAGGGTTTAATTTAAAATATTTAGCGTGTAATTAATTTGAAATGTTTAGGGTTTGGGGTTTAATTTGAAATATTTAGCATGAAATTAATTTGAATTATTTAGGGTTAAAGTTTAAGGTTTAGGATTTATATATGTGAAATTAGTGTTTAGGGTTTGAGCTTTTGGCTTATAAATGTATAAACTTTTAAGAGATATATATTATATCTAGAGAATTATAGCATAAAGTTGTGTTTGGTTTAGTGGCAAAGCCATTGGCTTTATACCTAATAGACCTAGGTTCGAATCTTGCCTAGTGCAAGTAGAGAGTATTTTATTTTTCTCCTCTAAATTGGTGGCGACACGTGTCACCATCTGATTGAAGGGGGAAATAAATTAATAAAATCAAATATAAATAATTAAAGTCCTCCAATAAGGTGTTGACACGTGTAACCACTTAATTAAATAATTTATTATTTTATTAATTTAAAATTAAAACTAAATTGAAAGAATGTGTAAATAACAGGAACAAATATGTAATTTTTAAAATTTTCCGTCAATTGCCACGTGGCAGTTCCGTCACTCTACCGTTAGGTTTTTAACGGCGGTGGTCAAAATAGGTTGATTTTATAAGTTCGGTGGTCTGATTGACGATTTCTATAGTTCGGTGGTTTAAATAGGTATCCCCAATTTGTTTGGTGGTCAGTGGTGTAGTTTTCCCTTATTCTTATACACATCAACACCAAAAACAACTCTCTATTTTCCCCCAAAATTTATAGGAAATAAATATCACAAATTAACAGACAATTCACTTAGAAACATCAGAACAGCCAACAGATATTAACCATGCACTAACTCAACTCAAACTGACGATTCAGAATAAATTTGGACATAGTATTGAGATTTTTTTTTTGTTGTAATTTCGAATTTTTAAAATTTTGCTATGACTAATTCAAATCGACTCGTGTCGTATATCTAATTTTAGTGAATGAGTCTCTTAACAGAAATTTTCCGCGTAGTATTAAGATTTTAAACCCCAAGTGCTTTTTTCCCTGTACTCTTGTAAATATCGTAACAGCAGATTCAGTCGGCTATAATTAAGTGTTACTTGTTAAAAGTATCCTATTCCCAGTAGCCTTGAAAATGAAATTCCGTGAACCAAATGGGGGAGCCACAGAGGCAACAAAAGAAAGGGCCATCCTTCTTATTTAATGCAAAGGAAGAGTGAGATTTGTGTCACTTTTCAACGCAGTCCTCCACCAAACTTACCTACTAAAAAGAGGAGCATGCATGCTATAATTATGGGCGAGTATTCGATATAATAGCCTAATTTAAGGTTAAAAAATAATAAGTTTTGAAATTTGTTTAAATAACTTAAAACGTTATACTTTTTTATAATATTTTAAGTTGTTTTTTCTATAAATTTTAAAACTTATATAACATTTCAAGGTATTTGTACAAATTTCAAAACTTTATATTCTTTTAACTTTAAATTGGACTGATGTTATAATTATAGGTGAAAACCAGAGTGAGAAAATATAAAGAGAAAGTGAAATGATTGAGGGGAAAAGTTATTGGGTCTGGTTTTCTCCTACTTTTTACTATACAGGTTTGATGTGTGGGGGATAGGTAACTACTGCTGCAGTAATGTATTATGTTCCCCACTTTCCACTCACCTTACACTCCACTTTCCTTACTACCCTGTGGCCTGTACCACTTGCTTCTCCATTTTGGTACACCTTTTTTTTAACCTAGTTTTCTGTTCTCCCGACTCACGAATAAAATTTGTCTGTTTTTTTTTACCAATGGTTTTATCTGAAATGTATTTTCAATAAAACAAAAACAATTAATAAAACAGTAAAAAAAATTATTAATACACGTAACGTAGAATCATTTGTGAGACATATAAAGGATACAAATAAGCAGTATACGAACTATATTCTATGGGATACGGTGTATCTGGGTGGTACTTTTTTGGAGATTTGGATATTGGCTCATCAGATACCATGCCATCTCTTTTATTTCCTACGAAACCAAAACTGTGAACCCCCTGTTGCTTTGAGGACCACTTCATTAGATTTAAAAAATTTATAAATGTTATGCGAAAATTCTACAAGTACATGCATCAGTTTTAATACACTTATTTTTTTCTTGGCTTTTAAACCTAAATATTTAATTTTAAATCTTATCTTTTAGAGAAGAAAAGTAAATCTTATTTTTACATATAAATATATTCATATGAACGCAATTGAGGAATATTTGCATATATATTATGTGTGAAATATATTTTAAAATCTATAAATTTAAAATGGTACATTAAAATTCACCAATATCAGTACATACTGGTATCAAAATAAAAACGGTGCATTCATGGGAACGATACTGGCTAACCTTATTATGAACTCTCTCGAGGCGGATGTCAAGCAAACCCTCAAGGTTTGTAAAAAATTAAAATAAACCCCTTAATTTTTTAGTAATTTTAATAAGCCCCCTCAAATCTGTTAGAAATGTTCATTAAGTCTCATAATTTTGTTTGAAAATTATAATTAGAACTTCATTTTTTTAAAACACAATCTCACTAGATCCTCAAAAATTTTGTAATTTTTGGTTAAACCCCTCGTACCGTCACACCAAAATTCCCCCCTGTGTATTGCATAACAAAAATATCTTTCATTATAAGCTGGTATTTCTTCAATAGAAGAAAGTCCTAAAAACTTGAGAAATTAGCAGAAGCTTTCCCCTGATTGTAAAAGAAACATGAGAAGGTTATAGTCAAACTTTTGCCGTTATATGTACATTATATTTATATTTATATTTATATAATAAGAGACTTAAAAACTGAAAATGTAAACTTTTTACCTCGTTTCTGGTTAATGACAAGATTTTATAGTAAACAGTAAACTTGATATTTAAATAAATATTAAAGTTTAAAAAATTAATAAAGAAATTGGATATTTTGATAAAAGCCAGTTTTTATTATATTTAGATTTATGCAGCTCACATAAAAACGCTCCACAACACAACACAGTGCTGACGAAGATGAAAGCTGTCGCACATGTAATATTGAATGACATCATCGTGTATATTATATATATATATATATATATGGGTTATGATCAACCTGTGTAAAACTCAATTATTTTTACACAGTTTTTAGACCGTTGGATGATGGTAATTAATGGCCCAGATTATTTCCTTATATTTTTTTCTCAAGTGATAATCTTCACATTTTTTTACTGTTAATCTCATCCATCCATTTCTTTTATCCAATGGTCTTAGATTAATGTAAAACTAAATGAGTTTTACATCATGTAACTTGATCTCATCCATATATATTTATTTATTGAGATTGAGATATTTTTAGAATAGTAGTAGTTAATATATTAAATCTTTTATTTTGGTCAACATTTTGCAGAGAAATTCGTTATTTATTTATTGAGAACAATTACAGCTTCGAATTTGTGAAAATAACATTTTCATTTTTCTTTTAAATATAAATGAACCATAACCTTCAGAATATATATGAGTTAATATTTAATATGTTATCAGTAAAATATTTTAATTTTACAAAGTACCATTTAGGAAAAGATATATCTATTTTTATTATCTTACTACTTACTATTTGGCTTCTCAAAATTAGAAAAGCAGAGACTGATTTCAATGGGGGTAGAAGTCCCGGCTCTCCCAAGATTTGGTATAATTACTATTTCACTTCTCAAAATTTCTAAAATTTTAATTTAATTTTTTAAAAAATTTTAAAATTCTTATTAAGTACTAATATCTTTGAGTACTTTTAATTAAGTCCCTTTTAATTTTTTTAAAACAATTTCATTAAGTCTCATTTTTCTAAAAAAAATAAATTAAACTTTTAAAATTTTAATTAGATCCCTCAAATTGTTCTACCAAAACCTGCCCTCCACTCAAGTAAAGAATGATATTCCTACGGGTGAGTTTGGTTCACGGAATGTAAGATTATCTCTGGGAATGAGATTTCCGGAATGTAATATTACCTTGGGTATGTTGAATTTACCTTGTCTGGTTTATTAGGCAGGAATGTAAGATTATTGTGTTTGGTTGGAGAATATAAGATTACCTATAAGTAAAATTTACCAAATTATCCAGGTTTTATATTTTCTTTTTAACATGTTAAACTTTCAATATTGAGTTAAAAGATATCTACAAGTTATAGAACTATTTTTTGTTATACTATCTAAAATTTGCACCAACTATATATTTATCACATTATTAATATAATTATTACATTAAAAAAATTTAAAAATATTTTATATTCACATATCTTTGTCACTCTCTATTAAAATAATTTTGTGAATTTTCAAATGGTAAACATTTAATATGTTTTATTTCTTAATTTTTTTATTACGTATGACATATTGTCAAATAAATCAAAGTAAATAATAAAATAAATCTAAAAGTTTTAAAATAATGATAAAAATTTTAGATCATAATTTTAACCTACTATCTTATTAATTCTCAAGCAATATGCAACCGAACATATAACCTATAAACATCATAAATATAATATTAATAAAAATACATTAAATACTAAAACAATATTTGAATATGTCTAACAACATTTAAATATTAAATTAATATTGAGAAAAAATATTTAATTAATTTGCACCGCAAATAATTAATCATTTAATTAAAAATTCAAATAAAGAATATATATGAATAAAATCCATTAGCTTAGGGACAATATAGTCCAAAGGGGTGAAAATTGAAAAATACCTAAGAAATCGGTGGGAATGACATTCCCACAATTTAGGGGAAAATTGACATTATTAGAAAAAGATTATTACTCTATACAAGGAATATGGATGCTTATCGAACGAGTCAATCGCGAGTTGAGTAATGCTCAACTTGTGCTCGTTAAGAAATTTTATTGCTCGCCTCAACTCGTTGCTCGTTAAGCTCGCTAAAATTTTGCTCGACCTGTGCTCGTTAAAAAATCTTGTTGCTCGACTCGACTCATTGCTCGTTAAGCTCACCCAAATTTTTACCTTATTTTTTTAAAATATAGATAAAATCTAGTGATGTTATTAGAGCTTAATACAAGTTCAGAAGAAGGAAAAAACTTGTGAGGACTGAGAAGACAAATAAAAGAACATGTCATGATTGAGTTAGAGATGAAGTCGATATTCGAGTGTGGAACTCTTTTTAGTTTCTCAACAATCTTCGATGAACTAAAAAGGAGAGAATGCCTTCGAGTTTTTGCTGTTTTGACTTTAAATAGTATTTTTTGTACGAGAACTAAATATTTTTTTTTTCCTTTTCTACTTTTATACATAAAATAATATCATAAAAAATGTTTTAATAAAAAAAGAAGGAAAGACTAATTAATATAATTTGATTTCTTATTAATACTAATAAACTTTTGAAATTCTCGAGAAATATAAAATGCTTTTAAAAAATTGAAATTAAATATTTTATTGGTAAATTACCTAGCAAATCACTAAATTTTTCTAGAGTTTTCAGCTAACATTTAAACTTCTTGGAACATAATTTTTTAAGGTAGCACAAAAAATTATTAAAAATTTATAAGAAAATATAAGGAGTTGCCCGCGAACTTATCGAGTCGAGCCGGACCTTGCTCAACTCAACTCATTAAGATCTCGAGTCGAGTTCAAGTTCGAGTCAAGCATTAATTCAGTTTTGACCGAGTCGATCTCGAGCTATTTACGAGCTGCTCAACTCAATAAGCACCCCTAACAAGGAATGCTCTCAAACCAAACAAAAAAATATTATTCCGAAAAAAAATTATTACCACTAGTAATAATCTTTTCGGTTAACCAAACGCAATACGTATAAACGCACCAAACTAATAACAGTCAACGTGGCACTCTGTTGAAAACAATAAATTTTTTTACATAGACAAATATTAAAAGGTTTAAATGCACGAAAACTGATAATTTGACTTAAAATCATAGTTTTTAAACATAGACTTAAAAACATAATAATACTTTTAATGTTGCTAAAAATAAAGACGTGTCATTTAATACATCACTAACTTAACTATGATAGTTAATTAATTCACCCGCAACGGAGACGTTTGATTTGACTAATTACTAAGTAGATGTTATTTTTACTTCAAGGTATGAAAAATAATTAAATGGACTTTTTTATAGTAATTTTTTTCGACATGTAAATAAAGAGATCACGATGTAATAAGCTAATTTCGTCTAATAATTTTTCAATAGGTAGGGGACATGTAATAGTAAAACGAGATTTGTTACAACTTACAAGGGGTTAAAAGTTTAAAACAAAAAAAGGACATAAAAGTAATTAAAACAGTAGCTAACGACCGTTGGCAAGTGGGCTAACGGCTGATTCCTTGCAGGGACTTGGAGGAAGGCTGGTTTTGCCGGTGGCAACAAGGCGTTGCACAAAGCCCTCAATTCTCTGTCCGTTAGTCTCCGCCATTAACCGTTTCCCGCCAAACGGTAACGACTCTACCCCTCTCTCCTCCATTTTCGGCACCACCATCTTTTCGTGCCCCACTCCGTTTGCCTGCAAGTTTCACACACACAAAAAAAATAAAAAGACAATTCTAAATCTGTTTGGCTATTGAGAAATTCGAGGAAATTTGTATGATAGAATCACTTTAAGCCAGTCAAACTGATTTAACCACGGATTATTATTTTTCTCAGGAACCAAACAGAGCATCGATAGGAGTAAAAGAAAAAGTAATGACAGTGCTTACCTGAATTCTAACGTAGTCTGTACGGTTCCAACCGAAAGCGTTCGCCAACATCTGGTCCACCGTCTCCGAGACTCCGTCGAGCGCAATGTCAACGACGGAAGAAGTTGAGCATTCACCGTTGTTTATGACCTTTGACCTTACGCACGACGGACCGTTGCCTAACGACAAAACCAGCAGATCCTCCACGCCGTTAACCGAGGGGAAATCTCTCTTGTTATGGAGAACATGAGTGACCGCCGCTGCAGTAGGGTTGTTCATGACCAAACCACCGTCCACGGCGGAGCATGAGGTCTTGCCGTCTACAGATGTCAATGGAAATGGTTTGAAGAGGCCTGGAGTGGCTGACGTGGCGCGGCATACTTTCCAGAGCTCGAAGTTGAAGCTAGGTGATTCGGAAGCGTCGGCGCGAGAGAAAACGAAAGGAGCGGAACTCTTGAGGTCAAAGCAAGGAACAAGCAGAGGCTTACACGTGTCCTTGAGCGTCAAAACGGTTCCGTCTTTTCTCTTAAACAATTCTTCGAGCGCCTTATCCATGCTCTTACCGTTGAACATCTTCCGACGGCAAAGAAACCTGGCGAGCTTATTAACTTTGAAGAGCTCGGAGTTATTCCGAGTGATAATATCAACAGCTTCCCTAGCAGTGAAGAGAGGATGTCCGGTTCCATCGTCGGCAGAGATCATGGCAGCAAGAAAAGCACCGACGCCGGTGCCGGCGATCACATCGAAGAAATCGACAATTTGAGCATGTGCATCACTGGTTTTAAGGCGGATCTGGTCTTCAAGGTGGATAAGAGCGGCACCAGCTACAATGCCGGTGGTTCCACCACCGTCAATGCTGAGGATTCGAATCTTCTTGGTGGTTTCATAGTGCGATAGCCATTTCTGCTCCAGTTTGGTGAAGATCTCCAAAGTTACCTTACTCAGCTCCATTTTTGGCACTTCCTCTTCGCGCGAAAACAATTTTTCTGTTCTTTTGGTTTACTTCAAAACAATAATATCAAAGAGGGAGAATTGGCTGGGCTCACGCTTTGCTGCTGATAAACATTAAGCAAAAATATGAAGCTTTGAACGCTGTTTTGTTCTCTCTTTCCCTATTGCGACTGAAAGTTGAGAGAAGGAGGGATTGTTTACAATTGGGGTCTTGACTCGGAGAAAGTTAAAACCTGTAGGCAGTGAGCAAGCGAGTGAGGAGAGGAATAAGTTGGTTGGGCCTTTGGTGGAGCTTAGCTTATATAGGAGTATAATACATGAGCAGTAACGCAGAGAGTTTTTTTTTTTTTTTTTTTTTTTTTGCTTATATTACAAATCAATAATTAAGTATACTAACTTTTAATTTAGTATCTAAAGTGTTTTTTTAATTGAGGTATTAAAGTTTTTTTTAAATAAGTACTTAAAATATATATTTTTAATTAAATTAAGTATTTAAAGTACATTTTTTGTTATAATAAGTATCTAAACTATTTTTTTGTTAAAGTAAATATCTAAAATATATTTTTTTGGTCAAAATGGTACTTAAAATATTTTTTGGGTCAAAATAGATACTTATATATATATATATATATATATATATATATATTTCATCTAGGTTCCTAAAAGTTGTCATGTGATATTGATTAAAAAATACATTAGGTACTTATGTTAGCAAAAAAACATACTTTAGGTACTTATTTTGACGAAAAAAATACTTTAAGTATCTATTTTAACCAAAAAATATACTTTAGATACTTAATTTAATAAAAAATATTTTAAGTACTTATTTTGACAAAAAATATTTTACCTAAATAAAAAACTAACATACTTTAAATACTTATTAGTAATATAAGCCTTTTTTAATAATTTTAGTTATATTTTAGTACATAAATTTCGTAAAAAGAAACATTATATAATTTTTTATTTTAAATTTTAAATTTTAGATTCTAAACACTAACTTTTAAAAATAATCCTAAATCTTAAATTAAACTCATAAATCTTAAAATCAATATACATACCTAAATTTTACACAATTTATATATGAATTATTTTCGGAAATTTATTTTCTATTCGGCAGTGAGATTCTTACGTGTATGGGCTGTCGTTGCACGTGTTCATATCGGGATTCGGGAAGTGTCAACCTCGGCTTCTAACTAGGCTCGGCTTGTATTAGATCGGCTCAACTCCGATATATATTTTCTGTAATGGTTTAGAGGGGAAATTTGCATCCTAATCCTTCCTACCTTCAAAATGTTAGATATTACTACCATACATACCAGACAAGTCCTGTAGATTCACAGGGTATCCAAAGAAACATTTTATGGCTCACTGCACATCTTAGTGCTATTCTCGCATGACCCAATAAATAAATACTGCAAGTTTGCATCCTAATCTTTTTACTTTCTCAATATTAGGTAATTATATTGAACTCCGACTAAATTTTAATTGATTCGGGTTGAAATTTTAAATAAGATATAAGTATTTTTAATGTAATTTTCTCCATTCATGATGTTCGAATTCAAAATTCTACTTAGACATCAAAATACATTTGTATTTTCCTTCCATTTCAAATTTTTATTGTGGTGAACACAAATAAGTTACCCAGCAGAAGTGGCAGATGAAAAAATTATTGAATCCTTTGGAGACATTAGACTGATGTTCATTACTGCTGCAAACAGATGATTTATCCTTTTCTGAAACATTGAAATTGAGACTCGTATATTTTAATGTGTTGGCACATACATGTATGTCCTCCCCAACATTTTAATTTAATATACAATAAACCCATGAGGTATAGTTATAGCAGCAGTATAATAGAAATGACAATTTAACATAATAATAATAATAATAATAATAATAATAATAATAATAATAAAGTGATGAAATTTGGGCATATATGGGACAAACATAAACATAGAAACATATCCAGTTGGGGACATGATTTGCAGAGTGATAAATGTGGAGCATCCCTTTGACAAGATGTGTTCTTACATAAACATTTCATGATGGAGGCTCCACGACTATCGTTCTCTGCAAATTTTGAAAGGGCAAACTAATTTAGTTATCATTCAATTATTGACCGCGACTTATTTTAACCAGTTAACTAAAAAAATTTAAATTATGATCATTCAACTATTTAAATGGACTTATTTTGACCACCGGCTGTTAAAAGCTAAGGGAAAGGTGGCGTGGCCGTTAAAATAAAATGTATATAATTACACATTTAGTCATTATTAGTTACCTATTATATTAATTTAGTCCTAATTTTAATTTAAATAAATAAAATTAATCAACCAATCTGGTGATGACACATATCCTCACCTGATTGGATGTATTGTTTTCAATATTTAATATATTTATTTTCTTCCAATCAAGTAGTGACACGTGTCACCACCTGATGGAAGGAAAATTCAAGAATAAAAGAAAACTACTTGGCATGCGATTTGAACCCACAACCTCATGGGTGAAAAATCCCATAACTTTACCACTAAACCAAGCCATTTTTAAAATTAATTTTATTAATTCTAAACTTAATTTTGTTTTTGGTATTCAGACATTCATAAGGGCATAAAAAGAATGAGAATTTATGTTCGGAAAATAGGGTTAAAAAGAGATGTTTCTCCGGTCTACAATACATGACCTTATTTGCCTGCTACAATTTCAATGGCAATGGCATGGCCTAATTGTTTGACGAACAGGATCAAATGGGTGGAATCCAAGGTGTTGCAAAAGTAAATAATGCAAGGTTGTGGGGTTGAATGATAATCTTCAATTCAAACACCTTTTTACCTATTTACTAAAGGATTTGTTTTTGTAAATAATTCGTTTATAAAAGTAGCGTTTTGTCAACTGAGCTTGTGGTCTACTGATAATGAGATCACTTTAATTATAGTTAACATTTTTTAATAGTTTAAAAACAATTACAAGATAATATCTATTCATAAACATTCTTAACCATTTGACAGTGCACACACTAAGTTAAAAGAACATTCCAGTTTCAGTTGATTCAGCTTGGTATGGTATGGTTAATTTTTTTATGTGTATACTCAATCTAGTCTTCTAAGTTTTACGTGGTCAAACAAAACCATGTAAAGACACATTATATACATAATTCAACCTATTTTTATGAGATCGAGCATTTTGGTCTTAATAAATTCATAACCTAAGATTTAGATAGTACTATTGAGATGAACTCACTGGATTTAAAGGATGAGCTGTTAAATAAAAAAATAAATAGCAATAAAGAGTTAATAAAAATGGTTTTGAATTTTATCTACTTTTGTACTAGGATAGAGGTGACATTGTGATCGACATCTTCCTTGGCTCGTCTGTCAAATGGATCTTCACCAATGTACAAGTCCATAATTGATCTGCAGAGGAGTTTGCTCTATATACTTCCTATTTCTTTTCCATCAACTACACAATTCTCGAAATATAAAAAAAAAAACAGAGTAAAATATGATGCCAAACTAAAAATTTGAGTCAAGCATAACATAATAGTTTCTAATCATGCAGTGAAAGTAACCTTTGGAGAACATATATATATTATTTTGCCCACACTTTCTGTTGTGCGTTTTTTTATTTCATGAAATGGGGTGGTTTTTTATATGTTTAAACAGTAAGCTAGAAGTCAACTGAAGAGCACGATAACTTTAGGCAAATTTGTGAAGAGAAGTCGACTGAAAATCCCGACGACTTCAGGAAAACCATTTCAAATTTTCTTTTCACTGTTCAAACATAGCTAGTTCGTGAAACAAAGAAACACCCACCATATTTTATGAAATAAAAAATCCCACAACATTATCTTGGAAATATTCCATTGATTCTTGGTGGTCATATCCCCATATATATACTCATGCATGCAGCATGCATATGTGTTAGGTATGGTACTAAAAGGAAAATGAAGACACATAGCAGTTGTGTAAGAGAAAAAAAAGGGAATGATGAACAGTGAATGAAAGAAAATGAACAAAAAAATTGAAAGATGTCTTCTCATGTTTACTTTAGGCTTAATTGAGAAGCCCCTAAATTTTTGGAAAAAAAATTAATTAAGCCCTTAAAGTTTTTCGCACTCAATGTCACCCTCAAACTCAAAAAATTAATCAGTCTGACATTTTGACTAACGGAATTCGTCGTTGACCGTGACGATGCTGACGTGGCGGTCCACGTTAAAAAAGTGATGATGTGAAAGAGGGGCTTAATTGATTTTCTTTAAAGTTCGAGGGTTTAGTTGATTTTTTTATAAAGTTTGAGGGCTTATTTAATCTTTAAGCAAAAATAAAAAATAAAAAATATATGACCATTGTAATAACAAAATAAGATTAAAATTATGTTATAACCTAATAAGTTGTGTAAAATCTAAAATATATTCCAATAGATATGATGCAAACTCATGTCACAATATAGTTACATACCTTTTATTTGATTAAACCAACAATTTTCATGGAATTTAACTTAGAAAATAAGAAAATTTAAGAAATACTCTTGCAGCATACAAGGACTCAATGGTGCTTGACTTTAAGAGTTTTTTTTTCCATCTGATCAGACATTGAACTTCATCTTACTCGATGCATCCAAGTAGTAGTATTATAGAAAAATCCAAGTATTTTTTATAGTGAGATCACTTCCTTAGTCAAAGAAGATTTTCTTTATATTAGAAAATGTAACTTTATATTTAAAAATTCATTGATGGAGTTTTTTATTTTAGTATTTTTTATTTTTTGAGTATTATAATATTTTTAATATTTCAATTTAATTCAAACAATTTATTAATTTTATTTTTTAAAGATTAAATAAGCCCTCAAACTTTCCAACAAAATCAGTTATGCCCTCAAACTTTCTAACAAAATCAATTAAGCCCCTCTAGACGTGTCATCATTCACACGTGGACTGCCACGTCATCACCGTGAACTGTCACGTCAACACCGCCACGGTCAACGACGGATTCCGTCAGTCAAAGGGTCAGATTGATTAATTTTTGGGGTTTGAGGGTGACTTTGAGTGCGAAAAAACTTTGAGGGCTTAATTAATTTTTTTTTCAAAAGTTCACGGGCTTCTTGAGCCCTTAAGCCTTTAATTTAAAGATACAATTTACAAAAAACATCTTACTTGTTATCTTTGTTAGAAGTTATTAATTAGTTTGTTAAATAGTTGTTGGGCCGTTCATAGGCCGTTAAGCATTGGGTTATATAAACCTATCATTGTAATGAGTTGAATACACGAAGAGTTTCATTTTTAATAAAGTTTCAGTTTACTTTCTATTTCTTCACTGCCGGTTGTTCATCGCCTTCATCATCTCTTCACTGCCGGTCACATCTCCGGCAATCATGGCACCATTCTCACATGGTATCAGTCGCTACCAACGGTCCTGACGCCATTTGATCTGGTTCGCTGCTGCTGTTTTGAATCTGTTGTTCCTTTTTGTTTCCTTTCAGAGTCGTTTCGACTTCTTACCAGCGATCTTGACGCAGCTTCCTCAATCGATGATCGATTTTCTTCGTCGGAGTTTCATTTGCGCAGCTGATTGCTTCACCAGGTGCTACTACCGTTTCAGATCTGAAGTATGGTTTCGATCGGGTTCAAGAAATCTATTTGATCCCTTCAATTATCGACTGTAATCGCTGGTGATTTGGCCAACTGAGGAGTTTCATTAGTCGGAGTTTGGTCCTTTCGTCAAAATCTGGAGAGATTGTTCCTGTTTAAGCTTTTTGATTCCGTCATCGCTGAGATGTTTTCTACATAGTGCTCCATTTGATAACGAGTTTGCTTGTTCTTCGTCGAAAACTATAATCGCACTCGGGTACTTTGTAGAAGGGATTTAGCTTTGACAACAAATTCCGTGATTTGGAATCGGAATAAATGTAAAAAAATGGAGTTTATGATTGGGTTTATATCTGCAGTTTGCCAATGTTAATTGCTAATTGAAAGGTTATTGTTGATTACTATTTGGCTCATTATGTTTTGCTGCTGATTTTCGGCTTATCGTGAAACTCGTAGCTAGTTACAATACTATCTAGTGTGGTGGTATATTAATGTCATCATTTTCATCTGGAATTGGAGTAAATTTTTTCTTCAAATGGATTTGGAAGAGTTGCTCACTAGATGTTTGAAATTTGGATTGATTTTGATTACTGAGCGACTGAGCACTATAGGTTTTCTTGTGGTTCATGGAAAGTGTTCACATTTTACTCTTGAGATCTTCATTTGTTCGAAAGTGATGTTGCACGCTAGCTGCAATTGTTGTTTCACTTGTGCTTTACATGCTTCTCTGCTGGAAATTGTTATACATTTATTTTGGTTGTTATTACTGGTGCTACAAGTTACGGATTGTTGTTGGAAGCTAGGGAATGTTGAAATTGTGTTCAAGAACAATTTAGATTTTATTTCTTCATTGTTGGTTGTTGGGATAGTGCTTCTTGTTACTTGATTTTGGTTCTCAGTTGGTTGCTGCATCTGAAGTAATGGTTGCTTCTTTGCTGCTGATTTTTTATATGTGATTCCTGCGATCAAATGTCAATTACTACTGTTGATCTTGAAATTTGTTAATGATGTTGATTTGCTGTAAGTTGGTGATAATCTGTCGAATGCTGGTTGATTTTTTTTTTTGAAGTTGAAGTTGAAGTATTAGAATACAAATTTGAAGTTGGAATGGATTTGAGCTATGGTCTTGGTTTGATGTGTTTGGTTATTTCTAGCAACTCTTCTCTACTTGCTTGGTTCATCTAGGTTGGTGAAGTTTTGGTTATATACTAGTACACTGTTGAAACAACAAGATGTACCTTAACAGGTCAGACATTCAAGGAACGAAAGAAGAAATGAAAGAAAAGCTAAAGAAGAAAGTTTCTTTTTAGTACACTGCCACTGATGCAGATATACATGGCAGATCAAATGTCCAAGGAAAGCTAAATGCAGAGTATTGGTTGCGAAGTAAAAGAAAAAGAAAAAAGAAGAAGAAGAAAGGAAACTGAAGAAAGCTTCTTTCAAATACACTGCCACTGATGCAGATGTATATAGCAGATCATATGCTCAAGGAAAGCTAAAAGCAAAGTTATTGATCGAGAAGTAAAAGAAGAAGAAAAGAAAGGAAGCTGAAGAAAGCTTCTTTCAAATACACTAAGAAAAAAAAACAGATCGCAAGACATCAGATTAGTTGGTCAAAGATCAACTACAAGAAAATCCAAAAGTGAAAGAAAAGAAGAAAACAAGGTGAATGTTCGAATTTCACCAATTTGAAAAGTTCAAGAAGATTGAGAAAGTAGGGTGAATGTTAGAAGTTATTAATTAGTTTGTTAAATAGTTGTTGGGCCGTTCATAGGCCGTTAAGCATTGGGTTATATAAACCTATCATTGTAATGAGTTGAATACACGAAGAGTTTCATTTTTAATAAAGTTTCAGTTTACTTTCTATTTCTTCACTGCCGGTTGTTCATCGCCTTCATCATCTCTTCACTGCCGGTCACATCTCCGGCAATCATGGCACCATTCTCACAATCTTAAGTACATAGCCTGGCTCCTTGGAGAGCTCTACCAAAGATCCCCTTGGTAGTTTATATTCATCTTTGAATTGAGAAGTAAATCTGCAATCAAATTAGACATGACACCGAACTAACATTATCAAAACATGAAATAGGACAAGGAAAAAGATTCAAAACAGATGGAAATGGATAATTTGAAGAAATGAGATGTTATTTGTGCAATGCTGAGGAAAACTAGTCAAGAGATTCACAGTGTTCAACTTCAACATATAAATTTCAGAATATTGATGGACAAATGGATAGTTTACCTATGAAGCAGTTCTTTATTATCTGAACCACCAAACTTTTGGAGTCTGCTTCCAACCGACTCTTCATAAGCACTTCGTATGGATCGAATGCTCAATTTGCCATACACGATCTGAAGTCTAACACTCATGCTTATATCAGCTTCCATGAGATCGTTCTTCAAATCTTTACTGTCTTTAAGTTCAGAAGCGGATAAATTCCCGTATTTCGCACTCAAAAACTTCTTTACATCATCCCCATTAGCATAAACACCTGCAACAAAACCAAGTTACCTACATAAAGACCCTCAAAAGTGTTAGATTTTGTAGCTCAACCGTCCTTTACCATAAATGTAACACCAGCATTCAAGCCAACGATTTCTAGCCCACTGCCCATTAATCAATCACCAAAAATACAGATTATTGCAAGCAAGACTGGAATCTAAAAGCAAAACGAAAGCTGAAACCTTGCTTGCCATTCATTATTCCGGGATTTCCTAAACCCAAGTGTCTAAGTGCAATTACTAGAAATGAAGAATCGTATAAGAAAAAAAAAAGCAAATTTTCAAAAGAAGATAAAAGAAATAATGTTACCAAAAGCATAGACGTCAATGTTCTTCAATCCCAAGATGGTTTTTTTCCTCAGCCCAACTCCGAGAAGTCGAAGGGAATTTTCCAGAACCGGAGGAAAAGGAACCCCACTCTTTGGTTCGACGACGGGAGCTGAACCGTCGGCAAGGGAGATCGAGGCCCAGGGAAGGGAAGAGCTATTCGGGAGGAGCAAATTCGCGGCGTTTTGGAAAAAAGGGTGGTTGGGATTCTGCGAGGCGACTGCCACACCGGCAGCAGCTGCAGCTCCGATGGATGCCGCAGCGGCGATGGCAAATGAGGCGGAGAAGTGCCGCCGTCTGGTGGTCCGGTGATTGTTATCACAGTTGCTGCTGCCAGGCGGGTTCGTGGGCTGAGAAAACAAGAAAGGAAACCTCAGTGACATCGTTATTTTAAGCACTTCCTCGTGTACTTACTTGGTTACTTTGAGTATTTGTAGAAGGAAGGTGTCACGTGAGGTGCACCTGGACCTGGTATTGGGGCGAGGCTTTTGGACCGCTCAATTCAGTTGATCCAACGGCCTAGTGAAACTTGGAAAATTTGATCACTTTCTAATCTTATATAATCATTTATTTATGAAAAAAATCTTATATAATCATTTTATAAATATAAAAAATAAAAACGCATAAGTTTTATTTGTGTTTTTACATAGTTAAAAAAAAGTTTAAGAGTGTGACACTTTTGACAATCGTTTACTTTATATATTACTGACATATCATTTTCATCTAAATCCGACATCACTTGATATTTTACGATGTTCTACTAAATTCGAACTCGAATTCAAATTTTAAAGTAAAAATTTAAATTCAATCCGACTCGACATAAATAAAAAATTATTTTTTATTATTCGATAAAATAAAGAGCTAATTGAAGAAATTACAAATAAAGAGGGAGCATTATAATATTTATTCCATTTTTATTAGACTAAATAGGAAGATAATTAAAATATATATATAAAGAGAGGGGCATTGTAGCAATTATACCTAAATATTTAGAATAAAATTAAATTATTATTGGGCCAGATAGGGTATTTTTACCTTAAACTCAAACTTGACCCGACCTTATCCTCAAAAAATCAGACTCGAACCTGAAATATTCTTTAAAAAACCGACCCTATAAGATCATGTTGGGTCGGAACCCATCGAGTATAGATCAAATAGCCATCCCTAAATACACTACCTTTTTATATCATTTTGCATTTACATTTTTTTTTAAAAAATATATATTTTTATAAATTTTATAATTTTTTAGAATTTTGAGAACTTTTTAAATGAAAGAAAAAATATGAAAATGTTGAGTGAAAATACTGTGATACGGAGAAATTATTAAATGGTCCCGGCTCACTACGTCATATGTGGTTCCAGCTAATAATGTCTATCCATTTCATTTTAACTTCCAAATAACTACACACTTCCTATTGTCATGTAGCAAAGAGGTGGAGATTCACCTTGACAAAAATGAAATGGATAGACTTTATTGGATGGGATCACAGATGACGTGGTGAGCCGGATACATCTAATAAATTTTCATGTGACATGACGCACTACACTAATAGATAAAAACTGTCAAGATTTAATGGTAAAAATGGTTGAATAACTTAATAGAAAATTCTACAACGCTCAACGAGCACCGATGAACACTACTAACGACAAGCACCGATGAACACCACTAACGACGAGCACCATTAATTTAATTTATAAAGATTAAAAATTTAAAGGACTCAATGTATAATTATAAATTATTTAAAAATCTAAAGATAAATTATTTCAAATAAATTATTATATTTTTAATATTTTTAAAACATAATTAAATTAAATACCAACTTTAAATTAAAAAACTTAAATACTTTTTTTAACTTGAATTTTAAGCCACCACGCCGCCGGCGAGTTAATCGCCATTCCCCTAAATTATAATTTCAAAGTTGAATATTAACACTCTCCATAATATCCATAGTAGATAAATTATTGGTAGCTACACAGGTAACTTGTGTGGAGGAATGGATTATTCAGTTTGCACGACTATTCAAGAATTATTTCGGATTCGAGTCCGATTCCTACTTGGATCTTCATGAACTCGGGATGAAATTGTACGCGAAAGCAATGGAGGAGACCGTGACAAGTGAAGATGCACAGAAGATTTAAGGGAACAACGACTATCTTGCCGGCGGGGACTTAAAATTCAAATTAAAAAGTATTTAGAGTTTTTAATTTAAGGGTTGATATTTGATTTAATTATGTTTTTAAAAATAAAAAAATATAATAATTTATTTTAAATAATTTATAATTATGCATTAGGTCATTTAGATTTTTAGTCTTTATAAATTAAATTAATAGTGCTCATCGGTGCTCGTCGTTAGTGATGCTCATCGGTGCTCGTCGTGCGTGGCAAACTCATCATAACTTAATTGATTTAATTTTTTAGTTTAATGACTTAATTGGATGAAAAAAAAATTAGAAGCTTAATTTTTTTTTAAAAGTTTACCTCTAAGCCAACAAAAAACCACCCATGTTGTGATTAATCTGGATGAGTCTGCCATGCTCGACGAGCACCGATGAGCACCATTAATTCAATTTATAAAGATTAAAAATTTAAAGGACTCACCCTATAATTATAAATTATTTAAAAATCAAAAGGTAAATTAATTAAAATATATTATTTTATTTTTTAATATAGATCAAAATACCTATTTACCCCTAAATTACAAAACCCTAAATTTTGTTCATTTGAAATTCAAGTCGCCGCCGTCACCGCCGCTGCCTTCTGGTCACTAGTTTCTTGGTTGACAATTGGCATGTTGAATTTGATACCGTATTCATCCCAACCAGTTTTAACGGCGATGTAGTCATCTCCGGAGATGATAAAATTGTCTTCGATTTGGGTATTCATACATGAATCTAAGAAAATTAGGGTTAAAGGAAAGTAAAAGTAAAATAATATATTTTAATTAATTTATCTTTTAAGTTTTAAATAATTTATAATTATATAGCGAGTCCTTTAGATTTTTAATCTTTATAAATTGAATTAATGGTGCTCATCAGTGCTCGTCGTTAGTGGTGCTCATCGGTACTCGTCGAGCGTAGCAGAATTTTCCTTAGATTAAAAAAAATATTATTCTCGTAATGGAACTTATAAATCTATTCGGTAAATCTGATACTATATTTATGTTAAAAATATTAATACGGGAGTTAAATCTTAGGCAACGAAGATGGTTGGAGTTGCTTAAGGATTATGATTTGACGATAGAGTATCATCCAGGAAAGGCTAATGTGGTGGCTGATGTCTTGAGTAGGAAGGTGGTCGTTGAGTTGAGGGCGATGTTTGCTCGGTTGAGTATATCGCGTGATGGTGGGTTAATAGCCGAGTTGCAAGTGAAACCTTCCTTAATTCAATTAATTAAGGATAAGCAATTTCTTGATGATTCATTGGTGCCACATGTTCAAGATATAGCTGATGGTAAAGCGGCGAATTTCTATTTTAGTGATGATGGTGTTTTATGCTTTAAAAGTCGGATAGTTGTGCCGGAGGATGTTGAGTTAAGGCGCACTATTTTGACTGAGGCCCATAGCAGTTCTTTTGCTATACACCTTGGTAGTACGAAGATGTATCATGGTTTGAAAGATGAGTACTACTAGGTTGGGTTGAAAAAGGATGTTGCTGATTTTGTAAGCAAGTGTATGGTTTGTCAGCGTGTGAAGGCTGAGCATCAGTTTCCTTCTGGGTTGTTGCAACCTTTGAGAATACCGGAATGGAAATGGGAAAGGATTACAATGGATTTTGTGTCTGGCTTGCCTTTGACACCATCGAAGAAGAACTGCGTTTGGGTGATTGTGGATCATCTTACGAAGTGTGCGCATTTCTTGGCTGTACATACTACGCATACGTTGGATAAGCTAGCGGAGTTGTACATTGCTGAGATTGTGCGTTTGCATGGTGTGCTTAAGTCTATAGTGTCGGATAGAGATCCAAGGTTTACAACGAGATTTTGGGAGTGTTTACCTCAAGCTTTGGGTACACGTTTGGATTTCAGCACCTCATATCATCCTCAGACGGATGGATAGTTGAAGCGAGTTATCCAAGTATTGGAGGACATGTTGCGGTGTTATGTGATAGATTTCCAAGGTTCTTGGGAAAAGCAGTTACCATTGGTTGAGTTTCCATATAATAACAGTTTTCAGGCAAGTATACAAATGGCTCCGTATGAAGCGTTGTATGAGAGGAAGTGTAGAATGCCTCTTTCCTGGGCGGAGGCGGGGCAAAAGTTGGTTTCCTTACCGGATATGTTGAAGGGAACAACTGAGAAAGTGAAACTCATATGTGAGCGGTTGAAGGTTGCATCGGATCGTCAAAAGTCTTACACGAATTTAAAGCATAAGGAGATTGAGTTTGCGGTTGGAGATCGCGTGTTCTTGAAAGTATCGCCTTGGAAGAAGTTGATGAGATTTGGACGTAAGGGTAAGCTTAGTCCAAGGTTTATTAGACCTTGTGAGGTTGTGGAGCCTGTTGGTCTTGTGGCTTATCGGTTGAGATTGCCTCCCGAGTTGGAGAAAATTCATAATGTGTTCCATGTGTCAATGTTACGGAGGTATAGATCGGATCCATCTCATATGATGCCTGTTGAGGAGATTGAGTTGAATCCGAATTTATCTTATGATGAAGAACCAGTGGGGGTTCTTGATTCGAGTAGCAAAGTTCTTCATGGTAAGACAATTGAACTTGTGAAGGTGTTGTGGCGTAATCGAGGAGTTGAGGAGGCCACGTGGGAACGCAGGGCAGACATGTTGAAACAGTTTCCGCATCTTTTTCCTTTAGGTAAAATTTCGAGGACGAAATTTCCTAAGTGGGGGAGAGTTGTAACGCCCCAGTTTTGGGCCTAGGTGTTTTGTGCGTCGGGTCAGGCTAGTGAAATCGGAGGTTGGCGGTTTGAGACGTTAAAAGTGGTTCAGGGAAATCAAGGTTTGAGGTAGGATAAAAATGTGGTAAAAATTTCTAAATCCTCTAAAATTATATTTATGAGGTTAGTTAAATCAATTTTGCAAAACGGTTTAACATGAATGTATGTTTGGTTTTAAAACTAGAGCAATAAGGGCAATGGGGGGTTTTCCTTTGTGTGATTTGGGTGATGTGTTTGGACACCCTTGAGCATGTTTGTTTAGTGTTTTTAGACTTGCAAATGGCCTTTATGGTTTGGTTCAACCTTCGGATTGATAATTGGTGTTTGTATGATCTTCCTCTAGGTTGCATACCTCAAGATATTCCATTGATGCTATATGCTATGTTGTGTTATCGTATATGCCATAATTGCTTGGGGTTTATGTTTTAATTTAGTTATATGCATGTTAGAGATATGTTGGATTGGTTTCAGATGAATTAAATCGAGATAAACCAGCAAAATTATACATTACTGGCCCAAGTGTTTCGAAAAACCCTTGTCTGTTCCGAAAGAGGGTGCATGAAATGCCTTGGGGGTATCGAAACAGGGAGGGTCGTTTCGGTACGTTTTGCTACTGTGAATCTCTATTCCGATACGAGTCAAGGGTAGTTTCAGTACGAGCCCGTATTTCGAAACAGGTGCCACTGTTTCGATACACCTATTCCGATACGGGGCTTGTTGTTCCGAAATGGCTGGCTGTTATGACAGTTAATAGAATATTTTAAAGTTCTGATTCTTTGTGTTTTGGTCCCTATTTGCTATGTTTGCAATTAAATGAGTATGAATGATCGTAAGAAGCTGAGATTTGACCACTGAACATATAATGAGACTAATTGAAGGGTGGTAATTTAAAATTGTTTAAAGCCCTTACAATTTTGGAAAATTACAAAATGGTCCCTAAATGTTGTAATCGAATGAATTTAATATTTGATCAAGTTGTAAATGTTTCGCTGCATCGTTTATCACATAGTAACCTAATTGGCATCTAGACTTGAGTAAAAGAAAAAAATAGGGTCGTTCATTGAGGTAAATCTTCCTAGTTTGCTTCAATGTTCCCTATGTTGCTCGTTCAGTTCGGTCTAACGGTCAGACCGGGTCGAGGGGGTTATACACTCCGCCAAAAGAGGAGAAAGTCAAGAAGAATTCATCTTCTTCTTACTTGGCATTACCCGCAAAAATTAGAAAAGAGAAAGAGAGTGTATGAGAGCTTCATGAATTGATTAAGAGCTAGGCAATTTTTGGTTCAATTCTTGGGTCTTGTTTGAATAGTCTTAAGAGGAAGGTCAAATTCTCTTCCTTATCACTCTTTCAAGTTGAGTTGTTATGATGCTCTATGAAATTATTGATTTTATTGGATGATTCATGTATGGATTCTCATGTTTAGTAACATAATGATGTAGCTAGATTAGTTATATTGCTGGAAATGAATGATAGGAAGGTTGAAGACTATAGTATATTCGATTTGGAGCATGCATGCTGCTTTTGCTCGAAATGTTAATGAAATTGAAACAATATTATGAAATTTTAGGCTTAATCTATTAATGTATATGTTGATTTTGTTGTGATACCTTGAAATTTGTAATATGGTGAAAATTCTAAGATCGTGGTTGATGTAATCCAAGTGTTCGAAGGAGACCAAATTAGTGATATTTTGATACTTGAGCTTAAATTAAGTGTGTACATATGTATACTAGTAATTCGGGCTATTTTATGAACCTATATGAATGTTTAAGGGGCGAATTTAATGAGTTAAAAATAGGGGGAGGTTGTTATACAAGTTAAGAATTGGATGGCCTTAGTGTTGATCTAGTGAAATTTGCCCAGAAACGGGTACATTGGCAGTGAATTTAAAAAATTCACTAAAAATCATGTAGGCCAAATTAGAGAATGATCCTTATATGTGTAGAACCTTGTGTGAATCTAGTTTCATTTAAAACAAATGGAATTAAATTTTGAGTTATAGAACAATTTATAGAAGTGATTCTTTAAGGATAGTGAAATCTGCCCGGTGGCAGAACTGGGCGTGTCTTTTAACTAAATTCTGTATTAATTCATAAGGATTAAAAATAAAAGGCTTATATGGTTAGAAAGGTATTTGAGTCAGCTTTCTAACGGTGTAAACAGTTTGAAATTTCTACATACGGAATGGAAGATATGAATTTTTAATCGAGTAGTGCACAGTCTTCCTGACAACAGCTCTATAGGTGACTTAAAATATCATTGAAAGCTTGAAGGAATGTATATGAAATTTGAATTTGTAATGCTGGGTGATACTTTGTTATGCTAATGCTATATAGTTTTGAAACTGATGGTAAACCTAAATGTATGATAGATTTATAAGCTAGTTTATTAAAATTGAAGAAGAATAGAATGGAGGCTGTAATAACCTGAAATGAATATGAAATGGATTACCTTACATAGATGCCATGTTAATGGATTAAATAAGATTGTTTTAGCATTATTCATGGACTGTTTTTGCACTTATGTGGACTGTTTTGAATAACCAAAACAATAGAAATACTTTAAGAATGAATATATGGACTGTTTTGCAAGTTGGGGACTGATTTTCCATTAAAATAAATGTTTGTTGGACTGTTTTGATGTGTATATATGTGTTGTCACTAAATTTTCACCTCAACTTTAAATAATCCGAAAAAAATAAAAAGAAAAAAAGAAAAAAATCCCTTTTCCTTCTAAATAATAAAAGGCCCACATTTTTTCAAATTAATTAAAATACAACAAAAGCCCACTTTTAAAAGCCCATTTTAAAATTCTAGCCCATCTTTTAAAAAGAAAAAAAGAGAAAATGATTTTAATGATAAAGGTGTAAAATAAATGTTGGAGGAAAAAGGAAATAAAATGAAAACATAAAAAATAATAAAAAAATAATAAACAATAATAAATAGCAGCAAAAAATAGCAAACAATAAAAGGGAAAAAAGGAAAAAAAAAGACCACGCGTGCGGGCACGCGCCTAGCGCGTGCGCCACACGGGCTCGATCCAGCACACAAATCCCAGCCCAGCAAACCCTTCTGCCGAGCGTTCAAGGTGGCCGGCCGGTGTCTACCGGCCACGACTGCCGTCGCCGTTGGTACCGGCCGGTCTGCCTCGCCGCCGCTGACCTAATGCCACCAACCCCGCTCGCCGTCGCCGCCTGTGCTCGCCGGAATCTGCAAAAAACCGAGACAAAAGGTCAAACCCTAGGCTCGAATCAAGGGGAAAATTCAGCTTCGATATTGAACCAAATCAAATAAGGATTGAAGGGTTTTACCGAGAATCATGTTCTTGGTCTGATTTTGGCTCCAATTTGGGGATTAAACGCGAATATATGCTTGATTTGCAAGCTCAAGTTGAGTATAAACCCCCTTTCTTTCCATTGATTAACACACCATTTTCAAGAAAACACACTTGAAAAAAAAGCAAATAGGCTTAGAAAAAAATCCGAAAAAATTCTCTAAATTTATTTCAAGAGTTGCTAGAAACTTTGAGTTGAAGTTCGAGTTTGGAAGCAATTTTCCAGAGACAATTAGGAGCATTTCAAGAAGTCCGGATTCGAGTTCTTCGTTCGTCATTTCGGTTGTGTTCTTGAGGTCAGAAAATCGTTTCACGATTCCGGTAACGTTTTCGTTTTAAATTTCTGTTTTAATTTTGGTTTGATCTTTAAAAAATTTTGCATGCTTAAAAATGTTGTTAGGATTGTTTTTATCTTTAGAAATGTAGAAACAATTTTTTAAAAAGTGTTTACATAAAAATGCAAGAATAAAATGAGTAAATGTGGTTTAATTGAAAAAAAACTTAAAGTTAGGGATTTAATTAGGAAAAAACAATAATGCATGGGTAAAAATAATAAAGGGGCTTGATTTCAAATAAAAAATATATAAAAGTTTTTTTTTTGAAATTTAGTTTTAATAATGGTAAATGGGTTAAATGGGTTTTTTAAAAAATAAGATGTTTTTTTAGAAAAAAAGAAATAAGTAATAAAAGTTTTTTTAAAATAAAAAAATAAAAAGGGGTTTTAAATAAAGTTTAAGGTTTTAGGAGAAAAATAAATTTTGAAAAAGTTTAAAAGGAAATCTTCTAAAAATAATAAAGTTTGATATTTTTAAAAAGGGTCATTAAAAAGAAAAAGCTTAAAAACGAAAAAAATGAAAAATGAAAGTTTAAAAAAAGAGATTCTTTTCGAAAAGAAAAAATATATATAAAAAGGTAAAAAACATAAAAATGAAAAACATAAAAATTTTAAAAAGGGTCTTGGCTTTTAAAAATAAATAAAAAGAAATAAAGTGTTGTTGCGGCATTGCTCTATTCAGGATCCTCAATCTTTCCCGAGGCAACAAGTTCATCATGTGTTGGACAGTCTCTCTAATTGGCATTCTTTTGACTTGGAGGTTCTAGTTGCCCCTCACATATCGGGGAGTTTTCTTCGTATTGGTCTTTGTCCTCTTGCCTTGGGACGTTAGTATCCTTGAGAAAACCATTTTCTAGAGAATTGGAAGGTGTCAATTGATGCTGCGACATCTGTTGCGGCATCACCTGTTGCGGCGGCATCCGTGTTGTCGCAGAAAAATTGTCATGGAAAAAAATATTTTGAGGTGTTTGATCATACCATGAGAAGTTTTATTGTTGGTTCCTTCTTTGGTCCTCCATGTAGCCATCTGCACCGAAGAGGTGAGGGCAATCCTTAAACACATGATGTTCTCCACAAAAAAGGCAAGATATTTCCACGGTTTTGGTTCCTTGGGCTTTTTCTGGTGGGAATAGGTAAAGAAGGTTTTCATTGGAGTAATTCCTATATTCTCACATCCACTCTGAGTAATTTTTCTCGACATGTTGATGTCCTTTTGACTTGTCGCGCACCTAAAGTTTTTTAGATAAACATAAATAAAAAACAATGCAAGAAAATAAAAACGAAGTCGCTATTGCCAATCCCCGAAAATGGTGCCAAAAACTTGTAGAGCGTTTGGGTGTTCTTTAAATATGAGCGCAAGTGTACACTCTTGTCAAGTTATAGTATAAAAGATATCGTCTCCCACGAGAATTGAACATCTTATTCGAATCGCAATTCCTGCACAAGGAAAATTAAATGCACAAGTAAATTTTAGTTTGTAAAGAAAAGTAAATAAACATAAGTAATTGATAGAAAAGACCAGCGTGATAGAATGGGCCAGGTTATGTTGCTCCATAGTGTGAAACTGCGTTGAATAGGATAAGTTGTATTGCGCTGCCAGACTTTGCTGCCTCGGCGAAAGATGACATATTGGTGCTTCGGCGCTTTCGCTGCCTCGACAGTGGAACGGACGATTGGCTCGGTAGAAAACTCGACAGACCTTTAAGGCTCGACAGAACGCTTTGATAATGATTCAGCTTATGTCTTAGTCAGAATGCTGTTGTTGCCCGCTGCAGATAATACTTATCGGCATGAATCTTGCAATGAACAACAACCTTTGGTTCGTCCTCTTTTATCCGCCTTAAACCCTAACCTATGTCTAGGCTGGATTGATCAACACCTAGTATTGATGAGATCATGCCTACTTCTTTCGTGAGTTTGACTCTTTCGATGCCAAACAAATGGATTTCTCACAATCGATCTCTCGACTCAATTGAAAACAATGATGAACATGAAATAAGCAAACCTTGAATTTATGGAAAAAACAAAATTAAGCCTAAACAACCATTCTCACAACTACTTTACAACACAACCCAAACCCTAGAGAATTTAGAACATAGTGGCGGCAAGAAAACACAAGAGAAACCTAACCTATGCCGACTATGAGTTGTCTAAGATACAAAGGATGTTCAAGTATATATAGGCCATGGCCTAGGTCAAGTCCTCCTTGGAGTAGAAGTTTTCCTCATGATAAAGTAGCTTTTGTATTGAATGCATCCTTTAATTCTGACTTCTTTGACTTGAATTTGGACTCCCTTTGACGCTGCCTTGTACCGTAAGTAAGCTTAGGCGCCTTAATTTTCTCCTTTGGCGGGCTCTGTCTGCTGTTTTCGGTATCAGTCAATTGCGTGGATGGGCTCATTGGACTCAGAAAATTATGCTCCATCAATCGCACTCCAATTCACCAATTCCTCAAGTTGCTGCCCTGGGCGGCGGCAAGCGCTCGACATCGTCTTTCTTTGAATTGAACTGCTTCAGTACAGCTCCTTGGTTTGCTGCCTCATCATCAGCTCCTCATATTTCTCTTTCTTATGATAATTCTTCTCCCCTACTGCCGCGGCGGGTTTCGGCGGGCAATTTTCCCGCATCCACCAAAATATGTACCAAAACAACACCTTTTCCACAAAATACACTAAAATATGTAATCAAGCTTAATGGTGAAGGAAATTATGAGAATATGCATTAATGCCTAATTACGTAACTAAAATGTGCCTAAGTCTAACAATAATATGAGTAAAAAGGGTAAATAAAATAAGACTTTTATACACTTTACATTAAGCATGTTGAACATGACATGTTTGAGTTCAAAATGGTCCGCTTCTATCTCAGGGTCGACAACACTAGTGTTCAACTTCCTAAGGTCCTCTTCTAGGTAATCACAGAATTTCGGTCGGAGAGCAGGTGGAATTCATCGAATGTCGTCGGGCGGTAGAATGCCATCGGTGGGTAGGTTGCCGCGGGCATTGCCGTCTCCATCCTGATTCATGGTTCTGGTGTTTTCTTGTCGAAGTCTGCGTGTGGTTCTTTCAATTTCAGGATCAAACGGTTGTAGTGGTGATGTTGGATTCGCTCTGGTCATAAACCAAAGAAAACCACGAGATTAAAAATAAAATAAAATTGCAAGAAAATAAAAACAAAAGAAATTTAACGCCAAAAACTTGTAGGCTTATGAAAGAGTTCTGCTTTTAGTGCAAGTGTACACTAATGCCTAGTTGTAATATAAAAGATATCGTCTCTACATGGATTGGGAAATTCTTTGGATTTTATCTTCCTGCACAAGTAAAAGTAAAAACACAAGTGATTGGGAATTGATTTGATTTGATTAAAACTAAGAGCAAGTAAATTAAAATATTGAGAAATCAGATTGAGAGAATGGGCTGGTATTGGAATGCGTCATAGTGTGGATATTGAATGTTTTGTCTTGGTTCAAGTGCTGCAAAATCGACTCAGCAGAGGATGATGTGCTGCCCGAGAGACTGAGTGATGCTTCAAAGCTCGGCAAGGCTTTCTTCAATGACTACTCCTTATCCCTAAGTTGAAGTGCTATTGGCGAACACGTCTTGACAATACCTCCCGACGTGAATCTAAGGATGAACACCAACCAATTCTTAAGCCTCCTTTAGCTCCTGAACTTCTAACTTATTCCTAAGCCGAAGTAGTTTCACCCCACGTTGGATAAAACCGTGTTTACTCGTTTCGTGAGTCTAACTCTCCAGTTATTAGACAAATTGATAATTGCTCTTTCCTCTCCCGATTTGATTGCGAACAAGAAAAATGCCAAGAGTAAACAAACTTTGAAATTTTATTACTAACACTAAAAACCTAAACAATTACAACAATCTTGTAACCCCCTTAGCTCGGCCTAGACGTTTGACCCGAACTACGAAGATTACACGGGGAAATCCAAAGTCAATCCGAAAGTCAACCTTGATTAATGACCCTTTTTTTCTTTTTATCTTCTCTAGATGCACATTAAGCCTACGTGATTACTCAAGAATCTTAGGAGAGAAGGACACAACGATCTGAAAACATTTAAGGACTCAATTGCATGAATTACACTTTTTAGTGATCAAAACGTAATGTTTAGAAAATATGAGGACATTGTAGATTTTAAGGTTACCAATATGGAATTAATCATACTACATGCCTTCCTGCCAAAATTCAACTAAAAAAGACATTCCAAACTCAAGCAAATGCATCCACAACATTCAGGACTAAAATGTAAGACATGTAAACTTAAAACAATTCAAATCAACATCCAACGGTCATCCGTTTCGGAACACCAAACCTTCGTACCGAAACACCCGTATCGAAACGGTGTTGACCGTTTCAGTACTCGGGTGTGTTCCGAGACTAGTATCGAAACATGCCTCTCCAGTAGCTAAGATGTTCAGAAACACCCTCAACCGTACCGAAACGCTATGGCCATTACAAGCCCCCATTTCGGAACAATTAAGGGTGTTTCGATACACCCTGGCCTGTGACAGCAGAAAATGCTGGTTTTTCATGTTTTTTCACACTCGAATCAACCCCGAGACATGCCACAACATGCATACATCAATGTTACATTTCAACAATTATCATATCGAGGCTATAGCTTAAACATAGCAACCAACACATAAGCAAAGGCACTAAAGGCATGCTTCCTAGTTTGCCAAAACCATAACAAGTCAAAACTCCAAATAAACCAAAATCCAAACTCCAAAGGCCAATTACAACTCAAGTATAGGCAAACCAACATGCTCAAAGTAAAAGAAACATCTCAAACATTCCAAAGTATAGATCCCACCCATTGCCTCTTATTACATTAAGGATGAATCACATACATCTCTTTAACGGAGCTATGGATTACTCTTGCTTTTGGGCTGCCTTCAAAGGTTCAATTCTCTGAATTGATGAAACAAAAGAGCGTAAGCAATAAGCTTAGTGAGGATCACTAGACAACATTCATCAATGCATAACTCATGATTTGCAAAAACAACACTTTACAACACATGCCATTTATTAAACAAGTCTTCTCAAGACTTCAATGCACTTTTGAAACCTCATGCACATATGCATCAATTTACAACAGCAAATAGACCTTTGCTCATGCTTTAACAAGCATCACATGCATTCTTGCATCATACACATATATCTCATGCACCCTTGCATCATTTACAAGCATCTCATGCTTCACTTTGTTCATTTACATTATATTGGCTTTCAAGTGATAGTCCACAAATCCTTTCAACACAAGACACAATCAGATACGCAGATTACAAGCGTTGTCCCACACGCTTCATACAAACTACCAGATTACACAAGGTGGAGACAAATGGCACATTCACAACCCCTCAACACCCGTGATGGAGATTAATGGCACAATCACAACCCCTCAACATCACTCATCAGTAGTTGTATAATTCCACTAACGAGAGTATGGGACACATACACAAGACTCACACACGAGAATAATCATTCACTGTTGTGATCTTAACCTCAATCGTTAGGGTACTTGGATGGAGATTACAGCACAATCACAACCCATCGACATCCAATGCAACTTTATTCACGGTGCACCCAATCCTATAGTCGGCTAACTATATCCGATTTAAGTAACCAAAAACCATTTTCATCACTTGCCAATATAACCATTTAACCACATTAATCCACTGTTTTTCAAGCATAACCACAATGTCATTTCCACAAGCACACATGCTTAACATCATATACATTTTCATATGAAAACCAAGGATCACTTACCTAGTGCATCCTTAACATAATGACATTAAAATCCAGAATCAAACCATGCTTAAACATGCTTAAAAATAGTAAACAAATCCACTCTTACATCAAATGCATTTTCATCCAACTTAGCACATTTCCAAGAGAGGGATTACCGAAATACTTACACTTAAGCTTATTTAAGTGCATCAAGCTTACACTAAGCTCCCAAGAGCATGCTCAAAGCGTTACAAAGCAGGAAATTGCATTTCCACTCACTGATATGCAAAGCCTTGTTCGCCGACACGAAAATTACACCTCTAGAGCCTCTAAAATCACCTCGTTAGCCTCCGGATCAAGATACCCTGTTTTCACATCAACAAAACAGAGATCTAAATGCATTAAAATGCATTCTAACACCAACAACAATCCATAAACCCGTTGCCCACTCAAACTATACCAAAATACCCTTTCGAAACAACTGAAAACTCAATCAATTGCCTTCTAAACCAAGCCCAGCCATCATACATCACTTCCAAAGCATTATCAACATCCACATCTAATAAACATCCTAACTCATCCTTATACCTCCAACAATCAAAATTCCACCATTACACCCCAAAACTACACTTAAAACTACCAAGAAACTCAAGGATCTCAAGGATTTCGGGATCTATAATAACCACACCTCATTTTAACATATAAACCAACTTAGAAATCAATTAAAATCAACACAAAACAGTACCCAACTCCTCAAGTCCTAAAATCAAGATTTCATCCACATTTTCACAAGATTTTGATCTTAAATCAAAACTATATTGAAAACTCAATCAAAAATAGTTATTAGAAGCCAAATATCTTGGGAATTTCAATAAAGAACTTAGATTAGAGGTTGAGAACGGGATTTACCTCCAATCCTTGCTTCGTTCAATAGATGACAAGTTTTCTTTGCAAAAACCTTGAAGAATCAAGGAAGATCTCTTGAAAAAGATTTAGGAAATGTTGAGAGGATTTTTGGGAGAAAGAATTCTGGAAAAGATGAGAGAAAATGGTGTTTGGCTAGAATGAAAGGGAATTGGTAGTTACATAAAATGAAAATCCACTAACTACCAATTAATTAATGTCAAATTCTAATTAAAATCATTTAATTAAAATCCATTTAAATCACATGTCATATTGAAGAAATGTCAAATTGACTTAAAGCCCCCTAAAGATTCTAAGATTTTTGCTTTCACCTTAAAAATCACATTTTCCCAGTTTTAAAACTTTACAATTTGGTCACTGCTCAAAATGTCCGTTTTCCAAATCCCTTTTTGTAAAATTGACTTGACCAACCTCTTAATTATATTTTTGGAGGATTTTAGCAATTTTTATCACAATTTTATCCTATCCCGATCCTTGATTTCCTAAAATCACCTTACGCGATTCGAACTGTTCTCGACCGGTCCGATCCAACGTCTAAAACATCTAGGCCCAAAACCAGGGCGTTACAACTCTCCCCCACTTAGGAAATTTCGTCCTCGAAATTCCTACCCGATGGAAAGAGATGCGGAAACTGCATCAGCATGTCCGCCTTGCTTTCCCACGTGGCCTCCTCAACTCCTTGGTGCCGCCACAACACCTTCACAAGCTCCATCGTCTTGCCACGAAGAACTTTACTACTCACGTCCAGAACCTTCACCAGTTTCTCATCATATGACAGATTCAGATTCAACTCTATCTCCTCAACAGGCATCACATGCGAAGGATCCGATCTGTACTTCCGTAACATGGAGACATGAAACACATCATGTATCTTCTCCAACTCTACAGGCAATATCAACCGATATGCTACAGGACCAATACGCTCCACAATCTCATAAGGTCCAATAAACCTTAGGCTAATTTTACCCTTACGCCCAAATCTCATCACCTTCTTCCAAGGCGATACTTTCAAGAACACACGTTCACCAACCGCGAACTCAATTTCCTTACGCTTCAAGTCCGCGTAAGACTTCTGCCTATCCGATGCTGCTTTTAACCGCTCACAAATGAGCTTCACCTTCTCGGTGGTTCCCTTAAGCATAGCCGGCATATAAATCAACTTTTTCCCAGCTTCTGCCCAACAGAGAGGGGTTCTACATCTCCTCCCATACAAAGCCTCGTATGGAGCCATTTGGATACTTGACCGGTAACTATTGTTATACGCAAACTCAACCAACGACAAGTGCTTTTCCCAAGAACCCTGAAAATCTATCACACAGCATCTCAACATGTCCTCAAGCACTTGAATCACACGTTCTGACTGTCCATCCATCTGCGGATGATAAGAAGTGCTGAAATTCAACCGTGTACCCAAGGCTTGATACAAACATTCCCAAAAATCGCGCTGTAAACCTCGGATCTCTACCTGACACAATGGGGTTTGGCACACCGTGCAACCGCACAATCTCAACTATGTTCAGCTCAGCCAACTTATCCAAGGTATACGTAGTATGCACAAGCAGAAAATGTGCACACTTCATAAGCCAATCCACAATCACCTAAACTGAATTCTTCCTTGTCGGTGACAAAGGCAAACCAGACACAAAATCCATGGTGATTCTCTCCCACTTCCATTCTGGAATTCTCAAAGGCTGCAACAATCCAAAAGGAACCTGATGCTCAGCCTTCACTCGCTGACACACCATACACTTGTATAACGAACTCCGCTACATCCTTTTCCAACCCCACCCAGTAGTACTCATCCTTTAGGCCACGATACATCTTTGTACTACCCGGGTGCATTGTTGCGTGTAAAAGTGTCTCTCGCAATGTAGTGCAAGTGTACACAACGCAAGTAGTAAAGTGATACAGAAGTATCGGATATCGTCTCCACAGGGACTGGGCTAATAGCTTCACCTTGGATTACTGCACGAGAGAGGAAAATAAAGAGTTTAAATTGTTGTCACGAAAATAATAAAGAGAACTGGAATTTAAGAGTAAAGAAATCAAGATAGAGAGAATGGGCCGGTATTGAATTGGTCAATAGTGTAGGTGTTGCAAAGTCTAGGAAACCCTGTTCTGTCGTCGTGCCTGCTGCGGCAGCACCTGTCGCGGCAGCGGTCTGTTGGTTATCGCGGCAGCGATTACTCAAATCAGTACTTCAAGCTTGGCAAGAATCCCTGTTGTGCCTTGGCCTATCCCTAGGTCCAAGTCTGTCGATGAACACGTCTTTGATAATACCTCCCGGCGTGAATCGAAGGATGAACACCGAAATTGTTGAATTCTTCCTTAGCCACTTAACCTCGCCCTATCCCTAGGTCCGAGATAGTTCAACTATAAACTAGAGAACTCGCACTTATTCCTTTCGTATACTTAACTCTCCCGATATTAAGTAAATAGATAATCTCACAATGCTCTCCTGATACTCTTGCAAGATGTGAAAACCAGAATAAGTGAACTTGAAGTAATTTTATTGAACAAAGAAAATCCTAAAACAATGCAATCCTTGCAACTACTTTACAAAGCAACCCTTAGCCCTAGGGGAAGTTTAGAACATGGTGAGGAAAGTAAAACGGCTAGGGTTTTGGGAAGAAGGCTAGAGAATGGTGATCTCCTCTCCTAGGTCGAATTACATGCCTTTATATAGGCCTTGGGTTCAAGTTTTCTAGTATGGCAAGAATACAACTTTAAATTAAAGTACAACTCTAATAAAGACTAAATCTTCAGAGCAGCAGTCTTTAATTCGTCCTTCCTTCTTGCTTGGGATTTCTTTCTTGAACCTTGGGCTTGGCCTTCATTCTGATCTAGGGCTCGGAAAAATATAAGGGTATTCCACGACAGATGGGCTTAATTTTCTCTTTCTGTCGAGGTCCTCTTCACTTTCTTCCCTTCACTATCGCTGTCTTCCTTGGCTGCCACGGTAGCGTCCATGGCAGCATCGTCCTCCTCAACTGCATATCCAGTTCTAGCTCTGATTCTTTACTGCCCAGCGTCTGCTTCTCTACTGCCCTCCATCTGCTACAGCAGCTACCTGCAAAAACAACTAATTTCAATAGAAACTGTGCCATTTAATATATTTGTGATGTAAAACTGAAATCTAACCTAAATGCAATGAATTATGCTTGAATGCAGCAGAAATATGGGTTAAATAGGGGTAAATTATATAACTTTTACACACTCAACACACCCCAAACTCAAGTTTTTGCTTGCCCTCAAACAATTCAGACCTAACAAAGAAAGACAAAAAATTTTGTTTGGCTTAAAACAATGAACTTTCCCTTACCTACCATTTCATTCCCTATTGCAAGCAACACATTGTCGGATAATTCAGGATTTATTCGGAACCATGCTATAATTCTCGTGTAGTGTGTGCATGCTTTGTGAACAATTATATGCCTAGGCTCACTTAGCTTACTAGAATAGCTGAAACTTCTAACTTGAATTTTTATGCCAATTTTCATCTTTTCGGAGGCAATTTTTAGCTCCTTTAGTTTTTATGCAGACTCGATTCTATTTTTCAAGCTTAAGTTTGACTAGAGCCGGTTTCGGGCACCTTTAGCTAACTTCCTAGAGCCGGTTTCGGGCACCTCTAGGTGTAAGAGTCTATTTTTCTTAACTTCTTTTCCTAGAGCCAGTGTTAGGCACCTCTAGGGGCTATTCAAGTACTAAGCTTTTCCCTATTCTAGTTTACCAGTAAAGTTCTAGGCAGTATAAGAGTCACAAATAGTGTTTTAAGTTTCAGAACTATAGCAAGGCTCTAAACTGTTCCTAAAACTATCCTAAAGGCACTGCCACGACAGAGGCTGTCACGACAGGTAAGTTCAGTTCAAAAGACTTAAGCAAAAATTTTCATCATTTTTTAGCAAAAATAAACTAAGTAAAAGACACGAATTTTAAATAAAACAAGACTCCATTAATGGAGGGATGCCACCCCCAAACTCGAGGGTTACATTGTCCTCAATGCAAATGACAATTAAAATAAAATGAAAAGTACATCACAAAATATATAAAGAGGCAGACAACAATATAAGATAAGAAACTTAAAATTTAGTTGCTGTCGTCGTCACTGCTGAGTTGGATCTGTCGGCGGGCAGGGGCCTTCTTGACTGGTGCTGGCTGGCGGATGGGAGAGGCAGAGGTATTCTTCGTTTTGGCCTCCCTTGGCGGTTGAATGCAGGTAGGGGAGATGTGGGGAGGTTTCTCCACTACCTGAACATTGGAGCTGCTGTTTCTCTCATTGCCACTGTCGTTGCCACTACCGCTGTCCCTGTCACTGCCACTGCCGCTATCTACCTTGTTCTTGTCTGCCACTATTTTTTGCCGCTTTATGGGTGTGAAATCTTTGGACAGATTCCTCTTTACGGAGGGTTCGCCATCGAATTCTGCCCAGATTGAAGAATAGGAGAAGCCTGCTATGTATGCATCGAGTTCGTCGGACGACATTCTTCTCTTGGTTCCCCTGGAAGAAGTGTTTGTTGTTCGGCTGTCTCCTGCAGCTGTTGGGGCAGGGGTTGGCGTGGACGCAGCAATTGGCGTTTGGGGCGTGGCAGCAGGTGTAGGGGTATGGGCAGGGGTGGGGGTTGCAAAATACTGGTTTGGGAAGGCAGGAAATTCAGTATCAGAAAAGTTAAGAGAGGTTTGAATAAATTGTACCGTGGCTGTGGTGAAATCCCTGATGAAGCTCATGAGGCCGAGCTATCGTTCCTCCATCTTTTGTAGGGCAGCAAGGATCTGGGAGGAGGTATCGGCCGGAGGTGCTGCTGCTGTTGGCTGCTTGGGTTCTGTGGCAGCATGCTCAGTGTCGGTTGGTTCTGTCGGCTCTGATGCTGTGACAGTAGGGTCAAAAGACGACATCGGGGTGGCAGCAGTGAGTTCCATCAGGCTGAGTAGATTTCTTTCTGTCCAGCCCTTCCCTTGGACTCGTAGATCGGTGGCAGCTTCTGGTACTTGGTGGCCGCGGCAGAGAGCAGTGATGAGATAGGGGAAGAAAAGTGGTCCTATCGGCCGGTGTGCGCATTGCAATATACTCTCCCGGATGTATCTTCCAACATTAATCGGCCTCTTATTTAATATAGAATGAATGAGGGCTAACCTGGGTTGGTCCACGGTTGTGTTGTGCGAGGAGGGCATAATTCTCTTTTTGATGAAGGCGTTCCACAGCTTGGCCTCCAAGGTGAGTTGGACTCTCTTCATCGTCCTTGGGGTTCTTCGGATCCATGTTCCACTGGGTTCCTTCTTCCGTGAGCTCTGCCATGACAGCATCGTAGGCAGCAGGGTCGAGGCTCTCCAGAAATTGCTGATGACCATCTTCATTTATGCCCACATAGAATCCATAGAGAGTGTTGATATATTCTGGCTCGAAGGGTACCTCTCTTCCTCTCACCATGACTGCTGTCGCGTGTCTGCTGTCGATGGCAGCATAAAAATCTCGGACCAGAGACACATTCATCTCCTCTGGATGTTTTGCGAATAGCTGCCACTGCAGGGCCCTGATTTTCTTAGCTATGAATGGCTGCAGTCCCAGGTTCCCCTCCTTGGAAGTGTAAATAAAGCCCTTTTCCTCCCACATGTCGCGAATCTGGAAGGATCGTGGGGTGGATGCTGCCGGGGCAGAGCCTGAAGCAACACTTCTGCGGGTGTTTCTAGAAGACATGGTTACAAGGATTGTGTAAGAAAATGAAAATGAAAGCAAGTAAAAACTCTAGAGAAAGCAAGTAGAAGTGAGTGAAAAATGAAAACTAAAACGAGGTTTATATAGGGAAGAGTTTGCTGCCCGTTGGAGCTGTAACGGCAAGTGCGAATAACGGGGCGAACTGTTACGCGGTTTCTGATGCGTCTGTCACGCGTTTCTGTGTCTGCTGCGCGTCTGTTACGCGTTTGCGTGTCTGCCGCGATAGCGTGTTGACAGACTGGATTTTCCGCGTCTGTCGCGGAAGCTGTAACGGCAGGCTCCAAAAGTTGGGCTTTTTGGGCTGATGGAAAATGGTGGGCTGGATTCACTTCTCCTCTTCTCCTTGTCTCCTTTATTTCCTGAAAATAATAAAAACAAAAACTTTAATTCCTAAAAATAAAATAACTCTAATTACCTAATAAATATATAAATAATAAAAACAATAAAAACAAAAATAAAATTAGGTTAAATTAGGGATGCCAGGAGGGGCATCTCCTAAGGTAACCACTTCCTGCATTCTTGGGGCTTCAGTCCCCTGATAGTGCTTCAATCGTTGTCCATTCACTTTGAATTGGTGCCCGTCTTTTAAAGATCTGATCGTGATGACACCATGGGGAAAAACCTGTACCACTTGGAATGGGCCAGACTATCTAGATTTCAGCTTCCCTGAGAAGAGTTTCAACCTAGAGTTAAATAGCAACACAAACTGCCTGGGCAGAACTGTCGTGGCAGCAACTTTTTGTCATGCCACTTTTTGGTCTTGTCCTTGTATATTCTTGCGTTTTCATAGGCCATTGCTCGAATTTCTTCAATTTCATTCAAGTCAAGTAGCCTTTTCTGTCCTGCTCTTTCCAAGTCCATATTCACTGCCTTGATGGCCCAGTATGCCCTGTGCTCAATCTCGACAGGTAAATGACACGTTTTCCCATAAATCATCCGATAGGGAGACATTCCCAATGGAGTTTTGAATGCTGTCCTGTAAGCCCATAATGCATCATTAAGGTGTAAAGACCAGTCCTTCCTAGTTGGCTTAACCATCTTTTCCATTATGTTCTTAACCTCTCTGTTGGATATTTCAGCCTGTCCATTGGTCTGAGGGTGGTATGCTGTTGCGATCCGATGTTTGACACCATACTTCTTCAAGGCAGCAGCTATAACCCTATTGTCAAAATGCCTCCCTTCATCACTGATGATCGCCTTAGGGATGCCGAATCTGGAAAAAATGCTTTTATGTAAAAACCTTTGAACCGTCTTGGCATCGTTCTTCTGAGTGGCGATCACTTCAACCCATTTGGACACATAGTCCACTGCCAGGAGGATGTATAAATTCCCACATAAAGTTGGGAATGGTCCCATAAAATCTATCCCCCAAACGTCGAAGATCTCCACTTCAAGAATATTTTGCAGCGGCATCTCGTGTCTCCTTGAGATGTTTCCAGTCCTTTGACACTTGTCACATTTTTTGTAGAATGTTTGGGCATCCTTAAACAGTGACGGCCAGTAAAATCCTGACTGCAAAACCTTGGCAGTAGTTTTGTTGCCTCCTACGTGTCCTCCATACCGTGAAGCATGATAGTGATGAAGTATAGCTTCCTGTTCATCCTGTGGTATACATCTCCTTATAACTTGATCTGCACAGATTTTGAAAAGAAGAGGTTCGTCCCAATAATAATGCTTAACATCATTTTGGAACCTCTTCCTAGCTTGATAATTAAGGTCAGGAGGAGTTATTCCGCTAACTAAGAAATTAACGAAATCAGCATGCCAGGGGAGTTCAGAAAACTTACCTGCCGCCATGGCTGTCGTGGCAGTGATTGTGGCAGCAAACAGCTGCTCATCAGGGAAGGTCTCCAGTATGTGTGTCTCGTCTGCTGGGAGATTCTTTCCCTTCTCTAACCTTGACAAGTGATCTGCAACTTGATTCTCTGTCCCCCTTTTATCCTTGATTTCAAGGTCGAACTCTTGCAGTAGCAGAATCCAACGTATCAGTCTCGGCTTTGCATCCTTTTTGGTGAACAGATACTTCAATGCAGAGTGGTCTATGTGCACTATGACCTTCGTTCCAAGTATATAAGAACGGAACTTGTCAATAGAGAATACCACAGCTAATAGTTCCTTCTCTGTGGTGGTGTAGTTCACTTGGGCGTCGTTCAGTGTTTTGTTGGCATAGTATATGACATGAAAAAGCTTGTCTTTCCTCTGCTCAAGTGCTGCCCCGACAGCATAGTCACTAGCATCACACATGATCTCAAACGACAGTTTCCAATCTGGTGGCTGTACTATTGGGGCTGTTACCAGCTTTTCTTTCAGAACCTTGAATGCTTCAGTACATTCAGTGTTGAAGTCAAAGGGACAGTTCTACTCCAGAAGATGGCATAATGGTTTAGTGATCTTCGAAAAGTTCGCAATAAACCTCCGATAAAAACCAGCATGCCCTAAGAAACTCCTGATTCCCTTGACTGTGGTGGGTGGCGGCAGCTTTTCGATTACTTCAATCTTAGCTCTGTCGACTTCTATGCCACGACAGCTAATTTTATGGCCGAGGACTATCCCTTCATCCACCATGAAGTGACTCTTTTCCCAGTTCAATACCAAGTTTGCCTTTTCACATCTCTCGAGTACTTTCTGTAGGTTGCCTAGGCAACTTTCAAAGTTGTCTCCAAAGACTGAAAAATCATCCATAAATATTTCTAGGAAATCCTCCACCATATCGGAGAATATTGCCATCATGCACCTTTGAAAGGTGGCTGGTGCATTACAAAGTCCAAATGGCATCCTCTGAAAAGCATAAGTACCGTACGGGCATGTGAATGTCGTCTTTTCTTGATCTTCCGGTGCGATGGCTATTTGATTATAACCTGAGTAACCATCAAGAAAACAATAGTAAGGCTTACCCGCTAATCTATCAAGCATTTGATCAATAAAGGGTAAGGGGAAGTGGTCCTTCCGGGTAGCTTTGTTAAGCTTCCGGTAGTCCATACAAACCCTCCAACCGGTCACAGTCCTGGTTGGGATTAGTTCGTTGTCTTCGTTGGTTACCACGGTTATTCCTCCTTTCTTGGGAACGCACTGCACCGGGCTCACCCACTTGCTATTCGAGATGGCATAGATTATTCCAGCATCTAGCCATTTTATAATCTCTTTACGCACCACCTCTCGCATAGCATCATTCAGACGTCTCTGTGCATCAATGGTTGGCTTATGATCATCCTCTAGGAGGATTTTATGCATGCATAGTGCCGGACTGATGCCTTGGATATCAGCTATCGTCCATCCAATCGCCTTTTTGTGCTACTGCAGCATCCCTATCAGCTGATGTTCCTGTTCCTGCATCAACTTGGAAGAGATGATTATGGGCAACGTATCATTTAAACCAAGGAAAGCATATTTTAACTGCCCTGGAAGGGGCTTAAGATCTAAAACAGGGGGCTCAACAATTGATGGCTTTTGAACTATATGGTTATCCGAGGTATAATTTAAGGGCTCGAACAACTTACCTGGACGATTGCCTATCCAATTTACCTCCTCTTGATCTTCAATATCAGATGTATTGGATTCTGAGGAGCTGTTGTCGTCGGTGCTGTCGTGACAGTCTTCTAAATGGCTGCCGAGGCAATGGCCAATTTTGATGTCGTGGCAGCCCGACCGGATGCAGGGTTGGTCAAAGGTAATTGCAGTGATGGCCTTGCATTCTTCTTCTGCATCAGCATGTTTCATTGCTTGGAGAACGTTCAGCTTGATCTCTTGATCGTTCACTCTCATGGTGAGTTCTCCTTTTCCCACATCAATCGGTGATCTTCCTATGGCTAAGAAGGGTCGCCCCAGGATGATTGGTGCATTCTCATCTGCTTCACAATCTAAGACAAGAAAGTCAGCAGGAAAAATAAACTTATCCACTCTTACCAGAATATCTTCAATTTTTCCTTCCGGATGAACGTAAGAGCGGTCTGCCAGCTGCAGTACTACTGTTGTGGGCCGAGCTTTTCCAATACCTAATTTCTGAAAAATAGACTTAGGCATTAAATTTATGCTAGCACCAAGATCACAAAGTGCCTTACCCACAAATTTGTTTCCGATTATGCATGGTATAATGAAGCTCCCAGGATCCTTCTTCTTCTGGGGTGGATACTTGTGCAGAATACTCATGCATCCATGTGTCATTTTAACTGTTTCAAATTCCCCAAGTCTGGATTTCTTCGACATGGCATCCTTGAGAAATTTGGCATAACCAGGTATTTCCCTAACGGCATCTAACAGCGGAATGTTGATTTGAACCTGCTTAAAAATATCATAAATCTTCTTAAGCTGTGATTCCTGTTTCAATTTATGTAACCATTGAGGAAAAGGAGGTGGGGGACGATAATCAACAATGCGTCCTTCCCACTACATACGGATCTGAGGAGGTTTAGGTTCATCATCTTTCTCCTCTATCCCTTTTGCTGTCGTGACAGGTTCATCGGCAGCAGGCTGCTTGTCGTCTGCCGGGGCAGCTTCCTCGGCAGGTGACTCCAAGACTGGTTTCTTAACTGTTTCAGCTTCCTTCTCTGGCCCTGGTAGTTTCTTCCCACTCCAAGTAGTGATGGCTTTACACTGCTCATGTGTGGGCTGTCTAGCATTTTCAGTATTGCTAGGAAATCCGCCATTCTGCCTTGGTTTAACATGCTGGGAAATCTGACCCATCTGTGTCTCCAGTGATTTCAGAGTAGCTTCATGGTTAGTCATCCGCATCTCTGTTGTATCCATGAATGTCTCAGTCTTTTTGACGAAGTGATTCATGTTCTCAATGTAGGTTCCTGTTTGAGACATAAACTTAGCCAGGGTCTGCTCCAGTATACTAGTCGTGGCAGGTGGTGGCTGTTGCTGCTGTTGTTGCGGTTGCTGCCGAGTCAGTAATCTAGGTCCCCCTGATTCTGAGTATTCTGTGCTCCAAGAGAACTTGGGATCCTTTCTCCAATTGGGATTGTAGTTGTTGGAGTTATAATTCTGCTTATTGTAGTTCCCAACATACATCCCTTCTTCTAACTGTAACGGGCACTCCTCCAAACTGTGATTTCCATCGCAAGTCTCGCATACCTCTTCAGCAGAATAGACAGGCTGTGAATCTTCTTTTAAGAGCTTTTTCATTGCCTTAGTGAGGTATGCCACCTGTGATTTTAATGAACTGTCGGCCTCATAATCCTTTACAGCTAGAACTCGTTTACCCCCTCTTCTTGCTGTAGGAAACTGTTCCTCATTCTTCGCCAGATTTTTCAATACTGCCATTGCCTCATCCGGATCTTTGTCCAGCAGTAATCCATTTGCTGCTGAATCAATTCTAATACGAGTTTGTAAATTGGCAGCATTATAGAATTTAGTTACCTGGTTCCAAACGAGGAATCCATGCATCGGACAGTTCCTCAAGAGAGTGGTAAATCTGTCCTAGGCCTCGTGCATCAGCTCGTCTTCTTCCTGTTGAAAAGTAGCAATTTCGTTACGTAATCGCTCAGATAAGTGTGAAGGATTAAAACGAGACAAAAATTCACGAGTTAAATCTGCCCAAGTTCGTATTGAACCCGACGTTAGTTTATTCCACCAAGTCTTTGCTCAGTCCATCAATGAATGAGGAAATAACCGAAGCCTCAGTATCTCCGGATTAACTCCTGGTAGTCTAAACGAACCACAGATTTCCTGGAACGTTTTCAGATGCTCCCTAGAATCCTCAATAGCAGCACCACTAAATTGGCCAACGTTGTTGATCATGCTGAACATAACAGGTTTCAGCTCAAAGTTGTCAACATCTACATCTGGCAGGGTTGTTTCCAGTTCTACATGATCATTGAGCATGTAGTCTCGGCATGACCGGCGTGCGACAGCGGCATGAGGATCGACAGGTTGGCCGTTCACTCTATTCCCGACATGATTATTATTATCCTGGGGATTGTTTTGGTCGTCCCTTCTTTCTTCGTGCCTTCCGTTTACCATTGCGTCTAACCGTCCTTCTAAGTATTCGTTTCTCTCTACGAGGTATCGAACTCTTTTTCTGAGATTGTACGTACGTTCAATTTCAGGATCTAACTGGTTCTCAGGTTCTTTTCCTCGTTAAGATCTGAGCATAAGCAAACAAAAGACCATGTGAAAGGTATAGGTTGAATGATCCAAGTAAAAACAGAAAAGTAAAGGAAGTGCAGTAAAAGGTAGGGTAAAGGTATGTTGCCAGTCCCCGGCAACGGCGCCAAAAACTTGTTGCGTGTAAAAGTGTCTATCGCAATGTAGTGCAAGTGTACACGACACAAGTAGTAAAGTGATACGGAAGTATCAGATATCGTCTCCACAGGGACTGGGCTAATAGCTTCACCTTGGATTACTGCACGAGAGAGGAAAATAAAGAGTTTAAATTGTTGTCACGAAAATAATAAAGAGAACTAGAATTTAAGAGTAAAGAAACCAATATAGAGAGAATGTGCCGGTATTGAATTGCTCAGTAGTGTAGGTGTTGCAAAGTCTAGGAAACCCTGTTCTGTCATCGTACCTGCTGCGGCAGCACCTGTCACGGCAGCGGTCTGTTGGTTATCGCGACATCGATTACTCAACTCAGTACTTCAAGCTTGGCAAGAATCCATGCTGTGCCTTGGCCTATCCCTAGGTCCAAGTCTGTCGATGAACACGTCTTTGATAATACCTCCCGGCGTGAATCGAAGGATGAACACCGAAGTTGTTGAATTCTTCCTTAGCCACTTAACCTCGTCCTATCCCTAGGCCCGAGATAGTTCAACTATAAACTAGAGAACTTGCACTTATTCCTTTCATATACTTAACTATCCTGATATTAAGTAAATAGATAATCTCACAATGCTCTCCCGATACTCTTGCAAGATGTGAAAACCAGAATAAGTGAACTTGAAGTAATTTTATTGAACAAAGAAAATCCTAAAACAATGCAATCCTTGCAACTACTTTACAAAGCAACCCTTAGCCCTATGGGAAGTTTAGAACATGGTGAGGAAAGTAAAACAACTAGGGTTTTGGGAAGAAGGCTAGAGAATGGTGATCTCCTCTCCTAGGTCGAATTACATGCCTTTATATAGGCCTTGGGTTCAAGTTTTCTAATATGGCAAGAATACAACTTTAAATTAAAGTACAACTCTAATAAAGACTAAATCTTCAGAGCAGCAGTCTTTAATTCGTCCTTCCTTCTTGCTTGGGATTTCTTCCTTGAACCTTGGGCTTGGCCTTCATTCTGATCTAGGGCTCGGAAAAATATAAGGGTATTCCACGACAGATGGGCTTAATTTTCTCTTTCTGTCGAGGTCCACTTCACTTTCTTCCCTTCACTATCGCTGTCGTCCTTGGCTGCCACGACATCGTCCATGGCAACATCGTCCTCCTTGACTGCATATCCAGTTCTAGCTCTGATTCTTTACTGCCCAGCGTCTGCTTCTCTACTGCCCTCCATCTGCTACAGCAGCTACCTGCAAAAGCAACCAATTTCAGTAGAAACTGTGCCATTTAATATATTTGTGATGTAAAACTGAAATCTAACCTAAATGCAATGAATTATGCTTGAATGCAGCAGAAATATGGGTTAAATAGGGGGTAAATTATAGAACTTTTACACACTCAACATGTATAGCAAAAGGACTACAATGAGCTTCAGTTAGAATAGTGCGCCTTAACTCAGCATCATCTGGCACCACTATTCGACTTCCAAAACACAGAACACCATCATCACTAAAGCTGAAATCCGAAGGTCTATCCGCAATGTCTTGAACATGCGAAACAAGAGAATCATCAAGCAACTGTTTATCTTTAATCAACTGTAACAAAGATAGTTTCACTTGCAACTCCGCCACAAGACCACCATCACGCGATATGCTCAAACGAGCAAACATCGCTCTCAACTCAACAGCCACCTTCTGGCTCAAAGCATCGGCCACAACATTAGCCTTGCCCGGGTGGTACTCAATCTCTAGATCATAATCCTTAAGCAACTCCACCCAGCGTCGTTGCCTAAGATTTAACTCTTTCAGAGACATAAGGTATTTCAAGCTCTTATGATCCGTGAACACAACACATTTCTCACCATACAAATAATGCCTCCAAATTCAAGGTAACCACCACAGCTGCAAGCTCAAGATCATGAGTAGGGTAGTTGCGCTCATGCACCTTCAACTGCCTCGATGCATAGGCCACCACCTTACCCTTCTGCATCAACACGCAACCCAAACCAACAATGGACACATCAATATAGACCACAAACTCCTTACCCGATTCTGGTTGAATCAAAACAGGAGCTTGTGTCAAAGCTTCCTTCAGCTTCTCAAAAGCTTGTTGCCTTGCCTCTGTCCACTCAAAGAGAACATTCTTTTGCAACAACTTGGTCAAAGGTGCCGCTATCTTTGAGAAACCCTCGACAAACCTACGGTAGTACCCCGCCAACCCAAGGAAACTCCATACCTCAGTCACTGACTTAGGCACTTTCCAACTCATCACAACCTCTACTTTTTGCGGATCAACGCGAATACCCTCAGCTGATACCACATGCCCAAGGAAGACCACTTCCCTAAGCCAAAACTCACATTTACTCAACTTCGCGTACAACTGATTTTCCAACAACGATTGCAAAATAATTCTCAAGTGAAAGCAGTTTTAGGTACGTCCACATCCTTCACTTTCAGATGATAGTACCCCGATCTTAAGTCTATCTTAGAAAACACTGAGGCTCCCCGGATTTGATCAAAAAGATCGTCAATTCTAGGCAAGGGATACTTATTCTTGATCGTCAACTTGTTCAGTTGCCGATAATCTATACACATTCTCATCGTCCCATCCTTCTTCTTCATAAACAGGACCGGTGCACCCCAAGGTGACATACTTGGCTAGATGAAACCTCGATCCAACAACTCCTGCAATTGAGTTTTCAATTCTTTTAACTCTTTGGATGCCATACGATAAGGAGCAATGGACACCAGAGTTGTGTTCTCGTACAACTCTATACCAAACTCAACTTCTCTATCTGGTGGCAATCCAGGCAATTCTTCCGGAAAGACACCCGGAAAATCGCGAACCGTTCGGATGTCCTGCACACGCACATCTTTAGTACCAGGATTCATCACATAAGCAAGGTAAGCCTCACAACCCAACCTTATCATATGGTTTGCTTCCAAAGATGAAATTACATTTGACAAGAATTTCACATTCTCGCCTACTACAACAACCTCATAATCAGCGGCTAACTTTAAGGTGACTCGCTTGACCTCAAAGTCAACCACCGCCATATGCTCCGACAACCAAACCATGCCAAGGATTACATCAAATCCGTAGAAAGGCAATTCCATCAAGTCCACAAGGAAAACATGTCCTTGCACAGACAAAGGGCATCTCCTATACAACTTCCTAGTTACTACAGTCTCACCAAAAGAACTAGTCACTTGCATTCCTACCTCAAGCAACTCAACAAGTATATCAAGCCTCACCTTTCTAAGCAGCCTGCAACAACAGGCGCAAAGAGCTTTACCCTACCGATCACACGTGGATAAGCTCGCCACACATAGTCATGCAATCCACCTACCCAATAGGTAACAAACATTACTCAAGCTTCATATGGTCAACAGACCCACAATTCCAACATGATTTAGCTCTAGCCACAGGAGCCTGCACCTCGCGAACCGCACGAAGGCAACCCCATCTCCCTTGCTCCCGTGAACCCTACATTCAAAAGTACCACAGCCCTGCCTCAACCCAAGCGATACTCTTAAAACATGACCATTCGTACACAGGGTACCACTAACTAGAGTTCACAACTCATTTTCTAGCGCTTGAACCTTTCGTACGAACTCTCAAACTCAGGTTCCACTAAAACACTTCGCCCGTGTCGCCCACACGTCGAAACAATGTAGCCAGAAAATCCACATTTGTGGCTTCTCAATAAGCATCAATTCATAAAGGTGCCAACACAACGATGTCTCACATCCACTTCCAATCCAGGAACACACATGCTCAACTAAACAACCTGTATCTTAACCCAACCACAACTTACGGTTTTCGATCCCAAACCACAGACTCATATTCCTTAAAATCCAAGCATCTAAGCCCCAGATACTTCTCCTTTTAAACAGTTCAAGAGAACTCTCAGAACACAACATCAGGTTCTAAGCCCACGACCACAGTGGTCCACTCGCTAAACACATCTCTATATAACCAGGATACAACCAATTTTTACACTATGTGCATCACCACACTATATTTATTCCACAATCTTCTTCATACAGGTCATCCACTCTCTGGATACCTCCGGTGCCAACCTTCAAACTCAACTTCTAATCGAATTGCGTGAACGCTAACCACAGTTCAAAAACATCCACCAGCTAGTGCAGTCACATGCATCTTAGCATTGACAGCTTCACAAGCTCTAAACATCGCCTTTACACCTGGCGTCATACACCTCAACACTTACCCAACCAACACAGGTTGTACTCACATCGAGGCACCTCGAGGCGTCTAGCCCCAGGAGACTTTATACATCCTATACTCCTTGCCCAACGGCAACATCAATCATTCCAGATCGCTACTCTCTCCTTGGTTTAATGTGCTATTTAAAACAAAATATAACAACGAAAACAAATCAAACCATTTAGGTCAGCTGCAAGAAAGAATCCAAGTTCACAAAACATTTGATTAGTGTAATAAGGCAATGGGCACCCAATTTCCCCACAGAACATAGCATACATAAAACATCATGCTCACATACTTTTCATCATTCCAAATCAGCACATATCCACATAACATCCTCATCACACAATCATATTCTTTCCATCTGCAATTCACATCAATCAACATAACATAAGGTTCAAAATTCAAACATTAGCATGCTTTTCAAACATCATACTTCAACTCACATCAATTACACATACCAACACTCCCAATTCTTTCGTAACATGGCTCTGATACCAACAAATGTAACCCCCTTAGCCCGGCCTAGACGTTTGACCCAAACTACAAAGATTAAACGGGGAAAACCAAAGTCAACCTTGATTAACGACCTTTTTTTCTTTTTATCTTCTCTAGATGCACATTAAGCCTATGTGATTACTCAAGAATCTTAGGAGAGAAGGACACATCGATCGGAAAACATTTAAGGACTCAATTGCATGAATTACACTTTTTAGTGATCAAAACGTAATTTTTAGAAAATATGAGGACATTGTAGATTTTAAGGTTACCAATATGGAATTAATCATATTACATGCATTCCTGCCAAAATTCAACTAAAAAGGACATTCTAAACTCAAGAAAATGCATCCACAACATTCAGGACTAAAATGTAAGATATGAAAACTTAAAACAATTCAAATCAGCATCCAACGATCATCCATTTCGGAACACCAAACCTTCGTACCGAAACACCCGTATCGAAACGGTGTTGACCGTTTCGGTACTCGGGTGTGTTCCGAGACCAATATCGAAACATGCTTCTCTAGTAGCTAAGATGTTCCGAAACACCCTCAACCGTACCGAAACGCTATGGCCATTACAAGCCCCCGTTTCGGAACAGTTAAGGGTGTTTCGATACACCCTACCCTGTGACAGCAGAAAATTCTGGTTTTTCATGCTTTTTCACACTCGAATCAACCCCGAGACATGCCACAACATGCATACATCAAGGTTACATATCAACAATCATCATATCGAGGCTATAGCTTAAACATAGCAACCAACATATAAGCAAAGGCACTAAAGGCATGCTTCCTAGTTTGCCAAAACCATAACAAGTAAAAACTCCAAATAAACCAAAATCCAAACTCCAAAGGCCAATTACAACTCAAGTATAGGAAAACTAACATGCTCAAAGTAAAAGAAACATCTTAAACATTCCAAAGTATAGATCCCACCCATTGACTCTTATTACACTAAGGATGAATCACATACATCTCTTTAACGGAGCTATGGATTCCTCTTGCTTTTGGGCTGCCTTCAAAGGTTCAATTCTCTACATTGATGAAACAAAAGAGCGTAAGCAATAAGCTTAGTGAGGATCGCAAGACAACATTCATCAATGCATAACTCATGATTTGCAAAAACAACACTTTACAACACATGCCATTTATTAAACAAGTCTTCTCAAGACTTTAATGCACTTTTGAAACCTCATGCACATATGCATCAATTTACAACAGCAAATAGACCTTTGCTCATGCTTTAACAAGCATCACATGCATTCTTGCATCATACACATATATCTCATGCACCCTTGCATCATTTACAAGCATCTCATGCTTCACTTTGTTCATTTACATTATATTGGCTCTCAAGTGATAGTCCACAAATCATTTCAACACAAGACACAATCGAATACGTGGATTACAAGCGTTGTCCCCCACGCTTCATACAAACTACCGGACTACACAAGGTGGAGACAAATGGCACAATCACAACCCCTCAACACCCGTGATGGAGATTAATGGCACAATCACAACCCCTCAACATCACTCATTGGTAGTTGTATAATTCCACTAACGAGAGTATGGGACACATACACAAGACTCACACACGGGACTGATCATTCACCGTTGTGATCTTAACCTCAATCGTTAGGGTACTTGGATGGAGATTACGACACAATCACAACCCCTCGACATCCAAGGCGACTTTATTCACGGTGCACCCAATCCTATAGCCGGCTAACTATATCTGATTTAAGTAACCAAAAACCATTTTCATCACTTGCCAATATAACCATTTAACCACATTAATCCACTGTTTTCCAAGCATAACCACAATGTCATTTCCACAAGCACACATGCTTAACATCATATGCATTTTCATATGAAAACCAAGGATCACTTACCTAGTGCATCCTTAACATAATGACATTAAAATCCAGCATTAAACCATGCTTAAAAAAAGTAAACAAATCCATTCTTACATCAAATGCATTTTCATCCAACTTAGCACATTTCCAAGAGAGGGATTACCGAAGCATTTACACTTGAGCTTAGTTAAGTGTATCAAGCTTACACTAAGCTCCCAAGAGCACGCTCAAAGCGTTACAAAGTAGGAAATTGCATTTCCTCTCACCGATACGCGAAGCCTTGTTCGCCGACACGAAAATTACACCTTTGGAGCCTCCAAAATCACCTCGTTAGCCTCAGGATCAAGATCCTCTATTTTCACATCAACAAAACAGAGATCTAAATGCATTAAAATGCATTCTAACACCAACAACAATCCATAAACCCGTTGCCCACTCAAACTACACCAAAATACCCTTCCGAAACAACCGAAAACTCAATCGATTGCCTTCTAAACCAAGCCCAGCCATCATACATCACTTCCAAAGCATTATCAACATCAGAACACATATAATAAACATCCTAACTCATCCTTATACCTCCAGCAATCAAAATTCCACCATTACACCCCAAAATTACACTTAAAACTACCAAGAAACTCAAGGATCTCAAGGATTTCGGGATCTATAATAACCACACCTCATTTTAACATATAAACCAACTTAGAAATCAATTAAAATCAACACAAAACAGTGCCCAACTCCTCAAGTCCGAAAATAAAGATTTCATCCACATTTTCACAAGATTTTGATCTTAAATCAAAACTATATTGAAAACTCAATCAAAAATAGTTATTAGAAGCCAAATATCTTGGGAATTTCAATAAAGAACTTAGAATAGAGGTTGAGAACGAGATTTTACTCCAATCCTTGCTTCCTTCAATAGATGACAAGTTTTATTTACAAAAACCTTGAAGAATCAAGGAAGTACTCTTGAAAAAGATTTAGGAAATGTTGAGAGGATTTTTGGGAGAAAGAATTCTGGAAAAGTTGAAAGAAAATGGTGTTTGGCTAGAATGAGAGGGAATTGGTAGTTACGTAAAATGAAAATCCACTAACTACCAATTAATTAATGTCAAATTCTAACTAAAATCATTTAATTAAAACCCATTTAAATCACATGTCATATTGAAGAAAGGTCAAATTGACTTAAAGCCTCCTAAAGATTCTAAGATTTTGGCTTCCACCTTAAAAAACACATTTTCCCAATTTTGAAACTTTACAATTTGGTTACTGCTCAAAATGTCCGTTTTCCAAATCTTTTTTTTGTAAAATTGACTTGACCAACCTCTTAATTATATTTTTAGAGGATTTTAGCAATTTTTATCACAATTTTATCCTATCCCGATCCTTGATTTCCTAAAATCACCTTACACGATTCGAACCGTTCTCGACCGGTCCGATCCAACGTCCAAAACATCTAGGCCCAAAACCAGGGCGTTACAAATCTCTCACAACTACTCAACAAAACCAACCCTTAGCCCTAGGGAAAGTTTAGAACATGATTGATGAATGGAAGCACTAGGGTTTTGGTCGAAGAACTCTCGATATCCCCTCTTAGTCGGCTAAGAAACATTATATATAAGCCTTGGCATACTCGAAGTTGGTTAAGGGACTAGAGTACAAGTTGGAATTAAAGTAGATCTCCTAAAAAGATTAAACTCTAATTAAATCTTCATTTAATCCAAGCTTGACTCCCGGTTTACTTCAAATTCCTTGAGCTTTGACCATGGCTTTTCTTGGGCTTTTGGGCTCCGATCTGCATACAAGTGGTCTCTAAAAATTGAGTTTGATGTGTTCTTCCAATCACATACCACCTTGCATGTTTTCAGTTGCCTTAGGATTGCCGCCTCAATGGCGCACCATCTGCTGCCTCAGTAGAGGTCTGTATCGGTGTGAATGGGTCAGCATGGCTCCTTATTCTGGGCTTTTCCTCCGTAAATTAGCCTGATCAGCTCTCCATCGATTGTCTAGCTCCTTCCTTCTGCCCTTCTTCCTGCCTTGACATCGTCTGTCTGGACGGGTATCTACGCACAGTGAAACACATACCTGAGCAATATCTTTTATAGAGAGAAAACAATGAAATTTATCAAGCAGGGCAGATTATCTAATCTATGCAGTTTTGAGTATGCATACCTAATTATGCAACTAAAATGGGATTAAGTCTAACAACAATTGAGATATCCTAGGGCTAAAATCTAGTACTTTTGCACACTTAACATCCGACCCTTTACAAGGACGCCTAAGCTTTCTACAAGCAATGGGACGGTTGTCAATGGACCGAAAATATTTCAAGAAGAAACGAGATGCCCTTGCAGAATATCCTTGAACTCGAATTGTTCGATGTTTGGGGAATCGATTTCATGGGGCCCTTCCCATCTTCATGTGGAAATCTCTACATCCTACTTGTTGTTGACTACGTGTCTAAATGGGTAGAGGCAATTGCAACACCAAAAAATGACTCCAAAACAATGGAAAGATTCCTACAGAAAAATATCTTCACACGATTTGGAATGCCAAGGGCAATCATAAGCGACGAAGGCAAGCACTTCGACAACAAACTTATTGCCATCGCATTGCAAAGATTTGGGGCGACACACAAAATTACCACGACATACCACCCACAAACCAATGGACATACCACCCACAAACCAATGGACAAGCCGATTCGGCAAAAAGGGAAAGCTTAGTCCTCGTTTCATTGGACCGTTCAAAGTAACTGAGAGAATTGGTCCTGTAGCTTATCGACTCGCTCTTCCTCCTGAATTCGATAAGATTCATAATGTATTTCATGTATCTATGTTAAGACATTATCGATCTGATCCGTCTCACATCCTCGAACCAGAAGAAGTTGAACTCAATCCCGACCTTTCTTATGAAGAGGAACCTATTCAGATTCTTGATCGGGAATTTAAAAGGCTTCGTAATAAGAGTGTCCCTCTTGTTAAAATTCTCTGGAAGAATCATCACGTTAAAGAAGCAACATGGGAACCCGAGGATACGATACAAAAGCAATATCCTCATCTGTTCAATTCAGGTAAGAATTCGAGGACGAATTCTTTTTTTAAGGAGGAGGGAATTGTAACATCTGCTTTTCCATCCTAGAATTTAACTCATTGAATTAGAGTATTAAATTATTCTTTGAAAGCAGTTAAGTCCACAATTAAGTAATTGATTCAATTTAGTCCTTGAACTTCCTTTAATTAGGCAATTAATGCATCAATTCGAAACTAAAGGAAACTAGGCATTCGAATTAAAGAATTAAGTTGAATGAGTTGAGTTGATAACTTAATTGAACATTAATTTGATTGTCACATGATTAAAGTAATAGGTTTGGAGAATTAAAAATAATTAGAGTGTGCATGATTCTCTAGTGAAAAATTGGACCAAATTGAAAGAAGAGAGAATTATGTATGAATGTGATTAGTGACTAAATTAAAGAGAAAATAAAACTTATAATTTGCATGCTAAATTATAAAGTTCTATGGGATGCCCTAAGTAAAAAGGCAAGATTAGACTAATTGGGGAGTGTAATTAAGTAAAACAAAAACCCAACACAACGCCCAAATTAAGGGATGTGTTTTTCTTCTCCTTCTTTTCCCTTGTTGCCGTGAACCTAGAGAGAAAAGGGGAGAAAGAGAAGCTTGAAAATTTTCTGAAATTTAAGCTTTCATGGAGAAAGAAATTGCATGCATGTTGATGGATATGAGCTAGGAGTAAGAAGTGTCACCTAGTGGTAGCAAAGTTAAGAAGTAAGTACCTCGTTTTCTTCTCCTTGTTGTTCGAATAAGAGCAAATTATGCATGTAAAATTTTAAGTTAATTTAATCATAAAATTGATAGAGTTATGGTGATTATGTTGAGTTGAAATGATGGAATTTTTGAATGATTATATGTAAAATGGTGTACCGAGTAAAAAGGGACTGTTTTGAGGAAAGATTAAGAGTTCTTGATTAGAATGTAAAATTGAGATAGTTAGGGACCAAACTGGAAAATTTCTATTAGGACAAAGTTGAAGAGAAGTGAAAATTCTATAAGGGAAAAGCCTTGGATTTCTGAAAAAATGAACTTGAATAGGGAAATTTTGATTGGAATTAAAGCTGGACGTGTACTAGGATAAAATGAATTAGGGTCTGTTTTGTTTAAAATCAATAAATGCAAGGACATGAATTACACGAAATTTAGCACTTAACTTAGAGTTTAGAATCAGGGGATCATGTAAGAATAAGTACGGAGTCTTGAATTGAACTTGAAATAGTCTAATTTGGTGAATTAAGGAAGCTAGTCATTTGAAGCATTAGAATAGGACTAATCTAGGAATTTCTTGAAATTAAGGATTTATCTGTTAGTTATAAGAATTACTAAGGACTTAAAAATGGTTTCAAAGGATAGAATGAATAATATAATAAATGGTTTTGGGAATAAAGTGAGGAAAATAGGTGAAATTGAAGCTTAATGTGTTTAAAGAGTAAACTGTCCAGAAAACCTAAGCCTTGAGCTGTTACTTTGAAAATTCACCAAAAATAGGATATAATGTATTTTGAGCTGAAATTTTTATGGTATAAACTTTGAAATGTCTATGATCATTGAGAGGAAACGGAATTGAATTACAATTTGTGAGCTAGAAGTTATATATTAAAGAAGTTAGACAGTACAAGCTGTCGAGGATTGTTAAGATGGTCATGTTTAGGTAATAAACTGTATTAAATAAGAATAGATAAAAATATGAGGTTTACATGGTTGGAAAACTGAGTTTAATACCTTTCTAAGGGTGTATGATAATTGGAATTTGTATTAGTAAGTAAGAAGTTATGATCAAAATGGTAACTGGTCCTCCAACTAATTCAATAGAAAAACAGTTTTGACGGTTAATGCTTACAATTGTGTTAAAGGAGTTAATATGATTGAATTTTTCTCTGATATGGTTGGTACTTGCTTTGTGTTGAGTGTTAAGATCAAAATTGTGAAGAGTCTTTGGAGGAGGTAAAGGTTGATCAATCAAGGGGGAGGAAGAAAGGCATTATAATCAAAGATCAAGCTTAAAGGAGTATTGTGAGTGTAATTGTTTTAGGGTTGGGACTAGTGTCCTAACCACTTTATTTTATTTATGTAATTTATAATTTATGCATGAAATGGACTTAATTTAAAGTTGGTAAATTGTTTAGTAAGGGAAGGTGGTTGATATGGAAATGGAAAAATGAAATGAGACATTGCTAATGCTTGATTGTATTGAATTTGTGGACTGCCCTTGTGAGATATATTTGCTATGTTGTATGAGCTTGCAATTTCTTGTGATGTTGCTGTTTATTTATGCCTTAATGCTGTTCGAATGTGACATGAACTTAATTAGCATGACTTATATGAAATGGTGCAATTATATGATAGGATTAGTATGTAATTTGAATCATGCAATATGTATGTGATTAATTAAACAATGGATGATATAATTGAAATGTGTATGATAATTTGAAAAGATTAATAAGCCCTTGGTCGATTAGAGTTCTTAGATAGTACGACTTGCCTAGAGTCTGAGCTCTCTTGATTTGTTGCTTAGTGCAACCCCTGTTTAGTACCTAGTGTACTCCCTGAACTTGTTGATCGAATGTGATCTTGCTTGGTGTCCAAGACACATTGATGCTATTGAGCATCCCCTGACTTGTTGCTTAGACAACCCCTGTTTGGTACTTGGTACCCTCCTGATGACTTGCTTATCTAATCCTTCTATTCTACCTAGGGCAACTAAATTAAATGAAAAATATATAATTAATAGAAGCTTATGAAGTGGATAAGTAAAATGATAATTGAAAAGGCATGACATGATACATTTTTGATAGACGAGTTTAATGGACATTGGTCCTTTCGAATGTGAATACAATGCATGTGATATGTTTAAAAAAATTCGAAATATGAGCAATGTGGGCAATGGCCCTTTCGAATAAAATGGAAGTGAAATGTGATATATTTGAAATGTTTGACTCATGGTCAATGGTTAGTGATCCATTCGAATGATATGCCTAAGATGGTTTATGATCTTGTTCATGAGTAATTGATAATGCAATGTTATGTTTGGGTATGATTTTGATTATTTCGATTATGAAGCATGATTATAAGCATGTTGGAAATTGAATTGTTGTATGGTTTTGGCTTGATGGAAAATGAATCATGATGATAAATATGATTACTAATCGAAATGTATATGAGCATGATGTTATAAATGTTGTACATGAGATGTATGAAATCACTTGAGTCCGGTTATGCTTAGCTTAGTTAGATGATATTTGTATGCTATCAATCCTAGCTAAGTAAACTTAATGTTTGATCACAAACTAATTAACTAATGAATTAGCTTTAGTATTACCTCGCTAAGTACAATTTGTACTTAACGCTCCTTTGTTTCCTTCTTCTCAATTAGCAGGATAGCTTGGGACTAAAGCTAACATATCCGATTGAGGCAAATCACAAGCCAAGAAATGTATGATCTTAGTCTTATCTTTAGACTCCTAGATGGTGGCTTTGAAGTCTGCTTAGATGTGCATCTTATCGTGTTTGGTCGTAGTTTAAACCTACGTTGGTGTATGAACTTAATATATGCTCCTTGATGCTTAGTTAGGAGGCTATGATCATGTTTTATTCTTAGTTAAGCCTCATTCTTTTATTGTAAATATGCAAGTCAAGCTAGTAGTCTTGCATTATTCTTTTTGTTGTATATAGTATGACAACTTGGCATGATTTAAGGAGCATTTAGAAGTATGATGTTTTGTAATGCAACTACTAATGGAAGGTTGATATGATGGTTTATGAAATTAAGCATGGTTTGCATGTTAAATATGATTTTTAATTATTGGTAATACCTTGTAATGTTGGTATGTTTCGAAATCACCTAGACTAATTTAGTAGGAGGTTCGAATGGCATGGTATTAAAAGGTCTAAGTAATTCGACATGCTTGAAATAAATCCTATAATTGAAATTAATCGGTAAATTATTAGATCATGGTTAATGCAAATTAATGAAATAAATGGCCTAGTGTTCGAATGGAATAATGAATGGTGTCTTAAAATTTGATCTTTAATAAGATAACAAGGAAGTTTTAAATTGGTTTGTAATTTGTCAAGGTTTAATCTACATGAAAATCTAATCAGTCTTATTATGTTTAGAAATTTTGTTAGCCCATCTTTCCGCATGCGCATTATTATGGTTTGCTTAATATATGAAAAATGAATTCTTGTTCGATATCTTGTGAATGTGAATTTCTGTTCCGTTTTGTGACGTTCTATTCCGTTTCTGTTTTCCATTTCCGCTTCCGGTAACGCTCCTCGCTCCTAACCCGCGTGAGGGGTGTTACATTTTGTGGCATCAGAGCTTTTTAAGTTACAGGTCCTAAAAACCTCGAGTAACTTTGTTATGCATCATTTAGGTTAAGTTAAGCCACCTAGGACTCATACATTAGAATTCTTGTGATTATGCTCCTAACTCTGATTTTGTTTAATCTGAAGTAGAATGTTTGAGACACGGTTAGCTCGAGATGATGAAAGTCCTCGAGGATCCTCAAGTGAAGGGGACAATGTCCGTATGAGAGAGAATCCTCCTGTACAAGATAATACTCGACAACAACCTCCTGTACAACCCCAACCGAACACTGCTAATCTGACTATTCAGAATGCTCAAAGAGATTGCCTCTTAAGTATGAAAGAAATGTTCGAACAGCTTTTGACGAACATGAGACAAGAACAACCTAATCTGGTAGCTGCTGCCCCTAGCAGAGCTCCTATCGAAAAGCTTTCTCAGCACCGAGCCTATACGTTCGCGGGCACTAGTGAAGAGAAACCTGAAGAAGCTGAGTATTGGTTAGAGAGAACTACTCAGATATTGAACAAACAACTTCAGTGCTCAGATGAGCATAAGCTCGAATGCGTTGTTGCCTTACTTGCTGATGAAGCTTTGAGTTGGTGGGAGACTACGACAGTCACCGCTCCAGCAGAATCAGTAAACTAGAAGTTCTTTGTAGAAGAACTTAAGAAGAAGTATATCAGTGAGCAGTAATTGGCCGATCAAAGAAAGCGTTTCTTGTATCTAAAGCAAGCGGGCTAACCGATAGAGCAATACGTGGTAGATTTTTGTAAGAATTGCAAGTACGGTTCTGAGTACATCAAGACAGAGAAGGAAAAATGCAGTATGTTCATTGACGGTCTGAATGATGAGCTGAGTCCGATGTTTACCGCTCTGGATATCACGGACTTCCAAACTCTGGTGAACAGAGCTATTGTTACGAAAGCCAAGTATCGGGCCGCAGAAAAGAGAAAAAAACGGTTACCGACATGATAAGAAACGCAAGGGTGATGACAAGTCTCACTGGAAGACGAAGAAGTTTTAAAGTCTGAAGGAAGGGTCTTCTTCGTATAATCTAGCTCCTCGTAGTAATTTCACACCGAAGCCTCAGTCAGTGAATAGACTTGCTGTCCCGCTTGTACCTATTAACATCACGGGAAATTCAGATAGGGCTCTAGTCTGTCAGCATTGTCAGAAACCACATTTCGGTCAGTGCCGAATGCAGTCCAACTTATGTTTTTCTTATGGCAGAAGTGACCACTACATCCGAGACTGTCTGAAGAGACCAGATCAAGCTCATGCTCAAAACTCTGCTAATCCGAGTCATGTGCAATCCGATCGGAACAAGAACACTAGACAAGCACAATCTGGGAATTAGGGTAGAGGCAGAAGCAATCAGTCGAAAGCCATCACTCATCAGGAATCATGAGCTCCAACTCGAGTTTATCATATCCGTGGCAAGGATGAGAAAGAATCTTCGGATGTTATTGTGGGTACGGTTGAACTGAACCTTACTCCTGTCTATGCTTTAATTGATTCAGGGTCAACTCATTCTTTTGTATGTTCTTACTTGATAGACAAGTTACAACTAAAGCCTGAAACTGTTAAAATTGGATTAATTGTCTCAAACCTTATAGGAGGTGATTTACCTATCAACTTAATCTGTAAGGATAGCCTTGTATCTATTCGGAATATACCTTTTCCCTGTGACCTGTATGTTCTACCTAAATGTGAGTTTGACCTAGTATTAGGTTTAGACTGGTTGGGTAGACACAAAGCTTGGATTGATTGTCAAAATAAAAGATTGTACTTAAGGGGCTTAGGGTGAATTTCTTGTTCGATATCCTGTGAATGTGAATTTCTGTTCCGTTTTGTGAAGTTCTGTTCCGTTTCTGTTTTCCGTTTCCGCTTCCGGTAACTCTCCTCGCTCCTAACCTGGGCGAGGGGTGTTACATACGCCCTGTTCCTAGAGTCCAATTATGCTTAACCGTATCGATACGCCATTACCCGTATCGATACACCCTGTTCCTAGAGTCCAATTATACTTAACTGTATCGATACGCCATTACCCGTATCGATACGGCCTGACCTGTAATAACATATTTTTTCTAGTTTTTAATCGATTTGACTTACCAAACAGTGTTCAAATGCAATGAAACATTATACGGAATATTTCAATGCTATAAACTACTTGCGTGCCAAATTTCTTCATCATTCGAATACATTTACTAGGTTTTGATCTATGTGAGTCAAATATGCCATTTTAAACCATTTTTAGCCAAACCAAAAGTCAATTTAGGGCCTTTAACCATGTTATAACTTACACACATTAAAAACATATCAAAATAGGCATAAGATACTAGTTCAACTACTTTGCCACCTTCCTAGGAGTTCATAAGGTCAATATACATTACTTTAGCTTGTAGTGACTTGTCTTGTTGCGACTTGTCCGATCCTCCGCAAGGGTTGATTCCTTAATCTGAAATGCATGAGATGAGACACGTTAGACATACATTGCCTAGTGAGGAAGTCATAAACAATATGAACAACAATGTATGAAGTATATATTTATATATGATCTCATGCGCATCAATGTCAATACTATGCATCCAAATACAATGTTTAACATAGTAATTTCATTATTAACCCTTGGATTGAATCAAGATAGTGGATACACGAATTCCTACGCCTCGCCAAATCAATGAATGGTCTAATCCCTCCGTCTCGCCAATATGACTAATATCAAAACACATCCCTCCGCCTCGCCAAATCAATATAGGCCGTAGCCCTAGGACCGTAGTCCATCCGTACACTAAGCTCATGAATTCTATGGCATGCCAATTGTATCCAAAGTCCATTCAAATCCAAGGTTTCAATACCAATATCAATATTTCAATAGTCAATAATAAATAATAACTCCAATAACCAATGTCTTTAAAGTTACCAATAGTGAACATATCTCAATATCAATATTTCATAATTTCAATATCAATGTCATTATCCGATGGTTCATTCACAATGTTTCAATATCAATAGTTGTATCAATAACAATGCATGATGACAATACCAATGACTATGTCCGATGTTCAATACTAACTTACCGATGCTTACCAATGGATCCGACTATCAATCCGATGCAACTTCCTTGAAAGGAATGTTAGCTATTAAACCAAAATAAACAATAATTGATTCTGGAAGGCTCTTCACCTATTCTCGAGACTCTAACTACACCCACCTTAGAATCCGATGCTCCTACGACTCTCGGATGACAACTCCCTTGTTCCTAGCCTTCGGTGAATTTGGTGGATTCTCCTTTTCATTATCTTGAACTAGGAAATTAATAAGGAGATTGTTAGGATCTATATTCCGATATTGAAATCAATATAACAATATCGAAATCAATATCTAGGCTTAGGATCATCATTATCATTGAAAACCTCCATGGATGTTAAACCTAGCTTGAGTTCACACCATCAAAACTCCATGGATTAATCAATAGTTTTAGAGAAATAAGCTTACTCAACCAAGAGCAATGATTCGATAACAATAAGACGAAGAAAATCAAAGCTTGAAATCTCGTACAATGGAGGTGCTTGCTTGAAGGAGAAGAGGAGATGCTTGCGTAAGGTTTTTACCCGACAAGCTCTCTTTCTTTCATCTTTTCTTGTTCATTACTTTGGCCGAATGGCCTTTCCTTCAAATGAAGGAACCCATATTTATTGGATTATAGTACGATGACTTAAATAAAGAGGGGCGAATCGCAAGATTAGTCCCTCAACTCTCGGGAGTTCATAGTCTTGCCCTCAAACTTCCAATTTTTCACAATTTAGCCACTAAAAGTTTCTATCTTATTCGATAGGGTCCAATAACAATGATTTAACACAATTAGATTCCAATATCAATAATTAGCTAGCCGATACTATTTTTAGACTTTGTCAATGCGAAATTTCCGATCACCGGAACCCAATTTTGACTAGACCAGATTTTGGGGTGTTACAACTCTCCCCCTTAAGAAAAATCCGTCCTCGAATTTTTACCTGAACCGAAGAGATGTGGATATTGCTGTTTCATGGTCTCTTCAGGTTCCCAGGTAGCTTCTTCAAGACTGTGGCTCCTTTAGAGCACTCTAACTAACGGTACAGTTTTGTTGCGAAGCCTCTTGACTTCTCTTGCAAGAATCTGAACCGGTTCCTCTTCGTAGGATAAATTTGGTCAAATTTCTACAGATTCAGGTTCCACAATATGCGTAGGATCATAACGATACTTCCAGAGCATTGATACATGAAAGACATCGTGAATTTTACTCAATTTAGAGGGCAATAATAATCGATATGCCACAGGGCCAACTCTTTCAATAACTTCAAAGGGTCCAATGAATCGGGGACTCAATTTTCCCTTGTTGCCAAACCTCAAGACCTTCTTCCACGGTGAAACTTTAAGAAAGACATTTTTGCCAACTTCATACTCAATGTCTCATCTTTTAAGATCAGCATAAGCCTTTTGTCGATCAAAATTAGCCTTTAAACGATCATGAAAAATGGTGACCCGTTCTTTAGTCTCTCGAAGTAGGTCAGGACCCAACATCTTTCCCTCACCAAGCTCCGACCAACACAATGGAGTTCGACACCGCGTACCATACAATACTTCATACGGGGCCATTTGGATTGATGCCTGGAAACTATTATTGTAGGAAAATTCAATAAGGGGTAGGGATTTCTCCCATTTTCCACCAAAGTCAATGATGCATGCTCAAAGCATATCTTCCAAGATCTGGATTACCCCTTCTAACTGGCCGTCAGATTGAGGGTGAAAGGCTGTGCTAAGATTAACTCTAGTGCCCATAGCTTCTTGCAAGGTTCTCCAAAACTGAGATGCAAATCAAGGATCTCGATCAGAGATAATAGACTTGGGTACTCCATGGAGTTGGGTTTCTTCCTTGACGTACAAGTCGGCTAATTTAGGGAGACCGTAGTACATTCTAACCGGTATGAAATGAGCTCACTTTGTGAAACGATCTACAATGACCCATATGGAATCATGTTTCACGGGAGTTAATGGTAGAACACTAACAAAATCTATGGTGATCTTCTCCCATTTCAATTTCGGTGGATCGATAGGTTGCAATAACCCAGTAGGAGCACAATGTTCTGCTTTAACACGTTGGCACGTAAAACATTTGGAAATGTAGTCAACTATGCCTGCTTCATGCCTGACCACCAATAGAGTTCACGTAGGTCCTTATACATCTTCATGGACCCGGGGTGAACGAAAAAAGAACTCGAATGAGCGTCAAAGAGAATATCAGTGCGAAGAGATTCATCATTAGGTACACATACCCAGTCGTGAAAACACAAGAGCCATTCAGAATTAGTTCTGAAGTAGGGGTTGTCTGATAGCTTAGAGACAATGGATTGAAGCTCAGGATCCTGCTCTTGCAAATCCTTGATTCGAGAAACGATGGTAGACTGAACTTGGAGTTCAGCTACAAGGAAACGATGCTTCCGTAACCGAAAGTGTGCATTAATTTCTCGAGGGGCTACATGTAACGCCCCGACATTGGGCCTATGTGTTTTGCGAGTCGGGTTGGACTGGTGGAACTGGTATCGGTTGTTCGAACTGTCAAAAGGTGGTTTAGGGAAATCAAGGTTCGGGATGGGGATAAAAATATGATAAAAATTCCTAAAATCCTATAAAATTATATTTGAGGGGTTGGTTAAGTCAATTTTACAAAACGAGTTTTCGAGAGTGTACATTTTGGGCAGTGACCAAAATAAAAAAGATTTAAAAGTTGGGAAAAATGTATTTTTCAAGAAGAGTCAAAATCTTAGAATCTTTAGGGAGCTACTTGGCAATTAAGCCTTTTTCCTAATTTGGCATGTTTTTTAAATGGTTTGTTAAATAATTAAAAGGCTTTTAATTAATTAAATAAGAAAGGTAGTTAATCGGTTACGAAGTTTTTGATGATCCTTTCATTTTCTCTTCTTCACTCAGCCAAACACTCTCCATTTTCTCTCAATTTTCTATAATTTCTTTACTCTCAAATTCTCTTTTAATTTCCATCTTTTCCTTGGCGATTTCTCTCATTTTCCTTCAAGTTCTTTTAAGCTAAACTTGCCAAGTTAGATAAGAAGAAAGGATTGTAGGTAAATTTCATGCTAACCCTCTTATCTAGGTTATTTAATGAAATTTCAAAGATATTTAACTCTTTATTAATGTTTTTAATTGAGATTTTGATGTTAGTTGGATTAAATGTTGAAATCTTGATGAAAAAAATGTTTTAAAGAGATTTTCGAAATTATAATGGTTGGGCTGATTTGAGATGATTTCTAAATGAGTTTTGAAAGTTTTTTAGTGTTGGAATAGAGTCTTAATCATAGAGATCCCGAAATCCTTGAGATCCTTGATTTTTGAAGTGTTTTTGGTTGGGTTTTTGTGGTGTTCTTGAGGAATCCGAGTTGCTGGAGGTATAATGATAGTTTTAGGTTGTTTTTGGATGTTGATTGATGCTTAAAATGTGTTGGGTAATGGCTGGGATGAGGTTAGAGGTCAATCAATTGAGGTTTCGGTTGTTTTAAATGGGTGATTTGGTGCTTTAGAGCAGGGCTGCGGGAATTCTTTTGAGTGCTAGTGTTTTGGATGAGTTTTAATGCATTGTACCTCTGTTTTAATGTGGTTGAAATAAGGGATAGTAATCCGAAATCAAATGAAGTGATTTTGGAGGCTTCAGACGATCGATAGCCGCGTCGGCAAGTGTGGTTTCCCAAGTCGTTAAGTGGAACTTGGTTTTCCAGTATGGAAACGCTTTAGAAAAGGTTTTAGGAACTTAGTAAGAGCTTGAAACGCTTTACTAAGTTCGGAAGTAAGTAAAGTGAATTTCTCTTTCGGATTGTGCTATTGTGAGATTCTTGAATGCATTTGTTTTAATTGTATTTACCTACTGTTTTGAAGCATGTTTTGAGTATATATATTGTGTTTGATGATGCCATGTGGTTTAAGGATGCACTAGGTAAGTGATCCTTGTATGCATTTGTTGATGCATGGTTTAATGCTTGAGTTTATGGCTATCATGAATGCTTTGTAAAAACAGTGAGGTTTGCATGAATTGTGGATTATATAGGCAAATGATGTTGAATAAAGTGTTTTGTAAATGTAATCGGATATAGTTAGCCGGCTATAAGATTGAGTGCACTATAAAAAAGCCGCCTTGGATGTTGAGGGGTTTTGATTGTGCCAAAAACTCCATCCAAGTACCTTAACGATTGAAGATTGTTTAAGGTTGCAATGGTAAGGGTAGCTCTCGGCTGTGAACCTTGTGTGTGTCCCGTCCCTCGTTAGTGGGTTATATAACTACCGAAGAGTGGTGTTGAGGGGTTGTGATTGTACCGAATACTTCACCACAGGTGTCACAACAGTGGAGGGATTCTCCCGTGTGAGCCTTGAGATGCCGGTAGGGTGTATGAAGGGTTTGGGTCAACCCTTGGTAATCCGTGTATCCGATGTGTGTTTGAAAATGAGGTTGTTGTTAATCACTTGAAAGCCACTATAATGGATTATAATGCTATTGAAATGTTGTTGATGCATATTGTGAAAAATATATGTTTTACCATAAGCTTAGCATAATGGTGTTTATGCTTGGGAAGGCTTGATGGTTTTGTTGCAATGGTTTAATTGCTGGAAATTATGTAATTCATGTTGCATGGTGTTTAACATGCCGATTATAATGGTAAAGTGCATGGTTTTTCAAAGGAGGCATGATGGTCTTGAAAAGAGGGAAAATGGTTTTGTGCATTGATGGTGTTCTTTTGGTTTTGAGCTTTCCTCACTAAGCATGTGGTGCTTACGCTCTCTTTTTCCATCAATGTAGTCAATTTAAGCTTTGGAGGCGGCACTTGCAAGGGATCAGTGGGAGACTTTGATTGAAGGTAAGTTTTGATTTTGTACTTAGAGTAATAAAGGCAATGAGGGCGTCCTATGCTATGAATGTTGATTGTTTGGTATCCCTATGATTTGATGCAAGTTTGGTATGCATATTAGGGTATGTAAATGGCCACTAAGTTTTGATTTATGCTTGAATTTGGATTTTGGCCTTTTGGTGCTTTTAACTCTTAGGAAGCATGTTTTTAGAGGTTTTGATATTGTGAATGATACTATATTGATGCATTTGCTTCGTATGTTTAGTGTTTGACGCGTAGTTGTGTTGCAAACATGTTTGGACATGTGTCGGGATGGTTTCAGAGGGTTTAAATTGAATTAAATTAGCATTTCAAAACATTGCAGGCCCAGGTGTTTTGAAACACCCTTGCCTGTTTTGAAATGATGGCTTGAAATGGCCTTGGTGTTTCAAAACGGTGAGGTCTATTCCGAAACATTTTGGCTCTGTGAACCATCGTACCGAAACGAGCCTAAGGTGTTTCGGAAAGAACCCACGTATCGAAACAGTCCGTTGGGTTTCGAAACAGCCATTCCGATACAAGGCTCGCTTTTCCGAAACGTCCTAAACTGAGAAGCATGTAATGAACCTAATTAAAGGTTGGAAACCCGAATTTGGTAATAACCCTTATAATTTATCAATATTACAAAATGGTCCCTGAACCTTAGTTTGGTTATAATCAAAGGGCGCGTACTAATAGAAACCTAAGTTGTAATGGGAAAGTGAAAAGGAAAAAAGGGTCATTTACCGGGGTTAACCTTTTCAGTTTACTTCAATATTCCCCGTGTGATCCATTCGGTTCGATCTTGCGGCTAGGCCGGGTCGAGGGGGTTACATTCGGTGGTATCAGAGCTAGGTTATGAAAGGTTGGAATGATGGTAAGTTGTTGGTAAGTGAGTTTGATGTGAATGCGTGATGTCAGTGATTATTGCTTTGCCGATGAATGTTTAAGCATGTGAATGATAAGTATGTGATGGGATGTAATATACGAAAATGTAATAAATGGTGGTTTTGATATGAATGTGAGCCATTGTATGATGATAGAATTGGGCTGGATTTTAATGCTTGTAATGCATGATGGTTGTGACATACATGTTGTATGTTTTGTGTTATGCTGGGGGAAAATTTGATTGCCCATTGCCTTATTACCTAGAATGTTTTTAAGTTGAAATCAAAGTCTTGGATCCTTGCTTGGAGCTGGCTTGAGCAATTTGTTTAGTTAGTTGTTATCATGCCTTAATAATAATAGCACAATAAATCGAGGAGAGAGTAGCGATCTGGTATGATTGTTGTTATTGTTGGGCAAGAAATTGAGGAGTGTGTAAAGTCTCCTAGGGGCTAATCACATCGATGTGCCTCGAGGTAAGTACAACCTGTGTTGGTTGGGTAAGCGTTGGATGGCATGGCGCCTGGTATATGGGCGATGTTTAGAGCTTGTGAAGCTATTAATGCTGAAGTGCATGTGACTGCACTAGCTGGTAGATGTTTGTGAGCTGCGGTTAGGGCTTACATAATTTTGAGTAGAAGTTAAACTCGAGGATTTTCACCGGAGGTACTCATGGAGTGGATGACCTGTATGACTGAGATTATGGAATAAATGGAGTGTATTGATGCCCATAGTGTAAAGAGAAGTTGTATCTCGATTATATAGAGATGTGTAAAGTTGGTGGACAACCATAGTTGTCGGTATGGAACCTGATGTTGTGTACTGAGAGTTCTTTTGAATTGTTTTAAAGGAGAAGTATTTAAGGGTTAGATATTTGGATGACGAGGATTGTGAATTTGTGGTTTGGGTTCGAAATCGTAAGTTGTAGTTGAGTTAAGATACAAATTGTTTAGTTGAGCATGTGTGCTCCTATATTGGGAATGGATGTGAGACATCGATATGTTGACACTTTTATGGATTGGTGCATGGTGTTAAGCCATACCTATTGATTTATTGGCTATATTGTTTTTGACGTGTTGGTAACATGGGCGAGGTATTTGAGCAGAACCTGGGTTTAATAACTCGTGTGAGGGGTTCTAGCACTCGGAAGTGAGTGGTGAACTCCAGTTTATTGGTAGCCAGTGTACGAATGGTCATGCTTAAAGGGTATCGCTTGGGTTAAGGTGAGGTGGTAGTAATATTGGACAAAGATTGCGAGGTCGGTGTGCCAAGGCTTGAGTAGCGTATGATACCTATTGAGTAGGTGGATCATATGACCATGTGAGGTGAGCTTGTCTACGTTTGATCGGTGGGGTATAGCTTTTGCGCCTGTTGTTGCAAGTTGTTTTGGAAGTTGTGGCTTGAACGTTCGTTTCAGAAGTGTTAGATATGGGATGTGAGTAGTTAGTTTCTTTAGTGAAACTGTTGTTACAAGAAAACTATATAGGCGGTGCACTTTTATCTGTTTAAGGCCATGTATTTTTAGTTGATCTGATGGAGTTACCTTTTTATGGTTTTGATGTGATTCTTGAAATGGACTAGTTGGTTGAGCATTAAGCTGTGGTGGAGTTTGATGTTAAGCGAATTACCTTGAAGCTTGCGGATGATTGAGAGGTAGTAATTGTGGGCGGGAACGTGAAGTTCTTGTCTAATGCAATTTCGGCTCTTGAAGTGAGTCGGATGATAGAGTTGAGTTGTGAAGCTTTCTTGGCATATGTGATGAATCCTGGTACGAAAGAAGTGCGGGTGTGGGATATACGAACAATATGTGAGTTTACGTGTGTTTTTTCGAGAGAGTTGCCTGGGTTGACACTCAACCGAGAAGTTGAGGTTGGCATTGAGTTGTATGAGAATATGACTCTCGTGTCCATTGCTTCTTATCGCATGGCACCTAAGGAGTTGAAGACGCAACTTCAAGAGTTTCTTAATCGAGGGTTATAGGTCCAAGTGTTTCACCTTGGAATGTACCGGTCTTGTTTGTAAAGAAGAAGGATGATATGATGCGTATGTGCATAGATTATCAACAACTGAGCAAGTTGACGATTAAGAACAAGTATCCTTTACCGAGGGTCGATGATTTTTTGACCCGTTTCATGGTGCTTCGGCGTTTTCGAAGAATTGATTTGAGGTCAGGGTACTATCAGTTAAAGGTTAAGGATGTGGATGTACCCAAAACATCTTTTTGGATTAGGCACGACCATTATGAGTTCTTGGTGATGCCATTTGGGTTGACAAATGCAACGACTGCATTCACGGATATGATGAATAGGGTATTCCATGAGTTTTTGGATCAGTTCTTGGCAGTGTTTATCGATGATATCCTCGTGTACTTGTGTACCGAGGAGGATCATGATAAGCATTTGAGGATTGTGTTACAAGTGCTGTTGAAGAATCAACTTATTGCTAAGCTGAGAAAGTGTGAGTTTTGGCTCAGGGAGGTGGTTTTTCTTGGACATGTGGTGTCAGCCGAAGGTATTCGGGTTGATTCACACAAGGTTGAGGCAATGACGAGTTGGAAGACGCCTAAATCAGTGACGGAAGTGCGTAGTTTCCTTTGGTTGGCTGGTTACTACCGAAGGTTTGTCGAAGGTTTCTCTAAGTTTGCTGCTCCTTTGACCAAGTTGTTGCAAAAGAATATTTTCTTTGAGTGGACGGATGTTAGGCACAAGCTTGTGAGAAGTCGAAGGAAGTTTTGACTCAAGTTCCTGTTTTGATTAAACCAGAATCGGGTAAGGAGTTTGTAGTTTATAGTGATGCCTCATATGTTGGTTTGGGTTGCGTGTTGATGCAAGGAGGGAAGGTTGTAGCTTATGCGTCTAGACAATTGAAGGTGTATGCGTGCAACTATCTTACTCATGATCTGGAGTTAGCTGCGGTGGTGTTTGCATTGAAGATTTGGGACACTACCTTTATGGTGAAAGGTGCGTGGTTTATACCGACCATAAGAGTTTGAAGTATCTTATGTCTCAAAGGGAGTTGAATCTTAGGCAACGAAGGTGGTTGGAGTTGCTTAAGGATTACGATCTGACCATTGAATATCATCCGGGAAAGGCCAATGTTGTCGCCGATGCTTTGAGTAGGAAGGTGGCTGTTGAGCTGAGAGCTATGTTTGCTCGGTTGATTATATCGCGTGATGGTGGCTTGATAGCCGAGTTGCAAGTGAAACCTTCCTTGATTCAGTTGATTAAGGAGAAGCAGTTGCTGGATGATTCGTTGGTGCCTCATGTTCAGGACATAGCTGATGGTAAGACAACAAACTTATGTTTTAATGATGTTGAAGTTCTATGTTTCAAAAGTCGTGTAGTGGTGCCGGAAGATGTTGAGTTAAGGTGCACTATTTTGACTGAGGCTCATAGATGTCCTTTTGCTATGCACCCTGGTAGTACTAATATGTATCGTGGCTTGAAGGGTGAGTACTATTGGGTGGGGTTGAAAAAGGATGTAGCTGATTTTGTAAGTAAGTGTATGGTTTGCCAACGGGTGAAGGCTGAGCATCAGTTCCCTTCATGTTGTTACATCCTTTGAGGATACTAGAGTGGAATTGGGAAAGGATTACGATAGATTTTGTATCCGGTCTGTCTTTGTCACCATCTAGGAAGAACTCTGTATGAGTGATTGTGGATCGCCTTTCGAAGTGTGCACATTTCTTGGCTGTGCATACTACGTATATGTTGGATGAGTTAGCTGAGTTGTATATTGCCGAGATTGTTCGTTTGCATGGCGTGCCTAAATGAATAGTGTCGGATAGGGATCCGAGAGTTACAATAAGGTTTTGGGAATGTTTACATTAGGCGTTGGGTACACGTTTGAATTGCAGCACTTCATATCATCCTCAGCCGGATGGATAGTCGGAGCAAGTTATCCAGGTGCTGGAAGATATGTTGCGATGTTGTGTGATATATTTACAAGGTTCTCGGGAAGAGCATCTACCTTTGGTTGAGTTTGCCTATAATAATAGTTTTCAGGCGAGTATACAAATGGCTCCGTATAAGGCCTTGTATAGGAGGAAGTGTAGAACACCTTTTTGTTGGACTAAGGCGGGGAAAAGTTGGTTTTCATAACGGATATGCTTAAGGGAACAACTGAAAAAGTGAGGCTCATATGTGAGCGGTTGAAGGCTGCATCAGATCGTCAGAAATCTCACGCGGATTTAAAGTGTAGGGAAGTTGAGTTTGCGGTTGGAGATCGTGTGTTCCTTAAGGTATCGCCTTGGAAGAAGGTGATGAGATTCAGACGTAAGGGAAATCTTAGTCCGAGGTTTATTGGACCTTATAAGGTTGTGGAGCGAGTTGGTCCTGTGGTTTATCGTTGAGGTTACCTCCCAAGTTGGAGAAGATCCATGATGTGTTCCATGGTTCTATGTTGCGGTGGTATATATTGTTTTCATCTCGTGATATGCCCGTTGTGGAGGTAGATTTGAATCCGGATTTGTTCTATGGTAAGGACCCGGATGGTGTTCTTGATTCTTGCAGTAAGTTCTTTGTGGTAAGAAGATTGAACTTGTGAAGGTAGCGTGGTGTCTTTGAGGAGTTGAGGAGGTTGTGTGGGGAAGTGAGGTGGACATGTCGAGTCAGTTACGTACCTTTTTCCTTCAGGCAAAATTTTGAGGACGAAATTTCCTAAGCGGGGGAGAGTTGTAATGCCCCGGTTTTGGGCCTAGGTGTTTTGCGAGTCGGGTTGGACCGGTGGAACCAGTATCAGTTGTTCGAACCGTTAAAAGGTGGTTTAGGGAAATCAAGGTTCAGGATGAGGATAAAAATATGATAAAAATTCCTAAAATTCTCTAAAATTATATTTGAGGGTATGGTTAAGTCAATTTTACAAAACGAGTTTTCGAGAGTGTACATTTTTGCAGTGACCAAAATGTAAAGATTTAAAAGTTGGGAAAATGTGTTTTTCAAGAAGAGTCAAAATCTTAGAATCTTTATGGGAGCTACTTGGCAATTAAGCCTTTTCCCTAATTTGGCATGTGTTTTAAATAGTTTATTAAATAATTAAAAAGGCTTTTAATTAATTAAATAAGAAAGTTAGTTCATCGGTTAAGAAGTTTTTGACGATCTTTTCATTTTCTCTACTTCACTCAGTCAAACACTCTCCATTTTCTCTCAAATTTCCAGAATTTCTTTACTCTCATATTCTCTTTTGATTTCCATCTTTTCCTTGGTGATTTCTCTCATTTTCCTTCAAGTTCTTTCAGGCTAAACTTGCCAAGTTAGAGGAGAAGCAAGAATTGAGGTAAATTTCGTGCTAACCCTCTAATCTAGGTTCTTTAATGAAATTCCAAAGATATTTGACTCTTTATTAATGTTTTTAATTGAGGTTTTGTTGTTAGTTGGATTAAATGTTGAAATATTGATGAAAAAAATGTTTTAAAGAGATTTTTGGAATTATAATGGTTGGGCTGATTTGAGTTGATTTCTAAATGAGTTTTGAAAGGTTTTGGGTGTTGGAATAGAGTCTTAATCATAGAGATTCCGAAATCCTTGAGATCCTTGGTTTTTGAAGTGTTTTTGGTTGGGTTTTTGCGGTGTTCTTGAGGAATCCGAGTTGTTGGAGGTATAATGATAGTTTTAGGTTGTTTTTGGATGTTGATTGATGCTTAAAATGTGTTGGATGTGTTGGGTAATGACTGGGCTGAGGTTAGAGGTCAATCGATTGAGGTTTTGGTTGTTTCGGATGGGTAATTTAGTGCTTTAGAGCAGGGTTGCGGGAATTCTTTTGAGTGCTGGTGTTTTGGGTGCATTTTAATGCATTGAACCTCTGTTTTAAAGTGTTTGAAACATGGGATAGTAATCCGGAATTAAACGAAGTGATTTTGGAGGCTTCAGGCGATCGATAGCCGCGTCGACAAGTGTGGTTTCGCAAGTCGATGAGTGGAACTTGGTTTTCCAGCATGGAAACGCTTTACTAAGTTCAAAAGTAAGTAAAGTGAATTTCTCCCTCGGATTGTGCTATTGTGAGATTTTTTAATGCACTTGTTTTAATTGCATTTACCTACTGTTTTAAAGCATGTTTTGAGTATATATATTGTGTTTGATGATGCCATGTGGTTTAAGGATGCACTAGGTAAGTGATCATTGTATGCATGTTTTGATGCATGAGGTTTGAAGCATGGTTTAATGCTTGAGTTTATGGCTATCATGAATGCTTTGTAAAAATAGTGAGGTTTGCATGAATTGTGGATTACATTGGAAAGTGATGTTGAGTAAAGTGTTTTGTAAATGTAATCAGATATAGTTAGTCGGCTAGAGGATTGAGTGCACTATAAAAAAGCCGCATTGGATGTTGAGGGGTTTTGATTGTACCGCAAACTCCATCCAAGTACCTTAACGATTGAGGATTGTTTAAGGTTGCAACAGTAAGGGTAGCTCCCGGGTGCGAACCATGTGTGTGTCCTATCCCTCGTTAGTGGGTTATACAACTACCGAAGAGTGGTGTTGAGAGGTTGTGATTTTACCGAATACTCCACCACGGGTGTCACAACAGTGGAGGGTTTCTCCCGTGTGTGAGCCTTGAGATGCCGGTAGGGTGTATGAAGGGTTTGGGAGAACCCTTTGTAATCCGTGTATCCGATGTGTTTTTGAAAAATGAGGTTGTTGTTAATAACTTGAAAGCCAATATAATGGATTATAATGCTATTGAAATGTTGTTGATGCATCTTGTGAAAAATGCATGTTTTACCATAAGCTTAGCATAATGGTGTTTATGCTTGGGAAGGCTTGATGGTTGTGTAGCAATGGTTTAATTGCAGGAAATTATGTAATTCATGTTGCATGGTGTTTAGCATGCCGATTATAATGGTAAAGTGCATGGTTTTTCAAAGGAGGCATGATGGTCTTGAAAAAAGGGAAAAATGGTTTTGTGCATTGATGGTGTTCTTTTGGTTTTGAGATTTCCTCACTAAGCATGTTGTGCTTACGCTCTCTTTGTCCATCAATGCAGTCAATTTAAGCTTTTGAGGCGGCACTTGTAAGGGATCGGTGGGAGACTTTGATTGAAGGTAAGTTTTGTTTTTGTAATAGAGTAATAAAGGCAATGAGGGCGTCCTATGCTATGAATGTTGATTGTTTGGTATCCCTCTGATTTGATGCAAGTTTTGTATGCATATTAGGGTATGTAAATGACCTCTAAGTTTTGATTTATGCTTGAATTTGGATTTTGGCCTTTTGGTGCTTTTAACTATTAGGAAGCATGTCTTTAGAGCTTTTGATATTGTGAATGATGCTATGCTGATGCATTTGCTTCGTATGTTTAGTGTTTGATGTGTAGTTGTGTTGAAAACATGTTTTGGCATGTGTCAGGATGGTTTCAGAGAGTTTAAATTGAATTAAATCAGCATTTCAAAACATTGCAGGCCTAGGTGTTTCAAAACACCATTGCCTGTTTCGAAACGGTGGCTTGAAATGACCTTGGTGTTTCGAAACGGTGAGGTCTGTTCCGAAAAATTTTGCCTCTGTGAACCATCATAATGAAACGAGCCTAAGGGGTTTCGGAACGAACCCGCATATTGAAACGGTCAGCTATGTTTCGAAATGGTCATTCCGATACGGGGCTCGCTGTTCCGAAACGTCCGACCGTTAATGCAGCTTTTGAATTGTTTTAAGTTTTTGTTTCTTACGTTTTGTTCCCCTTTTGCCTTGTATGGAATTGAATGGGTTTAGAGGTCGTTTAGAGCCGAGATTTCACCGAGAAGCATGTAATGAACCTAATTAAAGGTTGGAAACTTGAATTTGGTAATAACCCTTATAATTTATCAAAATTACAAATTGGTCCCTAAACCTTAGTTTGGTTATAATCAAAGGGCGCGTACACATAGGAACCTAAGTTGTAATAGGAAAGTGAAAAGGAAAAAAAGGGTCGTTTATTGAGGTAAACCTTTCCAATTTACTTCAATATTCCCCGTGTGATCCGTTCGGTTCGGTCTTGCGGCTAGGCCGGGTGGAGGGGGTTACACTACAATATAGCGATATTACAATGAGTTAATGTACCATATATATAACTCTATATTCACTGTCAATACTTACCATGCAAAGGTTTGCGGTTGAGTGCATCATCAACAACGTTGGCCTTTGCCCGGATGATAATCAATGAAAAGATCGTAATCCTTAAGGAGTTGCATCCACCTCCATCGTCGAAGATTCATCTACTTTTGGGTCAATAGATATTTGAGGCTTTTATGATCGGTGAAGAGGTAACATTTTTCTTCGTAGAGGTAATGTCTCCATATTTTCAATGCAAAGACAACTGCAGCCAATTCAAGGTCATAAGTAGGATAATTCAATTCGTGCGGCTTAAGCTGTCCCGAAGCATAAGCGATGACTTTGCCTTCTTGCATCAATACACATCCTAACCCGAGGTGCGATGCATCACTGTAAACTGTGTAGTCCTTTCCAGATTCGGGTTGGGTTAAGACTGGTGCATGGGTCAAAACTTGTTTCAATTGGTCAAAACTCCGTTGTTGAACCTCGGTCCAAACAAAAGGGGCTTCTTTCCTTAATAACTTAGTTAAAGGAGCGGCTATCATAGAGAACCCTTTCATGAATCTCCTTTAATAGCCAGCAAGCCCAGGAAGCTTCTAACTTCGCCAATGTTCTTCGGTGGGTGCCAATCTACAATAGCTTGGATTTTCTTCGGGTCCACCTAAATACCTAAAGCTGACACAATGTGTCCAAGAAATGCAACTTTGGTGAGCCAAAACTCACACTTGGAAAATTCCGCATACAACTGCTTCTCCCATAAGGTTTGAAGCACGATACGAAGATGATCTCGATGTTCCGCTACATTCTTAGAATAGATCAATATGTCATCTATAAACATAAAGGCTGCCGGTGCATTGGTTAACCCAAAGGGCATCGCCAAAAATTCGTGGTGTCCATATCTCGTACGAAAAGCATTTTTCGATACATCACATTCTTTAACTCTCATTTGGTAATAGCCCGACCTTAAATCGATCTTGGAAAACACGAAGGTATCCTTTAGTTGATTGAACAGTTCGTCTATTCTAGGCAATGGATACTTGTTCTTGATGGTTACCTTGTTCAGCTGTCGGTAATTAAGGCACAATCGCATAGAACCATCCTTCTTCTTTACAAAGAGAACTAGTGCTCCCCAAGGCGAAGAGCTCGGTTGAATGAAACCTTTGCTCAATAATTCCTGAATTTGAGCTTTCAACTCCTTTATTTCAACAGTTGCCATACAATATGGTGCAATAGAAACTGGAGCAGTCCCTGGTTGTACCTCAATGCCAAACTCCACTTCACGGGTTGGGGGCAATCCCGGTAGTTCATCAGGGAAGACATCAGGAAATTCGTATACACTGTCAATGTCTCTCCTTTGTAATTCATCTTTAGCTTCTAACGTCAATGCACACAATGAAGGATTTCTCGCGTTCATCAAAGCAACACTTTCTTTACCGAGACCTCGAAGATACAACTTCTTTTTACAACAGTCTACCCAGGCTTGATGCTCACTAAACCAATCTAAGCCTAGGATAACATTGAACTCATGGATCGGTAAGGCCAACAGATTGGCCGAGAAAGGAATCCCTCGGATCAATAAGGGGCAGTTCTTGCACACTACCCTTACGGTGACACAATCTCCTAAGGGATTGGTTATAGAGATTCTCGATGCTATTGGTTCGGAAGACATACTATACTTCTTAACTACAATGGTACTTATAAAAGAGTGAGTAGAACTAGGGCCAATCAATGCATACAAAGGATGTGAATATAACTCAATGGTACCTATAATGACGTCAGGTGCTTATAAAAGAGTGAGTAGAACTAGCGGTATTACAATGAGTTAATGTACCATATATATAACTCCTAGGGGCTTTAGAATCTTTCTTATTGAATGGTTTCCCCGAACCACTCGATCTTCCATAGGTTCCCGATGATCCTTGCTTTGATCCTTTACCTCAAAAGGATTGATCAAGAGAGGTAACAGTAGTCAGTGTAATAGTAGATTTCGTTGCATTCAAAAGGCAGTCACGGATAAAGTGACCCTGCTCACCACAGTAGTAACAAGCTCCAGTCTGCTTATGACATTGACCCGCTGGGTACCTTTTCTGACAATAATTTCAACTTGGATGTTGGTTGCCTCAATTTGACCTCTGGTGCTATCAACAGACGTTGCCTTAGCAAAGGACTGCGTTACAGGCTGAGGCCTCTCAATATTCCCAGAACGAGAGGGCTGTGGATAGACATTCTGATTAGGACCTGGATACCTCCCTTTCTTGTTCCATCTTGGAGGTCGAGAATCATTCTTAAACCTCTTTTCAGATTTCTTGGACCCACCGGCTCGCTGAGCCCTCTATGCAGCTTCAGTGGCCTTAACTCGGTTTACCAAGTCTTGGAAATCAACAATACCCAGTGCAGTAAACATAGGGCGTAATTTATCATTGAGCCCTGCAATAAACATCCGACACTTCTCTTCCTCCTTCTTTATATACTCAACACCGTATCTACAGTTCTTGCAGAAATCATAGATATACTGCTCAATTGGTCGTCCGCCTTGTTTGTGGTGGAGGAAGATACTTCGCCTCTCAGCGAGATAAAACTCATTGATGTACTTCTTGCGAAATTCTTTAAGGAAGAACTCCCAAGTTACAGTGTTCTCGGAGACTGTAGAGCGTTTGGGTGTTCTCTATTTATGAGCGCAAGTGCACACTCCTGTCAAGTTATAGTATATACGATATCGTCTCCCACAAGGATTGGACAGCTTGCTTCGAATTGTTGTTCATGCACAAGAAAAGTAAATGCATAAGTAAGGTGGTTGTTTGAGAAGAAAAGTAAAGTAAAAACACAAGTAATTAAAGAGGAAGTGATCAAATTGGTAGAGAGGGCAGGGTTTTGTTGCTGCTTAGTGTAAAACTGTATTGAATAGGTCAAGTTGTTTTGCACTGCCATGATCTGCTGCCTTGGCGAGTAATGGCGGATTGAGACGACGACAACTTTCGCTGCCACGACAGAACTCTACTCTTACAACTTTTGCTGTCCTGACATGTGAGATGGAGAAAAGTCTCGGTGGCAAGTCTGGCAGATACTCCAAGTTCGGCGAAGCAATTCTTAAGTGATCCTACCTATGTCTAGGCTAGGATTCTGTTACTGCGTGATGTATGCAATACCTAGCAATCTCAACGTAAACCTAACACAGGCAGTCAATGTTTGGTTGCTCCTTTTAGCCGCTTAAATTCTAACTTATGTCTAAGCCGAATTAGTCAACACCTCGTCATGATGAGACCGTGCTTAATTCTTTTGTGAGTTTGATACTCTCGTACCCGACAAATGAATTTCCACAACTGGACTTTTGAAACTAATTGAAGGAAGTGAAGCACATGAATTAAGCAAACAAAGAGTATTTTATTGCAAAAACAAACTTGAAAACCTAAACAACCGTTCTCACAACTAATTACAACATAACCCAAACCCCAAAGGGAGAATTAGAACATGTTGGTGGCAAGAAAACCTAAACTATGCCTAAGGAAAACCTATGTTATCTTGAATTAGAATTACAATGAGTATATATAGGCATTAGCTAGGTCTAGTCCTTCTTGAAGCAAAAGTCTTTAAAGTAGCTTTCCACATTAAATGCAACTTTAAACTCTGACTTCTTTGAGTTGAATGTGAACTTTATCATGTTGCCTTGCTCCGCAAGTAAGCTCATTCTTCTCCTTTGGCGGCTCTTTCTGTTGCTCCAGTTGTCAAAAAATTGAGTGGATGACATCATTAGAATCAGGATTTTCTGCTCTACAGATCGCACTCCAATTCTCCAATTCCTCAGCTTGCTGCCCTTGGCGGTCGGTATGGCAGTGGCAGCTACTCGGTAGCTGCTGTCTCTGTCTCTGTCTCGACACCTACTGTGTCTGTCTCTGTCTCGGCAGCTGCTGTCTCTACGGGGCAGACTCACTTTGCTGTCCTGGGCGGCAGCCTCAGCATCCTTTCCTCGGGTCTACTCTCCTTCTAACAGCTTTTAGCCCTTGAAAACTAAATCTACACTAAAACATCATATTTACTTCACCAAATAACAAATATTCAATAAAAGCATGGCAAAACAAAGAATACTGTATTTATGCAATGCATGACCTAATTATGCCTAAAATACACTTGAAAACAACAATAAAATGAGATGGAATGTGTACAAAATATAGGACAAATATGCAATTTACAGAGACCGTCAATATAGTAGTCTCCCACCAGTAGAGTGTCTCGTCAACCGGTAATGAGATGGCACACTCGAGTTTGTGCTCGTCTGAGCACTATAACTGCTTGTCCAGAATCCGTAGAGTGTGGTCTAACCAATATTCGGCAACTTCAGGGTTGTCGTCATCTTGTCCAGTAAAAGTATAAGATCGATACTGTGAGAGCTTATCGATAGGAGCTCGGGTGTGTTGGACAACATGAGCGAGGGGTTGCACAACTTGCTCCGCCATCATAGCAGTCATAAACTACTTGAACATGCCGGTCATGTTCTTGTAACACTCAGCCTGAGCGGTAGGTGCTACATGCTCGGTATTCCGAGCAAGAGGATCCTGCGGGTGCGGTGGATTCAGAGGATTTCCTCCTCTAATCTCCTCGACATGCGTCGAGGATTCGGTAGCAAGCTTGTCAATATGAGCTTCGTTAGTCTCAGACATATCTATATGAAAGATCGGATTAGTCGACAGATCACAATATACACAATATATATATATATCCTAGGTGGCAAAGTAACACAATAACAATGCAACAAGCTTCAATTTAGTCTTAGAATCAACTAAACTTTAGCTCTGATACGACAAATGTAACACCCCCTTCCCGGTCTGGTCGAGAACTGGTTCGAAAGGTGCTACCGATGAACAATGCAGCGATCAGTGCAATAAAATTTCATTTTATTATCCACATTTAAAACAAAATATAAAATAACACATTACCACAATGCTTCTTAGTCCAATTAGTTCTTACGAAGCAATAATTAATCATTTAGGACTAACTTTTAACTATTACAAGCTTTAGGGACCAAACTGTAAATTCACTGACTTAGAGGTCCTTCGATGCAATTGATTATTCTACGGTGAAATTGAATGCAATATTAACAAGCCTGGAAAATTTCATATAATTTGGAGTTCATTTACTCATTCGATTGATTTATTCTAAATTTAGTGTTCAAACTGTAAATTTTGCAAACTGTCAGATTATGCCTTTTAACTAACTTAACTAACCTTGTATCGAAACACCTTAAGGCTGTTTCAAAAAGGGTGTACAATGGTCAACCTATGTTGACTTTTCCTTTAATCCGTATCGATACGGGCAAGCCCTATATCGGTACGGGTTGACTCCCTTTTGACTTTGACTTTGACCCATTTTGATACACCATAGACCCGTATCAAAACAGTGAACTCCATTAGCAAAATGTTCCGATACGGCCTCAAACCGTATCAATACGCCCTATTCCTAGAGTCCAATTATGCTTAACCGTATCGATACACCATTATCCGTATCGATACGGCCTAACCTGTAATGATAAATTTTTGTTGGTTTTTAATCGAATTGACTTACCAAACAGTGTTCAAATGCAATGAAACTTTACACGCAATACTTCAATGCTATAAACTATTGGCATGCCAAATTTCGTCACCATTTGAATACATTTACTAGGTTTTGATCTATGTGAGCCAAATATGCAATTTTTAACCATTTTTAGCCAAACCAAAAGTCAATTTAGGGCCTTTAACCATGTTATAACTTACACACATTACAAACATATCAAAATAGGCACAAGAGACTAGTTCAACTACTTTGCCACCTTCCTAGGAGTTCATAAGGTCAATATACATTGCTTTAGCTTGTAGTGACTTGTCTTGTTGCGACTTGTCCGATCCTTCGCAAGGGTTGATTCCTTAACCTGAAATGCATGAAATGAGACACGTTAGGCATACATTGCCTAGTGAGGAAGTCATAAACAATATGAACAACAATTATGAAGTATATATTTATCTATGATCTTATGCTCATCAATGTCAATACTATGCATCCAAACACAATGTTTAACCTAGTAATTTCATCATTAACCCTTGGAGTGAATCAATATATTTGATACACGAATTCTCACGCCTCGCCAAATCAATGAATGGTCTAATCTCTCTGCCTCACCAATATGACCAATATAAAAACACATCCCTCCGCCTCACCAAATCAATATAGGCCGTAGCCCTAGGACTGTAGTCCACCCATACACTAAGCTCATGAATTCTATGGCATGCCAATTGTATCCAAAGTCCATTCAAATAAAAGGTTTCAATACCAATATCAGTATTTCAATAGTAAATAATAAATAACTCCAATAACCAATGTCTTTAAAGTTACCAATAGTGAACATATCTCAATATCAATATTTCATAATTTCAATGTCAATGTCATTATCTGATGGTTCATTCACAATGTTTCAATATCAATAGTTGTATCAATAACAATGCACGATGACAGTAGTAATGACTATGTCCGATGTTCATTACTAACTTACCGATGCTTACCAATGGATCTGACTATCAATCTGATGCAACTTCCTTGAAAGGAATGTTAGCTATTAAACTGAAATCAACAATAATAGATTCAGGAAGGCTCCTCGCCTATTCCCGAGACTCCTACTACACTCACCTTAGAATCCGATGCTCCTACGGCTCTCGGATGACAACTCCCTTGTTCTTAGCCTTCAGTGAATTTGATGGATACTCCTTTTCGTTATCTTGAGCTAGAAAATCAATAGGGATATTGTTAGGATTCATATTCCGATATCAAAATCAATATAATAATATCGAAATCAATATCTTGGCTTAGGATCATCATTATCATTGAAAATCTCCATGGATGTTAAACCTAGCTTGAGTTTACACCTTCAAAACTCCATGAATTAATCAATAGTTTTAGAGAAATAAACTTACCCAACCAAGAGCAATGATTTGATAACAATAAGACGAATAAAATCAAAGCTTGAAATCTCCTACAATGGAGGTGCTTGCTTAAGGTTTGTAACCGGTAAGCTCTCTTTCTTTCATATTTTCTTTTTAATTACTTTGGTCGAATGGCCTTTCATTTAAATGAATGAACCCATTTTTATTGGATTATAGTATGGTGACTTAAATGAGGAGGAGCTAATCGCAAGATTAGTCCTTCAACTCTCAGGAGTTCACAGTCTTGCCCCTAAACTTCCAATTTTTCACAATTTAGCCACTAAAAGTTTCTATCTTATTTGACAGGGTTCAATAACAACGATTTAACACAATTAGAGTCCAATATCAATAATTAGCTAGTTGATACAATTTTTAGACTTTGTCGATGCAAAATTCCTGATCATCAGGACCCAATTCTGACTAGACCGGATTTTGGGGTGTTACACTCCGGGCCTACAGGACAGCCTTCAAAACACCATTGGGCATGTCACCCTTTCGGGTTGTGTATGGTAAAGCATGCCATCTACTAGTGGAGATTGAGCACAAGGCATATTGGGCAATTAAGACCGTGAACATGGATTGGGAGAGTGCTGGACAAAAATGCCTAATGGACGTTAATGAGATAGAGGAGTTACGTGCCTTAGCCTATGACAATGCAAGAATCTACAAGGAGAAAACTAAGCACTGGCATGATAAAAAGCTATTGTCGCGACAATTCTTGCCCGAGCAATTAGTCCTTCTCTTCAATTCTCGATTGAAGCTATTCCTAGGGAAACTACGATCGAGATGGTCAAGACCTTTCGAAGTTGTCCAAGCATTCCCCCATGGTGCCGTAACAATCAAGTCCACAAAAGACGATCATGAATTTAAAGTTAATGGACAGAGACTGAAGCGCTACACCGGAACCCATGTCATGAGGGATAAGGAAGTGATTTCTTTAGGAGATGAATCCTCATGCACTCCTTTAGTATCCTAATTTCTGATTTAATTTTAGTTTTTTTCACATTTTTAAATTATTTTTTTAGGATAACAATGTTATTTTTAAATAATGTTCTTTTTATTATTGTGATTTTAGGAAGGAGTTCAAAGATGTGAACAAGATGGGTCGATTCCAAGCCCAACCCAAAACCAAAAAACACGGTAACCTTTCAACTCAACCAAAACATGACCGTTGGAAACCCCCCTTTATTACCGCCCACATATGACCGTTGGAAACTTGCCCACAAGCAACCCTTGTCGTGCACGCAAACAATACCATTCAATGCTTGTGACCGTTACAACCCCCAATCTATTTAAACCCCCTTATAACCATTGTCGTCTTCTTAACCCTTCTAAACTCCAAGATTTTCTTTTGCTTTTCTTGTCTTTGCTTTTATTTCTCTTTAGTTTCTGATTTCTCACAACCCTTTCAACAACTCAACAATGTCCCTAAAATTAGGAGAGCACTCACAAGCCACCGAAGAACCAACATTCAAAAGGTTTACCCGCCGGAAGTAGAACGGAGATTCAACACAAAGTTTGTCGGCCGACAAGTATGGGAAGAGCAAGGCTTCCAATACTCTTCATCGCACACCGATTTCGGTTTGGAGCCCTTCATCTTCAACAAGATCAAACATCAAAAGTGGCAAAATATTTGCCACCAACCGGAGCCGGCCAACGTAACATGGGTACGGGAATTCTACAGCCACTCTTCAAATCCCAACAACCTCTACGTGGATGTTCGAGACCAAGCCATACTTGTGGATGCCAATTCCATCAACCTCTACTACGGCATGGATGTTACCAAAGATGAGCACAAGGAATATGTCAAAAAGCTAACGAAGGACGACTACGAGGACATGATCAAAGAGTTGTGCATTGCTGGGACAACATGGAACAAAGGAGCATACAAGGGAACGGTAAACCGCCGAAGGCTTCGGCCCGATGCTAAACTTTGGAACAACTTTGTTAAGAGATGTTTAATGCCCACATCGCACAACACCACCATCGACAAACCAAGGCTTGCACTCATTCACTCTATATTTCATAATAGAATTATCAACGTTTGATCCGTTATATGCAATGAGATATTCATGTGTAGCCAAAAAGATAAGGGGCGCCTTTACTTCCCAAGTCTCATCACCGGCTTGTACAAGGAAAAGAATGTCCAAATCGATCTGGCCGACGAGCTCACACCAACAAGAAAGGGATGGACAAAGGCTCAATACTACAAGATAATGCAAATCATTAAAGCCGAGCCAGAGTCCATGTCGGTACGAGGCATTGTCGTGGCAACCTCCTCGGGCAATGCCCCACTCACTCCACAGAACGATGCCGCGACAACCACCCTCTAGCACCTTGCACAGAAACTCGACGAGATGGATAAACGACAGCGCGTGTTCATGCAATACACAAGGGACTTCAACAACTCCATCATTTAAGTGATCCTAGAGAAGTTCCTAGAGAATATGGTGCAATTTCCGGCCTTCCCTGCCGACATCCTTGCCTCGGCAACACCTAGAGCCTCTACCGCAACAACACATGGAGACTCTGCCTCGACAATGAAGACCGCCACAACCTCGACAACCTATGGAGACAATGCCTTAGCAATCCCTGCTACCTCTGCCGCGACAACAAAGAGTGATGATGCCCAACCAACCAGAGCAGACAAGGGCAAAGCACCTGCCATAGAGCAGACCTAAACCGAGACGTGGTCAGACTTCTCTGAATCTGATGACTCCATTGCACCCCAAGCCAAGGCCACTCCAGTTCCGTCCCCCAAGAAGAGCAATGCCTTTTCCACCTAAGAAATTTGCCTACATATTGATGATGAAGAGGAGGTGACCAAGAAAGATAAATCGACACCCCCAACACGTCACTAACCACCAAGGGCAACTGTAGAGCGTTTTAGGGTTCTCTAAATATGAGCGCAAGTGCACACTCCTGCCAAGTAATAGTATAAAAGGTATCGTCTCCCACAGGGATTGGACAGCTTAACTCGATTCATTGTTCATGTACAAGAAAAGTAAATGCACAAATACGTTGGTTTGTTTAAGAAGAAAATAAAATAAAACACAAGTAAATAAAAGGGAAGAAATAAGATTGATGGGATGGGATGGGTTATGCTGCTGTTTAGTGTGAAATTGCATTGAATAGGATAAGTTGCTTTGTACTGCCAGACTTTGCTGCCTCGGCGAAAGATGGCAGATTGGCTGCTGTGACGCTCTCGCTTCCCCGGAGTGGAATGGATGTGTGTCTCGGCGGCAAACTCGGCAAAACGCTTCGAAAGTGATCCTGCTTATGTCTAAGTCAGAATGTTGTTGATGCCCATTGCAAATAATACCAGTCGCAGCGTAAATCGTGCAAAGACAACAAAGTTAATTCGTCATCTTTTAGCCGCCTTAAACCCTAACCTATGTCTAGGCTGGATTGATCAGCATCGTCTATAGATGAGATCGTACTTACTCCTTTCGTGAGTTCGACTCTCTCGATACCGAACAAATGGGTAGTAATCAACTAATCTTTCGCCTTAATTGAAAACTATGAAGAATATGGAGTAAGCAAACCTTGAAGCTTTATTGCAAAAACAAACTTAAAATCCTAAAAAACGTTTTCACACTAATTACAACATAACCCAAACCTAAAGAGAATTTTAGAACATAATGGCAGCATGAAAACCTAAACTATGCCTAACGGAAAACCTAAGTTGTTTTGAAGTACAATTACAATAAGTATATATAGGCATTAGCTAGGTCTAGTCCTTCTTCGAGTAGAAGTCTTCAAAGTGGCTTTTGTATTAAATACAACTCTAAATGCTGAATTCTTTGAGTTAAATGTAGACTTAATCACGTTGCATTGCTCTGTAAGTAAGCTCGAGTTCCTCCTTCGGCGGCTCTGCCTGCTGCTACAATCATCCGAAAATTAAGTGGATAGCATCGTTAAGATCAGGATTTTCCTCTCTATAGATCGCACTTCAGTTCTCCAATTTCTCATCTTACTGTCTTGGGTGCCAGGTAGGGCGGCGGCAGCTGTTGTTGCTGTCTAGAACTGCATCAGTACAACTCCTTAGTCTGCTGCCACAACATTATGTCCTTAGCTCCCCTGTCCTTCTGTCAGCCTCTAGTACCTGAAACTAAAACTACACTAAAACAATACCTTTTCCTTACCAAATAAAAGATAATCAATAAAAACCATGGCAAAGTAAAGAATACTGTAAAATGTGATGGTTGAACCTAATTATGCCTAAAATGTACTCAAAATAGCAATAATATGAGATGGAATGTGCATGAAACATAGAACTTATGGACATTTTACACACCCCCAAACTCGAACTATTGCTTGTCCTCAAGCAATGCAACCTAAACATACTTGCCCTTTAAACTAATGAAAAAGAAATATTTCTGTTTTAAACTTGATTTAACACCTCAAGGCTGTGGCACCTGTCATTAAATTAGTGAGAGGGGAATAACATGAATTACCTTAGAATTAAACTATAATATGCCAGTGAAGTGTGTGCAGAAGTGTGTACAGGCTGAATCTGATGAATATTCTAAGTAAACAGAGATGCTGTCATGATATACAAGGTTGCTGCCGAGAGAGCATATTTAAGCACAATTTAAATAATCATGGCAATGAGGGCTTCAGCTCATCACAACTACTCTTCTAGGTCTGTAATTAAGATAGGATAAAACTTCAAAACCCCGAACCCATGGAGTAGAGTCATCCCGTGAAGATTTTCATTAACTAATGCTAATTTGTCCGTCACTTCAAAATTTTCAAATTCATGGACTTTGATAGCAGCGGAGTGTCCTCGCACATGATTCTTCATAGAGCCTATTTCGGGCACCTCTAGGGATAGACATCATAAAAATTTTCTTTTGCCTGTCTTGGCAGTGCTTTTGTTTTTTTCCTGTTTGTTGCCTGCCGCGGCAGCTTCATGCAACCATGTTAGAATTTTAAAAATAATTCAACATGCAATGTTTATCAGAAATTCAAACAAATATAGCAAGTAAAAGTAGTGTTTTAATTTTTGGCAACTATAGAAAAATCCTAAGTTTACTTCATGCTATTCCCCAAAGTTCATTTTAACTTGGTGCGGAAATTTAAAGTCGGCTATCCTATCATAAGCACAAGTTCTAACAAAAAAATTCGATTAATTTTCTAAGGCAAGTACATTATGCAACCTAAAATGCGCTAGAATATGTCTAAAAAATAATGAGTGCTAACCCCCCAAACTCGAGATGGGCATTGCCCTCAATGCACAAAATAAAAACAGAAAAATAAAACAGAAAAAAATACAATTGATATAAAAATAGAAAAATAAAATAAAGAAAAGAAAAGAAAAGAAAAACTAGAAGTTGACAGATGGTTGACAAGAGGCTTGGCTCTTTGCTGGTGAGGATAAGGATGAGGATTGGATGATAAGGCGGCGGCCGACAGATGCCCGGGCGGCAAACTTAGCAGGTGAGACTTTTTCTATCCGCGACGGCTAGACTCTCTTGGGAGTGGGGCGAGGCTCTTCTTGAGGTTCTGCAGGAGGAGCGGCATGAGAGGCTTTGCTCTCTTCTGATTCTGTCTCCTCGTCCTCTAGCTCGGCGGCTATGATGTGTCGCTTCCTCTTCCTTGTTCCTTCCTATGTTGGTGCTTTCGGAGGGTTTACCGCCATTGGGGCTGCTACTTCTGCTGCTGCTACTTCCGTTGCTGGCGGCTGTTGCTCAACATCTTCTGATGAGGAGGTGTTGGCTACCGTTGCCGCTATGCAGATGGGGGAATGATGTTGCTGATGCCACTCTAGGGAGACTGCCACCGTGTTGGAAGCTGAGGTGGCGGAATACGATGGGTAGTGTGTCAGAGATGACATCTAGCGGCGGAAGTCGGCGTGGCGGGCAGCTGCGGCTGAGGGTGTTCCTTGCGCGGGGCAACTGCGGCGGTGAGATCAGCGTGGTAGGTTGGCAAGGTGGGGTCGTCGTCTGGAAATTTTTGAAGGAGATATGCCACAAAGGCATCTTGTACCTCCCTCACGTACTTCATGAAGGTTAACTGCTGCTGCTCGATCCTTTTGTTGTTGTCGATGAGGGTGTGCAGCAGCGTGATGACTTCATTTATTAGGGCAGCTTTAGTACTGCCGAGGGCGGCTGGAGTCTCTGGATGGGCGGCAGAGCGCTGGTTGGGGGTGATGGGCTCGGTCTCTGGGGCCTGCATCATCTGCAGGCGGACTTTCCTGGTCCACCCCTCCTTGGCAGATGTCATCTCATCTTCTGGGTCCGTTGGGATGTTGAAGTTGGCACAAAGGCCGATGATGAGTGACGGGAAGTATAGCCTGCCCTTTGTCTTGCGGAAGCTATTGTGGATCTCCTTACATATAATCTCCCCAACTTTGATGGGCCGGTTCATCAAAATTATGTGAATGAGTGCGAGGCGCGCCCGATCTGCAGTAGAGTTGTGGGAGGTGGGCAGCTGACGCCTTTTGATGAAGGTAATCCACATCATAGGCTCGGGGAGCAGGTGGCGGCGTTGGACAGAGCCGGTAGCTTTCAGTGACTACCTCCATTCCTCGTGAGGGTTGTCGTCCATCTCTAGGCCATAGAAGCTGTTGATGACAGCGACGTTCAACTAAACAGGCTCCCCTCGTACAAACACGAACGACAGCTCAGGGCGGGGGTTGTGAGCATAGAACTCCCTGAACATTGTGATGTTTGCTGCCTCTGGCTGTCGTGTGAACATTTCCCAACCCTTGCTGTGTATTTTCTCGATCAGGACGGGCTCTAGGCCAAGATCTCATGTCTGCTTGGAGTAATGGAACCCTTGCTTTTCCCAAATGGCTTGCTATGCGAACTGGGTTCTGTACCTTTTTTCATCATCACGGGAGAAGAAGCGTTGGAAGGTGGGTTTGGATTGGGATGGTGATGCCATGTGTGAGACGGTTGAAATTTAAATGAAACTTGAAAAAAGAGGTAATTAGCTAGAGAGGAGTAGATGCAAGAATAAGATAGCAAGGAGGTGAAAGTAAAATGAATGAATGAGGCGAGAAAGGTGTCGGGGCGACATTAAATGTCCAACGGTCAAGTTGTCTCGTGCACATTACATGATTTCTACCTGTTATTTCTATAGCCGTTGGCAGCTAGCCATTAGCGGGCAACTAGTCGTTACGTGCTGTCTGCGCTGGGCCGCCCTTGGCTGTCTTGGCGGGATGGTGGGCAGGTGTAAAGTGACCATAAGTTCTATATTTCATACACATTCCATCTCATATTATTGCTATTTTTGAGTACATTTTAGGCATAATTAGGACCATGCATTGCATTTTACAGCATTCTTCACTTTGCCATGATTTGTATTGATTATCTTTTATTTGGTGAGGAAAAGGTAATGTTTTAGCGTAGTTTTAGTTTCAGGTACTAAAGGCTGACAGTAAGAGAGAGGAGCTAAGGACATGATGCTGAGGCAGCAGACTAAGGAGCTTTACTGATGCAATTCCAGACAGAGACAACAGCTGTCGTCGCCATACCTGCCGCCCAAGACAACAAACTATGGAATTGGAGAACTGGAGTGCGATCTGAAGAGCAGAAAATCCTGATTCTATGATGATGTTCACTTAATTTTCCGATGACTGTAGCAGCAGGAAGAGCCACCGAAGGAGGAACTTGAGCTTACTTCAGTATCGATAGAGTCAAACTCACGAAAGGAGTAAGTATGATTTCATCTATAGGCGATGCGACCAATCCAGCCTAGATATAGGTTAGGGTTTAAAGCGGCTAAAAGAGGATGAGTTAACATTGTTGTCTTTGCACAATTCACGTTGCGATTGGTATTATCTGCAGTGGGTATCAACAAAATTATGACAGACATAAGCATGATCACTTTCGAAGCGTTCTGCGAGCCTTGTAGTTCTGCCGAGTTTGTTGCCGAGACAAAAGTCCATTCCCCTGCCGAGGTAGTGAAAGCGTCTCAGTAGCCTATCTGCTATCCTCCGTCGCGGGAGCAGAGTCTGGCAGCGGAAAACAACTTGTCCTATTCAACGCAGTTTCACACTAAGTAGTGGTATAACCCTGCCCATTCTATCAACCTAATTTCTTCCCTTTTATTTATTGATGTTTTTATTTAATTTTCTTCTCAAACAAATCAACTTATTTATGCATTTACTTTTCTTTGTGCAGGAACTACGAATCGAGTCAAGCTGTCCAATCCTGTGGGAGACGGTATCTTTTCTACTATAACTTGACAGGAGTGTGCACTTGCGCTCATAATTAGAGAACACTATAAGGCTCTACAGCGGGCACCTTGTTGGGCCTCCTTCTTGATCCAACTCTTTTATTCCTAAAGCCTAAAAAATAAAGATAATTAAATACTACTAATAAATTTTGAAAAATAAAAATTTGAAAAATAAATTTAAAATCTAATCCTAAGGAAATTAAATTGCAATAAATTAAATTCTATTACTAAAACATAAAAATAAAAATAATTAAGTTATGTTGGAAGTGCATTTGGGTGCATCTCCCAGACATAACCACTTCATGAGGTGGTATTTCTTGTCTTTCCCTCATGAGGGATCGTCATGTTCTTTAAGGTGGGGTGCTACTTGGTCCTTCAGCCTGCCCTTTGGTCTGCCGTGACAGCTGCTGCCTTGGCCTGTCTCTATGCTGATTTTGGCGACCTGAGCATCAGGGCATCCTTCCTTTTCCTTTTCTGGGGGGTTATAGCACATTTAATTTGATGATTCGAGTGTCTACCCTCATGGTCAGCTCCCCATGTTCCACATCTATTAGAGTTCTGCCCGCGGCCAAAAATGGTCGCCCTATGATGATGGGGGCGTTTTCATCAGCCTCACAGTCTAAGATGAGGAAATCAGCTGGAAGAATAAGGTTGCCCACTCAAACTATGATGTCTTCGATCTTGCCCTCCGGTTGTACAAATGAATGATCGACAAGTTTCAACATAATGGAGGTAGGTTTGGCTTGCCCAATTCCTAGTTTTTCGAAGACTGCCTTAGGTATATAGTTTATGATAGCTCCTAAATCGCTCAGGGCTTTTATTTCGTGCTTGCTGCCTATTCTGCAACTTGTTATGTAGCATGGCTATGCACTCCTCTGTTAAAGTAACTGTTTTGAACTCCCCGATTCTCTTCCTCTTAGAAACCATGTCCTTGAGGTATTTGTCATAGTTGGGCATGTTCTGAATGGCTTCTATGAGAGGTATATTTATGTGCACCTGCTTCAGAAAATCCAAGAATTTCCTGAACTGGTGCTCTTGTTTCAGTTGCTTAAGCCTTTGGGGGAAAGGTGCTAGCAGGCGGATGTCCTCTATACGTTCTTTTAATGGAAACTTTATCTGTGGATGATCATCTACTTCAGGACTGTTGTCAGGCTCGGCTGCCGGGGTGGCTGGTGTTGATGCTGCCGTGTCAGGCAGTACTTTCTGTGCTGACTGTTTCTCTTCTAGCTTTTCCACTCTGGGCTCATTCAACTGTTTCCCACTCTTGGTTGATATGGCTTTGCACTGCTCATATGTGGGTTTAGCTGCTGCCTCCGTACTACTGGATGTTGCGCCCATTGTTCTGCTACTATAGATCACAGTGAACTGCCCAAACTGGGTCTCCAAGTTCTTTATCGCGGACTCCTAGTTGTTCATCCTCATCTCCGTCCTGTCCATAAACAACTCAATTTTATCAATGAATTTATTTGTACGAACAATAAATTCACAAGTATAAACATAAAAGTTTGAAGGGTTGCTTCTAGTGAATTATTGTTTTGTGGCTACTGAGCTTGCTGTATGGACTGGTTTTGCTGGTAGCCTCCCTGCTGCTGTTGTGGATTGGTAGCAGTTTTAGATTTGCTCTAGGAGAAGTTGGGATGATTCTTCCATCCAGGGTTGTACGTGTTCGTGGTGGGACTATTGTTCCTCTCGTGTCCTCCCATAAAATTGGCAGATGCAATGCATTCAGAGGAATCGTGGTTGCCCCTACACTCATCACAGAATGGCTCTACTGCCTTGGCCTCATAAACTTTCCCAGTGGGTTTCACCATGTTCATTACCAGCTCTGTCAGCTTGTTGAGGCAGGCATTGACAGATTTTGAGGCTTCCACTTCGTTCACAACTGTTGTCCGCCTAACGCCGCCTCGGCGAGCTGTAGGGTACTTAGAATCATTCTTGGCGGCTTGGTTCAGGATTCGCAGTGCCTCCTCTGGTGGTCTGTCGGGGATGATTCTGTTGGATGAGGCATCAATCATCATTCAAATTGGGTAGTTCACCCCGTTGTAGAACATTGACACTTGTGTCCAAGTTGGGAAACCATGGAGCAAGTAGTTGTTAAGCATCTGTTGGTACCGCTCCCATGCTTCATACATTGGCTCATCATTCCCTTGTCGTAAGGCTGTGATCTCATTTCTCAATCTGTCTGTGACATTGGATGGGCTAAAACGATCCAGGAAATCCTTACACAACTCCGTCTATGTGTTTAATGACCCTACTGGCTGGTTGTTTAACCACTGCTTTGCCCCATCCCTCAGTGAATAGGGGAATAATCTCAGCCTTAACACATCTTGGTGGACTCCGTGAATTTTGAATGCTCTGCATATGTCCAGGAATCCTCTTAAGTGCTGTCGAGCATCTTCTGTGGCCGTCCCACCAAATTGCCCCAGTGTGTTGATCATGTTGAACATTACGGGCTTCAGCTCAAAGTGATCTGCCTCAATCTCAGGTTCTGTCACTGTTGGATCGAACCCTCTGAAGTCATGTTCCAAGAAATTCCAGGAGGTTCAAACGTACTACGGCTGCCTGGGCAGATTTTGAGGGTGCTGCCTAGGTGGAACATGCTGCTATTCTCTGGGCGGCGGATCTTGTAGCCCATCCCTGCCATTTTGAGCATTGTTGGTAGGGTTGTCGTTTATTACTTCCATTCTTTCCTCTGCTTTTCTCACTTCTTTAGTTTTCCCAAGGGCTGTTTTGATCTCCCTTTTGAGTTCTCTTGCTCTTCGTTCAATATCGTCAACGTAAACGATTTCGCCTTTTGGGTTTTCCCTGGTCATGCACTTAGCAAAGGAACTATAAAATTCTCCTTTTTGTTCGATTAAAAATAAAATTAATAAAAACTGAAAATTAAATGAAAATAAATAAAGGTACAAAAATTTAAAACGAATTTCGATGTTACCAATCCCCAGCAACGGCGCCAAAAAACTTGTAGAGTGTTTTTGTGTTATCTAAATATGAGCGCAAGTGCACACTCATATCAAGTAATAGTAAAAAAGATATCGTCTCCCACAGGGATTGGACAACTTAACTCGATTCGTTGTTCCTGCACATTGCACAAGAAAAGTAAATGCACAAATAAGTTGGTTTGTTCAAGAAGAAAATAAAATAAAACACAAGTAAATAAAAGGGAAGAAATCAGATTGATGGAATGAGCTGAGTTATGCTGCTGTTTAGTGTGAAACTGCGTTGAATAGGATAAGTTGCTTTGCGCTGCCAGACTTCGCTGCCTCAGCGTGAGATGGCAGATTGGCTACTGTGACACTCTCGCTACCCCGACAGTGGAATGGTTGTGTGTCTCGGCGGCGAACTCGGCAGAACGCTTCGAAAGTGATTCTGCTTATGTCTAAGTCAGAATGCTGTTGATGCCCACTGCAGATAATACCAGTCGCGACGTGAATCGGTCAAAGACAGCAAAGTTAATTCGTCCTCTTTTAGCCGCCTTAAACCCTAACCTATGTCTAGGCTGGATTGATCAACACCGTCTATAGATGAGATCGTACTTACTCCTTTCGCGAGTTCGACTCTCTCGATACACGAACAAATGAGTAGTAATCAACTAATCTTTCGCCTTAATTGAAAACTATGAAGAACATGGAGTAAGCAAACCTTGAAGCTTTATTGCAAAAACAAACTTAAAATCCTAAACAACCATTTTCACACTAATTACAATGTAACTCAAACCCAAAGAGAATTTTAGAACATAATGGCGGTAAGAAAACCTAAACTATGCCTAAGGGAAAACCTAAGTTGTTTTGAAGTACAATTACAATGAGTATATATAGGCATTAGCTAGGTCTAGTCCTTCTTGGAGTAGAAGTCTTCAAAGTGGCTTTTGCATTAAATGCAACTCTAAATGCTGACTTCTTTGAGTTGAATGTGGACTTAATCACGTTGCCTTGCTCCGCAAGTAAGCTCGAGTTCCTCCTTCGGCAGCTCTGCCTGCTGCTACAGTCATCGGAAAATTGAGTGGATAGCATCGTTAAGATCAAGATTTTCTGCTCTACAGATCGCACTCTAGTTCTCCAATTTCTCATCTTGCTATCTTGGGCGGCAGGTAGGGTGGCGGCAACTACTCGACATCTGTTGTCTCTGTTTGAAACTGCATCAGTACAACTCCTTAGTCTGCTCCCTCAGCATCATGTCCTTAGCTCCTCTCTCCTTCTGTCAGCCTCTAGTACCTAAAACTAAAACTAAACTAAAACAGCACCTTTTCCTTACCAAATAAAAGCTAATCAATAAAAAGCATGGCAAAGTAAAGAATACTGTAAAATGCAATGCATGAAACTAATTATGCCTAAAATGTACTCAAAAAAGCAATAATATGAGATGGAATGTGTATGAAATATAGAACTTATGGACACTTTACAGCAACCAATAGCATCAAACAAACGACAAGAAGGAAATTGATCATCCAAGACGAAGACGATGACTCATCCATGTCCCCGTCGTTGTAAAAAAATTCTCTTGCCTTTTATTTTATATTTTGTGTATATACATGCATTGAGGGCAATGCTTCTCTCGAGTTTGGGGGGGGGTAGCTAGTAAATTCTTTTTGTCATATCTAGGAATGCATGCTTATTTGTTGCCTTAAGTTTAATCCAATGAAATTGTTTCCTCAACATTAGTTGTCTATCTCTTACCGTAGCCTTAAATTTCTCTAGAAACTTTCAATTTTAGCATGTCTATGGAAGAATACTTAGAATCACACTATGAGGCTGAAAACAAAAAAGTACACTCTTGCGACTTGAATGATTGAAGGAGTTCTAGGACACTTAGGACATTTACTTAGAAAAAAATTGGGTAAAAAGTTAGAGGTGCCTAAAACTGGCTCTAGCTTAAGGAAAAGCATAAATCACTAGATGTGCCCGAAATTCGCTGATATGACCATCAAGAACAAGGACCCGGAGAAGTACCCAAGTGACCCCACTACACGTGCACGGGCCAAGGAGTTTCAATCAGCCATGGAAAGCTTGTTTACAACAAGCCATGAACGTGAGAAAGAAGAAATAATAAGGGAGGAATGCCTTACCTTGCTCATGCATGCATTTGCATGAGAATTTAAGTATTTCAAACTTCCACTACATTGATAAAGTGTGTTGGTCATTAAAGCATGTATTTCATTTATAGTTTTAGTTCATTTAGGAAAGTAGTTTAATTATGTATCTTAAATCATTCGTTAAACTACTTCATTCATGCATTTAGTTAAATTCAATAAAGTTAGTTCTTTAATTAAACTAGTTCATTCATTTAACTAGTTCACTCAATTAACTAACTCTTTAATTGTTTCTTGCATCTATTATTTTAAGTTTGAATAAATCCTTTGTGTGTGTCTAGGTTCATGTGACGTGTGGATTAAAGAAGAGACTTTTCAACTTCAACTTGGAAACAAGTCATTGATGGCCATCTTTACTCATACAAACAAGGCAATTGAAGGCAATTGAAGGCTGAATTCTTTTCATCTTTTCAAGGCTGTTCATCTTCTTAGAGTAACAAAGCATTTAAGCTTCATAATTCACCTATTCAAGGTTGAAATTATGAACTAATGAAGGCCATTCACGTTCAAGAGAAGGGACATGCAATAATCAGCATTCAAATTATGCATTCAAGGGCTTTATTTATCATTTTTTGAAGGTTGATCATATTCCACAAATGGGCAAGCAATGAAGGCTGGTTTAATGTCATTTAATCATCAAATTAAGTGATAAAATCATCAAGGAATTCAAAGAGACAAGCTGATTTGGATTTGTGGGATGTCTACATTCATCCTATGTCCACATCCATTCCCTTTTATCCATTTGCAAGCAAAATGAAGCAGCCCAAGAGTCACCACTCCTTTTGGACGAATTTAAGGCTAAATTCATCTCAATTTAAAGCAAAATTCATCCATCAAAAGGATAAGAAAGAAACATTTCATTTATTTGTATTCAATAGCATTTAGATGAGCATTCATCTCTCTTTTGTGTGACTTTTCATATGGTGCCTATCCACACTATAAATAGGCACCTTAGGTTCATTTGAAAAGGACTTTTTTTTGGAGAATATAAACCTTTGAAAGATTGCTTTCATCTTGTTCTTGCGAGAACTCTATCGGCTTCAAGTTGTGCTTGTAGTCTTCTATCCATTTCATTTTGCTATAGCGTTGGTTCCAAGCTCTCATATAGCTTGTGGGTCACGTTCCACACTCCTCCACCTCGACTCCATCAAAGTATATTGTTGGTTCCTAGCTCGTTATAGCTAGTGTGTCACAATTTGCTATCCTTCCAACCATACAAATCCACGCCGCCTTTAGCATCTCCCATCACTCATTTGATTTACACCTTTCCATGATTATCATCCTCCATCCTTAGCCACCATACTATCCAAATTACCTATCCAATTCCTTTCTTCATTAATTTTTTTATTATATTGCTATTCATCTCACATGTATGTTTTATGATATCTCAGAGTTCAAAGCGTAGCAAAGAATATTTCTTACTAGAATCACGATCGGGCACATCTAAATGACTCGGGTCACATTACCGGGTTCATATCATTGGCTCTAGTCAATTAGATCATTAAAAAAATAGAAGAAATACTAAAAGTGCCCTAAATTGGCTCTAGTTGAAATAGAAAAACCCAAGGAATGTAGGTGAATCGTTCATGTGCTTACTTAGAACCCAGAAAATCATCTTGTTCACAAGTACGTACACACTCACGAGTTTTATAGTTTGATTCCAGGGAAATCCTCGACATCCGAAAAATTAAAGGCAAAACACATTCATATTCACGATTTAGAGAAGAGAAGAAAAAGTAAAACAGAGAGCTAATTTCATGAAGATTAAATCTTTGGCAATTGACTATTAGTTTTGCATTGCTTGAGGACAAGCAATAGTTCGAGTTTGGGGTGTGTTAGGTGTATAAAAGTATTCATTTTAAGACCCTTTATGACTCAATTATTGTTAGACTTAAGCTTATTTCAGATGCATTACTAATCATACATACACAATTTATTGTTCTTAACATTGCCATGCTTGATCATCTTTATTTGATTATACATGGTGGAAAAAGCACTGCTTTGGTATGGGTTTTGTGCTTGTGCAGATTTCATTACCCACATCCCAGGCAATCATTGTCGCGACCGTGAAGGAAGGGGAAGAAAAGGTGCAGAACCATCACTCGATGATCCAGACCAGGCCATCCTTTGATGTCAAGCCTTACCAAGGAACGCTGGACCAAGAACGAGCCTTGTCGAGCAGTAGAGACTGACAGACCGTTACCGAGGCAATGACCAAGCCACTACCGAGGCAACGCCTAGATATTTGCCGACATGAGAGAAAATATGCAAAGTGGTAGGCGACCTGAAGAGCATAAAATGCTAAACTTTTAGAGATACTTTGCGTGAAGATCAGAGCAGAGGAAGGCCATGAAAAATCCAAAGGAAGGTTAAAGATAGGAAATCGATAAGGAGGAATAAAATAATGAATTAAAGGAGATTTATCTCTTTTATGAAGTTATAACTCAACTCCAACTCATACTTCTACTCCAAGAAGGATTCGACAAGGCCATGCCCTATAAAGCCAAGACCCATCCACCACCATCAAGGCATCTAGAGATCGAGAGACTTAGGGGTTTAGTAGAGTGCTTGTTATCGCCATCATATTCTAATTCTTTCTTAGGCTAGGGTTATTTTGTTTAGTAGTTGTGAGAAGAAGATTGTAATTTGTTTAGGTTTTTGTTAATTCAATTAAGCTCAAGGTTTTCTTATTCTTGGTATACTTTTTCTTCAATTAAATCGGGAGAGGATATTTGTCTAATATCGGGAGAGTTAGACTCACGAAACGAATAAGCATGATCTTTATCCCAATCGGAGAAGACTAATTCGACTTAGGAATAAGTACGAGTTTCAACGGCTAAGAGAAGCGTAAGATTGATTGGTGTTCACCCTTGGTTCACGTTGGGAGGTATTATAAAGGCATGCACATCAATAGAGTTTCGGCTTAGAGATAAGAAGAAACCATTAAAGAACGCTTTGCCGAACCTTGAAGGTTGTCGCTCAATTGCCCAGGCAGTAGCTGTGTCTGTTGCCGCGACAATAGTTTTGCCCATTGCCAAGGCAATCAAGTTGACGTTTGCATTCAAAACCGAGACAGTTTCATTCAACTTCCATACTACGATGCAACATAATCCGGCCTGCTCTATCATCATATTTACTCAATCTCTTTGTTTACTTGCTTTTTTTATTTTAGTTGTTATCTCAACCAAACCATTACTTATGTTTTTAATTTTCTACAGTGCGAGACGATAATCTCTAGAAGTAGCACCAATCCCTGTGGAGACGATATCTTTTATACTAGGGAAAACTACCCCAGTGACCACCCAACTATTGGTCGCGACCTGTTTTGACCACCGAACTACAAAAATTCAAAATTCAACCACCCAACTATTTAAATAGACCTATTTTGACCACCGGTCGTTAAAATCTAACGGAAGGGTGACGTGGCTGTTAAAGTAAATTTGTATAATTACATATTTAATCCCTATTAATTACATATTAGATCAATTTGGTCGTATTATAGTTTTCATCATTTTGGTTCAAAGGAATGCATTCTAGACGAGTTAAGGTGAATAATATGTTATTTTCTCATCATTTTGGTTTTCATCCCACTCTGTTTTTGTTTTCTTAAAGCTAAAAATTATAGTTTTTGATGATTGGAATCATGTTTTATTATGTCTGCAAAACACAAATCTACATTAGAGGTGGAAACACAAGGATTTCACCAGCATGCTTATATCTCAGCTTTATTCAAAACTGTGCTCCAAATCCATCATCTATTAGATTCATTTCAAAGATTCCAAGAAAAGAACACTCGTTTACAGTTTCATACCTTGTAAACTCTTGTGGGTTTTCTCCAAAATCCGCTTTACCAGTTTCCAAAACAATCCACTTTGAATTCCCCAAAAGGCCTGGCTCTGTTATCAGCTTCTTCAAGAGCTATGCCTCGACAGCTGAGGAATCTGTAGATTGCTCTCATCCACCTTTTCTTGGGCAATTGAACGACCACATAGAGGAGCAACACGATGGAAATACTTTGCTAACAGAATATGAGCCGGTAATAGCTGAACCTTTTGAATTCTTTGAAAAATCACCTTTTCCATTGCATGTATTTCTTGAGGAACCAACACCGATAGAGTTAATGCCAACAAAATCTCTACTGATGGAGATGGTTGAGAGACCTAAAGAAAATGGTGTTCACAAAGCTCTTCATAAAATTGGGGTTTTCCTTGACCTACACCATATTATGACAGAAGATTGCCACGACAACTGGTTGCCGCAGCAGTTGCCTCGTCAACAAAGTCTACTTTCTACCATAACGAACTTCGACGATAATAAGGTAAGTACATGGTTGGATATTGATACGTTTTTTTCTAATCACATATTCATGCCTCTAGGAAAAACAACAAGGTGGAAGGTACACATGGACTACAAGGGAACAAGGAAGAAATGAACCTCTACCATGATAATGCAAAAGCAAGCAATTGCAAACACAGTGGTCAACCCTTTTATGGGCAAAATAGTCACTCGATGGAGGGTGCGGTTCGATTACAAGAAGTATCGGAAACGACCCCCTTAAGCTCGAATAGACAAGGGAGTCATCACTTTAGGAGATGCATGCCCATGCACTCCTAGAGTAACATAAATTTTATTTTATCTTCCATATTTTTTTATGCTTTTGTAAACTTAGAATTTTTAAATTTTCAGTTTTTAGGAAGTAAATTTAAATTTAGAACCTATTTTCTCGCACTAATAAATTTTATTTCAGCATTTCTTTCAGATTTCCTTTTATTTTCATATTCTCACAAACTCTCACAACCTATCAATGGCCACAACCAGCAACCAACCAGCCTTCCAGAGAATTTCAACAGAGGTAGTCGAGCAACATTATCGACGGAAGTTTGCTGCCCGGCAGTACTGATGTTGCCACCCAGCTCCCGCCGCCCGGCAGTACTGATGCTGCCGCCCAACTCCCGCCGCCCGATAGTACTGATGCTGCCGCCTAGCTCTCGCCGCTCGGCACCCGCCATGGCAACCCATATCGACACCACGTCAACTGCAACTACAACTGCCCAGGGATGCCAAGGTAACGATTGCACGTGGTTCAACTAGTAGATACACGCATTCAATAACCACACAAGCAAACATGGCTCGAAGGAAATTCATCATGCAAGGTGACAACCTTTCCGACTAACTCATTTGTATTTTTTTCTCATGCATTGAGGACATTGCTCCTCTCGAGTTTGGGGGGAAATAGTCCTTGGTTTTAATTGTCTTAGTTTGTTAGATGCATTCATCCTAGATTTTGCATATGTAAAAGCTTAATTTGTTTATCCTTATTTGTATATGTAAGCCCCTATTTATTTACCTTTGATTTAAATCGAAGTAAAAATTTCTTTAGACTTGGTTAGTATTTACCCGCCGTGGCAATTGTCTGCCGTGACATCAACTTTAGCATAACTTTAGAAGTACTTGGAGCTTTACTATGATGCTAAACTTAAAACACCATTTGTAGCTCGAATGATTGAAGGAATTCAACACTGAACCTATGCTTTATCCAAAAAAATTGATTGATTATGTACTAGAGGTGCCCGAAACTGGCTCTAGTATACTTGCTTGAATTCTTCAAATTTGCTAGAGGAGCCTAAAACCTGGCCCTAGTAATCTTGTGAAAAAAATAAAAAAAAGAAGAACAGAAAAAAAGAAGAATTCAATAGAGGTGCCCGAAACTGGCTCTAGTTAAAAAAAGGAATGAAAAAGTTACTAAAGCCTAGTTGATCACAAGGAATTCCGAAAAATCATGAGTTTACAAAGCATGCAGACATTCACTAGCATTATAGTTTGGTTTCGAGTAAGTCTTTTGTCATTCGAAGGGTTTATGATCATACTTGCAAGTGCACGGTGGTTAAGGGTTAACTAAGTTATAAATTTGTTTTTACGAGATTTAAAGATCTGTTGAATAATTATGTGTTTGCATTGCTTGAGGACAAGCAATAGTTCGAGTTTGGGGTGTGTTAAGTGTCTAAAAGTCTTATTTTATTTACCCTTTTTACTCATATTATTTTTAGACTTAGGCACATTTTTTTTTGCATAATTAGGCATTCATGCATATTCTCATAATTTCCTTCATCATTAAGCTTTGTTGGGTCACGTCGGCACGCCCCGTGACGCAGCGGAAAAATTAATCCAATGTAATCCAGCCAGGATCCATGTACATGAACGAATCCGGGGAGAAAAGATGAAGAGTTACCTTTTAAAACTCTGGAAACTGGAAAACCGACGGTATGTCGAAATAACCACGTCAAGTAAAACCGGAATCGTCACAGGTTCGCAACGACCTCTACGGAGTCCACCCGAACAAAACGAACAAAGTTTCCGCCTCCCTAACACTTAGGGGTAAATTTCGACAGGTTTGAACACCTTCCAGGGAGAAGTCGAAATCCCTTCAGGGATTCCTGAGGGAGTCTGAAATCGACCAGGGGTTCTACCGGGACTTGGATTCAAACTAGGAAATCTCCAGGAATTTGCCAAGGGGCAAGAGGAACACTAGAAAAATATCGAACAGCTTCTCAGAAGAAATCTGGGACTTGTCGAAAATTCCAGAGGGAAATTCCCAGGGATATATCGAAATTTGCAAGGAGGAATAGGGATGATTTTGTTGCTAGCCCTTGTCCCTTTAAATAGTATTCAGAGACTTAATTCTAGTTGAATACCTTAAATCCAAGTTCAACCAAAATTCATAGAATCTTATTCTACTTGAAATTGGTTTATATTAAATATACATTATATTTAATAATATTAAATGAAATATATATATTTAATTATGTAGAATCTTATTCTACATAAAACATGGATTTAAATATACATTATATTTAATCCAAATATATATATTTTTTATTATATAGAATCTCATTCTACCTTTACTTGGATTTAAATATATTTAAATATATATTTAATTATGTAGAATCTAATTCTACATAAACTTGGAATTAAATATACATTATATAAATTCTAAATATATATTTAAATTTCTAGAATCTTATTCTATAATATTTAAGTCTCTAAATATTTTCCATACTCTAAATAATATTTGATAAATACAATATTTATCCAATATTATTCCCATTTAAGGGAGTTGCCGATTTCCCCTATCCCATAGGGGATTTTCGGCAACCTCCCTAAAATAGGGAGTATGGTTTCCAATTTTTGTTCGTTTCATTCGAAGGGTGTGACCCTTGTAGGTTCATGCAACGTTAGCAGCAAAATTAGAACTGTTCTAATTTTACAAACAATGAGTGGCATCTAGCAATACATCATTGCTACCTAAGTTGCATGAAGTCATGGTTTGACTTTCCTAATTCCTGAATAAACTTCCTTTATGTATTTCATCCTTTTGTCCTTTATATCTTAGATGAACACAAGTCATGGGTTAGTCACACTTGCGTTGTCCATCTAGTGTTTCTTGATGTCTTGAGTAGATTATGATAAACGAATCTCTATGATATCTCATATCATAATATTCGAGCATGACCATGCATTTTCTAATCTCACTCAATCAAGTGGCCGAAGATATTTCTCCCATTATGTAGGAGGGACAAATCCTTTCTTGATCAACCATATTTCACTACATAGGTCATCACGTATCCAATCACCAGTCTTTATAATGTAGTCAGTTACGGCACATGTTTGACTATGTCAAAATACGTAAATCTTTATGTTGAAATCATGTTGATCTCAAGTCAGAGGATTATACATATGTTTATCATGAGCAATGTTGTGACTGTCACATAATTACCCAAGAAACATGCTCATAGCGGGTCAATCCAGTATGTTGTTCTCTAACAAATACTTATGTGTTGATTTTGACATCTCTATGTCAATGACAACGCTTGTCATCAACCACATATTAGTCTTTATATATTATCATTATCCATACCCATAATAATATTCGACTAAGGATCCTATTTAACAATAATCGTATTATTGTATGGACATTATTATCCAATGGTTAGTTTGATGCACATAAACATACCAAATGATAATAACGGCAATGCCATTACTTGATAAATCTAGTAAAATAGTATGTCTATTCAATCATCATATGATTGGTCTTTGGGCATACTCCAACAAGCTTGATTACATATTTTTAGTGTATTTTATGGAAAATGTGCTGTTTTGGTGTGTATTCTGGTGCATTCAAGAAAACTGTCGCCTAACCTGCCGTCGAGCCTGATGCCCTGACAGACCATGCCAAGGCAGTAAGGAGGGTAGAAGGAAGGAGCTGAACACTCGATGGACGATGCTATGGGGTCCACTGAAGAGCTGATAAAGTGGAGAAACCTAGGATGAGGAGCCATGCCAAACCCTGCAAGTCAACATAGACCTTTGCCCAGGCAGTCAACTATTTGCCGCCCAAGCAGCCAACTATTTGCCGCCCAGGCAGTCAACTATTTGCCGCCGAGGCAGCAACTTCCAGGAAGACCGAAATATGCAAAGTGGTACCCGCCCAGGCAGATGCCGCTGAGGTAGTGGAGGAGAAGCTGGAAACTGAAGGAGGAAGCTGATAGACCATCTGGAGAGCTGTTCGAGAACTAATTGAGAAGGAAATAACCAGAATGACGAGTTGTGCCAACCCCTGCACACCAGACCACACCTGTACCAAGGCAGTCAACAAAGTGCCTCCTAGGCAGCAACTTGATGAAGAGTGGAAAAATGCAAAGTGGTATGCGATAGAAAGAGCTCATCAAGCCCGATTTTTAGAGACCACTTGCACGTGCATTCGAGCCTAGCAGACAAAGAAAAGCCAAGTCAAAGTCAAGTTGAAGAAAAGTCAAACTGGAATCTATGAGTATTTAATGATCTTTTAATAAGCTGTAATCATATTCTAACTGGTATTCCTACCCTAAATCGACGTAGGCCTAGGCTCCTCCCCTATATATGTGTAATCGACTTGAAGGAGAGAACATAATTGAGATTTGAGAGAAAATCCTTCTTGTCGAAACCCTAGTGCCGTCAAACCCCCACCATGTTCTAAACTTTCCCTAGGGCTAAGGGTTGGTTGTGTAGTAGTTGTGAGAGTCTTGTTGTATTCGTTTAGGATTTCAGTTTTGCAATAAAATTCAAGGTTTGTTTACTCTTGGTTCTTCATTGTCGAATTCTTTATCGGGAGAGAAGATGGCGGCAATTTATTTGTTCAATATCGGGAGAGTTGAACTCATGAAATGAGTAAACACAATTTTATCTAACCATAGGGTGAAGCTACTTCGGCTTAGGGATAAGTGAAGAAGTTCAGCGGCTAAAAGAGGATCCACAATCGGTTGGTGTTCACATTTAGATTCACGCCGGGAAGTATCATCCAATACGTGTTCGCCAATAGTGCTACAAGCTTCAGGAGAAGTGTAACCCCCTCGACCTGGCCTAGCCGATAGACCGAACCGAACGGATCACACGAGGAATATTAAAGTAAACCGGGAAGGTTTACCTCAATAAACGACCCTTAATTTTTTTATCTTGTCTAGATGCAACTTAGGTTCCTATGTGTACATTCACAAGTAGTGGATAAAACACCAACATAATCGCCCTTCGATTAAAGCCGATTAAGGTTTAGGGACCATTTTGTAATTTTCATAAATTATAAGGGTTATTAGATAATTCGAATTACCAACCTTTAATTAGGTTCATTAAATGCTTCTCGGTGAAATCTCAGCTCAAAATGCCATTTAGAACTCATCCAATTGCATACAAGGCAAACATGGACCAAAACGTAAGAAACAGAAACTCAGAACAATTCAAAAACAAGTCCAACGGTCAAACGTTTCGGAACAGAATGCCCAGTATCGGAACGGCCATTTCGAAACACAACTAACCATTTCGATACGCGGGTTCGTTTCGAAACTCCTCAAGACACGTTTCGGTACGATGGTTCACAGAGGCAAAATGTTCAGAAACACCAAGGCCATTTCAGGCCATCGTTTCGAAATAGGCAAGGGTGTTTCGAAACACCTGGGCCTGCAATGTTCTAAAAGCTGGTTTAAATCACTTTATGCCCCCGAAACCATCCCGACACATGCCCTAACTTATTGGTAACTTAATTACATATCAATGACCACATATACGAAGCATATGCAACATCATAACTTCATTCTCAAAAGCAATGAGACTAGACGCATGCTTCCTAAGAGTTACAAACACCAAAAGGCTAAAATCCAATTTAATTTATAAACCAAAACTTAGAGGCCATTTACATGTAACCGCCTTAGCCCGGTCTAGACGGTTGACCCGAACTACGAAGATTACACGGGGAAAATCAAAGTCAACCCGAAAGTCAACCTTGATTAACGACCCTTTTTTAAAACTTCTCTAGATGCGCATTAAACCTATGTGAAAGCCCAAGAACCTTGGAAGAGAAAAACACAACGATCGGAAACGCTTAAGGACTCAATTGCAAGAAATACACTTTTAGGGACCAAAATGTAAATTTTGGAAAATGAAAGGGCTTTCAAGATTTTAGTTTTACCAAACCTCAATTAATCATATTACAAGCCTCTCTGCCAAGTTTCAGCTTAAAAAGACATCTCAAGCTCAAGCAATTGCAATTACAACTTTCAGGACTAAAATGTAAAGCATGCAAAAACTGTCCAACGGTCACCCGTTTCAAAACACTAACACCCGTATAGAAACACTCGTGTCGTACGCCCGTATCGAAACGGGGTTGACCGTTTCGATATGCGGGTATGTTCCGAAACTAGTTCAGAAACGGACACCTCCAGTAGCCAAAGTGTTTCGAAACACCTCTAGCCGTTCAGAAACGCCCAGGCCATTTCATGCACCCGTTTCGAAACAACCAAGGGTGTTTCGATACACCCTACCCAGAAACAGCAGAAAATTCTTGTTTTACACATCCAAACACCATCAACCATACTTTAAACCATTCCTCAACATATCAACAACATGCCAAGCATTATAACTACCAAATTGCATTAAAAACTAGATACAAATCAAACATTAGGTGCACCAACTCATTTATCACATCCAACACATGATCTTGCTTTTAATCAAAGAGCATAACATAACAACTCATGAAAAGATGATTCAAATATGGAAAAGCGATCAACAACAAAGTTCAAACCATAATCCGAACATGGTCAACATACACAAACCCATTACACATCAATATAAAAGACTCTCCCCCCATTGCCTTTATTATCTATAGATATAAACCAAGACATACTTCTCAAGTGGAGCTCTTCTTGAATCCCTTGCTTCTTGCTGTCCCAACTTCAAATATATGCATTGATGGACAAAAAGAAGCGTAAGCACATAATGCTTAGTGAGGAATGCTCAAAACCAAAACACCATCAATGCAGCGAATCATAAAACCTTCTTTAAATGTAGATACAATTCAATAAACCAAAGCATTGGTTGAAAACTTTCTTTGAAACAACATTGCTTTAAATCATGCATTGCTCAACATGAAAACCAACCTTTAACTTTGAAATGCTAAACAACTCACCCCAAACCACATTCTTGCAAAAACTATCATTTAAACCTTTCCATGCATGAACACTTCATGCAAAGTTCAACTCGATTTCCTTGGAAAACACTTCCACTTCACAACATACTATTCTCATGCTTGATGATCATTTCAAAGCATAATGCCTTTTGAAAACCAAATGTTCCTTCTATCTATTTCATACATTCAACAAATGCAAAACACATGAACTACAAAAGTAACATTTGCATTACATGCCTTTTTAAAACAAGCCTTCACAAGACTTCAATGCACTTATGAGATTCTATGCACATATGCACCATTCACAATAGAAGATATACATTTGCTCATGCTTAACAAGTATCACTTGCATTCTTGCATCATTTACATATTTCCCATGCAACCTTGCATCATTTTCAAGCATCTCTCGCTTCATTACATTCAAATACATTATATTGGCTTTCAAGTGATAGTTCACGAACCATTTCAACACAAGACACAATCGGATACGCGGATTACAAGCGTTGTCCCACACGCTTCATACACACTACCGACTTACAAGGTGGAGTTTATCGGTACAATCACAACCCCTCAACACCCGTGATGGAGTTTAACGGTACAATCACAACCCTCAACATCACTTATCGGTAGTTGTATAACCCACTAACGAGAGTACGGGACACATAACACAAGATCCACAAACGAACTTTTAACCACCGTTGTGACCTTAACAAGATCCACACACGGACTTTTAACCACCGTTGTGACCTTAACAAGATCGACACACGGACTTTTAACCACTGTTGTGACCTTAACAAGATCCACACACAGACTTTTAACCACCGTTGTGACCTTAACAAGATCCACACACGGACTTTTAACCACCGTTGTGACCTTAACAAGATCCACACACGGACTTTTAACCACCGTTGTGACTTTAACAAGATCCACACACGGACTTTTAACCACCATTGTGATCTTACCTCTCTCGCTAGGATACTTGGATGGAGTTTACGGTACAATCACAACCCCTCAACATCCAAGGCGACTTTACTTACGGTGCACCCAATCCTATAGCCGGCTAACTATATCCGATTCAAGTACTTTAAAACCAATTCATCACTTGCCAATACACATCAAATACCATCATCAATTCACTGTTTTAAAACATTAAACAAAGCCATTAAACACCATGCATCATTACCAATTTAACAACATGCCAAAACAAGGATCTCTTACCTTGAGCATCATTCAACACATGGCTTTCAAAACCAGCATTAACCATGCTAAAACATGCTTTCAAAACAGAATTTAAACATGCAAATTATAACCAATGCATCAAACCACTTCTTAGTACATCAAAGGGAGTTTTTCCGAAAACTTACTCTTGAGCTTAGCTAAGTTGTTTAGACTTAAACTAAGCTCCCAAAACCTCCAAATAATCGTTTCAAAACTGAAAACCCAACTCCACTCACCGATTACGTTTCGCATGCTTGCCGAAACGCCAATCAAGCCTCCGAATCAACTCCAATAGTATCCGAAGATGTCTCCCCTGTTTTAAACACATCAAAGCAGAGGATTAATGCATCATCATGCATTAAAATCTCCAGCCATCACACCTAAACTCGCTGCTCTACCCAAAACCAACATTTCGGCTACCAAACACAACCAAAATCACCTCCAAACTCTTCCAAAACTTAACCCAGCCAAGATCCATCACTTCTAACCATTTCTATAACAGAACACCAAAAACACCTTAACTCGGCCTTATACCTCCAGTTATAATAGAACACCAAAAACACCTCAAAAACCACCATTTTCATAAGCAAAAACTTAGGAAATTCAACCTATTCGGGATTGCATTGATAAAACATCATTTCAACATCATTAGACATCCAAAATAAATTAAAGAATCATCTCAAAACAGAGCCCAATCAATCACAACGAAATTCTTCAAGATTTCTTCCAAATCTTGAGTTTTAAGCCAAAATCAAGTTTCTAACATTAAAACCATTTACAAAACTTAAATTAAGGATTGACAACTTGGGAATTTCAGTAAAGAACTGAGTATTTAGAGGAGAAGAACAATCTAACCTCTAAATGGTGATTTCTCTTTGATTCGAGCCAATTTCCTTGAAAATTCAATGAGGAAATCAAAAGGATTTGATGCAAGATTGTTTGGGAACTAATTGATGATAGAAAACTCATAATTTTAAGTGAAGATCAATGCAAAAGTTGCTGGAGAAATAGTGTTTGGATGATGGAATTTTGAGAGAAAAAGGAATGAGAAAAAATTTAGGAAAAGGTAGTTATGAAATTCCAAAAAGTAGTTTCTCTTTTCATTTAATTAATTAAAACATTAATTAATTCACTCAAATTGAGGAAAAATCTGGAGAAATCATTTTTAGGTATATTAGCTCCTTAAAGATTCAAAGTTTCAATCCTTACAAAACAGTCACCACTAAACTTTTCAAAAATCGTATTTTAGTCACTACTCCGAAATGTAGTATTTCCAAACCTTATTTTGTAAAATTGATTTCACCACTCTCTTATATATATTAAAAGAGGATTCTTAAGTATTTTTCCATATTTTTAAAGTATCCCGGACTAGGCTTTCCCTAAAACCTCCTTTTATATTCGAACCGTTTCTCAGACCGGTCCGATTCAGACACTAAACTTCTAAGCCCAAATTTGGGGTGTTACATTACATGTCCAAATATGCATCTCAAACTTGTACAAAACCAGAAAATACGAAACAAACCACATGCATAATATTGGACACCCTCATTGCCTTTATTACCCTAGTCCAAAACCAAACCTTACCTTCAATCAAAGTCTTCCACCGATCCCCTTGCAAGTGCTGCCTCCAAAGCTTAAATTGTCTGCATTGATGAACAAAGAGAGCATAAGCATACAAGCTTAGTGAGAATTGCTCAAACCAAAAACATCATCAATGCACAAAACCATTTTTCATTATTTTCAAAACCATCATGCTTCCTTTGACAAAACATGCACTTTAACCTCAAAACCCTTGTAATAATCATCATGCAACATGGTAAATATAAATCCAACAATTAAACCACTGCTACTCATAATACAAGCCTTCCAAGCATAATCACCTTTATGCTAAGCTTAAACCAAAACATGCATCTTTCAAATTATGCATTAACAACATTTTCCATAATGTTTCATTTCATTATATTGGCTGACAAGTGACAAACAACAATCTCAAAAACATATATCAGATACACGGATTACGAAGGGTTGTCCCACACCCTTCATACACTCTACCAGCAACACAAGGCTCACACACGAGAGCGACCCTCCATCGTTGTGACACCCATGGTGGAGTATTCGGTACAATTACAACCCCTCAACACCATTCATCGGTAGATATATAACCCACTAACGAGAGATGAGACACACACAAGGTTCACACCCGGGAGCTACCCTCAACCGTTGCAACCTTAAACAATCCTCAATCGTTAGGGTACTTGGATGGAGTATTCGGTACAATCACAACCCCTCAACATCCAAGGCGACTTGTTTATAGTGCACTCAATCCTATAGCTGGCTTACTATATCCGATTTCATTTAAAAAAACATTTTATACAACATCACTTGCCAATATAATCCATATCACATGCATACCTCACTATTTTTACAAAGCATTCATGATAAGCCATAAATAAAGCATTAAGCCATGCTTCTAACCTCATCCATCAACACATGCATTAAAGGATCACTTACCTAGTGCATCCTTAATCCACATGGCATCATCAACCTCATTTCACATATTCAAAAAATGCTTTAAAATAGTAGGTAAATGCAATTAAAACCAAGTGCAATAAAAGGTTCAAAACTAGCACAATCCGAGAGAGAAATTCACTTTACTTACTTTCAAACTTAGTAAAGCGTTTCATGCTCTTACTAAGTTCCCCAAAACCTTTTCTAAACGTTTCCATGCTCGAAAACCAAGTTCCACTCACCAACTTGCGAAACCACACTTGCCGACGCAACTATCGATCGTTCGAAGCCTCCAAAATCACTTCGTTTGATTCCGAAATATTATCCTATGTTTTCAACACATTAAAAAAGAGGTTCAATGCATTAAAATGCATCCAAAACTCCAGCACTCAAAGGAATTCCCACAGCCCTGCTCTAAAGCACCAAAACACCCATCCGAAATAACCGAAAACTCAATCGATTGACCTTTAACCTCAGTCCAGCCATTACCCAACACCTCTAACACATTTTAGGCATTAATCAACATCCAAAAACAACCTAAAACCGTCATTATACCTCCAGCAACTCGGATTCCTCAAGAACACCACAAAAACTCACCCAAAAGCACTTCAAAACTAAGGATCTCAAGGATTTCGGGATCTATATGATTAAGACTCCACTTTAACACCAAAAACCTTTCAAAACTCATTTAGAAACAATTTCAAACCAACCATTTAAATCAAACTCTAAAAATCACATTAAAATCCATTTTTCAATCAAGATTTCAAGAGTTTATCAATCTAAGAACAAAACCTCAATCAAAATCAGTATTAAAGAGTCAAATATCTTTGGAATTTCATTAAAGAACTTGGATTAGAGGGTTAGCATGAAAATTACCTCAAATCCTTGCTTCTCCTCTGATTTGGCAAGATTTGCTTGAAGAAACTTGAAGGAAAATGAAAGTAATCAATAAGGAAAAGAATAGAAATCAAAAGAGGATTTGAGAGAAAAGAATTTCTGGAAAATTTGAGAGGAAAGGGAGATTGTTTAGCTGAAGTGAAAGGGAGAAATGAAAAGCTCGTCAAAAATTTTGTTAACCGATTAACTAACTTTCCTTTAATTAATTAAAACCCTTTTTTAATTATTTTATAAACATTTAAAACACATGCGAAATTAGGGAAAAGTCATAATTGCCAAGTAGCTCCCTAAAGATTCTAAGATTTTGACTCTTCTTGAAAAACGCATTTTCCCAACTTTTAAATCTTTACATTTTGGTCACTGCCTAAAATGTATACTTTCGAAAACCCGTTTTGTAAAATTGATTTAACCAACCTCTTAAATATAATTTAAGAGGATTTTAGGAATTTTTACCATATTTTTATCCCATGTCGAACCCTGATTTCCCTAAACCACCTTTTAATGATTCAAACAACCGACACCGGTTCCACCGGCCCAACCCGATTTGCCAAAACATCTAAGCCCAAAACCGATGCATTACAAGAAGAGGGAGTCATAGAAGGGAGCCTTGTCGAACCTTGAATCATTAGTTTACTGCCCAGACAATCACTTGCTCTCTGCCGAGGCGGGCGACTACCGAGGCATAATTGTGGGCGGCTGTTGAAAGTTGTTCAGTTGATCTGTAAAACTGTGCTGAGACAGTACATCAATTCTCTACACTATGAAACATCCAATACCGACCTATTCTCTCACTCTGATTTCTCAATTTACTTTACTTGTTTTAGTTTAGCTTCAATCGAACCAACTTCTCTTATATGTGTTTTTATTTTATTTGTGCAGAAAGGTGAACTCCGAAAAGCTGTCCCAATCCCTGTGGAGACGATATCTTAAATACTATAACTTTGGCACTGTGTATACTTGCACGCTAATTGCGCGTCACTTTTGCACGCAACAATGATATTTCAGTCTCCGGAGATGACTTCGAGTCATGCTTGGGTAATTTAGAAAAGGCGCTTAAGAGTTGTGAAAAAACAAACTTAGTGCTCAATTGGGAGAAGTGCCATTCTATAGTAGCCGAAGGGACCGTCTTAGGCCACAAGATCTCACAAAAAAGGATAGAGGTTGACAAAGCGAAGGTTAAAGTGATCGAGAAACTGCCTCCTCCCACTACCGCGAAGGGCATCCGGAGTTTCTTAGGGCATGTGATGCGTGTAAAAGGTGCTACGCAATTGTGCAAATATACGCGTTGCAAGTAATAAAGTGATAACTATCGATTATCATGTCCACATGGATTTGGCGTTGGGCCACTTGCTTATGTTACTGCACTGTAGAAAATAAAAACACAAATAAGTGATAGGAAGAGTTTTATCTAACTAATAAACTAAAGAACTATAAAAATAAAAGATAGATAGGTCAAATAAGAGAGAAGAGTAGGCCGAGTTAAGTTGCGTCATAGTGCGGAAACCAGTTGACTTGTCTCCATCTTTGAATGCAAGCAACACATAACTCCTTGGTAGTGACCTAAGTCCTGCCACAGCCGCAACGGTTGAGTCCCTGCCGCGACAATCCCTTTCTCGTGGGCAGATGCTGTTAAGGTTCGACAAAGTGTTTTTGAAGGGCTCCTCCTTATCCCTAAGCTCGGAATATTGGCTGGTGAATGAACCTTGATGATACCTCCCGGAATGAACCAAAGACAAACACCAACTATTCTAACACTTCTTTTAGCCGTTGAAACTCTTAACCTATCCCTAGGCTGAGTTAGTTAACACCATGTTGGATGAAAATCGTGCTTATTCATTTCGTGAGTTCAACTCTCCTGATATTGAACAAATAGATAACCTCACAATACTCTCTCCCGATAAGTATGCAAGAATGATTCAAGCCAAGAATAAGTGAGCCTTAACTTTATTGCATTAAAAACTTAAACAAAATACAATTGTTTTCCCACAACTACTAAACAAAATAACCCTAGCCTAAGAAAAGAACTAGAACATGCTAAACCTCTCAAACTCTCTATACTCGACAACTTCAATTTGGTGGCTTGGCCTTATTTAAATATGAGGAGGCTTGGGGAAAAGTCTTTCTTGGATAGGAAGTTAATTTGGAGTTGGACTTGTCTTCATTAAAGAGGTGAATCTCTTAAATTTAATGCCTTTATGCACTTTGCTGAATTCTATCTTTAAACTTCCTTCCTTACTTTTGTCGTCTTCTCACTCTGATTTCCATGCAAAGTATGTAGAAAAATCCAGCGTTTTATGCTCTTTAAATCGACTACCACTTTGCATATTTTGCCCGCCGGCAAGTTTGGTTATACAATGCCTTGGCATTTGATGCTGCCTCGACAGAGGTCTGTCAATTGGTTCTGCTCCGCAAGGCTTCATCTTTATGGTTCAGCTTCCTTCAATAGAAACTGTCATCTTTGGCTAGTTTGATCTGGGCCTGTCGAGAGCTCGTTCTGCACCATCCTCCCTTTTTCTTCATTGCCCACGCGGCATCACCTGCCGGGGCATCACATGATCGGCATCACCTGCAAGGGCATCACCTGCCAGGACATCACCTGTCAGGGCATCACCTGCCAAGGCAGTGAGTAAATCTGCACAAGCACCAAAATGCATCAAAACAATACCTTTTTCATTAAATAAATCAAATGTAAGGACCAAAGATAGAAACAATGCAATTAATGCATAAAAAGCCATAATGAAGTTTAATTCGGTGTAGGTTGAGCAATAATTGCCATGTAAAAAGGGTGAAAATATAGAACTTTTAGACACTTATCACACCCCCAAACTCAAACTATTGCTTGTCCTCAAGCCAAGCAAACCATCAATTGCCAAACCTTAATTTTCATAAACCTTCTCTTTGGTCTTACTTTTCCTTCTTCTCTCCAAACCATGGCCATGACTATTCTTGGCCTTTAATGCTTCGGATGCCTTAGGAATCCCTTGGGATCAAGCTACAAGAAATAATGAGTAAATTATGAGCAAGATGATTATATGGATTCTAAGTACACTTAAGTAACTATCTTACTTTTCCTTGGGTTTTTCAAAAAAAATTTGAAGTAGACCTAGTTTCGGGTACCTCTAGTATTTTTAACAAACTAATCAACTAGAGCCAATTTCGGGCACCTCTAGTGATCTAAAGTCTAAACTATGGCCAGTTTCGGGCACCTCTAGTAGCTTTCTTTTCTCTAAGCTAGAGCCGGTTTTAGGCACCTCTAACTTAAAATCTATTTACCCAATTTTATCTAAGCAATTGAATACTCTAAGTGTCCTAGAACTCTTTTAATCATTTATGTCATAATAGTCTCAAAAGTTCTAATAGCATTTTCCTAAGTTATCTTCCTTATGCTTCCTAGAATCAAAGGCTTTAAACAGTTCAAAAAAATGGTAAGAAGAGAGAGATCTATTGCCAAGAAAGAAGATTCAATTAAAATTAAACTAAGGTATTTGATAAAGAGTATTGCCGAGGCATAAGCTTCATTCGGTTAAGGCAATGCATGCAGTAAAAAGAATTGACAATTATTAAACAAAACTGCATTTTTTTATTATAATGCTGTGGCAAGGGAGTGCCTTGGCAGTGGAACCTACCAAAAACTTGATGCGTGTAAAAGGTGCTACGCAATTGTGCAAGTATACACGTCGCAAGTAATAAAGTGATAAGTATCGAGTATCATCTCCACATAGATTGGGCTTTGAGCCACTTGCTTAAATTACTGCGCTGTAGAAAATAAAAACACAAATAAGTGATAGGAAGAGTTTTATCTAACTAATAAACTAAAGAACAATAAAAATAAATGATAGATAGGTCAAATAAGAGAGAAGATTAGGCTGGGTTAAGTTGCTTCATAGTGTGGAAACTAGTTGACTTGTCTCCATCTTTGAAAGCAAGCAACACAGAACTGCCTTGGTAGTGACCTAAGTCTATGCCGCGGCCGCAATGGTTGAGTCCCTGCCGCGACAATCCCTTGCTCATGGGCAGATGCAGTTAAGGTTCGACAAAGCGTCCTTGGATGGCTCCTTCTTATCCCTAAGCTCGGAACACTGGCTGGTGAATGAACCTTGATGATACCTCCCGACGTGAACCAAAGACAAACACCAACTATTCTAACACTTCTTTAATACGCGGAAACTCTTAACCTATCACTAGGTCGAGTTAGTTAACACCATGTGGGATGAAAACCATGCTTATTCGTGTAGAACATTAGGGTGTTCTCTAAATAGGAGCGCAAGTACACACTCTTGTCAAGTTATAGTATAAAAGATATTGTCTCCCACAGGGATTGGATAGCTTACTCGAATTGTGATTCCTGTGCAAAGAAAATTAAATGCATAAATAATTTTAGTTTATGAAAGAATTAAATGTAAATAAAACACAAGTAATTGATATAAAAGATCAGGGTGATAGAATGTGTTAGGTTATGCTTCTTAGTAGTGTGAAACTGCGTTGAATAGGTTAATTACTTTGCGCTGCCAGACTTTTTTGCCTCGACGGAGGATGGCAGGTTGGCTGCTTTGACGCTTTCGCTGCCTCGGCAGTGGAACAGACGATTGGCTCGGCGGCAAACTCGGCAGACCTTCAAGGCTCGGCAGAACGCTTCGATATTGATCCCACTTATGTCTAAGTTAGAATACTGTTGTTGCCCACTGCAGATGATACCCGTAATGGTGTGAATCTTGCAAAGACAGCAACCTTGGTCCGTCCTCTTTTAGCCGCCTTAAGCTTGCACCTATTTCTAGGCCGAATTGATCAACACCTAATTAGGATGAGGATCGTACTTATCATTTTCGTGAGTTCGACTCTCTCGATACCGAAGAAATAGATAGTTGACAACTAATCTTTTGAACTTAATTGAAAACTATGAAGAGCATGGAATAAGCAAACCTTGAAGTTTTATTACAAAAACAAGCTTAATTCCTAAGCAACCGTTCTCACACTAGTTTACAACATAACCCAAACCCAAGAGAAAATTTAGAACATAATGGCGGCAAGAAAACCTAAACTATGCCCAAAGGAAAACCTAAGTTATCTACAATTACAAAATATGTCAAGTATATATAGGCATTAGCTAGGTCAAGTCCTCCTTGGAGTAGAAGTCTTCAAAGTAGCTTTTACATTAAATGCAACCTTTAATTCTGACTTCTTTGAGTTGAATGTGGACTCCTTCTCGTCGCCTTACACCGCAAGTTATCTTGATCTCCTCATTCGACGGCTCTGTCTGTTGTCCCAGGCGTTAGAAAATTGAGTGGATGGCATCATTGGAATCAGGATTTTCTGCTTTACAAATCGCACTCCAATTCTCCAATTCCTCAGCTTGCTGCCCTGGGCGGCATGTATGGCGTCGGCAAGTTCTTGGCAGTGGCTTTCTCTGCTTGAAACTGCATCAGTATAGTTCCCTGGTCTGCTGCCTCTACATCCTCTCCTCTTGTCTATCCTCCTCCTAACAACTTCTAGCCCTGAAGTGCAAACTAAACTAAAACAACATCTTTTCCTTACCAAATAAAAGATAATCACCATAAATAGGGTAAAGTAAAGAATATTGTAAATATGCAATGCATGAACCTAAATATGCCTAAAATGTACTTAAGAACAGTAATAATATGAGACGGAATGTATATAAAATATAGGACTAATGAGCACTTTACACACCCCCAAACTCGAACTATTGCTTGTCCTCAAGCAATGCAAACCTAAACATACTTGCCTTTTGAACTTAATCAATACGAAAAACATGTTTTAAACTTGATTTAGCACCTCGAGGACGTGGCACCTACATTATATTAGTGAAAGGAGAAGAGCATAAATTACCTTAGAATTAAACTACAATGCCAGTGCAATGTGTGCAGACACTGTGTACAGGCTGAATCTGAAGAACATTCTAAGTAAACAAGGATGATGTCATGCTACATAAGGTTGTTGCCGAGGTAGCATAATTAAGCACATTTATTTAATCATGGCAGTAAGAGCTTCAGCTCATCACAACAACTCTTTTAGGTCTGAAATTAAGATAAGAGCAAACTACAAAACCCCGAACCCATTGAGTAGAGTCATCCTATGAAGACTTTCATTCACTTATGCTAATTTGTTCGTCTCTTCAAGGATTTTCAGATTCATGGACTTTGATAGCAGCAGAGTGTCCTTGCACATGATTCTTCTTAGAGCTGGTTTCGGGCACCTCTAGGGAAACACAACATAAAATTTCATTCATGTCGTGGCAGTGCTTTTCTTTTTGTTGCCTGTCGCGGCAGCTTCCTGCAACCATGTTAGAATTTTACAAATAATTCAAGCAAGCAATGTTTACTAGAAATTCTAACAAATTAGCAAGTAACAATAGTGTTTTTAATTTTTGGCAATAATAGAAAAATTCTAAGTTTACTTCATGTTTTCCCCAAAATTAAGGTCCTTTTAATTGGTGTGAAAAATTTAAAGTCGGCTATCCTATCATAGGCACAAGTTCTAACAAAATTTTTCTTTTGATTAATTTTTTAAGGCAAGTACAATGCAATCTATATGCTACTAGAATATTCCGAAACAAAAATATGAGAGCTACCCCCCAAACTCGAGATGGGCATTGCCCTCAATACACAAAATAAAGTACAAAAGAAAAACAGAAAAAATAAATGCAAGTACGATAATTAAAACATAAAAATAAGCAATAAAATAAAGAAAAGAAATAATGCTAAAAGTTGGCGGAGGGCTGAGAAGAAGTTGGGGTCTTTTCGGCAGAGGAGGACTTGGCAGGTGAAATCTTTGCTGTCCGCGGCGGCTGGACTCTCTTAGGAGTGGGGCGAGGAGCTGCACTTTGGTATGGATTAGATTCAGACTCCTCTTCCTCTGGTTCGGCGGAGATGATGTGCCGCTTTCTTTTCCTGGTTTCCTCTGCCATGGGTTATGCCGGTGGATACTATGTTGCCATTGGTGTCGCTGTTACTGCCGTCTGCTGCTCAACCTCATTGAACTGGGAGCTGTTTGCCGCTGTTTCTGTTGTGTGGGCAGGAGAGAAATGTTGTTGATGACTCTCAGGAGTGTCGGCCACCATGTTGGAAGCGGAGGTGGCAGAATAGGATGTATAGTGCGTCAGAGATAGCATCTAGCGGCGGAAGGCGGCGTGGCGGGCAGCTGCTTCTGATGGTGTGCCTTCTCTGGGTTCGACTGCAGTGGCTAGGTTTGTAAGGAAGGTAGGCATAGAGGGGCCGTCATTGGGGAATTTCTAAAGAAGGTAAGCTACAAAGGCCTCTCGGACCTCTCCCACGTACTTCATGAACGTTAATTGCTACTGCTCTATGCGTTTGTTGCTGTCGATAAGAGTACGGACCAGGGTAATGATGTCATTGTTCTGGGAAGTGTCATTACTGCCTGGGGTTGCCGGTGTAGCTAGATGGTCTGCGGAGGGCTGGTTCGGAGTGATTTGTTCTGTCTCTTGGGCCTGCATCATCTGTATGCGGACCTTTCTGGTCCAGCCCTCCTTGGTGGATGTGATCGCGTCGTTTGGATCGAACGGGACGTTGAAATTGGCACATAAGCCTGTGATGAGGGATGGGAAATAAAGTCGGACTTTTGATTTCCGAAAGCAGTTTTCGGATCTCCTTGCATATAATTTCTCCAACCTTGATTGGCCTGTTCACCATGATGGAGTAAATGAGAGCGAGACACGGCCGGTCCAGGATGGAATTATGAGAGGTGGGCAGTAGACGCCGTTTAATGAATGTGTTCCACAACATCGGTTCGGGCAGCAGGCGGAGGCATTGCACTGAGCCGCCATGTTTTCCTGCTAACCAAGGGGTGTTGGGTTCGCACGGCCGGGCCTTGATTCTGTCATAATCGACAGCCGGCAGTGACTGCCTCCATTGTTCGTGTGGGTTTTCGTCCATCTTGAGCCCATAGAAGCTGTTGATCCTTGCCGCGTTAGGCTTGATGGGTTCTCCTTGAACAAACACGTACGATAGCTTTGGGCGGGGGTGGTGGGCATAAAATTCCCGGACAAGCGTGACGTTTGCCGCCTCCGGCTGTCATGCAAATATCTCCCAATCCTTGCTGTGGATTTTCTCGAATAGGGCGGGCTCAAGGCAGAGGTCCCCTGTCTGTTGTGAGTAATGGAACCCTTGTTCCTCCCATATAGCTTGCTTTGTGAACCGGGTTCTGTATCGTTTTGCATCGAAATGGGAGAAGAAACGTTTGAAGGTGGGTTTGGATTGTGATGCTGATGCCATGTGTGAGACGGTTTTTGTAATCTGAAACTTAAAAGAAGATAATGAGAAAGAGAGCAGTGGATTCAAGAATAGGTTAACAAGAAGATGAAAGTAAAGTAAATGAATGGGAGAAGTGGGGTTTATATAGATGGTGTCGAGAGATGTTGTGGCAGCATTAAATTCCCAACGGACAGATTGCTTCGCCCACGTTACGAGTTTTCTGCCCGTTACTTTTGTAGCCGTTGGCAGCTAGCTATTAACGGTCAACTAGCCATTACACTATTTATGCGCTGAGCCGCCCTCAACTATCTTGGCGAGATGGTGGGCGGGCTCCTTGTTGGGCCATCTTCTTGGTCCTGCTCTTTTATTCCTAAAACCTGAAATAAAAATAATTAAATACTAAAAATAAAATAAAATCTGAAAAATAAAAATGTGGAGAATAATTTTAACATAATTTAAAATCTAATCCTAAAAGAAAGAAAATAAATTGCAATAAATTAAATTCTATTCCTAAAATAAGAAAATAAATAATAAAAAAATAAAATTAATTAATTTATGTTGGGAGTGCATTATGGTGTATCTCCAAGACATAACTACTTCCTGGGGTGATGTGTTGTTCTCGCTCCTGGGGGGTCCTCTTGTTCTTTGGGGTTCTTTTGTATGTCCTGCTGCCTGCCCAGGCGGCTAGTGTCTTGCCCTATCTTAGTGATGATCTTAGAAGCATGTGCATCTGGGCATCCTGCTTTTTCCTTTGTTGGGGGGTCCTCCCCATGCTTCACATCTATTAACGTTCTGCCCGTGGCTAAGAATGGTCGCCCAAGGATGATAGGGGCGTTTTCATCGGCCTCACAGTTTAGGATGAGGAAGTCTGCTGAAAAAGTAAGGTTGCCCACACGAACCAGGATGTCTTCAACTTTGCCCTTCGGTTGTACGGATGAATGGTCTGCTAGTTTCAACATGATGGAGGTGGGTTTGGCTTGCACAATACCTAACTTGTCAAAGACCGCCTTTGGCATAAGGTTAATGCTGGCTTCTAAATCGCACAGGGCTCTCATGGCATGGTTGCTGCCGATCCTGCATGGAATAACAAAGCTGCCCGGATCTTTCCTTTTGTCTGGCAGCTTGTTGTGCAACATGGCCATGCACTCCTCTGTCACAGCTACTGTTTCAAATTCCCCAATTATTTTCCTTTTGGAAACCATATCCTTCAGATATTTCGCATAATTGGGCATGTTCTGGATGGCTTCCACGAGAGGGATGTTAATGTGCACCTGTTTTAGAATATCTGGAAATTTTTGGAACTGGTGCTCCTGTTTCTGTTGCTTTAGTCTTTGGGGGAAAGGCGACGGCAGGCGGATGTCCTGAATGCGTTCCTTGTATGGGAATTTAATATGTGGCGACTCAGGATCATCCTCCTTAGGGTTGCTGTCAACCTCATCTACCGGGGCGGCTGGTTTTGATAGCGGCAGGCTGTTGGTCCATTGGTTGTTCAGTTCTGGGCTCTTCCAGTTGTCTCCCACTTCTTGTTGATATGGCTTTACACTGTTCATAGGTGGGTTTGGTTGCTAGCTCTATGCTGCTAGATGTTGCATCCTTTGTCCTATTGCTTATGATCTCAGTAAATTGCCCGAACTGAGTCTCCAAATTCTTTATTGCAGCCTCCTGGTTGTTCATCCTCATCTCAGTCCTATCCATAAACGGCTCAGTCTTATCAATAAATTTATTAGTACGAACAATAAAATCACTAGTTTGAGACATAAAAGTATGTAAAGTATTTTCGAGTGAGTTAATGCTCATATTTTGTTGATGCTGAGGCGGCTGTCTAGACAGGTTCTGTTGGTATCCTCCTGGTTGCTGAGTTGGATTTGCAGTTGTGTTTAGATTGCTCCAGAAGAAGTTTGGATGCTTCTTCCAGCTTGGGTTGTATGTGTTGGTGTTGGGCCTGCTATTCCTCTTATAGGTTCCCATGAAGTTGGCAGATTCGTTGCATTCAAAGGAATCGTGATTGCCCCCACACTCATCACAAAAAGACTCCACAACCATGGCCTCACATGTCTTTCCTTTGGCCATGTTCATCACCAAATCTGTCAGCTTATCCAAGTGGGCATTAATAGATTCAGTGGCCTCTACCTCATTCACAACAGCCGGCCGCCTTATGCCACCGCGACGGGCTATAGGGAACTTGTAGTTGTTTTAGCAATTATGTCCAGAATCTGCAGTGCCTCCTCAGGTGGTCTATCCAGGATGATTCCATTGGCTGAGGAGCCGAGCATCATTCGTGTCGGTTGGTTTACTCCATTATAGAACATCGACACTTGCGTTGAGGATGGGAAACTATGAAGCGTGCAGTTGTTCAGCATCTGTTGGTACCTCTCCCAAGCTTCATATATTGGTTCGTCATCCCCTTGGCGGAAGGCTGTGCTCTCGTTTCTCAATCTATCTATAACGTTTGAAGGATAGAAACGATTTATAAAATCTTTGCACAGCTCCGTCCAAGTATTGAATGATCCTGCCGGTTGGTTGTTCAGCCATTGTTTTGCCCTATCCCTCAGTGAATAGGGAAATAATCTCAGCTTCAACACGTCTTGATGGACTCCATGTATCTTAAAAGCTCTGCTTATGTCCAAGAATCCTCTCAAGTGCTGCCGAGCATCTTCTGTGGCAGTTCCTCCAAATTGCCCCAATGTGTTGATCATATTGAACATTACGGGCTTTAGTTCAAAGTGGTCCGCTTCAATTTCATTCTCTGCAACAGTTGGGTCAAATCCCCTGAACTCGTGTTCCATGTAATCCCTGGTGGTTCACACATACTGTGGCTGCCGAGCGAAATTGGGGGTTTTTGCCTAGGTGGAATTTGTTGCTGCTGTCGGGGCGGCGGATCTTGCTGCCCATCCCTGCCGTTTTGAGCATCGAAGGCAGGGTTGTCTTCTTGGTCGTTATACATGGTTGCTTCTGCTTTCCCCTCTTTCTTAGCTTTCCTAAAGGCTTCTCTGACTTCTTTCTTAAATTCTCTTGCTCTTCGCTCGATCTCGTCAAAGAAAACGATTTCTCCCTTTGGATTTGCTGTGGTCATGCACTAGACAAGAAAACTGTAAAAACAATTTTGAATAAAAATAATAAAGACTAAAATTAAATGCAGATAAAGATAAAAGTGTAGAAATATAAAAACGAATTTACTCTTGTCAAGTTATAGTATAAAAGATATCGTCTCCCACAGGGATTGGACAACTTACTCGAATTGTGATTCTTGCACAAAGAAATTAAATGCACAAATAATTTTAGTTTATGAAAGAATTAAAAGTAAATAAAACACAAGTAATTGATAGAAAAGATCAGAATGATAGGATGGGTTAGGTTATGGTGCTTAGTAGTGTGAAACTGCGTTGAATAGGTTAAGTTGCTTTGCGCTGCCAGACATTGCTACCTCGGCGGAGGATGGTAGGTTGGCTGCTTCGATGCTTTCGATGCCTCGATAGTGGAACGGGCAATTGGCTCGGTGGCAAACTCGACAGACCTTCAAGGCTCGACAGAACGCTTCGATATTGATCTTGCATATGTCTAAGTCATAATACTGTTGTTGCCCACTGCAGATGATACCCATCACGGCGTGAATCTTGCGAAGACAGCAACTTGGTTCGTCGTCTTTTAGCCGCCTTAAACTCGCACATATTTCTAGGTCGAATTGATCAACACCTGATTAGGATGAGGATCGTACTTATCCCTTTCGTGAGTTCGACTCTCTCGATTCCGAACAAATAGATAGTTGACAACTAATCTTTCGAACTTAACTGAAAACTATGAAGAGCATGGATTAAGCAAATCTTTACGTTTTATTGCAAAAACAAACTTAATTCCTAAACAACCGTTCTCACACTAGTTTACAACATAACCCAAACCCAAGAGAAAATTTAGAACATAATCGCGGCAAGAAAACCTAAACTATGCCCAAAGGAAAACCTAAGTTATCTGCAATTACAAAATATGTCAAGTATATATAGGCATTAGTTAGGTCAAGTCCTCCTTGTTGTAGAAGTCTTCAAAGTAGCTTTTGCATTAAATGTAACCTTTAATTATGACTTTTTTGAGTTGAAAGTTGACTCCTTCTCGTTGCCTTGCACTGCAAGTTATCTTAATCTCCTCCTTCGGTGGCTCTGTATGTTGTTCCAGTCGTTAGAAAATTGAGTGGATGGCACCGTCGGAATCAGGATTTTATGCTCTACAAATTAAAGGTTCTCGGCAGCGGCTTTCTCTACTTAGAACTGCATCAGTACATCTCCCTGGTCTGCTGCCTCTGCATCCTCTCCTCTAATCTGTCATCCTCCTAACAACTTATAGCCCTGAAATGCAAACTAAACTAAAACATCATCTTTTTCTTACCAAATAAAAGATAATCACCATAAATAGGTTAAAGTAAAGAATACTTTAAATATGCAATGCATGAACCTAAATATGCCTAAAATGTACTTAAGAACATCAATAATATGAGACGAAATGTATATAAAATATAGGACTAATGAGCACTTTATAATTCGTTTCCTGAGTTCAACTCTCCCGATATTGAACAAATAGATAACCTCACAATACTCTCTCCCGATAAGTATGCAAGAATTATTCAAGCCAAGAATAAGCAAACCATAACTTTATTGCATTAAAACTTAAACAAAATACAATTGTTTTCCCACAACTACTAAAAAAATAACCTTAGCCTAAGAAAAGAACTAGAACATGCTAAACCTCTCAAACTCTCTATACTTGTAACGCCCCGGTTTTGGGCTTAGTAGTTTTGGGATTCGGACCGGTTCGTTCGGATCGCGGTTCGAATATATAAGGGTGAATTTAGGAAAACCTAGTTCGGGTTGCATTAAAAATATGGAAAAATGTCTTAAAATCCTCTTTTATTATATATAAGAGTTTGGTGAAATCAATTTTACAAAATGAGGTTTGGAAGTGTGACATTTTGGTTAGTGACCAAAATGTAAATTTTGAAAACTGTGGGACTGTTTTAAAAAGGATTGAAACTTTGAATCTTTAAGGAGCTATTTACCCAATGGGAGTTTCTCCAGATTTTTCTAAGATATTAAATGATTAATTAAAGGTTTTTAAATAAAACTAAAAAGGAGGGAAGATATTTTGGCATTTTCCAACTAACTTCCTAAAATTTCATTTCCATTTTCTCTCATCTTTTCTCTCAAACCAAACACTTTTCTCCAGAGCTTTTCCTTCTGATTTTGATGTCCAAACATGAGATTATAATCCTCTTTTGATCACTAGTCATCTCTTCAACAAAACCTCACCATTTGCTAATTGGATTTTCAAGATTTTGGTTCTAAAAAGGGAGAAACTCAAGTTTGGAGGTAAGAACGTCCTTCTCCTCTGAACTCTCAGTTCTTTACTGAAATTCCTAAGTTCTCAATCCTTGATTTATGTTTTATAAAAGGTTTTATAGATGTATTCTTGATTTTGGCTTTTAAATGCAAGATTTGATTGATTTTGATGAAATTTCGTATGATCTGTTTGGGCAGTGTTTTGAGGTGTCAATTTGATGTTAAATGAATGTTAAATTGATGTGAAATTGAGGTTTAATAAATGCAATCCCGGATAGGTTGAATTTCCTAAGTTTAGCTTGTGTTCTTGGTTGTTTTTGGAGTGATCTTGATGATCTGTTATAGCTGGAGGTATAAGGACGTGGTAGGATCCTTTTTGGATGTTATTTGATGTTGAAGGATGTTTAGATTTGATGGATCTTGGCTGGGTAGTGTTGTGGAGTTGTTTGGATGCATTTTCGGTTGTGTTTGGTAGCCGAAAATGGAGTGTGGATGAGAGCAGCGGGTTTAGGTGCTTTCATTGAGGATATTAATGCATGATGATGCATTAATCTACTGTTTTGATGTGTTTAAAACAGGGCAGTCATCTTTGGATCCTAGTGGTGTTGATCCGGAAGCTTGATTGGTGTTTCGGCAAGAGGCGAAACGGAATCGGTGAGTGGATTTTGGATTTCAGCTTTGAAACCAATGTTTTGTAGGTTTGGGAGCTTAGTTTAAGTCTAAGCAACTTAGCTAAGCTCAAGAGTAAGTTTTCGGAAAAACTCTCTTGATGATGAACCATGGATTGGTTGTGTGCAATGTGGTTGTTTGCATGTTTTAAATTCTGTTTTGAAAGCATATTTTAGCATGTTAGTTGTTGATTTTATAAGCCATGTATTGAAGAATGCTCAAGGTAAGAGATTCTTGTTTTTGAACATTGTTAAATGTGGTTTTGATGCATAAAGATGCATGATGTCTATGGCTTTGTTAAATGCTTTAAAACAGTGGAATATTGTTGTAATGATGCACATTGGCAAGTGATGGTTAAGGTCACAAAGGTGGTTAAAAGTCCTTGTGTGAGCCTTGTTTATTTAAGAACAACATGGTGTTTAAAAGTCCATGGTTGGTTCTTGGTTAAGGTTCAAGGTGGTTTAAATTCCTTGTGTAAGCCTTGTTTATTTAAGAACAACATGGTGTTTAAAAGTCCATGGTTGGTTCTTGGTTAAGGTTCAAGGTGGTTAAAATTCCTTGTGTAAGCCTTGTTATCTAAGAACTCTAAGGTGTTTAAAAGTCCTTGGGAGATTCTTGTTAAGGACACAAAGGTGTTTAAAAGTCCTTGTGTGGTCCTTGCCATGGTGTTTAAAAGTCCATGGGGTTAAGGACACAATGGTGTTTAAAAGTCCATGTGTGGTCCTTGGAAAGTGTAAGATCACAATGGTGTTTAAAAGTCCATGTGTGGATCTTATGTTGAATGTATCACTTGTTGCCAATATGACATGTTATGAACTTGAAGCACGTATTGCTTGTTTTAAATGCTTATGAGCATGTACAAATGACGATTGGATTTAAGGGTTATAAATGTGTTTTGTAAATGCATTATTGTGTGGTTTTAAATGAGCATTCCTCACTAAGCTTTTGCTTACGCTCTCTCTCTTTTCATAAACCAATAATGCATAGCATTAAAGTGCATTGAGGGCAGCAAGGTGGTGAAGAATCCAAGTGGTGAACTAAGCTCAAGTATGGTGAAGGTTTCTTAAACACTATTAGCTTTTGGCATTTGGCAATGGGAACCTATGTTGTTGTTTTGGGAGATGTTTTGGACTCCCTAAGTTGGTTTAATGATGTTAATAATGTTGGAGCTTGTAATTGGCCTTTATGAGATGGTTTTGGTATTTTGATGCTTGAATGGTTTGCTAAGTAGGAAGCATGCCTATAGATTTGGGGTTTTTCATAATTGATGCCATGTTGATGAATGGTCGATGCAATTATGTTCTTTGTATGTTGTATGACTTGCTGGTGAAGTATGGTTGCTTTTGGAGCATGTTTGATAGGTCAATTGTGTGATAAACCAGCAATTTTTCTGCAATCTGGGCAGCCTGTTTCGGAACAGGTGCTACCGTATCGGAACGGGGGCCTGAAATGGCCTGGGTGTTCCGAAACGGAAGCAACCGTTCCGGAACGGATATGCCACTGCCAGGCACTGTTTCGGAACCAGTTGTGGAACGGTCCCGCGTTTCGGAACGGGTCTTCCCTGTTCCGAAACACTCGACCGTTGGGCACTGAAATTGTTGGTTAAATGTTTTGCATTATTTGCGTTTTGGTCCTGAATCTTGTTTATGCAATTAAATGAGTTTGTGATGTCCGTTTGAGCTGAAATTTGACAGACGAGCATGAAATGTGACTAATTTCATATTGGTAACTTAAAAGTGGGTTAAGTCCTTGTAATTTCCAGAATTTGCTTTTTGGTCCCTAAGTTTGTGTTTTGTTCAATTAAGTCCCTGAACGTTTTCCGTTTGCGCTGATCTTTAAGTATGATGTTTGTATGAACATAACTAGGGTTAACGTGCATCTAGACAAGATTAAAAAGAAAAAAAGGGTCGTTAATCGAGGTTGACTTTCGGGTTGACTTTGGTTTTCCCCGTGTAAACTTCTTAATTCAGTTCAACCGTCTGGGCTGGGTTAAGGGGGTTACAATACTCGACAACTTCAATTTGGTGGCTTGGCCTTCTATAAATAGGAGGAGGCTTGAGGCAAAGTATTTCTTGGATAGGAAGTTAAGTTGGAGTTGGACTTGTCTTCATTAAAGAGGTGAATCTCTTTAATTTAATGCCTTTATCTACTTTGCCGAATTCCATCTTTAACTTTCCTTCCATACTTTTTTTCGTCTTCCCGAACTCTGATTGCCATGCAAAGTATGTAGAAAAATTCAGTGTTTTATGCTCTTCAAATTGACTACCACTTTGCATATTTTTCCCGCCGGAAAGTTTGGTTGTGCAATGCCTTGGCATTAGATGCTGCCTCGGTAGAGGTCTTTCAATTGGTTCTGCTTAGCAAGGCTTTATCTTCATGGTTCAGCTTCCTTCAGTAGAAACTCTCATCTTTGGCTAGCTTGATCTGGGCATGTCGAGAGCTCGTTCTGCACCGTCCTCCCTTTTCTTCATTGCTCACGCGGCATCACCTATTGGGGCATCACCTGTAAGGGCATCACCTGCCAGGGCAGTGAGTAAATATGCACAAGCACCAAATGCATCAAAACAATACCTTTTTCATTAAATAAATCAAATGTAAGGATCAAGGATAGAAACAATGTAATTAATGCATAAAGGGCCATAATGCAGTTTAATTGGGTGTAGGTTGAGCAATAATTGCCATGTAAAAAGGGTGAAAATATAGAACTTTTAGACACTTATTAGCATGCAAGCTTCTATAGAAGGTTCATAAAGGACTTCTCCAAGATCTCCAAGCCATTGTGCATTTTCCTACAGCAAAACCAACCCTTCGTGTTATATGATGACTGCTACAGCACATTGAAGGAACTTAAGGAGAGGCTTATCTCAGCACCCATTGTTGCTGCACCGGATTGGACCTCACCATTCGAGCTTATATGTCATGCAAGTGACTACGCAGTGGGGGCAACACTTGGACAACGCCGAGGTAAAATATTTCATTTTATTTATTATTGTAACGCCCCAGTTTTGGGCTTAGAGGTTTTTGGGATGGTTTTAGGGTCTGTTGGACCAAGATTAGAGATTCATATAAGTTTCGAGATGAGTTCAAGGAAAATATGTTTCGGGAGGTGATAAAAATAAGGAAAAATTATCTAAAATCCTTTTTAAATATATAAAAGGTTTTGGTGTAATCAATTTGGGAAAACGAGTTTTGGAAATGTGACATTTTGGGTAGTGACCAAAATGTAAAGTTTAGAAACTAGTTTTAGTGACTATTTAGTAAAAGGGTCAAAGCTTCAAATCTTTAAGGAGCTATTATACCATTTTTTCTAATATGAGTTTTCCTTTAATTAGGATTATTTTAAATTTTCTTTAATTAAAGTAATTAAAAAGGATTTAATTAAGAAAGGTGGTTATTTTCTAAAATCACAATTTGACGTAACTTTCTTTTCTCAAAATTTTCTCTCAACTTCTCTTTAGCCAAACACATTCTTTTCATCAGAAAATTTAAGGTAATGATCTTGATTTATTAACTCTTTGATTTCCTAAATGATTCTTCATTTTGTTTTTCAAAAATCTTCTTGAATCACTTTGATTTTCAAGAGGAAAACATCTAATTAAGGGGAAACTCATACATTGGAGGTAAGGTTCGTTCTTCTCCTCTAATGTAAGGTTCTTTACTGAAATTCCTAAGTTCTTGATCCTTTATGTGTTTTCTAATGTGGTTTTATGATTTAAATGGGTAATATGGTTAAATCAAGGTTTTATTGATGGATTTATATGATTTTCGGATTGGATCTGTTTTGTTGGATTTATGATTGATTTTAATCATGATTTTGAAGTTTAATGATGTTAATATAAAGGTTTTAACATTGTAATCTCATAACTATGTGAATCTCCAATTGTTTAGGTTGCTAGATTTGGGTTTTTGTGGAATTGTGGTAGTTTTATGAATACTGGAGGTATAAGGATGATAATATGATGATTTTGGATGTTAATCAATGATAATTGGTGGTTTGAAACATTAGTTTGTAGCTGGGTTTAGTTTAGAAGTGTTTGGTTTATGATTTCGGTCGACGATTGATAGCTTTTGGCAAGGCAATGTTGTGGAATTGCTTGCTGCAATTTTGAATGAATTTTAATGCATTAATCATCTTTTGTTATGTGGTTAAAACATGGGAGGTTGATTCGAAAGAGACCGGTGAAGCATTGGAGGTTGCAGACACTTGAATTTGTGTCGGCGAATTGAAGTTTCGCGAGTCGATGAGTGAGAACGTGGATTTCAGCTTTGAAATGTGGTTTGGGAACTTATATTTGAGCTTGAGACACTTGTCTAAGTTCGAAAGTAAGTATAAAGTGATTTTCTCTCTCGCTCGTGCTTTTTCGAAATGGTTTATGCACTTGTTTTTTTATTAAATGGATTTACCTATTGTTTATGCAAGTTTTAAGTATGTGATATATTATTTTTAATCATGAGATGATGATGGATGCACATGGAAAGTGATCCATGTAAGTATGTGTTTTATACTTGTGTTTAAAGCATGGTTTGATGCTTTGGAAAATGGTTATATGTTGATGCATATGAAAACGGTGAGGTGTGGGGTTATAATGAATTATATTGGCAAGTGACGTGGTTTTAAAATGTTATCGGATATTGTTTGTCGGTCATAGGATTGAGTGCACTATAAATAAGTCGCCTTGGATATCGAGGGGTTGGTGTCCCATTTCTCCATCCAAGTACCCTAACGAACGAGGAGGTTGGTGTCCTGTCTCTCGTTAGTGGGTTAAGCATCAAACCGATGAATGGGGTTGGTGTCCCCGAGGGGTTGGTTTCCTTGTTGGTTGTTATTGTACCGCGATTATGGTTGCATCGTTATTCCGGTTGAGATGGCATGAAGTGTTCTGTGAACACTTGTTGAATTCGTGTATCCGATTAACTATTTTGGAAAGGGAACTTGGTTAATGATCACTTGAAAGCCAATATAATTGTTGATGTATCATGATGATGATGTTGTTGTATAATGTTGATTTATACATGTTTACTCTTTAAGCTTTGCATATGGTTGTTATGCATGGGAAGGCTTAAATCGAGTGTTAGCAAAGGGATTTGCTGTTGGTAATTGATGCATGTTGCATATGGTTTAATATGATGATTTTTGAAAGTGTAAAGTGCATGGTTTCCAAGGCATGGTTTTGAGAAATTGGTTTTAAATTGCATTGATGGTGTTTTTTTTAGCACTCCTCACTAAGCCTAGTGTGGTTACGCTCTCTTTGTCCATCAATGCAGAGAATTAAAGGAGTGGAGGCAGCAAACGAGCAAAGAAGATCCAAGGGCTTCGTTCTTGAAAGTATGGTTTCAAACTAGACTTTTAGTAATAAAGGCAATGGGGTTCTTTGTTGATTTGGGAGCTTGTTTATTAAACTCCCTGTTTTGAGCAAGTTTATATTGTTGTTTTGAAGTTGTAAATGGTCTTTACTTGCTGGTATTTGGTTTGGTTTGTGTTTTGGTGTTCAAATGGTCATTTTACATAGGAAGCATGCCTATAGTTTGATAATCATGATAAGTTGATGTTGAAAGCATGCTTGTGTGTTTATTGTCTTTGGATATGTGTTCTCAGTGGTTGATTATATCTTTGTAACATGTTTGAATGTTTTCGGATGATTTTAAGCATGAAAAACAAGCAAAATGGGACATTTCAGCCCCAGACGTATCGATACGCCTAAGGTTGTCTCAGTACGGTGATGCTAAAATGGGCATGGTGTTTCAGTACGGTTTAAGGTGTATCGAAATGGGCTTTGGGTTATTTGGTTACTGGAATACCGTGTACCGAAACACTTAAGGCCATATCAGTGCGGGCCCGTGTATCGATACACTTAGAGCTGTTTCAGTACGAGTTAACATTTTTATCAACTCTTTAAAGGCAAGACAAGGTGTATCAATACAGGGCCGTACCGATACACTCGGTAGTTAAGTTAGTTCTTTGAGATTTCTAGCACTTTTGTTTTCTTACGTTTTAGTCTCTGATCGTTATGCATACAATTGAATGAGTTTAGATGATCTTTTAAGCTGAAATTGGACATGTATGCATGGAAACTGACTAATTGAGGATTGGTAAATCTAATTTCAAGTAAGTCCTTATAATTTTCCAAATTTAGAATTTGGTCCCTTAATGTTTGTGATTGCAATTGATTGCCCTATTGATGTCCGTTTGAAATGAGATTTGACACCGTAACATGAAGAATGACTAATTAAGGGGTGGTAACTTTAAATTGGCTAAAGTCCATGTAATTTGTAAAAATTACAATATTATCATTGGAACGTGTATGTTGTCAAACGAATGTTTAATTGATGTCTGATTGAGTTGAGGTTTCTTCCACTACGAGTTCAAATCATATAGGATGATAATGTGCATCTAGATAAGATAAAAGAAAAAAGGGTCATTTATTGAGGTAAACTTTCCTAGTTTACTTCAATATTCCCCGTGTGACTCGATCGGTTCGGTCTCGCGTCTAGACCGGGTCGAAGGGTTACATTTGTTGTTATCAGAGACAAGTTTACGATAATTAGGAGATAAGTTGTGATTGATTAGCATTGTTGTTGATAGCTTAAACCAAGTTTGTGATAAAATGGGAAATTGATATTGGTTGAATGTTGTTGTTTGCAATGCATGGAGAATGTTATATGTATGTTGTTTATGATATGCCATGTGGGGTATGTTTGGGGAAACCATTGCCTTATTACTATAGTCTGAAATATTTTGATTTATAATGGAAGTCTTGGATCCTTGCTTGAAGCTGGCCTGATTGTTTTGTTTTGTTGAAATTATCATTTCCTTAGCTATTTTAGCACGATGGGACCGAGAAGAGAGTTCTATCTGGTACGATTGTTGCTACCGAAGGGCAGGGAAACCAGGAGAATGAAATACCTCATGGAGGTTTGTCACCTCCTCCGCCTAATCCATATGAGAATGTGGAACAAGTACCATATGGGCCAGTGTAAAATGTCCATAAGTCATATATTTAATGCTCATTCCACCTCTTATTATTACTGTTTTCAAGCTCATTTTAGGCATAAGTAGGTTCATGTATATCATTTAACAGTATTTCCTCGTTTTACCTTGCTTTTATAGATTATCATTTATTTGGTAAAGAAGAGATACTGTTTTAGTGTATTTTTGTATGTAGGTACTAAAAGGCTGAAAGAGGGAACCGATGAGCTGAGGATGCAGTGCTGAGGCAGCAAACCTAGGAGCTGTACTGATGCAGTTCCAGCAGAAGACAGTTGCTGCCGAGTAGCTGCCGAGTAAAGTTGCTGCCAACCTTGCTGCCCACAGCAGCTGACTATGGAGTTGGAGAACCGTAGTGCGATTTGGAGAGCTTAAAATCCTGAATCTATCACTGTCATCCACTTAAATTTCTGACGTCTGTAGTAGCAGCCAGAGCCGCGGAAGCAAGATCTCAAGGTTACGTGCAGGATAAGGCAAACGAAATAAAGTCCACATTCAGCGCAAAGAAGTCAGAGTTTAAAGTGACATTAAAGATGGAAAGCTACTTTTGAGGACTTCTACTTTAAGGAGGACTTAGCCTAGTTATTTGTCTATAAATACTCATTGTACTCCTATTTCAAATCATCTTGAGTTTTATATAGACATAGATAGAGTTCTTTACCGCCGCCATGTTCTAAACACCATTTGGGTTAGGGTTATGTTGTAAATTAGTTGTGAAACGGTTGTATTAGATTTTGAGTTGTTTTCTTTTAATAAAATATTCCAAGTTTGCTTAATCTATGCATTTCATTCTTTCAATTAGCCCACACCTGTCAGTTGATAGAATCCATTTGTCGGGCACGAAAGTGTAAGGCTCACGAAAGGGTTAAGCACGGTCACAACATGTTGGGGCGTGAGTAACTTGGTTCCTAACATGTTCACAAGTTTCAGTGGCTAAAAGGGATCACCAACCGAGTTTACTAGCCTGTGTTAGGTTCACGCTGAGATTGCTAGGTATTGCCTACGTCACGCTAGGTTTCGAGCATCCTTGCCTAGAAATAGGGAGGATCATTGTCGACTATTTCGCCGAACTTGGAGTATCTGCCAGATTTGCCGCCAAGACTTATTTCCATTTCAGCTGATGAGACAACGAAAGTTGCAAAAGCAGTGACCCGTTGTGGCTGCGTGACAAGGTCGTAGCCTGCCTCCCGCCATACCCACCGAGGCAGCATATCGTGGCAACGCGAAACAATTCAGTCCTTTTACAATGTAGTTTCACACTAAGTGGAAGCATAACCCTGCCTGCTCTATCAATCTGAATCACCTCCTTTATTACTTGTGTTTTCATTTATTTTTCATCTCAACAATCAATTCACTTGTGTTTTTATTTTACCTTGTGCAGGAACTACAAAACGAACCAAGCTGTCCAATCCTCGTGGGATTTGACATCTTTTATACTATAACTTGGCAGGAGGGTACACTTGCACTCTCACAAAAAGGGAACACCTACACGCCCTACAAGTTTTTGGCGTCGTTGCCGGGGATTGGTAACAGCAAATTTCATTTTTCAATTTATGCACCTTTTATTTACTTTTATCTTTATTTTTAATCGAAAAAATTACCGTGTCCTTTGCGAGTGTATGACCAGGGCAATCCCTAAAGGAAATCTCCTCATTTACGACGATTTCGAACGTGAAGCAAGAAGGATTAAGAAGGAGCTCAGAGAAGTCCTAAAACAAAACAAAGAAGACAAAGGAAAAGTAAAGATAAACATGGTAAACGAGGACCCACCAAACAATGCCGCACATTGCAGGGGCAGGCAACAGAACTTGCCGCCCAGAGGTCTGCAAGACCTACCATGGCAGGACCCCCTTGATCTGCCCAGGCAACCCCAGCCCGCTCGAACTACCAGAGAATATCTCGAGCACGACTTCCGAGGGTTTGGCCCAATAGTGACAGAACCTGACATAGGGGCGGATCATTTTGAATTAAAGCTCGTTATGTTCAACATGGTAAACACACTAGGGCACTTTGGAGGGACTACCACAGAAGATGCTCGAAAGCATTTACGAGGATTCCTGGACATTTTCCGAGCATTCAAGATAGATGGTGTCCACCAGGATGTATTGAGGCCGAGGTTATTCCCCTATTCACTGAGGGATAGGGCGAAATAGTGGTTGAATAACCAGCCAGACGGATCTTTTAATACATGGACGAAACTCTGCAAAGATTTTCTAGACCGTTTCAGCCCGTCCAACGTTATTGATAGGCTGCGGAATGAGATCACAGCCTTTAGACAAGGGGATGATGAGCCGATGTATGAAGCATGGGAGCGGTACCAACAAATGCTGAATAACTACCCGCTACATGGTCTTCCGACTTGGACGCAGGTATCCATATTCTACAACGGGGTTAACTACCCAACTCGGATGATGATATATGCCTCGGCCAATGGGATCATTCTCGACACACCCCCAGAGGAAGCACTGCAGCTGCTGAACCAAGCCGCTAAAAATGACTACAAATACCCGAGAGCCCGCCGAGGTGGCACAAGGCGGCCAACCACTGTAAATGAGGTAGAAGCCTCAGAATCTATTAGCGCCCGCCTCGATACACTGACGAAGCTGATAATGAAGATTGTGCAACCCCTTGGGAAGGTCTATGAGGAAAAGGCTATGGAGCCATTCTGTGGTGAATGTGGGGGCAACCATGATTCCTCTGATTGCACAACAACTACTAACTACATGGGAGGATATGAGAGGAATAGCAGGCCTGCCTAGAACACCTACAATCCTGGATGGAAGAACCATCCCAACTTCTCCTGGAGCAATCCGATGACAGCTGCAAACCCACAACAGCTGCAGGGAGGCTACCAACAGAACAAGTCACAAAACAATAACTCACTAGAAGCAACCTTACACACTTTCTTGTATAGAACTAGTGACTTTATTGTTCGTACAAATAAATTTATTGATAAAACTGAGTCTTTTATGGACAGGACGGAGATGCAGATGAACAGTCCAGAGGCTGCTATAAAGAACCTAGAGACCCAATTTGGGTAATTTACTAAGATATACAGTAGCCAGACAATGGGAGTAGTATCCAACAGCTCAGAGGCAACAGCCAGACCCACTTATGAGCAGTGCAAAGCCATATCTACAAGAAGTGGGAAGCAGCTAGATGAACCCATGGTGGAGACACAACCAGAAGTCAAGTCGGTCCAGAAAAAGAAGCCTGGCGCAGCAGCACTAACACTAGCTGCCCCAGCGGCAAAGCAAAACAATGATCCTGAAATAGAGGATCCTCCCCAGACTAAGCCCCCAAGCAAGGAGAATATAGATGACATATGTCTGCCAGCACCATTCCCCCAAAGGCTCAAGCAACAACAACAAGAGCATCAGTTCAGACACTCCTGAATATTCTGAAACATGTGCACATCAACATACCTCTAATTGAAGCCATTCAAAGTATGCCAAACATCTCAGAGACATGGTTTTTAAGAAAAAAAGGATTGGGGAGTTTGAAACAGTGGCTGTCACTGAAGAGTGCATGGCAATGCTGCATAACAAGCTGCCGCCCAAGCAGACAGATCTGGGCAGCTTTGTTATCCCATGCAGGATAGGTAGCAAACATGAAACCAGAGCCCTATGCGACTTGGGAGCCAGCATCAACCTGATGCCTAAAGCCGTCTTCGATAATCTAGGTATTGGGCCTGCCAAACCTACCTCCATCATGCTTAAACTAGCTAACCATTCATTTGTAAAACCAGAGGGAAAGATCGAAGACATCCTGGTATAGGTGGGCAACCTGATTCTCCCCGCCGACTTCCTTATCTTAGATTGCGAGGCTGATGAAAAAGCCCCTATCATCCTTGGACGACCATTCTTGGCCACGGGCAGAACGCTTATAGATGTGGAACTTGGGGAAATGACAATGAGGGTGGAGGACCAGAGCATCAAGATGAATGTGCTACAACCCTCAGAAGAAGGAAAAGGAAGCCCATATGAAAGAGCTGCCAAAATCAGCGTGGAAACAGACCAGGGCAGCAACTGCCGCGACAGACCAAAGGGCAGACTTAAGGACCCAGTCACGCAGCACTTGAAGGAACAAGAGGACCCTCCAGGAGGAAAGAAAAGGTCAAACCACCTTAGGAAGTGGTTATGTGTGGGAGATGCACCCAAATGCACTCCCAACATAACTTAATTTTTATTATTCTTATTTTTTATGCATTAGGATTGGAATTTATTTTATTTTAGGATTAGATTAGTTTTCAGAATTTTTATTTTTTTAGAAAATATTTAATTATTTTTATTTCCATTTTTATTATTTTTGATTATTTTTACTTCATGTTAGGGAATAAAAGAGTAGGAACAAAAAGAAGTCCCAGCAAGGAGTCCGCCCACTTTCCCACCGAGACAGCAACCAGCGCGACAACGTATAACGGCTAGTTTGTCGTCAACGGTTAGCTGCCAACGACTCTGAGAATAACGGGCAGAAAATCACGTAACATGCGCAAGAAAATCGGACCGTTGGGCATTTAATGCTACCATGGCATCTCTTGGCAACTCCTATTTATACCCCACTCACTCACTTCATTTTAATTTACTTTCACCTTTTGCTATCTTCTTTCTGATTCCCCTACTCTCCCATTATTTTTCTTTCTAGTTTCAGCTACATTCAATCATTAACATGGCATCAGCATCAAAACAAAAACCCACCTACAAGAAATTTTGCTACAAGGAGGACGACGAGAGATACAGAAGCAAATTCTCTAAGCAGGCAGTATGGGAGGAGCAAGGCTTCCATTACACACGCAAACGGGAGACCGCGACCTAGAGCATGCCATGTTCGAAACCATCCACAACAAGGGATGTGAGATGTTTGCTCAGCAGACAAAAATAGCCAACATCACCATAGTTAGGGAATTCTACTCCCATTAGCCCTGCCCGGAGAAACCATTTGTCTTTGTCCGCGGGGAACCGGTCAAACTAAATGTTGCTGTCATCAACAGGTACTATGGCCTTGATATGGAAGACAACCCTCATGGGGAGTGGAGGCAGTCACTGATGGATGCCGACTATGAGAAAATCAAGGCCAAATTCCGCAAGCCCAACACACCATTGCTGGGAGGAAAACATGTAGGATCTGTCCAGCGCCGCCACCTGCTGCCCGAGGCCATGCTATAGAACACCTTTGTAAAAAGGCGTATGCTGCCCACATCCCACAACTCAACCGTCAACCGGTCGCACCTCGCCCTAATTTACAGTATCCTGATAAACCGGACGATAAACATAGGGGAAATCATCTGTATAGAAATCCACAACTGCTTCAAAAAGAAGAAAGGCGGGTTGTACTTCCTGTCCCTCATCATAGGTCTCTACACCAACTTTAGTGTCCCGACAGATCCCATAGATGAGTTAACGACTGCCAAAGAAGGCTAGACCAAAAAGGTCCGCATCCAGATGATGCAGGATGCAGAAAAAGAGCCAACAACGCTCAGCCAGCCTTCAGCCACACAACCTTCAGCAACAACTCCCCTAGCAGTACTGAAGCTGCCCCAAACAAGGAATTCCTCACACTGCTGCACATCCTTCTAGACAGCACAAAGCGCATCGAACAACAACAGTTGGCCTTCATGAAATACGTGGGGAGGCCCAAGAAGCTCTAGTGGCTTATTTTCTGCAGAAATTTCCTGGTGATATAGCCACCCTGCCGCCATACCCTACAGAGCTTGCAGCAGCATCCCAAGCACAAGGAACACAACCAGTCGCCGCTGCCCGCCAGACTGACCACCAGGTGCCCTCTCCGATGCACTATCCAACTTACTCAGCCACCACCCTATCCAACATAGTGGCAGACTCCCCCGAGAGGCACCAACAACACTTCTCCCTTGCCTGCACAGTGAAGATAGTGGAAAACACCTCCTTATCAGAGGAAATTGAGCAACAGCCGCAGGAGACAGAAGCAGCAGTGGTGGCAGCAACAACAGCCATCCCAATGGAATTTATCCCCCCAGCAGTACCACGAAGGAAGAAACTAGGAAGAGGAAGCGGCACATCATCGCCGCCAAGCCTGTGGACTTCGAGACGGAGTCAGAAGAGAGTGACGCATCTCTTACCGCTCCCCCTACCGAAACTTAATAAGAGCCACACCATATGCCGAAAAGAGTCCAGCCACCACGGAAAGCAAAACCTCACCTACTAAGACCGCCGCCAGGACATTTGTCGGCCGCCGCTACGCCATCCAAACATCTTCCTCCTCTTCAACAGAAAAGACTCCAACCTCCTCTTAACCCTCAACAAACCTTTAGTTTATTTTATTTTCTTTCTCTTTTCTGTTTTCTTTTATTTTTATTTTTAACTTGTATTTATTTTTCTGTTTTGTGAATTGAGGGCAATGCCCATCTCGAGTTTGGGGGAGATAGCTCTCGCATCATTTGTCTAGGCATCCTTTGTTGCATATAGGTTGCATTGTACTTACCTTAGTAATAATCAGAAAAGAAAAGTTTTTTATGACTTGTGCCTATGATAGGATAACCGATCAATTTATTTTCGCACCTAACTAAAAATTGAACTTAAACTTGGGGAACGCATGAAATATGACTTAGATTTTTTTCCTTCTTGCCTAAAAATGTCAAAACACCTTTGTTACTTGCTGAATGTATTAAAATATTTGATGAACATAGCATGTTTATTTTTAGAATTCTTTGTAAAATTCTAACGATGACTACAGGTAGCCACCGAGGCAGGCAAAAGATACAGGAAATTACAGCACTGCCACGACAGCAGAGGTAAAAACAAAGAACAATGATGTTTTACCCTAGAGGTGCCCACAACAGGCTTTAGGAAGAATCATGTGCGAGGACACTCCTCTGCTATCAAAGTCCATGAATATGAAAGCCTTGAAGTGATGGAAAAATTAGCATGAGTGAATGAAAGCCTTCACGAGATGACTCTACTCTAAGGGTTCGGGGTTCTGTAGTTTGCTCCTATCTCAACTTCAAACCTAGAAGAGTAGTTGTGATAAGCTGAAGCCCTCTCTACCATGATTGAAAACAATGTGTTTAATTGTGCTGCCGAGGCAGCAACCTTTAAATCACAGCATCATCTTTGTTTAATTATTTATTCTGCATATTCTGCCTGTTTACAAACATGCACATACCACACTGCATTAGAAATTTAATTCTGAGTTATTTTCTTGCTTATTTCCCTTCACTAATTTAATATAGGTGTCACGGCCTTGAGGCATAAAATCAAGTTAAAAACAAGTTTTTCTTTCTAATTATTATTAGAGCAAGTATTTTAGGTTGCATTGCTTAAGGACAAGCAATAGTTTGAGTTTGGGGGTGTGTAAAGTGTCCATAAGTCCTATATTTCATGCACATTCCACCTCTTATTATTACTGTTTTCAAGCTCATTTTAGGCATAAGTAGGTTCATTCATTGCAATTTTACAGTATTTCCTCGTTTTACCTTGCTTTTATAGATTATCGTTTATTTGGTAAACAATAGATATTGTTTTAGTGTATTTTTGTAAGTAGGTACTAAAAGGCTGAAAGAGGGAACCGAGGAGCTGAGGATGTAGTGCTGAGGAAGCAAACCTAGGAGTTGTACTGATGCAGTTCCAGCAGAAGACAGTTGCTGTCGAGTAGCTACCGAGTAAAGTTGTTGCCAACCTTGCTGCCCACGACAGCTGACTATAGAGTTGGACAATCGGAGTGTGATTTGTAGAGCTTAAATTCCTGAATCTATTGCTGCCATCCACTTAATTTTCTGACATCAGTAGCAGCAGCCAGAGCTGCCGAAGCAAGATCTCAAGGTTACTTGCGGGGTAAGGCAAACGAGATAAAGTCCACATTCAACGCAAAGAAGTCAGAGTTTAAAGTCTATAAATACTCATTGTACTCTTAGATCAAATCATCTTAGGTTTTATATAGACATAGCTAGAGTTCTTTGCCGCTGCCATGTTCTAAACTCTATTTGGGTTAGGGTTATGTTGTAAATTAGTTGTGAAACGATTGTATTAGATTTTGAGTTGTTTTCTTTTAATAAAATATTCCAAGTTTGCTTATTCTATGCACTTCATTCTTTCAATTAGTTCACATCAGTCAGTTGAGAGAATCCATTTGTTAGGCACGAAAGTGTAAGGCTCACGAAAGGGTTAAGCACGGTCACAACATGTTGGGGCGTGATTAACTTGGTTCCTAACAAGTTCACAAGTTTCAGCGGCTAAAAGGGATCACCAACCGAATTTACTAGCATGTGTTAGGTTCACGTTGAGATTGCTAGGTATTGCCTACGTCGCGCTAGGTTTCGAGCATCCTTGCCTAGAAATAGGGAGGATCACTGTCGACTATCTCGCCGAACTTGGAGTATCTTCCAGATTTGCCGCCAAGACTTATTTCCATTTCACCTGCCGAGACAGAGAAAGTTGCAAAATTAGTGACCCGTTGCGGCCGCGTGACAGAGTTGTAGCTTGCCGCCCGCCGAGGCAGCATATCGTGGCAGCACGAAACAATTCAGTCCTTTTACAACGCAGTTTCACACTAAGTGGCAGCATAACCCTGCCTGCTCTATCAATTTTAATCACCTCCTTTATTACTCGTGTTTTCATTTATTTTTCATCTCAACAATCAATTCACTTGTGTTTTTATTTTACCTTGTGCAGGAACTACAAAACGAACCAAGCTGTCCAATCCTCGTGGGATTCGACATCTTTTATACTATAACTTGGCAGGGGTGTGCACTTGCGCTCTCACAAAAAGGGAACACCTACTCGCCCTACATCCAGCTGGGCCAACGTTGGGTGATTTGACGCCTTTGGTCCAGGCGATGACTTGAGCTTTCTATGCATCCGTTGATGGAGTGTATGTGCAAGAATCAGCTGCTGGGAAAACGAGGTTGTTGTTAGAGCATTTGCATAGTTTGGGCGGTGTCCACTATCATGGTTTGCTACCTGAGGCATCCGAGGCTTGGATGGCCAGTGCGATCCGGATTTTGGAACATATGGGGTGTAATGATGCTTGTAAGTTTGGATGTGTTGTTTCCCTTTTGCAAGGTGATGCTTACAGTTGATGGACGACTGTAACTGCGGCTACGAAGCCTAATGATGTAGATTGGGAGTTTTTCTAAGCTTTCTTTAAGGAGAAGTATTTAGGGATAGATACTTGGATGATAAGAAATGCGAGTTAATGTCTTTGGTTTAGGGTAGCATGACTGTGGCTGAGTATGAGGTTCAGTTTGTTCGTTTGAGCCAGTATGTTGCTGATTTAGTGCCGAGTGATAGGCATCATTGTGACCATTGCCGTTATGGTTTGGTGCAAGAGGTGAAGACCTACATGTTGGCCTCTGATTATACGGATTTTGATGTGTTGGTTACACGGGCAAAGGATATTAAACAGAACTTGGGTTTTATCTTCTTGTGTGGGTGGTTCTGGCTCTGCTAAGAGAGTTGCAGACTCTATCTATAGTGGTGGTCAGTATAAGAGGCAACATGCTAAGAAGTACCTTCCTAATGCGAGACGTGGTGGAGGTAGGGTTGGGCGTGGAGCACATGGTCAAGGTGCTCAGGCTAGATCGACTTCTAATACTTGTTCGGTGTGCGGATCGCATGAGCATTTGAGGCGAGACTATCTGTGTTTGGCTCGTGAGGGACATGCTTCTGTTGCTATTGTGGCTAACTCTTGTTGGAGTTGTGGATCGGATGACCATTTGAGACGTGATTGTCTATTACTGGCTAGTGGTGGTTAGGCTAGGGCACCAATTTTCGCACCACGGAGAGGTCGTAGGCACGGTCGTGGTAACTTCCAGCATAGGGAGGATGGTCAGAGAACTGTGGCTCATGTAGTGGTGATTTAACCTAAGGGTGGTGGTCCTGCGAGGGTGTACGCACATCGCGAGGGACGCAATGACACAAATGCGATTGTAGGTACATTCACTTTGCAATCTTTGTCATTGTTATCTTTGATTGATTTTGATTCTACGCATTCATATATTTTGCGAGAGCATGCACATTTGCTTGATTTGCCGACTGAGTTATTAAATGTGGGAATGCAAGTAACTAGTTCTTTTGGTGAAACAGTTGTTACACAAAAATTGTTTAGGAGATGTCCTTTAACTGTTTGCGGTCAATTTGATGGAGTTGTCGTTTCATGGTTTTGATGTAATCTTGGGTATGGATTGGTTGTCGGAATATAGGGTTGTGGTTGATTTTGAAACCAAGCGAGTTATCCTAAAACTTGCTGATGATTGCGAAGTAGTAATTGTGGGTGAGAATGTTAAATTCTTGTCCAATGTTGTTTCAGCTCTGGAAGCGAGTCGTTTGATGGAATCAGGTTGTGAGGCTTTCTTGGCCTATGTTATGAATCCAGTATCAAAGGAAGTGCATGTTCAGGACATACGTACAGTATGTGAGTTTCCGGGTGTTTTTCAGAGGAATTGTCTTGTTTTTCGCTGAATAGGGAGGTTGAGTTTGGCATTGAGTTGTATGAAAATTTAGCTCTAGTGTCTATTGCTCCCTATCTTATGGCTCCAAAAGAGTTGAGACACAACTTCAGGAGTTGCTTGATCGAGGGTTTATTAGGCCTAGTGTTTCACCCTGGGGTGCGTCGGTGTTATTTGTGAAAAACAAGGATAGCATAATGCAAATGTGCATTGATTATCAGCAATTGAACAAGTTGACGGTTAAGAACAAGTTGACAATTAAGAACAAGTATCCTTTGCCAAGGATTGATGATCTATTTGAACAGTTTCGAGGTGCTTCGGTGTTTTCTATGATTGATTTGAGATCTGGATATTATCACTTTAAGGTGAAGGATGTAGATGTACCTAAGACTGCTTTTCGTACGAGGTATGGGCATTATGAGTTCTTGGTGATGTTGTTTGGTTTGACAAATGCACCTGCCGCATTCATGGATATGATGAATTGAGTATTTCACAAGTATTTGGATCAGTTTGTGGTTGTGTTTATTGATGATATCTTTGTGTACTCTCGTACCGAGGATGACCATGATAAACATTTGTGAATTTTGCTTCAGACCTTGTTGGATAATCAGCTTTACGCTAAGTTGAGCAAGTGTGAGTTTTGGCTTAAGGAAGTTGTTTTCCTTGGACATGTGGTGTCGGCCGAAGGAATTCGGGTTAATCCTCATAAGACTGAGGCAGTGATGGGTTGGAAATCACCTAAGCCGGTTTAAGAAGTTCGTAGTTTTCTTGGGTTGGTTGGTTATTAACGTAGGTTTGTGGATGGATTTTTGAAGATTTCTGCTCCGTTAACTAAGTTGTTGCAAAAGAATGTTCACTTTGAGTGGACAGATGATAGACAACGAGCTTTCGAGAAGTTGAAGGAAGCTTTGACGCAAGCTCCTATTTTTTTTCAACCTGAGTCGAGTAAGAAGTTTGTTATGTATAGTGATGCATCATATGTTGGTTTGGGTTGTGTGTTGATGCAAGGTGGAAAAGTTGTGGCTTATGCATCTAGGCAATTGAAGGTGCACGAGCGCAATTACCCTACCCATGATCTTGAACTTGCCGCAGTTGTGTTTACCTTAAATATTTGGAGGTATTATCTTTCTGGTGAGAAGTGTATTGTGTACACAGATAACAAGAGTTTAAAGTATTTGATTTCTCAAAATGATTTGAATCTTAGGCAACGTAGATGGTTGGAGTTGCTTAAGGATTACGATTTGACAATCGAGTATCACCCGGTAAGGCTAATGTTGTGGCGGATGCCTTGAGTAGGAAGGTTGCGGTGGAGTTAAGAGCAATGTTTGCACGGTTGAGTGTGACACAAGATGGTGGTCTTTTGGCCGAATTGCAAGTGAAGTCATCTTTGTCATAGTTAATAAAGGATAACCAAATTTTGCGTGTTTAGAATGCAACGCAAACGGTGCAAGTATACACGTCGCAAGTAATAAAGTGATATGGATCAAGTATCGTCTCCACATGGGATTTGTTTGGGCCACTTTGCTTTAGTTATCGCTTTGTAAAAATAAATAGAATTGATGGTGATGAATATCAACTAAAATAAAGTAAGTAAAGTAAATAAATATAAGAGAGTAATCGATTTAAGAGAGTATGTCGGGTTATCGTGAGTTGTGGTATGATGATTGAATGAACCGTTGTGGTAATTGATAGCAAGTGTAGCTCAATCGCCTTAAACAAATAGCGTCAATCGAATTTCCTAGGCAATTGTCATTGCCTGGGTAATTTGAAATGGTGCGATTGCATGGGCGACTTCCTTCAAAGTTTGGCAGAGTGTTCTTCAATGTCTCCTTGTTATTCCTAACCCGAAAAACTAGTCAATGGTGCACGCCTTGGTAATACATCCACGCGTTAAATCTTGGGTGAACAAAAACCAATCTTACGCTCCTCTTAGCCATTGAAATCCAAATTTTATCCCTAAGTTGGATTAACCTCCATTAACGTCTTGTTGAATGAAGATCATGTTCATTCGTTTCTTGAATCTAACTCTCCCGATATTAGATAAATGGATATCTCTCGAGTTCCTCTCCCAATTCACTCGGCATCAAAATAAGAACCAAGAATGAACAAACTTTGAATTCAAATTGCAACTCAAAAACCTTAAAAAATCTAATAATTTATTAAAACCACAAACTCAAAATAACCCAAGCCAATTTACATCAATTCATGGTTGGGTTCGAAAGATATACAAAAGATATATTATCAGCCATGGATCGCATAATAATAATAATAATAATAATAATAATAAGAAGAAGAAGAAGAAGAAGAAGAAGAAGAACGTGCGATCTGCTCTCTCTTGTCGAACTCCCCCTCATCTTGTGTTGTGTGATTTGATCTCTATTTATAGGAGAAGATTCGATTAGTTGTTTGTTGATAGGAGGATTTGATTTGTGTTGGAATCTCTTGGAGTTAGAATTCCTATCCGATCATACTCTATTAATTCTGCATAATTGTTGTTGATGTGGTTGAGTTTTAGTTGGAATAAAATTGAATAAAAGAGATATTAAATCAATTTTATTTTTATCCTCAAACTCTTCACAAATTTGCCTTCATATCCCTTCAAACTCTGCGTGGAAGTCCTGATTTTGGGGGCTTTATCCCTTGACTTTCGCACTTATCCAGAAATTAGGGCAGACTTATTGAGTATTGTCAGTGATTGCCACAGCAACTGGTTCAGCAAGTCCTTCATAATTCTCCTGAATTGCCTCAGCAATTTGCACCTTGTCACGACAATCTTAACCTGCACAAAATAAAGCACCAAAACAGCGACTTTTCCACGAAAAACCAACAAAATGTAATACTAAGCTCATGAATCAAGGAAACTGGGAAACTATGCATGAATGCCTATGAATGAAACTTAAAATGAGCCTAAGTCTAACAATAATATGAGTAAAAAGGGTAGAAAATATAGTACTTTTACACACTTAATAGAAACCTTATGATGGGGAAGTGGTGACGCATGTTAAGGATATTATGGATGATAATCTGACGGGTTTTCATTTTAATGATTATGGAGTGTTGTGTTTCAAGGATGGGATAGTAGTGCCTAATGATGATGAGTTGAGGTGTACCATTTTGATCGAAGCGTATAGTAGTCATTTTTCTATGCATCCCGGTAGTACTAAGATGTATCGAGGCTTGAAAGAAGACAATTGGATTGGTCTAAAGAAAGATGTGGCTGGTTTTGTTGCTAACTGCATGGTGTGTCAGCTTGTTAAGGCTGCACATCAGTTTCCTTCTGGGTTGTTGCAACCATTGAGGATACCAGAATGGAAATGGGAGAGAGTCACTGTGGATTTTGCGTCTGGGTTGCCGTTAACACCAACTAAGAAGGATTATATTTGGGTGATTGTTGATCGGTTTACGAAGTGTGCACATTCTGTGCTTGTGCATATGACGTATACTTTGGATAAGTTGGCGAATTTGTATATCGCTGAGATTGTGCGTTTGCACGGAGTGCCCAAGTCTATAGTTTCGGATAGAGATCTACGGTTTATAGTGAGGTTTTGGGAGTGTTTACATCGAGCTTTGGGTGCACGATTAATTTTCAGCACTTCGTATCATCCCTAGTCAGATGGTCAGTCTGAACGTGTGATTCAGGTCTTGGAAGATATGTTAAGATGTTGTGTCATTGAGTTCCAAGGAACCTGGTAGAAACAGTTGCCTTTGGTAGAGTTTGCATACAATAACAGTTACCAAGCTAGTATGCAAATCGCACCGTATGAAGCCTTGTATGGTAGGAGATATCGTACGCCTTTGTGTTGGGTTGAGGTTGGGGAAAAGTATGTTTCCTTGCCTGATGTGTTGAAAAGCACAAATGAGAAAGTGAATCTTATTTGTGATCGTCTAAAAGTTGTCTTAGATCGTCAGAAATTCTACGCGGATTTGAGGCGTAGAAAGATTGAGTATGCGATTGGTGATCACGTGTTTTTGAAAGTGTCGCCTTGGAAGACTCTCCCCCCATTGCCTTTATTATCTATAGATATAAACCAAGACATACTTCTCAAGTGGAGCTCTTCTTGAATCCCTTGCTTCTTGCTGTCCCAACTTCAAATATATGCATTGATGGACAAAAAGAAGCGTAAGCACATAATGCTTAGTGAGGAATGCTCAAAACCAAAACACCATCAATGCAGCGAATCATAAAACCTTCTTTAAATGTAGATACAATTCAATAAACCAAAGCATTGGTTGAAAACTTTCTTTGAAACAACATTGCTTTAAATCATGCATTGCTCAACATGAAAACCAACCTTTAACTTTGAAATGCTAAACAACTCACCCCAAACCACATTCTTGCAAAAACTATCATTTAAACCTTTCCATGCATGAACACTTCATGCAAAGTTCAACTCGATTTCCTTGGAAAACACTTCCACTTCACAACATACTATTCTCATGCTTGATGATCATTTCAAAGCATAATGCCTTTTGAAAACCAAATGTTCCTTCTATCTATTTCATACATTCAACAAATGCAAAACACATGAACTACAAAAGTAACATTTGCATTACATGCCTTTTTAAAACAAGCCTTCACAAGACTTCAATGCACTTATGAGATTCTATGCACATATGCACCATTCACAATAGAAGATATACATTTGCTCATGCTTAACAAGTATCACTTGCATTCTTGCATCATTTACATATTTCCCATGCAACCTTGCATCATTTTCAAGCATCTCTCGCTTCATTACATTCAAATACATTATATTGGCTTTCAAGTGATAGTTCACGAACCATTTCAACACAAGACACAATCGGATACGCGGATTACAAGCGTTGTCCCACACGCTTCATACACACTACCGACTTACAAGGTGGAGTTTATCGGTACAATCACAACCCCTCAACACCCGTGATGGAGTTTAACGGTACAATCACAACCCCTCAACATCACTTATCGGTAGTTGTATAACCCACTAACGAGAGTACGGGACACATAACACAAGATCCACAAACGAACTTTTAACCACCGTTGTGACCTTAACAAGATCCACACACGGACTTTTAACCACCGTTGTGACCTTAACAAGATCGACACACGGACTTTTAACCACTGTTGTGACCTTAACAAGATCCACACACAGACTTTTAACCACCGTTGTGACCTTAACAAGATCCACACACGGACTTTTAACCACCGTTGTGACCTTAACAAGATCCACACACGGACTTTTAACCACCGTTGTGACTTTAACAAGATCCACACACGGACTTTTAACCACCATTGTGATCTTACCTCTCTCGCTAGGATACTTGGATGGAGTTTACGGTACAATCACAACCCCTCAACATCCAAGGCGACTTTACTTACGGTGCACCCAATCCTATAGCCGGCTAACTATATCCGATTCAAGTACTTTAAAACCAATTCATCACTTGCCAATACACATCAAATACCATCATCAATTCACTGTTTTAAAACATTAAACAAAGCCATTAAACACCATGCATCATTACCAATTTAACAACATGCCAAAACAAGGATCTCTTACCTTGAGCATCATTCAACACATGGCTTTCAAAACCAGCATTAACCATGCTAAAACATGCTTTCAAAACAGAATTTAAACATGCAAATTATAACCAATGCATCAAACCACTTCTTAGTACATCAAAGGGAGTTTTTCCGAAAACTTACTCTTGAGCTTAGCTAAGTTGTTTAGACTTAAACTAAGCTCCCAAAACCTCCAAATAATCGTTTCAAAACTGAAAACCCAACTCCACTCACCGATTACGTTTCGCATGCTTGCCGAAACGCCAATCAAGCCTCCGAATCAACTCCAATAGTATCCGAAGATGTCTCCCCTGTTTTAAACACATCAAAGCAGAGGATTAATGCATCATCATGCATTAAAATCTCCAGCCATCACACCTAAACTCGCTGCTCTACCCAAAACCAACATTTCGGCTACCAAACACAACCAAAATCACCTCCAAACTCTTCCAAAACTTAACCCAGCCAAGATCCATCACTTCTAACCATTTCTATAACAGAACACCAAAAACACCTTAACTCGGCCTTATACCTCCAGTTATAATAGAACACCAAAAACACCTCAAAAACCACCATTTTCATAAGCAAAAACTTAGGAAATTCAACCTATTCGGGATTGCATTGATAAAACATCATTTCAACATCATTAGACATCCAAAATAAATTAAAGAATCATCTCAAAACAGAGCCCAATCAATCACAACGAAATTCTTCAAGATTTCTTCCAAATCTTGAGTTTTAAGCCAAAATCAAGTTTCTAACATTAAAACCATTTACAAAACTTAAATTAAGGATTGACAACTTGGGAATTTCAGTAAAGAACTGAGTATTTAGAGGAGAAGAACAATCTAACCTATAAATGGTGATTTCTCTTTGATTCGAGCCAATTTCCTTGAAAATTCAATGAGGAAATCAAAAGGATTTGATGCAAGATTGTTTGGGAACTAATTGATGATAGAAAACTCATAATTTTAAGTGAAGATCAATGCAAAAGTTGCTGGAGAAATAGTGTTTGGATGATGGAATTTTGAGAGAAAAAGGAATGAGAAAAAATTTAGGAAAAGGTAGTTATGAAATTCCAAAAAGTAGTTTCTCTTTTCATTTAATTAATTAAAACATTAATTAATTCACTCAAATTGAGGAAAAATCTGGAGAAATCATTTTTAGGTATATTAGCTCCTTAAAGATTCAAAGTTTCAATCCTTACAAAACAGTCACCACTAAACTTTTCAAAAATCGTATTTTAGTCACTACTCCGAAATGTAGTATTTCCAAACCTTATTTTGTAAAATTGATTTCACCACTCTCTTATATATATTAAAAGAGGATTCTTAAGTATTTTTCCATATTTTTAAAGTATCCCGGACTAGGCTTTCCCTAAAACCTCCTTTTATATTCGAACCGTTTCTCAGACCGGTCCGATTCAGACACTAAACTTCTAAGCCCAAATTTGGGGTGTTACATTACATGTCCAAATATGCATCTCAAACTTGTACAAAACCAGAAAATACGAAACAAACCACATGCATAATATTGGACACCCTCATTGCCTTTATTACCCTAGTCCAAAACCAAACCTTACCTTCAATCAAAGTCTTCCACCGATCCCCTTGCAAGTGCTGCCTCCAAAGCTTAAATTGTCTGCATTGATGAACAAAGAGAGCATAAGCATACAAGCTTAGTGAGAATTGCTCAAACCAAAAACATCATCAATGCACAAAACCATTTTTCATTATTTTCAAAACCATCATGCTTCCTTTGACAAAACATGCACTTTAACCTCAAAACCCTTGTAATAATCATCATGCAACATGGTAAATATAAATCCAACAATTAAACCACTGCTACTCATAATACAAGCCTTCCAAGCATAATCACCTTTATGCTAAGCTTAAACCAAAACATGCATCTTTCAAATTATGCATTAACAACATTTTCCATAATGTTTCATTTCATTATATTGGCTGACAAGTGACAAACAACAATCTCAAAAACATATATCAGATACACGGATTACGAAGGGTTGTCCCACACCCTTCATACACTCTACCAGCAACACAAGGCTCACACACGAGAGCGACCCTCCATCGTTGTGACACCCATGGTGGAGTATTCGGTACAATTACAACCCCTCAACACCATTCATCGGTAGATATATAACCCACTAACGAGAGATGAGACACACACAAGGTTCACACCCGGGAGCTACCCTCAACCGTTGCAACCTTAAACAATCCTCAATCGTTAGGGTACTTGGATGGAGTATTCGGTACAATCACAACCCCTCAACATCCAAGGCGACTTGTTTATAGTGCACTCAATCCTATAGCTGGCTTACTATATCCGATTTCATTTAAAAAAACATTTTATACAACATCACTTGCCAATATAATCCATATCACATGCATACCTCACTATTTTTACAAAGCATTCATGATAAGCCATAAATAAAGCATTAAGCCATGCTTCTAACCTCATCCATCAACACATGCATTAAAGGATCACTTACCTAGTGCATCCTTAATCCACATGGCATCATCAACCTCATTTCACATATTCAAAAAATGCTTTAAAATAGTAGGTAAATGCAATTAAAACCAAGTGCAATAAAAGGTTCAAAACTAGCACAATCCGAGAGAGAAATTCACTTTACTTACTTTCAAACTTAGTAAAGCGTTTCATGCTCTTACTAAGTTCCCCAAAACCTTTTCTAAACGTTTCCATGCTCGAAAACCAAGTTCCACTCACCAACTTGCGAAACCACACTTGCCGACGCAACTATCGATCGTTCGAAGCCTCCAAAATCACTTCGTTTGATTCCGAAATATTATCCTATGTTTTCAACACATTAAAAAAGAGGTTCAATGCATTAAAATGCATCCAAAACTCCAGCACTCAAAGGAATTCCCACAGCCCTGCTCTAAAGCACCAAAACACCCATCCGAAATAACCGAAAACTCAATCGATTGACCTTTAACCTCAGTCCAGCCATTACCCAACACCTCTAACACATTTTAGGCATTAATCAACATCCAAAAACAACCTAAAACCGTCATTATACCTCCAGCAACTCGGATTCCTCAAGAACACCACAAAAACTCACCCAAAAGCACTTCAAAACTAAGGATCTCAAGGATTTCGGGATCTATATGATTAAGACTCCACTTTAACACCAAAAACCTTTCAAAACTCATTTAGAAACAATTTCAAACCAACCATTTAAATCAAACTCTAAAAATCACATTAAAATCCATTTTTCAATCAAGATTTCAAGAGTTTATCAATCTAAGAACAAAACCTCAATCAAAATCAGTATTAAAGAGTCAAATATCTTTGGAATTTCATTAAAGAACTTGGATTAGAGGGTTAGCATGAAAATTACCTCAAATCCTTGCTTCTCCTCTGATTTGGCAAGATTTGCTTGAAGAAACTTGAAGGAAAATGAAAGTAATCAATAAGGAAAAGAATAGAAATCAAAAGAGGATTTGAGAGAAAAGAATTTCTGGAAAATTTGAGAGGAAAGGGAGATTGTTTAGCTGAAGTGAAAGGGAGAAATGAAAAGCTCGTCAAAAATTTTGTTAACCGATTAACTAACTTTCCTTTAATTAATTAAAACCCTTTTTTAATTATTTTATAAACATTTAAAACACATGCGAAATTAGGGAAAAGTCATAATTGCCAAGTAGCTCCCTAAAGATTCTAAGATTTTGACTCTTCTTGAAAAACGCATTTTCCCAACTTTTAAATCTTTACATTTTGGTCACTGCCTAAAATGTATACTTTCGAAAACCCGTTTTGTAAAATTGATTTAACCAACCTCTTAAATATAATTTAAGAGGATTTTAGGAATTTTTACCATATTTTTATCCCATGTCGAACCCTGATTTCCCTAAACCACCTTTTAATGATTCAAACAACCGACACCGGTTCCACCGGCCCAACCCGATTTGCCAAAACATCTAAGCCCAAAACCGATGCATTACAAGAAGAGGGAGTCATAGAAGGGAGCCTTGTCGAACCTTGAATCATTAGTTTACTGCCCAGACAATCACTTGCTCTCTGCCGAGGCGGGCGACTACCGAGGCATAATTGTGGGCGGCTGTTGAAAGTTGTTCAGTTGATCTGTAAAACTGTGCTGAGACAGTACATCAATTCTCTACACTATGAAACATCCAATACCGACCTATTCTCTCACTCTGATTTCTCAATTTACTTTACTTGTTTTAGTTTAGCTTCAATCGAACCAACTTCTCTTATATGTGTTTTTATTTTATTTGTGCAGAAAGGTGAACTCCGAAAAGCTGTCCCAATCCCTGTGGAGACGATATCTTAAATACTATAACTTTGGCACTGTGTATACTTGCACGCTAATTGCGCGTCACTTTTGCACGCAACAATGATATTTCAGTCTCCGGAGATGACTTCGAGTCATGCTTGGGTAATTTAGAAAAGGCGCTTAAGAGTTGTGAAAAAACAAACTTAGTGCTCAATTGGGAGAAGTGCCATTCTATAGTAGCCGAAGGGACCGTCTTAGGCCACAAGATCTCACAAAAAAGGATAGAGGTTGACAAAGCGAAGGTTAAAGTGATCGAGAAACTGCCGGGGATTGGTAACAGCAAATTTCATTTTTCAATTTATGCACCTTTTATTTACTTTTATCTTTATTTTTAATCGAAAAAATTACCGTGTCCTTTGCGAGTGTATGACCAGGGCAATCCCTAAAGGAAATCTCCTCATTTACGACGATTTCGAACGTGAAGCAAGAAGGATTAAGAAGGAGCTCAGAGAAGTCCTAAAACAAAACAAAGAAGACAAAGGAAAAGTAAAGATAAACATGGTAAACGAGGACCCACCAAACAATGCCGCACATTGCAGGGGCAGGCAACAGAACTTGCCGCCCAGAGGTCTGCAAGACCTACCATGGCAGGACCCCCTTGATCTGCCCAGGCAACCCCAGCCCGCTCGAACTACCAGAGAATATCTCGAGCACGACTTCCGAGGGTTTGGCCCAATAGTGACAGAACCTGACATAGGGGCGGATCATTTTGAATTAAAGCTCGTTATGTTCAACATGGTAAACACACTAGGGCACTTTGGAGGGACTACCACAGAAGATGCTCGAAAGCATTTACGAGGATTCCTGGACATTTTCCGAGCATTCAAGATAGATGGTGTCCACCAGGATGTATTGAGGCCGAGGTTATTCCCCTATTCACTGAGGGATAGGGCGAAATAGTGGTTGAATAACCAGCCAGACGGATCTTTTAATACATGGACGAAACTCTGCAAAGATTTTCTAGACCGTTTCAGCCCGTCCAACGTTATTGATAGGCTGCGGAATGAGATCACAGCCTTTAGACAAGGGGATGATGAGCCGATGTATGAAGCATGGGAGCGGTACCAACAAATGCTGAATAACTACCCGCTACATGGTCTTCCGACTTGGACGCAGGTATCCATATTCTACAACGGGGTTAACTACCCAACTCGGATGATGATATATGCCTCGGCCAATGGGATCATTCTCGACACACCCCCAGAGGAAGCACTGCAGCTGCTGAACCAAGCCGCTAAAAATGACTACAAATACCCGAGAGCCCGCCGAGGTGGCACAAGGCGGCCAACCACTGTAAATGAGGTAGAAGCCTCAGAATCTATTAGCGCCCGCCTCGATACACTGACGAAGCTGATAATGAAGATTGTGCAACCCCCTGGGAAGGTCTATGAGGAAAAGGCTATGGAGCCATTCTGTGGTGAATGTGGGGGCAACCATGATTCCTCTGATTGCACAACAACTACTAACTACATGGGAGGATATGAGAGGAATAGCAGGCCTGCCTAGAACACCTACAATCCTGGATGGAAGAACCATCCCAACTTCTCCTGGAGCAATCCGATGACAGCTGCAAACCCACAACAGCTGCAGGGAGGCTACCAACAGAACAAGTCACAAAACAATAACTCACTAGAAGCAACCTTACACACTTTCTTGTATAGAACTAGTGACTTTATTGTTCGTACAAATAAATTTATTGATAAAACTGAGTCTTTTATGGACAGGACGGAGATGCAGATGAACAGTCCAGAGGCTGCTATAAAGAACCTAGAGACCCAATTTGGGTAATTTACTAAGATATACAGTAGCCAGACAATGGGAGTAGTATCCAACAGCTCAGAGGCAACAGCCAGACCCACTTATGAGCAGTGCAAAGCCATATCTACAAGAAGTGGGAAGCAGCTGGATGAACCCATGGTGGAGACACAACCAGAAGTCAAGTCGGTCCAGAAAAAGAAGCCTGGCGCAGCAGCACTAACACTAGCTGCCCCAGCGGCAAAGCAAAACAATGATCCTGAAACAGAGGATCCTCCCCAGACTAAGCCCCCAAGCAAGGAGAATATAGATGACATATGTCTGCCAGCACCATTCCCCCAAAGGCTCAAGCAACAACAACAAGAGCATCAGTTCAGACACTCCTGAATATTCTGAAACATGTGCACATCAACATACCTCTAATTGAAGCCATTCAAAGTATGCCAAACATCTCAGAGACATGGTTTTTAAGAAAAAAAGGATTGGGGAGTTTGAAACAGTGGCTGTCACTGAAGAGTGCATGGCAATGCTGCATAACAAGCTGCCGCCCAAGCAGACAGATCTGGGCAGCTTTGTTATCCCATGCAGGATAGGTAGCAAACATGAAACCAGAGCCCTATGCGACTTGGGAGCCAGCATCAACCTGATGCCTAAAGCCGTCTTCGATAATCTAGGTATTGGGCCTGCCAAACCTACCTCCATCATGCTTAAACTAGCTAACCATTCATTTGTAAAACCAGAGGGAAAGATCGAAGACATCCTGGTATAGGTGGGCAACCTGATTCTCCCCGCCGACTTCCTTATCTTAGATTGCGAGGCTGATGAAAAAGCCCCTATCATCCTTGGACGACCATTCTTGGCCACGGGCAGAACGCTTATAGATGTGGAACTTGGGGAAATGACAATGAGGGTGGAGGACCAGAGCATCAAGATGAATGTGCTACAACCCTCAGAAGAAGGAAAAGGAAGCCCATATGAAAGAGCTGCCAAAATCAGCGTGGAAACAGACCAGGGCAGCAACTGCCGCGACAGACCAAAGGGCAGACTTAAGGACCCAGTCACGCAGCACTTGAAGGAACAAGAGGACCCTCCAGGAGGAAAGAAAAGGTCAAACCACCTTAGGAAGTGGTTATGTGTGGGAGATGCACCCAAATGCACTCCCAACATAACTTAATTTTTATTATTCTTATTTTTTATGCATTAGGATTGGAATTTATTTTATTTTAGGATTAGATTAGTTTTCAGAATTTTTATTTTTTTAGAAAATATTTAATTATTTTTATTTCCATTTTTATTATTTTTGATTATTTTTACTTCATGTTAGGGAATAAAAGAGTAGGAACAAAAAGAAGTCCCAGCAAGGAGTCCGCCCACTTTCCCACCGAGACAGCAACCAGCGCGACAACGTATAACGGCTAGTTTGTCGTCAACGGTTAGCTGCCAACGACTCTGAGAATAACGGGCAGAAAATCACGTAACATGCGCAAGAAAATCGGACCGTTGGGCATTTAATGCTACCATGGCATCTCTTGGCAACTCCTATTTATACCCCACTCACTCACTTCATTTTAATTTACTTTCACCTTTTGCTATCTTCTTTCTGATTCCCCTACTCTCCCATTATTTTTCTTTCTAGTTTCAGCTACATTCAATCATTAACATGGCATCAGCATCAAAACAAAAACCCACCTACAAGAAATTTTGCTACAAGGAGGACGACGAGAGATACAGAAGCAAATTCTCTAAGCAGGCAGTATGGGAGGAGCAAGGCTTCCATTACACACGCAAACGGGAGACCGCGACCTAGAGCATGCCATGTTCGAAACCATCCACAACAAGGGATGTGAGATGTTTGCTCAGCAGACAAAAATAGCCAACATCACCATAGTTAGGGAATTCTACTCCCATTAGCCCTGCCCGGAGAAACCATTTGTCTTTGTCCGCGGGGAACCGGTCAAACTAAATGTTGCTGTCATCAACAGGTACTATGGCCTTGATATGGAAGACAACCCTCATGGGGAGTGGAGGCAGTCACTGATGGATGCCGACTATGAGAAAATCAAGGCCAAATTCCGCAAGCCCAACACACCATTGCTGGGAGGAAAACATGTAGGATCTGTCCAGCGCCGCCACCTGCTGCCCGAGGCCATGCTATAGAACACCTTTGTAAAAAGGCGTATGCTGCCCACATCCCACAACTCAACCGTCAACCGGTCGCACCTCGCCCTAATTTACAGTATCCTGATAAACCGGACGATAAACATAGGGGAAATCATCTGTATAGAAATCCACAACTGCTTCAAAAAGAAGAAAGGCGGGTTGTACTTCCTGTCCCTCATCATAGGTCTCTACACCAACTTTAGTGTCCCGACAGATCCCATAGATGAGTTAACGACTGCCAAAGAAGGCTAGACCAAAAAGGTCCGCATCCAGATGATGCAGGATGCAGAAAAAGAGCCAACAACGCTCAGCCAGCCTTCAGCCACACAACCTTCAGCAACAACTCCCCTAGCAGTACTGAAGCTGCCCCAAACAAGGAATTCCTCACACTGCTGCACATCCTTCTAGACAGCACAAAGCGCATCGAACAACAACAGTTGGCCTTCATGAAATACGTGGGGAGGCCCAAGAAGCTCTAGTGGCTTATTTTCTGCAGAAATTTCCTGGTGATATAGCCACCCTGCCGCCATACCCTACAGAGCTTGCAGCAGCATCCCAAGCACAAGGAACACAACCAGTCGCCGCTGCCCGCCAGACTGACCACCAGGTGCCCTCTCCGATGCACTATCCAACTTACTCAGCCACCACCCTATCCAACATAGTGGCAGACTCCCCCGAGAGGCACCAACAACACTTCTCCCTTGCCTGCACAGTGAAGATAGTGGAAAACACCTCCTTATCAGAGGAAATTGAGCAACAGCCGCAGGAGACAGAAGCAGCAGTGGTAGCAGCAACAACAGCCATCCCAATGGAATTTATCCCCCCAGCAGTACCACGAAGGAAGAAACTAGGAAGAGGAAGCGGCACATCATCGCCGCCAAGCCCGTGGACTTCGAGACGGAGTCAGAAGAGAGTGACGCATCTCTTACCGCTCCCCCTACCGAAACTTAATAAGAGCCACACCATATGCCGAAAAGAGTCCAGCCACCACGGAAAGCAAAACCTCACCTACTAAGACCGCCGCCAGGACATTTGTCGGCCGCCGCTACGCCATCCAAACATCTTCCTCCTCTTCAACAGAAAAGACTCCAACCTCCTCTTAACCCTCAACAAACCTTTAGTTTATTTTATTTTCTTTCTCTTTTCTGTTTTCTTTTATTTTTATTTTTAACTTGTATTTATTTTTCTGTTTTGTGCATTGAGGGCAATGCCCATCTCGAGTTTGGGGGAGATAGCTCTCGCATCATTTGTCTAGGCATCCTTTGTTGCATATAGGTTGCATTGTACTTACCTTAGTAATAATCAGAAAAGAAAAGTTTTTTATGACTTGTGCCTATGATAGGATAACCGATCAATTTATTTTCGCACCTAACTAAAAATTGAACTTAAACTTGGGGAACGCATGAAATATGACTTAGATTTTTTTCCTTCTTGCCTAAAAATGTCAAAACACCTTTGTTACTTGCTGAATGTATTAAAATATTTGATGAACATAGCATGTTTATTTTTAGAATTCTTTGCAAAATTCTAACGATGACTACAGGTAGCCACCGAGGCAGGCAAAAGATACAGGAAATTACAGCACTGCCACGACAGCAGAGGTAAAAACAAAGAACAATGATGTTTTACCCTAGAGGTGCCCACAACAGGCTTTAGGAAGAATCATGTGCGAGGACACTCCTCTGCTATCAAAGTCCATGAATATGAAAGCCTTGAAGTGATGGAAAAATTAGCATGAGTGAATGAAAGCCTTCACGAGATGACTCTACTCTAAGGGTTCGGGGTTCTGTAGTTTGCTCCTATCTCAACTTCAAACCTAGAAGAGTAGTTGTGATAAGCTGAAGCCCTCTCTACCATGATTGAAAACAATGTGTTTAATTGTGCTGCCGAGGCAGCAACCTTTAAATCACAGCATCATCTTTGTTTAATTATTTATTCTGCATATTCTGCCTGTTTACAAACATGCACATACCACACTGCATTAGAAATTTAATTCTGAGTTATTTTCTTGCTTATTTCCCTTCACTAATTTAATATAGGTGTCACGGCCTTGAGGCATAAAATCAAGTTAAAAACAAGTTTTTCTTTCTAATTATTATTAGAGCAAGTATTTTAGGTTGCATTGCTTAAGGACAAGCAATAGTTTGAGTTTGGGGGTGTGTAAAGTGTCCATAAGTCCTATATTTCATGCACATTCCACCTCTTATTATTACTGTTTTCAAGCTCATTTTAGGCATAAGTAGGTTCATTCATTGCAATTTTACAGTATTTCCTCGTTTTACCTTGCTTTTATAGATTATCGTTTATTTGGTAAACAATAGATATTGTTTTAGTGTATTTTTGTAAGTAGGTACTAAAAGGCTGAAAGAGGGAACCGAGGAGCTGAGGATGTAGTGCTGAGGAAGCAAACCTAGGAGTTGTACTGATGCAGTTCCAGCAGAAGACAGTTGCTGTCGAGTAGCTACCGAGTAAAGTTGTTGCCAACCTTGCTGCCCACGACAGCTGACTATAGAGTTGGACAATCGGAGTGTGATTTGTAGAGCTTAAATTCCTGAATCTATTGCTGCCATCCACTTAATTTTCTGACATCAGTAGCAGCAGCCAGAGCTGCCGAAGCAAGATCTCAAGGTTACTTGCGGGGTAAGGCAAACGAGATAAAGTCCACATTCAACGCAAAGAAGTCAGAGTTTAAAGTCTATAAATACTCATTGTACTCTTAGATCAAATCATCTTAGGTTTTATATAGACATAGCTAGAGTTCTTTGCCGCTGCCATGTTCTAAACTCTATTTGGGTTAGGGTTATGTTGTAAATTAGTTGTGAAACGATTGTATTAGATTTTGAGTTGTTTTCTTTTAATAAAATATTCCAAGTTTGCTTATTCTATGCACTTCATTCTTTCAATTAGTTCACATCAGTCAGTTGAGAGAATCCATTTGTTAGGCACGAAAGTGTAAGGCTCACGAAAGGGTTAAGCACGGTCACAACATGTTGGGGCGTGATTAACTTGGTTCCTAACAAGTTCACAAGTTTCAGCGGCTAAAAGGGATCACCAACCGAATTTACTAGCATGTGTTAGGTTCACGTTGAGATTGCTAGGTATTGCCTACGTCGCGCTAGGTTTCGAGCATCCTTGCCTAGAAATAGGGAGGATCACTGTCGACTATCTCGCCGAACTTGGAGTATCTTCCAGATTTGCCGCCAAGACTTATTTCCATTTCACCTGCCGAGACAGAGAAAGTTGCAAAATTAGTGACCCGTTGCGGCCGCGTGACAGAGTTGTAGCTTGCCGCCCGCCGAGGCAGCATATCGTGGCAGCACGAAACAATTCAGTCCTTTTACAACGCAGTTTCACACTAAGTGGCAGCATAACCCTGCCTGCTCTATCAATTTTAATCACCTCCTTTATTACTCGTGTTTTCATTTATTTTTCATCTCAACAATCAATTCACTTGTGTTTTTATTTTACCTTGTGCAGGAACTACAAAACGAACCAAGCTGTCCAATCCTCGTGGGATTCGACATCTTTTATACTATAACTTGGCAGGGGTGTGCACTTGCGCTCTCACAAAAAGGGAACACCTACTCGCCCTACATCCAGCTGGGCCAACGTTGGGTGATTTGACGCCTTTGGTCCAGGCGATGACTTGAGCTTTCTATGCATCCGTTGATGGAGTGTATGTGCAAGAATCAGCTGCTGGGAAAACGAGGTTGTTGTTAGAGCATTTGCATAGTTTGGGCGGTGTCCACTATCATGGTTTGCTACCTGAGGCATCCGAGGCTTGGATGGCCAGTGCGATCCGGATTTTGGAACATATGGGGTGTAATGATGCTTGTAAGTTTGGATGTGTTGTTTCCCTTTTGCAAGGTGATGCTTACAGTTGATGGACGACTGTAACTGCGGCTACGAAGCCTAATGATGTAGATTGGGAGTTTTTCTAAGCTTTCTTTAAGGAGAAGTATTTAGGGATAGATACTTGGATGATAAGAAATGCGAGTTAATGTCTTTGGTTTAGGGTAGCATGACTGTGGCTGAGTATGAGGTTCAGTTTGTTCGTTTGAGCCAGTATGTTGCTGATTTAGTGCCGAGTGATAGGCATCATTGTGACCATTGCCGTTATGGTTTGGTGCAAGAGGTGAAGACCTACATGTTGGCCTCTGATTATACGGATTTTGATGTGTTGGTTACACGGGCAAAGGATATTAAACAGAACTTGGGTTTTATCTTCTTGTGTGGGTGGTTCTGGCTCTGCTAAGAGAGTTGCAGACTCTATCTATACTGGTGGTCAGTATAAGAGGCAACATGCTAAGAAGTACCTTCCTAATGCGAGACGTGGTGGAGGTAGGGTTGGGCGTGGAGCACATGGTCAAGGTGCTCAGGCTAGATCGACTTCTAATACTTGTTCGGTGTGCGGATCGCATGAGCATTTGAGGCGAGACTATCTGTGTTTGGCTCGTGAGGGACATGCTTCTGTTGCTATTGTGGCTAACTCTTGTTGGAGTTGTGGATCGGATGACCATTTGAGACGTGATTGTCTATTACTGGCTAGTGGTGGTTAGGCTAGGGCACCAATTTTCGCACCACGGAGAGGTCGTAGGCACGGTCGTGGTAACTTCCAGCATAGGGAGGATGGTCAGAGAACTGTGGCTCATGTAGTGGTGATTTAACCTAAGGGTGGTGGTCCTGCGAGGGTGTACGCACATCGCGAGGGACGCAATGACACAAATGCGATTGTAGGTACATTCACTTTGCAATCTTTGTCATTGTTATCTTTGATTGATTTTGATTCTACGCATTCATATATTTTGCGAGAGCATGCACATTTGCTTGATTTGCCGACTGAGTTATTAAATGTGGGAATGCAAGTAACTAGTTCTTTTGGTGAAACAGTTGTTACACAAAAATTGTTTAGGAGATGTCCTTTAACTGTTTGCGGTCAATTTGATGGAGTTGTCGTTTCATGGTTTTGATGTAATCTTGGGTATGGATTGGTTGTCGGAATATAGGGTTGTGGTTGATTTTGAAACCAAGCGAGTTATCCTAAAACTTGCTGATGATTGCGAAGTAGTAATTGTGGGTGAGAATGTTAAATTCTTGTCCAATGTTGTTTCAGCTCTGGAAGCGAGTCGTTTGATGGAATCAGGTTGTGAGGCTTTCTTGGCCTATGTTATGAATCTAGTATCAAAGGAAGTGCATGTTCAGGACATACGTACAGTATGTGAGTTTCCGGGTGTTTTTCAGAGGAATTGTCTTGTTTTTCGCTGAATAGGGAGGTTGAGTTTGGCATTGAGTTGTATGAAAATTTAGCTCTAGTGTCTATTGCTCCCTATCTTATGGCTCCAAAAGAGTTGAGACACAACTTCAGGAGTTGCTTGATCGAGGGTTTATTAGGCCTAGTGTTTCACCCTGGGGTGCGTCGGTGTTATTTGTGAAAAACAAGGATAGCATAATGCAAATGTGCATTGATTATCAGCAATTGAACAAGTTGACGGTTAAGAACAAGTTGACAATTAAGAACAAGTATCCTTTGCCAAGGATTGATGATCTATTTGAACAGTTTCGAGGTGCTTCGGTGTTTTCTATAATTGATTTGAGATCTGGATATTATCACTTTAAGGTGAAGGATGTAGATGTACCTAAGACTGCTTTTCGTACGAGGTATGGGCATTATGAGTTCTTGGTGATGTTGTTTGGTTTGACAAATGCACCTGCCGCATTCATGGATATGATGAATTGAGTATTTCACAAGTATTTGGATCAGTTTGTGGTTGTGTTTATTGATGATATCTTTGTGTACTCTCGTACCGAGGATGACCATGATAAACATTTGTGAATTTTGCTTCAGACCTTGTTGGATAATCAGCTTTACGCTAAGTTGAGCAAGTGTGAGTTTTGGCTTAAGGAAGTTGTTTTCCTTGGACATGTGGTGTCGGCCGAAGGAATTCGGGTTAATCCTCATAAGATTGAGGCAGTGATGGGTTGGAAATCACCTAAGCCGGTTTAAGAAGTTCGTAGTTTTCTTGGGTTGGTTGGTTATTAACGTAGGTTTGTGGATGGATTTTTGAAGATTTCTGCTCCGTTAACTAAGTTGTTGCAAAAGAATGTTCACTTTGAGTGGACAGATGATAGACAACGAGCTTTCGAGAAGTTGAAGGAAGCTTTGACGCAAGCTCCTATTTTTTTTCAACCTGAGTCGAGTAAGAAGTTTGTTATGTATAGTGATGCATCATATGTTGGTTTGGGTTGTGTGTTGATGCAAGGTGGAAAAGTTGTGGCTTATGCATCTAGGCAATTGAAGGTGCACGAGCGCAATTACCCTACCCATGATCTTGAACTTGCCGCAGTTGTGTTTACCTTAAATATTTGGAGGTATTATCTTTCTGGTGAGAAGTGTATTGTGTACACAGATAACAAGAGTTTAAAGTATTTGATTTCTCAAAATGATTTGAATCTTAGGCAACGTAGATGGTTGGAGTTGCTTAAGGATTACGATTTGACAATCGAGTATCACCCGGTAAGGCTAATGTTGTGGCGGATGCCTTGAGTAGGAAGGTTGCGGTGGAGTTAAGAGCAATGTTTGCACGGTTGAGTGTGACACAAGATGGTGGTCTTTTGGCCGAATTGCAAGTGAAGTCATCTTTGTCATAGTTAATAAAGGATAACCAAATTTTGCGTGTTTAGAATGCAACGCAAACGGTGCAAGTATACACGTCGCAAGTAATAAAGTGATATGGATCAAGTATCGTCTCCACATGGGATTTGTTTGGGCCACTTTGCTTTAGTTATCGCTTTGTAAAAATAAATAGAATTGATGGTGATGAATATCAACTAAAATAAAGTAAGTAAAGTAAATAAATATAAGAGAGTAATCGATTTAAGAGAGTATGTCGGGTTATCGTGAGTTGTGGTATGATGATTGAATGAACCGTTGTGGTAATTGATAGCAAGTGTAGCTCAATCGCCTTAAACAAATAGCGTCAATCGAATTTCCTAGGCAATTGTCATTGCCTGGGTAATTTGAAATGGTGCGATTGCATGGGCGACTTCCTTCAAAGTTTGGCAGAGTGTTCTTCAATGTCTCCTTGTTATTCCTAACCCGAAAAACTAGTCAATGGTGCACGCCTTGGTAATACATCCACGCGTTAAATCTTGGGTGAACAAAAACCAATCTTACGCTCCTCTTAGCCATTGAAATCCAAATTTTATCCCTAAGTTGGATTAACCTCCATTAACGTCTTGTTGAATGAAGATCATGTTCATTCGTTTCTTGAATCTAACTCTCCCGATATTAGATAAATGGATATCTCTCGAGTTCCTCTCCCAATTCACTCGGCATCAAAATAAGAACCAAGAATGAACAAACTTTGAATTCAAATTGCAACTCAAAAACCTTAAAAAATCTAATAATTTATTAAAACCACAAACTCAAAATAACCCAAGCCAATTTACATCAATTCATGGTTGGGTTCGAAAGATATACAAAAGATATATTATCAGCCATGGATCGCATAATAATAATAATAATAATAAGAAGAAGAAGAAGAAGAAGAAGAAGAAGAAGAAGAACGTGCGATCTGCTCTCTCTTGTCGAACTCCCCCTCATCTTGTGTTGTGTGATTTGATCTCTATTTATAGGAGAAGATTCGATTAGTTGTTTGTTGATAGGAGGATTTGATTTGTGTTGGAATCTCTTGGAGTTAGAATTCCTATCCGATCATACTCTATTAATTCTGCATAATTGTTGTTGATGTGGTTGAGTTTTAGTTGGAATAAAATTGAATAAAAGAGATATTAAATCAATTTTATTTTTATCCTCAAACTCTTCACAAATTTGCCTTCATATCCCTTCAAACTCTGCGTGGAAGTCCTGATTTTGGGGGCTTTATCCCTTGACTTTCGCACTTATCCAGAAATTAGGGCAGACTTATTGAGTATTGTCAGTGATTGCCACAGCAACTGGTTCAGCAAGTCCTTCATAATTCTCCTGAATTGCCTCAGCAATTTGCACCTTGTCACGACAATCTTAACCTGCACAAAATAAAGCACCAAAACAGCGACTTTTCCACGAAAAACCAACAAAATGTAATACTAAGCTCATGAATCAAGGAAACTGGGAAACTATGCATGAATGCCTATGAATGAAACTTAAAATGAGCCTAAGTCTAACAATAATATGAGTAAAAAGGGTAGAAAATATAGTACTTTTACACACTTAATAGAAACCTTATGATGGGGAAGTGGTGACGCATGTTAAGGATATTATGGATGATAATCTGACGGGTTTTCATTTTAATGATTATGGAGTGTTGTGTTTCAAGGATGGGATAGTAGTGCCTAATGATGATGAGTTGAGGTGTACCATTTTGATCGAAGCGTATAGTAGTCATTTTTCTATGCATCCCGGTAGTACTAAGATGTATCGAGGCTTGAAAGAAGACAATTGGATTGGTCTAAAGAAAGATGTGGCTGGTTTTGTTGCTAACTGCATGGTGTGTCAGCTTGTTAAGGCTGCACATCAGTTTCCTTCTGGGTTGTTGCAACCATTGAGGATACCAGAATGGAAATGGGAGAGAGTCACTGTGGATTTTGCGTCTGGGTTGCCGTTAACACCAACTAAGAAGGATTATATTTGGGTGATTGTTGATCGGTTTACGAAGTGTGCACATTCTGTGCTTGTGCATATGACGTATACTTTGGATAAGTTGGCGAATTTGTATATCGCTGAGATTGTGCGTTTGCACGGAGTGCCCAAGTCTATAGTTTCGGATAGAGATCTACGGTTTATAGTGAGGTTTTGGGAGTGTTTACATCGAGCTTTGGGTGCACGATTAATTTTCAGCACTTCGTATCATCCCTAGTCAGATGGTCAGTCTGAACGTGTGATTCAGGTCTTGGAAGATATGTTAAGATGTTGTGTCATTGAGTTCCAAGGAACCTGGTAGAAACAGTTGCCTTTGGTAGAGTTTGCATACAATAACAGTTACCAAGCTAGTATGCAAATCGCACCGTATGAAGCCTTGTATGGTAGGAGATATCGTACGCCTTTGTGTTGGGTTGAGGTTGGGGAAAAGTATGTTTCCTTGCCTGATGTGTTGAAAAGCACAAATGAGAAAGTGAATCTTATTTGTGATCGTCTAAAAGTTGTCTTAGATCGTCAGAAATTCTACGCGGATTTGAGGCGTAGAAAGATTGAGTATGCGATTGGTGATCACGTGTTTTTGAAAGTGTCGCCTTGGAAGAAGGTGATGAGGTTTGGGCGTAAGAGTAAGCTTAGTCCGAGGTTTATTGGACCATATGAGGTTGTGGAGCATGTTGTCCCTATTGCGTATCGTTTGAAGTTACCTTCTAAGTTGGAGAAAATTCATGATGTGTGTCATGTCTCAATGTTGCGGAGGTATAGGTCGAATCCGTCGCATGTTATGCCAGTAGAGGATATTGAGTTGCGAGCGGATTTGTCTTATGATGAGGAACCTAATGTGATTCTTGATCCTAGTAGCAAAGTCCTTCGTGGTAAGACGATTGATCTTGTAAAGGTGTTGTGGTGACATCGAGGAGTTTAGGAGGCCACGTGGGAAAGCAAGGCGGACATGTTGAAACAGTTTCTGCACCTTTTTCCTCCAGGTAAAATTCCCAGTATGAAATTTCCTAAGTGGGGGAGAGTTGTAACGCCCCAATTTTGGGCCTAGAGGTTTTGGGGATTATTTTAGGGTCCGTTGGACCGAGATTAGAGATTCGGGTAAGTTTCAAGATGAGTTCAGGGAAAACATGTTTCGGAAGGTGATAAAAATATGGAAAACTTATTTAAAATCCTTTTGAAATATATAAAAGGTTTTGGTGAAATCAATTTTGGAAATGTGACATTTTGGACTAGTGACCAAAATGTAAAGTTTGGAAACTGGTTTTAGTGATTGTTTTGTAAAAGGGTCGGAACTTTGAATCTATAAGAAGCTATTATACCATTTGGTCTAATCTGAGTTTTCCCTTAATTGGGATTATTTTAAATGTGCTTTAATTAAAGTAATTAAAAATGATTTAATTAAGGAAGGTTTTATTTTCTAAAATCACAATTTGACATAACTTTCTTTTCTCAAGATTTTCTCTCAACTTCTATTTAGTAAAATACATTCTTTTCATCAGAAAATTTAAGGTAATTATCTTTATTTCTTAACTCTTTGATTTCCTAAATGATTATTCATTTTGTTTTTCAAAAATCTTATTGAATCTGTTTGATTTTCAAGAGGAAAACATCCAATTAAAGGGAACTCATACATTGGAGGTAAGGTTCGTTCTTCTCCTCTAATGTAAGGTTCTTTACTGAAATTCTCAAGTTCTTGATGCTTTATATGTGTTTTCTAATGTGATTTTATGATTTAATTGGGTAATATGGTTAAATCAAGGTTTTATTGATAGATTTATATGATTTTCGGATTGGATCTATTTTTTTGGGTTTATGGTTGATTTTAATCATGGTTTTGAAGTTTAATAATGTTAAGATAAATGTTTTAACATTGTAATCCTGAAACTATGTGAATCTCCAATTGTTTAGGTTGCTAGATTTGGGTGTTTGTGGAGTTGTGGTAGTTTTATGAATGCTGAAGGTATAAGGATGATAATAGGATGATTTTAGATGTTAATCAATGGTGATTGGTGGTTTGAAACATTAGTTTGTGGTTGGGTTAAGTTTAGAAGTGTTTTGGTGATGATTCCGGATGATTTCGGTTGGCGATTGATAGCTTTTGGCAAGGCAATGTTGTGGAATTACTTGCTGTGATTTTGAATGCATTAATCCTCTGTTGTTATGTGGTTAAAAACAGGGGAGGTTGATTTGAAAGAGATCGATGAAGCTTTGGAGGCTTCTGACTCTTGAATTCGCGTCGGCGAATTGAAGTTTCACGTGTTGGTGAGAGAAAACGTGGATTTCAACTTTGAAATGTTTTAAAGGTGGTTTGGGAACTTATATTTGAGCTTGAAATGCTTGTCTAAGTTCGGAAGTAAGTATGAAGTGATTTTCTCTCTCGGTCGTGCTTTTTCGAAATGGTTTATGCACTTGTTTTTTATTAAATGGATTTACCTACTGTTTATTCATGTTTTAAGTATGTGATATACAGTTTTTAATCATGACATGATGATGGATGCACGTGGTAAGTGATCCATGTAAGTATGTGTTTAATACTTGTGTTTAAAGCATGGTTTGATGCTTTGGAAAATGGTTTTATGTTGATGCATATGAAAACAATGAGGTGTATGGTTATAATGAATTATATTGGCAAGTGATGTGGTTTTAAAATGTTATTAGATATAGTTGGCCAGCCATAGGAATGAGTGCACTATACATAAGTCACCTTGGATGTCGAGGGGATGGTGTCTCATGTATCTATCCAAGTACCCTAACGATCGAGGAGGTTGGTGTCTCATCTCTCGTTATTGGATTAAGCATCCAACTGATGAATGGGATTGGTGTCCCCGTTGGTTGTTATTGTACCACGATTGTGGTTGTATCGCTATTCTAGTTGAGATGGCTTGAAGTGTTGTGTGAACACTTGTTGAATTCGTGTATCCGATGAACTATTTTGGAAAGGGAACTTGGTTAATGATCACTTGAAAGTCAATATAATTGTTGATGTATCATGATGATGATGTTGTTCTATAATGTTGATTTATACATGTTTACTTTTTAAGCTTTACATATGGTTGTTATGCATGGGAAGGCTTAATTCGAGTGTTAGCAAAGGGATTTGTTGTTGGTAATTGATGCATGTTCCATATGGTTTAATATGTTGATTTTTGAAAGTGTTAAGTGCATGGTTTCCAAGGCATGATGATCAAATGATGTTTTATAAATGGATTGAAATGGTGATTTCGTTGATTTTGAGGAATTGGTTTTAAATTGCATTGATGGTGTTTTGTCTTGAGCTTTCCTCGCTAAGCCTAGTGTCCTTATGCTCCCTTTATCCATCAATATAGAGAATAAAATGAGTGAAGGCAGTAAGTGAGCAAAAAGGATCCATGGGCTTCGTTCATGGAAGTATGGTTTCAAACTAGACTTTTAGTAATAAAGGCAATGGGGTTCTTTGTTGATTTGGGAGCGTGTTTGTTAAACTCCATGTTTTGAACAAGTTTATATTGTTGTTTTTGAAGTTGTAAATGGCCTTTTCTTGTTGGCATTTGGTTCGGTTTGTGTTTTGGTGTCCAAATGGTCATTTTGCATAGGAAGCATGCCTATAGTTTGATAATTATAATGAGTTGATGTTGAAAGCATGCTTGGGTGTTGACTGTCTTTGGATATGTGTTCTAAGTGGTTGACTATATCTCGGTAACATGTTGGAATGTTTTCGGATGAGTTTAAGCATGAAAAACCTGCAAAATGGGACACTTCAGGCCCAAGCGTATTGATACGCCTAAGGCCGGATCGGTACGGTGAGGCTGAAATGGGCATGGTGTTTCGATACGGTTCAAGGTGTATCGAAACGAGATTTGGGTTATTTGATTATTGGAATCTTGTGTACCAAAACGCTAAGGTTGTATCGGTACGGGCTCGTGTATCGATACACTTAGAGCTGTTTCGATATGGGTTAACATTTTTATCAACTCTTTAAAGGCAAGACTAGGTGTATCGATACAGGGTTGACCATAGCGATACACTAGGTAGTTAAGTTAATTATTTGAGATGTCTAGCACTTTTTTTCTTATGTTTTAGTCCCTGATCGTTATGCATGCAATTGGATGAGTTTGGATGATCTTTTATAGCTGAAATTTGACATGTATGCATGGAATCTGACTAATTGAGGATTGGTAAATCTAATTTCAAGTAAGTTCTTATAATTTTCCAAATTTACAATTTGGTCCCTTAATATTTGTAATTGCAATTGATTGCCCTATTGATGTCCGCTTGAGTTGAGATTTGACACCGTGACATGAAAAATGACTAATTAAAGGGTGGTAAATTTAAATTGGCTAAAGTCTCTGTAATTTGTAAAAATTATGATTTAGTCCTTAGAACGTGTATGTTGTCAAACGAATGTTTAATCGATGTCTAATTGAGTTGAGGTTTCTTCCTCTACAAGTTCAAATCACATGGGATGATAATGTGCATCTAGATAAGATAAAAGAAAAAAAGTTGTTTATTGAGGTAAACTTTCCCGGTTTACTTCAATATTTCTCGTATGACTCGCTCGGTTCGGTCTCACGTATAGACCAGGTCGAGGGGGTTACAATTATGCTAACCACACTTTAAATGATGCACAAATCAATTATACAATCACTGAAAAAGAATTGTTGGTTGTTGTGTTTGCAATTGATAAGTTTACAACATACTTGATAGGCACTAAAGTCATTGTACATACCGATCATTCAGCTATTAAGTACGTAGTGACTAAAAAGGATACTAAACCTAGACTTATTAGGTGGAAACTTCTCTTACAAGAATTCTATTTAGAGGTTAGGGATAGAAAGGGCACTAAAAATTAAGTTGATGATCACCTTTCTAGGCTATAAAACAAGGTTGAGTGCAATGAGGAACTAGAAATTAAGGAGGAATTTCTCGATGAGAAAATATTATTTGCTACGGCAATAATGTGGTATGCTGATATTGTTAACTTTCTCGTTAGTGGTATTTTGCCTCCTGATTTGAATAGCCAGGGAAGAAGAAAATTCAGACATGATGTGCGATCCTACTATTGGGACGAGCCCTGTTTATTCAAGCAATGTGCTGACCCAATGATTTGAAGATGTGTCTCCGAAGAGGAACAAAAGGAGATCTTATTCCATTGCCATTCATCTTCGTGTGGAGGCCATTTTGGAGGAGCTAGGACTGTTGCGAAAGTTCTACCATCCAGATTATATTAGCCTACACTCTTTATGGATGCACATGAATTTTACAAGGCTTGTGACAGCTTCCAAAGGACGGGGATTATATCTCGAAGGCATGAAACGCCATTGCAAAGTATCTTGGAGGTGGAGCTCTTTGACGTATGGGGAATAGACTTCATGGGACCCTTCTTTTAATCACTTGGAGACCTCTACATCTTATTAGCTCTAGATTACGTATCAAAATGGGTCGAGGCAGTGGCTACACCGAAGAATGAATCCAAGACAGTTTTGAAGTTCCTTCACAAGAACATTTTCACAAGATTTGGAGCACCAAGGGCCATCATAAGTGATGAGGGAACCCACTTCGACAACAAGCTCATTGCCAAAGCATTACAAAGATATGGGGTCAGACACAAAATTGCTACAACATACCACCCCCAGACTAATGGCCAAGCTGAGATCTCCAATCGAGAGATAAAACAAATATTAGAGAAGGTATTCAACCATAACAGGAAAGATTGGTCTCCAAAGCTTGATGAAGCTTTATGGGCTTATCGAACAGCTTTCAAAATACTTTTGGGAATGTCCCCATTCAAGCTTGTCTATGGCAAAGCATGTCACCTTCTAGTCGAGCTAGAACACAAAGCTTATTGGGCCATTAAAAAGCTCAATATGGATGCCCAGCTAGTTGGAGAAAGAAGGTTATTGGAGCTGAATGAGATGGAAGAATTTAGAGCCCAAGCTTATCAGAATGCACCCTTGTACAAGGAGAAAACTAAGAAGTGGCATGACAAGGATCTTTTGCCACGACATTTCTATGAAGGCCAACAAGTGGTTCTCTACAACTCTAGGCTTAAGCTATTCCCTGGAAAGCTCAAATCATGATTGTCAGGCCCATTCCAAGTGCACCAGGTTTATCCTCTGGGTGCTGTGGACATCAAAAACCTTGACGATGACACTATTTTTAAGGTCAATAGCCAAAGATTGAAGGCCTACACTGGAGCTCTGATCATGCGTGACAAGTCCTCCTTGCTTCTTCAGGATACATGAGAGTTTGCATCACCTCGCCTTCTTTTATTTTGCTATAGCATTTTATTTTTCTACTTATTATGTTTATAAATAATTTTATTTATCTTTATTTCTCTTTGTCCTTTAGTTCTTTATTGTATGTTATTTATTTTATTTTTCTTTTTATTACCTCGTGCCAATTTCTTTTTATTATTTTACTTTAATTCTTCAACCCTTCTTCCTCTTCATCTTCTACAAACCAACCTTGCCCCAAAACCCTAATCATACCCAAAAAACCTTCCTTCAACAATGGTTCGCTGCAAGAACGTGATCGGCACCTCTAGTAGCGCACAACCATCCATCGAAATTAAGAAGTTCCAAAACGAGTATAGAGTGTTCATGAGTCCTATATTTTGTACACATTCCTGCCCTTATTATTGTTGTTCTTCAGCTCATTTAGGCATATTAAGGAGCATTGCATGCATTATAACAACATCTTCTCTTGTACCATGCTTTTATTGAATATCTTATGATTGGTAAAGAAAAGTTATTGTTTCAGTTTAGTTTATGTTTTCAGGTGCTATAGCTAGGAAAGTAGAGGAGAGGAAAAAATACGGCAAGGAAAGTTGGAACCGAAGAAGCTGTACTGAAGCAGCTCAAGTTGCCGCCAAGGACACTGCCGAAGCAGCACTGCCGCTAAGAGCCGCCCAGGCAAGAGTTACACCGACTTAGCCAAGATGGGTTGCGATTTCAAGAGGACAATTTCCTAAGCCCGATGAGCCCAGTCTTGAACTCCTGAAGCCTGTAGCGGCCGGAAGAGTTAATTCAAGATCGATAAGTGGGAGCACTTATCGTTACTTGCTGAAGAAGGCAACGTCCAAAGAGTTTGTATTTAAAGCATAAAGGAGTCTATATTTAATTTAATTTACTTTTAGGACTCCTACTTCAAGAAGGACTCAACCTAGGTCAAGAGCTCTATATATACCCAATGTATGTAAGGGTATAGGGGCATGCTTGTCGTGAGGAATTGACGGCATCTGCCGATAAGAGTGAGGATGGGGTGTTAGCTAGATAAGTTGGAGTGTTGGGGGTCGCGGCCCAACTCTCCTAGGGTTTAGGCGCGTGTATGTAAAGTAATTTGGTAAACGGTTGTATAGTTTTGAGTTGTTTTTAATAAAGTTCTGAGTTTGCTTAATCTATGCTTCTTGTTCGTTCAATTAATCCAGACCAGATAGCTGAAAGGAAAATCTATTTGTCGGGCACGAAAGTGCAAGGCTCACGAAAGGGTTAAGCACGGTCACAACTCACAGAGGCGTGACTAACTTGGTTCCACACTAGTCCTCAAGTTTCAGCGGCTAAAAGGGATTACCAACCGAGTTGTCTAATTTGGTTCCACACTAGTCCTCAAGTTAAGCAATCTTGAGCATCCTAACCTAGAAATAGGAGGGATCACAGTCGACTATCCTGCCGAACACAGAATGACTACCAGACTTGCTGTCAGGACTTCTCTCCGTTCCACCTATCGAGGTAGTATACACCTTTGCCATGGCAGTGAATTGTTGCGATCGTGTGACAAGGTCGTAGTTTGCCGCCCACCTTACCCACCGCGGCAGAATCTCATGGCAGCGCGAAACATACTCAAGACTCTACAATGTAGTCCACAAGCTACCGAGCTGCACTTGACTTACCCAGCTTATCGCCCAATCTCCCCCTATCACTGCTCTTATCGCTATCTTTATCTTTACTTGTGTTTTTATATTTCCACATCTTGAGATTTAATGGCGCATTTATTAAATCTTTGTGCAGGAAACCATTCATAGGAGCTGCTCCAATCCCTATGGAGACGATATCTTTTATAGGTGCCTGAAACAGGCTCTAGGCAGAATACAGATCCTAGAGGTGCCCGAAACAGGCTCTAGGAAGGATCATGAGCAAGGACACTCCGCTGCTATCAAAGTTCATGAATCAAAACCAAGTGACGGACAAATTAGCAAGAGTGAATGAAAGTCTTCACGGGATGACTCTATTCAAAGGGTTCAAGAGATTGTAGAGTGCACCTACCTTAGCTTCAAACCCGGAGAATAGTTGTGATGAGCTGAAGCCCTTAAAGCCATGATCAGAAAAAGAAAACAAAAGTGCCCAACTGTGCTGCCAAGGCAGCAACTTGTATCCTTTTAAGAGATTTAATTATTTTTAGGCATATTGTGTTAACTTGGTAACCTCAGCATGTTTAGCATGAACACGGACCTGCACACACTGCACTGGCACTAAGAAAGATTAATCTAAGTTACTTCATGTTATTCCCTATCACTAACATTATATAGGTGCCACAGCCTTGAGGCAAGAAATCAAGTTGAATAGCTATCGTTCTATTAATTTTGTGCTAAGGGAAGTTTTACTAGTTAGGTTGCTTTGCTTGAGGACAAGCAATAGTTCGAGTTTGGGGGTTTGTAAAGTGTCCATGAGTCCTATATTTTGTACACATTACCGCCCTTATTATTGCTGTTCTTGAGCTCATTTAGGCATTTTTAGAAGCATTGCATGCATTATAACAACATCTTCTCTTGTACCATGCTTTTATTGAATATATTATGATTGGTAAAGAAAAGTTATTGTTTTAGTTTAGTTTATGTTTTCAAGTGCTATAGCTAGGAAAGTAGAGGAGAGGAAAAACAAGGCAAGGAAAGCTGGAACCGAAGAAGTTGTACTGAAGCAGCTCAAGTTGCCGCCAAGGACACTGCCGAAGCAGCACTGCCGCTAAGAGCCGCCAAGATGGGTTACGATTTCAAGAAGACAATTTCCTAAGCCCAAGAGCCTTGTCTTGCAATTTCCTGAAGCCTGTAGCGGCCAGAAGATTTAATTCAAGATCGATAAGTGGGAGCATTTATCGTTACTTGCTGAAGAAGGCAACGTCCAAAGAGTTTGTATTTAAAGCATAAATGAGTCTATATTTAATGTAATTTACTTTTAGGACTCCTACATCAAGAGGGACTCAACCTAGGTCAAAAGCCCTATATATACCCAATGTATGTAAGGGTATAGGGGCATGCTTGTCGTGAGGAATTGACGGCATCTTCCGATAAGAGTGAGGATGGGGGGTTAGCTAGATAAGTTGGAGTGTTGGGGGTCGCGGCCCAACTCTCCTAGGGTTTAGGCGCATGTATGTAAAGTAATTTGGGAAACGGTTGTATAGTTTTGAGTTGTTTTTAATAAAGTTCTGAATTTTCTTAATCTATGCTTCTTGTTCGTTCAATTTGTCCACACCAGACAGTTGAAAGGAAAATCTATTTGTCTGGCACGAAAGTGCAAGGCTCACAAAAGGGTTAAGCACGATCACAACTCACAAAGGCGTGACTAACTTGGTTCCACACTAGTCCTCAAGTTTCAGCGGCTAAAAGGGATTACCAACCGAGTTGTCTAATTTGGTTCCACACTAGTCCTCAAGTTAAGCAATCTCGAGCATCCTGACCTAGAAATAGGAGGGATCACAGTCGACTATCCTGCCGAACTTGGAATGACTGCCAGACATGCCGCCAGGACTTCTCTCCGTTCGACCTGCCGAGGCAGTACACACCCCTACCATGGCAGTGATCTGCTGCGATCGTGTGACAAGGTCGTAGTTTACCGCCCACCTTACCCGCCGCGGCAGCATCTCATGGCAGCGCGAAACATACTCAAGACTCTACAATGCAGTCCACAAGCTACCGAGCTGCACTTGTCTTACCCAGCTTATCGCCCAATCTCCCCTATCATTCCTCTCATCACTATCTTTATCTTTACTTGTATTTTTATATTTCCACATCTTGAGATTTAATGGCGCATTTATTAAATCTTTGTGCAGGAAACCATTCATAGGAGCTGCTCCAATCCCTGTGGAGACGATATCTTTTATGCTATAACTTGACAAGAGTGTGCACTTGCGCTCACAAAAGGAGAACACCTAAACACTCTACAACGAGGCAGCCAAGCGACGCTTCCAACAAATTAAAGAGAGAAAAGTCTTCCCCGAACAAGGGTTGATTTTTCCTTCGGGGGGAGAAGAAGGCTTTGACAATGAGGTGATAGATGTTATCACCAAGCAGAACTGGCAGTCATTTTTCAAGCATCCAGGCACCATATTCGTACAACGAGTGAGGGAGTTTATGTCCATCTCACAAACCCCACACAATCTAGTGTCCATGTGCATGGCAAGCAAACCAAATTTATCATTGCGACATAAACAAGTTTTTTGGGCTGAAGAATGTCGTCGACCAGCACACCTCTTTTGCTGAAGCTGTCGATGCACAGACTAGCAAAGAAGTCCTGGAGGACCTATGTTTCATGGGAACTGAGTGGGACCCAACCAACAAGAAGGTGGAGAGGGGGCATTTGACGCCCAATGCTAAGGTTTGGAACCACTACATCAAAACTCGCTTGATACCATCCTCTCACCACACAACTGTGGCCCTTAATAGAATGCTCCTCTTACATTCCATTCTTAATGGGAGGCCGATTGATGTGGGAAAGATAATAGTGGATGAAGTTTATGTGTGCTTGAAGAGAAAATCTAGCCCCTTGATCTTGCCTAATCTGATCACGGCCCTCTTCCGGAAGAAGGAAGTCTATGAAGATGATGGGGATGAGGTGCAGAAATGGAAATAAGGATTGACCCCTGATCAGATCCATGTGCTGAAGGGCTTTGATAAAGATGCTCCAGCAGAGACTGTTGATGGTGGAGCAAAGACTTTTGCTGCAGTGAGAATTTCCTCTTTGGTAGCCTCCACTAGACGCTTGAAGGCTGAGATGGAGGAGATGCGGATCAACTTGCATACTTTCTTCAAGTATGTAAAGGAAATGGGCGCTGTGAAGAACTCCTACTTTAAGAAGATGCTTTCACACATGTCCATCGACTTCCCTCTCTTCCCAAAAGCCTTGCTCGTGACCCCAACGGACCATCTAGCACCAAATAAGGCACCTACCCTGAGCACATCCTCTGCACAACCTGAGGCAACCACTCACGAGTCGGCCCTGCTAATGCCACATCAAGTCCCCAACCGTCACGACAAAACAAAGGAAAACCCCCAATGGAAGCCTCACAAACTGCAACCTATGCAGACGATCCAATCACCATCGCGAGTGATGATGAGAAGATGGTTGATGACACTCCTACCCCTGCACCAGCTCAGATACCGGATGCCACACCGAGAACAAGGCGACGTCTGACGCGTTTTTCCAATCGCATTTGGAACACTCCCATCGAAGGAAGTGATGGACAAGATGCCTAAGATGACCACGGTGAGCAGGATGAACAAGACCCATCACCAGAACTAGAAGAAGTTGGGCAGCCCATTGCAGCCTTTAAGAACAAGAAGCGTGTCAAGCACATGGTGACCAAGACACCACCACTACAGTGGGACCATAGTGAGGTACCTCCCATTTGCATTTCATTTAGTTTATTTTCGTTTAGTTGCATGCATTGAGGACATTGCACCTTTCAAGTTTGTGGGAGGTAGTGTTCATAGTTAAGCATTTGCATTTGTAGTTATGAACATGTTTTTGCTATGGCATTTTGTTTAGTTTAAAGACAATTTATGTGAATAAATTGAGGATGTCCGATGATGACCATTTCATTTCTATGGCTTTGGATTGATTGAATATACATGACTGTTGAGATTGGTAGAACTGACCTGTAGGACTTGATGCTTTGTGTAGAGCGTTAGGATGTTCTCCATTTATGAGTGCAAGTGCACACTCTTGTCAAGTTATAGTATACAAGACATCGTCTCCCACATGGATTGGAATAGCTCCTGTGAATGGTTTCCTACACGGAGATTTAGTAAATGCGCCATTAAATCTCAAGATGTGGAAATATAAAAAAACACAAATAATGATAAAGATAGTAAAGAGATGAATTATAGGGAGAGATTGGGCGATATGCAGGGTAAGACAAGTACGGCTTAGTAGCTTGTGGACTGCATTGTAAAGTCTTGAGTATATTTTGCGCTGCAATGAATTGCTGCCTTAGAGGGTACGGCGGGTGGCAAACTATGACCCTATCACGCGATCACAGCAGGTCACTGCCACTGCAGGGTGTGTACTGTCTCGGCAGGTGGAACGCAAAGAAGTCCTAGCGGCAAGTCTGGCAGACATTCTAAGTTCGGCAGGATAGTCGATAGTGATCCCTCCTAGTTCTAGGTTAGGATGCTCGAGATTGCTTAACTTGAGGACTAGTGTGGAACCAAATTAGACAACTCGGTTGGTAATCCCTTTTAGCCGTTGAAACTTGTGGACTAGTGTGGAACCAAGTTAGTCACGCCTTTGTGAGTTGTGACCGTTCTTAACCCTTTCGTGAGCCTTGCAATCTCGTGCCCGACAAATGGATTTTCTCTTCAACTGACTGGTGTAGACTAATTGAACGAACAAGAAGCATAGATTAAGCAAACTCAAAACTTTGTTGAAAACAACTCAAAACTATACAACTGTTTCCACAAATTACTTTACATACACGCGCCTAACCCTAGGAGAGTTGGGCCGCGACACCCAACACTCCAACTTATCTAGTAATCCCCCATCTACACTCTCATCGGCAGATGCCGTCAATTCCTCATGACATGCTATGATCTCTCTACGAGATGCCCTTATACCCTTACATACATTGGGTATATATAGGGCTCTTGACCTAAGTTGATTCCTCCTTGAAGTAGGAGTTCTAAAAGTAAATTGCATTAAATACAGACTCCTTTATGCTTTAAATACAGACTCTTTAGACGTTGCCTTCTTCTGCAAGTAAGGATAAGTGCTCCTACTTATCGATCTTGAATCAACTCTACCGGCCGCTACAGGCTTCAAGAAATTGCAAGACTGGGCTCATTGGGCTTAGGAAATTGTCCTCTTGAGATCACAACCCATCTTGGCTAAGTCGGTGTAACTTCTGCCCAAGCGGCTCTTAGCGGCGATGCTGCTTTGGCAGCGTCCTTGGCGGCATCTTGAGCTACTTCAGTCAAGCTTCTCTGGTTCCAGCTTTCGGTCTTGTCTTGTCCTGTCTTCTCCTCTCCTAGATATAGCACCTGAAAATATAAACTAAGCTAAAACAGTAACTTTTCTCAACCAAACATAAAATATTCAATACAAGCATGGTAAAAGAGAAGATATTGTGATAATGCATGCAAATCACTTAAATATGCCTAAATGAGCTTAAGAACAACAATAATAAGGGAAGGGATGTGTAAAAAATATAGAACTCATAGACACTCTACACACCCCCAAACTCGATCTATTGCTTGTCCTCAAGCAATGCAACCTAACTAGTAAATTTGTCATTTAGGAAAAAACTAATAGAATGGTAGCCTTTAACTTGATTTCTTGCCTCAAGGCCGTGGCACCTGTATAATGTTAGTGACAGAGAATGACATGAAATAACTTAGATTAATTTTTATTAATGCCAGTGCAGTGTGTGCAGGTCTGTGTTCATGCTAAACATGCTGAAGTTACCAAGTTAACAAAGTATGCCTAAAATAATTAAGTTACTGGAAAAGATACGAGTTGTTGCCTTGGCAGCACAGTTGGGCACTTTTATTCTCTCTTTTTTATCATGGCTTAAGGGCTTCAGCTCATCACAACTATTCTCTGGGTTTGAAGCTAAGATAGGTGCACTCTACAAAACTCTGAACCCTTTTGAATAGAGTCATCCCGTGAAGACTTTCATTCACTCTTGCTAATTTTTCCGTCACTTAGCTTAGATTCATGGACTTAGATAGCAGCGGAGTGTCCTTGCTCCTTATCCTTCCTAGAGCCTATTTTGGGCACCTCTAGGGTATTTAATCATTCTGCCTAGAGCCTATTTCGGACACCTCTAGGGTTTTCATCTTTTCTTTGTTGTGCTGCCGTGGCGGCAAACCTGTATTCAATCCAGAAACTTTTATTAAGTAAGGCAGGCAATGTTAAACTCAAAACTCAAGCAAAATTCAGTTTTTAACAGACAAGTGTAAAGATAATTAGCCGCTGAAACTTGTGGACTAGTGTGGAACCAAGTTAGTCACGCCTTTGTGAGTTGTGACCGTGCTTAACCTTTTCGTGAGCCTTGCACTCTCATGCCCGACAAATCGATTTTCTCTTCAACTGACTGGTGCAGAGTAATTGAACGAACAAGAAGCATAGATTAAGCAAACTCATAACTTTGTTGAAAATAACTCAAAACTATACAACCGTTTCCACAAATTAATTTACATACACGCGCCTAACCCTAGGAGAGTTGGGCCGCGGCCCCCAACACTCCAACTTATCTAGCTATCCCCCCATCTACACTCTCATCGGCAGATGCCGTCAATTCCTCATGACATGCTATGATCCCTCTACGAGATGCCCATATACCCTTACATACATTGGGTATATATAGGGCTCTTAACCTAAGTTGAGTCCTCCTTGAAGTAGGAGTTCTAAAAGTAAATTGCATTAAATACAGACTCATTTATGCTTTAAATACAGACTCTTTGGACGTTGCCTTCTTCTGCAAGTAAGGATAAGTGCTCCTACTTATCGATCTTGAATCAGCTCTACCGGCCGCTACATGCTTTAGGAAATTGCAAGACTAAGCTCATTGGGCTTAGGAAATTGTCCTCTTGAGATCGCAACCCATCTTGGCTAAGTCGGTGTAACTCCTGCCAATACGGCTCTTGGCAGCAATGCTACTTTGGTAACGTCCTTGGCGGCATCTTAAGCTGCTTCAGTACAGCTCCTCTGGTTCCAGCTTTATGTCTTATCCTGTCCTCTCCTCTCCTAGCTATAGCACTTGAAAATATAAACTAAGCTAAAACAGTAACTTTTCTAAACCAAACATAAAATATTCAATACAAGCATGGTAAAAGAGAAGATATTGTGATAATGCATGCAAATCACCTAAATATTCCTAAATGAGCTTAAGAACAGCAATAATAAGGGCAGGGATGTGTACAAAATATAGAACTCGTGGACACTCTACACTTTGCGATTAAATTCTTACACGATTGTATGTTCTCTATGCTTAAGGGTGTTAGAAATTTTTTATGAAAGAACTCATGCATGCCTTAGTATGAATGATATTAATGTGCTTGAATGATAAATGAAAGCATTAAAGGCTTTATTAGATTCCTTTTTGTTTATTGCATATTTTAAATTATGAATAAATGTTTCGGCATAACTGTGGAGGGACACTTCTCTTTGCGTTGTTTGCATGGATATTGCATTTAAATAAATGGAAGCAACAGCAAATGAGTGAATGAAAGTAGTCACAAGATTACTCTACTTACTAGATCGAGATAAAATATTTGCTCCATATTCATCTAGAGTTGAGGATGGTAGTCGTGATGAGCTTACTCCCCTTGTAGTAGTGAAAAAAAGTTAGAATTATGGGAGTAAACTTGTGCTTAAATTGACTAATAAATACTAGGGTATAATAGAGAGCTTGCCTAGAATTTTTCTAACTTTGTTAAGCATAGATTAGATACAATTACGCATACACAAGCAAAGGATCTTGTCTCAAGTAAAAGTTCTTAAAATCTCAAATTTGTCTAGCATGTTGAAGCATATATTTTCTGAGGAATGAAATTTTGTCATAGCACTGTCTTGAACTGAACTTTGCCATAGCATTTTCTCTGGTGGTCACTACTCATTGTATGAGGACAAGCAATAGATTAAGTTTGGGGCGTTAACCTTGTAAAAATGACACATTTCAAGCATTTTTACTTAGGCTATTGTTTAGTTTCAAGCTCATTTCATTGCATATAGTTGCATTTAGTTCATATAGTTGCATATGGTGGTGTTTTCTTGGTATATTTTATATATTTATGAAATTGGTGCTGCTTTGAGAGAAAGGTTTCTTTTGGTGTGGTTATGTGCAGGTGAGTTAATGAGTGATGTTGGGAAAGGAAAATATGATGCGGCATTTTTGGGCACACAAAAAGACAAAGAAAAAAGATATTTTGCAGCCCACATGTGAATCCCACCAGCCAGCTGTGCCCTCACACATGAAGGCAATATTCCCTAGGGAACACAAAGAAATAAGGGCACAAAACCCTAGGAGCCCCCACTATATAAAGGATAGGACATCAACATTTATGAGAGAGTAGGAAATGAGGCCTTTATGAGATAAGACAGAGAAAAGTTAAGAGGCAGTCACTCTTCTTTTTCTCCTTCATCGTGTTTTCCATTGTTGAAGCTCTAAGAGAAGAACTTGCTGGCCTTTGAGAGAAACAGCAAGCTTGAGGTGGTTCACGGTAGTCCACGGCGACTCGAGAGTTTCCTTTACTCTTAGTTGCTTTTTGCTTTTCTATACTTTTCTGAAATGGTTTGTATTAAACGAATGATTGTAGATGTTATTTTCCCAACCATGAACTAACTTTAAGTGGCTTGGGTTTATTGTTTGATGATTTTGTGTTTGTTCGAATGAATGTTTTAACATTTTCCAATTTTATATATGCTTTGTTTAATGTTTTATTGCCTTAGGTTTATAAGAGTGTAGAGCGTTGAGGTGTTCTCCTTTTGTGAGCGCAAGTGCGCACTCTTGTCAAGTTATAGTATAAAAGATATCATCTCCATAACGATTGGAGCAGCTCCTATGAATGGTTTCCTACACAAAGATTTAATAAATGCGCCATTATGTCTCAAGATGTGGAAATATAAAAACAAAAGTAAAGATAAAGATAGTGATAAGAGGAATGATATGGAGAGATTGAGCGATAAGCTGGGTAAGACAAGTGTAGCTCGGTAGCTTGTGGACTGCATTGCAAAGTCTTGAGAATGTTTCACGCTACCAAGAGATGTTGCCGCGCGCGGGTAAGGTGGGCGGCAAACTACGACCTTGTCACAAGATCGCATCAGATCACTGCCATGGCAGGGGTGTGTACTGCCTCGGCAGTTGGAACGGAGAGAAGTCCTGGCGGCAAGTCTGGCAGTCATTCCATGTTCGGCAGGATAATCGACTGTGATCCCTCCTATTTCTAGGTTAGGATGCTCGAGATTGCTTAACTTGAGGACTAGTGTGGAACCAAATTAGACAACTCGGTTGGTAATCCCTTTTAGCCACTGAAACTTGAGGACTAGTGTGGAATTAAGTTAGTCATGCCTTTGTGAGTTGTGACCGTGCTTAACCCTTTCTTGAGACTTGCACTTTCGTGCCCGACAAATAGATTTTCTCTTCAATTTTCTGGTGTGGACTAATTGAGCGACCAAGAAACATAGATTAAGCAAACTCAGAACTTTATTGAAAACAACTCAAAGTTATACAACCGTTTCCCAAATTACTTTACATACACGTGCCTAAACCATAGGAGAGTTGGGCCGCGACACCCAACACTCCAACTTATCTAGCTAACCCCCCATCTACACTCTTATTGGCAGATGCCGTCAATTCCTCATGACATGCATGCCCCTATACCCTTACATACATTAGGTATATATAGGGCTCTTGACCTAAGTTGATTCCTCCTTGAAGTAGGAGTTCTAAAAGTAAATTGCATTAAATACAGACTCCTTTATGCTTTAAATACAGACTCTTTGGACGTTTCCTTCTTCAGCAAGTAAGGATAAGTGTTCCTACTTATCGATCTTGAATTAACTCTACCGGCCGCTATAGGCTTCAGGAAGTTTCAAGACTGGGCTCATTGGGCTTAGAGAATTGTCCTCTTAAAATCGCAACCCATCTTGGCTAAGTTGGTGTAACTCCTACCCGGGCGGCTCTTGGCGGCAGTGCTGCTTCGGCAGTGTCCTTGGTGGCAACTTGAGCTTCTTCGGTTCCAGCTTTCTTGTCTTATATTGTCCTCTCATCTACTTTCCTAGCTATTAGCACCTGAAAACATAAACTAAACTAAAACAATAACTTTTCTTCACCAATCATAAAATATCCAACGAAAGCATGGTAAAAGAAGAAATACAGTTATAATGCATGACATGTATCTAATTATGCCTAACTAAGCTCAAGAACAGCAATAATAAGGGCATGAATATGTACAAAATATAGGACTCATGGATACTCTACACACCCCCAAACTCAAACTATTGCTTTTCCTCAAGCAATGCAACCTAACTAGTAAAACTGCCGTTAGCACAAAATTAATAGAACATTAGCTTTACAAATTGATTTCTTGCCTCAAGGTCGTGGCACCTGTATAATGTTAGTGATAGGGAATAACATGAAATAACTCAGATTAATTTTTCTTAATGCCAGTGCAGTGTGTGTAGGTCTGTGTTCATGCTAAACATGTTGAGGTTACCAAGCTGACACAATATGCCTAAAAATAATTAAATCTCTTAAAAGGATACAAGTTGCTGCCTTGGCAGCATAGCTGGGCACTTTTATTTTCTTTTTTCTGATCATGGCTTTAAGGGCTTTAGCTCATCACGACTATTCTCCGGGTTTGAAGCTAAGGTAGGTGCACTCTACAAACTCTGAACCCTTTGAATAGAGTCATCTCGTGATGACTTTCATTCACTCTTGCTAATTTGTTTGTCACTTGGTTTAGATTCATGGACCTTGATAGCAGCGGAGTGTCCTTGCTCATGATCCTTCATAGAGCCTGTTTCGGGCACCTCTAGGGTCTTTATTCTTTCTAGAGCCTGTTTCGGGCACCTCTAGGGTCTTTATTCTTCATAGAGCCTATTTCGGGCACCTCTAGATTTCTCATCAATTTTTATGTGCTGCCATGTGCTGCCGTGGCGGCAAACATGTAGTCAATCAAGAAACTTTTATTAAGTAAGGCAGGCAATGTTAAGCTTAGAAATTAAGCAAAAAATTAGCTTTTAACAGACAAATGTAAGGATAATTGGCAAAAAGAAAAAAATATTTTAAGTATTTTCCATGCTTTTTCCCATAGTTAGATTTAAAATTTTTAGATTGGTGCGAAAATAAGTAATCGGCTAAACTATCATAGGCACAAGTTTTGAACTAAGGATTCTATTTCATTAAGTACTAGTGGCAGAATTTACAAATGCATCTATATGCTATGAATCTAAAAAAGAGACGACTAATTCCCCCTAAACTCAAGGTTGGCATTCTCATCAATGCCTCTACAAAATAGGAATTAAAAACATATATAAAGAAAATAAAAAAACAGAAGTAAAAAAACAGAAAACATAAAAAAATTAAAAATAAAAGAAAAAAAGGTGCTATAAACTGGGGGAGTTCCCCTTTGTTGTTGCCGTGTCAGCAGAGGAATCTGAAGAGACATGCAGGACAAGACGGCGCGTAGCGTTTGGTACTTCTGCTGGGCTATTCTTCGAGCTACGCGATGGCTGGATACGGCTGGGGTGGCTTTCTTGATTTTTCTATCAGCTTCTCCACCTAGGGGTTCTGCTGCTGGCCACTTTCCCTTTCGTGCTACCTCGGTCGGTGCATCTTAAAAGGAGTCTGAAATCTCCATGTCTGAGTAGCCAGAGTCTTGGGCAGCAGTGACTTTGGTTATTGGGGAGGCAGCAGTGGTCTCTTCTTCCTTCTCAGACTCTGAGGAAGAGGTGAGGTCATAAGGCTAGATGGGGGTCGGGGAGGTTCTTCTCTTGGAGCGGTAGTGCGACCCCTTGCTATCTTTGGCAGCAGGAGCAATAGCAGGTCTTGGAGTGATGTGTACTGGTTTGGAGGCTGCTATCTCCGTTGGAAAGGCGGGCAATTGTGGTCCGGCATCCTGGTATTTGTCCAGCAGGTAGGCCACAAAGGCCTCTTGTACGTCTGCTACATATTTGGTGAAGGTCACCTGCTTATGCTCGATCCGCTGGCAGCTTTCCACTAGGCTGCGCAGTAAGGGAATTGCGGCAGACGTAAGGGCAGCATCAGTATTGTCTGCTGCGGCTGGGGTGGCGGCAGCTTGGGACGTCGGATGAGTAGTGGAAGGTGTCTTTGGCTCTGCACTATGCATCATTTGTTGGCGTGCTCTTCTTGTCCATCCTTCCTTGGCAAGAAGGATTTTATCTTTTGGGTGTAGTGGCACGCCAAAATTGGCACAGAGGCCTGTGATGAGTGCAGGAAAGAAAAGTGAGCCTTTGACGATTGGCTTTTCTGCGTGGGCGTAGATCTCATATAGTATTATATTGCTAAAGTCGATTTGTCTTCCTTTTAGGATGCTGCTGATGAGGGCGAGCCGCGGCCTGTTAACTGTCGATCCGTGCGAGGTTGGCATCAGGCGGCGCTGGACAAAGTAGCTCCATAGGGCGGCCTCTGGCAGCAAGTCTTTGCGGTTGACTGACCCATTATTTTTGCCTGTCAGCCATTTGGTGTTTGGCCGGCAGAGTTCTTTCTTGATTTTGTTGTAGTCAGCCACTGTCAGATATGACTCCCCCTCTCCATGCTGGTTGCCACTGACTTCTTTGCTGTAGAAGTTGTTGATCATGTCAGCAGTCAACTTAACACCTTCTCCCCTGACATAGACGAAAAGGCACTCTGGGTTTGGTCGGCGGGCATAGAACTCTCACACGTGGTTGTTGTTAATCCCCTCTGGCTGCCGTGCGAATTGGTCCCAGCCCATATTATGGATCGTCTCGAACAAGGAAGGTTCCAACCCAAAATCTCCATCAGGCTGGGTGTAGTGGAAGCCCATCTCTTCCCATAGTTGCTTATCTTTGTAGAACTGGTTGTAGGTCTCATCGACAGCGGGTTTCAAGAACCTCTTGTATTAGGTTTTGGGGGTGGCGGCGGGTTTCTTTGATGAGGCCATAGTTTAGGGAACGACTGTTTTCCTAAAGAAAGTAAAAAAATGTGAAAGAATATAAAGTAGAGAAATCTTGGAAGCAAAGACTGTAGAAAGAATTCAGAGAAAAGAGAGAGCAAAGTGAAGAACATGTGGTAGAATAGTTGGCTTTATATAGCCATTTCTCTCCACTGCCTTAGCGGGCGCGCTGTCAACAGGCGGCAATTATTGCGGCGTGAATAACGGGATTCTAGCCATTACGCAGATATTCGTTCCGCTCGCTAGAGCAATTATAGCCGTTGCGGCTAGCCGTTATGCTTCTCTGCCTTGGCCGCTAGTTGGGCCTCTCCTTTATTCTTTCATCTTTCATGGTCCTTTCTTCCTTCCTAACCTGAAATAAAATAAATACAAAAATTAAATAAAAATTAAATCTATTCCTAAGAAATAAAAGTAAATTAAAAATTAAAAATTAAAATTAAAAGTAAAATAATAATTGGGTTATGTTGGGATGTGCTTTTCCTAAGCATAACCACTTCCTGAGGGTCTTTGTGTTTGGCTATTAGTCTGGGCATGTCCTTCCCCTCCTCAGGTGGATGTTGCTGCCAACCTTGCTGCCCTGGCGGGACATACACCAAGAAAACAAAGAGGCTTTTTTTGAACGAATAAATAAAAAGAGACTTAATGTGCAAAAACTAAATAGAAGTGCATAAATTCAAACGTAGTTGTTGTTGCCAATCCCCGGCAGCGACGCCAAAACTTGTAGAGCGTTGTTCTCCTTTTGTGAGCACAAGTGCACACTCTTGTCAAGTTATAGTATAAAAGATATCATCTCCACAAGGATTGCAACAGCTCCTATGAATGGTTTCCTTCACAAAGATTTTATAAATGCGCTATTAAATCTCAAAATGTGGAAATATAAAAACACAAGTAAAGATAAAGATAGTGATAAGAGGAATGATAGGGAGAGATTGGGCAATAAGCTGGGTAAGACAAGTGCAGCTCGGTAGCTTGTGGACTGCATTGCAAAGTCTTGAGTATGTTTCGCGCTGCCAAGAGATGTTGCCGCGGCGGATAAGGTGGGTGGAAAACTACGACCTTGTCCCACGATCGCAGCAGATTACTGCCATGGCAGGGGTGTGTACTGCCTCGGCAGGTCGAACGGAGAGAAGTCCTGGCGGCAAGTCTGGCAGTCATTCCAAGTTCGGCAGGATAGTCGACTGTGATCCCTCCTATTTCTAGGTTAGGATGCTCGAGATTGCTTAACTTGAGGACTAGTGTGGAACCAAATTAGACAACTCGGTTGGTAATCCCTTTTAGCCGCTGAAACTTGTGGACTAGTGTGGAACCAAGTTAGTCACGCCTTTGTGAGTTGTGACTGTGCTTAACCCTTTCGTGAGCCTTGCACTTTCGTGCCCGAAAAATAGATTTTCTCTTCAACTGTCTGGTGTGGACTAATTGAACGAACAAGAAACATAGATTAAGCAAACTCAGAACTTTATTGGAAACAACTCAAAGCTATACAATTGTTTCCCAAATTACTTTACATACACGCGCCTAAACCCTAGGAGAGTTGGGTCGCGACCCCCAACACTCCAACTTATCTAGCTAATCCCCCAACTACACTCTTACCGGTAGATGTCGTTAATTCCTCACGACATGCATGCCCCTATACCCGTACATACATTGGGTATATATAGGGATCTTGACCTAAGTTGAGTCCTTCTTGAAGTAGGAGTCCTATAAGTAAATTACATTAAATATAGACTCCTTTATGCTTTAAATACAGACTCTTTGGACGTTGCCTTCTTCAGAAAGTAAGGATAAGTGCTCCTACTTATCGATCTTGAATTAACTCTACCATCCGCTACAGGCTTCAGGAAGTTGCAAGACTGTGCTCATTAGGCTTAGGAAATTGTCCTCTTAAAATCGCAACCCATCTTGGCTAAGTCGGTGTAACTCCTGCTCGGGCGGCTCTTGGCGGCAATGCTGCTTCGGCAGTGTCCTTGGCGGAAACTTGAGCTGCATTAGTACAGCTTCTTCAGTTCCAACTTTCTTGTCTTGTCCTGTCATCTCCTCTACTTTCCTAGCTATTAGCACCTGAAAACATAAACTAAACTAAAACAGTAACTTTTCTTCACCAATCATAAAATATTCAACGAAAGCATGGTAAAAGAAGAAATATTGTTATACTGCATAACATGCAGCAAATTATGCCTAACTAATCTTAAGAATAGCAATAATAAGGGCAGGAATGTGTACAAAATATAGGACTCATGGACACTCTACAAAGAGCTTTTGAGAGTTAACCTTTACCTTTGTTTGATGCTTAATGGTCGAGAGAGTTAAGCTTAGATCTTTGTGGACAATGGTGTTGAGTTGAGAGGCTAAACCCTGACTCACCTTAGAGATAAGGATAGAGTTTCAACGACTAAAAGGAGTAGAACTTCAAGAGTAGTAGCCTGCTAAGGTTTACGCTGAGAAGTATTGTCATGGCATTTTTACTATCAGTTTGTTGCTAGAGATAGTTTAGAAACACATGTTTAAGCTCTATTGAGCATCGTATAAGTTGGAAAGTGATATTCATTCAAGAGAACAAGTCATAGGATTCCTCAATCAACCTGGCCTGTCATCCTAGTAGAGAGTTTCCACGCGTGTGAGGACGTTCGTAGTCTTATCTTATATTCTAGTTTTTAATATAGTTTTTGCTGCAACATTTCTTTAATTGCTCTTACCAATTCTTTCATGCAACATTCAATCTTTATTTTGAGTGCTTAAACTTTACTTGAATTCCCTCCAATCCATGTGGAGACGATCTTACTTATCACTTTTATTACTTGTTCGATGGGTATACTTGCACCGATTGCGTATAATTTACAGTACATCACAACACATAACAATCCAGTATGTTGAAGGCCTTATCAGGTTCTTTGTAAAGAAAAGTTCCATTGGTCGTTGAGTCAATCATCATTCTTGTTGGAGAATTGACACCATTATAAAACGTCATGATCTGTAGCCAATCATGGAATCCAAGGATCGATCACTTGCATAGCATGTCTTTCTATCTGTCCTAACATTCATTCATGAATTCATCATCATATTATTAGAAGGAGATGATGTCGCTCTGCTTTTGGTTGTGAATGTTCAGTGGTCATATCTATGCAGAAACTTGCTACACAAGTCATCCCAGGACGTAATAGATCCTTAGGAACAAGTCTTCAACCATACCTTGGCTCGATCTCACAAGGAGTAGGGAAATAATTTGAGTCGGAGAGCATCGTCAAGAATCCCTGGTTGTTAAAAAGAGTCACAAACTTCTAAGAAAGCTTGAATATGCTCTCGAGCATCCTCTCTTACTGATCCTCCATATTGTCCAATGGAGTTGAGCATTTTTAACATAACAAGCTTTAGCTCAAAGTGAGTTGTCCCTAGATTAGGCACAACAATTGGTGGATTGAGATTGTTGATAACGGGCGCAATGTTCATTCTAATGGGCCATCTAGGTCTGGCAGGTGGTGGGTCATCATGTCGTTCTTGGCCATTATTTAGGGCCGCACCAACAATTCCTTGCCCATCAACTGGTGGTATGTTGTGATTACGCTCTTCCTCATGTTTGTCCCCTACGTTTCTATTCACCATATTCTTTCTCTCTCTGCGTAAATTCCTCAAAGTTCTTTCGATTTCTGGATTGAGTTGAAGAATATGATCTAATGTGGACCTTCTGGTCATGCACTAGCAGTATTTACTTGCATTATTACAATGAATTATCATCCTTTTTCCAAGCATTAGTCGGCCGAAAAAAAGAGGAGTGAATTGCGAACAATTTTCTAAAGAAGAAAAAAGCAAAATATACAACCAGTTTATCATGTCGATAATGATTTATCAGTCTGATAATGATAATATTTAAAACGTGTAGTAATAAAATAAAATTCTTTATAGTTTTCTAATTAAAACGATTTAACGACTAAAATTCAATAACTAATAAATAATTTTTCGTTCATATTTTTTTCTTTCAGTTAACACCCACTTAGCATAATTTTACTGAGATATTCTACTTTTAATATAAAATTACGAAAATAGCACATATTGAAGATTAATATCATATGTAGCACCATGAGAGTAAAAGTATGTTTCATCAAAACCGCATTTGGTCTACGTGGAAAAGTAAAACAAAAGCGTGTTTGGCCAAAAATGCTTTTAGTCAAACACACTTTCTCAAATCCGGTTTTTATTTTAGGTTTTCGGTTTATACTCGTGTAAAAGTGTATCAATGTACGACAGTAACTCGAGCTCGGATAACACCTGAAAGAATATTTACCATTTTATCCTTTGTGAATAACATGGAAGCAAGTAGAAAATAAAAGAAACATTCGATCCTTTTAATATTAAAATATATGAGACACCATTGATGACATAAATCTCATAAATTGAAAATTCTATATTGTTTCTTAAAAACTTGGTGGTCGAATTTGGTATAGTAGATTTGATCATGATATAGTGTTTTATGATAGTTTTCCATACACAATTTTTTCTATTTGAACTTTAAAATCTTAGAACTTTAATTTTTAAACACTAAAATAATACTGAATTTTCAAATAGACCAAAAGCATTTTTTTGGCAAAATGTGTTTTCCTTCCCACTTTTTTCGTGAGGGTCAAATACGTTTTTAACAAAAGCGCTTTCCAACCTATTTTGCCACGTATATTAAAAGCATTTTTGAAAAAGCATGCTTTTATTATAAGAGTGCTACATCCGAAAGATATTATTTTTATAATTAAATATTAAAAACAAAATATTATAGTAAAATTTTCCCTAATTAAACGAGGATACAAACTCAAATCAACAAATTTATATAGTTCTACTAGTATTGATATATATATATATGATAATTGTATTTTGTTCATTATTTTTAGTCAACGGCGCGAAGAAATAAAAAATGACGGCCCGCTATCCTTTATATTTGACGGAAGCCAGACCAGACTTTGGAGACTCAATATTTGTTTCTTATGTTGCAATTATAGGTTCTTTCAGATGACATTTGTTGCGTGTGTAAAATGTCCCACAATTGTGCAAGTATACACGTCTCAAGTAATAAAATGATAAGTATTGAGTATCGTCTCCACATGGATTGGTGAAACCTTCAATGATAGCGTCTCGCACTAAAAAATAAAATAAAAGTAAAGAACACAAGTGAATAGTTGGATTTTTGGAGTAATCTAAATAACAGAAAATAAAATAAGCCAATAAATAAAAGTTAAGTAATCAAGATGAGAGAATGGGCCAGATTATATTGTGTCATAGTGTGGAAACCAATTGGACTGTCTCAGTCTTTGAATGCAACAAACACCGTACTGCCTCGGCAAAGACCAAAGTCAATGCCATGGCAACGGGTTAAGCAACTGCCTCGGCAATCCCTTGCTGGGGCGGCAACGAACAACGTCAAGGTTCGGCAAAGCGTCCTTCAGTGGCTCCTCCTTATTCCTAAGTCGAAACCGTGCTGATGTGCAGGCCTTGATAATACCTCCCACCGTGAACCAAGGATGAACACCAACCAATCTTACGATTCTTTTAGCCGTTGAAACTCTAACTTATACCTAAGCTGAGTTAGTTTTCACCGATTGGGATGAAAATCATGCTTATCCGTTTTGTGAGTCTAACTCTCCCGATATTAGACAAATAGATGGTTAACGAGATTCTCTCCTAATTCACTCGAAAACAAGAATAAGAACCATGAATAAGCAAACCTTGAACTAAATTGCATTAAAAAAAACTTAAACAAAATCCAATCGTTTTCTCACAACTACTAAACAATACAATCTAAACCCTAAGGAGAAATTAGAACATAATGACAATGAAAGCTCGCTACAAATTCTCTTTAAGCTCCGTTCTTTTTCATTGCCGGCTTTGGCTTTATATTTATAGAGAAGGTGTAGGTCAAGTCCTTCTGGAGGAGGAAGTTAAGTTAGAATTAAACACATTAAAAGAAAAGGTCTTCTTTTAAAGTATTATATTTTTCTTCCTTAGAACCCTCCCTTTTTGCGTGGAATCTTCTCTTGACCTTCTTTCGGCGTTTTCACGATCTTCTCGCAGTCCAATCTTCATGCAAAGTGCATAGAAAAATCCAGCTCTTCATGCTCTTCGAAACGCGCTCCAGTTTGCATGTTTTATCCATTGTTGAGTGTGACAGGTCACTGACTTGGCAGTGGCTTGGCTGCTACCTCGGCAATGGTCTGTCTATCTTTTCCGCTCAGCAGGGCTCTGTCTTATAATTCAGCTTCCTTCAGTAGAAACTGTTGTTCATGGCTGACTTGATCTAGACCATCGAGAGAAAATTCTGCACCGAGCTCCTTCTTTTCCTTCTCTGTCACGGCAGTGTTGCCCGGGCAGTGAGTGACAAAATCTGCACTCGCACCAAACACACACATAAGTAGCATCTTTTTCATTAAATAAACCAAACATAATGATCAAGCATAGTAAAGATGAGATCAATGTGATTGATGCATGGAGGGATACAATGTGATTCGAATGAGTGTAGATTTAGCAATAATTGTCATAGAAAAAGGGTGAAATGATAGTACTTTTACACACTTAACATACCCCCAAACTCAAATTATTGTTTGTCCTCAAGCAATGCAACTAGTAGAAAAATAATTACTCACCCAAGTTCTTAATCGTCATAGAGATTGCTTCAACTCGCCTTCTTCCTCATGACCTAGTACTTGAAAATACATGATTAAATTTTCCGGATGACTAAAGAAGTTACTCGGAATCAAACTATGATGCTTGTGAGTGTGTGCATGTTTTGTGAACAAGATGATTATTTGGGTTCTATATAAACACTTAAGCATTAACCTACTTAACTTGGCTATTTTTTTGCAAGCAATCTAACCGACTAGAGCCAATTTCAGGCACCTCTAGTGATTATCCTAGAGTCGGTTTCATGCACCTCTAGGGCTTCCTTAAGCTAGAGCCGGTGTTAGGCACCTCTAACTTCTTACCCAAAATTTTCTTCCTAAGAAAGTCTATGTCCTAAGTGTCCTAGAACTCCTTAAATCATACAACTCACAAAAGTGTAGTTTCGTTTTGAGCCCCCATAGTATGATTCTAAGTGTTTCCTAATAGTCATCCTAACCTTTAAAGAGTATTTTAAAGTGCTAAGGTAGTTTACATCAGTGGAAGAGTTTTGCAAGTCTAGGCAATTCTGAGTCGAATTAAAGAACTTGGCAAGTATTACTCATTTAAAGAAAAACTACATTGTTGGATACTGAACTGTTGCGGTAGTAGTTACCTCGGCACTGACCTACACCCCCCAAACTCAAGACAAGCATTTCCCTCAGTGCATCAATACAGATCACAAAATATAAGGGCAAAATAAAAAGGCAAGAGAATAAGGAAAAACTAGATTTCTGGGGACTTGGAGGAGTCCTCATCATCATCGGGAATTATAAAGTTTCTCTACGTCGTCATCTTGATCCGTTTGGTGGATCGTGGTGGTTGGGTGCGCATCGGAGGAGATGGCTTCGCTTGGGTGGTCACTTCTTCTTCATCGTCTGTGTCAAGGCAAATCTCCTCGGTTGTTGTTGCCTTGCGCTTGAGTGATGGAGAGACGTCTTTGTCAAATTTCTTGAGGAGGGAATGCATGGTGTCGGACCAATCTAACAAGGATTTGGTGCAGATCAGCTCATCCATCGGAAGCTCGACGAGTGGTGATGCAAAGAAGGCGTGTGTTACTGAGGCCGAAAAGGTGGGCATTACCGCGACATGGGTATCTGGGGCTGCTTCGGTAGTGAGGTTGGTAGGAAACGATGGGAACGGTACTATGCTTTCTTGGAACTTCTCTTGGAGCACTTGGGTGATTGAATGGGTGATTACCTCTTGAATTTCATGAATTGTCTTTGCCTTTGGTCCATCTCTTCTAGCTTTCGGGCAATATGCTCGAGGGTCGCTACCAGGGCAGAGGGTGCAGGCGTTTCTGAGATGTCGCCCGAGGATGCTGTCGCGGTAGTGCCTTGTACTAGTGTTGAGACCGTCTCGGCTTCAGTTATCTGCATCATTTTGTAGTAGGCCTCCTTGTCCCATCCATTCCTCTTTGGTGCATATTCATCGGCCGGATCGGTTGGGACCTTTTTTGTTTGCAGAGTCTGGTGAAGAGCATTGGGAAGTAGAGGACGCCTCTCTCTTTTAGGCTGCACTGGTACATCTCATCACAAATTATGTTACCCACATTAATAGTTCTAGTGTGCAAAATAGAGTGTATAAATGCAAGCCTAGGTTTGTCTACAGTGCTGTTATGGGAGGTAGGCATAAGACATCGTTTTACAAAAGTATTCTAAATTTTTGCCTCGGGCCGAATCCTTCAGCGATTTGCTGTCCCTTTATGTGCCCTGGCATTCCATGTCGTGCCGGCAATGCAGAGCTCCTCTTTGATTGCACCGTAATCTACGTACATGAGTTGTTCCTTGAATGCCTTGTGTTCATCCTTCTCCACGCGGATGCCGTAATAGAGATTATTTGAATCTGGATCTACGGGGATGACCATGCCTCTAACGTGCACAAAAAGATTGTTTGGATTTGAGGAGTGGGCGTAGAACTCTCTCACCCATGTTATGTTCGCCAGCTCCAGTTGGTGGCAAAAGATTTTCCACTTTTGATAGGCAATTTTGTTGAAGATGAAGTGATCAAGGCCAAAGTCAGAGGCGGAGTCGGAATAATAGAAGCCTTGTTCCTCCCACACTTGTCGTCCTATGAAGTGTTTGTTGAACCGCCTTTCGACTTTCAGTGGTGCAAATCTTTTGAAGGTCGGCTCCTTGGTGGGTCTCGAGCTTTCTCCTTTCGTGAGTTTTTGTGCCATCTAAAAATATTTGTGAGAAACGTAAATTGAAAGTAAAGAAAAAAATTGCGAGAATGCTTAAGAAATCAAGATTAGAGAAGATAAGGGTTTGGTGGTGGAAAGTTGAGAGGGGGAGGGGTTTATATAGATCTCGACATAATATAGCTGTTGCGGCATTAAATGCGTGCGCGGAAAGAATCCTGTTACATAGCCGTTGTGGTTTTGTGTTTGTTAAAGTAGCCATTGCGGCTTGCATGTCGTTAGGTGGAACGATGTCGTGTTGGCAATGGGCTCCTCTCACTAGTTGTTGGCTTTTAGTTGTCTTTGGGCAGGGGAATGATGTGTCGGCCCAACTCTTCCTTTATTTCTTGATCTCCTTCCTAAAAATAAAATAAATAACATCAAATTTAAATAATACCTTATTCTTAAACAAAAATTAAAAGATGTGGAAAATAAAAAAGCAAAGAAACATTAAAAAATAAAATTAAAATTAAAATAAAGAGAAAAGGTTAAGACACTAAAGGAGTGCATGGGAGTGCATCTCCTAAAGTGATCACTTCCTTGTCCCTCATGATATGCTGGCCAGTATAATGCTTCAGCCTTTGTCCGTTCACTTTGAATTCGTGCCCATCTTTGGTGGATTTGATTGTCACATCTCCATGGGGAAATACTGTTGCGTGTAAAAGAGTCTATCGCAATGTAGTGCAAGTGTACACGACGCAAGTAGTAAAGTGATACATAAGTATCGGATATCATCTCCACAGGGACTGGGCTAATAGCTTTAACCTTGGTTTTCTGCACGAAAGGGAAAAGAAAGAGTTTAATTGTTTGTCACGGTATAATAAAGAATACTGAAAATAAAAGATGAAAATATTCAGAGTAAAGAGTAGGCCGGTATTGATATGCTCCATAGTGCAGGTGTTTGCTCTGTCTAGGACTTCTCTGTTCTATCGTAGCGCCTGTCGCGGCAGCACCTGCTGCGGCAGCGGTCTTTTGTTGTCGCGGCAGCGAACACACAACTCAGTACTTCAAGCTTAGCAAGAATCCCTGCTGTGCCTTGGCCTATCCCTAGGTCCAAGTCTGTCGATGAACACGTCTTTGATGATACCTCCCGGCGTGAATCGAAGGATGAACACCAATGTTGTTGAATTCTTCCTTAGCCACTTAACCTCTTCCTATCACTAGGTCCGAGATAGTTCAACCATAAACTGGAGAACTCGTACTTATTCCTTTCGTATACTTAACTCTCTCGATATTAAGTAAATGTGTAATCTCAAAATGCTCTCCCGATACTCTTGCAAGATGTTGGAAACCATAATAAGCAAACTTGAAGTCTATTTTATTGAACAGAAAAAAATCCTAAAACAAATGCAATCCTTGCAACTACTTTACAGAATCAACCCTTAGCCCTAGGGGAAGTTTAGAACATGATGAGAAGGGGGAAAACGACTAGGGTTTAGGGGAAGACGGCTAGAGAATAAGATATCCTTCCCTAGATCGTATTACATGCCTTTATATAAGCCTTGGGTTCAAGTTTTCTAATATGGCAAGAATACACGTTTAAATTAAAGTACAACTCTATTAAAGACTAAATCTTCAGAGTATATGTCTTTAATTCTTCCTTCCTTCTTGCTTGGAGTTTCTTCCTTGAAATTTGGGCTTGGCCTTCATTCTGATATAGGGCTCAGAAAAATATAAGAGTGCTCCACGACAGACCGGCTTAATTTCCTCTTTTTGTCGAGCTCCACTTCACTTCTTCCCTTCACAATTACTATCGTCATTGGCTGCCACAGTAGCGGCCATGGCAGCATCCTTCTTCTCGGCTGCAGTCCAGTATTCCAGCTCTGCTTCTCTGCTGCCATGAGTCTGCTACAGCAGCTACCTGCAAAAGTAGCCAAAAGCAGCAGCAACTGTGCCTTTTTGTATAATTGTGATGTATAATTAAAATCTATCCTAAATGCAATGAAATATGCTTGAATGTAGCAGAAATATGGGTTAAATAGGGGGTAAAATATAGAACTTTTACACACTCAACACACCCCCAAACTCAAGTTTTTGCTTGCCCTCAAGCAATTAAAACCTAAAAAGAAATAAAAAAAAATTGTTTGTCTTAAAACAGTGAACTTTTCATTACCTACCATGCATTCCCTATTGTGAGCAACACCCTATCGGATAATTCAGGATTCGTTCGGAACCTTGCTATAGTTCTCGTGTAGTGTGTGCATGTTTTGTGAATAATTATATGCCTAGACTCACTTAGTTTACTAGAATAGCTAAACTTCTAACTTGAATTTTTATGTCAACTTTCATCTTTTTGGAGGCAATTCTTAGGCTCCTTTAGTTTTTACTTAGACTCAATTCTCTTTTCTTAATTTAAGTTTGACTAGAGCCGGTTTCGGGCACCTCTAGCTAACTTCCTAGAGCCGGTTTCGGGCACCTCTAGGTGTATTGAGTCTATTTTTTCTTAACTTCTTTTCCTAGATCCAGTGTTAGGCACCTCTAGGGGCAACTCAAGTATTAAGCTTTTCCCTATTCTAGTTTACCAGTAGAGTTCTAGACAGTATAAAAGTCACAAAGGGTGTTTAAGAATCAGAACTATAGTAAGGCTCTAAACTGTTCCTAAAACTATCCTAGAGGCACTGCCACGACAGAGGCTGTCATGGCAGGTAAGTTCAGTTCAACGACTTAAGCCAAATTTTCAAATTTTTTAAGCAAAAATAAACTAACACTTAGACACAATTTTGAACCTAAAAATACTTCATTAATGGAGGGATGCCACCCCCAAACTCAAGGGTTGCATTGCCCTCAATGCATGATGACAAAATGATAAAAAAAGAAAATAAAAACAACATCACAATTATAACAAAATAGTAGCAGCAAATATAAGAAAAGAAACTTAAATTTCAAGTGTTGTCGTCACTGCTGCTGCTACTGCTGTTGATCTGAATCTGTCGGCGGGCAGTGACTTTCCTCGTTGGTGTCGGCAGATGGCTTGGAGAGGCAGAGGTGGTCTTTTTCTTGGCTTCCCTCGGAGGCTGGATGCGGATCGGTGAGGGTAGTTTCTCCAGCACCTGAACCTCCTCGGTAGAGCTGCTGCTGCTGCCACTGTTGCTGCTGCCAGATTTCCCTTGGCCGGATGGTCCGTCACCGGTGTTGGGTTTCTGCCGCTTCATCTGGGTGAACTCTTTGGACAGGTTCCTCTTGACAGAGGGCTCGCCATCAGATTCCTCCCAAATTGAGGAAGAGGAGAAACCAGCTATGTATCTGTCGAGGTCGGACATGGGCTCTTTTCTCTTCTCTCCCCTGGCAGATGTTGTGGCAGTGTGGCTGCCGCCTGCAGCTGTCGTGGCCGGGGTTGGGGTGGACGCGGCAGACGGTGTTCTCGGTGTGGCAGCAGGGGTAGGGTATGGGCAGGGGTGGGGGCAGCAAAATAATGATCGGGGAAAGCAGGAAACAGTACATCTGGAAAATTTAAATTGGTTTTAATGAAATGTATCGTTGCTGTTGTGAAGTCCCGAATAAAGCTCATCAAGCCTAGCTGTCGTTCCTCCATTTTCTGCAGGGTGGCAAGGATTTGGGTAGAGGAGTCGACTGAGGGCGCTGCTGCTGTGGGCTGCCTTGGTTCTGTGGCGGCAGGCTCTGTTTGGGTGGGCTCTGTCGACTCACCTACCGCGGCAGACGGATTAAAGCAGGATATTGGCGTTGCAGCTTTCAGCTCCATCAAGCTAAGGATGTTTCTCTCCGTCCATCCTTTTCCTCGGATTCTCAAATCCTCAGCAACTTCAGGGACGTTGTGGCCACGACAGAGGGCTGTTATGAGGTAGGGGAAGACAAGTGGTCCTGATGGCCGAAATGCACAATCCAAAATCCCCTCCCGAGCATATCTACCAACATTAATAGGCCTCTCGTTTAGAATTGAATGGACGAGAGCTAACCTTGGTTGATCTACCGTGCTGTTGTGTGAGGAGGGCATAATCCTCTTTTTGACAAATGTGTTCCACAGCTTGGCTTCGGGGTGAGTTGAACTCGTTTCACCGTCCTTGGGTGTTTGGGATCGGTGTTCCACTGGGTTCCTTCCTCGGTGAGTTCTGCCATGACAGCATCATAATATGCTGTCTCCAGGCTCTCCACAAATCTTTGGTGTCCGTCTTCCCTTCTGTCGACGTAGAATCCATAAAGGGTGTTGATGTACTCTGGCTCAAAGGGTACTTTCTTCCCACAAACTGTCACTGATGTCGCCTCCCTGCTGTCGATGGCAGTATAAAATTCTCTGACTAAGGTGACGTTCATCTCTTTAGGCTGCTCGGCAAACATCTGCCACTGTAGAGCTCTGATCTTACGGGCTATGAATGGTTTGAGCCCGAGATTCTCTGTTCGTTTGCTGTAGATAAAGCCTTTTTCCTCCCACATATCTCTGCCTTGGAAGGATCTGAGAGTGGCTACTGCTGAGGCAGAGCCTGAGGCAGCACTGCGTCGTGTGTTTCTGGTACTCATGGTTGCAAGGGACTGTAGAAAAATGAAAGCAAATGAAATTCTAGAGATGAAGCAAGTAGAGAGGGTAAAAGTGAAGTGAAAAATGAATAGCAAAACGGGGTTTATATAGATGAAGGGTTTAATGCCCGTTGGGCTCTAACGGCAGGCGCGATTAACGAGGCCAGCTGTTACATGGTTTCTGATGCGTCTATCACTCGTTTCCGTGTCTACTGCGCGTCTGTTGCGCGTTTGCGTGTCTGCCGCGACAGCGTGTTGGTAGGCTGAATTTTCCGCGTCTGTCGCGACAGCTGTAACGACAGGCTCCTATTTTGGGCTTTTTGGGCTAATGGTGAGATGGTGGGCTGAGTTCACTTTTTCTCTTCTCCTTGTCTCCTTTATTTCTTAAAATAATAAAAATAAAAACTTAGTTTCTAAAAATAAAATAATTCTAATTACCTAATAAATATATATATATATAAATAATAAAAATAAATTTAAGTTAAATTAGGGATGCCAGGAGGGGCATCTTCTAAAGTAACCACTTCATGCATTCTTGGGGCTTCAGTCCCCTGATAATGCTTTAATCTCTGTCTGTTGACTTTAAATCGGTGCCCGTCTTTTAAAGATTTGGTCGTGATGGCACCATGGGGAAAAACTTGCACCACTTGGAATGAGACGAACCACCTAGATTTCAGCTTCCCTGGGAAGAGTTTCAACCTAGAGTTGAACAACAATAGAAGCTGCCCTGGGCAGAACTGTCGTGGCAGCAGCTTCTTGTCATGCCACTTCTTTGTCTTGTACTTGTAAATCCTTGCGTTGTCATAGGCCATTGCTCGAATTTCTTCAATCTCATTCAAGTCAAGCAGCCTTTTCTGTCCTGCCTTTTCCAAGTCCATGTTCATTGCCTTGATGGCCCAGTATGCTCTGTGCTCAATCTCAACAGGTAAATGGCATGTTTTTCCATAAATCAGCCGGTAGGGTGACATTCCCAATGGAGTTTTAAACATTGTTCTGTAGGCCCATAGTGCATCATTGAGGTGTAGAGACCAGTCCTTTCGAGTTGGCTTGACCATCTTCTCAAGAATGTTCTTTACCTCTCTGTTGGATATTTCAGCATGTCCATTGGTCTGAGGGTGGTAAGCTGTTGCGATCCGATGTTTGACACCATATTTCTTTAAGGCAGCAGCTATTACCCTATTGTCGAAATGCCTCCCTTCATCACTGATGATCGCCTTAGGGATGCCAAATCTGGAAAAAAAATGTTCTTGTGCAAAAACCTCTGAACAGTCTTGGCATCGTTTTTCTGTGTGGCGATTGCTTCTACCCATTTGGACACATAGTCCACTGCCAGGAGGATATATAAATTCCCACATGATGCTGGGAACGGTCCCATGAAATCGATCCCCCAAACGTCGAAGATTTCGACTTCAAGAATGTTTTGCAGTGGCATCTCATGTCTCCTTGAGATGTTTCCAGTCCGTTGACATTTATCACAGCTTTTGTAGAATGCCTGGGCATCCTTGAACAGTGAAGGCCAGAAAAAACCAGACTGCAAAACCTTGGCAGCAGTTTTGTTACCACCTAGGTGTCCTCCATATTGTGAAGCATGACAGTGATAAAGCACAGCTTCCTGCTCATCCTGTGGTACACACCTCCTGATGATCTGATTTGCACACATTTTGAAAAGAAGAGGTTCGTCCCAATAATAATGCTTAACATCATTTTGGAACCTCTTCCTAGCTTGATAGTTAAGGTCGGGAGGAAATATTCCGCTAACTAAATAATTAACGAAATCAGCATACCAGGGAATTTCAGAAAACTTACCTGCCGCCATGGCTGTCGCGACAGTGCTTGTGGCAGCGAATAACTGCTCGTCAGGGAAGGTCTCCAGTATGTGTGTCTCGTCTGTTGGGAGAATTTTTCCCTTCTCTAATCTTGACAATTGATCTGCAACTTGGTTCTATGTCCCCTTTTTATCCTTGATTTCTATGTCGAATTCTTGCAGCAGCAGAATCCAACGAATCAGTCTGGGTTTTGCATCTTTCTTAGCAAACAGATATTTCAATGCAAAGTGGTCTGTGTGGACTACCACTTTCGTCCCAAGTATGTAGGAACGGAACTTGTCAATTGAAAACACCACAGCTAACAATTCCTTCTCTGTTGTGGTGTAATTTACTTGGGCATCGTTGAGTGTTTTGCTGGCATAGTAAATTACATGGAACAGCTTGTCCTTCCTCTGCCCAAGTGGTGCCCCTACAGCATAATCACTAGCATCACACATAATCTCGAATGGTAACTTCCAGTCCGGTGGCTGTACAATCGGGGCTGTTACTAGCTTCTCTTTCAGAACTCTGAATGCCTCAGTACATTCAGTGTTGAAATCGAAGGGACGATTCTGCTCTAGTAGGTGGCATAGCGGCTTGGTGATATTCGAAAAATTGGCTATAAACCTTCGATAGAAACCAGCATGCCCTAAAAAACTTCGAATTCCCTTGACTGTGGTGGGTGGTGGCAGCTTTTCAATTACCTCAATTTTTGCCATGTCGACCTCTATGCCGCGGCAGCTTACTTTATGGCCTAGGACTATCCTTTCATCTACCATGAAGTGACATTTCTCCCAGTTTAATACCAAGTTCGCCTTTTCGCATCTTTCGAGCACTTTCTGTAGGTTGCCTAGGTAGCTTTCAAAATTGTCTCCAAAAACTGAGAAATCGTCCATGAATATCTCCAGGAAATCCTCCACCATGTCGGAGAATATAACCATCATACACCTCTGAAAAGTTGATGGTGCGTTGCACAGTCCAAATGGCATCCTCCGAAAAGCGTAAGTATCATACGGGCAAGTGAAGGTCGTTTTCTCTTGATCCTCCAGTGTGATGGCTATTTGGTTGTAACCTGAGTAACCATCAAGAAAACAGTAATAAGGCTTTCCCGCTAATCTATCAAGCATTTGATCAATAAAAGGCAGGGGAAAGTGGTCCTTCGGGGTAGCTTTGTTAAGCTTCCGGTAGTCCATACAAACCCTCCAACTGGTCACAGTCCTTGTTGGGATTAACTCGTTTTCTTCGTTGGTCACCACGGTTATTCCTCCTTTCTTAGGAACGCACTGCACCGGGCTCACCCACTTACTATCCGAGATGGCATAAATTATCCCAGCATCTTGCCATTTGATAATTTCTTTTCGGACCACTTCTCGCATAGCATCATTTAAACGTCTCTGGGCCTCAATAGTCGGCTTGTGATCATCCTTTAAGAGGATTTTATGCATACATAGTGCCGGACTGATGCCTTGGATATCAGCTATCGTCCATCCAATAGCCTTTTTATGCTGCTGCAGCATCCCTATCAGCTGCTTTTCCTGTTCCTGCATCAACTTGGAAGAGATGATTACGGGCAACGTATAATTTAATCCAAGAAAAACATATTTGAGCTGCCCTGGCAGGGGCTTAAGATCTAGAACATGTGGTTCTACAGTTGATGGCTTTTGGATGATGTGTTCATTCGAGGTATAATTTAAGGGCTCGAATAACTTACCTGGACGATTGCCTATCCAGTTTACCTCCTCATGACCTTTAGTATCAGATGTGTCAGAGTCTGAGGAGCTGCTGTCGTCGTTGCTGTCGTGACAGTCTTCTAAATGGTTGTTGTGGTAGTGGCCAAATTTGATGTCATGGCAGTCTGACCTGATGCAGGGTTGGTCAAGGATAACTTCAGTGATAGCCTTGCATTCTTCTTCTGCATCAGCATGCTTTATTGCTTGGAGAACATTCAGCTTGATCTCTTGATCATTCACTCTCATAGTGAGTTCTCCCTTCTCTACATCAATCAGTGATCTCCCTGTGGCTAAGAAGGGTCGCCCCAGGATGATTGGTGCATTCTCATCTGTTTCACAATCTAAAACAAGAAAGTCAGCAGGAAAAATAAATTTATCCACTCTTACCAGAATATCTTTAATTTTCCCTTCTGGTTGCACGTAAGAGCGGTCTGCCAGCTGCAGCATAACTGTTGTGGGTCGTGCTCGTCCAATACCTAATTTCTGAAATTGAGATTTTGGCATTAAATTAATACTAGCACCTAGATCACAAAGTGCCTTACCCACAAATTGGTCTCCGATTATGCACGGTATGATGAAACTCCCAGGATCCTTCTTTTTCTAGGGTGGATGCTTGTGTAGAATAGTCATGCATCCTTCTGTCATTTTTATTGTTTCAAATTCCACAAGTTTGGATTTCTTCGACATAGCATCCTTGAGAAATTTGGCATAACCAGGCATCTCCTTGATGGCATCTAACAGCGGAATATTAATGTGGACCTGCTTAAAAATATCATAGATCTTCTTAAGCTGGGATTCATGTTTCAACTTCTATAACCGCTGAGGAAAAGGAGATAGAGGACGATAGTCTGCAATACGTCATTCCCATTGCATTCGGATCTGAGGAGGCTTAGGTTCTTTATCCTTCTCCTCTATCCCTTCTGCTGTCGTGACAGGTGCATCGGCAGCAGGCAGTTTGTCGTCTGTCGGGGCAGCGTTCTCGGCAGTCGATTCTAGGGCTGGTTACTTAGCTGGTTCAGCTTCCTTCTCTGGCCCTGGTAACTTCTTCCCACTCCTAGTTGTGATGGCTTTGCACTGCTCATGTGTGGGTTATCTAGCGACTTCAGTATCGCTAGGGAATCCTCCATTCTGCCTTGGCTTAATATGCTGGGAAACATGACCCATCTGTGTCTCCAGTGATTTCAGAGTAGCTTCATGGTTAGTCATCCGCATCTATGTTTTATCCATGAACGACTCAGTCTTCTTGGAGAAGTGATTCATGTTCTCAATGTAAGTTCCTGTCTGAGACATAAATTTGGCCAAGGTTTGCTCTAATATACTAGTTGTGGCTGTTGGTGGCTGTTGCTGATGCTGTTGCGGTTGCTGCCGAGTCAGAATTCTAGGTGCCCCCTGATTTTGTGTGTTCTGTACTTGAGGGTTTAGGGCGTTGTTTGGGTTGCTCCAAGAGAATTTGGGATCTTTTCTCCAGTTGGGATTGTAGTTGTTGGAATTTTAGTTTTGCTTGTTATAATTTCCAACATACATCCCTTCCTCTAGCTGTATCGGGCAGTCATTCGAACTATGATTCCCAGTGCAAGTTCCACATACCTCTTCTGCGGCGTAGACAGGTTGAGAGTCCTTCTTCAGCAAGTTTTCTACTACCTTTGTGAGATATGCAACTTGTGTCTTTAAGGAATTATCGGCTTCATAATCCTTCACAGCTAGTACTCGTTTACCTCTCCTCGATGTGGGGAATTGTTCTTCATTCTTAGCCAAATTCTTTAACACTACCATGGCGTCCTCTGGATCTTTATCTAACAATAACCCATTGGCTGCTGAATCGATTCTCATACGAGTCTGTAGGTTGGCAGCATTGTAGAATTCGATTACCTGATTCCAAACAGGGAATCCGTGCATTGGGCAATTCCTCAGCAGAGTAGTAAACCTGTCCCATGCCTCGTGCATTGGCTCGTCGTCTTCCTGTTGAAAAGTAGCAATTTCGTTACGTAATCGCTCAGATAAATGGGAAGGGTTAAAACGAGACAAAAATTCACGAGTTAAATCTGCCCAAGTTCGTATTGAACCCGACGTTAGTTTGTTCCACCAAGTTTTAGCTTTGTCCCTCAATGAATGAGGAAATAACCGAAGCCTCAGTATCTCCGGATTTACTCCTGGTAGTCTAAACGAACCACAGATTTCTTGGAACGTTTTCAGATGCTCCCTTGCATCCTATGTAGCAGCACCACTAAATTGGCTAGCGGAATTAATCATGCTGAACATGACAGATTTCAGCTCGAAATTCTCAGCTTCCACGTCTGGCAGGGTGGTCTCTAATTCCACATGATCATTGATCATGTAATCTCGGCATGACCGGCGTGCGGCCGCAGCAGGAGGATCGGCAGGTTGTCCGTTTCCTCCATCTCCGATAGGATCTTCAGGACCTTGGGGATTCCCTTGGTTGTTCCTCCTGTCTTCGTGTCTTTCGTTCACCATTGCTTCTAACTATTCCTCCAAGTACTCGTTTCTTTGTACTAGGAGGCGGACTCGTTTCCTGAGGTTGCACGTTCGTTCGATTTCAGGATCTAACTTGTGCTCAGGTTCTTTCCCTCGTTGAGATCTGCGCATAAGCAAACAAAAGACCTTATGAAGAGCACAGGGTGAACAATCCAAATAAAAACAGAAAAATTAAAAAAGAATGTGCAGTAAAAGTAGGGTAAAGTTATGTTGCCAGTCCCCGGCAACGGCGCCAAATACTTGTTGCGGCATGTCGCGGACTTCTCTGTTCTGTCGTAGTGCAGGCGTTTGCTCCGTAATGCAGGTGTTTGCTCCGTAGTGCAGGTATTGATCTGCTCCGTAGTGCAGGTGTTTGCTCTGTCTAGGACTTCTCTGTTCTGTCGTAGCGCATGTCGCGGCAGCACCTGCTGCGGCAGTGGTCTGTTGTTGTCGCGGCAGCGAACACACAACTCAGTACTTCAAGCTTGGCAAGAATCCCTACTGTGCCTTGGCCTATCCCTAGGTCCAAGTCTGTCGATGAACACGTCTTTGATGATACCTCTCGGCGTGAATAGAAGGATGAACACCGATGTTGTTGAATTCTTCTTTAGCCACTTAACCTCGTCCTATCCCTAGGTCCGAGATAGTTCAACCATAAACTGGAGAACCCGTACTTATTCCTTTCGTATACTTAACTCTCCCAATATTAAGTAAATGTGTAATCTCACAATGCTCTCCCGATACTCTTGCAAGATGTTGGAAACCAGAATAAGCAAACTTGAAGTCTATTTTATTGAACATAAAAAATCCTAAAACAAATGCAATCCTTGCAACTACTTTACATAATCAACCCTTAGCCCTAGGGGAAGTTTAGAACATGATGAGAAGGGGGAAAACGACTAGGGTTTAGGGGAAGACGGCTAGAGAATAATATATCCTTCCCTAGGTCGAATTACATGCCTTTATATAAGCCTTGGGTTCAAGTTTTCTAATATGGCAAGAATACACGTTTAAATTAAAGTACAACTCTATTAAAGACTAAATCTTCAGAGTATATGTCTTTAATTCGTCCTTCCTTCTTGCTTGGAGTTTCTTCCTTGAACTTTGGGCTTGGCCTTCATTCTGATATAGGGCTCAGAAAAATATAAGAGTGCTCCATGACAGACCGGCTTAATTTCCTCTTTCTGTCGAGCTCCACTTCACTTCTTCCCTTCACAATTGCTGTCGTCATTGGCTGCCACAGCAGCGGCCATGGCAGCATCCTTCTTCTCGGCTGTAGTCCAGTATTCCAGCTCTGCTTCTCTGCTGCCATGAGTCTGCTACAGCAACTACTTGTAAATGTAGCCAAAATTAGCAGCAACTGTACCTTTTTGTATAATTGTGATGTATAATTAAAATCTATCCTAAATGCAATGAAATATGCTTGAATGTAGCAGAAATATGTGTTAAATATGGGGTAAAATATAGAACTTTTACACACTCAACAAATACTTTGACCACTTCGAACGGTCCAGACCATCTTAACCGGAGTTTTCCTAGGAACATCTTTAGTCTAGAATTAAAGAGTAGTACTAAATGCCCGGGCAGGAACTGCCGCGGCGGTAGCTTGCTATCATGCCATTGTTTTGTTTTCTCCTTGTAGATTCGTGCATTGTAGTACGCCAGGGCTCGGAACTCCTCTATTTTATTGAGGTCTAGGAGTTGTTTCTGTACAGCATTTTCCCAGTCCATATTCACCGTCTTTATCGCCCAATATGCCTTGTGTTCTATCTCAACTGGTAAATGACCAGTTTTTCCATACATAAGTCGATATGGGGACATTCCCAATGGGTTTTGAATGTTGTTTGATAGGCCCATAATGCATCATCAATTCGAAGGGACCAATCCTTTCGAGATGGGTTAACCATCTTTTGAAGAATTGTCTTTAGCTCTCTATTCGATATTTCGGGCTGCCCATTGGTCTGTGGGTGATATGATGTGGCAAGCTTATGTGTGACCCCAAATTTCTTCAATATCAGGGCAATAAGCTTGTTGTCGAAGTGTTTTCCCTCGTCACTAATGATAGCTCTTGGTACTCAAAATCGTGTGAATATGTGTTTTTGCAAGAATTTATGAACGATTTTGGAGTCATTGTTTGGGGTGGCAATGACTTCAACCCATTTTGACACATGGTCAACACCTAGGAGAATGTAGAGATTCCCACATGAAGACGGGAAAAGTCCCATGAAATCAATTCCCCAAACATCGAACAGCTCGACTTCAAGGATGTATTGCAAGGGCATCTCGTTTCGTCTCAAAATATTGTCAGTTCACTGACATCGGTCGCATTGCTTATAGAAAGCCTAGGCATCGTTGTAAAATGTAGGCCAATAGAATCTTGACTGTAGTACCTTGTCCGCGGTTCTGGTTCCTCCGAAGTGTCCTCCATGTGGTGAAGAACGACATTGCTAAATCACCTCTCTTTGTTCTTCTTCAGGGACACATCTCCTTATAACATGATCTGCACATTGTTTAAACAAAAGAGGCTCGTCCCAAAAATAATGCTTAGCATCATGTTGGAACCTCTTCTTTCCTTGATAGTTAAGGTTATAAGGTAATACACCGCTAACTAAAAAATTGACAAGATCAGCATACTAAGGTGTTTGGGAGGCGAACATCACTGTCAAGGGTATTGCCGAGGCAATACACTCTGAAATTGCCGAGGCGATGATGTTAGTTGCCGCCAGAGCAGTAAGTTAAGTCTCTGTCGCGGTAGTGGTTTCGGAAATGAAGAGTTGCTCATCTGGGAATGCATCTTGTATTTCTGCGCCTGTGGTGCTTTCTCTTCCTTGTTCCAGTCGTGACAAGTGGTTGACAACTTGATTTTCCGTTCCTTTTCTGTCCTTGATGTCGACATCGAATTCTTGTAGTAAAAGAATCCATCAAATCAATATGGGCTTTGCATCTTTCTTGGAAAATAAGTATTTGATCATCGATTGGTCCGTGTGAACTGTCACCTTTGTTCCGATTAGATATGATCAGAACTTGTCAAAGGTAAAGACTGCGGCTAGTAACTCCTTTTCAGTGGTGGTGTAGTTGACTTGGGCCTAATTGAGTGTTTTACTAGCATAGTAGATCACATGAAAGATTTTATATTTCCTTTGACCAAGAACTGCCCCAACGTCATGATCACTTGCATCGCACATGATCTCAAAGGGCAATGTCTAGTCTGGTGGGACTACGATAGGTGCAGTCACAAGTTTTTGCTTCAGTGTTTCCAATGCTTTAGTGCATTCCTCATTGAAGTCAAAGGCCATATCTTGTTCAAGCAAAGTACACAAAGGATTAGTTATTTTAGAAAATTTTGCAATAAATCTTCTATAAAAACCTGCATGTCCTAGGAAGGTTCGAATTCCTTTGACTGTAGTTGGTGAAGGTAGTTTCTCGATCACATCTATTTTTTCCTTGTCTACTTCAATGCCCTTTGGTGAGATCTTGTGACCGAGTACTATGCCCTCATCCACCATGAAGTGGCACTTTTCCCAATTGAGGACCAAATTGGATTCCTCGCATCGTGTGAGTACCCTTTCCAAATTACTGAGGCATTTGTCAAAGTCGTCGCCGAATACTGAGAAATCTTCCATGAAGATCTCCAGGAAATCTTCCACCATGTCGGAGAAAATTGCCACCATGCATCTTTGGAAGATTTTCAGGGCATTACAAAGCCCGAATGGCATCCTTCTAAATGCATATATGTCGTATGGACATGTAAAGGTGGTCTTTTCCTGGTCATCTGGTGCTATGGCAATCTGATTGTAACCTGAATAACCATAAAGAAAACAATAATATGGTTTACTTGCAAATCTATCAAGCATTTGGTCAATAAATGGTAAAGGAAAATGATATTTTCTAGTAGCTTTATTCAACTTGCGGTAATCCATACAAACCCTTCAACCAGTCACAGTCCTGGTTGGGATTAACACGTTGTTCTCATTTGCTATCACCGTTATTCCACCTTTCTTTGGTATGTATTGTACCGGGCTTAACCACGTGTTGTCAGAGATAGGATAGATGATTCTGGCATCAAGCCATTTGATGATTTCTTTTCTCACCACCTCTTTCATAGCATGGTTAAGCCTCTGTTGAGCCTCAATGGTAGGTTTGTGATCATCCTCTAAAAGGATTTTGTGCATGCATACCGCTGGGCTAATTCCCTTCATATAAGCAATTGTCCACTGTAGAGTGTCCATGAGTTCTATATTTTGTACACATTCCTGCCCTTATTATTATTGTTCTTATCTCATTTAGGCATATTTAGGTGATTTACATGCATTATAACAGTATCTTCTCTTTTACCATGCTTGTATTGAATATTTTATGTTTGGTTGAGAAAAGTTATTGTTTTAGCTTAGTTTATATTTTCAAGTGCTATAGCTAGGAGAGAAGAGGACAGGACATGACAAGACAGAAAGCTGGAACCAGAGGAGCTGTACTGAAGCAGCTCAAGATGCCGCCAAGGACGCTACTGAAGTAGCATTTCTGCCAAGAGCCGACTGCGCAGGAGTTACACCGACTTAGCCAAGATGGGTTGTGAACTCAAGAGGACAATTTCCTAAGCCCAATGAGCCCAGTCTTGCAATTTCCTGAAGCATGTAGCGGCTGGTAGAGCTGATTCAAGATTGATAAGTAGGAGCACTTATCCTTACTTGCAGAAGAAGGTAACGTCCAAAGAGTCTATATTTAAAGCATAAAGGAGTCTGTATTTAATGCAATTTACTTTTAGAACTCCTACTTCAAGGAGGACTCAACTTAGGTCAAGAGCCCTATATATACCCAATGTATGTAAGGGTATAGGGGCATCTCATAGAGGGATCATAGCATGTCGTGAGGAATTGACGGCATCTGTCGATGAGAGTGTAGATGGGGGGATAGCTAGATAAGTTGGAGTGTTGGGGGTCGCGGCCCAACTCTCCTAGGGTTAGGTGCGTGTATGTAAAGTACTTTGTGGAAACGGTTGTATAGTTTTGAGTTGTTTTCAACAAAGTTCTGAGTTTGCTTAATCTATGCTTCTTGTTCGTTCAATTAGTCTACACCATTCAGTTGAAGAGAAAATCCATTTGTCGGGCACGAGAGTGTAAGGCTCACGAAAGGGTTAAGCACGGTCACAACTCACAAAGGCGTGACTAACTTGGTTCTACACTAGTCCACAAGTTTCAGCGGCTAAAAGGGATTACCAACCGAGTTGTCTAATTTGGTTCCACACTAGTCCTCAAGTTAAGAAATCTCGAGCATCCTAACCTAGAAATAGGAGGGATCATTGTCGACTATCCTGCTGAACTTAGAATGTCTGCCAGACTTGCCGCCAGGACTTCTTTCCGTTCCACCTACCGAGACAGTACATACCCCTGCAGTGGCAGTGACCTGCTGTGATCGCGTGACAGGGTTGTAGTTTGCCGCCCGTCGTGCCCGCCAAGGCAGCAATTCATGGCAGCGCAGAACATACTCAAGACTTTACAATGCAGTCCACAAGTTACTAAGTTGCACTTGTCTTTCCCAGCTTATCGCCCAATCTCTCCCTATCATTCCTCTCTTTACTATCTTTATCTTTATTTGTGTTTTTTTATATTTCCACATCTTGAGATTTAATGGCGCATTTACTAAATCTCTATGCAGGAAACCATTCATAGGATCTATTCCAATCCCTGTGGGAGATGATATCTTTTATACTATAACTTGACAAGAGTGTGCACTTGCGCTCATAAATGGAGAACATCCTAACGCTCTACATCCACCACATTTCCCTCTTGTGCTACCGCAGTATGTTGATCAGTTTTTGTTCATCTTTGGGCTGCAAGTTAGAAGAGATGATTACGAGCAATGTGTCGTTGGTTCCCAAATAAACATATTTTAACTGTTCAGGCAATTGTTTTAAATCAAGAATCGGTGGTTGCTCAATAGAAGGTTTTTCAACCTTTCTTTCCTCTCTAGAGTAATTGAGAGGTTCGAAATACTTACTTGGTCGAGATTCTATTCAGTAGGCTTCCTCTTGTGTCTCAATTTCCGTCTCTTCAGCTTCTTCGGATTCAGACAAGTCATTGCCGAGGCAGGTGTCAGGGAGGCTGTCGAGATAATTGTCGAGGCAGTTGTCAGAATGATTGTCGAGGCAGTAACCAAAATCATTGTCGAGACAGTGTTTGCCCAGGCATGGTGCATCTTTGTCAAAGTTGAATTCAGCTGTTGCTTGAATCATTTGACATTCTTCTGGATCATCGGCACGTTTAAGGGTCTGGAACACATTGAGTTTAACTTGTTGATCATTCACCCTCATGGTTAGCTCTCCTTTTTCCACGTCGATCAAGGTCCTCCCGGTAGCGAGGAATGGTCTTCCGAGTATGATAGGTGCATGTTCATCTGCTTCACAATCCAAAACAAGGAAGTTAGCAGGAAAAATAAACTTATCCACTCTTACTAGTATGTCTTCGATTTTTCCCTCAGGATGACCATATGATCAGTCGACCAGCTAGAGCATGATTGTGGTGGGTCGAGCTTTTCCAATTCCCAATTTCTGGAAAACGGATTTGGGCATCAAGTTTATGCTTTCTCCTAAGTCACACAATGCCTTCCCCACGTAGTGATTCCCGATTGTACAATGTATTATAAAGCTCCCAGGATCTTTAAGTTTAGGTGGGTTCGGTTGTGTAGCATGGTCATACATCCTTCTATTGCGGCAACGATCTCAAATTCCCCAATTCTCGTTCGTTTAGAGACTATGTCTTTAAGGAACTTGGCATAGTTTTGCATTTGCTCTATTGCCTCTACCAAAGGTATGTTGATGTGGACCTACTTCAAGATGTCTAGGAACTTCTTGAATTGGTACTCTTGCTTCTGCCGCTTTAGCCTCTATGGGAATGGTGGTGGGAGTCAAATGTCTTCGATTCATTCCTTGCATAAAAATTTAATCTGAGATATCTGGTCTGGTTGTTCAACAGCCTTCTGATTTCTCTGTGTCCTTGCCAGGCTCTGTCGTGGCAGTGTGGTCAAATTTTGCCGAAGTAGTGGGTTCAAGCATTGCCGAGGCAATGTTGTCAGGCTTTGCCGCGACAGTGGACTCATTTGGTTTGGGTTCCTCTTTTTTATTGGTCCGGGGATCCTTCAGTTGTTTGCCGCTCCTTGTACTGATTGCTTTGTATTGTTCATGATTTGCTCCCTTAGCGACTTCAGTATCGCTTGGAAATCCTCCCATTGGTCTGAAGTTCAGGATTTGTGCGAATTGTCCGACTTGGGTCTCTAATGACTTTAGCTTTGCTTCGTGAGTCTGCATCTTCATCTCAGTCATGTCCATAAAAGCATCGGTTTTCTTTATGAATTTATCAATGTTAGCCATATATGCACTAGTTTGAGACATCAAAGAATGGAGAGAGTTTTCAAAAGAACTAGATTGCATGGGTTGCTGTTGCGGCATCGATTGTTGCGGCATTGGTTGTCGGGGCATGTTCTGTTGGAATCTCACAGCTGGAGCATTCTGATTGTTCTGATTGAGTGCGTTGTTGGGATTACTCCACGAGAAGTTCGGATGTTTCTTCCAGGCCGGGTTATAGGTGTTGGACATCATGTGGACATTCAGAAGAAACATGGTTACCTCCACAGTTTTCACAAAATAAATCCATTACCTTGACCTCCTGATGATTATTTTGCTTTTGCATGTTCATGACCAACTTGGTCAAGGTGGCTATTTGGGACGAAATTGAGTCTCAGTATGCCATTTGCCGAGGCATCAACCATCATCCTTGTTGCCGTGTTGACAGCATTATAGAACATTGTCACATGTGTCCACAATGGGAATCCATGTAAGGGGCATTTATGTAACAGCTCTTTGTATCGTTCCCAAGCCTCGTTCATGGATTCGTCATCAGCCTACCAAAAAGAAGTGATTTCATTACGCAATTTATCAGTTAAATTTGTAGGATTAAAACGAGCAAGGAAATCACGACATAAGTCACTCCAAGATCCAATTGATCTTGTAACACCCCAATTTTGGGCATAGAAGTTTTGGGTTTGGACCGGATCGGTCGGGTTGCGGTTCGAATATAAAAGGGTGATTTTAGGAAAGCCTAGTTCGGGATGCGTTAAAAATATGGAAAAATATCTTAAAATCCTCTTTTATTATATATAAGAGAGTGGTGAAATCAATTTTACAAAATGGGGTTTCGAAATGTGACATTTCAAGTTAGTGACTAAAATGTAATTTTTGAAAAGTTGGTGACTGTTTTAAAAGGATTGAAACTTTGAATCTTTAAGGAGCTAATTTACCCAAGGAGAGTTTTCTCCAGATTTTTCTTAATATTAAAGATTTAATTAATGATTTTTAATTAAAGGAAAAAGGAGGGAAAAAGATATTTTGTTGTCATAACTAACTTTTCTCAAAATTTTCCATTTCTTTTCTCTCAACTTTTCTCTCAGTCCAAACACTTTTCCCCAGTCAATTTTCCTTTGATTTTAACATCTAAAGATGAGATTTTAATCTTCAATTGATCTCTAATCATTTCTACAACAAATCCTTAGCATTTGCTTATTGAATTTTCAAGGATCTTGATTTCAAACAAGGAGAAACTCACATTTAGAGGGGAGTCATCAACGGATCCTTGTGGTGTTGATCCGGAAGCTTGATCGGTGTTTCGGCAAGTTGCGAAACGGAATCGGTGAGTGGAATTTGGTTTTCAGCTTTGAAACCAATGTTTTGGAGGTTTTGGGAGCTTAGTTTAAGTCTAAACAACTTAGCTAAGCTCAAGTGTAAGTTTTCGGAAAAACTCTCTTGTTGATGAGCCATGTGTTGGTTGAATGCAAAGTGATTTGTTTGCATGTTTAAATTCTGTTTTTGAAAGCATATTTTAGCATGTTTATTGATGGTTTTATAAGCCATGTGTTGAAGGATGCTCAAGGTAAGAGATCCTTGTTTTGTACATTGATAAATGTGGTTTTAATGCATAGTGATGCATGATGATTAATGGCTTTGTTAAATGCTTAAAAACAGTGGATTATTGTTGTTAAATGATGTATATTGGCAAGTGGTGTCTTGGTTTAAAAGTACTTGAATCGGATATAGTTAGCCGGCTATAGGATTGGGTGCACCGTGAATAAAGTCACCTTGGATGTTGAGGGGTTGTGATTGTACCGTAGACTCCATCCAAGTACACTAACGAGATGGTTAAGAACACCATGGTGGTTAAAAGTCCATGGGTGGGTCTTGTGTTAAGGTCACAATGGTGGTTTAAAGTCCATGTGTGGACCTTGTGTATTGTAAGATCACAATGGTGGTTAAAAGTCCATGTGTGGATCTTGTATTGTATGTCCCGTGATCTCGTTAGTGATGTTATACAACTACCAATGAGTGATGTGGAGGGGTTGTGATTGTACCATAGTCTCCATCACGGGTGTTGAGGGGTTGTGATTGTACCATGCTCCACCTTGATATTGGTAGTGTGTATGAAGCGTGTGGGACAACGCTTGTAATCCGCGTATCCGATTGTCGATTGTGTTTGAATTGGAAAATGGTTGTGATTATCACTTGTAAGCCAATATGACATGTTGATGATTTGAAGCATGAAATGCTTGGTTTATATGCATATGTGCATGATTAAATGATGTTTGAATCAAAGGCTTTGAAAGGTGTTTTTACTAATGCATTGTTGTGATGTTTTAAAATGAGCATTCCTCACTAAGCTATAAGCTTACACTCTCTCTCTTTCTTAAACCAATAATGCAGAGCATTGAAGTGCTTAAAGGGGCAGCAAGGTGGTCAAGAATCTAAGTGGAAGCTTAAGCTCATGTATGGTGACTATTTCCATAACTTGTTTAGCTTTTGGCATTTGGCAATGGGGACCTAATTTGTGTTTTTGGGAGATGTTTTGGACTCCCTAAGTTGGTTTTATGCTTTTGATAATGATGGAACATGTAAATGGCCTCTTGGTATTCGGTTTTGGTGGATTGATGTTTGCATGATTTCTAATATAGGATGTATGCCTATAGAATTGGGTTTTTCCTTAATTGATGCCATGATTGAGATTGGATGATGATGCTATGTTCCTTAAGTATATATTGACTTGCTGGTATGATTTGAGGGTAATTGGAATGTGTTTGATTGGTTGAAAGTGATTTAAACCAGAAAAAAATCCGCAATCTGGGCAGCCTGTTTCGGAACAGGTGCTACCGTTTCGGAACAGAGGGCCTGAAATGGCCTAGGCGTTTCGAAACGGATAGAGTCGTTCCGGAACAGATTTGCCACTGCCAAGCCTTGTTCCGCAACGAGTTTCGGAACGGTCCCGCGTTTCGGAACGTTTCAGTCCTGTTCCGGAACACGCGACCACTGGGCACTGAAATTGATGGTTATATGTTTTGAAATCTTTTCGTTTTGGTCCTGAACCTTGTTTATGCAATTGGATGTGTTTGAGATGCCCGTTTGAGTTGAAATTTGGCAGAGAAGCATGAAACATGATTAATTTCATATTGGTAACTTAAAAACTGGTTAAGTCCTCATAATTTCCAGATTTTGCATTTTGGTCCCTAAACTTGTATATTGTGCAATTGAGTCCCAAAATGTTTTCCGTTCGCTGTGATTTTTGAGCATGATGATTTTATGATCATAACTAAGGTTAATATGCATTTAGATAAGTTTAAAAAGAAAAAAAAAAGGTTGTTAATCAAGGTTGACTTTCCGGTTGACTTTGGTTTTCCCCGTGTAATCTTCGTAGTTCGGGTCAACCGTCTAGGCCGGGCTAAGGGGGTTACATTTGGTGGTATCAGAGCTGAGTTCTCGAGTAATTGGGAATGGTTGTGTGGGTGATGAGTGTATGAATGCTTTGTATGCTTGTTGAATAAAAGTATGTTGTGTGAATTGTAAGTATGATACAATTGTGATGTATGCTGTGGTGAAGCATGTTAGAGGGACCCATTGCCAAATCAAAGCTAATGAAATGATTTGTTTTAATTGGAAATGAGCTTGAGTACTTGGATTGCTTACCTTGCTGGGCCTGACTTTGTTTGTTGCATTGTAATTGCATTGTTTAGTGAATGGCACCTCGTAGAGAGACGAGGATTAATACGCGAGCTATGGCTCAAAATGAGGGCGATGAGAACGCTGAGAATGTTGTGGATTTACCTCCTCCGCCTGGTGGTGGTGGTGCTGAGGGTGAAGGAGCTGGTGTTGCAGCAGGTGCTGGGGTCGCTGGACCTGAAGCTGGTCAGGGGCAAGCTGTTCCTAACATGACAGTGCTGATACAAGCTATTGTTGGAGCCTTCCGGGCGGCGGTAGCTGGAGCTCAAGGAGCTGGGCATCAGGGAGATGCTGGTGTTAGACTACCCTTGGAGCGTTTGCGCAGTCTGAGAGGGACTGAATTCAGGGGTTTGTCTGCTGAAGGTTCTGAGTCTTGGTTAGAAAGCACCAAGAGAATCTTGAGTCAAATGAACTGCAATGAAGTGCAGAAGCTGGGCTGTGTAGTATCTTTGCTACAAGATGATGCATATACTTGGTGGACAACCTCTATCTCCGGAATGGAGGATGCTGATGTAACTTGGACGTTCTCTCTGAATACGTTCAAGAAAAGGTATCTGGGTGTGAGGTATCTGGATGAGAAGAAAAGAGAATTCATGTCTCTTACCCAAGGGAGCATGTCAGTGGCTGAGTACGAGGTTCAGTTTGTCCGACTCAGTCAGTACGCACCTGAGCTTGTTCCAGATGAGCGGGAAAGGTGTGAACGTTTCCGTTATGGTTTGGTGACGGAAGTGAAGACATATATGCTGGCTGCCGAGTATACTGATTTTGATGTGCTGGTTGGAAGAGCTAAGGACATTGAGATGAATTTGGGTTTATCTTCTAGAAGTGATGGTTCTAGTGCTGGTAAGCGAGCTGCTGAGTATAGTTCTGGTGGTGGACGGAACAAGAGAGGACGTGATCGGAAGTATCAGTCTTCGGCTAGGCGAGGTGGTGGAGGGCAAGGTGCGCCTGTTCAGGGGGACAAGGCAAGAGCTGATCCGAACACATGTTGGATATGTGGATCGCGTGGCCATTTGAGGCGTGATTGTCCTCGAGCAGCGAGGGAGGTGCAGGCTCCGGTTGTGGCGACTGGTAACTCATGCTGGAACTGTGGATCAGCGGATCACATGAGGAGGGAGTGTCCTCTGTTGGCTAGTGGTGGCCAAGGACGTGCACCTGGAGTTGTTGCACCATAGAGAGGTCGTGGGCGCGGCCGTGGTAATTTCCAGCGTGGAGAAGATGGTGGAAGGAATGTGGCTCATGTTGTAGCTGTTCAGCCTGAGGGTGGTGGTCAGGCCAGAGTGTATGCTCAGAGGGAGGGGAGGAATGACACGGATGTGATCGCAGGTACATTCACTTTGCAATCCTTGTCATTACTTTCCTTGATTGATTCTGGATCTACACACTCATACATATTGTGTGAGCATGTTGAATTGCTTGGTTTGCCTGTTGAGTCTTTGGATGTTGGTATGCGTGTCATTAGTTCTTTTGGCGAGACTGTTGTGACTCGAAAGCTTTATAGAAGATGTCCCTTGGTTGTGCAAGATCATGTTTTTCATGTTGATCTTATGGAGTTGCCTTTCTATGGTTTTGATGTAATCCTTGGTATGGATTGGCTTGTTGAGCATCGAGCTATAGTAGATTGTGAGAATAAGCGAGTTTCGTTGAAGCTTGCAGATGATTATGAGGTAGTGGTGGTTGGTGAGAATGTGAAGTTTCTTGCCAATGTAGTGTCTACATTGGAGGCGAGCCGGATGCTGAGGCAAGGTTGTGAAGCTTACCTCGCTTTTGTGATGAATCCTAGTTCTAAGGAGTTGCGTGTGCAAGATATCAGGACGGTGCGAGAGTTTCTTGGTGTGTTTCCGGAGGAGTTGCCGGGGTTGCCTTCTAATCGCGAAGTGGAGTTTGGGATTGAGTTGTATGAAAACACGACTCCAGTGTCCATTACTCCTTATCGAATGGCACCTAAAGAGTTGAAAGAGCTGAAGACGCAACTGCAGGAGTTGCTTGATCGTGGTTTCATTCGGCCAAGTGTGTCACCTTGGGGTGCGCCGGTCTTGTTTGTAAAGAAGAAGGATGGCACTATGAGAATGTGCATTGATTACCGTCAGCTTAACAAGTTGACTATCAAGAATCGGTATCCATTGCCGAGAATTGATGATCTTTTTGATCAATTTCGGGGAGCGGCTGTGTTCTCTAAAATTGACTTAAGGTCAGGGTATTACCAACTGAAGGTGAAGGATGGGGATGTGCCAAAGACAGCTTTCAGAACGAGGTATGGGCATTATGAGTTCCTTGTGATGCCGTTTGGTTTGACGAATGCTCCTGCAGCTTTCATGGACATGATGAATCGAGTATTTCATGAATACTTGGATAAGTTTGTGGTGGTGTTTATTGATGATATCCTCGTGTACTAGCGTACTGAGGAGGAGCATGAAGGGCATTTGAGAATTGTGTTGCAAGCTTTGTTGGAGAATCAGCTTTATGCTAAGCTGAGCAAGTGCGAGTTTTGGCTTAGAGAAGTGGTGTTTCTTGGTCATGTGGTTTCTGCTGAAGGGATTCGTGTTGATCCTCAGAAGATTGAGGCGGTGATGAATTGGAAGCCTCCTAAGTCTGTTCATGAAGTCCGTAGTTTCATGGGTTTGGCAGGATACTATCAGAGGTTTGTGGATGGGTTTTCAAAGATTGCTGCACCTTTGACGAAGTTGTTGCAGAAGGATGTTAAGTTTGAGTGGACGGAAGCGAGACAGTTGGCTTTTGAGAAGCTAAAGGCAGCTTTGACGCAAGCTCCTATCTTGGTTCAACCTGAATCAGGGAAAGAGTTTGTGGTGTATAGTGATACGTCCTATGTTGGTTTGGGATGTGTGCTGATGCAGGAGGGTAAGGTGGTGGCTTATGCATCACGGCAGTTGAAGGTGCATGAACGCAATTATCCTACGCATGACATTGAGTTGGCTGCGGTGGTTTTTGCTTTGAAAATCTGGAGACATTACATGTATGGTGAGAAGTGTACTGTGTACACGGACCACAAAAGTTTGAAGTATCTGATGTCCCAGAAAGAGTTGAATCTCAGGCAGCGACGTTGGGTGGATTTGCTCAAGGATTATGATTTGACAATCGAGTATCACCCGGGTAAAGCTAATGTTGTAGCGGATGCCTTGAGTAGGAAGGTAGCTGTTGAGTTGAGGGATATGTTTGCCAGTTTGAGTATTTCACGTGATGGTGGTCTTGTGGCTGAGTTGCAAGTGAAACCATCTTTGGTTCAGTTGATTAAGGAAAAACAGTTGTTGGATGATTCTTTGGTGCCACATGTTCAGGATATTGCGGAGGGTAGGCCTTCGGATTTCTGTTTTAATGATGATGGGGTTTTATGCTTTGGGGGTCGGATAGTAGTGCCCAATGATGCTGATTTGAGGCGTGCTATTCTGACTGAAGGTCATAGTAGTCCTTTTGCTATGCACCCTGGTAGTACTAAGATGTATCGTGATCTTCGTGATGAGTACTATTGGGTGGGTTTAAAGAAGGATGTTGCTGAGTTTGTAAGCAAGTGCATGGTGTGTCAGCGAGTTAAGGCTGAGCATCAGTTTCCTTCAGGGTTGTTGAAACCGTTGAGAATTCCTGAGTGGAAGTGGGAAAGGATTACCATGGATTTTGTGTCTGGTTTGCCTTTGTCGCCATCGAAAAAGAATTCGGTGTGGGTGATTGTGGATCGCCTGACAAAGTGTGCGCATTTCTTGCCTGTGCATACTACATACACTTTGGATAAGCTTGCGGAGCTGTACATTTCTGAGATTGTGCGGCTGCATGGTGTGCCTAAGTCGATTGTGTCGGATAGGGATCCGAGGTTTACATCGCGTTTCTGGCAGTGTTTGCATCAAGCTTTGGGTACACGGTTGAATTTCAGTACGTCTTATCATCCGCAGTCGGATGGACAGTCTGAGCGTGTTATCCAGGTTTTGGAGGATATGTTGAGGTGCTGTGTGATTGAGTTCCAGGGCTCTTGGGAGAAACATTTTCCTTTGGTTGAGTTTGCCTATAATAACAGTTATCAGGCAAGTATTCAAATGGCACCTTATGAGGCTTTGTACGGGAGGAAGTGTAGGACTCCTCTTTGTTGGGCTGAAACGGGTCAGAAGTTGGTTTCGATGCCAGCTTTGCTGAAAGGAACTACCGAAAAGGTGAAGCTTATTTGTGAGCATCTGAAGGCGGCTTCTGATCGGCAAAAGTCTTACGCGGATTTGAAGCGTAAGGAGATTGAGTATACGGTGGGTGATCGTGTGTTTTTGAAAGTTTCGCCTTGGAAAAAGGTGATGAGGTTTGGCCGAAAGGGTAAGTTGAGCCCTAGGTACATTGGACCATATGAGGTGATTGCACGTGTGGGTCCTGTTGCGTACAAGTTGAGGTTACTGCAAGAGTTGGAAAAGATTCATGATGTGTTTCATGTTTCTATGCTTCGGAAGTATAGATCGGATCCTTCACATGTGATGCCTGTGGAGGAAGTGGAATTGAATCCAGATTTGACCTATGATGAGGAACCGGTGAAGATTCTGGATTCGGATAATAAGGTTCTTCGAGGCAAGACCATTGAGTTGGTAAAGGTGTTGTGGAAACATCATGGTGTTGAAGAAGCCACGTGGGAGCGGAAGGATGACATGTTGAAGCAGTTTCCGTACCTCTTTCCTTCAGGTAAATTTCGAGGACGAAATTTCTTAAGGGGGGAGAGTTGTAACACCCCAATTTTGGGCTTAGAAGTTTTGGGTTTGGACCGGATCGGTCGGGTTGCGGTTCGAATATAAAAGGGTGATTTTAGGAAAGCCTAGTTCGGGATGCGTTAAAAATATGGAAAAATATCTTAAAATCCTCTTTTATTATATATAAGAGAGTGGTGAAATCAATTTTACAAAATGGGGTTTCGAAATGTGACATTTCAAGTTAGTGACTAAAATGTAATTTTTGAAAAGTTGGTGACTGTTTTAAAAGGATTGAAACTTTGAATCTTTAAGGAGCTAATTTACCCAAGGAGAGTTTTCTCCAGAATTTTCTTAATATTAAAGATTTAATTAATGATTTTTAATTAAAGGAAAAAGGAGGGAAAAAGATATTTTGTTGTCATAACTAACTTTTCTCAAAATTTTCCATTTCTTTTCTCTCAACTTTTCTCTCAGTCCAAACACTTTTCCCCAGCCAATTTTCCTCTGATTTTAACATCTAAAGAAGAGATTTTAATCTTCAATTGATCTCTATTCATTTCTACAACAAATCCTTAGCATTTGCTTATTGAATTTTCAAGGATCTTGATTTCAAACAAGGAGAAACTCACATTTAGAGGGGAGTCATACGGGATCCTTGTGGTGTTGATCCGGAAGCTTGATCGGTGTTTCGGCAAGTTGCGAAACGGAATCGGTGAGTGGAATTTGGTTTTCATCTTTGAAACCAATGTTTTGGAGGTTTTGGGAGCTTAGTTTAAGTCTAAACAACTTAACTAAGCTCAAGTGTAAGTTTTCGGAAAAACTCTCTTGTTGATGAGCCATGTGTTGGTTGAATGCAAAGTGATTTGTTTGCATGTTTAAATTCTTTTTTTGAAAGCATATTTTAGCATATTTATTGATGGTTTTATAAGCCATGTGTTGAAGGATGCTCAAGGTAAGAGATCCTTGTTTTGTACATTGATAAATGTGGTTTTAATGCATAGTGATGCATGATGATTAATGGCTTTGTTAAATGCTTAAAAACAGTGGATTATTGTTGTTAAATGATGTATATTGGCAAGTGGTGTCTTGGTTTAAAAGTACTTGAATCAGATATAGTTAGCCGGCTATAGGATTGGGTGCACCGTGAATAAAGTCACCTTGGATGTTGAGGGGTTGTGATTGTACCGTAGACTCCATCCAAGTACACTAACGAGATGGTTAAGAACACCATGGTGGTTAAAAGTCCATGGGTGGGTCTTGTGTTAAGGTCACAATGGTGGTTTAAAGTCCATGTGTGGACCTTGTGTATTGTAAGATCACAATGGTGGTTAAAAGTCCGTGTGTGGATCTTGTATTGTATGTCCCGTGATCTCGTTAGTGATGTTATACAACTACCAATGAGTGATGTGGAGGGGTTGTGATTGTACCATAGTCTCCATCACGGGTGTTGAGGGGTTGTGATTGTACCATGCTCCATCTTGATATTGGTAGTGTGTATGAAGCGTGTGGGACAACGCTTGTAATCCGCGTATCCGATTGTCGATTGTGTTTGAATTGGAAAATGGTTGTGATTATCACTTGTAAGCCAATATGACATGTTGATGATTTGAAGCATGAAATGCTTGGTTTATATGCATATGTGCATGATTAAATGATGTTTGAATCAAAGGCTTTGAAAGGTGTTTCTACTAATGCATTGTTGTGATGTTCTAAAATGAGCATTCCTCACTAAGCTATAAGCTTACGCTCTCTCTCTTTCTTAAACCAATAATGCAGAGCATTGAAGTGCTTAAAGGGGCAGCAAGGTGGTCAAGAATCTATGTGGAAGCTTAAGCTCATGTATGGTGACTATTTCCATAACTTGTTTAGCTTTTGGCATTTGGCAATGGGGACCTAATTTGTGTTTTTGGGAGATGTTTTGGACTCCCTAAGTTGGTTTTATGCTTTTGATAATGATGGAACATGTAAATGGCCTCTTGGTATTCGGTTTTGGTGGATTGATGTTTGCATGATTTCTAATATAGGATGTATGCCTATAGAATTGGGTTTTTCCTTAATTGATGCCATGATTGAGATTGGATGATGCTGCTATGTTCCTTAAGTATATATTGACTTGCTGGCATGATTTTAGGGTAATTGGAATGTGTTTGATTGGTTGAAAGTGATTTAAACCAGAAAAAAATCCACAATCTAGGCAGCCTGTTTCGGAACAGGTGCTACCGTTTCGGAACAGAGGGCCTGAAATGGCCTAGGCGTTTCGAAACGGGTAGAGCCGTTCCGGAACAGATTTGCCACTGCCAAGCCTTGTTCCGCAACGAGTTTCGGAACGGTCCCGCGTTTCGGAACGGTTCAGTCCTGTTCCGGAACACGCAACCGTTGGGCACTGAAATTGATGGTTATATGTTTTGAAATCTTTGCGTTTTGGTCCTGAACCTTGTTTATGCAATTGGATGTGTTTGAGATGCCAGTTTGAGTTGAAATTTGGCAGAGAAGCATGAAACATGATTAATTTCATATTGGTAACTTAAAAACTGGTTAAGTCCTCATAATTTCCAGATTTTGCATTTTGGTCCCTAAACTTGTATATTGTGCAATTGAGTCCCAAAATGTTTTCCGTTCGCTGTGATTTTTGAGCATGATGATTTTATGATCATAACTAAGGTTAATATGCATTTAGATAAGTTTAAAAAGAAAAAAAATGGTCGTTAATCAAGGTTGACTTTCGGGTTGACTTTGGTTTTCCTCGTGTAATCTTCGTAGTTCGGGTCAACCGTCTAGGCCGGGCTAAGGGGGTTACAGATCTTGCTGGAATGCTATTTAACCAGGTTTTTACCCTATCCCTTAGTGAATAGGGAAACAATTTCAGCCTCAAAATATCCTCATGGACTCCCTGTATTTTGAATGAATTGCAAATCTGCAAGAAGGATTTGAGGTGTTGTCTAGCATCTTCAGTTGCTGAGCCGCCAAATTGCCCCATAGTATTGATCATGTTGAACATTATGGGTTTTATTTCAAAGTGGGCAGCTTCTATTTCAGGTGTGACAACTCCTGGATTCAGTCTGTTCAAAGTGGGCGGCTTCTAGGTAATCTCGGACGGTTGGGTTTCGTACTGGAGCAAATCATATTTGCGGATTTTCTCCATCTCCTTCCGGAGCATCCTGATCACTGCCGATAATCCGATTGTCCTTGGCATTGTTATTGCTAGGTCTATGCGCCATCTCTTCATTTATCCTTTGTTTGAGTCTTTGGCAACTACTATCGATTTCAGGATCAAGGTCATAGAATGGATGCTTTGGGTTTGCCCTGGTCATACACCAATACAAAATCAAAATTGATTAGCGCTTAAAAAACTAAAAAAATAAAAAAATGCAAGAAAGTAAAATTGAAAATTGTTATTGCCAATCCCCCGGCAACGGCGCGAAAAACTTGTTGCGTGTGTAAAGTGCCCCGCAATTGTGCAAGTATACATGTCTCAAGTAATAAAGTGATATGTATTGAGTATCGTCTCTGCATGGATTGGTGAAACCTTCAATGATATCGTTTTGCACTGAAAAAGAAAATAAAAGTAAAGAACACAAGTGAATAGTTGGGTTTTTGGAATAATCTAAATAACAGAAAATAAAATAAGCCAGTAAATAAAAGTTGAGTAATCAAGATGAGAGAATGGGCCAGATTATAATGTGTCGTGGTGTGGAAACCAATTGGACTGTCTCAGTCTTTAAATGCAACGAACACCGTACTGCCTCGGGAAAGACCAAAGTCAATGTCGCGGTTACAAGTTAAGCAACTGCCTCGACAATCCCTTGCTAGGGCGGCAGCAAACAACGTCAAGGTTCGACAAAGTGTCCTTCAGTGGCTTCACCTTATCCCTAAGTTGAAATCGTGCTGTTGTGCAGGCCTTGATAATACCTCCCAGCGTGAACCAAGGATGAACACCAACCAATCTTACGATTCTTTTAGCCGTTGAAACTCTAACTTATCCCTAAGCTGAGTTAGTTTTCACCGATTGGGATGAAAACCATGCTTATCTGTTTCATGAGTCTAACTCTCCCGATATTAGACAAATAGATAGTTAACGATATCCTCTCCCAATTCACTCGAAAACAAGAATAAGAACCTAGAATAAGCAAACCTTGAACTAAATTGCATTAACAAAAACTTAAACAAAATCCAATCGTTTTCTCACAACTACTAAACAATACAATCTAATCCCTAAGGAGAAACTAGAACATAATGACAATGAAAGCTCGCTACAAATTCACTCTAAGCTCCATTCTTTTTCATGGCCGACTTTGGCTTCATATTTATAGAGAAGGTGTAGGTCAAGTCCTTCTTGAGGAGGAAGTTAAGTTAAAATTAAACACATTAAAAGAAAAGCTATTCTTTTAAAGTATTATATCTTTCTTCCTTAAAATCCTCCTTTTTTGTGTGGAATCTTCTCTTGACCTTCATTCGGTGTTTTCACGATCTTCTCGCAGTCTAATCTTTATGCAAAGTGTTGAGTTTTAAGGTGCTCGATTCCTTTAACCGATCTTGCTGACCAAGTGGTGGAGAAGTGGAATTTTGGGTGGATGTGGTGTGGAAGCTAAAAGATAGATGACAAAATGATTTTAGAGTGGTTCAACCTTCTAACCAAGGTCTACATCCACTACCTTAGCTTCCCACTAAGGATTTCCAATCAATCCACTATTGATTCATCCCCTTTTCTAGGCTTAGGAGGAAACCCTTATACACTGATCAAGCTTTCTACCCAAAGCCTTGATCAAACCCTCTTTACAAAGAGAAAAGATAAGCAAACTTAAATCCCTCTAATAGGTGATTGTTTGCACAAATAAGCTCTCACCCAAAACCTAAAACACTTGAGCAAATTTGACAATTTTGGCTTACTAGTGTTTGTCTATACAAAGAAATGACAATTTAAGTACAAAGACAATTCTTGATTATTTGTTGATTGACAATTGAAGCATTACCCATATCTTGATGCTTGGAGGTCTCTTTTATACTCCTTAATGAGTTTGTAGCCGTTACTAGCCATTGGGGTTGAATTGGAGCCGTTGGAGGCATAAATTCCCACCATAAATGCAGTTCTGCTGCTACCCGTATCGAAACGCTCGAACCCATTTCGATACGCTCTTCAAGTAGAAAGAGTCGTTGCAACACCTGTATCGAAACGCTATTGGCCGTATCGAAACGCCTAGTACCATATCGAAACGATCTGCATTTAAATGTTAGTTGGGAAATAGCCGTTGGGGTTTATGACCGTTGTGGTCGATGCCACGTAGGCGTATCGAAACAGCATAGCCCGTATCAAAACGCTATGCAAAAAACTCATCCAGAAAAGACCCGTTTCGAAACGTTTTGACACTGGAAGACCCCGTATCGAAACACCTAGGGGTGTTTCGAAACGCCTGGAAGGTTTTGTTTAGTTTGGCTTTGAAAAACATGTAAAACCCTTTAAAAACATCCCCTAAACATAGTTTCAAGTTATTTGGACTTTGGAAATAGTTTTGAATTCTTTTTAAATTAGTCCAAAACATTTTTCAATTATTATATCAAAACATTAGTTCTACAATCTCCCCCTTTTTGATATAATAAAACTAACTTGAAAAATTGTTTGGGATTCTCCCCCTTTAAGTTTAAAAATGTGAATAAGAGATTAAATATATGAATTCAAATAAAGCTCCCCTTATTCATTTGAAAATTCAATTTTTCAAACCACATTTCTCCCCCTTTTTGTTATATCAAAAAGAATAAAAAAACTTTTAAGTTCAAAATAAAAAAATGACAAAATTAAGAATTTTGGTTTTAAAATGGCTCCATCTTGCTCAAAGCATCATAAAAATGTTAGTCCAACATATATGATCATCTAGTTGAATGAAATGAAAAATAAATCAAATAAAAGTAAAAACAACTAGATTTTACCACACTTGAACTCAAGGGAGGATGTGAAGCCTTCCTTCTTCAAGTGTTCTTCCTTGTGTGCATGGAGCTCCCCCTCAAAGTTTGACTTGTTGATCACTCTCCATCACACCTAGCAAAAGACAATCAAGTGATTTTTGGTATCCAAATTGCTTTGGATCCATAAACGTTAGTAGCACAAAATCTTGTCCCCTTAGGAATCCATTTTTCAATTTCATCCTTTTTAGTTGAAGTGGTTAGTCCTTTTGGGACCCAAACACTTCTAAAACATTTACCATTTTTGAATCTAGGGGCACTAGATTGTCTTACATAAAAATTTGATTTTCCACAATTGTTTTTCTTTTCTAGCTCTTTGGAAATCAAATCTTTTTCTTCTTGAACTTTATGAAGCAAATTTTGTAAATCAAAACATTTTTGTTCAAACTCTTCAAGTTTTGCTTCAAGTTCAAGTTTGGTTTTCGAAAACAAATCACTTTGAATTTTAACTTTGAAATCAACTTATTGTTTTTCAAAATGTGATTTTTAAACTCTAAAACCAAATCATCATAGGCATCTTGTATGTAACACCCCAATTTTGGGCTTAGAAGTTTAGGGTCTGAACCGGGCCGGTCTGATTTTCGGTTCGAATATAAAAGGACGCTTTAGGGAAAACCTAGTTCGGGATGCTTTAAAAATATGGAAAAATATCTAAAAATCCTCTTTTAATATATATAAGAGAATGGTGAAATCAATTTTGCAAAATAAGGTTTGGAAATACAACATTTCGGAATAGTGACTAAAATGTGATTCTTGAAAAGTTCAGTGGTGATTGTTTTGTAAGGATTGAAACTTTGAATCTTTAAGGAGCTAATTTACCCAAAAATGATTTCTCCAGATTTTTCCTTAATTTAAGAGATTTAATTAATGTTTAATTAATTAAATGAAAAAGAGAAACCACTTTTTAGAATTTCATAACTAACTTTTCCTAAAATTTTCTCATTTCTTTTTCTCTCAAAATTCCATCATCCAAACACTTTTCTCCAGCAACTTTTTCATTGATTTCCACTTCAATTGATGAGATTTCAATCATCAATTAGTTTCTAATCCATCTTACATCAAACCCTTTTGATTTCATCATTGGATTTTCAAGAAAATTGGCTCAAATCAAGGAGAAATCACCATTTAGAGGTAAGAATGTTCTTCTCCTCTAAATACTCAGTTCTTTACTGAAATTCCCAAGTTGTCAATCCTTAATTGAAGTTTTATTAAAGGCTTTAATGATAGAAGCTTGATTTTGGCTTAAAACTCAAGATTTGGAAGAAATCTTGAAGAATTTCGTTGTGATTGTTTGGGCTCTGTTTTAAGATGATTCTTAAATGTATTTTGGATGTCTAATGATGTGTAAATGAGGTTTTATCAATGCAATCCCGAATAGGTTGAATTTCCTAAGTTTTTGCTTATGGAAATGGTGGTTTTTGAGGTGATCTTGGTGTTCTGTTATAGCTGGAGGTATAAGGACGAGTTTAGGTTCTTTTTGGTTGTTGATTGATGTTTAGAAATGGTTAGAAGTGTTGGATCTTGGCTGGGTTAAGTTTTGGAAGAGTTTGGAGGAGATTTCAGTTGTGTTAGATAGCCGAAATGTTGGCTTTAGGTAGAGCAGCGGGTTTAAGTGTGTTGGCTGAAGATTTAAATGCATGATGATGCATTAATCCTCTGCTTTGATGTGTTTAAAACAGGGGAGGCATCTTCGGACACCTTTGGAGTTGATCCGGAGGCTTGATCGGCGTTTCAGCAAGCTTATGAAACGAAATTGGTGAGTGGAGTTTGGTTTCCAGCTTTGGGAACAAATGTTTGAAGGTTTTGGGAGCTTAGTTTAAGTCTAAGCAACTTAACTAAGCTCAAGAGTAAGTTTTCGGAGAAACTCTCTTGGATGAGCCTTGATGTGGTTCGATGCATTGGATTTGTTTTGCATGTTTAAATTATGTTTTGAAAGCATGTTTTAGCATGGTTAATGCTAGTTTTGAAAGCCATATGTTGAAGGATGCTCAAGGTAAGAGATCCTTGGTTTTACATATTGTGAATGTGGATTTGATGCATAGTGATGCATGATGTTAAATGGCTTTGTTTAATGCTTTAAAACAGTGAATAGTTGATGTTATATGATGTATATTGGCAAGTGATATAATGGTTTTAAAGTTCTTGAATCGGATATAGTTAGCCGGCTATAGGATTGGGTGCACCGTGAATAAAGTCGCCTTGGATGTTGAGGGGTTGTGATTGTACCGAAAACTACATCCAAGTATCCTAACGAGAGAGTTAAGATCACAACGGTGGTTAAAAGTCCGGGTGTGGATCTTGTTAAGGTCACAACGGTGGTTAAAAGTCAGTGTGTGCAGACCTTGTGTTATGTGTCCCGTACTCTCGTTAGGAAGTTATACAACTACCGATGAGTGGTGTCGAGGGGTTGTGATTGTACCGTAAACTCCACCCTATGTTGTTCGATAGTGTGTATGAAGCGTGTGGGACAACGCTTGTAATTCGCGTATCCGATTGTGTTTTGTGTTGTAAAAGTTTATGAATTATCACTTGAAAGCCAATATGTTGAATTGATGTAATGAAGCATGAGATGCTTGTAAAGTACGCATGGTTGCATGAAAAGAGTTAAGCTTATGTTTCAAAGCTTGTTGAAAGTGTTTTCAAAAAGGCATTGTTGTGTTGTTTTCTTTAGAGCATGCCTCACTAAGCTAAAGTGCTTACGCTCTCTCTTTTGTACCAATAATGCAGACAATTGAAGAGATTGAGGGCAGCAAGGAAGCTAAGAGTCCAAGGGAAACTAAGCTCATGTATGGTGATGTTTTCATACACTATTAGTTTTGGTAATTTGGCATTGGGAACCTAAAGTGTGGTTTTGGGGGATGTTTTGGACTCCCTAGTTTGTGGCATGTTGCTTTTGGTGTTTTGGATTGTAATTGGCCATTTAATGATTGTTTTGGTGATTAGTTGATTGCTTGGTTTTGGAAAAATAGGAAGCATGCCTATAGACTTGTGAATTCCATGTTTGATGCTATAAATGTGTTTTGAGGTTGCAAATATGTACCTTATATGTATAATGACTTGTTGGCATGATTAGGAAGTCATTAGGATGTGATTGAATGGGTTTGTGTATGAAAAACCAGCAAAATCTGCAGCTTCTGGGCAAACCGTATCGGAACGGGCACTAGCGTTTCGAAACGGGGGCCTGTAATGGCCTTGGTGTTTCGAAACGGGTGGAGGCCGTTCCGGAATGATTTGGCCACTATCAAGCCCTGTTTCGGAACAAGTCTCAAAATGAACCCATGTTTCGGAACGGTCAACACCGTTTCGAAACAGGTGACCGTTGGGCACTGATTTGAATGGTTTTGAGGTTTGCAAGCTTTACGTTTTAGTCCTAAAATTTGTAATTGCAATTGTATGAGTTTGATATGTCCGATTAAGGTGAAATTTGACAGAGATGCATGTAATGTGACTAATTTAATATTGGTGACTTAAAATTCAGTTAATACCTTCAAATTTCTAGAATTTACATTTTGGTCCCTAGTCTTTGTATATTGTGCAATTGAGTCCCTTTTTGCAATCCGATCGCTGTGCTTTACTCGTATATGTTTCTCAAGTGTTCGCTTAGGATTAATGTGCATCTAGACAAGATTAAAAAGAAAAAGAAGGGTCGTTAATCAAGGTTGACTTTCGGGTTGACTTTGGTTTTCCCCGTGTAATCTTCATAGTTCGGGTCAACCGTCTAGGCCGGGCTAAGGGGGTTACATTTGGTGGTATCAGAGCTGAGTTCTCGTGTAAATGGGAATGGTTATGTGGGTGATGTATGTGTATTTGCATGATATGCCTTTTGGATGAAGGAATGTTGTTTGAATTGTGATGTATGGTTGCAATTGTGATGCTATGCTATGTTGAAGCATGTTAGGGGTACCCATTGCCATATCAAAACTAATGAAAGGAATTGTTTTTGGAAAACGAGCTTGAGTTCTTGGATTTGTAACCCCCTTAACCCGGCCTAGACGGTTGACCCGAATTAAGAACGTCACACGGGGAAAACCAAAGTCAACCCGAAAGTCAACCTTGATTAACGACCCTTTTTTTTCTTTTTAAACTTGTCTAGATGCACATTAAGCCTAATGGTGATCACACAAACATTATACCAAAAGATCACAAACATCAGAGGTTAAACAGGGACTCAATTGAACAATTTACAACATTAGGGACCAAATTGTAAATTCTGATAAATTAAAGGACTTGATCCAAATTGAAGTTACCAACTTGAAATTAATCAGGTTTCATACTTCTCTGTGAAATTTCAGCTCAAAAGGACATCCACAGCTCATACAATTGCACAAACTAGTTTCAGGACCAAAACGCAAACTTTTCAAAACATAAAACTGCCATTGTCAGCCCCCAACGGTCGACTGTTCCGAAACGGGAGACAGCCCGTTCCGAAACGCGGGGCCGTTCCGAAACAGGCTTAGCTTGTTTCGAAACGGGGGTCTGGCAGAGGCTTTTCCGTTTCGGAACGGCCCCTCCCGTTTCGGACGCCTGGGCTCATTTAAGGCACCCGTTCCGAAACGGTAGGTGCTGTTCCGAAACACCCTGCCCAGATTGCTTCAAAACATCACTTTAAACATGCAATTACACATCCAAACATGCTCCGAACATCACCAAACTTTGCCAACATGCACTTCAACATAAAAACAACATAATAGCATCGACAATTCATCCCAACATCATCATAAGCAAAAAGCCCCAATTCTAAAGGCATGCTTCCTACACAAGCTAGACATTCAAACACCAAACTTGCAAAACAAGCATAAATGGTTCCAAACCAAAACCAGCAAACACACCAACTTATATCATACTTGGGGAGTCTCCAACACCTCCCAAAACATACACATTGGTCCCCCATTGCCAAAACATTCAAAAGCTAAATGCATTTATAAAACCTTCATACTTTGAGCTTCACTTGAACTTGATTGCTTGCCCTTTCTTGCTGCCCTCAAGGTACTCTAACGCTCTGCATTATTGAATTCAGAAAACAAAGAGAGCGTAAGCAAAAGCTTAGTGAGGGAAGCTCTTAAAAACCATTCAATAATGCAATTCAAAACATTTACAAAACATGCTTTAAATCAACCTTTTCACATGCTCAAAAGCATTCTTAACAAGCAATCTCATGCTTCAATATAAACATTAAAACAAGCATCTCATGCTTCTAAATATTCTTAACATGTCATATTGGCTTAAGTGAAACATTCCATTTATTAAAACAAGTTCAACAACTTTCCCAAGGACTTTTAAACACCTTGGCCCCAAGGACTTTTAAACACCTTGGCCTATGGACTTTTAAACACCATAGAAAGTATCTCATCAAGGACTTTTAAACACCTTGATCCCAAGGACTTTTAAACACCTTGGCCATGGACTTTTAAACACCATGAATGAATCACATCAAGGACTTTTAAACACCTTGATCCCAAGGACTTTTAAACACCTTGGCCTATGGACTTTTAAACACCATAGAGAAGGATCACCTAAGGACTTTTAACCACCTTAGTGTCCACAACATGAACCATCCAAGGACTTTTAACCACCTTGATGTTCATAAGTAACAAGGCTCACTCAAGGACTTTTAACCACCTTAGTGACCTTAACATTTTAAAAACATCACTTGCCAATATACATCATTTTTATCACTTACATCACTGTTTTTAAGCATAAAACCAAGCCATATTCATCATGCATTTAAAAGCATTATACCACAACATTTCAATGTACAAAAGCAAGGAACTCCTACCTAGAGTTACCTTCAACATATGGCTTACATCAACAGCAAAAACCATGCTAAAACATGCTTCCAAAACAGTATGTAAAACATGCAAATTATCATTTCGCATCACAACAAAATCATGGCCACCACTAGAGAGAAAATTCCGAAAACTTACACTCGAGCTTAGCCAAGTTGTTTAGACTTAAACTAAGCTCCCAAGACATTGGTTTCAAAGCCGAAAACCCAATTTCACTCACCGATTCCACTTCGCCACTTGCCGAAGCACGAATTCAAGCTTCCGGATCAACAACTCTTGGATCCAAAGATGCCTCCCCTGATCAAACACATTAAAGCAGAGGTTTAATGCATCATCAAGCATCAAAAGCTTCAATGAAAGCACTCAAACTCGCTGCTCTCATTCATACACCAATTTCGGCCACCAAACACCACCGAAATTGCATCCAAACCACTTCTAAACAAAGCCCAGCCATAAACCAGCAAAACCTCACATCCATCATCACCATACAACACCTAAAAACAACCTATAAACATCCTTTTACCTCCAGCAACAACAGATCCACAAGATCACCACAAAAACATTCAAGAATCTTAAGCTAAACTTAGGAAACACAACCTATCCGGGATTGTATTGATCAAAACTCATTTCCTTATCAATTTAGAGATCATTTAACATCAAAAACATCTCTTAAATCACAGATTACTCAGATCTAACGAAAATCATCAAAAATCATCAAAATCTTGCATAATAAGCCAAGATACAATTCCAAACTCAAAAGCCTTTAATTAAACATCAATCAAGAGTTGATAACTTGGGAATTTCAGTAAAGAACTGATAGTTTAGAGGAGAAGGACGTTCTTACCTCCAAACTTGTGATTCTCCACTTTTTGGAATGAAAATCCTTGAAGAAACAAGAAGCAATTGAAGAGGTTTTGAAGATACAATGATTTGCAATCAAATGAGAGTTGAATGGAGGAATTTAGGTGAGAAAATCAGAAACAAAACTCTGGAAATGGAGTGTTTGGGTTGAGAGAAAAAGAGAGAAAGAAAATGAGAAGTTAGTTGAGAAAATGCCAAATAAATTTTCCCTCCACTTCTAATATGTTTTAAAATCAGATTATAGACTTAAAATATCTTAGAAAAATCTGGAGAAATCATCTTTGGATTAATAGCTCCTTAAAGATTCAAAGTTTCAACTCTTTATAAAATAGCCACCAAACTTTCGAAAATTACATTTTGGTCACTAGCCAAAATGTCATACTTCCAAAACCTATTTTTCAAAATTGATTTCACAGTTCATCTAATTATATTAAAAGATGATTTTAGAACATTTTTCCATATTTTTAATGCAACCCGAACTAGGCTTTCCTAATTTTTCCTCTTAAGATTCGAACAGGACTTTGACCAAACCGGTCAACGCCCAAAACTTCTAAGCCCAAAACTGGGGCGTTACAACTCTCCCCCCCTTAAGAAATTTCGTCCTCGAAATTTACCTGAAGGAAAGAGATAAGGAAACTGCTTCAGCATGTCTTCCTTCCGCTCCCACGTGGCTTCCTCAACACCGCGATGCTTCCACAGCACCTTCACCAACTCAATGGTCTTGCCACGAAGAACCTTGCTATCCGAATCCAGAACCTTCACCGGTTCCTCATCATAGGTCAAATCCGGATTCAAAACCACTTCCTCCACAGGCATCACATGCGAAGGATCAGATCTATACTTCCGAAGCATAGAGACATGGAACACATCATGGATCTTCTCCAACTCCTGAGGTAACCTCAACCGATACGCGACAGGACCCACACGCTCAACCACCTCATACGGTCCAATGTATCTAGGGCTCAACTTGCCCTTTCGGCCAAACCTCATCACCTTCTTCCAAGGCAAAACCTTCAAGAACACACGGTCACCAACCGCATACTCTATCTCCTTACGCTTCAAATCCGCGTAAGACTTCTGCCGATCAGAGGCCGCCTTCAACCGCTCACAAATGAGCTTCACCTTCTCTGTGGTCCCTTTCAACAAAGTCGGCATCGAAACCAACTTTTGACCAGTTTCAGCCCAACAAAGAGGGGTCCTACACTTCCTCCCATACAGAGCCTCATAAGGTGCCATCTGTATGCTCGCCTGATAACTGTTGTTATAAGCAAACTCAACCAAAGGCAGATGCTTCTCCCAAGAACCTTGGAACTCAATCACGCAGCACCTCAACATATCCTCCAAAACCTGGATAACTCGCTCAGACTGACCATCCGACTGAGGATGATAGGAGGTACTGAAATGCAACCTTGTACCCAGAGCTTGATGCAAACACTGCCAAAAACGCGATGTGAACCTCGAATCCCTATCCGACACAATCGACTTAGGCACACCATGCAGCCGCACAATCTCAGCAATGTACAGCTCTGCCAGCTTATCCAAAGAGAACGTAGTATGCACAGGTAAGAAATGTGCACACTTCGTCAGGCGATCCACAATCACCCAAACCGAATTCTTCTTTGACGGAGACAAAGGTAAACCAGATACAAAATCCATGGTAACCCTCTCCCACTTCCATTCAGGGATTTTCAACGGTTGCAACAAACCAAAAGGAAACTGATGCTCAGCCTTAACTCGCTGACACACCAAACACTTGCTCACGAACTCTGCAACAACTTTGTCAAAGGAGCAGCAATCTTGGAAAAACCATCCACAAACCTTCGGTAGTATCCCGCCAGACCAAGGAAAACTACGGACCTCATGAACAGACTTAGGAACCTTCCAGCTCATCACCGCCTCAATCTTCTGAGGATCAACACGAATCCCCTCAGCTGAGACCACATGCCCAAGAAAAACCACCTCCCTTAGCCAGAACTCACACTTGCTCAGCTTAGCATAAAGCTGATTCTCCAACAAAGCTTGCAAAACAACCCTCAAATGCTCTTCATGCTCCTCCTCAGTACGCGAGTACACAAGGATATCATCAATGAACACCACAACAAACTTGTCCAGGTATTCATGAAACACACGATTCATCATGTCCATGAAAGCAGCAGGAGCATTTGTCAACCCAAACGGCATCACAAGGAACTCATAATGCCCATACCTTGTCCTGAAAGCTGTCTTAGGCACATCCACATCTTTCACCTTCAACTGATAATACCCTGACCTCAAGTCAATCTTAGAGAACACAGCAGCTCCCCGAAATTGATCAAAGAGATCATCAATCCTCGGCAAAGGATACCGATTCTTGATAGTCAACTTGTTCAGTTGACGGTAATCAATGCACATTCTCATAGTGCCATCCTTCTTCTTCACAAACAAGACAGGAGCACCCCAAGGCGACACACTCGGCCGGATGAATCCACGATCAAGCAACTCTTGCAACTGCGTCTTCAGCTCCTTCAGCTCCTTAGGTGCCATTCTATAGGGAGTAATGGACACAGGAGTTGTATTCTCATACAGCTCAATTCCAAACTCCACCTCGCGGTTAGGAGGTAAACCAGGCAACTCCTCAGGAAAAACACCAGGAAACTCCTTTACAACCCTGATATCTTGCACCCTCAACTCCTTAGAGCTAGGATTCATCACAAAAGCTAGATAAGCTTCGCAACCTTGCCTCAGCATCCTGCTCGCCTCCAAAGAAGACACAACATTGGCAAGAAACTTCACATTCTCACCAACCACCACAACTTCATAATCATCCGCAAGCTTAAGCGAAACACGCTTATTCTCACAATCCACAACAGCACGATGCTCAGCAAGCCAATCCATACCAAGGATCACATCAAAACCATAGAAGGGCAACTCCATAAGATCAACATGAAAGACATGCTCTTGAACAACCAAAGGGCACCTTCTATACAACTTCCGAGTCACAACAGTCTCACCAAAAGAACTAGTGACCCGAACACCAACATCCAAAGACTCAACAGGTAAACCAAGCAATTCAGCATGCTCACGAAGAATATATGAATGCGTAGATCCAGAATCAATCAAAGAAAGCAATGACAAGGACTGCAAAGTAAAGGTACCTGCAATCACATCTGCATCATTCCTGCCCTCTCTCTGAGCATACACCCTCGCTTGGCCTCCACCTTCAGGCTGAATAGCTACAACATGAGCTACCCCACGGCCACCTTCCTCTCTCCTCTGGAAATTACCACGGCCGCGCCCACGACCTCTCTGCGGTGCAGCAACAACAGGAGCACGCACCTGCTCACCAGCCAACCTCGGACAATCTCGCCTGATGTGGTCCGCAGAGCCACAATTCCAGCACCCATTTCCACCAGCATTACCAGCTGTCACAACAGGAGCTTGTGCCACTCTCTCAGCACGAGGACAATCACGCTTCAAGTGACCACGGGAACCACAGATCCAACAAGCACTAGGATCAGCTCTAGCACCGCCACCCCTAGCAGGCACACCACCACCTCTCCTGGCTGAGGACTGATACTTCTGATCTCGTCCCCTCTTGTTCCGTCCACCACTGGAACTATACTCAGCAACTCGCTTGCCAGCACCCTTAGCAGACAAACTCAGGTTCATCTCAACATCCTTTGCTCGGCCCACCAACACATCGAAATCAACATACTCGGTGGCCAACAAATACATCTTGACATCCGTCACAAGACCGTAACGAAACCTCTCGCACCTAGCCCTCTCATCAGGTATCAGCTCCGGTGCATACTGACTGAGCCGTACAAACTGTACCTCATACTCAGCTACGCTCATGCTCCCTTGGGTAAGAGACATGAATTCCCGCTTTTTCTCATCCAGATATCTCACTCCCAGATATCTTCTTTTAAACACATTCTGAAAGAATGTCCAGGTAACATCAGCTTCAGCCATTCCAGAAATGGTAGTCGTCCACCATGTATAAGCATCGTCCTGCAGCAAGGACACAACACAGCCCAGCTTTTGCACATCCGTGCAACTCATCTGACCCAAGATACGCTTGGTACTTTCCAGCCAAGCCTCAGAACTCTCAGCTGATAAACCTCTAAACTCAGTCCCTCCAAGACTGCGCAGACGCTCCAAAGGCAATCTGACTCCAGCATCTCCCTGATGCCCAGCTCCCTGAGCTCCAGCTACTGCTGCTCGAAAAGCACCCGCAATAGCTTGTACCAACATCGTCATGTCAGGCATAGCTTGCCCCTGACCAACCTCTGGTCCAGCAGCTCCAGCACCAGCTGCAGCTTCAGCTCTCGCACCTCCATCACCACCACCAGGCGGAGGAGGGGGTAACACAGCACTATCAGCGTGCTCTTCATTCTCATTCTCATTGGGAGCCGTAGCTCGCACATTACCTCTTAACTCTCTACGTGGTGCCATACTTTTACCATGCAACAACAATACAAAATAAAACAAGTCAGGCCCAGCAAGGTAAGCAATCCAAGTATTCAAGCTCAATTTCATTCAAAATCAATTTCATTTCATTAGCTTTTGTTTGGCAATGGGTACCCTCAGCATGCAACATCACAACATACAACTCAATTGTATCAACATCTCAAGCCACTAAACATGCTTTCAAACCACAAGCATACAAAGCAAACATGCTTCAATCATGCATACAAACACTCCCAATTACTCGAGAACTCAGCTCTGATACCACCAAATGTAACCCCCTTAACCCGGCCTAGACGGTTGACCCGAATTAAGAAAGTCACACGGGGAAAACCAAAGTCAACCCGAAAGTCAACCTTGATTAACGACCCTTTTTTTTCTTTTTAAACTTGTCTAGATGCACATTAAGCCTAATGGTGATCACACAAACATTATACCAAAAGATCACAAACATCAGAGGTTAAACAGGGACTCAATTGAACAATTTACAACATTAGGGACCAAATTGTAAATTCTGATAAATTAAAGGACTTAATCCAAATTGAAGTTACCAATTTGAAATTAATCAGGTTTCATACTTCTCTGTGAAATTTCAGCTCAAAAGGACATCCACAGCTCATACAATTGCACAAACTAGTTTCAGGACCAAAACGCAAACTTTTCAAAACATAAAACTGCCATTGTCAGCCCCCAACGGTCGACTGTTCCGAAACGGGAGACAGCCCGTTCCGAAACGCGGGGCCGTTCCGAAACAGGCTTAGCTTGTTTCGAAACGGGGGTCTGGTAGAGGCTTTTCCGTTTCGGAACGGCCCCTCCCGTTTCGGACGCCTGGGCTCATTTAAGGCACCCGTTCCGAAACGGTAGGTGCTGTTCCGAAACACCCTGCCCAGATTGCTTCAAAACATCACTTTAAACATGCAATTACACATCCAAACATGCTCCGAACATCACCAAACTTTGCCAACATGCACTTCAACATAAAAACAACATAATAGCATCGACAATTCATCCCAACATCATCATAAGCAAAAAGCCCCAATTCTAAAGGCATGCTTCCTACACAAGCTAGACATTCAAACACCAAACTTGCAAAACAAGCATAAATGGTTCCAAACCAAAACCAGCAAACACACCAACTTATATCATACTTGGGGAGTCTCCAACACCTCCCAAAACATACACATTGGTCCCCCATTGCCAAAACATTCAAAAGCTAAATGCATTTATAAAACCTTCATACTTTGAGCTTCACTTGAACTTGATTGCTTGCCCTTTCTTGCTGCCCTCAAGGTACTCTAACGCTCTGCATTATTGAATTCAGAAAACAAAGAGAGCGTAAGCAAAAGCTTAGTGAGGGAAGCTCTTAAAAACCATTCAATAATGCAATTCAAAACATTTACAAAACATGCTTTAAATCAACCTTTTCACATGCTCAAAAGCATTCTTAACAAGCAATCTCATGCTTCAATATAAACATTAAAACAAGCATCTCATGCTTCTAAATATTCTTAACATGTCATATTGGCTTAAGTGAAACATTCCATTTATTAAAACAAGTTCAACAACTTTCCCAAGGACTTTTAAACACCTTGGCCCCAAGGACTTTTAAACACCTTGGCCTATGGACTTTTAAACACCATAGAAAGTATCTCATCAAGGACTTTTAAACACCTTGATCCCAAGGACTTTTAAACACCTTGGCCATGGACTTTTAAACACCATGAAAGAATCACATCAAGGACTTTTAAACACCTTGATCCCAAGGACTTTTAAACACCTTGGCCTATGGACTTTTAAACACCATAGAGAAGGATCACCTAAGGACTTTTAACCACCTTAGTGTCCACAACATGAACCATCCAAGGACTTTTAACCACCTTGATGTTCATAAGTAACAAGGCTCACTCAAGGACTTTTAACCACCTTAGTGACCTTAACATTTTAAAAACATCACTTGCCAATATACATCATTTTTATCACTTACATCACTGTTTTTAAGCATAAAACCAAGCCATATTCATCATGCATTTAAAAGCATTATACCACAACATTTCAATGTACAAAAGCAAGGAACTCCTACCTAGAGTTACCTTCAACATATGGCTTACATCAACAGCAAAAACCATGCTAAAACATGCTTCCAAAACAGTATGTAAAACATGCAAATTATCATTTCGCATCACAACAAAATCATGGCCACCACTAGAGAGAAAATTCCGAAAACTTACACTCGAGCTTAGCCAAGTTGTTTAGACTTAAACTAAGCTCCCAAGACATTGGTTTCAAAGCCGAAAACCCAATTTCACTCACCGATTCCACTTCGCCACTTGCCGAAGCACGAATTCAAGCTTCCGGATCAACAACTCTTGGATCCAAAGATGCCTCCCCTGATCAAACACATTAAAGCAGAGGTTTAATGCATCATCAAGCATCAAAAGCTTCAATGAAAGCACTCAAACTCGCTGCTCTCATTCATACACCAATTTCGGCCACCAAACACCACCGAAATTGCATCCAAACCACTTCTAAACAAAGCCCAGCCATAAACCAGCAAAACCTCACATCCATCATCACCATACAACACCTAAAAACAACCTATAAACATCCTTTTACCTCCAGCAACAACAGATCCACAAGATCACCACAAAAACATTCAAGAATCTTAAGCTAAACTTAGGAAACACAACCTATCCGGGATTGCATTGATCAAAACTCATTTCCTTATCAATTTAGAGATCATTTAACATCAAAAACATCTCTTAAATCACAGATTACTCAGATCTAACGAAAATCATCAAAAATCATCAAAATCTTGCATAATAAGCCAAGATACAATTCCAAACTCAAAAGCCTTTAATTAAACATCAATCAAGAGTTGATAACTTGGGAATTTCAGTAAAGAACTGATAGTTTAGAGGAGAAGGACGTTCTTACCTCCAAACTTGTGATTCTCCACTTTTTGGAATGAAAATCCTTGAAGAAACAAGAAGCAATTGAAGAGGTTTTGAAGATACAATGATTTGCAATCAAATGAGAGTTGAATGGAGGAATTTAGGTGAGAAAATCAGAAACAAAACTCTGGAAATGGAGTGTTTGGGTTGAGAGAAAAAGAGAGAAAGAAAATGAGAAGTTAGTTGAGAAAATGCCAAATAAATTTTCCCTCCACTTCTAATATGTTTTAAAATCAGATTATAGACTTAAAATATCTTAGAAAAATCTGGAGAAATCATCTTTGGATTAATAGCTCCTTAAAGATTCAAAGTTTCAACTCTTTATAAAATAGCCACCAAACTTTCGAAAATTACATTTTGGTCACTAGCCAAAATGTCATACTTCCAAAACCCATTTTTCAAAATTGATTTCACAGTTCATCTAATTATATTAAAATATGATTTTAGAACATTTTTCCATATTTTTAATGCAACCCGAACTAGGCTTTCCTAATTTTTCCTCTTAAGATTCGAACAGGACTTTGACCAAACCGGTCAACGCCCAAAACTTCTAAGCCCAAAACCGGGGCGTTACAGGATTACTTACCTTGTTGTGCCTAATTATGTTTATTGCATTTGTGTCGTTGCATTGTTTTTGTAAATGAGGCCTCGTAGAGAGATGAGGATGAATACGAGAGCTATGGCTCATAATGAGAACGAAGAAAACGCTGATAATGTTGTGGATTTACCTCCTCCCCCTGGTGGTGGACCACTTGGCGGTGATGGTGCTGGAGGTGAAAATGCTGGTGTTGGTGCCGGTGCTGGGGTCGCTGGACCTGAAGGTGTGCAGGGGCAAGCTGCTCCTGACATGACTGTTTTGATTCAGGCTATTGCTGGAGCCTTTTAGGCAGCAGTAGCTGGAGCTCAAGGAGCTGCGCATTAGGGTGATGCTAATTTGAGATTGCCTTTGGAATGTCTTCGCAGTTTGGGAGGGACTGAGTTCAGAGGTCTATCTCCTGAAGGTTCTGAATCTTGGTTGGAAAGCACCAAGAGGATTTTGGGGCAAATGAATTGCAACAATGTGCAGAAACTGGGTTGTGTGGTGTCTCTGCTACATGATGATGCGTATACGTGGTGGACGACCACTGTCTCCGGAATGGAGGATAATGATGTGACTTGGACGTTCTTTTTGAACGCGTTCAAGCGAAAGTATCTATGTGTGCGATACCTAGATGAAAAGAAAAGAGAATTCATGTCTCTTGTGCAAGGAAGCATGTCGGTGGCGGAGTATGAGGTTCAGTTTGTCCACCTTAGCCAGTACGCACCTAAGTTAATTCCTGATGAGCGGGAAAGGTGTGAACGTTTCCGTTACGGTTTGGTGACGGATGTGAAGACTTACATGCTTGCTGCTGAGTATACGGATTTTGATGTGCTAGTGAGTAGAGCGAAGGACATTGAGCAGAACTTGGGTTTGTCTACCAGAGGCGTTGGTTCTAGCTCAGGAAAAAGAGCTGTTGATTATAGTTCCGGTGGTGGACGGAACAAGAGAGGACGTGATAAGAGGTATCAGTCTTCTGCTAGGCGTGGTGGAGGACATGGTGCGCCTGTTCAGGGAGACAAGTTGAAAGCTGATCAGAACACGTGCTGGACGTGTGGATCTCGTGGCCATATGAGGCGAGATTGTCCTCGAGCAGCGAGGGAGGTTCAGGCTCCGGTAGCAGTGACCGGTAATTCATGCTGGAATTGTGGTTCGGCAGACCACATGAGGAGAGAGTGTCCTTTGTTGGCCGGTCGTAGTCAGGGACGTGCTACTGGGGTAGTTGCACCACAGAGAGGTCGTGGGCGCGGCCGTGGTAATTTCCAGCGCAGAGAGGATGGTGGGAGGAATGTGGCTCATGTGGTGGCTGTACAACATGAGGGTGGTGGCCAGTCTCGAGTGTATGCTCAGTGTGAGGGGAGAAATGATACGGATGTGATCGTAGGTACCTTTACTTTGCAATCCTTATCATTACTTTCCTTGATTGATTCTGGATCTACACACTCATACATATTGCGTGAACATGCTCAATTGCTTGGTTTACCTGTTGAGTCTTTGGATGTTGGTATACGTGTAACTAGTTCCTTTGGTGAGACCGTTGTGACACGGAAGTTGTATAGAAGATGTCCCTTGGAAGTGCAAAACCATGTTTTTCTTGTTGATCTCAGGGAATTGCCATTCTATGGTTTTGATATAATCCTTGGTATGGATTGGCTTGTTGAGCATCGAGCTGTAGTGGATTTTGAGAATAAGCGAGTTTCGTTGAAGCTTGCGGATGACTACGAGGTAGTGGTTGTTGGTGAGAATGTGAAGTTTCTTACCAATGTGGTGTCTTCTTTGGAAGCAAGCCGGATGATGAGGCAAGGTTGTGAGGCTTATCTGGCCTTTGTGATGAATCCTAGCTCTAAGGAGTTGCGGGTTCAAGATATCAGGACAGTGCGAGAGTTTCCTGGAGTGTTTCCGAATGAGTTACCTAGTTTGCCTCCTAGTCGAGAGGTGGAGTTTGGGATTGAGTTGTATGAAAACACAACTCCAGTGTCCATTACTCCTTACCGAATGTCACCTAAGGAGTTGAAGGAGCTGAAGATGCAACTTCAGGAGTTGCTTGATCGTGGTTTCATTCGGCCGAGTGTGTCACCCTGGGGTGCACCGGTCTTGTTTGTGAAGAAGAAGGATGGCACTATGAGAATGTGCATCGATTATCGTCAGCTGAACAAGTTGACTATCAAGAATCGGTATCCTTTGCCGAGGATTGATGATATTTTTGATCAATTTCGGGGAGCGGTTGTGTTCTCTAAGATTGACTTAAGGTCAGGTTATTATCAGCTTAAGGTGAAGGATGTGGATGTGCCAAAAACAGCTTCCAAAATGAGGTATGGGCATTATGAGTTTCTTGTGATGCCGTTTGGCTTGACGAATGCTCCTGCAGCTTTTATGGACATGATGAATAGAGTGTTTCATGAATACCTGGAGAAGTTTGTTGTGGTGTTCATTGATGATATCCTTGTGTACTCTCGTACTAGGGATGAGCATGAGGGGCATTTGCGGATTGTGTTGCAGGCGTTGTTGGAGAATCAGCTTTATGCTAAGCTGAGTAAGTGTGAATTCTGGCTTAGGGAAGTTGTTTTCCTTGGTCATATGGTTTCAGCTGAGGGGATCCGAGTTGATCCTCAGAAGATTGAGGCGGTGATGAATTGGAAGCCTCCTAAGTCTGTTCATGAAGTCCGTAGTTTCCTTGGGTTGGCAGGATACTACCAGAGGTTTGTGGATGGATTTTCAAAGATTTTTGCACCTTTAACGAAGTTGTTGCAGAAGGATGTCAAGTATGAGTGGATAGAGGCAAGACAGCGAGCTTTTGAGAAGCTTAAGGCAGCTTTGAATCAAGCTCTTATCTTGGTTCAACCTGAATCAGGGAAAGAGTTTGTAGTGTACAGCGACGCATCCTATGTTGGTTTGGGGTGTGTGTTGATGCAAGAGGGTAAGGTGGTGGCTTATGCATCGCGTCAGTTGAAGGTGCATGAGCGTAATTATCCTACACATGATATTGAGTTAGCTACGGTGGCCTTTGCTTTGAAAATTTGGAGACATTACATGTATGGTGAGAAGTGTACTGTGTACACGGATCACAAAAGTTTGAAGTATTTGATGTCTCAGATAGAGTTGAATCTTAGGCAACGACGTTGGGTGGAGTTTCTTAAAGATTACGATCTGACGATCGAGTACCATCCGGGAAAAGCTAATGTTGTAGCGGATGCCTTAAGTAGAAAAGTGGCAGTGGAGTTGAGGGCTATGTTTACCAACTTGAGTATTTCACGAGATGAGGGTCTGGTGGCTGAATTGCAAGTGAAACCATCTTTGGTTCAGTTGATAAAGGATAAGCAGTTGTTGGATGATTCCTTGGTGCCACATGTTCAGGATATTGCTGAGGATAGACCATTGGATTTCTGTTTTAACGATGATGGGGTTCTATGTTTTGGGAGTCGGATGGTAGTGCCGAATGATGCTGAGTTGAGGCGTACTATTCTGACTGAGGCTCATAGCAGTCCTTTTGCTATGCACCCTGGTAGTACTAAGATGTATCGTGATCTTAAGGATGAGTACTATTGGGTGGGTTTGAAGAAGGATGTTGCGGAGTACGTGAGTAAGTGCATGGTTTGTCAGCGGGTTAAGGCTGAACATCAGTTTCCTTCTGGGTTGTTGCAACCGTTGAGGATTCCTGAGTGGAAGTGGGAAAGGATTACCATGGACTTTGTGTCTGGTTTGCCTTTGTCGCCATCGAAGAAGAATTCGGTGTGGGTGATTGTGGATCGCCTTACGAAGTGTGCGCATTTCTTACCTGTGCATACTACGTATACTTTGGAAAAGCTTGCGGAGTTGTACATTGCTGAGATTGTGCGACTGCATGGTGTGCCAAAGTCTATAGTGTCGGATAGGGATCTAAGGTTTACGTCGCGTTTTTTGGAGTGTTTGCATCAAGCTTTAGGTACACGGTTGAATTTCAGTACTTCTTATCATCCACAGTCGGATGGACAGTCTGAGCGTGTTATCCAAGTGCTGGAAGATATGTTGAGGTGCTCTGTGATTGAGTTTCAGGGTTCTTGGGAGAAACATTTGCCTTTGGTAAAGTTTGCTTATAACAATAGCTACCAGGCAAGTATTCAAATGGCACCTTATGAAGCCTTGTACGGGAGGAAGTGCAGAACTCCTCTTTGCTGGGCTGAAACAGGTCAGAAGTTGGTTTCGATGTCGGCTTTGTTAAAAGGAACCACCGAGAAGGTGAAGCTCATTTGTGAGCGTTTGAAGGCAGCTTCTGATAGACAGAAGTCTTACGCGGATTTGAAGCGTAAGGAGATTGAGTTTGCGGTTGGTGACCGTGTGTTCTTGAAGGTTTCGCCTTGGAAGAAGGTGATGAGGTTTGGTCGTAAGGGTAAGTTGAGCCCTAGGTACATTGGACCATACGAGGTGATTGAACGTGTGGGTCCTGTTGCGTACAAGCTGAGGTTGCCGCAAGAGTTGGAAAAGATACATGATGTGTTTCATGTCTCTATGCTTCGGAGGTATAGATCTGATCCTTCGCATGTTATGCCTGTGGAGGAAGTAGAGTTGAATCCAGACTTGACCTATGACGAGGAGCCGGTTGAAATTCTGGATTCGGACAATAAAGTTCTCCGATGCAAGGCCATTGAATTGGTTAAGCTGTTGTGGAAGCATCGTGGTGTTGAGGAAGCCACGTGGGAAAGAAAGGATGACATGAAGAAGCAGTTTCCGTACCTTTTTCCTCCAGGTAAATTTCGAGGACGAAATATCTTAAGGGGGGGAGAGTTGTAACACCCCAATTTTGGGCTTGGAAGTTTAGGGTCTGAACCGGGCCGGTCTGATTTTCGGTTCGAATATAAAAGCACGCTTTAGGGAAAATATAGTTCGGGATGCTTTAAAAATATGGAAAAATATCTAAAAATCCTCTTTTAATATATATAAGAGAGTGGTGAAATCAATTTTGCAAAATAAGGTTTGGAAATACAACATTTCGGAATAGTGACTAAAATGCGATTTTTGAAAAGTTCAATGGTGACTGTTTTGTAAGGATTGAAACTTTGAATCTTTAAGGAGCTAATTTACCCAAAAATGATTTCTCCAGATTTTTCCATAATTTAAGAGATTTAATTAATGTTTAATTAATTAAATGAAAAAGAGAAACCACTTTTTAAAATTTCATAACTAACTTTTCCTAAAATTTTCTCATTTCTTTTTCTCTCAAAATTCCATCATCCAAACATTTTTCTCTAGCAACTTTTTCATTGATTTCCACTTCAATTGATGAGATTTCAATCATCAATTAGTTTCTAATCCATCTTACATCAAGTCCTTTTGATTTCCTCATTGGATTTTCAAGAAAATTGACTCAAATCAAGGAGAAATCACCATTTAGAGGTAAGAATATTCTTCTCCTCTAAATACTCAGTTCTTTACTGAAATTCCCAAGTTGTCAATCCTTAATTGAAGTTTTATTAAAGGTTTTAATGATAGAAGCTTGATTTTGGCTTAAAACTCAAGATTTGGAAGAAATCTTGAAGAATTTCGTTGTGATTGTTTGGGCTCTGTTTTGAGATGATTCTTAAATGTATTTTGGATGTCTAATGATGTGTAAATGAGGTTTTATCAATGCAATCCCGAATAGGTTGAATTTCCTAAGTTTTTGCTTATGAAAATGGTGGTTTTTGAGGTGATCTTGGTGTTCTGTTATAGCTAAAGGTATAAGGACGAGTTTAGGTTCTTTTTGGTTGTTGATTGATGTTTAGAAATGGTTAGAAGTGTTGGATCTTGGCTGGGATAAGTTTTGGAAGAGTTTGGAGGTGATTTCGGTTGTGTTAGGTAGCCGAAATGTTGGCTTTAGGTAGAGCAGCAGGTTTAAGTGTGTTGGCTGATGATTTCAATGCATGATGATGCATTAATCCTCTGCTTTGATGTGTTTAAAACAGGGGAGGCATCTTCGGACACCTTTGGAGTTGATCCGAAGGCTTGATCGGCGTTTCAGCAAGCTTACGAAACGAAATTGGTGAGTGGAGTTTGGTTTCCAGCTTTGGGAACAAATGTTTGAAGGTTTTGGGAGCTTAGTTTAAGTCTAAGCAACTTAACTAAGCTCAAGAGTAAGTTTTCGGAGAAACTCTCTTGGATGAGCCTTGATGTGGTTCGATGCATTGGATTTGTTTTGCATGTTTAAATTATGTTTTGAAAGCATGTTTTAGCATGGTTAATGCTGGTTTTGAAAGCCATATGTTGAAGGATGCTCAAGGTAAGAGATCCTTGGTTTTACATATTGTAAATGTGGATTTGATGCATAGTGATGCATGATGTTAAATGGCTTTGTTTAATGCTTTAAAACAATGAATTGTTGATGTTATATGATGTATATTGGCAAGTGATAAAATGGTTTTAAAGTACTTGAATCGGATATAGTTAGCCGGCTATAGGATTGGGTGCACCGTGAATAAAGTCGCCTTGGATGTTGAGGGGTTGTGATTGTACCGAAAACTACATCCAAGTATCCTAACGAGAGAGTTAAGATCACAACGGTGGTTAAAAGTCCGGGTGTGGATCTTGTTAAGGTCACAACGGTGGTTAAAAGTCAGTGTGAGCAGACCTTGTGTTATGTGTCCCGTACTCTCGTTAGGAAGTTATACAACTACCGATGAGTGGTGTCGAGGGGTTGTGATTGTACCGTAAACTCCACCCTATGTTGTTCGGTAGTGTGTATGAAGCGTGTGGGACAACGCTTGTAATCCGCGTATCCGATTGTATTTTGTGTTGTAAAAGTTTATGAATTATCACTTGAAAGCCAATATGTTGAATTGATGTAATGAAGCATGAGATGCTTGTAAAGTACGCATGGTTGCATGAAAAGAGTTAAGCTTGTGTTTTAAAGCTTGTTGAAAGTGTTTTCAAAAAGGCATTATTGTGTTGTTTTCTTTAGAGCATGCCTCACTAAGCTAAAGTGCTTACGCTCTCTCTTTTGTACCAATAATGCAGACAATTGAAGAGTTTGAGGGCAGCAAGGAAGCTAAGAGTCCAAGGGAAACTAAGCTCATGTATGGTGATGTTTTCATACACTATTAGTTTTGGTAATTTGGCAATGGGAACCTAAAGTGTGGTTTTGAGAGATGTTTTGGACTCCCTAGTTTGTGGCATGTTGCTTTTGGTGTTTTGGATTGTAATTGGCCATTTAATGATTGTTTTGGTGATTGGTTGATTGCTTGGTTTTGGAAAAATAGGAAGCATGCCTATAGACTTGTGAATTCCATGTTTGATGCTATGAATGTGTTTTGAGGTTGCAAATATGTACCTTATATGTATAATGACTTGTTGGCATGATTAGGAAGTCATTAGGATGTGATTGAATGGATTTGTGTATGAAAAACCATCAAAATCTGCAGCTTCTGGGCAAACCGTATCGGAACGGGCACTAGCGTTTCGAAACGGGGCCCTATAATGGCCTTGGTGTTTCGAAACAGGTGGAGGCCGTTCCGGAACGATTTGGCCACTGTCAATCCCTGTTTCGGAACAAGTCTCGAAATGAACCCGTGTTTCGGAACGGTCAACACCGTTTCGAAACAGGTGACCGTTGGGCACTGATTTGAATGGTTTTGAGGTTTGCAAGCTTTACGTTTTAGTCCCGAAATTTGTAATTGCAATTGTATGAGTTTGATATGTCCGGTTAAGGTGAAATTTGACAGAGATGCATGTAATGTGACTAATTTAATATTGGTGACTTAAAAATCAGTTAAGACATTCAAATTTCCAGAATTTACATTTTGTTCCCTAGTCTTTGTATATTGTGCAATTGAGTCCCTTTTTGCAATCCGATCGCTGTGCTTTACTCGTATATGTTTCTCCAGTGTTCGCTTAGGATTAATGTGCATCTAGACAAGATTAAAATGAAAAAGAAGGGTCGTTAATCAAGGTTGACTTTCGGGTTGACTTTGGTTTTCCCTGTGTAATCTTCGTAGTTCGGGTCAACCGTCTAGGCCGGGCTAAGGGGGTTACATTGTAATTCATCAAAAGAGTAAGAACATGAAGTAGATGAATTAGAAGTTACCCTTGAATCTTCTTCGATGGCCATAAGGCAAAGGTTGGCTTGTTCATCGTCGGTGGAGTCCTCATCACTCCAAGTAGCCACATGTGCCTTCTTCTTATGGCTTGAAGTGTTTGCCCTCTCCTTTTTCATGGATTATCGTTCAAGCTCTCTCAAGGCTTTCTTCATGAACGGGGCACACTTCTTGAAGAGATGAACTATCTCTTCTTCTTCATCCTCCTCTTCACTTGAATCAACATGATGGCAAGTGGAGGTGTAACACCCCAATTTTGGGCTTAGAAGTTTTGGGTTTGGACCGGATCGGTCGGGTTGCGGTTCGAATATAAAAGGGTGATTTTAGGAAAGCCTAGTTCGGGATGTGTTAAAAATATGGAAAAATATCTTAAAATCCTCTTTTATTATATATAAGAGAGTGGTGAAATCAATTTTACAAAATGGGGTTTTGAAATGTGACATTTCAAGTTAGTGACTAAAATGTAATTTTTGAAAAGTTGGTGACTGTTTTAAAAGGATTGAAACTTTGAATCTTTAAGGAGCTAATTTACCCAAGAAGAGTTTTCTCCAGATTTTTCTTAATATTAAAGATTTATTTAATGATTTTTAATTAAAGGAAAAATGAGGGAAAAAGATATTTTGTTGTCATAACTAACTTTTCTCAAAATTTTCCATTTCTTTTCTCTCAGCCCAAACACTTTTCCCCAGCCAATTTTCCTCTGATTTTAACATCTAAAGATGAGATTTCAATCTTCAATTGATCTCTAATCATTTCTACATCAAAACCTTAGCATTTGCTTATTGAATTTTTCAAGGATCTTGATTTCAAACAAGGAGAAACTCACATTTAGAGGTATGAACGTCCTTCTCCTCTAAATACTCAGTTCTTTACTGAAATTCCCAAGTTCTCAATCCTTGATTTGTGTTTTATTAAAGGTTTTGGTGATATGGTCTTGAAATTGGCTTAAAATGCAAGTTTTGGATTTAATTTTGATTAAATTCGTACTAAATAATTGGGCTCTGTTTTGAGATGTTTTCTTGATGTATTTTGGATGTATAATTGATGAGAAATTGAGGTTTAATCAATGCAATCCCGAATAGGTTGATTTTCCTAAGATTTGCTTGTGTTAGTGGTGGTTTTTGGGGTGATCTTGATGTTCTGTTATAGCTGGAGGTATAAGGATGTGTTTAGATCCTTTTTGGATGTTATTTGATGTATAAGAATGTTTGGAGTTGATGGATCTTGGCTGGGTAATGTTGTAGAGGTGTTTGGATGTGATTTCGGTTGTGTTTGGTAGCCGAAATGTGAGTGTTGAGGAGAGCAGCGAGTTTAGGTGTTTTGGTTGAGGGTATTAATGCATGATGGTGCATTAATCTACTGTTTTGATGTGTTTAAAACAGGGGAGTCATCAACGGATCCTTGTGGTGTTGATCCGGAAGCTTGATCGGTGTTTCGACAAGTGGCGAAACGGAATCGGTGAGTGGAATTTGGTTTTCAGCTTTGAAACCAATGTTTTGGAGGTTTTGGGAGCTTAGCTTAAGTCTAAACAACTTAGCTAAGCTCAAGAGTAAGTTTTCGGAAAAACTCTCTTGTTGATGAGCCATGTGTTGGTTGAATGCAAAGTGATTTGTTTGTATGTTTAAATTCTGTTTTTGAAAGCATATTTTAGCATGTTTATTGCTGGTTTTATAAGCCATGTGTTGAAGGATGCTCAAGGTAAGAGATCCTTGTTTTGTACATTGATAAATGTGGTTTTAATGCATAGTGATGCATGATGATTAATGGCTTTGTTAAATGCTTAAAAACAGTGGATTATTGTTGTTAATTGATGTATATTGGCAAGTGATGTCTTGGTTTAAAAGTACTTGAATCGGATATAGTTAGCCGGCTATAGGATTGGGTGCACCGTGAATAAAGTCGCCTTGGATGTTGAGGGGTTGTGATTGTACCGTAGACTCCATCCAAGTACACTAACGAGATGGTTAAGAACACCATGGTGGTTAAAAGTCCATGGGTGGGTCTTGTGTTAAGGTCACAATGGTGGTTTAAAGTCCATGTGTGGACCTTGTGTATTGTAAGATCACAATGGTGGTTAAAAGTCCATGTATGGATCTTGTGTTGTATGTCCCATGATCTCGTTAGTGATGTTATACAACTACCAATGAGTGATGTGGAGGGGTTGTGATTGTACCATAGTCTCCATCACGGGTGTTGAGGGGTTGTGATTGTACCATGCTCCACCTTGATATTGGTAGTGTGTATGAAGCGTGTGGGACAACGCTTGTAATCCGCGTATCCGATTGTCGATTGTGTTTGAATTGGAAAATGGTTGTAATTATCACTTGTAAGCCAATATGACATGTTGATGATTTGAAGCATGAAATGCTTGGTTTATATGCATATGTGCATGATTAAATGATGTTTGAATCAAAGGCTTTGAAAGGTGTTTCTACTAATGTATTGTTGTGATGTTTTAAAATGAGCATTCCTCACTAAGCTATAAACTTACGCTCTCTCTCTTTCTTAAACCAATAATGCAGAGCATTGAAGTGCTTAAAGGGGCAGCAAGGTGGTCAAGAATCTAAGTGGAAGCTTAAGCTCATGTATGGTGACTATTTCCAAAACTTGTTTAGCTTTTGGCATTTGGCAATGGGGACCTAATTTGTGTTTTTGGGAGATGTTTTGGACTCCCTAAGTTGGTTTTATGCTTTTGATAATGATGGAACATGTAAATGGCCTCTTGGTATTCGGTTTTGGTGGATTGATGTTTGCATGATTTCTAATATAGGATGTATGCCTATAGAATTGGGTTTTTCCTTAATTGATGCCATGATTGAGATTGGATGATGCTGCTATGTTCCTTAAGTATATATTGACTTGCTGGTATGATTTGAGGGTAATTGGAATGTGTTTGATTGGTTGAAAGTGATTTAAACCAGAAAAAAATCTGCAATCTGGGCAGCCTGTTTCGGAACAGGTGCTACCGTTTCGGAACAGAGGGCCTGAAATGGCCTAGGCGTTTCGAAACGGGTAGAGCCGTTCCGGAACAGATTTGCCACTGCCAAGCCTTGTTCCGCAACGAGTTTCGGAACGGTCCCGCGTTTCGGAACGGTTCAGTCCTGTTCCGGAACACGCGACCGTTGGGCACTGAAATTGATGGTTATATGTTTTGAAATCTTTGTGTTTTGGTCCTTAACTTCGTTTATGCAATTGGATGTGTTTGAGATGCCCGTTTGAGTTGAAACTTGGCAGAGAAGCATGAAACATGATTAATTTCATATTGGTAACTTAAAAACTGGTTAAGTCCTCATAATTTCCAGATTTTGCATTTTGGTCCCTAAACTTGTATATTGTGCAATTGAGTCCCAAAATGTTTTCCGTTCGCTGTGATTTTTTAGCATGATGATTTTATGATCATAACTAAGGTTAATATGCATTTAGATAAGATTAAAAAGAAAAAAAAGGGTCGTTAATCAAGGTTGACTTTCGGGTTGACTTTGGTTTTCCCCGTGTAATCTTCGTAGTTCGGGTCAACCGTCTAGACCGGGCTAAGGGGGTTACATTTGGTGGTATCAGAGCTGAGTTCTCGAGTTATTGGGAATGGTTGTGTGGGTGATGAGTGTATGAATGCTTTGTATGCTTGTTGAATGAAAGTATGTTGTGTGAATTGCAAGTACGTTACAATTGTGATGTATGCTGTGGTGAAGCATGTTAGAGGGACCCATTGCCAAATCAAAGCTAATGAAATGATTTGTTTTTAATTAGAAATGATCTTGAGTACTTGGATTGCTTACCTTGCTGAGCCTGACTTTGTTTGTTGCATTGTAATTGCATTGTTTAGTGAATGGCACCTCGTAGAGAGACGAGGATTAATACGCGAGCTATGGCTCAAAATGAGGGCGATGAGAACGCTGAGAATGTTGTGGATTTACCTCCTCCGCCTGGTGGTGGTGGTGCTGGGGGTGAAGGAGCTGGTGTTGCAGCAGGTGCTAGGGTCGCTGGACCTGAAGCTGGTCAGGGGCAAGCTGTTCCTGACATGACAGTGCTGATACAAGCTATTGCTGGAGCCTTTCGGGCGGCGGTAGCTGGAGCTCAAGGAGCTGGGCATCAGGGAGATGCTGGTGTTAGACTACCCTTGGAGCGTTTGCGCAGTCTGGGAGGGACTGAATTCAGGGGTTTGTCTGCTGAAGGTTCTGAGTCTTGGTTAGAAAGCACCAAGAGAATCTTGAGTCAAATGAACTGCAATGAAGTGCAGAAGCTGGGCTGTGTAGTATCTTTGCTACAGGATGATGCGTATACCTGGTGGACAACCACTATCTCCGGATTGGAGGATGCTGATGTAACTTGGACGTTCTTTCTGAATACGTTCAAGAAAAGGTATCTGGGTGTGAGGTATCTGGATGAGAAGAAAAGGGAATTCATGTCTCTTACCCAAGGGAGCATGTCAGTGGCTGAGTACGATGTTCAGTTTGTCCGACTCAGTCAGTACGCACCTGAGCTTATCCCTGATGAGCGGGAGAGGTGTGAACGTTTCCGTTATGGATTGGTGACGGAAGTAAAGACTTATATGTTGGCTGCTGAGTACACAGATTTTGATGTGCTGGTTGGAAGAGCTAAGGACATTGAGATGAATTTGGGTTTATCTTCTAGAAGTGTTGGTTCTAGTGCTGGTAAACGAGCTGCTGAGTATAGTTCCGGTGGCGGACGGAACAAGAGAGGACGTGATCGGAAGTATCAGTCTTCGGCTAGGCGAGGTGGTGGAGGGCAAGGTGTGCCTGTTCAGGGGGACAAGGCAAGAGCTGATCCGAACACATGTTGGACATGTGGATCGCGTGGTCATTTGAGGCGTGATTGTCCCTAAGCAGCGAGGGAGGTGCAGGCTCCGGTTGTGGCGATTGGTAACTCATGCTAGAATTGTGGTTCGGCGGATCACATGAGGAGGGAGTGTCCTCTGTTGGCCGGTGGTGGCCAAGGACGTGCTCCTGGAGTTGTTGCACCGCAGAGAGGTCGTGGGCGCGGCCGTGGTAATTTCCAGCGTAGAGAAGAGGGTGGAAGGAACGTGGCTTATGTTGTAGCTGTTCAGCCTGAGGGTGGTGGTCAGGCCAGAGTGTATGCTCAGAGGGAGGGGAGGAATGACACGGATGTGATCGCAGGTACATTCACTTTGCAATCCTTGTCATTACTTTCCTTGATTGATTCTGGATCTACACACTCATACATATTGCGTGAGCATGCTGAATTGCTTGGTTTGCCTGTTGAGTCTTTGGATGTTGGTATGCGTGTCACTAGTTCTTTTGGCGAGACTGTTGTGACTCGAAAGCTTATTAGAAGATGTCCCTTGGTTGTGCAAGATCATGTTTTTCATGTTGATCTTATGGAGTTGCCTTTCTATGGTTTTGATGTAATCCTTGGTATGGATTGGCTTGTTGAGCATCGAGCTGTAGTAGATTGTGAGAATAAGCGAGTTTCGTTGAAGCTTGAGGATGATTATGAGGTAGTGGTGGTTGGTGAGAATGTGAAGTTTCTTGCCAATGTGGTGTCTACATTGGAGGCGAGCCGGATGCTGAGGCAAGGTTGTGAAGCTTATCTCGCTTTTGTGATGAATCCTAGCTCTAAGGAGTTGCGTGTGCAAGATATCAGGACGGTGCGAGAGTTTCCTGGTGTGTTTCCGGAGGAGTTGTCGGGGTTGCCTCCTAATTGCGAAGTGGAGTTTGGGATTGAGTTGTATGAAAACACAACTCCAGTGTCCATTACTCCTTATCGAATGGCACCTAAGGAGTTGAAAGAGCTGAAGACGCAACTGCAGGAGTTGCTTGATCGTGGTTTCATTCGGCCAAGTGTGTCACCTTGGGGTGCACCGGTCTTGTTTGTAAAGAAGTAGGATGGCACTATGAGAATGTGCATTGATTACCGTCAGCTTAACAAGTTGACTATCAAGAATCGGTATCCATTGTCGAGAATTGATGATCTTTTTGATCAATTTCGGGGAGCGGCTCTGTTCTCTAAAATTGACTTAAGGTCAGGGTATTACCAACTGAAGGTGAAGGATGGGGATGTGCCAAAGACAGCTTTCAGAACGAGGTATGGGCATTATGAGTTCCTTGTGATGCCGTTTGGTTTGACGAATGCTCCTGCAGCTTTTATGGACATGATGAATAGAGTGTTCCACGAATACTTGGATAAGTTTGTGGTGGTGTTTATTGATGATATCCTCGTGTACTCGCGTACTGAGGAGGAGCATGAAGGGCATTTGAGAATTGTGTTGCAAGCTTTGTTGGAGAATCAGCTTTATGCTAAGCTGAGCAAGTGCGAGTTTTGGCTTAGAGAAGTGGTGTTTCTTGGTAATGTGGTTTCTGCTGAAGGGATTCGTGTTGATCCTCAGAAGGTTGAGGCGGTGATGAATTGGAAGCCTCCTAAGTCTGTTCATGAAGTCCGTAGTTTCCTAGGTTTGGCAGGATATTATCGGAGGTTTGTGGATGGGTTTTCAAAGATTGCTGCACCTTTAACGAAGTTGTTGCAGAAGGATGTTAAGTTTGAGTGGACGTGTAACCCCCGTAGCCCGGCCTAGACGGTTGACCCGAACTACGAAGATTACACGGGGAAAACCAAAGTCAACCCGAAAGTCAACCTTGATTAACGACCCTTTTTTTTTTCTTTTTAAGCTTATCTAGATGCACATTAGTCCTATATGTGATCACACAAGCAACATACTCAAAGATCACAGCCAACAGAGATCATTCAGGGACCCAATTGCACAAAACACAACTTTAGGGACCAAATTGTAAATTTTGAAAACTTTGAGGCCTTAACCAGATTTTAAGTTACCAACTTAAAATTAATCATGTTTCATGCATCTCGGCCAAATTTCAGCTCAAACGGACATCTCAAACTCATACAATTGCACAAACAAGATTCAGGACCAAAATGCAAACATTTTGAAACACATAACTGCCACTGTCAGCCCCCAACGGTCAACCGTTCCGAAACGGGAGACAGCCCGTTCCGAAACGCGGGGCTGTTCCGAAACAGGCATAGCCCGTTTCGAAACGGGGGTCGGGCAGAGGCCTTTCCGTTTCGGAACGGTCTCACCCGTTTCGGACGCCTGGGTTCATGCAGGGCACCCGTTCCGAAACGGTGTCTCCTGTTCCGAAACGCCTAGCCCAGAAAGCTGCATTTTGCTCACTCAAACACACAATTGACCATCCAAACATGCTCCAAAAGCCACCAAACTTTACCAGCATGCAATTCAGCATAAATAAGACATGCTTGCATCAACAATTCATCAGAAACACATCACATGCAAAAAGCCCCAAATCTACAGGCATGCTTCCTACACAAGCAACCATTTAGGCACAAACCTTCCAAAACAAACTCAAATAAGCCAAATCATGTTCCAACAACTTTAACAACATTAAAACATTCTTGAACAACATAACCGATCACAAACACAAAAATCCCAAGAGATTCTACCCCCATTGCCTTTATTAACTATAGCTATTCACCGAGACATACATCTCACTTGGAGTCCACCTTGAATCACTTGCTCCTTGCTGTCCAAACTTCAAAGATCTGCATTGATGGACAAAGAGAGCGTAAGCACATAATGCTTAGTGAGGAATGCTCAAAACCAAAACACCATCAATGCAGCGGGTCATAAAACACTTGTAAAACAAACCCGATTTGTTTACCAAAACCATGTTTGAAATCCTTTTCAACCTCAAGCATCAACCATGCATAAATACCATATGCAAAGCTAAAACAAAACCATGGAAACACTTCCATTTCACAACATACCTTTCATAAACTTGAAAGCCATTTCAAACAAGAAACCTTTAAAACCATTTCACAAGCCAACCAACACTTGCATTACACCAAGGCAACATATATACCATACAAACATATTCACATGCCTTTCAAAACAAGTCCTACAAGACTTCAATGCATTAAAGATATCCATGCTCACATACATCATTTACCAAATGATAATCAACACTTGTTCAACCTAACAAGTAAACATGCATTCACATGCATCATACACCTTTCATGCAACAATGCATCTTTCCAAGCAACTCATGCTTCACATGCAACCATGCATCATTTCAAGCATCTCATGCTTCACATGCAACCATGCATCACTTCAAGCATCTCATGCTTCACATGCAACCATGCATCATTTCAAGCATCTCATGCTTCTTTATATTTAAGAACATCATATTGGCCTTCAAGTAATCAATCACATCCACTTTCCAACTCAACACCCGATCGGATACGCGGATTCCGAGCGTTGTCCCTACGCTCCCTACACCCTACCCAATCCAAGGTCCTCGAATGGGCAACACCTCCATTATGACCTTACAAGCCTAAAGTTCCCATGCATGGACTTTTAAACACCATACAACCTTAGCTTTTCCCGAGGTTCCCATGTATGGACAACCATACAACCTCAACATGCACAAGGTTCTCCCGTATGGACTTTTAACCACCATACAACCTTTGCATAACCGATTGGTAGTTGTAGAAATCACTAACGAGATCCGGGACACCCTATACAAGATCCACACATGGACTTAACACCGCCATTGTGATCTCAACAAGCACAAGGTCCTCACATATGGACTTTTAAACACCATATAACCTTTGCTTAACCAAGGTCCTCGAATGGGCAACACCTCCATTATGACCTCAAATAACCAAGGTCCTCGAATGGGCAACACCTCCACTATGACCTCATCTCGTTAGGATACTTGAAGGGAGCTTATCCGGTCCACTCTTGACCACTCCACCTCCAAGGCGACTTTATTCACGGTGCACCCAATCCTATAGCCGGCTAACTATATCCGATCAAAGAACCAAGAACCACTTACATCACTTGCCAATATAACCATCTTGCCACATTAATCCAATGTTTCACATGCATAGCCAATATGCAAAAACCATCATTTATCATCATCAACTCACTGTTTTAAAGCATTAAACAAAGCCATTGAACAACATGCAACATCATGCATCAAAACCACATTTTCAATGTATAAAACCAAGGATCTCTTACCTTGAGCATCCTTCACATATGGCTTTCAAAACCAGCATTAAACCATGCTTAAACATGCTTTCAAAACAGAATTAAACCATGCAAAACTCATGCATCCTAATCATCAACCACAATTGCTTAAAAAGCCAATTCATATCACAAATCAAGTAAGAAATCCATTTACTTACTCTTGAGCTTAGCAAAGTTGTTTAGACTTAAACTAAGCTCCCAAAACCTTCAAACCTTTGATTAAAAGCCGAAACCCAACTTCACTCACCGATAACCCAACAAGACTAGCCAACAAGCCTTCCAAGCTTCCGAAACCTTCCGCAAACACCTTCAAAGCTCAAGGATCAAACTCCCCTGTTTCAAACACACAAAAACAGCACATTAATGCATCATTATGCATTAAGAACAGCAGCCACACAACCAAACTCGCTGCTCAACACAAATCCAACAATTCGGCTACAAAACACAACCGAAATCACCTCCAAACATTACCAAAACTTAACCCAGCCAAGATCCATCACTTCTAACCATTTTTATACATTCATTAACATCCAAAATGAATACAAACACATCCTTATACCTCCAGGTTTAACAGATCACCAAAAACACTCCAAAAACAACCAAAAACTCAAGCGAAACTTAGGAAATTCAACCTATCCGGGATTGCATTCATTAAACATCAATTTCTAATCAACTTAGCATTCATTTAACATCATTTTGACACTTCAAAACACTGCCCAAACAGATCACACGAAAATTCCACCAAAATCACCAAATCTTGCATTTTAGCCAAAAATCAAGATCTCATTTGAAAAACCATTAACAAATCACAAATCAAAGATTGAGAACTTGGGAATTTCAGTAAAGAACTGATAGTTTAGAGGAGAGAGACGTTCTTACCTCCAAACTTGAATTTCTCCTTTTTAGAGCCAAAAAGCATGATGAAACAACTTGCAAATTGAGAGGTTTTGTTGATGAGGTGATTAAGAATCAAATGAGAGTTGAAATGAGAGATTTAGATGCCAAAATCAGAGAAAAAAATCTGGAGAATTTTGTTTGGGTTGAGAGAAAATGAGAGAAAAGGAAAATGGAGAGAAAATGAAAAAGTAGTTAGGAAATTGGTTAAAATGATTTCCCTCCTTTTCTTAATCTTTAAAATCAGAATAAAGCCTTAAAATATCCTAGAAAAATCTGGAGAAATCCTTTTTGGAATAATAGCTCCTTAAAGATTCAAAGTTTCAATCCTTTATAAAACTGTCCCGCAACTTTCAAAAATTACATTTTGGTCACTAGCCAAAATGTCAACCTTCCAAACCTCATTTTCCAAAATTGATTTCACAGTTCACTTTTATATAATAAAAGATGATTTTAGAACATTTTTCCATATTTTTAATGCAACCCGAACTAGGCTTTCCTAAATTCACTCTTATATATTCGATCAGCACTTTGACCGAACCGGTCAACGCCCAAAACTTCCGAGCCCAAAACCGGGGTGTTACAGGACGGAAGCGAGACAATTGGCTTTTGAGAAGCTAAAGGCAGCTTTGACGCAAGCTCCTATCTTGGTTCAGCCTGAATCAGGGAAAGTGTTTGTGGTGTATAGTGATGCGTCCTACGTTGGTTTGGGATGTGTGCTGATGCAGGAGGGTAAGGTGGTGGCTTATGCATCACGGCAGTTGAAGGTGCATGAACGCAATTATCCTACGCATGACATTGAGTTGGCTGCGGTGGTTTTTGCTTTGAAAATCTAGAGACATTATCTGTATGGTGAGAAGTGTACTGTGTACACGGACCACAAAAGTTTGAAGTATCTGATGTCCCAGAAAGAGTTGAATCTCAGGCAGCGATGTTGGGTGGAGTTGCTCAAGGATTATGATTTGACAATCGAGTATCACCCGGGTAAAGCTAATGTTGTAGCGGATGCCTTGAGTAGGAAGGTAGCTGTTGAGTTGAGGGCTATGTTTGCCAGTTTGAGTATTTCACGTGATGGTGGTCTTGTGGCTGAGTTGCAAGTGAAACCATCTTTGGTTCAGTTGATTAAGGAAAAGCAGTTGTTGGATGATTCTTTGGTGCCACATGTTCAGGATATTGCGGAGGATAGGCCTTCGGATTTCTGTTTTAATGATGATGGGGTTTTATGCTTTGGGAGTCGGATAGTAATGCCCAATGATGCTGATTTGAGGCGTGCTATTCTGACTGAAGGTCATAGTAGTCCTTTTGCTATGCACCCTGGTAGTACTAAGATGTATCGTGATCTTCGTGATGAGTACTATTGGGTGGGTTTAAAGAAAGATGTTTCTGAGTTTGTAAGCAAGTGCATGGTGTGTCAGCGAGTTAAGGCTGAGCATCAGTTTCCTTCAGGGTTGTTGCAACCGTTGAGAATTCCTGAGTGGAAGTGGGAAAGGATTACCATGGATTTTGTGTCTGGTTTGCCTTTGGTTGAGTTTGCCTATAATAACAGTTATCAGGCAAGTATTCAAATGGCACCTTATGAGGCTTTGTACGGGAGGAAGTGTAGGACTCCTCTGTGTTGGGCTGAAACGGGTCAGAAGTTGGTTTCGATGCCAACTTTGTTGAAGGGAACTACCGAAAAGGTGAAGCTCGTTTGTGAGCGTTTGAAGGCAGCTTCTGATCGGCAAAAGTCTTACGCGGATTTGAAGCGTAAGGAGATTGAGTATACGGTGGGTGATCGTGTGTTTTTGAAAGTTTCGCCTTGGAAAAAGGTGATGAGGTTTGGCCGGAAGGGTAAGTTGAGCCCTAGGTACATTGGACCATACGAGGTGATTGCACGTGTGGGTCCTGTTGCGTACAAGTTGAAGTTACCGCAGGAGTTGGAAAAGATTCATGATGTGTTTCATGTTTCTATGCTTCGGAAGTATAGATCGGATCCTTCACATGTGATGCCTATGGAAGAAGTGGAATTGAATCCGGATTTGACCTATGATGAGGAACCGGTGAAGATTCTGGACACAGATAGTAAGGTTCTTCAGGGCAAGACCATTGAGTTGGTAAAGGTGTTGTGGAAGCATCGTGGTGTTGAAGAAGCCACGTGGGAACGGTAGGATGACATGTTGAAGCAGTTTCCGTACCTTTTTCCTTCAGGTAAATTTCGAGGACGAAATTTCTTAAGGGGGGAGAGTTGTAACACCCCAATTTTGGGCTTAGAAGTTTTGGGTTTGGACCGGATCGGTCGGGTTGCGGTTCGAATATAAAAGGGTGATTTTAGGAAAGCCTAGTTCGGGATGTGTTAAAAATATGGAAAAATATCTTAAAATCCTCTTTTATTATATATAAGAGAGTGGTGAAATCAATTTTACAAAATGGGGTTTTGAAATGTGACATTTCAAGTTAGTGACTAAAATGTAATTTTTGAAAAGTTGGTGACTGTTTTAAAAGGATTGAAACTTTGAATCTTTAAGGAGCTAATTTACCCAAGAAGAGTTTTCTCCAGATTTTTCTTAATATTAAAGATTTATTTAATGATTTTTAATTAAAGGAAAAAGGAGGGAAAAAGATATTTTGTTGTCATAACTAACTTTTCTCAAAATTTTCCATTTCTTTTCTCTCAACTTTTCTCTCAGCCCAAACACTTTTCCCCAGCCAATTTTCCTCTGATTTTAACATCTAAAGATGAGATTTCAATCTTCAATTGATCTCTAATCATTTCTACATCAAAACCTTAGCATTTGCTTATTGAATTTTTCAAGGATCTTGATTTCAAACAAGGAGAAACTCACATTTAGAGGTATGAACGTCCTTCTCCTCTAAATACTCAGTTCTTTACTGAAATTCCCAAGTTCTCAATCCTTGATTTGTGTTTTATTAAAGGTTTTGGTGATATGGTCTTGAAATTGGCTTAAAATGCAAGTTTTGGATTTAATTTTGATTAAATTCGTACTAAATGATTGGGCTCTGTTTTGAGATGTTTTCTTGATGTATTTTGGATGTATAATTGATGAGAAATTGAGGTTTAATCAATGAAATCCCGAATAGGTTTATTTTCCTAAGATTTGCTTGTGTTAGTGGTGGTTTTTGGGGTGATCTTGATGTTCTGTTATAGCTGGAGGTATAAGGATGTGTTTAGATCCTTTTTGGATGTTATTTGATGTATAAGAATGTTTGGAGTTGATGGATCTTGGCTGGGTAATGTTGTAGAGGTGTTTGGATGTGATTTCGGTTGTGTTTGGTAGCCGAAATGTGAGTGTTGAGGAGAGCAGCGAGTTTAGGTGTTTTGGTTGAGGGTATTAATGCATAATGGTGCATTAATCTATTGTTTTGATGTGTTTAAAACAGGGGAGTCATCAACGGATCCTTGTGGTGTTGATCCGGAAGCTTGATCGTTGTTTCGGCAAGTGGCGAAACGGAATCGGTGAGTGGAATTTGGTTTTCAGCTTTGAAACCAATGTTTTGGAGGTTTTGGGAGCTTAGTTTGAGTCTAAACAACTTAGCCAAGCTCAAGAGTAAGTTTTCGGAAAAACTCTCTTGTTGATGAGCCATGTGTTGGTTGAATGCAAAGTGATTTGTTTGCATGTTTAAATTCTGTTTTTGAAAGCATATTTTAGCATGTTTATTGCTGGTTTTATAAGCCATGTGTTGAAGGATGCTCAAGGTAAGAGATCCTTGTTTTGTACATTGATAAATGTGGTTTTAATGCATAGTGATGCATGATGATTAATGGCTTTGTTAAATGCTTAAAAACAGTGGATTATTGTTGTTAATTGATGTATATTGGCAAGTGATGTCTTGGTTTAAAAGTACTTGAATCGGATATAGTTAGCCGGCTATAGGATTGGGTGCACCGTGAATAAAGTCGCCTTGGATGTTGAGGGGTTGTGATTGTACCGTAGACTCCATCCAAGTACACTAACGAGATGGTTAAGAACACCATGGTGGTTAAAAGTCCATGGGTGGGTTTTGTGTTAAGGTCACAATGGTGGTTTAAAGTCCATGTGTGGACCTTGTGTATTGTAAGATCACAATGGTGGTTAAAAGTCCATGTGTGGATCTTGTGTTGTATGTCCCGTGATCTCGTTAGTGATGTTATACAACTACCAATGAGTGATGTGGAGGGGTTGTGATTGTACCATAGTCTCCATCACGGGTGTTGAGGGGTTGTGATTGTACCATGCTCCACCTTGATATTGGTAGTGTGTATGAAGCGTGTGGGACAACGCTTGTAATCCGCGTATCCGATTGTCGATTGTGTTTGAATTGGAAAATGGTTGTAATTATCACTTGTAAGCCAATATGACATGTTGATGATTTGAAGCATGAAATGCTTGGTTTATATGCATATGTGCATGATTAAATGATGTTTGAATCAAAGGCTTTGAAAGGTGTTTCTACTAATGCATTGTTGTGATGTTTTAAAATGAGCATTCCTCACTAAGCTATAAGCTTACGCTCTCTCTCTTTCTTAAACCAATAATGCAGAGCATTGAAGTGCTTAAAGGGGCAGCAAGGTGGTCAAGAATATAAGTGGAAGCTTAAGCTCATGTATGGTGACTATTTCCAAAACTTGTTTAGCTTTTGGCATTTGGCAATGGGGACCTAATTTGTGTTTTTGGGAGATGTTTTGGACTCCCTAAGTTGGTTTTATGCTTTTGATAATGATGGAACATGTAAATGGCCTCTTGGTATTCGGTTTTGGTGGATTGATGTTTGCATGATTTCTAATATAGGATGTATGCCTGTAGAATTGGGTTTTTCCTTAATTGATGCCATGATTGAGATTGGATGATGCTGCTATGTTCCTTAAGTATATATTGACTTGCTGGTATGATTTGAGGGTAATTGGTATGTGTTTGATTGGTTGAAAGTGATTTAAACCAGAAAAAATCTGCAATCTGGGCAGCCTGTTTCGGAACAGGTGCTACCGTTTCGGAACAGAGGGCCTGAAATGGCCTAGGCGTTTCGAAACGGGTAGAGCCGTTCTGGAACAGATTTGCCACTGCCAAGCCTTGTTCTGCAACGAGTTTCGGAACGGTCCCGCGTTTCGGAACGGTTCAGTCCTGTTCCGGAACACGCGACCGTTGGGCACTGAAATTGATGGTTATATGTTTTGAAATCTTTGCGTTTTAGTCCTTAACTTCGTTTATGCAATTGGATGTGTTTGAGATGCCCGTTTGAGTTGAAACTTGGCAGAGAAGCATGAAACATGATTAATTTCATATTGGTAACTTAAAAACTGGTTAAGTCCTCATAATTTCCTGATTTTGCATTTTGGTCCCTAAACTTGTATATTGTGCAATTGAGTCCCAAAATGTTTTCCGTTCGCTGTGATTTTTGAGCATGATGATTTTATGATCATAACTAAGGTTAATATGCATTTAGATAAGATTTAAAAGAAAAAAAAGGGTCGTTAATCAAGGTTGACTTTTGGGTTGACTTTGGTTTTCCCCGTGTAATCTTTGTAGTTCGGGTCAACCGTCTAGACCGGGCTAAGGGGGTTAGAGGAGGACTTGAGAGCAATGGCATTGGTGTTGATGCTAAGCCCCTTGATTTTCTTCTCTCCCATAGCTTTAATTTATTCCCTATTCTTCTCATCTTCTTTGTTCTTCTTCATGATTTGATGAGTAAGGAGTGACCCCATGAGTTCATCAAGCTTCAAGGTCTTCAAATTCTTGGCTTCGATGATGGCGGTCCTCTTTGAGTCCCATGACTCGAGAAGTGAGTAGATGAGCTTTCGAACAAGCTTTTCCTTCGAGATGGCTTCTCCATAGCCTTTGAGACCATTGGTGATAGTGGAGAACCTATCAAACATCTTCTCGACGTTCTCTTCCGGATCCATTTTGAAGTTCTCATACTCTAAGGTGAAGAGCCCAATCTTGGTCTCCTTAACTTCATCGGTTCCCTCATATGTGACTTCAAGCTTGTCCCATACCTCCTTGGCACTCTCACAAGAAGACATCTTCTCATTGATGGTTGGGCCAAATGCACAAAAAAGAATGTGCAAGGCTTTGCAATTTAGCTCCATCTTCTTGCGATCGTCGGCACTCCACTCCGCTTTGCTTCGTTGAGGCACGAACGGACCATCTTCAACTATGTCCCATAACTTGTAGTCTCTTGACTTAATGAAGAACTTCATCTTTGTCTTCCAATGGGCATAGTGGGTTCCGTCAAAGAAGGGCGGTTTGTCGATGGATTGCACCATTGAGCCGGTTGTGTGAAATGATGATCGAGCTTGCCGGATCTTCTCAATAGAATGTTAATCATCTTCGATTGAGCCAAGCTCTGATACCAATTGTTGAGTTTTAAGGTGCTCGATTCCTTTAACCGATCTTGCTCACCAAGTGGTGGAGAAGTGGAATTTTAGGTGGATGTGGTGTGGAAGCTAAAAGATAGATGACACAATGATTTTAGAGTGATTCAACCTTCTAACCAAGGTCTACATCCACTACCTTAGCTTCCCACTAAGGATTTCCAATCAATCCACTATTGATTCGTCCCCTTTTCTAGGCTTAGGAGGAAACCCTTATACACTGATCAAGCTTTCTACCCAAAGCCTTGATCAAACCCTCTTTACAAAGAGAAAAGATAAGCAAACTTAAATCCCTCTAATAGGTGATTGTTTGCACAAATAAGCTCTCACCCAAAACCTAAAACACTTGAGCAAATTTGACAATTTTGGCTCACTAATGTTTGTATATACAAAGAAATGACAATTTAAGTACAAAGATAATTCTTGATCATTTGTTGATTGACAATTGAAGCATTACCCATATCTTGATTCTTGGAGGTCTCTTTTATACTCCTTAATGAGTTTGTAGCTGTTACTAGCCGTTAGGGTTGAATTGGAGCCGTTGGAGACATAAATTCCCACCATAAATGCAGTTCTGCTGCTACCCGTATCGAAACGCTCGAACCCGTTTCGATACGCTCTTCAAGTAGAAAGAGCAGTTGCAACACCCGTATCGAAACGATGTTGGCCGTATCGAAACGCCTAGTACTGTATCGAAACGATCTGCATTTAAATGCTAGTTGGGAAATAGCCGTTGGGGTTTATGACCGATGTGGTCGATGCCACGTAGGCGTATCGAAACGGCATAGCCCGTATCGAAACGCTATGTAAAAAAATCATCCAGAAAAGACTCGTTTCGAAACCCGTCTCAAAACGTTTTGACACTGGAAGACCCCGTATCGAAACACCTAGGGGTGTTTCGAAACACCTGGAAGGTTTTGTTTAGTTTGGCTTTGAAAAACATGTAAAACCCTTTAAAAACATCCCCTAAACATAGTTTCAAGTTATTTGGACTGTGGAAATAGTTTTGAATTCTTTTTAAATTAGTCCAAAACATTTTTCAATTATTATATCAAAACATTAGTTCTACACAAAGTGCATAGAAAAATTCAGCTCTTCATGCTCTTCGAAACGCGCTCCACTTTGCATGTTTTCTCCATTGTCGAGTGTGATAGGTCATTGCCTCGACAGTGGCTTAGTTGCTACCTCGGCAATGGTCTGTCTCATAATTCAGCTTCCTTCAGTAGAAACTGTTGTTCACGGCTGACTTGATCTGGACCATTGAGAGAAAATTCTGCACCGCTTCTTCTTCTGCTTCTCTGCCAATGCAGTGGTTGCCCGGGCAGTGAGTGACAAAATCTGCACTCGCACCAAACACGCATATAAGTAGCATCTTTTTCATTAAATAAACCAAACATAATGATCAAGCATAGTAAAGATGAGATCAATGTGATTGATGCATGGAGGGCTACAATGTGATTCGAATGGGTATAGATTAAGCAATAATTGTCATATAAAAAGGGTGAAATGATAGTACTTTTACACACTTAACAACATTCATCAAGCATTGTCGGTTATGGTTGAGTGCTACATGAAGTGGGACTACCTAGCCGCAATGGACCAATATATTAAGTTGGATATAGGCAATGCACTCTGGCCAATTGGTGTCACTATGGTTGGTATCCATGAACGTTTAACTCGTGAGAAGATCTACACCAATAGTGTTGTGCACATAATGAACGATGAGATAACTTGAAAATACTTACAATCAATCAAAAGATTGGTGACATTTTGCCAATTTCGTTACCCCATGATTCCATCTAAAGCAATCGAGTTCAATAGCTTGGCCAACGTTAGCGACTTACAATCACTATTGGCAGAAGATAATTTTTTTTGTTGGGGGAGGGGGGGGAATTCTTCAGAGAACAAGCTTAGTATAATGCTACTCAGAAGCAAACCTAGTTATCGTTTTACATTTGATGTTCTATGCAAAACATGCCTACATTATTGCGTCTTATGTCTTTAACCAAAACAATCTGATGTTTTTTTTTTAAGTTCCACTTACCTCAAAGGTTTGTCGAGGTAGGAATGGAGCTAGGATCAAACATTAAGAGGAGTAAGAGTATATTAAGTCTTTAAATCTAAAAATTAGAAAGGACAAAAACCTTATCTGATTAGTATTTCAACTAAAAAAGACCTAAAATGCTATTATACCGAAAAATTTTGGGAGAGACTATTGCCCCTCCCAACCCAAACATCCCTCCATTCTTAGTGGAGATATTTTTCTTTTACTAGCTTTCTTTTTCTTTCTTAATCATTTTTCATCGTCGACGAATTTTAACATGCCCACATTAGTATATGTTTTTATTTTATTTTTCCTTCTCTCTTCATCTCCTTCTCTTCCAATGGATTTTATTTTATTTTGTTTACTTTTGTAGTTTTTTCTGACTAGATTTTGATTTTTTTAATAACATTTATTATATTATTGTTGTCGATCTATTATTGTTTTAGATTTTCAAACTAAACATTGATAGACGTTTGTAATAATTAAAGATAAGTCAGGATTGAGTTGTCCTAATAATATTTTATAAAATTAATGATTATGTTCTATAAATATCATAAATCTTTATTTATCATTGGTTGATGTAAAAATAAAAAAACATGTAGAATTGTTAAAATGTTTTTAAAAAAAATATCCATGAATACTGATGAGCTGGTGCCGGTTTGACATGACAATTATATAGATTAAAATAATAATAACAATATTTAAATCAGATACATTATAATAACTAAATATTATTCAATAAACAATTTTGAATAAATAAAAAATACACGCAAAGTGTCCCGTGACTGATGCAAACAGTCACTCATCTGTTTTAGTTATAATAAAATATTCAGAATAAAAAAATGTGGACATACATGCACACACAAAGAAAGCCAGATTCTCTTCAAGCTTTCGATCAAGACAAGACTACCCCTCCCAACAATCATTTCTCTTTTTTCTATTTTTATTTAATTTAAGCGAGAGAAAAATACATGGAGTAAATGAGATCGGAATCCGATAATGCATTATTTAATTGCATTTTTAAAGTTTTGTTTTTGTTTTTAAATTTAATCAAAACAGGTCAAATTGTGGTTTTGGTATTCTATTATCTTTGAATTTAAGATGTAGTCCTTTATGTTCTTTTGTAAGAGAAACGGAGTTAAAAGAATTGTTAACAATTGAATCAAAGATCTAATGTCAACTGAAATGTCGTTTTACGAAAGCCTTTTATAATTGCGGATCCATAAATTTAAATTTTATAGTTCACTAAGCAGAATAGAAATTTCTTGTCATTTTTCGTCTTACATTAAAAAAAATAAGTTTAGAGTTTAGGATTAAGGTTAGAGTGTATTTTTAAGGTCTAAAGTTTATAGTTTAGGATTTAATATTTAGAGTTAGAGTTTAGAATTTAATTTTTTTAGCGACGGGCATAAAAAGAGACACCGAAAAGGGACATGATTTTTGTCCCACTAAGCAATAATAAAATAGAAGGGTTAACTATACCATTGACCACCAAACTACCGCCGTTAAAAACCTAACCATGGAGTGACGAAACTGCCACGTGGCAATTAACAGGAAAATTTTAAAATTACATATTTGGTCCCGGTTATTTACACATTATTTCAATTTAGTCATAATTTTAAATTAATAAAATAATAAATTATTTAATTAGGCGGTGACACATGTCAACACCTTATTGGAGTACTTTAATTATTTATATTTATTTTATTAATTTATTTTCATCCTCCAATCAAGTGGCGACATGTGTCACCATCTATTTAGAGGATGAAAATAAAATCTCTCAACATGCATTGGGGGTGGATCAAACCTGAGCAATGCTTGGGTAAAGGCAGTGGCTTAGCCACTTCACCAAGCACAACTTGTGCTTTAAATCACCAAATATAGTATGTATCTCTTATTGGTTTCTACATTTATAAGCCAAAAGCTCAAACCCTAATCACTAATTTCACATATATAACCATAAACCCTAAATATTTCAAATTAATTTTACACTAAACATCTCAAATTAATTTCACATATATAAACTCTAAACCCTAACCCTAACCCTAAATATTTCAAATTAATTTTACGTTAAATATTTCAAATTAATTTCACATATATAAACCTTAAACCCTAAACCTTAAATATTTCAAATTAATTTCACACTAAATATTTCAAATTAATTTCACATATATAAACCTTAAACCCTAAACCCTAAATATTTCAAATTAATTTCACACTAAATATTTCAAATTAATTTCACATATTTAACTTTAAACACTAATTTAGGGTTTAAGGTTTATGGTTATATATGTGAAATTAATTTGAAATATTTAGGGTTTAAGGTTTAGGGTTTGAGCTTTTGGCTTATAAATATAGAAATCAATAAGAGATATATATTAAATTTGGTGATTTAAAGTATAAAGTTGTGCTTGGTGCAGTGGCTAAGCCACTGCCTTTACCAAAGCATTGCCTAGGTTTGATCCACCCCCAACGCATGTTGAGGGATTTTATTTTCCTCCTCTAAATAGGTGGTGACACATGTCACCACCTAATTAAATAATTTATTATTTTTATTAATTTAAAATTAGGATTAAATTGAAAGAATGTGTAAATAACAGGGACCAAATGTGTCATTTTAAAATTTTCCTGTTAATTGCCATGTGGTAGTTCCGTCACTCCACCGTTAGGTGTTTATAGGTGGTGGTCAAAATAGGTTGATTTTATAAGTTTGGTGGTCTGATTAACGAGTTCGTTAGTTCGGTGGTCAAAATAAGAATCTCTAATTAGTTCGGTGGTCAATGGTATAGTTAAGCCTAAATGGAATCACACATAAACTGAGTGAGAATTGAATAAATTATTAAAAGATGCATTTAATTAAACATCATTAAAATTCAAATTACAAATTATTAGGACATAATAATCACTACAAATAAACATAATTAATGAAAAATAAAGCAAATAAAAAGTATATTAGCTAAAAAAACTAATAGTAGTGGTTTATAAAAATAAAATAAAAAACTAATAACAATAAATATACAATACAATATATAAAAATAAACTTGATAAAGGATCAAATTGAAAGAAAATAGAACTTGGAAGGAACAAAATAGTAAATAATAATATAAAATTATTTTTTAACAATATAAATTACAGACAAAATTAGAAGAACAAACATATAAATTAACCCCAAAAGAGCAAATATAAACCTTCTAAAGATACCCCATGCATGATAAAATAAGAATCACATGCCCTTTGTGTGCTCTCTTTATGTCCCACACTAAAAAAAACAGGTTCAATGTTTAGGGTTATGGTTTATAGAATTAGGGCAGAGTGTTTTTAGGGTTTAGAGTTTATGATTTAAAATTTAAAGTTGTAACTTAGAATTTAACTTTTTAACATTGCGATATAAAAAAGGAACACATTATTTTTTTTCATGCGTAATAGAATTTTTTTTCTTGTTTAATAGTGGGCCGCGTGACCCACCATGCGTTACACTAGATATGACCATGATTACACTACAATAAAAATAGAGTTGAAGATATAAATTTAAGGATAAAACATAAATATTTTAAAAAATAAGGTAAATTCTCAATTTATTTAATTTTGTGTATGGAAAGATATTTTTTTCTTCAAAAGAGCGCATAATAGTATCCCAATTACTATAATAATTATCTCCGTAAAAATGACCGAAATTAAAAATCTTAAATTATAGTGTCATAATTAAAAAAAATATAGATGAATTTTTGTTAAGTAAGTGAAGTCTGAGACAAACAATGAGTGCTAATTATTTTAAACTTATGTCAATTTATTTTAAAGTAATATTAATTTTATCATTTATGTAAAATTTATAAACAGTTTTTTTCAAAAAAAAAAAGTTTACATCCTTACCAGGTGGTTCCGTCCATGTGGGATGGAAATCCTCCGCCTCTTTTCGGTATCTTTATTTATGCTCTACGTTTAAAATTAAGTTTAGTGTTTAGAGTTTTATGTTAGGATTTAGGAAATTTAGAGTATGATATATTTTTAAGGTATAGGGTGCAATGTTTAGGATTTAGGGTTAGAGCTTGAAATTTAATTTTATAATGTTTTTTAGTGTTGGGGCATAAATAGGGGCACCGAAAAGGGGCAGAAGATTTTTATCCGTCCATGGGATAGAAATCCTCTTCCTCTTTTCGGTGTCTTCATTTATGTCTTACGCTCAAAATTAGGTTTAGAGTAGGATATATGATATAGAGTTTAAAATTTAAAATTTAGAGTTAAGTCTTGAAATTTAATTTTGTAATATTTTTTAGTGTTAGAGCATAAGTAGGGGCACCAAAAAGTGGCAGGAGAATTTTATCCGTGCATGTGGGTTAACTATTTGAATTAAGTAATGAGAATATAAAAATGGAAAGATTAAATCATGTTAAATTCAAGTATAGTAAATAGACTAAAGGCATAATTTTACCATCAAAATATTATATTAAACAATCATTAAAATTCCGCCTAATACAAACACACACAATCAAACATCGACGACCCAAAGAAAATCGTGAAATCCCAAAAATCCTTCCACGTAAACGCCACGTGTCATTCAATTTGACATTCCGTACAATAAAAATAGAATAAAAATTCACCAACACTAACTCATCTTTCCTGCGTCCAGCACCACCCGCTATGGATACCCTCCTCCACCCTCCTCCGCCAACTAGCTCCCCGGCCTCCATGGCCAAACGCCCCTGCTCTTCCTCTTCCTCTTCCTCTCCCTCTCAAAACCCTAGGCTTCCTTCTCACTTCTCTCAAATGGACCATCTCCTCCACTCTTTCCTCTCCTTCCCCGATTCCTCTCTTCCTATTTCCCTCGACCTTTCCTTCGACCGCCTCCTTGATTCCTCCCATTCCGACGCCGATCAATCTCTTCTCATCGATCGCGCTCACAACCTAGGTTGCCTCCTCCTCCGTGCTGCTAATCGATCCGCTCGGAAACGTGCTTCGATTCATAACTCCGTTGCCTGGGTCCTCCCTCCTGATCTCACCATCAAGGCAATGATTCTATTCTTCATTTTGATCGAAGGATGTGATTTTATTTATTTTGTTTCTTTTTTCTTTTTTTTTTTTGTGATTTATTGTTGTTGTTATTATTATTATCATCAATATTGCAGGTGTTTTCGATGCTGGATTCGCAGAGTCTATGCTACGCCGCGGCAACCTGTTCGATGTTTAACAAGTGTGCAATGGATCCTTTGTGCTATGCCAATATTGACCTAACTACTGTCGTGCCCAAGGTTAATAATGCCGTTGTTTCCACCATGATCCAACGAGCTGGAAAATCACTCCAGTAAGACTTCGTTTCTTTTTTCGCTATCACTAGTCAGCATTTAATTTCAGTAATAATTGCCAATCTTAGCTATGTTCACTGCTTGAATTGCCTTCTTCTTTGTGAAAAAAAAAGGAAAAAGAAAAGATTCCTTATTAGCAACCCAAAGTTTGTCTTTGCCAGTTCCTTTATACTATATGTGTTGGAGAAAAGATCAGTGTGAGTTAGTATTGGCTAGTTCATTTATATTTGCATATGGTTCAATGGTTGTTTTTATAATTATAGTTTCTTGTTGATTACTATCTTTTGAATGGTTATTTAGATCTCTTAAGCTCGGTATAGTGCCTGGCCCAACTGGGTCTCCTGGTTCCAGTCAACCATTGGTTTATACAATCAGGAACTCTGTAGATGTATCCAGCTTTTCATGGAATGATAAAAGGACCAGGCAAGGAAAGGAATCATCCATTCTTACAAGGTCCTGCTTGTACCCATTAAGTGGGGACAATGGTGCCACTGGGTATGGTTCGATGCATTAACTTCTTTTTTAGAATCATTAATGTGTAACAAGTTGTTCTTATTAGTTGCTTTTTTTCTACTGTAAGGACTCTTTTGAGGAGGTTGCATCTTTACAATATCGAAAGAATGGACAATGCATCACTTTGTGGCGCATTAGTGGCATGCCCTTCTTTACTTGATTTGGAAATTGTGGGCCTGTGAGTTTCCTTATTTAAGCTGATTTCAGTACTTCTCTTTCCTGCCAACCCAACCATCTTGCTTTTCCTTTCCTTTTATTTTCTTTTCTCCACTTGAGTTTGCAGAAAGCTATAGCAGCTGGATGATGTTATGAGCAGTAAAAGCTTAAATCTTAATAGTTGTTTGTTAATATGGAACTGTTGATAAAAATTGCAAAAACTCTGAGAGAGATTGATTTGCAAGTGCACGGTCATGAATCAGTATACAGATATTCATAAACAGATGAGTGAGTGAATACTAAGTATGGACATTAATTAAACAATCACTTTGTTGTTGTCTGAATCATTTCAGTTCTTAACACAGTCTAATGTTCAATTTGTGATGTCGATGCTGATTTAGATGGTAATTGTTTGGCAGAGTAGATGGTGTTTTTTTCTATTCAACCTTCTAAGTTGTTTGTTGTCCCTCCTTTTGATGCAGTCATGTTGAGCTGAGGCAAACCTTGATGTCAGTGAGCTCAAACTGTCACTTCATAGAGCGTTTATTCTTTGAGTCTTCCAAAACAGGTACAAAGTTTCTTCACGAGTTTGTTGTTTCTAAATGCTCAAATTATCTTCTTAAAGTGTTATGATAATGCAGGGAGGGATGACAGCTTGAAATCGCCGACTTGTTTTGAGTTGGTGAACAATTGTCCTAATCTTTCTTCTTTGTCTCTGAGAGGTTTTAAACTGCATGATTATAAAGTACGCATACTTGTTAAGGTATGAACACATTTAATGTTGTTTAAAATTTTCTCTGTTTTGGTTTGCACTCCAAAGGCATGCTTAATGGAATGAAATCTTGTCAGACATTTAAAATCTCATGAATAAATTGATAGGGGTGAACAGGGTTTCATATTACTTTATTTACGGTCCTTGTTAATGTTTTGTTCTTGAAAATATCTAATGTCTTGAAGTTCTTCTACTTGCATTCAATTTATACAGCAATTTTTTTTAATAGGGACAGATTCAAGTTTTCCTAATAAAATCAGAAATTCTAAATTGGTTACTTGATAAGGTTCAATGGTTGACACATAGTATCGCTGGTTTGAAAGCATTAGGAAGGGTGGGTTCGCAACTTTGCATAAATATGTTGTTGTAAGCTGGAAGAATGGTGATTCTCTTTTATTATACTGCACTGAACGCTGGTCTAATCATTTGCAGGGATTCCGTAAACTTAAATATGCTGATTTTTCAACATCATACTCGATCACTGGAACCTTTTTGAGGTCCATGCAGACCTTGTCAACCATACCTACTAGATTTTTTTAAAGTCCACTTTTTCAACACATTATTTTTATCCACTACTCAGAAGTTCTCTCTTTGTTCAGGAATTTGGGAAATGACAGTGGTGGAAGTCTACTAGAGGTTTTAATATTAAGGGACTGCATGCATCTCAGAGAGGTGAGGTCTAAACTAGCTCCTCCGCCTACAGAAAACCTTCTCTCTCTCTCCCTCCACTCTGACTTTCTAATTCTCAAGCAGATGGAAGTTGCTCGGTTCTTGACAGCTGTTCTTGCAGGAGATTTTAAGTTCCTTAAACATCTTGTGAGTGAAGTTCATATTTAAATATCATTTCATAGTACTTACTTTTTGGTGATTCCACTTTTAACCCGGCCTGCTTCATCCATAGGACATATCTAATAGGGAGGGTTTGGCTTCTGAAGGTGACTGGTATCAGAGATCTTACAACTCCAGGTAAATAAATCCTTTGTGAGACTTTCATATACTGCTGAGATTGCCTTATCTTTTACCGACATCTAATGTCATTGTATATTCTGCAGCTTTATTCCTTTAAAGCAGGTTTCGGAAGTAAGACCTGATATTTGTCTGCTGGCTGAGTTTCCATCAGAAGGATGGTATGGTTTGCTATTATACTTATTTAGTTGTCGTGTCATTATTGTTAGTGTTTTTACCCTCAGATAAACATTTTAAGCTAAGAAATTGGAAGTTGCTGGGAAATGAATTTTGCATTTTGACTTGTTTTTGGCTTTGCAGCTTTCTCGACATAGACCACCTAATGGATAGTGATATTAACAGTGAGCTCAGCCTGCCATTCCAACAGAGCGGTCATACTTCTGATGGTGCCATGCTTACGAGTTCATTAGAGAGCAGTTACAATAGTGATCAGGGTAGTGGTAATGAGTATCAAGAGGGTTTTGTAGTATATGAGGAAAGCTCAGACGAGGTGGATTTCCTGGTTGTTTAGAAAAGCTACCAGTCTAGCCGAGTTTTGAAACTTGCAGCCACAAAATGCACTGGTAATGTGATCTCATCCTTCTGATTTGGAAAATTTTGGACCATCTAGTTTATAGTTTAGGATTGCCAATTAGATATCATCTAGACATAAAATGAGTACTTTCTTGGCATTGAGAAGAGTGGTTGATGCTTCCTGTTCATCAATGCACGAATTCATGGCTGCATTCTCATACACAACCAGGGAATGGTTATAATCCGAAACTACCTTGCTTGACAAGTATTATATCCAAGTGTCGTGGCACTTGAATAATGTCCGATTGTATTGCTGAAATGCAGCCTAGTTTTCTCCGTTCTGAGGGAGAATTTCTGGGTACTAATTAATATTGATAGAGGAAAAAAGTGATGTGTATTTTCTGACCAACTCATCGTATTTACAACAGATAACCGGAGAGGAGGCTTTTTTTTTTTCAGAATTGAAGCTGAACTGAAGAAAGGTAGAGGATTGAATAGTGAACGGCAGTATAGTATAATATAGTTTCCTTTTATCATTCCCATTTATGATAATTCGATGCTCTGATGCTGCAATATCCGACAGTTGGTTTACTGTGTCGGGGGGACTTTCTTCTGCAGATGAAGAAACACTGTAATTCATAAAAGAAAAGCCTCTTGGGAAACACATTTTGCTTCCCCGTTACTGTGGATCATGAAGGTGGCAGCCAATGCTTGAAGAGTTGTGGCTTTTGTAATTTGTAGTTAAATGGTCTGTGCTGATGATATATTTGATTTTGGCAAAACTCCGCAGCATCAACTGTAATCTGCAGGCAAAACTGAGTTGGAGAAAATAAAGCAGTAAAAATTTAAATCCGAGATAAGATACTACAATGGAAATGATTTCAATTATAAAACTTAAATCTTAAATTTCTAACATTAAAACCTAAAAATTTGTATTACTACGTCATCTGTACATTGATGGATTCGGGCTCACTACATTATAATAATAATAAGGAAGGAAGCATTGTAAGTAAGGAAGCATTGTAGCAAAAGTTCTAATAAAAATTAAAGATGAACTATAATGACATGCAAACGTTATAATAATAGTTATAAGGAAGCATTGTAGCAAAAGTTCTAATAAAAATTAGAGTTGAATAATAAGACTTGAATGTTTTTGCACGTGTGTAAAACTCTCAAATAGAATGACAGGCTGAATTTATCAAGGATTCATATACCTGGTTCTCATGAATGCCCAACACTTTTCAGTTTAAAGTTTATTAAGGTATTTCAAAACTATCTCTAGCAAGAAATCTACAGCCAAAATGCTATAACAATATTTCTCAACGTGAACCCTAACAAGTTACTTATCGATGAAGTTCTATTCTTTTTAGTCGTTGAAACTGTATCTTTATCTTTAAGGTGAGTTAGGAATTGCCTCTCAACATCAAACTCTATTGTCCACGTAGATCTAAGCTTAACTCTCTCGACCATTAAGCTATCAAACACTTAAGTAAAGGCTAACTCTCAAAAGGTCTTACAAACTTAAGACAATAAAACAGTGAACAAAGCATATAAAGAACTAAAAATGCTAAAAAATCCATTAAAACTAAAACATAATCATCTGAAACAAACTCAAGCCACTTAAAATTAGTTCATGGCTGGGTAAAACATCATCCATAATCATCTGTTTTAAACAACTCATTTCAAAATAAAAATGTAGAAGAAAAGAGCAACTAAGAGTAAAGAAAACTCCCAAGCTGCCTTAGACTGTCGTGAACCACCCTAAATTTGCTGCTTCTCTCAAAGGCCAGCAAGGTCAACCCTTTGAAGTTTCAACAATGAAGAACACCAAGATAAAGAAGAAAGAAAGCAGCCACATTTTTCCTCTCTTTTTTAGCTCAAAAAGCACCTTTTTCAGCTCTCTTTAATGTAGGTGTCTTGTCCTTTATATAGTGGGGGCTTCTAAAATTTTGTGCCCTTAATTTTATGTGTGCTCTAGAGAATATTTCCTTTACATGTGTGGCACAGCTGTCTGGTAAAATCACCTGTGAGGGCTGCAAAATATCTTCATCTTTTGTCTTCTTGTGCGTCCAGAAATGATGTTCAAAATGCCATAACATATTGCTCTTGCCATGCACTGCTTCATAACTATTCTGCACATCACCACACCAAAGCAAACCTTCCTCAAAGCAACACTAATTTTATACATAAATAAAAATAACCAATCAAACACCACCAAATGCAATTATATGAGCTAAATGCAACTATATGCAATGAAATGAATTTGAAACAAAATAATAACCTAAGTAAAAAGGCATGAAATATAACCATTTTTACAAGGTTAACACACCCTAAACTTAAGTTATTGCTTGTCCTCAAGGAATAAGTAGATATGAACAAAGAAAATTCTATGGCAGAGTTCAGATCAAGACAGTGCTATGGCAAAATTTCAGTCCTCAGAAAAATATAGGCTTCAACATGCTAGACAAAAATGAGATTTTAAGAACTTTTTTTAAGACAAGATTCTTTGCATGTGTGTGCGTAATTGCATCCAATCTATGCTTAACAAAGTTAGAAAATTTCTAGCTAAGTTTTCTATTATACCCTAGTATGTATTGGTCAATTTAAGCACAATTTTACTTTCATAATTCTAACTTTTTTTTTACTGATACGAGGGGTATCAGCTCATCACACCTACCGTCCTGGACTCTAGATGAGTATGGAGCAAACATCTCACCCCCGAGCTAGTAGGCAGAGTAAGCCTGTGACAACTTTCATTCACTCATATGTTGTTGCTGCCATTTATTTAAATGCGGTTTCCAGGCAAAACAACATAAAGAGGAGTGTTCTTCCATAGTTATGCCACAACATTTATTCATTTTTCAACACATTCTATTAACAAAGGGAGTCTAGCAAAGCCTTTAATGCTTTCATTTGTCAGTCGAGCTCATGAATATCATCCATACTAAGACATGCAAAAGTTCTTTTATAAAAATTTTCTAACACTCTTAAGCATAGAAAACATGCAATCGTGTAAGTAATTTAATCACAAAGCATCAAGCCCTAAAGTTAATTCTACCAATCTCAATACTCATATACATTCAATCCACATCCATAAAGATTAAATACTCATCATTGGACATCCTCAATTTATTCATAAAAACTGTCTTTAAACTAGACAACATTCCATAGCAAAAATTTGTTCCTAACAAAAATGAAATGCAAATGCTTAACTATGGGATCTAACTCCCCCAAACTTGAAGGATGTAGTGTCCTCAATGCATGTAAATGAAACTAACTAAACTAAAATGAAATGTAAATGCGAGGTACCTCTCTACGGTCCTACTTTGGTGTTGTTGTCTTGGTCGCTTTGTTCTTGATACACCTCTTCTTAAGCGCGAAAATGAGCTCCTCTTCGTTGGCTGGTTATGGTGGCGGGGCTTGCTTGTTCTGCTTGTCCTGGTCCGACTGGTCATGCTAGTCATCCCAAATGTCACTCTCCACAGTAGAAGTGTTCCAAACACGACCCGCTGAACGCTTCAGGCGAAGCGTCGTTCGCGCCGTGGCATTTGGAGTTTGAGTAGGTGTAGGGGTAGGATTATCATCCACTATTTCCTTATCGTCACTCTTAATGGTGACGGGGTCATCAATAGGAGTTTCAGGTGGTGGGGCTTCCACTGAGGCCTTTCCTTTGCTCTTCCTCGTCGAGCGAGGGCTTACTGTGGCATCAACAGTGGCTGGGTCTTGTGTAGCTGGCTCTGATTGTGCAGGGGTTGAACGTTTGGCAGGAGGTCTCTTGGTTGTAAGAGTTGTGCGCTGGGCAGTGGCCGTCTTTGGTGCGGTGCTCCTTGTGGCATTGATGATGGAGTCTGGGAAGAGAGGGAAATTTCTGTTCATGTGCGGCAGCATCTCCTTAAAGTAGGAGTTTATCACCTCATCCCTCTTCTTGATATACTTAAAAAAGTATGCAAGTTGTTACGCATCTCATCCATCTCTTCCTGCATGCGCCTAGTGGAGGCTACCAAAGAGGCAATCCTCCCTGGAACAAATGTTTTCGCTCCACCATCCACCGTTTCTGTCGGGGCATCTTCGTCAAATCCCTTCAGCCCAGGGATCTGTTCAAGGGTCACTCCACTCTTCCCTTTGTGTACCTCATCTTTTTTTGGGTCTTCATAAACTTCATTCTTTCGGCAGAGGGCCGCGATCAGGTTGGGGAAGATAAGAGGGTTATATTTCCTCTTCAAACATGCATAAACTTCGTCAACGATTACCTTCCCCACATCGACCGGTCTTGCATGGAGAATGGAGTGCAAGAGGAGGAGTCTACTGAGGGACATAGTTGAGTGGTGGGAGGTTTGCATCAAGCGGGTCTTGAGGTAATGGTTCCACACCTTGGCATGGGGCTTCAAACGCCCCCTCTCTACTAGCCTAGTTGTTGGGTCCAACTAAGTTCTTGTAAAGCATAAGTACTCAAGGACTTGTTTTATGGTTTGTACGTCCGCAGCTTCAGCAAAGGGTGTAAGCTTGACTTGGTCGCCACGCACGAACACGCTAGACTGGGTGGGGCTTGTGAGGTAAGCATAGAACTCCCCCACCAATGGGACTGAGATGTTGTATGGGTGCTTGAAAAATGACTCCAACCCTTGCTTGGTGATAACCTCCATCACCTCTGCGTCGAAGCCTTCCTCGCCCTCAGAAGGAAAAAAGAATCCTTGTTCAGGGAAAACCTTTCTCTCCTTGATTAGTTGGAAGTGTTGTTTTGCTGCCCCATCGTAAAATTTCTTTATCTCAATGGGCGGTTGGGCTTGTGCTGTTTGAGGCGCCGGTGACATTCTTGCAACGGACCATGGTTGATTGAAGGGCAGAGTTTGCTGGTACAATTAGGGGTTTTGGGTGAAGTTTTGGTAGAAGGAGATGAAGAAGAAGAAGGGTTTAAAGTAAGTAAAGAAGTAAAATAAAAAGAATTATGAGGAAGTTAATGGGAAGAAAACTGCCATAAGTAATTGGAGAGAGAATGTTGATGTGGTGGTTATGAAGCGTGGGGAAGAGGAGAGATGTGAGGAGTTTTTAATGTAAAGCAAAAGTAGGAAAGAGAATGTGGGAAGGTAATGATGTGGTAGGGTTTTGAAAGTTAAATAGAAATAAAATTCTCCCTTTTTTTGCCTTTTTAATGCTGCCCTAAAATTTTTGAAAAGGTTGGGCTTTTCAACTTCCTTCAATAACAAAGAGACAAACCCTAACCTTAATTGGAAAACTGCATTTTCCTTAAACTAAACCCTCGCGTGCCACATGCAGCTATAGGAAGCAATCTGACATGGGGTGATAAAAATAAATAAAAAGTATAACATAAAATAAAAGAACTAAAAGACAAAGGGCGAAAAGATAAATATAATTATTTATGAACAAAGGAAATAGAAAAATGCTATAGAAAAATAGAAGGGGTAAATGGGTTCAAACTCTCAGGGATCATGGAGAAGCAAGGAAGACTTGTCTCGCGGGACCGGGGTTCCATTGTAAACTTTCAGCCTTTGGCCATTGACCTTGAAAAATATGCCATCTGCAAGTTTCTTGATGTCTACCGCACCATGAGAATAAACCTTGTGCACTAAGAAATGGCCTGACCATCGTGATTTCAACTTGTTGGCCTTCAGAGAAATGTCGTGGCAAAAGATGCTTGTCGTGCCACTTCTTTGTCTTTTCCTTATATAATCGTGCATTCTCATAGGCGTGGGCTCTAAATTCTTCCATCTCATTCAGCTCCAACAACCTTCTTTCACCAGCTAGCAATGTAACACCCGATCCCGATCCGGATCTGAAGTACTACAGTCGGGTCACCCAAAAATTGACCCATCAAAATTTTAATTTAAAACCATAAGTTTAACCATCATTTAAAACCATTAAACATCCATAAATCCATTAAAGTAAATAAATATTTAAATAAGTTTATAAAATAGGAGCTCCGAGTTTAAAACACTGTAAAATAATATAATATTTCAAATAGTTACAGACTCAATAGTGGTAAGGTCCTATGAATACATTAGCCCAAACTAAAATAACAAGTCTTGTACTCTAAAGCGAACGTGGTGCTGGGAAATCCTCCTCGATGAGCTCCTCCAAAGGTGACCTGTCAACCTACGCACGTAAAAATCACACATATGCATGCTGAGCTAACAAACCTCAGTGGTACGTTTCTACTCTTCCACAATTCGTGATTATCATAAAATAAGCATGCAAGATAAATATATATAGTAAAGAGAGCATAGATAAGGCTTCCACTATCTATGAGATATGCTCTAGCCTACACTAGCTAGAGTTCTTATATCACCTATCTAAAGGCATCAATAAGTCTATGAGAAGTCATACAAATTACTCCATACATTAGCATACTCGAGGTCACATAGCCAATCGAGATACTCGAGCTTACACAACCCATCGAGTTAATACATGCCATACCATGATCACTTAACTATCGGTTGCATAAGCTATCATCTATAGTATCAACACAACATACATAAGAACATTCATACATCATCCACATAATGGCTAACAAAGCCCTACTTTACCCGTGCTCACAGAGCTTTCGGGTTACCCATGTTCACACAACAGTCGGGTCAGGGATCATATCCAGATCACCATAGCCACATATACGTCCTAGACATACTTGGATCACATTAGCCATAAGTAGTCTTTAACTGAGGTCACTCAGCATATCAGGTTACTCCAGCTCACTCAACCTATCGAGTCTATTACCTTATCTAGGTCACCATAGCCACGAATAGGTTTTAATCGCACCCAGATCACTCAGCTCGTGGGTACGTTGGATGTACTTGATCACTCAACCTGAAGTACATATCCCCTTATATAAGTATTGTGGTACTAACACTAGGACATTCGAATTCCTTTACCACAACATAAGATAACGTATACTCCTCAAGCATTCATACACAACACCAAGAGGTAAGTGGAAACAAGCCAAGCTATCAAGCAAATGCCCCAAGGCATGACACTGACCAACATGTTTAACTCTTAATTTGTCATCAACAACCCCTTAAGTGCCCAACTGATACACAAGGACAACAATATCACAATTACCAACCTTTGCGGTCACTATCATAAGCAAGTCACCTCATTAAGGAATGATAGGTTATAATTATATACTCTTTGTTTTGATTAATTTCTTATATTTTGAGCTTAATTGTGGAAATTATGTTTGTTTTGATTTAGAAGGTGAAATATGGGCGACATGGTGAGAATCAGCTCAAAAGCATGTTTTTAGCTTCCCATGTGAAAATCAAGTCGTTTGGAAGAAAGTAAAGCTGGGAAGAAGCTCGTCTTCGATAAGGCGTGACCACGCCTTATGACTGATGCGAGTCTGGTTTTTGACATGAAGAATCTTTCTTATTGAATCAAATCCGAGATAAAGCCTACTTTTATGGATATTTCCATTATTTTGGAAGTATTGGACCAAGAATCAATCTCTTTTATTAATTAGGACCTTATTAGATTTCTATTTATCCTATCTTTCCCTATTGGATTAAAACTCTTCCAACTTACTCCCAATAATTTTTTAAGCTTTCTAAGGTATTCTATGGCTTTAAAGTTGTCATGTTTCCAACTAATCAACATAAAAAAACCCTTACTTGATTTCCCAAGATAAGTTTCACCCAAGCAACACCCATCAAACCATGCATCAAGCAAAGCAGTTAATTTATGATCCTCAAGAATTAAAGGATTCAGAGATGTACTAACCTTTAAGCAACTAACCAGATTTAGGCTCCTAAGCAAGAACCCTTCAACTCTCTATCTTGCCTAAGTTTTAAGAAACCCAAAACTCTTCCTCTAGCCAAAAGATGATGAGAAACGAATCAAAGCTTGAACCAAAGGTTAAAGAAGGATTTGCCATGAATTTTAAAACTCTTAAAACCAAGGGAAGAACTCCCAACAATCCTTTAAAGCTTCAAACTTTACAAAATTCAAAAATGTGTATCTTACCTTTCCTCCAAATGATTATACTTTTCATGAAGCTTGAGAGATGAAGACTAACATACTTGAACATTGATTCCTGGATGAGAAATTTGGGACATAAAGTTTGGATTTTTAGTTCTAGGAACCAAGGTTGAAGAATGGGGAATGGTGGTGTAAAGGAGAAGGAATATGAAGGGAAAAAGAAAGATGATATCACTTTGCCTTCCGCTTAATCACGTGGGGACAAGCAAAATAAATGTGTGGTCAGCCCTTTTAAATTTAAAGGGGATAATCCCAACATATATCCCCCAACATTCTCCCACTTTACAAGATGGTCACTTTCTAAGCGTATAAGGTCCAATTCTTATCCAATAAGGCCCAAACTTGCCCCAATGGGTCCAATAACCGAAACCATTGCAAAGATCCATAACTCGGGTCAATGCTCAACCATTGACTCAAAAAATTTGGGGCGTTACAAGATGAGCATCCATATTGAGCTTTTTAATGGCCCAATACACCTTGTGTTCTAGCTCAATGGGAAGGTGACATGATTTTCCATAGACGAGCTTGAATGGGGACATTCCCAAGGGTGTTTTGAAAGCTGTTCGATAAGCCCACAAGGCTTCATCAAGTCTTGGAGACCAATCTTTCCTCTTGGGGTTGACCACCTTTTTTAGTATTTGTTTTATCTCACGGTTGGAGATTTCAGCTTGGCCATTGGTCTGGGCGTGATATGCCGTAGCAATTTTGTGTCTCACCCCATACCTTTGTAATGCTTTGGCTATGAGCTTGTTGTCGAAGTGGGTTCCCTCATCGCTTATGATGGATCTTGGGGTTCCAAACCTCTTGAAGATGTTCTTGTAAAGGAACTTCAGAATAGTCTTGGAGTCATTCTTTGGTGTAGCCATTGCCTCGACCCATTTTGACACGTAATCCACTACTAAAAAGATGTAGAGATCTCCAAATGATGAAGGAAAGGCTCCCATGAAATCAATTCCCCATATATCAAAGAGTTCCACCTCCAAAATGCATTGCAATGGCATTTCATGCCTTCGCGATATGTTCCCCATCCTTTGGCATCTATCACAAGCTTTGCAAAATTCATGTGCGTCCTTGAAGAGTGTGGGCCAATAGAATCCTGATTGTAGGACCTTTGCAGCAATCCTAGCTCCTCCAAAATAGCCTCAACACGAAGATGAATGGCAATGGAACAAGATCTCCTTTTTCTCCTCTTCGGGGACACATCTTCGAATTATTTGGTCCGCACATTGCTTGAATAAATAAGGCTCGTCCCAAAAGTATAATCGCACATCATGTTTGAATTTCTTTCTTCCCTGGCTATACAAATTAGAAGGCAAAATACCACTAACGAGAAAGTTAACAACATCAACATACCACAGAATTGTCGTAGCATATAATATTTTCTCATCATGAAATTCCTCCTTAATTTCTAGTTCATCATTACTTTCAACCTTTTTCTCTAGCCTAGAAAGATGATCAACAACTTGATTTTCACAACCCTTTCTATCCCTAACCTCTAATTCAAATTCTTGTAAGAGAAGTATCCACCTAATAAGTCTAGGTTTAGCATCCTTTTTAGTCACTAAGTACTTAATAACAGAATGATCGGTATGTACAATGACCTTAGTGGCTATCAAGTATGCTCTAAACTTATCAAAAGCAAACATAACAACCAACAATTCTTTCTCTGTGGTGGTATAGTTGATTTGTGCATCATTTAAAGTGTGTCTAGCATAATAAATAACATGGAAGAGTTTACCTCAGCGTTGTCCAAGTGTTGCCCCTACTGCATAATCACTCGCGTCACACATAAGCTCGAATGGGGATGTCCAATCTGGGGGGGGGGGTACAACAATGGGTGCTGAGATAAACTTTTCCTTGAGTTCCTTGAATGCGCTGTAGCAATCATCATCAAACACGAAGGGCTGTTTTGGTGTAGCAAAGTACACAATGGTTTGGAGATCTTGGAGAAGTCCTTGATGAACCTCCTACAGAAGCTAACATGGCCTATGAAACTCCGAACGCCCTTCACGGTGGTAGGAAGAGTTAGCTTCTCGATCACTTCAACCTTAGCTTTGTCCACCTCTATCCTTTTTTGTGAGATCTTGTGGCCTAGAATAGTCCCTTCGGCCACCATAAAATGACATTTCTCCTAATTGAGTACCAAGTTCACTTTTTCACATCTCTTAAGCACCTTTTCCAAATTACCCAAGCATGACTCGAAGTCATCTTCGAAGACTGAAAAATCATCCATGAAGATCTCCAAAAAAACTATTCAACCATGTCCGTGAAGATGGCTAACATGCACCTTTGGAAAGTGGCTGGAGCGTTGCAAAGACCAAAGGGCCTCCTCCTAAAGGCTTAAGTACTATAGGGCATGTGAAGGTTGTTTTCTCTTGGTCCTCTGACGCTATAGCAATCTGGTTGTACCCTGAGTATCCATCGAGAAAGCAATAAAAAGATTTTCCCGCCAATCGATCTAGTATTTGATCGATGAATGAGAGGGGAAAATGGTCATTCTTGTTTGCCTTGTTAAGCTTCCGATAGTCCATGCAAATCCTCCACCCCGTGACGGTCCTTGTTGGTAAGAGTTTATTGTCCTCATTGCTCACTACGATCATGCCTCCTTTCTTTGGTACACATTGTACCGGGCTGACCCACGAACTGTTGGATATTGGGTAAATAACTTCAGCATCGAGCCACTTGATTATCTCATTCATCACCACCTTCTTCGTGATTGGGTTAAGCCTTGTTTGGGGTTCAACAGAATTGTTGTGGCAATCATCAAGCAGAATTTTGTGTATACAAATAGTAGGGCTTATACCCTTCAAGTCATCCATAGTCCAACCTAAAGCTTTTTATGTTGAGCTAACACATTTATCAAGCTACGTTCTTTCTTAGGTGTAAGACTAGAAGAGATTATCATAGGCAAAGTCTCATTGCAACCCAAATAAGCATATTTAAGGTGAGATGGTAATGGCTTTAATTCTAATATGGGTGCATTCTCAAGTGAGGGTTTTGGAGGAGTAAATTCAGAAAAATCTAAAGGTTCAAATTGCGTACCTAGTCTAGCTATGAGCAAGCTAGATTGTTCAACCTCCAATGGGAATTCCTCAAGCTCCTCAAACTCCTCATTGCCATCTTTATTAAGCTTCATATAGTCATCAGCTTGTAGAAAGTTGCTACAGCAAAATTCTGCAGTTTCCTCCTCTTCCATAGCATCCATGTATTGACACTTCTCATGTTCATCCACATATTTGAGGGTGTTGAAGACATTTATAGTCACCTTCTAATCAGCCACTCTCATGGTGAATTCACCCTTTTCACAGTCGATCAAAATTCGGCCGGTGGCTAAGAACGGCCGCCCTAAAATTATTGGTGCATTATCATCGGCTTCGCAATCAAGAATGAGGAAGTCAGCTAGGAAGACAAATTTGCCCACATTTACCACAACATCTTTGATCTTCCCTTCAGGACGAACATGGGATCGGTCCGCTAGTTGCAAAATGACAGTGGTAGGCTGTGCATTTCCCATACCAAGCTTCATAAAAACTGACTTGGGCAATAGATTCACACTAGATCCAAGATCGCATAGGGCTCTCCCCACATAATTATCACCTATCGAACATGGAATGATGAAGCTTCCCGAATGATTCCTTTTAGGTGGCAAATTGCTCAACACAGAATATCACTCTTTTGCTGTAGCGGTAGTCTCAAACTTCTCAACTGAAGAATTAATGTTTTGATATAATAACTGAAAAAAAAGTTTCGGATTAAATTGGAAATATTTCAAAATGCTTTTAAGTCCAAACAACTTGAAAATATGTTTGAAGAAGTTTTAAAGGGTTTTAATGCACTTTCTACAGTCAAACTTTACAAAACCACCCAGGTGTTTAGAAACGACCATTCACAGACACAAAACGTTTCGATACAACCTTATCTGTTTCGAAACGGGCTTTAATTTGGGTGAGGGTTTTACATAGCGTTTCGATACAGGCTTCATTGTTTTGATACCGCTATTTCCCCAACGATCAAATCCTCAACGGTTTTTTCCCAACAATAATTTAATTTACAGCCTAACTGTCAATCATACCGAAACAGGTTGTAACCGTTTCAATACAGCTAAAAGGGTTTCGAAACGGCCATTGGCGTTTCGATACGGCCTGCTGCATTAGACTTCAACGGCTGGTTCTGAAGAAGAGCGTTCCAAAACGGGGTCAAGTGTTTCGAAACGGACGTCTGCAGAACAACATTTATGGTGGGAAATAAAGTCTCCAACGGCTCCAAAACATCCCCAACGGCTACAAACTCAATTAGGAGTATAAAAGGGACCTTCTAGCATCAAGAGAAGGTTAATGCTTCAATTGTCAACAACACTATGATCAAGATATTGTCTTAGAGCTTAAATTGTTCATTTCTTGTATAGACAACACTAGTGAGCTAAATATTGTCAAATTTGCTCAAGTGTTTAGGTTTTGGTTGAGAGCTTTATAGTGCAAACAAATACATATTAGAGGGATTTCAAGTTTGCTTAAGAATTTCTCTTGTAAGAGAGTGTTTGATTAAGCTAAGGGTAGTTAGCTAAATCGTTGTAACGGTTTCCTCCTAAGCCGAGAAAAGGGGACAAAATTCAAGAGTGAATTTGTTGAAATCTTTAGTGGGGAGCTAAGGTAGTGGATGTAGACCTTGGTTAGAAGGCTGAACAACTATAATTCCTTGTGTCATTTGCATATTTTTTACCTCCCACTAAAACACCCAAAAATCCAACTTCTCCACACTTGGCGAGCTAGATCGGTTGAAGGAAATTGAGCACATAAAAACCCAGCAATTGGTATCAGAGCTTGGCTCAATTGAAGAGGATTAACATCCTATTGAGGCGACCTGTCAAGCTCGATCAACATTTCAATCAACCGGCTCAATGGCGCAATCCATAGACAAGCCTCCTTTCTCGACGGGACAAATTATGCTTATTGGAAGACAATGATGATGTTCTTTGTCAAATCCGAAGACTACAAGCTTTGAGATATCATTGAAGATGGCTTGTTCGTACCAAAAGGAAGAAAAGTGGAGTGGAGTGCCGAAGATCGTAAGAAGATGGAGCTAAATTGCAAGGCTTTGCACTTCATCTTTTGTGCACTTAGCTTCAACATCTACGAAAAGATGTCTTCTTGCGAGAGTGCCAACGAAGTTTGGGACAAGCTCGAAGTTACATACGAGGGGACTAACGAAGTAAAATAGACCAAGATCGGCCTCCTCAATATAGAGTATGAAAACTTCAAAATGGATCTGGAAGAGGATATTGAGAAGATGTTCCACCGATTCTCCACCATCACCAATGGACTCAAGGGTTATGGAGAAGTCATTCCGGAAGAAAAGCTTGTCCGAAAGCTTATCTATTCTCTTCCCGAGTCATGGGACTCAAAGAGGACCGCAATCATCAAAGCTAAGAATTTGAAGACTTTGAAGCTTGATGAACTCATGGGGTCACTTCTCACTCACCAAATCATGAAAAAGGATAAAGAAGAGGAGTAGAAGAAGGAAGAATAATAAAGATAGGGAAGAAGAAGATCATGGAGCTAGGCATCCATGCAAATGCCATGGCTCCCAAGTCCTCCAAGTGCAACCACGTTGATACAAGTAAGGAGGAGGATGAAGAAGAAGAGATAGTCCATCTCTTCAAGAAGTGTGCCCATTTCATGAAGAAAGCAATGAAAGAATTAGAATGAGAATCTATGAAAAAGAAGAGGGCAATCACTTCAAGCCATAAGAAGAATGCATATGTGGCTACTTGGAGTGATGAAGACTCTACCGACGATGAACAAGTCAACCTTTGCCTTATGGCCATCGAAGAAGATTCAAGGGTAACTTATAATTCATCTACTTCATGTTCATATTCTTTTGATGAATTACAAGATGCCTACGTTGATTTGGTTTTAGAATTTAAAAATCACATTTTGAAAAACAAGAAAATTGTTTCAAATTTGAAAATTCAAAATAATTTGATTTCTAAAACCAAAAGTGAACTTGAAGCAAAACTCAATGAGTTTGAACAAAAATATGTTGATTTACAAAATTTGCTTCAAAAAGTTTAAGAAGAAAAAATTTTGATTTCCAAAGAGCTTGAAAAGAAAAACAATTTTGGAAAATCAAATTTTTATGCAAGATAATCTAGTGCCCCTAGATTTTTGAATGGAAAATGTTTTAGAAGTGTTTGGGTTCCAAAAGAACTAATCACTTCAACTAAAAAGGATGAAATTGAAAAATGGATTCCTAAGGGGACTAAAATTTGTGCTACCAATGTCTATGGATCCAAAGCAATTTGGATACCATAAATTACTTGATTGTCTTATGATAACTGTGATGGAAATTGATCAACAAGTCAAATATTGAGGGGGAGCTCCATGCACACAAGGAAGAACACTTGAAGAAGGAAGGCTTCACATCCTCCTTTGAGTTCAAGTGTGGTAAAATCTAGTTGTTTTTTATTTATTTAATTTGATTTATTTTTTAATTCAACTAGATTAGCATGTGTTGGACTAACATTCTTTGATGATGCTTTGAGTAAGGGGGAGCCATTTTAAATCCAAAATTCTTTTTATGTCATTTTTTAAAAAAAACCTCTCAAGTTATTTTGAACTTAAATTTATCTAAATTCTTTTCGATATAACAAAAAGGGGAGAGTTTGGTTTAAAAATTTGCATTTTCAAATGAATAAGGGGGGGGGGGGCTTTACTTACTTTCAAAATTTTCACCTCTTATTCAAATTTTTAAATACAAAGAGGGAGAATCTCAAACAATTTTTCAAGTTAGTTTTATTATATCAAAAAGGGGGAGATTGAAGAACTAATGTTTTGATATAATAATTGAAAAATAATTTTGGATTAAATTGAAAAGATTTCAAAATGCCTTTAAGTCCAAACAACTTGAAAAATATGTTTGAAGAAGTTTTAAAGGGGTTTTAATGCACTTTCTAAAGTCAAACTTTACAAAACCACCCAGGTGTTTCAAAACACCCCTAGGCGTTTCGAAACGACCATTCACAAAGACAAAACGTTTCGATATAACCTTGTCTGTTTCGAAACGGGCTTTAATTTGGGTGAGGGTTTTACATAGCGTTTCGATACGGGCTTCACCGTTTTGATACGACTATTTCCTCAACGGTCAAATCCCCAACGGCTTTTCCCCAACGGTAATTTAATTTGAAGCCTAACTGTCAATCGTACCGAAACGGGTTGTAACTATTTCAATATAGCTAAAAGGGTTTCGAAACGGCCATAGGCGTTTTGATATGGCCTGATGCATCAGACTTCAACGGCTAGTTCTGAAGAAGAGCATTCCGAAACAAGGTCGAGTGTTTCGAAACGGACGTATGCAGAACGACATTTATGGTGGGAAATAAAGTCTCCAACGGCTCCAAAACATCCCCAACGGTCCTCAATGGCTACAAACTCAATTAAGAGTATAAAAGGGACCTCCTAGCATCAAGAGAAGGTTAATGCTTCAATTGTCAACAACATTATGATCAAGAAATTGTCTTAGAGCTTAAATTGTTCATTTCTTGTATATACAACACTAGTGAGCTAAATATTGTCAAATTTGCTCAAGTGTTTAGGTTTTGGGTGAGAGCTTTATAGTGCAAACAAATACCTATTAGAGGGATTTAAGTTTGCTTAAGAATTTCTCTTGTAAGAGAGTGTTTGATTAAGCTAAGGGTAGTTAGCTAAATCGTTGTGAAGGTTTCCTCCTAAGCCGAGAAAAGGGGATGAAATTCAAGAGTGAATTTGTTGAAATCCTTAGTGGAGAGCTAAGGTAGTGGATGTAAACCTTGGTTAGAAGATTGAACCACTATAATTCCTTGGGTCATTTGCACATTTTTTACCTTCGACTAAAACACCCCAAAATCCAACTTCTCTACACTTGGCGAGCTAGATCGGTTGAAGGAAATCGAGCACATAAAAACCCAACATCAACCTTCCTCTTCTTGGTGACAATACCATTGAGAAACTTAGCATAAGTGGGAATTTGATCACTGGATTCCAAAAATGGGACATTGATGTGTAGCTGGTCAAGAATATCTACAAATTTCTTGAACTGAAGGTCTTCGTTATGATTCTTCAATCTTTGAGGGAAGGGTGGTGGGTGTTTGACTTCTTCCTCTTCTTGTGGGGGTCTATCTTTTGCCGTAGCAAAATTCTGTCTTCCATCAGTAGGTTCACTTTTCGAGCCTTCATTCCTATTCTTCTAAAGAGCTGAATCCTTTTGCAAATTAGGTTATTCTTGCACAATCTTGGGGTTGGAATCATCTACTTTCTTCCCCCCCCAAACTTATCTTCCTTATTAAGTTGAGTGCCACTCCTTAAAGTGAGTGCACTACACTGCTCCTTGCCATGAGGTGTAGTGACTTCAGTATCACTAGGTAAACTACCCTAATGTCGAACTTGTAAAGCTTATGCTATTTGACCTACTTGGGTTTCCAAAGCTCTCAAAGATGAGCTATGACTTTGTAGCACTGTACCTTGACTCTTGATAGATGCTGCATGGTCTTGGAATAAAGCCTTTGTAGTCGTCATAAAGTCTTGGAAAATAGCTTCCAAAGAATTGTTGTTCGATGAAGAAGCTGAACCCTTGTCATTTTGCCATGGCATATTTTGCTGGAAACCTAGGGGTTCAGTCTAATTTTGTTGCCGATTAGAGCTGCCAATATTATGGTTTCTTTGATTCCCCCAAGAGAGATTAGGATGCTAACACCATCATGGGTTATAAGTGTTCAAATAGGGGTTGTTGTTGTTCCTATTGTAGTTCCCCACATAGTTGGTAGACTCGTGGTTTTCTGGGCACTCGCTCACATGATGACTTCCATCACAACGAACACAAGTTGTTTCGAACTTGACTTTCTTCACCTCATTTGGACATTGGAGATTCTTCAATATATTTGTAATGGCTGACAATTGAGCTGAAACAGAATCATTAGCATCAAGCTCAAGTGTTCTATGAATCTTCCTCCCCGTTCCAAGTTTGGTAGTGGGAAATTGGTAGTCATTGTTAGCTATCCTATCAAGGATATCAAATGCTTCTTCGGAGGACTTTTCCAGCAAAGTTCTATTTGCTGAAGCATCTAGCATCATCCTCGCGGGAGCATTGACACCATTGTAGAACATCACAAATTGCTTCCAATCTTGAAAACCATGACTTGTACATTTGCGAAGCAATCCCTTGTATCTATCCCAACACTCATATATCGACTCGTCATCAGCTTGACGAAAGGAAGCAATATCATTCCTTTGCTGAGTGTTCATGTTGGGTGGATTATACCGTAGTAAAAACTTTTGCATATATCTATCTATGTCTCCATTGAACCAACGGGTACTCTACTCAACAAGCTCCTGCTCGATCACGCAATGAATAAGGAAACAACTTGAGCTTCAACACATCTTCATGCACACCTTGTTGTCTAAAGGAGTCACATACTCCCAAGAATGCATGAATGTGTTGCCTTGCATCTTCATGAGGCGATCCACCAAATTGACCAATTGAGTTCAACATGTTAAACATTACCGGTTTGAGTTCAAAGTGGGTTGCCTGAATTTCGGGAGCTATAATCCCAGGGTTAAGATCATCCAAGATAGGATTCAAACGGTCTTTAATAGCTCGTGGACGAGCTACAACTCCGCCATTTGCCACAAAATTAGGATCCTCCAGATCGTCACTTGGTTGACCCCCTCAGCTTTGACATGTATTCATGGTTCTTAGAGCTTCTTGTATACGTCTCATTTCACAATAAATATGTTCAATTTCAGGAACTATTGGTAGTGAGGGTTAGTTGGGTCTTCCTCGGGTCATGCAACAACACAACACCTGAAAAAGATAATAAAAATAGCAAGTTAGTCTATACAAAAAGAAGAAATAAAATGGTGCACAAACTAAACTTAAAATCACCAATTGCTAATCCCCAATAACGGTGCCAAAAACTTGTTACTTGTAAAGATGAAATATAAATGATACGCAAACGGTACAAGTATACACATCGAACATGTAATAATAGTGATAAGTAAGATCGTCTCCACTTGGATTGGAGGTAAATTAAGTCAAGTTCAAGCACTAAAAAAACTAAATATAAATGAAAGAGTTGATATGAGCAAGTGAAGGAAATGTTGTAGCAAAAGTTGTAATAAAAACTGGAGTTGAATAATAAGACTTTGAACTTCCTCGCACGTGTGTGAAACTCTCAAATGGGATGACATGCTGGGTTTATCAAGGATTCCTATGCCTAGTTCTCATGAATACCTAACACTTTCTAGCTTATATTATGCTCGACGGAGTTTACTTAGGTGTTTTTAAATTATCTCTAGCAAGAAACCTGACAGCCAGAATGCTATGGCAATACCTCTCAGCGTGAACTCTAGCAAGTTACTTATCGATAAAGTTCTACTCTTTTCAGTCGTTGAAACTCTATCCTTATCTTTAAGGCGAGTTAGAGTTTTGCTTCTCAGCATCAAACCCTATTGTCCACGTAGATCTAAGCTTAACTCTCTCAACCATTAAGCTATCAAACACTTAAGTAAAGGCTAACACTCTAAAGCTCTAAAAAACTTAAGGCAATAAAACCCAAGCCACTTAAAGTTAGTTCATGGCTGGGTAAACATCATCCATAACCATCTGTTTTAAACAACCCATTTTAGAATAAAAATGCAGAATCAAAGAGAAAATAAGAGTAAAGAAAACTCCAAAGCCACATTGGACTACCGTGAACCACCCTAAGCTTATTGCTTCTCTCAAAGTAGCCGCCTTTTATCCTCTCTTTCTTAGCTCACAAAGCACCTTTTTTAGCTCTCCCTTTAATGTGGGTGTCTTGTCCTTTATATAGTGGGGGCTCCAAGGGTTTTGTGCCCTTAATTCTTTGTGTGCCCTAGGGAATATTCCCTTCATATATGTGGAACAGCTGGCTGGTGGAATCACGTGTGGGGACTGCAAAATTCTTCATATTTTGTCTTCTTGTGCGCCCATAAATGTCGTCAAAAATGCCATAGCATATTGCCCTTGCCTTGCACTACTCCATAACTATCCTGCACATTAGCACACCAAAACAAATGTAACCCCTTCGACCCGGCCTAGCCGCCAGACCGCATCGAATAGGTTACACGGGGAAAACCGAAGCGAAACCCGTTAAGGCTTCACTCCGATTAGCAACCCTAGAAAATTTCTTTTAAAGTTATCTTGTCTAGATGCTTTAATTATATCCTATGTGAGAGGACAAACATCGGAAAACACACATGGATACAAAACACGCAAAACAAACAATTAAGATACCCTTTTTAAAATTTTCCAACAGGCCGTATCAATACACTAGAAGGCCGTATCGATACGACTAGACTTGGTCAACACCCCAAAGTCAACCTAGGGAAACCGTATCGATACGCTGGAAGACCGTATCGATACGCTCTCACCGGTCAACTTTCCCAAGGTCAACTACAAAGACCGTACCGATACCCTCAGGACCCGTACCAATATGCCAAAATCTCGTCAATTTCTCAGATTTCCAGAGAGCATTTGGCGTATCGATACACCCCGCATACCGGTACGCCCTGCCCAAAACAAGCCCCAAAGAAAGGGACCGTATCGATACATCCCTTGAGTGTAACACCCCAAATTAGGGCCTAGATGTTTTAGAGTACGAATCGAACCGGTCAGAAAACGGTTCGAATTTTAAAGGAGGTTTTAGGGAACACCTAGTTCGGGATGCTTTAAAAATATAGAAAAATATCTAAAAATCCTCATTTAGTATATGAAAGATTATGGTGAAGTCAATTTTACAAAATAAGGTTTGGAAATACTACATTTCGGTGTAGTGACCAAATCGCAGTTTTTACAAAGTTAAATAGTGATTGTTTTGTAAAGGATTGAAACTTTGAATCTTTAAGGAGCTAATTTTACCAAAATGTTTTTAATCATATTTCTCTTTATTTTGGGTGATTTTAATATAGTTTTAATTAAGGAAAATAAGATAATTAAAAGAGAGAAACTACCTTTGACTTTTCATAACCACTTTACGTCAATTTTCTCTTCTTCCATTTTCTCTCAAATTCTTTTCAGCCAAAAACTCTTTCTCCATCAATTTGCTACTGATTTTCATTCCTTTTGATTGTATTCTAATTCCTTTTTGATTCCTAATCTTCTCCTCATCAAAACCTCTTATTTCTTCATTGGATTTTCAAGAAAACTTGCCCAAATCAAAGAGAAATCAGCCATTAGAGGTAAGCTTCATCCTTCTCCTCTAATGATCAGTTCTTTACTGAAATTCCCAAGTTATCAATCCTTTGTTAATGATTTTTGAGTTGCTTTAATGTTAGAAACAAGAATTTGTCTAAAAACTCAAGGTTCTTGGAGGAATCTTGATGATTTTCGTGCTTGATGGTTAGGCTCTGCTTTAAGGTGTTTTTGTAATGTATTTTGGATGTTAATTGATGTTACAAATGAGGTTTTACCAATCAAATCCCGAATAGGTTTGGTTTCCTAAGTTTTGGGTACTTGAATGATGGTTTTTGGGTGCTTGAATGATGGTTTTTGGGGTGATTTTGGTGTTATGTCATAGCTTGAGGTATAAAGACGTGTTTATGGTGGTTTTTGATGTTAATTGATGTTTAGAAATGATTATAAGTGATAGATCTTGGCTGGGCTTTGTTTTGGAAGAGTTTGGAAGTGTTTTCGGTTGTGTTTGGTAGCCGAAATATGGTTTTTGAGTAGAGCAACGAGTTTAGGTGTGTGGCTGATGATTTCAATGCATGATGATGCATTAATCCTCTGCTCTTATGTGTTTAAAATAGGGGAGACATCTTTGGACGCCTTTGGTGTTGATTCGGAAGCCTAGGTAGTGTTTCGGCGAGCAAGCGAAATGTAATCGGTGAGTGCGTATGGTTTTAGAAGTCCTTGAGGGACAAAGAATCAAGGTTTGGGGATTTAGGAAAGGTTTGAAACACCTTCCTAAGTCCGGAAGTAAGTATTGGCTAGATTGCTCTCTTGAATGTGGTGAATGCCCCTAAAATGCTTTTACATGCTCATGGTTTGAGATAGATAAATTCCTATTGTTTTTATGCATGTTTTATAGCATGAGATGATGCTTGAAAAGATTTCATAAAGTAACGTGTTGAATGGTTGAGATTTGAGCTTTCGTTTAAAGCATGGCAAATGTTATGGTTTGAAATGAGTTGAGAATGTTTTGAGAATTGTTGCATGAAAAATAGTAGGTGAGATGATGATTTAACTTAATATATTGGCATAGATGTTGAGATACTTACCGGATATAATTGATCGATCAATAGGATGGGAGTGCACTATAAACTAAAAATTCGTACGTGCTCTTTGGTTTATCCAAATGGAGAGAACCGATGATGGGCATTCTATCGGGTAGGACTTGGTGAAATACCCAAGCTTTGTGGCGATGAGAGATTCTGCCATGTGAGTACGGTGATGTGAGATTCCACCGGAAATTATGTTACTAGACGAGTGAGTGCGGTGATGGTAGATACCACCGGAAGTGTCTAGTGAGTTGCCCGCATATCAGAGTAATAATGAGATGTGAAATGCCAATATAAAATATGAAATGGTTTTTGATTCACGTGTACCTTTGATGAAATGATTTATGCTATGAGAATTGCATATGAAATTTGTGTATGAAATGCTTTGGTGTTACAAGCATGAGTATGGCCTTGCCATGAGTTTTGCATTGGTTTAAATGCATGAGATAGAATGAAGGTACATGTGTTTTCAATGAGAAGTTGCTTTGAAGGGTTTTCAAGCATGAGATAGAATGAGCATGTTGTTAAAAAGCTTTTGAGAAAGTGTTTTCAAGAAATGCATTATTGAGTTGGTTTTCTTTAGAGGATGCCTCACTAAGCATTTGTGCTTACGCTCTCTTTTACCAATAATGCAGATAATTGAAGTGTTTCCGGGCATCAAGGAGGTTAAGAACGTCCAAGGGAGTACAAGCTCATGTATGGTGATGTTTTCATACACTCTAGTTTTGATATAATGGCAATGGGAAACCAAGGTTGTATTTGGGAGATATGTTTGAACTCCCTACATTTGTGGCATGTCTATGTTGGCATTTTTGGGTTGTAAGTGGCCTTAAATGTTTGGTTTGAGGTTGGATTGCTTATATTAGTTTTGAGATTAGGGAGCATGCCTTTAGACTATGTGATTTTGTGTTTAATGCCATGCTTGAGTTAGAAGGTCCTAAACATGCTTTTTAATTGTGAAATGAATTGCTGGTATGATTTGGGAACCTTAGAGGCATGTTTGAATGGGCTAAAGGCTGAAAAACCAGCTATATCTGCTGTTTCTGGGCAAGGTGTATCGAAACACCTTCAGTTGTTTCGAAATAGGGGCCTGTAATGGTCTTGGTGTTTCGAAACGGTTGAAGGATGTTTTGAAACAGTTTGGCTACTGGAGTGCCCTGTTTCGGTACTGGTCTCGGAACATACCCGCGTACCGAAACGGTCAACATCGTTTCGATACGGGCGTTTCGGTACGGTGGGTAGGTGTTCCGATACAGTTGACCGTTGGATGCTGTTTTGAATTGTTTTAAGTTTCCATGATTTGCGTTTTGGTCCCGAATGTTGTGATTGCAATTGCTTGAGCTTAGAATGTCTTTTTAAGCTGAAATTTGACAGAGAGGCATGTAACATAATTAATAATATATTGGTATTCCTAAAATCAATGAAGTCCTTCTAGTTTCCAAAAGTTACAATTTGGTCCCTAAACGCGTAAATTGAGCAATTGAGTCCCTAATTGATATCCGATCGCCGTTCCTTTCTCATTCATGATTCGTGAGTACTCACTTAGGCTTAATATGTATCTAGACAAGACTAAATAAAAAAGGGTCATTAATCAAGGTTGACTTTGGTTTTCCCGTGTAATCTTCGTAGTTCAGGTCAATCGTCTTGGCCGGGCTAAGGGGGTTACATTGAGCGTATCGATATGCCCTGCACTGCAAAACCTGTTTTGGCAGTTAAAAACACAAGGACTCGACACTAGAGGCATATAACGACCATTCAAGCAACATACAATCACACATACATTACAAAACATCCATGGATAAGCATATAAAGCATTTTAAACATCGAACGATGCAACATTCAACATGATTGGCTTTTAAAAGGGAGACATGCATACAAAGCATTCACCAACAAGGATAAAAGTCAAACAAAAGCATACTTCAACATGGTAAAAGGCATTACAAGCCCAAAACAACTAAACAAACTTGTCTAAGCAAGAAGGACATGGCAACAACATCACAAACATAAAGGTCCTATCCCATTGCTCTATACTAATCATTGAAGTCTAAACCATACTTGAGCAAACCAAACTCCCTTGGAGTCTCCCTTGTTCCCCGAGCTGCTCCGAAGTTCTAAGGGCCTGCATTGTTTGAAAAGAGAGCGTAAGCGTTTAAGCTTAGTGAGCGATGCTCAAAACGGTAACTACAACAATGCAGTTTAAAACAATGGTTTGCTTGAAAACCAAAACCTTTTCCAAATCATTTCCACATGTTGGAACACACAATGTCAAGCATTTACCTTCACGTGCATTTATCGAATGTAACCACAAGCAATAGGCTTACCATATGCACATTCTCATAACGCAAGCAAAGTAAACCACAATTGCATAAATATAAGCATAATAGAGGGAAATCAACAACATGCTTAACATGAGAATTAGAGCATTCATGGGTATATTGACATTTAACGTTTTTACTCGGATATGCGGGTAGTTTCTCAAACCCAATAGACACATCTGGTGGAATCTCACATCATCGTACTCACCCGTCTAGTAAAAACATAACTTCCGGTGGAATCTCACATCACCGTACTCCTTCTTAGTGGAATCTAACATCACTAAAGCCACACACGAATTTTACCTCGAGTGCACTCTAATCCTATTGATCGATCAATTATATCCGGTAACAACCAAACACATGTCAATATACTCAATTACAACCACAAGCATTACCGATGCTTCAACCACTTACCAAGTCCAAACTTCCATGCAAGGCATGTACTCACAGTGGAAGTATAAACACAAGTCCCACATCTCAACATGCATAACAATGCAATTCAACGTATAACAACATAACATGTTCAAACTTGCATTCAAGAATCGTAAAATACAATTTAATTGCATAAACCTTTAAAACTTACTCTCGAGCTTGGATTGGCCTTTCAAGCTCAAACCAAACTCTCAAAACACTCCCTTAACCACGTTAAGACTTTTAAAATCGATCCACTCACCAGCCAACACACAACCGATGTCCAAGATGCCGAATCAAGCCTCCGAACTACCCGAATTTCCGTCCACGAAGCCCGAATCCAATTCCTCTGCTTTTGAGCAACCTAAAATTGAACGTTAGAACACAAATACACTTACAAACACATCAAGGACCCGGAAATCAACAACCTTGCATCTACGCACATCGATTCAAGCCCAACTTCCACTCGAAACATAATCAATTCAAACCCAAACTACTAGCAGCCATACCCAACGAGTTTACTATAAAAAATCTACCTTTTTTACATCCCAAAACATCAATCCAATACTACCAATCCTCCAGCTACCATTTAGACTCAAAACCCATCCAAAAACTGAAGATTTCCAACTCTTAAAATCACCCACAATACCCATTTCGGGTATCCATTAAAAACCCATCCTTTTTATGTTATTTTAGTGTTAAAACAAAGTTAAAAACACTCTCAATTCAGCCCTAATCAACCCAAACGTAAACCCAAAGATTTTCCTTTCTTTTGAAACCAAACCTTAGAAATCAAAACAAGATAAATCCACAAGTTTTACAAAAATATCAACATTTAGGACTTAAGGAAGATGAAACTAAGTTAAGGAACCATTTACCTTTAAGAAATTACTTGGTTTGGAAGCTTGAAATCAATGGAATAGTGAATAGGGTTTGGGGAGGGGTTTTGAACGTGAAATGAAAAAAAAATAAAGAAGACAAAGGCTTTCAAAATCCCTTTTTTCTTTTATTAAAAGTTCCCCTTTTGGCCTTTAGTCTTTTAAAACCCTTTTTAGTGTGTTAAAAATAGTTTTTCTCCAATTTAATTTAACCCGACCCGGTTCGACTAATCTGATAACTCCTGACCCTAAACTCGGGGCGTTACAACTCTCCCCCACTTAAGGAATTTCATCCCCGAAATTTACCTGGTGGAAAAAGATGCGGAAACTGCTTTCTCATGTCATTCTTCCTCTCCCAAGTGGCTTCTTCCACCCCTCGGTGTCGCCATTTAACCTTAACCAACTCCATGGTCCTTCCTCGCAACACTTTGCTATCTGAAGCCAAAATCTTAATTGGTTCTTCATCGTAGGTCAAATCCGGATTCAATTCTATCTCCTAAACTGGCATAACATGTGACAGATCTGATCTATACCTTCGAAACATCGAAACATGAAACACATCGTGAACCTTCTCTAGTTCGGCCGACAGTCTCAATCTATAGGCAACGAGACCAACTCTCTCAACTATCTCATACGGACAAATGAATCTCGGGCTCAACTTACCTTTCCTACCGAACCTCATCACCTTCTTCCAAGGTGAGACTTTCAAGAACACTTTGTCGCCCATATCATACTCTACTTCTCTTCTTTTCAAATCTGCATAGGATTTCTGTCTATCCAAAGCTACCTTCAAACAATCACAAATCAACTGTACTTTTTTGGTAGTACCTTTAATCATATCATGCAAAGCTATCAATTTCTGTCCCGCTTCGGCCTAACAAACAAGTGTTCTACATTTCCTACCATAGAGAGCTTCGTAAGGTGCCATTTGAATGCTCGCTTGATAACTGTTATTATATGCAAACTCTACTAACAGTAGATGCTTCTCCCACGAACCTTGAAATTCAATAATGCAACATCTCAACATATCTTCCAACACTTGTATGACTCTCTCAGACTGACCATCGGTTTGAGGATGATATGAAGTGTTGAAATTCAGCTGAGTACCCAAAGCACTATGCAAACTCTCCCAAAATCTAGCCGTGAACCTCGGATCTCTGTCTGACACTATAGATTTTGGTACACCATGCAGTCTCACTATCTCACTGATATACAAATCGGCCAACTTATCTAAAGTATAAGTGGTGTGAACGGCCAAAAAGTTTGCACACTTCGTAAAACGATCAACAATTACCCAAACCGAATTCTTCTTAGAAGGTGTCAACGGCAAACCCGATACAAAATCTATGGCAATTCTCTCCCACTTCCACTCGGGAATTCTCAACGGTTGTAACAAACCTGAAGGAAACTGATGCTCGACTTTAACTCGCTGACAAACCATGCACTTACTCACAAACTCGGCAACATCTTTCTTCAACCCAACCCAAAAATACTCATTTTTCAAATCGCGATACATTTTCGTGCTTCCCGGATGCATAGCAAACGAACTACTGTGAGCTTCAGTTAGGATGGTGCGTCTCAAGTCTACATCTTCCGGAACAACTACTCTACCCTTGAAACACAAGACTCTATCACTGCTAAAACATAAATCTGTCGATTTACCCTTCGCTATGTCTTGTACATGAGATGCTAAAGATCTATCTTACAACTGTTTCTCTCTAATCAATTGAAGCAACAAAGGCTTAACTTGCAAATCGGCCACTAAACCACCTTCTTTAGACAAACTCAATCTAGCGAACATAGCTCGTAGCTCCACTGCTACCTTTCTACTCAAAGCATCTACCATTACATTGGCTTTACCCGGATGGTACTCAATTGCGAGATCGTAATCCTTAAGTAACTCTAGCCACCTACGCTGTCTAAGATTCAACTCTCTATGCGTCATTAAATACTTCAGACTCTTGTGATCCGTATACACTGTGCATTTCTCACCATACAAGTAATGTCTCCAAACTTTCAAAGCGAAAACCACTACAACCAATTCTATGTCATGCGTAGGGTAATTACGCTCATGAGACTTCAACTGTCTAGACGCATAGGCCACTACTCTTCCCTCTTGCATAAGCACACAACCCAAGCCAACATACGACGCATCACTGAAGACTACAAACTCTTTCCTTGACACGGGTTGAATTAAAACATGAGCTTCGGTTAAGGCCTCTTTCAATTTCTCAAATTCTTGTTGTCTTGCACCAGTCCACGCAAACCGAACATCCTTATGTAGCAATTTAGTCAAAGGTGCTGCAACCTTTGAGAAACCCTCAACAAAACGTCTATAGTAACCAGCCAAACCTAAGAAACTACGAACTTCGGTCACTGTCTTCGGTACATCTTGATCTCTTACTTTCAACTGATAATAACCGGATCTCAAATCTATCTTCGAGAACACTGAAGCACCTCTCAACTGATCAAACAAGTCATCAATTCTCGGCAACGGATACTTGTTCATCACTGTCAACTTATTCAACTGCCGGAAATCGATACACATCCTCAAGCTGCCATCTTTCTTCTTCACAAACAACATCGGTGCACCCCAAGGTGAAGTACTCGGACGAATAAACCCTCGATCTATCAATTCCTGAAGCTGTGTCTTCAACTCTTTCATTTGTTTAGGAGACATTCGATACGGTGCAATCAATACTGGAGCTGAATCTGAATAAGTCTCAATAACAAACTCTACATCTCTATCTGGAGGCAAACCAGGAAATTCTTCCGGGAACACACTCGGAAAGTCACAAACTGTTCTAATGTCTCGCGGCCGCGCCTCATCTATATTCGGATTCATAGCATAGGCTAGGTACGCCTGACAACCCACATCCAACAACTTCTGAGCCTCTAAGGCTGAAACTACATTGGACAAGAACTTAACGTTCTCGCCCACTATTACTACCTCGTGATCCTCTGAAAGTCTCAAGGACACCCGCTTTGTCTCAAAATCTAGTATAGCCCTATGCTCTACAAGCCAGTCCATGCCTAATATTACATCAAAACCATAAAACAACAATTCATCATATCCACAGGAAAAACATGACCCTGAACAATCAAAGGACATCTTCTGTACAACTTTCTGACCACAACTGTCTCACCAAAGGAACTAGTGACATTCATATCCACATCTAATATCTCAACCGAAATATCTAGCAATCTTGGATGCTCACTCAATATATACGAATGCGTAGAACCAGAATCAATCAAGGAAAGCAAAGTCAAAGACTCTAACGAGAAATTAACTGCAATCACATCTGTGTCATTCCTGTCCTCACGGTGTATATACACTCTAGCTGGCCCACCTTCCTCGGGCTGAACTACTACAACATGAGCTACGTTCCTCTGACCGTCAATCCTAGGCTGAAAGTTACCTCGATCGCGCCCACGACCTCTCTGATGGTCGATAGCTCGTGCAGGAGCTTGTCCATCCCTAGACGGATGTTGAAAATCGCGCTTCAAATGTGCCCTAGACCCGCAGTTCCATCAAGAGCCATAAGTTCCCCAACACTCATCGTAATGACGCCTACCACACTTGTTGCACTCGGGAGTACGATTCTTAGTCCCTTGGCCGTGATGGCCTCGCCCCGGATTACCACCTCCGCGTCTATGATCATGATGAGGTTTCTTATCCTTGTGCCTCTTGGCACGATCTCTATCCGAATCAACATTCCTCTTTCTGGAACTAGATCCAGCCTTGCGATCCGCAAGTCCCAAAGACTGTTCGATGTCCTTGGCCCTAGAGACCAACACATCAAAATCTGTATAGTCGAAAGCCAACATGTAGGTCTTCACATCCTGAACCAACCCATAATGGAAATGCTCACATCGTTACGCCTCAGTGGGAACTAACTCAGAAGCATACTGACTCAGACGTACAAACTGCACCTCATAATCGGACACGGTCAAGCTACCTTGAACTAGAGCCATGAACTCTCTGTTCTTCTCTTCTAGGTATCGAGGACCTAAGAACTTCTTACGAAAGTAGTCCTGAAGAACTCCCAAGTAACCTCGGCCTCTGGCATACCCATAGTGATAGTAGTCCACCAAGTGTAGGCATCTCCCTGAAGCAAAAAGACAATGCAACCCAACTTATGTGCTTCGGAGCACTCCATCTGACTCAAAATACGAACTATGCTCTCAAACCATGCCTCTGAACCCTCGGGTGACAACCCACGGAACTCAACCCTGCCCAAGCCACGGAGTCGCTCTAACGATAAACCAGAACCTGCACCCTAAGACGGTGCTACAACCCGAACACCCGTTAAAGCTGTCTGAATAGCCCCGACTATAGCCTAAATAAACGGATTCACACCAATACCTGCCTGTCCATGACCAGTCTGGGGTCCAACACCTTCCGCATTCACTCCACCACCCGGAGGAGGTGGAGGAGGAGGCAAGTTCTCTCATCGCACATCCTCAACATTCTCAATCCGCTCAACCCCTGGATTATCCATTCTCGGCCTCCCCCTCGGTCTCACCATGCTAACAGATGCAAAGCTAAACAACAAACACAACAAGTGAAATGATTTGGGGTCAGCAAGGAAAAGGTGCTCAAGTCCTTAAACTTAAAATCACTTACAATAATAGTATACTAGCAATGAGTGCCTTTAACTATTTCTCAACCAACACAAAGATAGCAACAAGCATGCTTACAATCACCATGCAATCACAATCAACAAGCTTACGCCATAAAACTTACCTCACTTACCTTTCGGCTTGCGGAAACTCAACGAACCCAGGCTCTGATACCAACAAATGTAACCCTCTCGACCCGGCCTAGCTGCCAGACCGCATCGAATGGGTTACATGGGGAAAACTGAAGCGAAACCCGTCAAGGCTTCACTCCGATTAGCAACCCTAGAAAATTTCTTTTAAAGTTATCTTGTCTAGATGCTTTAATTATATCCTATGTGAGAGGACACGCAGCGGAAAACACACATGAATACAAAACACGCAAAACAAACAATTAAGATACCCTTTTTCAAATTTTCCAACATGCCGTATCAATACGCTAGAAGGCCGTATGAATGACTAGACTTGGTCAACACCCCAAAGTCAACCTAGGGAAACCGTATCGATACGTTGGAAGACCGTATCGATACGCTCTCAACGGTCAACTTTCCCAAGGTCAACTACGAAGGCCGTACTGATACCCTCAGGATCCGTACCGATACGCCAAAATCTCATCAATTTCTCATATTTCCATAGAGCATTTGGCGTATCGATACACCCCCGCGTACCGGTACGCCCTGCCCAAAACAAGCCCCAAAGCAAGGTACCGTATCGATACATCCCATGAGCGTATCGATACGCCCTGCACTGTAAAACCTGTTTTGGCAGTTAAAAACACAAGGACTCGACACTAGAGGCATATAACGACCATTCAAGCAACATACAATCACACATGCATTACAAGGCATCCATGGATTAGCATATAAAGCATTTTAAACACCGAACGATGCAACATTCAACATGATTGGATTTTAAAGGGGAGACATGCATACAAAGCATTCACCAACAAGGCCAAAAGCCAAACAAAAGCATACTTCAACATGGTAAAAGGCATTACAAGCTCAAAACAACTAAACAAACTTGTTTAAGCAAGAAGGACATGCCAACAACATCTAAAACATAAAGGTCCTATCCCATTGCTCTATACTAATCATTGAAGTCTAAACCATACTTGAGCAAACCAAACTCCCTTGGAGTCTCCCTTGTTCCCCGAGCTGCTCCGAAGGTCTAAGGGCCTGTATTGTTGGAAAAGAGAGCGTAAGCTTTTAAGCTTAGTGAGCAGTGCTCAAAACGATAGCTACAACAATGCAGTTTTAAAACAATGATTTGCTTGAAAACCAAAACCATTTCCAAATCATTTCCACATGTTTGAACACACAATGTCATGCTTTTACCTTCACGTGCATTTACCGAATGCAACCAAAAGCCATAGGCTTACCATATGCTCATTCTCATAACGCAAGCAAAGTAAACCACAATGCATAAATATAAGCATAATAGAGGGAAATCAACAACATGCTTAATATGAGAATTAGAGCATTCATGCGTATATTGACATTAAACGTTTTTACTCGGATATGCGGATAGTTTCTCAAACCCACTAGACACTTCCGATGGAATCTGACATCATCGTACTCACTCGTCTAGTAAAAACATAACTTCCGGTGTAATCTCACATCACCGTACTCCTCCTTAGTGGAATCTAACATCACTAAGGCCACACGTGAATTTTACCTCGAGTGCACTCTAATCCTATTGATCGATCAATTATATCCGGTAACAACCAAACATATGTCAATATACTCAATTACAACCACAAGCATTACCGATGCTTGAACCACTTACCAAGTCCAAACTTCCATGCAAGGCATGTACTCACAATGCAAGTATAAACACAAGTCCCACATCTCAACATGCCTAACAATGCAATTCAACGCATAACAACATAACATGTTCAAACTTGCATTCAAGAATCGTAAAACACAATTTAATTGAATAAACCTTTAAAACTTACTCTCGAGCTTGGATTGGCCTTTCAAGCTCAATCTAAACTACCAAAACACTCCCTTAACCATGTTAAGGCTTCTAAAATCGATCCACTCACCAGCCAACACACAACCGATGTCCAAGATGCCGAATCAAGCCTCCGAACTACCCGGATTTCTATCCACAAAGCCTGAAACCAATTCCTCTATTTTTGAGCAACCCAAAATCGAACGTTAGAACACAAATACACTCACAAACACAGCAAGGACCCAGAACTCAACAACCTTGCATCTACGCACATCGATTCAAGCCCAACTTCCACCTGAAACATAATCAATTCAAACCCAAACTACTAGCAGCCATACCCAACGAGTTTACCATAAAAAATCTACCTTTTTACATCCCAAAACATCAATCCAACACTACCAAACCTCCATCTACCATTTAGACTCAAAACCCATCCAAAAGCTCAAGATTTCCAACTCTTAAAATCACCCACAATACCCATTTCAGGTTTCCATTAAAAACCCATCCTTTTATGTTATTTTAGTGTTAAAAAAAAGTTAAAAACACTATCAACTCAGCCCTAATCAACCAAAACGAAAACCCAAAGATTTTCCTTTCATTTCAAACCAAACCTTAGAAATCAAAACAAGATAAATCCATGAGTTTTACAAAAATATCAACATTTAAGGCTTAAGGAAGATGAAACTAAGTTGAGGAACCATTTATGTTGCGTGTAAAATAATCTATCGCAATTGTAGTGCAAGTATACACGACGCAAGTAGTAAAGTGATACGAAGTATCGAATATCGTCTCCACAGGGATTGGGCTAATAGCTTCACCTTAGATTGCTGCACAAGAGTAAAGAAAATATTTGAGAAAGTTGTCACGAGAATAATAAAGAGAACTTAAATAAAAGAATAGAGAAATCAAGATAGAGAGAATGGGCTGGTATTGAATTGCTCAGTAGTGCAGGTATTGCTGAGTCTAGGAAATCCAGTTCTGTCGTTGTCCCCGTCGCGGCAGCACCTGTCGTGGCAGCAGTCCGTTGCTTGTCGCGGCAGCGAACAATCAACTCAGTACTTCAAGTTTGGCAAGAATCCCTGATGTGCCTTGGCCTATCTCTAGGTCCAAGTCTGTCGATGATCACGTCTTTGATGATACCTCCCGGCGTGAATCGAAGGATGAACAGCGATGTTGTTGAATTCTTCTTTAGCCACTTAACCTCGTCCTATCCCTAGGTCAGAGATAGTTCAACTATAAACTAGAGAACTCGCTCTTATTCCTTTCGTATACTTAACTCTCCCGATGCTAAGTAAATTGATAACCTCACAATGCTCTACCGATGCTCTTGCAAGATATTAATAACAAGAACAAAAGAACTTGAAGTTTATTTTATTGAACTGAAAATTCCTAAAACAAAAACAATCCTTGCAACTACTTTACAAATCAACCCGTGGCCCTAAGGGGAAATTAGAACATGATGAGAGGATGAAAACAGATAGGGTTTTGGGAAGAAGGCTAGAGAATGGTTGATATCTCCCTAGGTCAAAATATATGCCCTTATATAGGCTTTGGGTCCAAGTTTTCTAATTTAGCAAGGATTACAACTTTAAATTAAAGTACAATTCTAATAAAGACTAAATCTTCAAAGAATCTACTTTCCAGCCGTCATCTTTCTTGCTTGGGATTTTCTCTCCTTGAACTTTGGGCTTTACATTCCTTTTGATCTGGGGCTTGGAAAAATATGGTGATTTCACACGACAGACGGGTTGAATTTTCTCTATCTGTCGAGGTCCACTTTTCTTCTTCTCCTCGAAACTGCTGTCGTCCTCTGCTGTCACGACGGCAACCATGGCAGCATCGTCCTCCTTGACTGCTTGTCCAGTTCCAGCTCTTCTGCTTCACTGCCCAACGCCTGCCCTTTCCGTCTGCTTCAGCAGCAACCTACAAAAACAACCAATTTTAGTAGAAACTGTGTCTTTTAATATATTTGTGATGTTTAACTGTAAACTGACCTAAATGCAATAAATAATGCTTGAATGCAGCAAAAATATGGGTTAAATAGGGGGTAAATAATAGAACTTTTACACACTCAACACACCCCCAAACTCAAGTTTTTGCTTGCCCTCAAGCAACTAAGACCTAAAAGAAAAATGAAATATTTTTGTTTTGGCTTTAAACAGTGAACCTTCCCTTACCCGTCGTTCATTCCCTGTGGCGGCAGAACCCTGTCGGATAATCTAGGATCTGTCCGGAGTCTCCCTATAGTCCTCGTGCAGTGTGTGCATGCTTGTGAACAGTTATATGCCAAGACTCTCTTAGTTTCACTAGAATATTTCAGCTCTTAACTCGAATTTTTATGCCAATTTTATCTTTTTGAAGGCACTTCTTATGCTCCTTTGATTTTCTGTTTTGACTCGATTTCATTTTTTAAGCTAAAGTTTCACTAGAGCCGGTTTCGGGCACCTCTAGCTAACTTCCTAGAGCCGGTTTCAGGCACCTCTAGGGCTGTTGAGTCTATTTTGCTAAGCTTCTTTCCTAGAGCCAGTGTTAGGCACCTCTAGGGGCTATTCAAGTGCTAAGCTTCCTATTCTAGTTGACTAAAAGAGTTCTAAGCAGTATAACAGTCACAATGGTGTTTAAGTTTTCAGAACTATAGAAAGGCTCTAAACTTCTCCTAAAACTATCCTAAAGGCGCTGCCACGACAGAGCTGTCACGGCAGGTAAGTTCAGTTCACAGTTTTCAGCCAAAGTTTTCAATATTTTCATCTTTTTTTTCACCAAAAACAAACTAAGTAAAAAGACATAATTTTAAAACTAAATAAGACTCCATTGATGGAGGGATGCCACCCCAAACTCAAGGGTTGCATTGCCCTCAATGCAAAATGACAGATAAAAATAAAATAAAAACAATACATCACAAAATATATAGCATGCATCAATAATAAGATATGAAACTTAAATTTTAATCGTTGTCTTCGCTGCTGCTGCTGAGTCTGATCTGGCGGCGGGCTCTAGCTTTCGGAGCTGGCTGGGAAATGGGGGAGGCAGATGTGTTCTTTGTTTTGGCCTCCCTCGGTGGTTGGATTCTAGTCGGGGAGATATGAGGGGGTTGCTCCACAACCTGAACTTCAGAACTGCCGCTGCTTTCCTCACCGCTGCTACTGTCGCTGCTACCGCTGGCTTTTGGCATATTACCTTTGTCTGCCATTCGCTTCTGCCTTTTGACCGGTGAAAACTCCTTCGAGAGATTCCTCTTGATGGAGGGTTCATTGTCGCTGGCGGCCCAAACGGAGGAGGACGATAGACCGGCAATGAAGGCGTCAAGTTATTCCGTCGCCGTTTTTCTCTTTGTCCTACGGGCAGAAGTCTCTGCTGCAGGGTTACTGCCAGCAGCTATCGTGGCAGGTGTTGGTGTAGATGCTGCAGGAGGTGTTTGTGGTGTGGCAGCAGGTGTGGGAGTGCGAGTAGGTGTAGTGACAGTAAAGTAATGTGGGGAAGACAACATCAGGGAAATTTAAAGAATTTTGTATAAAAGTTACCGTAGAGGCAGCAAAATCCCTGATGAAGGTCATTAAACCCAGCTGTCGTTCCTCCAGTTTCTGAATGGCAGCTAAGATTTGGGAGGAAGAGTCTGTCGGGGCGGATGCTGCGGCAGCTGGTTCAGTCTTTGGCTGTGTTGTCGTGTTCGCTGTTGTAGCAGCTGGATCAAATGACGACAGAGGGGTGGCAGCGGTCAGTTCCACAAGGCCTAGTATGTTCTTTTCTGTCCAAACTTTCCCTTGGACTCGATGGTCAGTGGTCACTTCCGGTACGTCATGGCCACGGCAGAGTGAGGTGATGAGGTATGGGAGGTAAAAGGGGCCCGTCAGCCTGTGCGCGCACTCCAAAATGCTCTCACGAATATAGCTGCCCACATTAATAGGCCGTTCATGTAAAATGAAGTGTATCAAAGCTAACCTCGACTGGTCGACCGTGGTGTTATGGGATGACGGCAGGATCCTCTTTTTTATGAAGGCATTCCATAACTTTGCCTCCGGCAACAGCTGAGTCCGCTTTACTGTTCGTGGATTCTTCCGGCTGGTGTTCCATTGAGTCCCCTCCTCTGTCAATTCTGCCATGACATCGTCATAGGCAGCAGGGTCTAGTGTGTTAAGGAACTGTTGGTGGGCATCATCATTGTTGCCGATGTAAAATCCATACAATGTGTTAATGTACTCAGCTTCAAACGACACCTCTTTCCCTCGAACAATCACCGCTTTCGCCGTCCTGCTGCTGATGGCAGCATAAAATTCTCGAACCAACGTGACGTTCATTTCTTCAGGCTGCTCTGCAAAAGTTTGCCACTGTAACGCTCGAACCTTCCAGGCTATGAATGGCTGGAGGCCCAGATTTTCCTCCTCTGAGTTGTAAATGAAACCCCTCTCTTCCCACATATCTCTGATCGCAAAGGAGCGTGGGATGGTTGCTGTCGGTGTGGAACTGGAAGCAGCATTCCTACGGGTTTGCCTGGAAGACATTGTTGCAAGGGTTGTGGAAATAAAAATGAAAGCAAGTAAAAACTAGAGGAAGCAAGTAAGAAGAGTAGAAGTGAGTGAAAATGAAAAATGAAACGGGGTTATACATAGAAGGATTTGCTGCCCGTTGAAGCTGTAACGGCAGGCGCGAATAATGGGGCCAGCTGGTATGCGTTAGCATGTCTGACGCGTCTGTCACGCGTTTCTGCGTCTGTTACGCGTCTGTGACGTGTTTCCGCGTCTGTCGTGACAGCGTGTTGACAGCCTGTATTTTGCGTGTCTGTCGCGGCAGCTAGAACGACAGGCTTCAACTTTTGGGCTTTGTTGGGCTGGTGGATGGATGGTGGGTTGAGTTCACTTCTCCTGTTCCTCTTGACTCCTTTATTTCCTGTACGACTTGGAATGGGCCCGACCATCTAGACTTCAGTTTCCCTGGGAAAAGTTTCAGTCTAGAATTGAACAACAATACAAGCTGCCCTGGGCAGAACTGTTGTGGCAGCAGCTTCTTGTCATGCCACTTCTTAGTTTTATCCTTGTAGATTCTTGCATTGTCATAGGCCATTGTCCGGATTTCTTCAATTTCGTTCAGATCTAACAGCCTTTTCTGCCCTGCCCTGTCCAAGTCCATATTCACTGCCTTGATCGCCTAGTATGCTCTATGCTCTATCTCGACAGGTAGATGGCATGTTTTCCCATAAATCAATCGGTATGGAGACATTCCCAATGGAGTTTTAAAAGCTGTCCTATAAGCCCATAATGCATCATTAAGAAGTAAAGACCAATCCTTCCTAGTTGGCTTAACCATCTTCTCAAGAATGTTCTTAACTTCCCTATTTGATATTTCAGCTTGTCCATTGGTATGTGGGTGATATGCTGTCGCGATCCGATGCTTGACACCGTATTTCTTCAAGGCAGCAGCAATAACCCTGTTGTCGAAATGTCTCCCTTCATCACTGATAATCGCCTTAGGGATGCCAAACCTAAAAAAATGTTTTTATGTAAAAACTTTTGGACTGTCTTGGCATCATTCTTTTGAGTGGCGATAGCTTCAACCCACTTAGAGACATAATCTACTGCCAGGAGGATGTATAGATTCCCACATGAAGATGGGAATGGTCCCATAAAATCAATCCCCCAAACGTCGAAGATCTCGACTTCTAGAATGTTCTGCAGCGGCATCTCGTTTCTCCTTGAGATGTTTCCTGTCCTTTGGCACCTGTCACAATTCTTGTAGAAGATTTGCGCATCTTTATACAGTGACGGCCAGTAAAACCCTGACTGCAGCACCTTGGCAGCAGTTTTGTTGCCTCATAAGTGACCTCCATACTGTGAAGTGTGGCAGTGATGAAGTATGTCTTCTTGCTCCTCCTGTGGTACGCATCTCCTTATAACTCAATCTGCACAGATTTTGAAAAGAAGAGGTTCGTCCCAATAATAATGCTTAACATCATTTTGGAACCTCTTCCTGGCTTGATAATTAAGATCGGAAGGAATTATTCCGCTAACTAAGAAATTAACGAAATCAGCATACCAGAGGAGTTCAGAAGACTTACCTGCCGCCATGGCTGTCGCGGCAGTGATTGCGGCAGCAAAGAGCTGCTCGTCTGGGAAGGTCTCCAGTATGTTTGTCTCATCTGTTGGTAGACTTTGTCCCTTCTCCAACCTTGGCAAGTGATCTGCCACCTGATTTTCTGTCCCTTTTTTGTCCTTGATTTCAAGGTCGAATTCTTGCAATAGCAGGATCCACCGTATCAATCGAGTCTTTGCATCCTTTTTCGCGAACAGATATTTCAAAGCAGAATGGTCTGTGTGCACTATTACCTTCGTTCCAAGTATGTAAGAACGAAACTTGTCGATGGAGAACACCACAGCTAATAACTCCTTTTATGTGGTTGTGTAGTTCGCTTGGGCGTCATTCAGTGTCTTGTTGGCATAGTATATGACATGAAAAAATTTGTCTCTTCGCTGCCCAAGTGCTGCCCCGACAGCATAGTCACTAGCATTACACATGATCTCAAATGGCTGTGTCCAGTCTGGTGGCTGTACTATTGGGGCTGTTACCAGCTTTTCCTTCAGAACCTTGAATGCTTCAGTACATTCATCATTAAAGTCAAAGGGTCGGTTCTGCTCCAGGAGATGGCATAGGGGCTTGGTGATTTTTGAGAAATTCGCAATGAATCTTCGATAAAAACCAGCATGTCCCAAGAAACTTCTAATACCCTTGACTGTGGTCGGCGGCGGCAGCTTTTCGATCACTTCTATCTTGGCCCTGTCGACTTCTATGCCACGGCAGCTAATCTTATGGCCAAGGACTATCCCTTCATCCACCATAAAATGGCATTTTTCCCAATTCAGCACTAAGTTTGCTTTTTCACATCTTTCGAGTACCTTTTGTAGGTTGCCGAGGCAGCTGTCAAAATCGTCTCCAAAGACTGAAAAGTCATCCATAAAAATCTCTAGGAAGTCCTCCACCATATCGGAGAATATGGCCATCATGCACCTTTAGAAGGTGGCTGGTGCATTGCATAGTCCAAATGGCATTCTCCTAAAAGCGTATGTTCCGTAGGGGCATGTGAAGGTCGTCTTTTCTTGATCTTCCGGTGCGATAGCTATTTGATTGTAACCTGAATAACCATCAAGAAAACAATAGTAAGGTTTACCCGCTAATCTATCAAGCATTTGATCAATAAAGGGTAAAGGAAAGTGGTCATTTCGGGTGGCTTTGTTAAGCTTCTGATAGTCCATACAAACCCTCCAACCGGTCACAGTCCGGGTTGGGATTAGCTCATTGTTTTCGTTGGTCACCACGGTCATTCCTCCTTTCTTGGGAACACATTGCACCGGGCTCACCCATTTGCTGTCCGAGATGGCGTAGATTATACCAGCATCTAACCATTTGATTATCTCTTTTCGCACCACCTCTTTCATGGCATGGTTTAGCCACCTTTGAGCATCTATAGTCGGCTTATGATCATTCTCGAGAAGGATTTTATGCATACATAATGCCGGACTAATGCCTTGAATATCATCTATCGTCCATCCAATAGCCTTTTTGTGATGCTGCAGCATCCCTATTAACTGATGTTCATGTTCCTGCATCAACTTGGAAGAGATGATTACGGGCAACGTATCATTTGAACCAAGAAAAGCATATTTTAGCTGCCTTGGCAGGGGCTTCAGTTCTAAAACAGGGGGCTCAACAGTCGATGGCTTTTGGATTGCATGGTTATCCGAAGTATAATTTAAAGGTTCGAATAACTTACCTGGACGATTGCCTATCCAGTTTACCTCCTCATGATCTTCAGTATCAGATGTATCGGATTCTGAGGAGTTGTTGTCGTCGGTGCTGTCGTGACAGTCTTGTAAGTGGCTGCCGAGGTAGTGACCAATTTTTATATCGTGACAGCCCGACCTGATGCAAGGTTGGTCAAGGGTAACTTCAGTGATAACCTTGCATTCTTCTTCTGCATCAGCGTGCTTAATAGCTTGGAGAACATTCAACTTTATTTCTTGATCGTTCACTCTCATGGTGAGTTCTCCTTTCTCCACATCAATCAGTGATCTTCCCGTGGCTAAGAAGGGTCGCCCCAGGATGATTGGTACGTTTTCATCTGCTTCACAATCTAAAACAAGAAAATCAGCAGGAAAAATAAATTTATCCACTCTTACCAGAATATCTTCATTTTTTCCTTCCGGATGAACATAAGAGCGGTCTGCCAGCTGCAGAATTACTTTCGTGGGCCGAGCTTTTCCAATACCTAATTTCTGAAAAAACAGATTTTGGCATTAAATTAATACTAGCACCAAGATCACAAAGTGCCTTACCCACATATTTATCTCCGATTACACAAGGTATGATGAAGCTCCCCGGATCCTTCTTTTTCTGGGGTGACTGCCTATGAAGAATACTCATGCATCCTTTTGTCATCTTGACCGTTTCAAATTCCCCAAGTTTAGATTTCTTCGACATAACATCCTTGAGAAATTTGGCGTAATCGGGCATCTCTCTCACGGCATCTAACAGCGGAATATTAATATGAACCTGCTTAAAAATATCATAAATCTTTTTGAGCTGGGATTCTTGCTTCACTTGCTGTAACCGTTGAGGAAAAGGAGGTGGGGGACGATAATCAGCAATACGTCCTTCCCACTGCATACGAATCTGAGGAGTTTTGGGTTCATCATTTTTCTCCTCTTTCACTTCTGCTGTCGTGACAGGCTCATCGGCAGCAGGCTGTTTGTTACCTGTCGGGGCAGCTTCCTCGGCAAGTCTGTCCAAGGCTGGTTTTTTCACTGTTTCAGTTTCCTTTTCTGGCCCTGGTAGTTTCTTCCCACTCCTAGTAGTGATGGCTTTACACTGCTCATGTGTGGGCTGCCTAGCATTTTCAGTATTGCTAGGAAATCCTCCAGTGTGCCTTGGGTTGATATGCTGGGTGTCTCCAATGATTTCAGAGTAGCTTCATGATTTGTCATCCGCATCTCTGTTTTATCCATGAATGTCTCCGTCTTCTTGACAAACTGATTCATGTTCTCAATATAAGTTCCTGTCTGAGACATAAACGTAGCCAGAGTCTGTTCCAGTATACTGTTTGTGGCAGCTGGTGGCTGTTGCTGCTGCTGCTGCGGCTGCTGTCGAGTCAACAATCTAGGTCCTCCCTGATTCTGATTATTGTGTGCTTGAGGATTCATGGCATTATTGGGATTACTCCAAGAAAACATGGGATCCTTCCTAAAACCCTGGGATTGTAGTTGTTGGAGTTGTAATTCTGCTTGTAGTTTCCAGTATACTTTCCCTCTTCTAACTGTATAGGACACTCATCCGAACTATGATTTCCCTCACAAATTTCACATACCTCTTCGACAGCAAATACCGGTTGTGAATCATCATTCAAAAGCTTCTTCATTGCCTTAGTAAGGTATGCCACCTGTGATTTCATCGTGCTGTCGGCCTCATAATCCTTAACAGCTAGGACTCGTTTACCCCCTCTTCTTGCTGTCGGAAACTGCTCCTCATTCTTAGCCAGATTTTTCAATACTTGCATCGCCTCGTCTGGGTCTTTGTCCAATAATAATCCGTTTACTGCTGAATCAATTCGAATACGAGTTTGTAAGTTGGCAGCATTATAAAACTTAGTTACCTGGTTCCAGACGGGGAATCCATGCATTGGGCAGTTCTGTAGAAGAGTGGTAAATCTGTCCCAGGCCTCGTGCATTGGCTCGTCATCTTCCTGTTGAAAAGTAGCAATTTCATTACGTAATCGCTCAGACAAATGTGAAGGATTAAAACGAGATAAAAATTCACGAGACAAATCTGCCCAAGTTCTACTTGAACCTGGCGTAAGTTTATTCCACCAAGTCTTTGCTCTGTCCCTCAATGAATGGGGAAACAACCGAAGCCTCAGTATCTCCAGATTAACTCCTGGTAGCCTAAACGAACCACAGATCTCCTGGAACGTTTTTAGATGTTCCCTAGCATCCTCGGTAGCGGCACCACTGAATTGACCGGCGTTGTTGATCATACTAAACATAACAGGTTTTAGCTCAAAGTTGTCAACTTCTATGTCCGGCAGTGTGGTTTCCAGTTCTACATGATCGTTCAACATGTAGTCACGATAGGATCGTCGTCCGGCAGCGGCAGCAGGGTTGCCGACAGGCGGTATAACCGCTCCATCTCCAACAGGAGGGTCGTTTCCTTGGTGGGCCATCGTCTCTAACTGTTCCTCAAGGTACTCGTTCCTGGCTAGTATGTGACGAAGTCGGTCTTAAGATTGAATGAACGTTCGATTTCCGGATCTAATGGATACTCAGGATCTTTTCCTCGTCTCGATCTGCGCATAAACAAGAAACCTTGTGAAGAGCAAGAGTTGAACAAACCAAAGAAAAACAAAAAAATAAAAATAAAAACAAAAACGAAAAGTGCAGTAAAAGAAAAGGTAGAGTTATGTTGCTAATCCCCGGCAACGGCGCCAAAAACTTGTTGCGTGTAAAATAATCTATCGCAATTGTAGTGCAAGTATACACGACACAAGTAGTAAAGTGATACGAAGTATCAGATATCGTCTCCACAGGGATTGGGCTAATAGCTTCACCTTAGATTGCTGCACAAGAGTAAAGAAAATATTTGAGAAAGTTGTCACGAGAATAAAAAAGAGAACTTAAATAAAAGTAGAGAAATCAAGATAGAGAGAATGGACTGGTATTGAATTGCTCAGTAGTGCAGGTATTGCTGAGTCTAGGAAATCCAGTTCTGTCGTTGTCCCCGTCGCGGCAGCACCTGTCGCTGCAGCAGTCCGTTGCTTGTCGCGGCAGCGAACAATCAACTCAGTACTTCAAGTTTGGCAAGAATCTCTGATGTGCCTTGGCCTATCCCTAGGTCCAAGTCTTTCGATGATCACGTCTTTGATGATACCTCCCGGCGTGAATCAAAGGATGAACACCGATGTTGTTGAATTCTTCTTTAGCCACTTAACCTCGTCCTATCCCTAGGTCCGAGATAGTTCAACTATAAACTAGAGAACCCGCTCTTATTCCTTTCGTATACTTAACTCTCCCGATGCTAAGTAAATTGATAACCTCACAATGCTCTCCCGATGCTCTTGCAAGATATTAATAACCAGAACAAAAGAACTTGAAGTTTATTTTATTGAACTGAAAATTCCTAAAACAAAAACATCCCTTGCAACTACTTTACAAATCAACCCGTGGCCCTAAGGGGAAATTAGAACATGATCACAGGATGAAAACGGCTAGGGTTTTGGGAAGAAGGCTAGAGAATGGTTGATATCTCCCTAGGTCAAAATATATGCCCTTATACAGGCTTTGGGTCCAAGTTTTCTAATTTAGCAAGGATTACAACTTTAAATTAAAGTACAATTCTAATAAAGACTAAATCTTCAAAGAATCTACTTTCCAGCCGTCATCTTTCTTGCTTGGGATTTTCTCTCCTTGAACTTTGGGCTTTACATTCCTTTCGATCTGGGGCTTGGAAAAATATGGTGATTTCACACGACAGACAGGCTGAATTTTCTCTATCTGTCGAGGTCCACTTTGCTTCTTCTCCTCAAAACTGCTGTCGTCCTCTGCTGTCACGACGACAACCATGGCAGCATCGTCCTCCTTGACTGCTTGTCCAGTTCCAACTCTTCTGCTTCACTGCCCAACGCCTGCCCTTTCCGTCTACTTCAGCAGCAACCTGCAAAAACAACCAATTTTAGTAGAAACTGTGCCTTTTAATATATTTGTGATGTTTAACTGTAAACTGACCTAAATGCAATAAATAATGCTTGAATGCAGTAGAAATATGGGTTAATAGGGGGTAAATAATAGAACTTTTACACACTCAACAATTTACCTTGAAGAAATCACTTGGTTTGGAAGCTTGAAATCAATGGAATAGTGAATAGGGTTTGGGGAGGGTTTTTGAACGTGAAATGAAAAAAAATGAAGAAGACAAAGGCTTTCAAAATCCCTTTTTTCTTTTATTAAAAGTTTTCCTTTTTGCCCTTTAGTCTTTTAAAACCCCTTTTGGTGTGTTAAAAATAGTTTTCCCCCAATTTAATTTAACCCGACCCGGTTCGACTAATCCAATAACTCCCGACCCTAAACTCGGGGCGTTACAACAAACCTTCCTCAAAGCGGCACCAATTTCACACATAAATAAAAACGACCAATCAAACACCACCAAATGCAATTATATGAGCTAAATGCAACTATATGCAATGAAATGAACTTGAAACTATACAATAACCTAAGTAAAAATGCATAAAATATAACCTTTTTACAAGGTTAACATTCATCAATCTCATTTTAACTTCTAAATAACTACCCACTTCCTATTGACATGTAGGAAAGAAGTGGAGATTCATCTTGGAAAAAATGAGATTAATGAACCTTATTGGTTGGGATCATGAATGACGACGTAGCGAGTCGGGTCCATCTAATAATTTTTCCTAAATCACACACGTTGAGTTTTAAATATTTTTAACTTTAAAATCTGAACCTTTAAATTTTAAACTGTAAATTAAATACTCCCAAAATTAAAAAGACTGTGTAAGCTAAAAAACACACACAGAAAATATCCCGTCCATACCGTGGATCAAAGTTTTTTTCGTTTCTTTAATGGCAATGACAATGGCAAAAAAATGATTTATGTAGAAATCATAAAAGCAAATGCCCTAGTGGAAAAAAATAATCGTCCTTTAATATTGCTCGGTAGCATCTAGATGAAGTATATGTTTCATGTGTATAACTATTTACTATTAAAGAAAGAAAAATTATTTTATATTAACCTAACAAGAGTCTTAGTGGAAAAGCGGATGATGTTTATCTTAAGAGACACGAGTTCAAATCGTTCTGTCTATAACGTGTATGTGTCTTGTCAAAGGGTTAAGAATATGTATGAACATATATTACCTTGTAACCCACCTTTATACTATTAAAAAAATTATTTCTTATAGAAATTCCGTAAACAAAGTTTGCATAAATTTATTTATCTTACAATTAAAATTTTAAATGTATGGCTAAAACTTAAGATTATAATGATTTAGATTTAATATTTTATACTTTGAATAGTTGCGTTAATTTTTACACTATTAAATAAAAACCCTTCAAGAAAAGTCTTTTAAACTTTTAAAAGAATATCATTTTTACATAAAGTTTTTTTTTTTTAAATATACTAGTGTGATTATATATGGTAGAATATGTTCATCTTTTTTTTTAATTATTTAACAATGCACACACACCTTGTACTCACAAGTGTTCTAAACCAAAATTTCTAGGATGGGCATCATTATCTTTTCCACTTGAGCCACTCGTTGGGTTCTTTTTTCTATATAAAAGGCTTAAAGGTCAAATTGGCCCTCAACAAAAAGTCAAAAAACCAATTCAGCCCTTATGAAAAAATTTCACCCAATTTAGCCCTTCTGTTACATTGACTGTCAATGCCCTCTAATGATCAAATATAGAAGGACACGCGGCACACTATGGGCGTGCCATGTCATCAAAAATGATTTTTTTAAAAAAAATATAAAAAAACTATTAAAAATCTACAAAATTATAAAAGATTTATAAAAATTCATAAAAAATTGTAAAAATTAAAAATATTAAATTAAATTAAATTATCTTATTTTCCTTTATTTTTTTTATAAAAAACATAAATTAATATTTTTTTAAAAAACCACCCAAGTTTCATTTCTTAAGAAAAAACAAATAAATCCCTAAATCAAGCATTAGCACTGATTCAACCACTGGCAACTCCCCTTCGTAAGAAAACCCCTGCCATCTTCGTCGTCCTTGCACCCATTCTCACGATTCGACATCCCTTGCATCACTCAACCCGTTCTCCCTCAATATTGCTTCTCATCAGCACCGTCGTCTGCCACATTACCAACAACTTCCACCGCCGATTAAATTGATTTGAGGATTTGGGAATGTAGGGTTAGGGATTTGAAAATTTTGGGCATTTTGAAAATTTTTAAAATTTTGGGATTTTATAATTAAAAATATTTTTTTAAAAATTTATACAATATTTAAATATTATTTCATTATAAATATTTATATGTTTTTAATAATTACTACAATTTTTTTTATTTTTTTTATTTTAAGTAAGGGTTAACTACTAGGATGGTCACTTATGTTTCCCCACAGTACAAAGTTGGTCATTGACTGAAAAACGACTAGTAAGATCACTTACGTTTTCAGGGCGAAAACTTTTGGTCACTCAGCCATTTGTTGCCGTTAACCTTTTACGGTAGATTGATTTGAAACAAGAAAAAAGGATAATTTACCTAGTTAGTCCCTAAACTATTACTTCACTCCTATTTTGACCACCAAAATAAAAATAATTTGTATATTTACACATTTAATCCTCCACATTTACATTTTTTATATTTCTTCTTCATCTAAGTTTCTACTATATTAATCCTCAATTCACACCGTATATTATAATCCATCACAGTATATATCCATGTTTTAAATAATGTTTGTAATCCTCAACTCGAAATTTTTAAACTTTCAAAAAATCCCAAAATTTTGGAAATTTTACAAAGCAGTCTTCAAATCCCTAAAATTACTCAAACCCAAATCCCCAAATTTTCGCCACTTCTGTCGTCGATCGCCGCCCCTGACCACACCCCTTTGGTCGCTGAAGCATGGCGGCCTTTTCCCCCAACACGACATCACCGGAAACATCAAATGGCGTGCAACCGAACGTCGAACGCGAAATCAACATTCAGCTGGCACGCCTTTCACCATTTCTGGTGACGCCGTGTTGGGGTAAATGGCCGCCATGCTCCCTCGACCAAAGGGGTGTGGTCAGGGGCGACGATCGACAATGGAAGCGGCACCGATTTAGGGGTTTGGGTAATTTTAGAAATTTGAGGACTATTTTGTAAAATTTCTACAAATTTCGGATTAAAGATTAAAAATTCTGATTTTTTTCATTAGATTGATTTTAGAAAATAAAAATAGTGCCACATGTCGAACATTGATTGGTTGATAATTTTTTAACACCCTTTTAACGGTCTGGCACCTAAAATTATAACAGTTGAAACTTTGAGCACCTATTTTTACAAAAAATACTTTAGGCACCTAAAGTTCAAAAAATGTATACTTAGGCACTTATTTTCATTTAAGCCTTTCAAATATGCTACGTAAACATTGTTGCACGTAAATTGGGATTATTTTGTACTGAACCATATTAAGAATTACAAACATTATTTGAAACATGGATATATACAGTGATGGATTATAATATACGGTGTGAATTGAGGATTAATATAATAGAAAATTAAAGATTGAGTTAGCTAAAGAAGAATATGGAAGATGGTTGAGGAGAGGAGAAATAAAAAATGTAAATGTAGAGGATTAAATGTGTAATTATACAAATTGTTTTACGTGTATGTGCCTTGTCTAAGGGTTAAAAATATGTATGAACATATATTACCTTGTAATCACCTTTATACTATTAAAAAAATATTTCATATAGAAATTCCGTTAACAAAGTTTGCTTAAATTCATTTATTTTACAATTAAAATTTTAGATTTATGGCTAAAACTTAAGATTATAATGATTTAGATTTAATATTTTATACTTTGAATAGTTGCATTAATTTTTACACTATTAAATAAAAACCCTTGAAGAAAATTCTTTTAAACTTTTAAAAGAATATTATTTTTATATAAATGTTTTTTTTGTTAATATACTAGTGTGATTATATATGGTAGTATATGTTCATGTTTTTTTAATTATTTAACAATGCACACACACCTTGTACACACAAGTGTTCGAAACCAAATTTTCTAGTATGGACATTATCATCTTTTCCACTTGAGCCACTCGTTGGGTTCTTTTTTCTATATAGAAGGCTTAAAGGTCAAATTGGCCCTCAACAAAAAGTCAAAAAACCAATTAAGCCCTTATGAAAAATTTTCACCCAATTTAGTCCTTCTGTTACGTTGACCGCGTTGACCGTCAATGCCCTCTAATGATCAAATATAGAAGGACACGCAGCACACTCTAGGCGTGCCACATCATCAAAATCGATTTTTTAAAAAAAAATCTAAAAAAACTATTAAAAAATCTACAAAATTATAAAAGATTTATAAAAATTCATAAAAATTAAAAATATTAAATTAATTTAATTTTTCTTATTTTCCTTTATTTTTTTATAAAAAACATAAATTAATATTTTTTAAAAAACCCCCAAGTTTCATTTCTTAAAAAAACTCATAAATCCGTAAATCAAGCATTAGCACTGATTCAACCATTGACCACTCCCCTTCGCAAGAAATCCCCTCCCATCTTCGTCGTCCTTGCACCCATTCTCACGATTCGACTCCCCTTGCATCTCCCAACCCGTTCTCCCTCAATATTGCTTCTCATCAGCACCATCGTCTGCCACATTACCAACAACTTCCACCATCCTGTAAATTGATTTGAGGATTTGGGAATGAGGGTTATGGTTTAAGGTTAGGGATTTGAAAATTTTGGGAATTTTGAAAATTTTGGGATTTTATAATTAAAAATATTTTTTTTATTTCTTCTTCAACTAATTTTCTACTATATTAATCCACAATTCACACCGTATATTATAATCCATCACTGTATATATCCATGTTTCAAATAATGTTTGTAATCCTCAACTCGAAATTTTTAATCTTTCAAAAAATCCTGAAATTTTTAAAATTTTACAAAGCAGTCTTCAAATCTCAAAAATTACCCAAACCCAAATCCACAAATTCCCACCACTTCTTCCTTCGATCGCCACCCCTGACCACACCCCTTTGGTCGCCGAATCATGGCGGCCATTTCCCCCAACACGACGTCACCGGAAACGGATAATGGCGTGCAACCGAACGTCAAACGCGAAATCAACGTTCGGCTGACACGCCTTTCACCATTTCTGGTGACGCCGTGTTGGGGAAAATGGCCGCCATGCTCTCGCAACCAAAGGGGTGTGGTCAGAGGCGACGATCGGTAGCGGAAGCAGCGACGATTTAGGGGTTTCGGTTTGGGTAATTTTAGGGATTTGAGGACTGTTTTGTAAAATTTCTAAAAATTTCGGATTAAAAATTAAAAATTCTGAGTATTTTTCATTAGATTGATTTTAGAAAATAAAAATAGTGCCACATGTCGAGCATTGATTGGTTGATAATTTTTTAACACCCTTTTAACGGTCTGGCACCTAAAATTATAACGGTTGAAACTTTGAGCACCTATTTTTACAAAAAAAAACACTTTAGGCAGCTAAAGTTCAAAAAATGTATACTTTAGGCACCTATTTTTATTTAAGCCTTTCAAATATGCTATGTAAACATTGTTGCACGTAAATTGGGCATTATTTTATACTGAACCATATTAAGAATTACAAACATTATTTGAAACATGGATATATAAAGTGATGGATTATAATATACGCTGTGAATTGAGGATTAATATAATAGAAAATTAAAGATTGAGTTAGCTGAAGAAGAATATGGAAGATGGTTGAGGAGAGAAGAAATAAAAAAATGTAAATGTGTAATTATACATATTATTTTTATTTCGGTGGTCAAAATAAGAGTGAAGTAATAGTTTAGAGTCTATCTATGTAATTTATCCTTTTTGATTATCTCAGATTAGCCTCCCATTAACATTTAACGGGAACAAACGACTGAGTGACCAAAAATTTAGCCTCGAAAACGTTAGTAACCTTACTGGCCGTTTTTTAGAATCTGTGACCAACTCTATACTAGGGGAAACATAAGTGACCATCCCAGTAGTTAACCTAAGTAAATATATATTTTTCGATTTTAAGTATATATATATATTGGTTTTATAAATAATTTTTAATTTTTTACACATTTAAATATTGTTTAGATTTTCTTGATTTTTTTTATTTTTTTATAATTGTATTTTTTTCTTCAGATTTTTAATATTTTTAATTTCAAATGTATTATTTTATAATTTTAAATAATTTTAAATTTTTAAATGATTATTTACGACTTTGAAGATGTGAAACGTCTAGATTGTGCCACATGAGATGTTAAGGCTTCACTTCGAAACCCGTTAAGGCTTCACTTCGATTAAGAACCCTAGAAAATTTTCTTTAATTATCTTGTCTAAATATATCGTTTAGTCATATGTGAAATACGACAGCGGAAAAGACAACGAGACGATACAACAAGAACGTAAGGTAGTTTAAATTTACCAAGTGACATGTCATGTCTAATTGCTTCCATTCGAAACCAAAACCATTCACAAACGATGCATATAAGCTTAACAAGGAAGCATACAACCAACGAGACTAAAACCCGACATCCGAGAACCTTTGAAGATGCTAAAAAGCCTAAATACAAGCCTACGTTTCGAAACAGGCTTGCCCGTTTCGATACGTGGGCTCCAGTTCAAAAGCCAGACCAGGTCGTACGGATACGGTCCACTCCATTCTGTTACGAGGGTCTTCAGTAACAAAACGTTCTGGAACAGGTTCCGAAATGGGCACTCACAGAGGCAAACCATATCGAAACGCGTATCGAAACAGGAGCTCATAGTGTCAAATCGTATCGAAACAACACCACCCCCGTTCCGATACGAGTACCCCTAGAGCTACACCCGTTCTAAAACAACCATGAGCATTTTGAAACGCCTGCACTCTGTGTGACCCTGAAAACAGTTTTCTGCATCTCCAAGTGTTCCCAAACTTGACCCAAAACCACAAGAATCAAGAAACAACATACATACACATAATCTAGAGGCATTTCACCCTACTACAAACATGATCAACCACATAAACATGCATAACAAGACCATTTCATTCAAAGGAACAAGCATCCACAAAAACATTGCATAACAAGGTTTACATGCCTTCATAGCAACACATAAGCATTCATGAAGCAAGGTTTACATGCTTTCAAAACAACACATAAACATCTCATAACATGGTTTACAAATCCACAACATAAGAGCATTAACAAAATAGGAGTCTACACATGCTTCTACAACATGTAGCATCCCCATTGCGAAACTACTACATTATTTAATAAAACCATACTTGAGCAACCACAAACGTGCTTGGATGCCCTTTCCTTGCTCCTTGCTAACTCCACACTAATGATCTGCATTGTCGAAAACGAGAGCGTAAGCTAGAAGCTTAGTGAGGGAGCTCTAAAACAAAACATCGACAATGAAGGGTTCAAAGCATGATATCCTTAAGACATTTACAAGGCATACGTATGCACCAACATAGCAACATAGCCAAACGCTAAGAGAATGCATGAACATGGCATCTTACCTCATGTTATGCTAAACAAGGTGTAACAAATATCTTACACAACAACCACATTTGAACAAGTATATTGGCAACTATTAGCTTACTCGGATATGTGGATAACTTCCGTTGGGATTTTCACCCCCAACATACTTAACAACAATTACCTTCCGGTGGGATTACACTTATCACCGTTTTCACTCATGGATGGGATTACACTCATCGTCACATGCTAACATTTTCCGGTGGAATATTACCTCACCGTACTCCTCCTTGATGACTACACGTCACCAAGGCCATACGCGAATTTGACTCTTACCGTGTGCACACTCATCCTAATGATCGATTATTTATACCCGGTAATTAACTAGTGCCAATCATACTATACAAGTTTCACCATGACTTCACAATCATGCACACAACATATCTTCACCATATACATCATCAAAACATATATATACATCAACATGCATAAACGAACACATACTACACAAGACCACGATTATGCAAATTAAGCAAGAACCCATAAAGCCAAACAAGAGATTAAGCTACCAACTTAATCCCCTCCTTTGATTGGCCTACCAAGCACAATCCAATACCTCAACCACACACTTGAACCAATTTAAAACCATTTAAAATAATCCACTCACCGAGCACCCTTAAGCAAACGAGAAAGCTGAATCAAGCCTCCAAACTTCTCGGAATCGAGCCCGAAGCTTCTCCAACGATTTCCCTTGATTCTAATCAACCAAAAACAACACATTACTCAACAAAGCATCCATAAAACCACTGTCACAAATCAAGTTACAACACAAAGCCATTTCTCTACATTTCCAAGCCAAAACTAACACAAAATCCCCATTTTCAAACTTACATTCAACCCGTAGAAACCCATCAAATCCAACACCCAAATCTTCATTAAACACCTTCAAATCAACCCTCAAGCATCATTATATCATTAGCCCCACTCTCCTACACCAAACTACCTAAAAAACCCAAGTTTTCAACCTTTTAAAATACCCACAAAAACCCATTTCGGGATTTTCATCAAAACCCCACTATTTTGAGATATAATATACTTTAGGGCAAGATTAAAACATAATTTAACTTTACAAATCAAAAGCTAAAGGAAAAACCAATAAAGCTTTTTCTTTTTCTTAAAACTTGAAAACTTGAAGAACTATAAAATTGGTGTTTATGCGAAAATAAAACAATAGAAACGTACGGAATAAAGAGGATGCGTCAAAAATGATCTTACCTTGAAGAGAGCTCTTGAAATGGTGAAGAAATTTGATGGAATGGTAACTTGGGGGTAAGGGGGAGGTTTTGTTGTGGAATTTCTTTGAGGAAGAAGAAGATGGTGATTTTTTTTGTCAAAAAGGCACTTTTTTCCCATTTTACTTTTCTCAATTAGAAAATTACTCATTTACCCTTAATGAATCACAAACCTTTTTTAATTAAAATCAAAGCCCCCTTTTATTGAAACCAAGCCCAAATTAGATTAAAACGAGCCCCCGACTCGAACCCGATTCACACACTCAACATCCGACCCCTAAACCTGGGTGTTACAACTCTCCCCCACTTAAGGAATTTCATCCTCGAAATTACCTGACTAAAAGAGATACAGAAACTGCCTTTCCATATCCTCCTTTATCTCCTAAGTGGCCTCGTCCACACCTCGATGTTGCCACCTCACTTTGACCAACTCAATCGAATTACCACGCAACACTTTGCTGTCCGAGGCTAAGATCTCAACCGGTTCCTCATCATACGTCAAATCCATATTCAATTCAATCTCTTCCACATGCATCACATGCGACGAATCTGATCTATACTTACGAAGCATCGAAACATGGAACACATTGTGAATCTTCTCTAACTCAGATGGCAAACGTAATTGATAAGCAACCGGATTGACTCACTTCACAATCTCATACGGCCCAATGTACCTCGGAATCAATTTTCTTTTTCTGCCAAATCTCATAACTTTCTTCCACGGAGAGACTTTCAAGAACACTCTATCTCCCACGACATACTCAACTTCTTTCCTCTTCAAATCGACATAGGATTTCTGCCTATCCGATGCTGCCTTCAAACGATCACAAATTAACTTCACCTTATCGGTAGTCCCCTAGCAAATCTGGCATCGGTAACAACTTCTGATCTGCTTCGGCACAACAAATCGGAGTTCTACACTTTCTACCATACAATGCCTCATACGGAGACATCCGAATGCTCGACTGAAAACTTTTATTGTATGAGAACTCGACCAAAGGCAAGTGCTTCTCCCAAGTACCCTGAAAATCAATAATGCAACAACGCAACATGTCCTCTAAAATCTGTATAACCCTCTCTGACTGACCATCTGACTGAGGATGATATGAAGTGCTAAAATTCAATCAAGTACCCAAAGCTGAATGGAAACACTCCCAAAATCTAGTAGTAAACCTCAGATCTCTGTCAAACACAATCGACTTCGGCACACCATGCAATCTCACAATCTCACCGATGTACAAATCGGCCAATCTATCTAGGGAGTAAGTTGTGTTAACAGCTATAAAGTGAGCACATTTCATGAAACGATCAACTATGACCCAAATTGAGTTCTTCTTCGTAGGAGTCAAAGGCAAACCCAAAACGAAATCCATGGTGATATTTTCCCACTTCCATTCCGGAATTCTCAACGGTTGCAACAAACCTGATGGAACCTGATGTTTTGCCTTCACTCTCTGACATACCATACACTTACTCACGAAATCGGCTACGTCTCTCTTCAAACCAACCCAATAGTATTCATTCTTCAGATCACGATACATCTTTGTACTACCGGGATGCATAGCAAACGGGCTACTGTGTGCTTCGGTCAAGATAGTACGTCTCAAATCACTGTCATCAGGCACAACTATTCTATCTCTAAAACACAAGACCCCATCAACACCGAAACTGTAGTTCGATGGTCTACCCTCGACAATATCTTGCACGTGAGGTGCCAAGGATCTATCTAACAATTCTTTCTCTCTAATCAACTGGACTAAGGTAGGTCTAACCTGAAGTTCGGCCACTAGACCACCATCATCGGACAAACTCAAACTAGCAAACATGACTCTCAACTCAACGGCTATCGTCCTACTCAAAGCATCTGCCACTACATTGGCTTTACCCGGATGGTACTCAATCGTGAGATCATAATCCTTGAGCAACTCTAGCTACCTACGCTGTCTAAGGTTCAACTCTCGCCGTGTCATGATATACTTCAGACTCTTGTGATCCGTATACACTGTGCATTTCTCACCGTACAAATAATGTCTTCAAATTTTCAAAGCAAACACAACTGCGGCTAGCTCTATGTCGTGTGTCAGATAGTTATGCTCGTGACTCTTCAACTGTCTCGAGGCATAAGCCACCACTCTTCTGTCTTGCATGAGCACACAACCTAATCCTACATATAAAGCATCACTGTAGATCACATAATCTTTCCCCGACTCTGGCTGAATCAAAATCGGTGCATTGGTCAAAGCTTCTTTCAATTTCTCAAAGGCTTGTTGTCTCGCATCTGACCACTCAAACTGAACATTCTTCTGAATCTACTTTGTCAAAGGAGCAGCTATCTTCGAGAATCCATCCACGAACCTCCTATAGTAACCCGCTAAGCCTAAGAAACTACGAATCTCTGTCACAGACTTCGGTTGCTTCCATTCAACAATAACTTCTATCTTCTTCGGATCAACTCTAATCCCCTCGGCTGACACTACATGCCCTAGAAAGACTACTTCTCAGATCCAGAACTCACATTTACTCAACTTAGCATACAACTAGTTGTCTAGCAAAGTCTGCAAAACTAACCTCAAGTGCCGGTCATGATCTTCCTTGGTATGCGAATACACCAAAATGTCATCTATGAAAACAACCACAAACTAATCTAAGTATTGATGGAAGATTTTGTTCATCATATCCATGAAAGAAGCCGGTGCATTTGTCAACCCAAACAACATAACCAAGAACTCGTAGTGACCATATCTAGTCCTAAAAGCTATCTTCGGTACATCAACATCTTTCACCTTCAACTGTTAATACATGGATCTCAAGTCAATCTTCAAAAAGACTGATGCCCCTCTCAACTGATCAAACAAATCATTGATACGCAGCAAGGGATACTTGTTCTTCACTATCAACTGATTCAACTGCCTATAATCTATGCACATCCTCATACTACAGTCTTTCTTCTTCACAAACAATACTAGAGCACCCCAAGGCGAAGAACTCGGATGGATAAAACCTCTATTTGACAACTCTTGTAACTGAGTCTTCATCTCATTCAGTTCTTTCGGTGCCATATGGTACGGAGCAATCGAAACATGAGCATAATCTGAATATGTCTCTATAGCAAACTCTACCTCTCTCAGGCGGTAAACCCGACAATTCTTCTAGAAACACACTCAGAAAGTCACACACTATTTTGATATCCTGAGGTCTAACTTCATTCATGTTCGGATTCATCACGTAGGCCAAGTACGCCTCACAACCCAACTAAACTAATCTTTGAGCCTCTACGGCTGAAACAACATTCGATAGGAACTTCACATTCTCACCTACTACCACAATCTCATAATCATCCACAAGCTTCAAGAAAACTCTCTTAGTTTCGAAATCTATCCTAGCTCTATGTTCTATAAGCCAGTCCATACCCAAAATCACATCGAAACCATAACACGGTAACTCCATCACATCCACTGGAAATATATGCCCCTGAACCATTAACGAACACCTTCTGTACATCTTCCTAACCACTATTGTGTCCCCAAAGGAACTAGTAACACTAACACCTACCTCTAGTACCTCACAAGGTAAATTCAACATATTCGCATGCTCACTCAAAATATATGAATGCGTAGACCCGGAGTCAATCAAGGAAAGAAAACTTAGAGACTGTATTGAGAAACTACCTGCAATCACATCTGTGTCGTTCTGTCCCTCTCGTTGAGCATAAACTCTAGCCCGACCTCCGCCCTCTGGCTGAACCGCAACTACAGGTGCTATATTACGATGGCCATCATTTCTCGGCTGAAAGTTGCCTCGACCACGCCCACGACCTCTCGGATAATCAATAGCTCCAGCAGGAGCCTGAACCTGAACCGGTGCATACCCAGCCTGATGTGGACAATCACGCCTAAGGTGATCTCTAGCACCATAGTTCCAACACGAATGAAATATCCCCCAACACTCACCGGTGTGATTCCTCCCGCATCGAGCACACTTGGGAAAACGCCCACCAGCTCTTTGGCTCTGAGGGCCTCTACCGTGGTTACCACCACCACGTCTATGATCAAAATGATGCCTATTGTCCCTATGCCTCTTGGCATCACCTCTATCAAAGTCGTCGGACCTCTTCCTGAACTAGAACCACCAGAACGTTTGGTCAGACCCAAAATGTGCTCTATGTCCTTGGCCCTAGCAACCAAGACATCAAATTCCGTGTAGTCCGTAGCCAAAGTGTACCTCTTTACCTCCTCACTCAACTCATAACAGAAACAATCGTACCATTCCCTCTCAGTAGGAACTAGCTCGGATGTATACTGACTCAATATGACAAACCGTATCTCATACTCGGTCACTGTCAAGTTACCCTGAAGCAAAGCCATGAACTCTCCCTTCTTCTCATCAAGATAACGGGGACCCAAATACTTCTTGCGAAAGGAAAACTCGAAGAACTCCCACCTAATCTCGGCATCTGGCATGCCGGTAGTGATGGTGACCCACCAAGTGTAGGCATCACCCTGGAGCAGAGAAACAACACATCCTAGTCTGCGTGCTCCAGTACAACCCATCTGAGACAAAATACGAACAATCTTGTCAAACCAAGCCTCGGATCTCTCGGGTGCCAACCCTCTGAACTATTCACCTCCCAAACTGCGAAGCCTCTCAAATGGCAAACCGGTGCCCTCACCCTGAGGTTGTGCCACTGCCTGTCCCCTAGCCACAGCTGTCTGGAAAGCCCCAGCTATCGCCTGAACTAACGGAGCCAAATCTATACCGGCCGAACCTTGACCAACCTGAGGTCCTACACCCTCGGCTCTCGCCTCATCTCCCTCTTGACGAGGTGGAGGTAGAGAAGGTGGAGGAGCCTGCGCCTCAACAACCGGCTCAACTCCCGGAGCTGCTGCCCGTGGTTCTGGATGAACCATCCTAGGCCTTCCTCTAGGTCTCATCTTACGGCTAGCAAGATAACAACGACAAACAAACAAACACACAAGGATTAAGTTAGCAAAGGCAATGGTCCAACGTGCTCAAGTACTCTATTACAAAATCTTTTTAAATAAGCAATAGTAGCAATGGGAACTCAACACTACGCCTCAACATAACAATCATACTATCACATGCTTTCAAACACCATGTGAACAAGCAGACAACAAGCATACATAACAAAACATTCACCGCACAACATACACCTCAAACTTACCTTACTTACCTACCCGAGGTCGCATAAACCTCAGGCTCTGATACCAACAAATGTAACCCCTTCGTCTCGGGCTAAACGAAAGATCGGTTCGAGCAGGTTACATGGGGAAAACCGAAGCGAAACCCGTTAAGGCTTCACTTCGATTAACAACCCTAGAAAATTTTCTTTAATTATCTTGTCTAAATGTATTTGTTTAGTCTTATGTGAGATACGACAGTGGAAAAGACAACGAGACGATACAACCAGAACGTAAGGTAGTTTAAATTTACCAAGTGACATGTTATGTCCAATTGCTTGCATTCGAAACCAAAACCATTCACAAACGATGCATATAAGCTTAAAAAGGAAGCATACAACCAACATGACTAAAACCCGACATCTGAGAACCTTTGAAGATGCTAAAAATCCCAAATACAAGCCTGCGTTTTGAAACAGGCTTGCCCGTTTCGATACGCGGGCTCCAGTTCAAAAGCAAGACCAGGCCGTACTGATACGGTCCACTCCGTTCCGGTACGGGGGTCTTCAGTAACAAAACGTTCCAAAACAGGTTCCGAAACTGGCACTCACAGAGGCAAACCATATTGAAACGTGTCCCGAAACGGGGGCTCACAGTGTCAAATCGTATCGAAATGGCACCACCCCTGTTCCGATACGAGTACCCTGGAGCTACACCTGTTCCGAAACAACCAAGAGTGTTTCGAAACGTCTGCACTCTGTGTGACCATGAAAACAGTTTTCTGCATCTCCAAGTGTTCCCAAACTTGACCCAAAACCACAAGAATCAAGAAACAACATACATACACATAATCTAGAGGCATTTCATCCTACTACAAACATGATCAACCACATAAACATGCATAACAAGACCATTTCATTCAAAGGAACAAGCATCCACAAAAACATTGTATAACAAGATTTACATGCCTTCATAGCAACACATAAGCATTCATGAAGCAAAGTTTGCATGCTTTCAAACACAACACACAAACATCTCATTACATGGTTTACAAATCCACAACATAAGAGCATTAACAAAATAGGAGGCTGCACATGCTCCTACAACACGTAGCATCCCCATTGCAAAACTACTACATTATTTACTAAAACCATACTTGAGCAACCACAAACGCGCTTGGATGTCCTTTCCTTACTCCTTGCTAACTCCACACTAATGATCTGCATTGTCGAAAACGAGAGCGTAAGCTAGAAGCTTAGTGAGGGAGCTCTAAAACAAAACATCGACAATGCAGGGTTCAAAGCATGATATCCTTAAGACATTTACAAGGCATACATATGCACCAACATAGCCAAACGCTAAGAGAATGCATGAACATGGCATCTTACCTCATGTTATGCTAAACAAGGTGTAACAAATATCTTACACAACAACCACAATTGAACAAGTATATTGGAAACTATTAGCTTACTCGGATATGCGGATAACTTTCGTTGGGATTTTCACCCCCAACGTACTCAATAACAATTACCTTCCAGTGGGATTACACTCATCACCGTTTTCACTCATGGATGGGATTACACTCATCATCACATGCTAACATTTTCCGGTGGAATATTACCTCACCGTACTCCTCCTTGATGACTACACGTCACCAAGGCCACGCGCGAATTTGACTCTTACCGTGTGCACACTCATCCTAATGATCGATTATTTATACCCGATAATTAACTAGTGCCAATCATACTATACAAGTTTCACCATGACTTCACAATCATGTACATAACATATCTTCACCATATACATCATCAAAACATATATATACATCAACATGCATAAACGAACACATACTACACAAGACCACGATTATGCAAATTAAGCAAGAACCCATAAAGCCAAACAAGAGATTAAGCTACCAACTTAATCCCCTCCTTGGATTGGCCTACCAAGCACAATCCAACACCTCAACCACACAATTGAACCAATTTAAAACCATTTAAAATAATCCACTCACCGAGCACCTTTAAGCAAACCGAGAAAGCCGAATCAAACCTTCAAACTTCCCGGAATCGAGCCCGAAGCTTCTCCAACGATTTCCCTTGATTCTAATCAACCAAAACAAACACATTACTCATCAAAGCATCCACAAAACCACTGTCACAAATCAGGTTACAACACAAAGCCATTTCTCTACATTTCCAAGCCAAAACTAACACAAAATCCCCATTTTCGAACTTACATTCAACCCGCAGAAACCCATCAAATCCAACACCCAAATCTTCATTAAAAACATTCAAAACAACCCTCAAGCATCATTATATCATCAACCGCACTCTCCTACACCAAACTACCTCAAAAACCCAAGTTTTCAATCTTTTAAAATACCCACAAAAACCCATTTCGGGATTTTCATCAAAATCCCACCATTTTGAGATATAATATACTTTAGGGCAAGATTAAAACATAATTTAACTTTACAAATCAAAAGCTAAATGAAAAACCAATAAAGCTTCTTCCTTTTCTTAAACGTTGATAACTTGAAGAACTATAAAAATGGTGTTTATGCTAAAATAAAACCATAGAAACGTTCAGAATAAAGATGAGAAGTCAAAAATGATCTTACCCTGAAGAGAGCTCTTGAAATGGTGAAGAAATTTGATGGAATAGTAACTTGGGGGTAAGGGGGAGGTTTTGTCGTGGAATTTCTTTAAGGAAGAAGAAGATGGTGATTTTTTTGTCAAAAAGGCACTTTTTACCCAATTTACTTTTCTCAATTAGAAAATTACTCATTTACCCTTAATGAATAACAAACCTCTTTTAATTAAAACCAAAGCCCCTTTTTATTAAAACCAAGCCCAAATTAGATTAAAACGAGCCCACAACTCGAACCTAATTCACACACTCAACATCCGACCCCTAAACTCGAGTGTTACATGACAAAACCATTGTTGATGGTAGAACTATAAGTGTATCTCGTGCGCGATACCCAAAACCTAATGGTCTGGGGCCCATCTCTAGAGGGAATGATAGAAAGGAGGATGTTCTTTCTAAAACCACAGGGGTTGAAAAGGTTAGGTGAACATTCATTGGGTCGAAGGATGCTGGTGTGGAGGGTGGGGAGAAGAAATCACATCAAGATGCACTACTAAGTATTAGCCAATCTATGAAGGGTGGTGTTAATGTCATTGACCATTCAGTTTTAATCTTACGGGATGATAAGTTGGGTGAGATTCTTAAGGTTATTAGTATTTTTACTGTTGATAATAGATGGATGAAAAGTTGCATGGTTGGCCTTCTTAAAGAGTCTTCTGAGTAAGATTTTGTTCAACGGGCTCTACATAATGAGGGCATACAGGAAAAGATCGTCAAGTGGAGTGCTGAATCTTTTATCATTATGTTCAAGTCGATCTCCGATCTAAAGAGTGTTTGGGAACTTCAGAGGGAGGCTATTTGCTTCTGGTTTGATCAGATTGATTCGCTCCTTATCAATGATATCCCTTATTACTATTGTTATGTTAACCTTTCTGGGGTTCAACTTATATAGTGGCACGAGGATTTTTTCTCATTCATTGGAAACCATTGGGAAGTATTTGTCTGTTCCGATGACAACACTATGAAAAGGGAATGCTTGGACCATGCGTGCATGATTATCCAGATTGTTAGTCCCATGGGAATCCCAAATTGTATTGAGACCAGGTCGATGGGTTTCTCTTTTCAATTTAATATCAGTGTGGGGAAAATTAGTGATGATGTTGCCACTAATTTTAGTAATGATGTTGTTGGTAACTTTGCGGATGCCTGGCCTGATGATCCAATAGACTTGGAAGAAGATAGTTGTCCTAACGACAATCTTGCCCGGTTTCTGACCCCATGGGGTGTTGGCCGATCAGCAGTAGGCGTAGTTCCAATTGATTCTAATGTCACACATGATGCTTCGATTTCCGCTAAAGCCGCAGTTAATAAGGGTTCATTTCCCCTCAACCCCCATGTACCTGCCGTTAATGGTAACGGGGGAATCGAGGACTCAAATTCTTTAATTAAACCAAATCTAGGTCATAGTATTAACCATTTGGGGATTAGAAGTGAGCCCAATTTAGGTTTATTATCTGGCAATGCTCGTGGGCCTGTGGCTTCTGTTCCTTCAGATATTGATCCAATATATAATAACTTGTTGGGCCAGGACTTTTGTCATGTTGAATTAGATAAATAATTAAGTTAAAACGAGATTTGGGAGAATGGAGAATTTATAGCCCAAGACTCGTTCCTTTCAGGTATATCAAATGCAAATAGTGGTTTCTCAGTTGAAATTGTCCCCGATAGTTTTGAAAGATTGGAAAAGTCTGGTGAAGATTATGTCCCTATTGGGTCGAGCGGTAGGGGTTTTCCTCGATCGGGCGGGGGGCATCAATTTCTCCCTTCAAAGGTTTTTTCTGTGCAAGTTTCACGAGAGTCATGCAGCAGAAAATTAGGGATTCCTTGGAGAGTCCTCCTGTTCAATAATGCAATTCGGTTCATACATCCAGCCTAGAGGATAATATTTTAGTGTAAGAATTGGAGGCGGAGGCAGTGTGGGAGGTTAGTAACCTGATTGGCTTTACTTTTCAAGGAGGGAAGGAGGCCGTTATGAAAAGGGTTTGTGAGCTTGAAAGAGAGCTTCAAAACAGCTGTTGAGGTTTTCTCAGGTTATATCTTATTTTGTTTATGATGAATTTATCCATAATAACTTGGAATATCATGGGTTTAAGGAGGAAGGAAAAACAACAAGCTGTGAACGGTGCAATTTAGAGGCATAAACCGAATATGGTTTTCATCCAAGAAACTAAATTGGTTGATGTAAACAGAAGTTTGATTCGAAAGATTTTGCCACTTTCTAATGTGAAGTTTGTGGATACTCCTTCAATTGGATCTTCGGGTGGATCGCTATGCTTGTGGAATTCAAAGGTTTTTCAGGTATTTGATCAATTAGTTTTCCCAAGATTCATTGCCCTGGTTGGTCTTTTCCCGTCCAGGAATTTAAAGTGTGGTTTTATAAATGTTTACGAACCATCCATCGATTCTGAAAAAGGAAGCTTCCTAAACGAGTTATTGAATTTCATGAGTTCTTGGTAGGTTCCTTGGTGCATCGGTGGTGATTTCAATCTAATCCTTGATCCAAAAGAAAATTGGGGCTTCTCTTTTAATAGATCTTCAATGGATCTCTTCAAACAATTTATTTTTTAAGCTAGGATAAAGGATCTGCCATTGTTGGGGGGTATATATTCTTCGAGTAATAATCATGATCCCCAACGTTTTTTCGGTTATATCAGTTTTTAAATTTTGGCTGATTTTAAGCTTGCCTTCCCTGATTTATCTCAAAGCTTAATTGACAAGTCCCTCTCGGGTCACAATGTTGTTCACTTATCGGAGCTGTCTTTCAATTGCGGTCCTAAACCCTTCAAATGTTTTAATTATTGGTTTGTAATGGAAGGTTTTGAAGATGTGGTTGTTAGATCTTTTACAACCTCAAAGTTGCAGAATCCCTCGATCAAAATAGGAGGTTTGATTAAAGGTTATACATTGGCTCTCAAAGACTGATCCAAATTGGCTTCAAGTGGCTTCCTAAAATCAATTTCTTGTCTGGAAGTGGGGATTACGAGCTTGGAAAATAGTATCCACAGTGGAAATCAAGATCCTACAATCCCTAATCGCCTAGCCTATCTGAGAAAATGTTTGTGGGAGGGTTATCGCAGGGAAGAAATTGCGTGATTACAAAAATCAAGGTTGAAATGGTTTAGCGAAGGGGACAAGAATACTCATTTTTTTCACCTGACTGCCTCAACTAGTCATAGGGCCAACACTATTCGATGTCCTAAACATGAATATAAAAATATCTTGGAACCTGCATGCATCAAAGAGCATGTGTTTGATTACTTTTCTAAGGCTTACAATGATAATAATGCTCTGGAACTTCTTGATGTCAACTTGGATTTTAAAAAGATAAGTCCTGCTAAAATTTCCTTATAAGAAAGAGAATTTACAGAGGGTAAGGTATGGGAGGCCCTCTCTACATCGGATGGTAATCGCGCTCCTGGTCCCGATAGTTTTAACCTCGGGTTTTATAAAAAAATTATCCTTATTTGAAAATTGATATCATGAGGTTCTTTGCGGATTTCTATCATGGACGCAAATGGGAAATAGGTGTTAATCATTTGTTTATTACTCTTATCTCGAAGTTAGTGAATCTAAAATCTCTTAACGATTTTCTTCTGATTAGTTTGGTGGGTGGATTATACAAGATTTTGTCAAAGGTACTCACCAAGAAACTAAGTTTTGTATTCGTCATATTGTAGGATGGTCTCAATTTGCTTTCATCTCAGGCCGACAAATCTTAGACTGCTCATTAATTGCAATTGAGACTATTGATTTCGTCTCCTAGTCTAGTCTAAGTAGTGTGGCTTTCAAAATAGACTTCCAAAAAGCCTACGATACGGTTTACTAAAATTTTCTAATTCGGGTTTTGAAGGAGTGTGGGTTTGGAGATAATTTGTGTAGATGAGTTCTTCAAAATTCGCAGATGACCTTTTGATCTTCTATGGAGCTTCCGAAGCTTATGCGAGGAATGTAAAGCGTGTACTTAGAGTTTTTAAGCTTGTTTCGGGGCTCAAATTGAATCTAAAAAGTGCAAATTATTGGGGATTAATGTGGAAGATTCTACTTTGCAAGTTTGGGCCAATGCTGTTGGGTATTTAGTGGATAGCTTCCATTCCTCTTACCTTGGCCTTCCATTGGTTTCCGATCAGAACTTAGCTGGTCTTTAGGAGCCTGTGGTAAGAAAGTTTACGTCTAAATTGGAAGGTTGGAAACTAAAGTTTCTTTTCTATTGGGGTAGGCTCAGTGTCATTAAATTCGTTCTCACAAGTCTCCCAGTGTACTATTTATCTCTATTCCGTATGTTTGGCTCGATCTCAAACCGTTTGAACATACTTATATTTTTTTGTTGAAAAAAGTTTGAACATACTTATGGCTTCCTTCTTTTGGGGTGTAAATGTTGATAAATCCAAAATTTATTGGGTTCGCTGGGACCTTTTGTGTAAGTCGTTCCATGAGGGTGACCCGAGTATTGCTAATCTGGAGGTGTTAAATAGAACTTTGCTAAGTAAATGGTTATGGAGATATGAGAATAAAAAAGCTAGCCTATGGAAAAAATGGTTCGTGTAAAGCCCCTGGAGATGATTTAGGCCTTCCACCTTCAAATGCCCCCAACATGTATTTCTCTTGGATTTGGAATGAGATTTTAAAATATTTTTATTGTGAAGATAGATTTAGTGTTTGTGTCAAAGCTAATCTATCTCTTAGAGTTGAGGATGGTAAACATATAGTTTTCTGGGATGATGTATGGTTTGGTAACTCTTCTCTAAGGTTTTGTTTTCCTCGCCTTTATGCACTATATTTAAATAGAAGTAGCTTGATTGCTGATTTTGGGAACCGGAGTGACTTAGGTTGGTCATAGAACATTTCTCTCACGAGGAGTTTATTTGATCGAGAATTGCTTAGTTGGAATGATATGCTATCGAGGTTAGCCAATTTCAGACCTAGTGATTTGAGACATGATTAGATATGTTGGATTGGTTATAACGATGGTTCTTTTTCAGTTAAGTCATTAAAAAACTCGTTTGTGGGTCTTTGCCTTTCTCCGTATTTTGGAAAAAATTTGTTTGGATTGGATACTCTCCCTCTCCAAGGTGAAACTCTTTGTTTGGTTTGTGATGATGAATCGTGTTTCGGTAAAGGTGGAATTAATCAAAAGATGGGTGCCTTTGATTACCATTAACTTGTACCATTTTTGTAATACTTTTCCTGAGTCGATTGAAAACTTATTTCTGAATTGCTGGTATAGTTGGAAGGTTTGGAAGCAATGTTGTAGTTGGTTGGGAATTCAGGCTGCTATACCCAAGGATCTAATTGCCTTAATAGAGGCTTGGGGGGCCTTATGTTTGCCACATGTTAGCAAGGCATGGTCTTTCATCCCTTTTGCTATCTTTTGAAGATTATTGTTCTTTAGAAACGACTTGGTACTCAATAATAAGACAATGGATTGGCCCCAACTGAATTTTCTTGTAAATTTTTATCTTATGTCATGGATACAAGCCAAATTTGATGACTGTAAGATTCTTTTTGATAATTTATTGGTTAAACTTATGTTGGCTAAGAATAGTTGCCTTATCGTGGCAAAAGGAGTGTCTGGCCCCCAGTGGTCTCCTCCCCCGCCTGGCAGCGTGAAAATAAATGTGGATAAAACAATTTCTGGTCATAGTGTTAGGTGTAGCATGCGAGGGGTGTTAAGAGATACCCATGGTAAAAATTTTCTCCAGTTTTAGAATTGTGTGGTACTGGTCTGCCCTCGTTAATAAAACTCTACTCGATTAAAGTTGGAATGGTAAATTCTTACACACAATGGTGTGGGCGTTTTAGGATTATAATTGAATCAGATGAAAATTTGGTTACGAAATGGGTTTTGCGTTTATCAGATCCTCCTACTAATCTCTCTGCTCTGGCCTCAAAATTGGCTTCTTTAGTTGAGGAACACATATTTTTTGATTAGATGGATCCCGCGATGTTGCAATATTTTGGTTGATGCTCTTGTCAAATCTAGAATGGGGTAATTTTGTATCTTTTTAATAGTTACATCTGGTGGTTAAGCTTTGTCTAGTCTATCCTCGTGGGTGATTCTTATGGTTCTTGGGTTTGTAATTGTACTGATTGTTCTTAAACTCTTTTAATATTATTTATGGGTACTCTTTTCTCCCAATTTAGGTTTAGAGGGGGGTTTTAACGAGGCTCTAATACTTAAAAAAGAAATATTTTTGTGTTTGTATATATATATATATATATATATATATTAGAGTTTATCATCAAAAGAATATATTAAAAATATTAATCTCATTTTCCCTTCTAATCTTGTATTAACAAAATGATACAAAATATTTTAAAAAAATTAAAACTTAAAAGTACATAATAAAAACATAAAAATATTTTAAATATTTAAATTTAGTTTTAGGATAAAAATATTAAGGAACCTAAATTTATTAAAAATAAATATATTAAAAGTACCGAGTCGGGTACCCGGTTACAAAAAAACTTCGGCCCATAACTGGCCTAACTACTCTGGAAAAATCCCGAGTCGAGTACTCGGCCTGATTGGACAATTTTTTAAAAGAAATACCCAACTTTTTAAGGTTTGGGTCGATGGGTCAATGGACCGGGTCAACCGGGTATAGTATTTTTTAACACCATTGCCTCTTATGTTATATAAATGTTTTTAGTTTTATGCTAATTTAGGACAATTGGATGAAAGTAAATTAATGATTGAGCTTAAAATTTGAAAGAAATATATATTTATAATGAAAAAAATGAGAGAATGGTCTAATTTCAACCATTAATTTACACTGATCCAATGATCTTAAATTAATGTAAAATTTTATAGAACTTATAGAGTGCAAGTGTATCTTAACCTTTTTAGTCTAACTTGATTGATATCTTTAATGTTTTAATAATCAAGGTTTCATTGATACTATTAGTGTTGTAAACAAAAGATTAAGGGATTATAGAATTGCAAATAAATTAAAAAAATTGTTTGATGCACAGACGATATAAAAGTAAAGTTTATACAATAGTTTACGAATATTTTGTCGAGATCTCTGCTCATTTACGCCCCTAAACTTACTTTCTAAAGATCAGTGGACGGAGAATATTAAAAATATATGTAACTATAGAAGTTTATCTCATCTCCCTCTCTCTCTCTATATATATATATATATTGTTGTGAATAAAATAACGAAGAACAACGAATAAGAATAAAATAACAAAGAGATGAGAGAAAGAGAGAGATTCGTATTATTATCAAAACTAAGCTTGTGTACAATGTCTTCATCTATTTATAGACATAAGAAGTACATAATACATTAAACTCTAATTTATGGAGATAATATTCCTAATGATAAAGTAAATCAAATCTCATAGATAAAGTTCTTATCATTATAGACATCCACATAGATAAATATTAATAACACTTCCCCTTGGATGTCTATGTAGATAACGTGCCTCGTTAAAACCTTACTAAGATAAAAACCCAGTGGGAAAAAAGTTCTTTAGTGAAGGAAAAATAGTACACACATCTTTGATACGCATAACATGTTGCCTCATTAAAAACCTTACTAGAAAAACCCATTGGGACAAAACCTCAGTTAAGGGAAAAAGAGTGCAACACGTATTTACTCCTCTCATGAAAACATCACATAAGATCTTTGAATCTTCATTATTTAATCTTAAATAATATTTTTCTAAAGATCGTGACGGGTGGAAGTTTGGAGTAATATGTTACATGAGTATCCACCTTTCATTATCTCTACACAAGATAGCATTTGTATCATATTTTGTGAAAGTAAATCACATATCTTCTGGATATGTTGAGTCAATGGTCTTAGCCAAACACATTTTTGGCTTGTGATAAGTGCCCAAAAGTCCTATATTTTGACACCTTATCATGGCAATTATCACTCAACCTACACCCATTTGAGTTGCATTATGCCCTATCATGCATAGATTTAATCATTTATGTCTTTGAACCTTATATTTTGTTTATTCTATGAAAGAGGTACTATTTAATGCATGATTGGAATTCTTGCAGGATGACCACTGCTGAAGCAAGCTGATGTCGCTACAACACAGAAAGCAGGAGGGAAGATGAGGCAAAATTAGTAGACGACAAACCCTGATCGAGCCAAGCCACATGACAGTTCCTGCTGAGGAAAGCTGATGAAGCCTTACAAAGTAGAGCAGACCGATGTCGAGGCAGCAAAAGCCAAGCCGCGACAACATTTCGCCAGAAGGAAAAATGAGCAAAGTGGTAGCCGACTTGTAGAGCTTTTAACGCTGGATTTTTCTACACATTTTGTGTGGCAACTAGAGCTCGAGAAGAGGAGGAAAACATGGAAGGAAGTATAAAGTTGGACTCCTAGACAAAGTGTATATTGTAATAAATTAAAGAGATTTACTTCTTTAATAAAGTCTAGTCCAAGTCGAACTTAACTTCCTCTCCAAGAAAGATTTGTGCTTACACCTTCCCCTATATAAAGGCTTGCCGCCATGAAGAGAAGAGAAGGGGACATTGGATCAGAGAGAGAAAGATTGAGCTTAGGATTTGTTTCATTATGTTCTAAATTCCTTAGGCTTAGGATTAGTTTGTTTAGTAGTTGTGTGAAAACTCTTTGTACTTAGTTTTTGTTCTTAATGCAATAAAAGTTAAGGTTTGCTTATTCTGGCTTTAATTATTTTCGCATTCTACTCGGGAGAGGGTTTGTGAGATCATCCATTTGTTCAATATCGGCATAGTTGAGCTCACGAAAGGAATAAGTACAGTCTTCGCCCCACGTGGTTTTAACTAACTCAGCCTAGGGATAGGTTATAGTTTCAGCGACTAAAAGAAGTGTATGAACAGTTGGTGTTTGCCCTCTGATTCACGCCAGGAGGTATCATCAGAGTTCAGTTATCAACCAACATTCCGTGCTTAGGGATAAGGTAGAACCACGCAAGGACGCTTTGCCGATCCTTAACTGCATCTTCCCACGAGCAATGGATTATCGCGGCAGGGATTCAACCATTGCGGCCACGGCAGGGATATAGGTCACTGCCATGGTAGTAGTGCATTGCTGCATTCAAGAACAGAAACAAAGTCAAAAGGATTCCACACTATGACACACTCTAATCCGGCCCGTCTTCTCATCTTGATTTCTTCTTTATTTTATTTACTGGATTTTCTTAGTTTAGTTATTTTTAGATTATATCAATTCACCCAATTAATTTGTGTTTTCACTTTATTTATTTTTGCAGTGCAAGAGAATAGAACCGAAGGTTGAGTACCAATCTTTGTGGAGACGATACTCATATACTTATCCTTATATTACTTGTGTCGCGTATACTTGCACAAATTACGGAGCACTATTTACATGCAACAAGTTTTTGGCGTCGTTGCCGGGGATTGGCAACTTTTGTTTTTATTTTCTTGCAAACTTTCTTTTATTTAGTTTAATTATTTTACTACTTATAAAATTTGGTTTTGCTTTAGTGCATGACCAGAGCTAACCGAGGAAGCCCATTGCGAGATCCAGATCCAGAAATTGAACGCACTTATCGAAGGCTTAGACGGGAGAACGAAGCCGCAATGCATCAACCTGAGGACCAACCCCGAGGTCGCGGCCGTGGCATCAACCAAATGGCCCCGGCACACAATGTCATAAGGCAACACCCTTCCGATGGGCAGCCACTTGTTGATGAGTAGCAGATCCCGGCCGGAGATGGAGCAAATCTGCGAGCTCCATTCGTACCAGTTCGACACCCCACAGTCCGAGACTACCTTGAAGAGGACCTGAACAGACTAAACCTTAGAGTTGTTACCCCAGAGATTGAGGCTGCCCACTTTGAGCTAAAGCCCGTGATGTTTAACATGATCAACACGGTGGGGCAATTTGGCGGCTCCGCAACTGAAGATGCCAGACATCACCTCAAGTCTTTTCTCCAGATCTGTAACTCATTTAAAATTCAGGGAGTACATGAGGATATTCTGAGATTGAAGTTGTTTCCCTATTCTCTGAGTGATAGGGCAAAAACCTGGCTTAACAGTATCCCAGCAGGATCAATTGGATCATGGAGTTATCTTTGTCGTGATTTCTTAGCTCGTTTTAATCCTATAAATTTAACTGACAAATTTCGTAACGAGATCACTTCTTTTCGACAGGCTGATGAGGAGTCCATGCCTAAGGCTTGGGAGCGATATCGAGAACTATTACACAAATTCCCCTTGCACTGATTCCCAGTATGGACGCAGCTGACCATGTTCTACAATGCGGTTAACACGACGACTAGGATGATGCTCGATGCCTCAGTAAACGGCATACTCTTAGCTAAGGAGACGGAACAGGCCATGGTGATCCTAAACATAACGAAAAATAATGGTTATCATTTCCCCATGGCCAGAAAGGGAGGAGTCCACCGTCAACCCATAGTAAATAAAATAGGGTCCTCAGACTCAATTTCATCTCAAATCGCCACCTTGACAAAGTTGGTTATGAACTTGCAGTCGCAAAACAATAATCAGGAAGTCAAGGTAATGGAATTATTTTGCAAAAATTGTGGAGGTAACCATGCTTTTTCTGAATGCCCGCAGAACCCAGAGTCAGCCTGCTATGTTGGAAACTTCAACCACAACAATCAGTTGTCCAACAACTACAATCCAGTCTGGAAAAAGCACCACAACTTCTCCTGGAGCAACCGTAACAATGCCCTCAATCCGCAAAATCAAAATGCTCCAGCAGCAGCCGCAGCAGCAAGCCAATCAGCCAATGCAGTCTAGTTCTCTCGAAAACACTTTAAATGCTTTTATTGCTCAAACTAGTGCATATATGGCTAACACTGACAAGTTTATTAAAAAGACAACAACTTTTATGGACAGAACAATGAGGCCACACTGAAATCCCTGGAAACACAAGTGGGGTAGATTGCTCAAATCCTGAACACCAGGCTAGTTGGAGGATTCCCTAGCGACACTGAAGCCGCTAAGGGAACGTCATACGAGCAGTGCAAGGCTGTAACAACCATGAGCGACATCCAACTAAACGAGCCACATGCCAAACAACCAGCAAAGGAGACACCACGGGAGCCCACTGTTCGTATACAATCTAAGGACGAGTATACCGAGACACCAGTCAAAACAAATCTTGCCGCCGCAGACCCTGTGGCGTCACCCACAAAGCCCAGAGATAGCCCACCAACTCCACCATTCCCACAGAGGCTGAAACAACAAAAGCAGGAGTACCAGTTTAAGAAGTTTCTGGACATCCTTAAACAGGTACACATAAATATAGCTTTGGTGGAAGCAATCAAGGAAATCCCAAATTATGCCAAGTTCCTCAAGGACATAGTGTTAAAACGAAAAAGGATTGGGGAATTTGAAACAGTGGTCGTCACTGAGGAATGCATGGCCGCGTTATACAATCGAGCTCCACCCAAGCTCAAGGATCCTGGAAGCTTTCTCATACCATGGCAATCAGGAATACATATGAGGGGAGAGCACTATGTGATTTAAGGGCAAGCATCTACTTCATGCCCAAGTCTGTCTTTCAAAAATTGGGGGATTGGGACGACACAACCAACCACAGTGATACTAAAGCTTGCCGATGGATCACATGTGCAACCAGAAGGGAAAATCGAAGATATCCTGGTAAAAGTAAATAAGTCTATTTCCCTACTGATTTCCTTATCTTAGACTGCGATGTAGATGAAAGAGCTCCATTGATACTCGGACGACCATTCCTTGCAACTGAGAGGACTATAATCGACGTGGAAAAATGAGAACCAACAATGAGGATTAATGACGAGCATATTAAAATTCATGTCCTAAACAGTAGAAAACATGTCGGCGATATAGCAACTTGTCAGGCACTCCAGGCCACTCAGCAACAAGGTAGCAGTAAGGAACAAAACGGCCCCAGCACGGAAGCGGTAACATGCCGTGGCAAACATATTAGACCATGCTAGGACACATGTCGCGGCACGCAAAGGGGAGAACATGGACAAAGGCTGCTACCACATACATGAGCACATGTTATGAGGGATTAGGAAGTATACACTTTAGGGGATGCATCCAAGTGCACTCCTTTAGTGCACTAATCTTTTCTATCTTCACTTTATTTATATTTTTATTAGGTTCAGTTTTTTTTAGAATAATTTTTTTATCGCATTCTTATTTAGAATGATTTTTGTTCGTTTCTTTTTTCAGGAAGGAGATCAAGAAAGAAAGAAAGGAGGAACCAACGGTTTGGAGAAGTGACCGTTATCTGCGCGACATTTGATGCCCAATGCGCTGCGAGAGCCGCAACGGCTAATTTCCCAACGGGCAAAATTACAACGGATAGAAACGGCTAGTAGCGGCCGTGAATTGCGCTCTAACGGCACAATGTGCCGATACTCTATAAAAGGGCCACTATTCTCCTTTGTTTTTCACTTCCTACTTTCTTGAATCTCATAGCTATTGACGCTCAATTCTGCTCTCTATTCTTTTAACTCTCTCTCAAGTTCTCTCACCGCTCGTATAAAATTCAGATGGCAACCAGAGGAGCATCTTCCAGAGCTGCCACGGCAACAGCCTATACTCGCTTCACACCGATATCGGTTGAAAAAAGGTTCAAAACGCAATACATCTCACGACATGTGTGGGAAGAGCAAGGGTTCCATGCCTCAAGTGAAAAAAATTATGGCATCGAGAACTTCCTTTTCAACAAGATCATACACCGGAAGTGGCAAGTTTTTTGCCTCCATCCGACCTAGGCCAATCTCACGATAGTTCGAGAGTTCTATGCTCATAGGCCAAGTGCCGACGCACTGTTCGTGCATGTAAGGGGAAAAGCCATCCACATTGATGCCAACACCATCAACAGGTTCTACGGCCTGCACATTGAAAGAGATGAGCATGCCGAGGTTTTAGAGGCCTTAACAGAAGATGATTTCCTGCACATTAAGGAGGAGCTTTGCTTCGCCGGCACACCATGGGAGGCCGAATCACATATAGGCTCGGTGCAGTGGCGATATCTACGACCATAAGCTAAAATATGGAACAAGTTCATCCGCCACCGCCTTCTGCCGACTTCCCATAGCACGACCGTTGATCGGCCCAGGCTTGCTCTTATCCATTCTATTATAAAAATCGTAAAATTAATGTAGGTAATTTAATTGTGCAGGAAATCTACAAATGCACAATGAAGGAGAAGGGGATTCTCTATTTCCCATCACTCATCGCCGGCCTCTACACGGAGAATGAAGTCTCGTTCGACAGAACTGATGAACTCACAAAAGAAAGACAGGGATGAGACAAGGTAACCTGCCATAGAATAATGGAGATCTCAGACATCGAACCTCTACATGTTACACCAATGCAAAGTATTGTCGGGGCAACAACCTCAGCATCTGTCCTGGTGACACCTCAGACGCATGCCCCTGGCGCCGCAGACCTCTAGTAGATTTTGAACAAGCTGGAGGCAATGGACCAACGCCAGTAGTTGTTCGTGGTGTATATCAGGGACTTCTATATTGCAACAAATCAATGGATCCAAAAGAGGTTCCCTAACCCGACGGTCTAATTCCCCATCTTCCCTACTATCGTCTTCTCTACCGCCGCCGTAGCCAGCACAGAACCCAAGAGAACCCTGCCTCTACTACTGCCATGCACCACCAGTCCCAGCCCGCCATAGCCTCTGATACACTTTCTGCCGCAGCAAGGAGAGGCAAGCGCAAGGCTGGCTTAGACACACCGGTTGGATCCATACCCCACACCACCTCAGATAGTGACTACTTTGTTAGTCAGGTGTTTGACTTGATCAACCGCAAGGGACTGAACATGGACAACGTCGACCTTGATTCCCTTGAAGATGTACATGGCCCAGCAGCAAAGCGCACCCCACCATCACGCGTCCAGCCTCCCCGAGAGTCCAAATGAATCAAGCGAGCAGCTTCTAAGCCAACGAAAGGCTAATTTTGCAGTCTGACTGTGACGAGGAGTACGATTCTGCCACCTCTAAATCGATTTAAATTCCTCTTCAATTTTCTGCTTCTTATTTGATTATGCCCTCATATTTTGTGATTTAGTTTTTTCTATCTTATGTATGAAATGTAAGCATTGAGGGCAATGCTTGGTTCGAGTTTGGGGGTGTAGGTTGAGAGGCTGAGGCAATGAAATGTCGCGGCAGTATAATCTAATTGTCGTCCAATTTTTGTTCTTTTACTTGTCAAAATTTTTCTTGCATTACCTTAACCGAATTATGCTTATGCATCGACAATACTTTCTATCAATTGCCTTAGTTTAGTTTTAATTAAATCTTCTTTCTTGGCCATAGAACTCTCCCTTCTTACCATTGTTTAGAACTGTTAGAGCCTTTATTTTTAGGATGCTTAAAGGAAGATAACTTAGGATCACACTATGAGATTAAAACTTAAACACCTTTGTGACTTGCATGATTTAAGGAATTCTAGTACACTTAGGACATAGACTAGCTTAGAAAGAAAATTGGGTAAAAGTTAGAGGTGCCCACCACTAGCTCTAGCTTAAGGAAGCCCTAGAGGTGCCCGAACCTGGCTCTAGGCTAATCACTAGAGGTGCCAAAACTGGCTCTAGTATGTTAGGTTACTTTAAAAAAAACCCCAAGTTACGTAGTTTAATGCTTAAGTGTTTACTTAGAATCCTTGTAATCATCTTGTTCACAATACATGCATACACTCACAAATCTTATAGTTTGATTCCAGGGAATTCTTAGGGCATCCAAAGAATTAAGGGCCAAAGTATTCTTTGCCATGGTTTGAAGAGAGAAGGAAAAATAAGACCAAGGAGACGGATTATAAAAACTAAGGTTTGGCAATTGATGGTTTGCATTGGTTGAGGACAAGAAATAGTTCGAGTTTGAGGGTGTGATAAGTGCCCAAAAGTCCTATATTTTGACCCCTTATCATGGCAATTATCACTCAACCTACACCCATTTGAGTTGCATTATGGCCTTTCATGCATAGATTTCATCATTTATGCCTTTGAACCTTATATTCTGTTTATTCTATGAAAAAGGTACTATTTAATGCATGATTGGTATTCTTGCAAGATGACCACTGCTGAAGCAGGATGTGTTGGAGTATGCCCAAAGACCAATCATATGATGATTGAATAGACATACTATTTTACTAGATTTATCAAGTAATGACATTGCCTTTATTATCATTTGGTATGTTTCTGTGCATCAAACTAACCATTGGATAATAATGTCCATACAATAATACGATTATTGTTAAATATGATCCTTAGTCGAATATTATTACAGGTATGGACAGTGATAATATATAAAGACTAATATGTGGTTGATGATAAGCGTTATCATTGACATAGAGATGTCAAAATCAACACATAAGTATTTGTTAGAGAACAACATACTGGATTGACCCACTATGAGCATGCTTCTTGGGTAATTATGTGACAGTCACAACATTGCTCATGATAAACATATGTATAATCCTCCGACTTGAGATCAACATGATTTCACCATAAAGATTTACGTATTTTGACATAGTCAAACGTGTGTCGTAACTGATTACATTATAAAGACCGATGATTGGATACGTGATGACCTATTTAGTGAAATATGGTTGATCAAGAAAGGAATTGTCCCTCCTACATAATGGGAGAAATATCTTCGGCCACTTGATTGAGTGAGATTAGAAAATGCATGGTCATGCTCGAATATTATGATATGAGATATCATAGAGATTCGTTTATCATAATCTACTCAAGACAACAAGAAACACTAGTTGGACAACGCAAGTGTGACTAACCCATGACTTGTGTTCATCTAAGATATAAAGGACAAAAGGATGAAATACATAAAGGAAGTTTATTCAGGAATTAGGAAAGTCAAACCATGACTTCATGCAACTTAGGTAGCAGTGATGTATTGCTAGATGCCACTCATTGTTTGTAAAATTAGAACAATTCTAATTTTGCTGCTAACGTTGCATGAACCTACAAGGGTCACACCCTTCGAATGAAACGAACAAAAATTGGAAACCATACTCCCTATTTTAGGGAGGTTGTCGAAAAACCCCTATGGGATAGGGGAAATCGGCAACTCCCTTAAATGAGAATAATATTGGATAAATATTGTATTTGTCAAATATTATTTAGAGTATGGAAAATATTTAGAGACTTAAATATTATAGAATAAGATTCTAGAAATTTAAATATATATTTGGAATTTAAATAATGTATATTTAATTCCAAGTTTATGTAGAATTAGATTCCACATAATTAAAAATATATATTTAAATATATTTAAATCCAAGTAAAGATAAAAAGAGATTCTATATAATAAATATATATATATTTGGATTAAATATAATGTATATTTAAATCCATGTTTTATGTAGAATAAGATTCTACATAATTAAATATATATATTTCATTTAATATTATTAAATATAATGTATATTTAATATAAACCAATTTCAAGTAGAATTAGATTCTATGAATTTTGGTTGAACTTGGATTTAAGGAATTTAACTAGAATTAAGTCTCTGAATACTATTTAAAGGGACAAGGGCTAGCAACCAAATCATCCCTCTTCCTCCTTTTGAAGATTTCGACAACACCCCTAGGGATTCCCCACTAGAATTCGACATATCCCAGAAAGCTCTCTGAGAAGCTGTTCGATATTTTTCTGGTGTTCTACTTGCCCCCTGGCAAATCCCTGAAGGTTCCCTTGCTCGATTTCAAGTCCCGGTTGAACTCCTGGTCGATTTCAGACTCCCTCAGGAATCCCTGGAGGGATTTCGACTTCTCCCTGGAAGGTGTTCAAACCTGTGGTAATTTATCCCTAAGTGTTAGGGAGGCGAAAACTTTGTTCGGGTGGACTCCGTAGAGGTCGTTGCGAACCTGTGACGATTCTGGTTTTACTTGACGTGGTTATTCCGACATACCGTCGGTTTTCCAGTTTCTAGAGTTTTAAAAGGTAACTCTTCATCTTTTCACCTCGGATTCGTTCTTGTACACGGATCTTGGCTGGATTACGTCGGATTAATTTTTCCACTACGCCACGGGGCGTGCCGATGTGACCCAACAGTGGTATCAGAGCCACTTGTATCATACGAATTTAGACTGAAATTCTTGGGTGATGTTTATGTATGAGATGCATGTTGTTTGATTCGATTTAGATATTTATCGTTTATCGTATCACACCTAATAAAGACTTATTTCAATTATCACTGAATGATTAAGAGTTAATCATAACTATGTTAGGTTGCTTCAATGTTGAATGTTAACATGTTGAGACTAATAGTTAGTCTAGAGAACAAGTAGTTGTTCGTAGTTTCATAGATTTATGAAATCTCTGAAAGGGCTTCTAATTTGATAAAAGTTATCAAACTATCTTTCACGATGAATCCATAAGAGTTATGGTTAGACGTTATGAAAAATGCATGTCTAGGATTGGCATCATCAAAGACCTAGTACTTAAGTGTGCCTAGTGCGCCACCTCTCTTTCATGTTGACCTACCTGGTGCATTTGTTCGTTAACGCAAATGGTTTATGAAACCTCGTGATCCTTCTTTGCCCCATTAACCGCAACATAGGGATAATCAATTTAAAACTCCGTAAACACGTCGTTACTTTGTCCGCACGATGTTTGAAATGCATGTTAGATTGCACCATGTTTGTTTTGCATGGTTATAGCCCATAGCCTTTATAGTTTTGGTTTTTTATAAATACGGCCTGCGTGTCGTGCCTTTCTCTATCTTCTATTGTACTTCTCTTCTCATCTCACTCCCTTCGCATGTAACGCGAGTTTCTGAAAATTGTAAATACTCATGGAGATAAAGCAAGAACAAAGGTAGCAGCGTGGTGGGCCTTCCCTGGTGGACCGGGCGTTTCAGAAGAAGATTCTATCTTCAGTAGAATGGTCCTCCCATTGGCTTGGGATGGGTCGCCTTAGGTTAAGAAGGGCTATAATCATTGCATATTTATTTACCGCTTATATTTACCTTGTATGTAATGCAATGGATGTTTTATAAGCATGATTAAACATAGTTCTATTGATAGGATCAATGTTAAAATGATGAGATAATTAAGTAAATCCCTCACTATAATTCTAAGTCTGTTTTAACCATCCAATATTTACCCTCGTTAAAGCTTCGATCGATATAATGCGAGCTTTGCCAAAGCAATGTCACATTTATCTATCTTAGTTAAACGCGAAGAATAAGCTAGTGATATTCGTCGGTTGAGATATTGGTATTGACTTAGCTGGGTTGTTCTAATAGGATTAGAAAACCTAATGGTTAAAAGTTTTGGATAATCATAAGATGATTTAAAGAACAAGAGTTGTTCGCCAAAAGATGAGGAATTACATGAGATGTAATTAGTAAGGTGTTACTTACCTAAATAACCATTTCCTAAAAGACTGGCCAAAGCTGATTTAGGAATGGTGAAATACGGATCCTCACTCACTAGAAAAACTATTGAAACATTTTTCCGAAATTAAAACTAGAGGGTTTTTAATTTTGAAGAAAATAATGGGAGTAAAGTTATAGTAAAGACCTATTTATAAATTTTAAAATTTAGTAAAACTTATGTAGCATATTTTCTTTGTTGTAGAATTAATGGCAAATAATACTCTATCTCTACGATCTATCCTTGAGAAGGATAAGCTCAATGGCATAAACTTCCTTGACTGGTTCCTCAATTTGAGAATTGTTCTCAAACATGAAAAGAAGGAATATGTCATTGAAGAACCTATTCCTGATGAACCGGTTGCCACTGCTTCTAGAGCTGACAAAGACAAGTTTAAGAAACACATGGACGACATGCTGGATGCCGGTTGTCTTATGCTTGCCTCCATGACCCCTGAGCTTCAGAAGCAACATGAGGACATGGTAGCTTATGATATGATTCAAAATCTCAAGGAGATTTATGAAGGGCAAGCTCGTCAAGAGAGGTATGAGACCTCTAAAGCTCTGTTTCAATGCAAGATGAGTGAGGGATCTCCCGTAGGAGCTCACGTCATCAAAATGATGGGCTACATCCAAAAGTTGGAGAAGCTCGGCTTTCCGCTGAAAGACGAATTAGCTACTGATGTCATCCTGCAATCGTTGCCGGATAGTTTCAACCAGTTCGTCCTTAATTTCAATATGAATGAAATTAACAAGACACTGCCACAGTTGCTCGGCATGTTGAGAACTGCTGAAATCAACCTAAAGAAGGTAGGACCTAAACCTATTCTGATGGTCCGCAAGGGCAAGAAGAAAGGTAAATCGGCAGCAAAGTCTAAAGGTGATGGTAAGACCAAAACCGATAGAAATGAGGCATTGAAACCTAAGAAGGGAATCAAGAAGGATGGAAAATGTTTCCATTGCGGCAAGACCGGACATTGAAAGAGAAACTGCCCCACACACCTACAAGAAGTCAAGAAAGCAAAAACGAGTGAGGCATCAACCTCAGAGGCTTCTAAAGAGAAGGCATCATAATAGACATGGACCTGCGAATGGAAATAAAGCAAGAGTTGATACATCATCCATTAAGACATGTGTTTTTGCTTAAATAGAATTGTTTTAGTTTTTAAGATTATTATTTTGTGCCTAAGTTTTAGTTATCTTGTAAGGACAAGATATTTTAATTTTTAGATTATTTAAATAAATGTTATTCTTTTAATCTCTTATAACACAATGAATCAATGATCTTTAAACTAATCACATCAATAATATTTATAAGATAAATAAAACAAATGACTAATCTCAAACTCATAAAAAGTATTAAGGTAATTTGATGAGATCAAATTCAAGAATATTTAAAGTTTGATGAACTTTCAAAGAATATGGGATTGTCCCATAATTAAATCCCACAAGTGGAACGAAAAGTCTTTGAAAGAGAATCAAATATGTTAGACATGTTTTGATTCAGAACAAATCATTTTCGACTTCTTTACACACTAGAAAAACAACTCTCACACTTAATCGTTTTTTTCGAAACGTCATATAAGATATGGACTAAGAATTGTTCTAGAATACCTTTGAAGTTTTAAGGTTACTTACATTTTAAAATGTTTACAAAGTTCGAACCTTAAAAAAATTCCATTTGTTGTTTATCCTAACGAGAACAAAGCGTTTGTTTCTCAAATGAGAGTTTATCTTGAAAGAGATTAATTCTCACAAAGTGATATTATTTCTTCAACTTTAACGAGAACAAAATATTTGTTGCTCAAACGATAGTTTATCTCGAAAGAGAATACTTATCACTAAGGGATTTCATTTTTCAACGAGAACAAAATGTTTGTTGCTCAAACGAGAGTTTCTCTCGAAAGAGATTACCTCTCACAAAAGGAAAAAAATGGAATTTGGAATGTGAAGAAATTTTAGACAACAAATTTATGAACCAAAGATTGAGAATGTTCCACAAATGATCAAGGAACATTGGAACAAAACACAACTATTGTGTTGCTCCTTAAGAGAATACCATATACTTGATAAATATGGATTCCTCACTATCCGTACATGGAAACACTCTTCTTTTCGGATTAAGATAAAGACTAGGTCTTATCAGAAAGCAATGGTGAGCCCAAAATTCGAGAAATGGCTAAGAGCCATGAGATATGAGATGGAATCCATGTCTAAAACCAATTATAGACTTTGGTTACCTAAAAGGGTAAAACCTAAGAGGTATGGATGAGTTTTTCAAAAAAAGAAAAACCGACATGGATGATAAAAAATACAAAGGATGATTCGTCGCTAAAAGTTTTTGACAAACTTCATAGTATAGACTATGATAAAGCATCTTCCTTGTAGCTATGTTTAATCCATCTTAATCTCACTTGCAAGTAGTTATATATGATGATTATGGAATCAAATAAAGGAATGTCAAAACCACTTTCCTAAGGGAAAACTTGAACCAGATGTGTACATGACACATCCAGAAGGTTTTGTCACTCCAGTAAACACTTGGAAGGTATGTAAGCTACAAATGTCTATCCGTAGACTAAGGCAAGCTTCTCGAAGTTGGGATATTCGTTTCAGAAGATACAATCAAAAGGTTTGGTTTATCTAGAAACAAAGGGGAGTCTTGTTTTCAAAAGAGCTAGTGGGAGCATTGTTACTTTCCTAAGTATTGTATGTAGATGACATACTCATCAAAAGGAACTAAAGATCGCAATCCGTTTTGCGTTAATAAAAGATACTGCGAGTTAGCAACATGAGACAATATCTAACTCTACAACATAGGCTGAATGTATTACAGTCGACATAGCAATAAAGAAGGATGTTTGGATCTAAAGGGTTCACTTCTGAACTAAGGGTTGTTCCCAGCATATTAGATGATACATAACTCTGTTATGATGGAACCTTTGCGTAAGCAAATAAAACCCAGAACTCATCAATAAATCCAAACATATTCTAAAGTACTTACATCTTGGAGATGTGAAAGTATGCAACATACGCACAAAGTTGATAACTTTGTCAACTCTCTGACAAAGCTTTTCACACAACATAAGCATGTCAGTTACACTAAGCCATATCGTATTAGATACGAGAATGATTGGTCTTAGTGCTAGTGGGAGATTGTTGGAGTATGCCCAAAGACCAATCATATGATGATTGAATAGACATACTATTTTACTAGATTTATCAAGTAATGACATTGTCGTTATTATCATTTGGTATGTTTCTGTGCATCAAACTAACCATTGGATAATAATGTCTATACAATAATACGATTATTGTTAAATAGGATCCTTAGTCGAATATTATTACGGGTACAAACAATGATAATATATAAAGACTAATATGTGTTTGATGACAAGCGTTGTCATTGACATAGAGATGTCAAAACCAACACATAAGTATTTGTTAGAGAACAACATACTGGATTAACCCGCTATGAGCATGCTTCTTGGGTAATTATGTGATAGTCAAAACATTGCTTATGATAAACATATGTATAATCCTCAGACTTGAGATCAACATGATTTCAACATAAAGATTTACGTATTTTGACATAGTCAAACGTGTGTCGTAACTTACTACATTATAAAGACTGATGATTGGATACATGATGACCTATGTAGTGAAATATGGTTGATCAAGAAAGGATTTGTCCCTCCTACATAATGGGAGAAATATCTTCGGCCACTTGATTGAGTGAGATTAGAAAATGCATGGCCATGCTCGAATATTATGATATGAGATATCATAGAGATTCGTTTATCATAATCTACTCAAGACATCAAGAATACCTAGATGGACAACGCAAGTGTGACTAACCCATGACTTGTGTTCATCTAAGATATAAAGGACAAAATGATGAAATACATAAAGGAAGTTTATTCAGGAATTAGGAAAGTCAAACCATGACTTCATGCAACTTAGGTAGCAATGATGTATTGCTAGATGCCACTCATTGTTTGTAAAATTAGAACAGTTCTAATTTTGCTGCTAACATTGCATGAACCTACAAGGGTCACACCCTTCGAATGAAACGAACAGAAATTGGAAACCATACTTCCTATTTTAGGGAGGTTGCCGAAAAAACCCTATGGGATAGGGGAAATCGGAAACTCCCTTAAATATGAATAATATTGGATAAATATTGTATTTGTCAAATATTATTTAGAGTATGGAAAATATTTAGAGACTTAAATATTATAGAATAAGATTCTAGAAATTTAAATATATATTTGGAATTTATATAATGTATATTTAATTCCAAGTTTATGTAGAATTAGATTCCACATAATTAAAAATATATATTTAAATATATTTAAATCCAAGTAAAGATAGAATGAGATTCTATATAATAAAAATATATATTTGGATTAAATATAATGTATATTTAAATTCATGTTTTATGTAGAATAAGATTCTACATAATTAAATATATATTTCATTTAATATTATTAAATATAATGTATATTTAATATAAACCAATTTCAAGTAGAATTAGATTCTATGAATTTTGGTTGAACTTGGATTTAAGGAATTCAACTAGAATTAATTCTCTGAATACTATTTAAAGGGACAAGGGCTAGCAACCAAATCATCCCTCTTCCTCCTCTTGAAGATTTCGACAACACCCCTAGAGATTCCCCACTGGAATTCGACATATCCCAGAAAGCTCTCTGAGAAGTTGTTTGATATTTTTTGGTGTTCTACTTGCCCCTGGCAAATCCCTGATGGTTCCCTTGCTCGATTGCAAGTCCCGGTTGAACTCTTGGTCGATTTCAGACTCCCTCAGGAATCCCTGGAGGGATTTCGACTTCTCCCTAGAAGGTGTTCAAACCTGTTGAAATTTATCCCTAAGTGTTAGGGAGGCGGAAACTTTGTTCGTTTTTGTTGAATTCCGTAGAGGTCGTTGCGAACCTCTGACGATTCTGGTTTTACTTGATGTGGTTATTCCGACATACCGTCGGTTTTCCAGTTTGTAGAGTTTTAAAAGGTAACTCTTCATCTTTTCACCCCGGATTCGTTCCTGTACATGGATCCTGGCTGGATTACATCGGATTAATTTTTTCGCTGCGCCATGGGGCGTGGCGACGTGACCCAACAGGATGATGTCACCATTGCACAGAAAGCATGAGCGAAGATGAGGCAGAATTAGTAGACGACAGACCCTGATCGAGCCAAGCCATATGACAACTTCTACTGAGGGAAGCTGGTGAAGCCTTGCGGAGCAGAGCAGACCGATGTCGAGGTAGCAAAAGCCAAGCCGCAGCAGCATTTCGCCAGAGGGGAAAATGATCAAACTGGTAGAGATTTTAACACTGGATTTTTCTACACACATCGCGTGGCAACTAGAGCTCGAGAAGAGGAGTAAAACATGAAAGGAAGTATAAAGTTGGACTCTTGGACAAAAGTGTATATTGTAATAAATTAAAGAGATTTACTTCTTCAATAAAGTCTAGTCCAAGTCCAACTTAACTTCCTCTCCAAGAAGGATTTGTGCCTACACCTTCCCCTATATAAAGGCTTGTCGTAATGAAGAGAAGAGGAGAGGACATTGGATCGGAGAGAGAGAGAGAGAGAGATTGAGCTTAGGATTAGTTTCATTATGTTCTAAATTCTTTAGGGTTAGGATTAGTTTGTTTAGTAGTTGTGTGAAAACTCTTTGTACTTAGTTTTTGTTCTTAATGCAATAAAAGTTAAAGTTTGCTTATTCTGGCTTTAATTATTTGCATATTCTACTCGGGAGAGGGTTTGTGAGATCATCTATTTGTTCAATATCGGGAGAGTTAAGCTCACAAAAGGAATAAGTACGGTTTTCTCCCCTCGTGGTATTAACTAACTCGGCCTAGACTGCATCTGCCCATGAGCAAGGGATTCAGCCATTGCGGCCGCGACGGAGATTTAGATCACTTCCACGGCAGTAGTGCGTTGCTGCATTCAAGAACATAAACAAATTCAAGAGGATTCCACACTACGACACACTCTAATATGGCACATCTTCTCATCTTGATTTCTTCTTTATTTTATTTACTAGATTTTCTTAGTTTAGTTATTTTTACATTATATCAATTCACCCAATTAATTTGTGTTTTTACTTTATTTATTTTGCAGTGCGGAGGAGTAGAATCGAAGGTTGAATACCAATCCCTATAGAGACGATACTCATATACTTATCTATATATAACTTGCGTCGTGTATACTTGCACAAATTGCGGAGCACTATTTATACGCAACAACTTGCTTCGTGCATAACAATTATTTCAACAAGATTTAAGGAGGCATCGACGAATGTTTGAAGATCTAAAGGTAATGATCTTTTTATATACATGGATATTTCTTGACCAACTAATATATGGTGCCTCAAGACCAAGAAAAGATTTAATTATCTTTATTCACATCCAACAATCTTAAAATAGATATGCTTTATCCATATTGAATCTTCTTTAAGATTCTTTCAACTTATATCCATTCATAGACAAAAACACATATTTAAGTGCTCGATCTTTAGGTCGAGACAAAACCACATCTCGAGATTCTTTTTCTCAAAACCTTCCATTAAATACTTTGAAAGCTCTTCATGAGTTTCCTATTTGAAGCTCTTCAGGAGTGCTAATTATAGTATTTCCTCAATTAGTACCCACTAAGGCGATTATACCAAATGCGTCAAAATATGAATATTCAAGAGGACATATCTAAATAAATTTCCTCAGAAATTTCCAAATCTGTCATAGATAACTTTCCTATTATATGGATCCACAAAATGATTAGACGCATATATAATATTTCATAACTACCAATATAATTGCGTCCACCATAAAATAATTAGAAATCTTCATAAATCATAATTCAGTCGTATTTGCGGCTACTTATTTATGCCCCACTTGCATTAGTATGTAGGGACTAAAGTAAATAAACCAAAAAATATGAAGAACTTGACAGAAATTTACCCTTTTCTCTTAAAGTTTACGCATATGCAAAACACAACATAGGAAACTATTTTTTATCAAAACAGTGAAAAGCACTAACAAAATAAAAAAATAATCGATTGATACTGAAAGTAAAATACAACCAATCATGGTATACCCATCTCTGTTAATTCGCCCTTTGATTTGTGAGAAACCACAAATTCATCTTTACCCAATGCTTAAATACAATCGAAGACGCACCTCTCTTTGGTTCACCCTGGAATCGAATTCTTTACAATAATTTTTTTAGATTCGAACGACGAAGATCTTAGTTGATTAGAAGCTCGTGTTGATAACGTGTTGTGAATAAAATAACGAAGAACAACGAATAAGAATAAAATAACAAAGAGATGAGAGAAAGAGGGAGATTCATATTATTATCAAAACTAGACTTGTGTATAATGCCTTCATCTATTTATAGGCATAAGAAGTACATAATACATTAAAATCTAATTAAGGGAGATAATATTTGTATCGCCCTAGTTTTGGGCCTAGATGTTTTAGACATCTGATCGAACCGGTCGGAAATGGTTCGAATCTCGTCAGGTGATTTAGGGAAATCAAGGATCGAGAAAGGATAAAAATATGGTAAAAATTAATAGAATTCTATAAAATCATGTTTAAGAGGTTGGTCAAATCAATTTTACAAAGTTGACTTTGGAAGTGGTACATTTTGGGTAGTGACCAAAATGTAAAGTTTCAAAAGTGTGGAAAAATGTAATTTTAAAAGAGGAGCTAAAATCTTAGAATCTTTATGGAGCTTTATGGAAATTTAGCCTTTCCTTAATTTGACATGTGTTTAAAATGATTTTTAAACTAATTGATTTTAAAAGGCTTTTATTTATTTAATTAATTGGGTAGTTAATTAGTGAGATTTTAAACACGTAACTACCTTTCTCTTCTCATTTTCAGCCAAACACGATTCTAAATCATTTTCTCCAGATTTCTTTTCTTCCAAACACTCTTTTCTTGATTTCTTTTTCATTTAAAGGATTCTTTTTAATTTCTTCAAGATTTGTGAGGCTAAAACTTGTCATTCATTGAGGAAAGCAAGGATTAGAGGTAAATCTCGTTCTCAACCTCTAATCAAGTTTCTTTATTGAAATTCCTAAGATCTTTGGCTTCTAATTATTGTTTTTGGCTGAGTTTTCATTATAGTTTTGATTTTAGATCAAAATCTTGCAAAAATATGAGTAAAATCTTGATATTGGGATTGAATTTGATGAGCTCTGTTTTGGATTGGTTTTAATTGAGTTTTGAGTTGATTATGATATTGAATAAGGGTTTTGATAATATAGATCCCGAAATCCTTGAGATCTTTGAGTTTCTTGATGGTTTTAGTTAGGTTTTTTAGGTGAAATGATGAAGTTATGCTTGCTGGAGGTATAAGGATGGGTTTAGGTTGATTTTATATGTGTTTTGATGTTTATAAATGGTTGAAAGTGATGTATGTTGGCTGGGCTTGGTTTAGGAAGCAATCGAATGAATTTTCGGTTGTTTCGGATGGGTAAATTGGTGTAGTTTGAGTGAGCAATGAGTTTGTGTTTAGTTGCTGGTGTTGAAATGCATTTGGATCTCTGTTTTGGTGATAAAAAATAGGGGATCTTGATCCAGGAGCAAATGAGATGTTTTTGGAGGCTCTGGAAGGGTGATTTTCGTGTCGGCAAGCAAGGCTTCGCGTACCGGTGAGTGGAAATGAATTTTCCAGCTTTGTAACGCTTTGAGCGTGGTCTTGGGAGCTTAGTGTAAGTTTGAAACACTTAGCTAAGCTCAAGAGTAAGTGATTCGAAAGTCTCTCTCAAAATGTGCTATGTTTTTTTTATGGAAAATGCACTTGAGTTAAGTGTGCTTTTATTTATTGTTTTAAAGCATGTTTTGAGGATTGATAATGCTGGTGTTTAATGCCATGTTGTTGAGGATGCATTTGGTAGATGATCCTTGGATTTATGAAATGTATGCATTTGAGATTAAGCATGTTATTGCTTGTGAAAGTTGCATTGTGATTTATGCTTGTAAAACAGTGGAATAATGTTGATAAATGATTATCTTGGCAAGCGATGGAAAAGGTTTTTGGTTACTTTAATCAGATATAGTTAGCCGGCTATAGGATTGGGTGCACTGTGAATAAAGTCGCCTTGGATGTCGAGGGGTTGTGATTGTATCGTATACTCCATCCAAGTACCCTAACGATTGAGGCTAAGATCACAACGGTGGATGGTTAAATCCCGTGTGTGGATCTTGTGGTATGTGTCTCGTGCTCTCGTTAGTGGAATTATACAACTACCGAAGAGTGGTGTATAGGGGTTGTGATTGTACCGTTAAACTCCACCACGAGTGTTACAACGGTTGATGGCTTAATCCCGTGTGTGAGCCTTGTGTAGCCCGGTAGTGTGTATGAAGTGTGTGGAACAACGCTTGTAATCCGCGTATTCGATTGTGTCACTGTGTTGGTTTTGGTATGGATTGGGAATTGATCACTTGCGAGCCAATATAATGTTGTTGATAAATGATTTAAGCATGTGATGCTTGTGAATTATGCTAGAATGCATGTAATGCTTGGTTTAAGCATGAGCAAAAGTTTATTTGCTATTATTATAATGATGCTAAAAGCATGTGGGTTAAAAAGTGCATTGATGCTTTAAATAGGGTATGATTTAAGTAAAGGCATGAGATGACAAATGGTGATGTTATGGTTTTGTAAAATGCATTGATGAATGTTTGGTATTGGCGATCCTCACTAAGCTTTATGATTACGCTCATTTGTTTCATCTATGCAGAGAATTAGGCTTTTGAGGCAACAATAAGGCAAGTGGAATCCAAGCTCTTTTGACTAAACAAAGTATGTGGTTTTACCTTTGTGTAATAAGAGGCAATGGGTAGGATTTCTACTCTTAGTTTTTCTTGGTGATGTTAAACACCTTGAGCATGTCTGGTTCGTTGATTTAGTATTGTAAATGGCCTTAGGAGATTGGTTTAAGCTTGAATGTGGTTTTTAGCCTTTTTGTGGTTTTTGATGTGTATTCATGTTGTATGGTAGTTGTTGCATGTGTTGGAGTGGTTTCAGAGGTGGAAATTGTGTAAAACTAGCAATTTGGAGAATTGCAGGCCCAGGCGTTTCAGAACGCCCTTATCTGTTTCAGAATGGTGGCCTGTAATGGCCATGGGGTTCCGGAACGTGTAGGCTCGTTCTGGAACATTTCGCTACTGTAAACCACCGTATCGAAACGGGTCACTTGGGGTCTCGGAACGCACCCGCATATCGAAACGATCAACGTGGTTTCGAAATGATCGTTCCGATACATGGTCTTGTGTTCTGAAACACTAGACCGTTGGATGTTGATTCTGAAATGTCCCAGGTTTCTATTTCTTACATTTTGGTCCCTGAATGTTGTAAGCTTAATTGATTGAGTTTGGATGATCCGTTTGAGTTGAAAGTTATCATGCTGGTATGTTATATAATTAATTTTGGATTGGTAATTTTAAAATCTGATTAGTCTTTGTAAATCTGGAAATTTACAATTTGGTCCCTAAAAGACAAAAGCATACAACTGAACCCTTAATTGAACTCTGATCGCTGTGCTGCTTTCACCTAATCGCTTTATTAATCACATAGGATAATAATATGCATCTAGAGAAGATAAAAAGAAAAAAATGGGTCACTAATCGAGGTTGACTTTCACGAGTTGACTTCGGTTTTCCCTGTGTAAACTTCTTAGTTCGGGACAGGCGTCTAGGCCGGGCTAAGGGGGTTACATTTTTTGGTATCAGAGCCATGTTACGAAAGAATTGGGGATGATGGTAAGTGAATTGGTATGTTTTAGTGCATGATTGTTTGAAAAAGCATGTTTTGATTGAATGTTGGAGCTTATGCCATGCTTGATTGATGTAAATCATATGTGAGATAAATATGATTGTATGTTGAGAATGTGATAAAGATGTATGCTGATTTCGGATGGTGTAAAGCATGTTGATCATGAAATGTTGTTGTATGCTATGTTTATGCTTGAGGGAAATCGGGGTGCCCATTGCCTTATTACACCAGTTAAATGTTTTTGTGAACTTGGATCCTTGCTTGAGGCTGGCCTAAATCATGATTTGATTTGTTTTATTGTTATGTCTTGTTAAACTAGCACTATGGGTCCGATGAGAGAGCTTAGATCGAACACGGTAGTGCCTGCGGCTGAGCAGGGCGACCAGGGTAACTAAGGGGCCGATGTCCCTCCTGGTGGAAACTTACCTCCTCTGCCACCACCTAGAGGTGGGGAGCAGGAGCAACAAGGACACGCTGGTCCGAGTTTGGGTGATCTAACACCGTTGGTTCAGGTGATCACCGGAGCGTTTCAGGTTGTGGTAGCCGGAGCGCATGTTCAGGCCCTGCAGCTGGGCAGGTGGGTTTGCCTTTGGAGAGTATCAGGAGTCTAGGAGCCGTCGATTTCTTTAGTATTTCTCCTGAGGCGTCGGAAGCCTGGTTGACTAACACGATCCGTATCATGGATCAGATGGGATGTAATGGTGTGCGCAAGCTGGGATGCGTTGTTTCTTTGCTCCAGGGTGATGCATATAGTTGGTGGATGACTATCACCGCTGGTGTGGAACCCAATGAGGTTGATTGGGAGTTTTTTCGAGGCACTTTTAAGAGAAAGTATCTAGGTGTAAGATACTTGGATGAAAAGGAACGCGAATTTATGTCGCTGGTTCAGGGAAACCTATTTGTGACTGAGTACGAGGTCCAGTTCATACGTCTGAGCCAGTACACCCCTCAGTTGATGCCGAGTGAGAGGCATCATTGTGATCGTTTCCGGTATGGGCTGGTGCAGGAAGTCAAGACGTATATGTTGGCAACAATTACACAAATTTCGATGTTCTTGTATGTTGAGCGTAGGACATAGAGCAGAACTTGGGCCTGTCATCGCGTGGAGGTGGTTCTAGCTCTGGAAAGAGAGCAGCTGAGTCTAGTTCCGGTGGTGGACGGAACAAGAGAGGCCGAGATAGAAGATATCAGCCTGCTGCTAGGCGAGGTATTGTTGGACATGATGCACCGGTTCAGGGAGACAGGATGAGGGCGGATCAGAACACGTGTTGGACGTGTGGTTCTCAGGGTCATCTGCGGCAAGATTGTCCTCGTGCGGCTAGGGAGGTTCAAGCTCCTGTTGTGGTGATAGAGAATTCCTGCTGGAACTATTGTTCAGCAGATCACATGAAGAGGGGGTGTCCTATGTTGGCCGTTGGAGACCAGGGACGTGCACCTATTGTGGCTGCACCTCAGAGAGTCCGTGGGCGCGACCGAGGGAATTTCCAGAAGAGAGACGAGGGTCAGCGAGGCATTGCTCATGTTTTGGCAGTTTGGCCTGAGGGAGGCGGTTCTACGAGGGTCTATGCTCAGCACGAGAAGTGCAACAATACCGATGTCATCGCAGGTACCTTTGTTCTCCAGTCTTTATCATTGTTGGCTCTGATTGATTTTGGATCCACGCATTCTTATATCTTGAGTGAGCATGCGCATTTGCTTGATATACCTGTTGAGTTGCTTGAAGTAGGAATGCAAGTGACTAGTTCTTTTGGTGAGACTGTAGTCACTAGGAAGTTGTATCGGAGGTGTCCCTTGTCTGTCCAGGGTCATGTTTTCCTTGTGGATTTGATGGAGTTACCCTTTTCTGGTTTTGATGTAATCCTCGGTATGGATTAGTTGTCGGAGCATATAACAGTGGTGGACTTTGATGTTAAGCGAGTCACCTTAAAGATTGCCGATGAATATGAAGTGGTGGTAGTAGGCGAGAATGTGAAATTCTTGTCTAATGTGATTTCGGCTATGGAAGCAAGCTGTATGCTGCGGTTGGGCTATGAGGCATATCTTGCCTATGTGATGAATCCTTGTACAAAGGACATACGTGTATAGGACATTAGAACCGTTTGCGATTTTCCGGGTGTCTTTCCGGATGATTTGTCGGAGTTGTCGCCAAACAGAGAAGTTAAGTTTGGTATAGAGTTGTATGAGAATACAACTCCGGTGTCCATTGCTCCTTATCGCATGGTGTAACCCACTTAGCCCGGCCTAGACGGTTGACCCGAACCACGGAGATTACACGGGGAAAACCAAAGTCAACCCGAAAGTCAACCTTGATTAACTACCTTTTTTTCTTTTTAACCTTGTCTAAATGCATATTAACCCTAGGCGTACTCTTGAGATAAGCATATTCAAAGATCACAGCAATCGGAAAACAATAAGGGACTCAATTGCACAACATAGGAATTTAGGGACCAAATTGTAAATTCTGGAAATTAAGAGAACTTTACTAATTTTTAAGATACCATTATGAAATTAGTTAGGTTATAAGCTTCTTAGTCAAATTTCACCTTAAACGGACATCTCGAACTCAAGCAATTGCACATACAAAAATCAGGACTAAAACGTAAAGCTTGCAAACCTCAAAACCATTCAAATCAGTGCCCAACGGTCGAGTGTTTCGAAACGGAAATTGACCGTTCAGAAACACGGCTTGGCAGTAGCCAAAGTGTTTCGAAACACCTCTGCCCGTTTCAAAACGCCCAGGCCAATTCATGCACCTGTTTCAAAACAGGCAAGGGTGTTTCGATACACCCTGCCCATAAACAGCAGAAAAACCTGATTTTACACACTTTCGACCCATCGAACACATTCATATGACCTCCTTATCATGCCAACAAGTCATCAATCACTAAAGTAACATATTTGCATCATCTAAACTCAATCATGGCATCGATTAGGAAAACCACAAGTCTATAGGCATGCATCCTAAAATTGGAAATCAAGCTATCATCAAATCTTCAAAACAAATACCAAATGGCCATTTACATACTCCAAATATCATATGCATCAAACCAATTTAGGGAGTCCAAAACACCTCCCAAAAACACAATCTAGGTTCCCATTGCCAATTACCAAAAGCTAATAGTGTTGTAAAAATAGTCACCATACAAGAGCTTAGACTTTCACTTGGATCCTTGACCTCCTTGCTGCCCTTAAAGCACTTCAATTCTCATCAAAACACCTAAACTCGCTGCTCTCATCAAAACTCACATTTCGGCTACCAAACACAACCGAAATCACATCCAAACACCTCTACAACATTACCAATCTAAGATCCAACACTTCCAATCATTCTTAGACATCAATTAAAATCCAAAAAGAGCCTAATCACGTCCTTATACCTCCAACTATAGTAGAACATCAAAATCACCCCAAAAACCACCATTTTCACAAGTAAAAACTTAGGAAAATCAACCTATTCGGGATTGCATTGATTAAACCTCCATTTATCATCATTTAAACATCCAAAATACATCAAAAAGACATCTCAAAACAAAGCCCAATCATCTATTACGAATTTCTTCAAAATTAAATCCAAATCTTGCATTTTAATCCAAAATCAAGAACACAACATTAAAACCTTTAATAAAACTCAATTTAAGGATTGAGAACTTGGAAATTTCAGTAAAGAACTGAGTATTTAGAGGAGAAGGATGTTCATACCTCTAAATGTGGATTTCTCCTTGTTTAGAGCCAAAATCCTTAAAAATTCAATAAGCAAATGATGAGGATTTGGTGTAGAAATGATTAGGAATCATTTAGAAATTGAAATCTCAACTTTAGGTGTGAAAATCAAAGGAAAAGTTGCTGTGGAAATGTGTTTGGCTGAGGGAATTTTGAGAGAAAATGAAATTGGGAAAATTTTGGCAAAAGTTAGTTATGAAACCAAAATGTGACTTTTCCCTATTTTCTTTTTATTAATTAACATTAAATGAGTCTTTAAAATTTAAGAAAAATCTGGAGAAATCCTCCCTTGGGTAAGTTAGCTCCTTAAATATTAAAAGTTTCAATCCTTTTAAAACAGTCACGAACTTTTCAAAATTTACATTTTAGTCACTAACTTGAAATGTCATATTTCCAAACCTCATTTTGTAAAATCTATTTCACCACCCTCTTATATATAATAAAAGAGGATTTTTAGATATTTTTCCATATTTTTAATGCATCCCGAACTAGGCTTTCCCTAAAAACCACCTTTTATATTCGAACCAAAATTTAAACCGGTCCGGTTCAGACCCTAAACTTCCAAGCCCTAAATTGGGGTGTTACGCATGGCACCAAAAGAGCTAAAAGAGTTGAAAACGCAACTTCAGGAGTTCCTGGACTGAGGGTTCATCCGGCCGAGTGTATCACCTTGGGGTGCACCGGTGTTGTTTGTAAAGAAGAAAGATGGGACGATGCAGATGTGCATAGATTATTGGCAACTGAACAAGTTGACGATTAAAAACAAGTATCCTTTGCCAAGGATTGATGATCTCTTGGATCAGTTTCGAGGAGCCTCGGTGTTTTCCAAGATAGATCTGAGGTCAGGGTATTACCAGTTGAAGGTGAAGGATGTGGACGTACCTAAGATGGCTTTTCGGACATGGTACGTGGATTACATGTTCTTAGTGATGTCATTTGGTTTGACCAACGTACCTGCTGCTTTCATGGACATGATGAATCGTGTGTTCCATGAGTTCTTGGATCAGTTTGTGGTGGTGTTTATTGATGATATCCTTGTGTATTCTCGCACCGAGAAGGATCATGATAGACACTTGAGGATCGTTTTGCAAGCGTTGTTGGAGAACCAGTTGTATGCCAAGATAAGTAAGTGTGAGTTTTTGGCTTAAGGAAGTGGTCTTCCTTGGGCATGTTGTATCAGCTGAGGGTATTCGTGCTGATCCGCATAAAGTAGAGGTTGTGATGAGTTGGAAGGTGCCTAAGTCAGTGACTGGGGTACGAAGTTTTCTTGGGTTAGCTGGGTATTACCGTAGGTTTGTCGAGGGTTTCTCGAAGATTGCTGCACCTTTGACCAAGTTGTTGCAGAAGAATGTTCGCTTTGAGTGGACTGACGCGAGGCAGCAAGCTTTTGAGAAGCTGAAGGAAGCTTTGACGCAAGCTCATGTTCTGATTCAACCTGAGTCGGGTAAGGAGTTTGTGGTCTATAGTGATGCGTCCATCGTTGGTTTGGGCTGTGTGTTGATGCAGGAGGGTAAGGTAGTAGCCTATGCATCTAGGCAGTTGAAGGTGCATGAGCGTAACTACCCTACTCACGATCTTGAGTTTGCAGTTGTTGTGTTTTCTTTGAAGATATGAAGGCATTATCTGTATGGCAAGAAATGTGTGGTGTTCACGGATCATAAGAGCTTAAAGTATCTTATGTCTCAGAAGGAGTTGAATCTTAGGCAACGTCGATGGGTGGAGTTGCTTAAGGATTATGATTTGTCGATAGAGTATCACCCGGGAAAGGCCAATGTTGTGGCCGATGCTTTGAGCAAGAAAGTGGCTGTGGAGTTGAGGGCGATGTTTGCTCGCTTGAGCATATCGCGAGATGGTGGTCTTGTTGCTGAATTACAGGTGAAACAATCTATGATTCAGTTGATTAAGGATAAGCAGTTGCTTGATGATTCTCTTGTCCCTCATGTTCAGGACATTGCGGAGGGTAAGCCTTCAGATTTCAGTTTTAATGATGATGGTGTTCTATGTTTTGGGAGTCGAATAGTGGTGCCAGATGATGTTGAGTTGAGGCGCACTATTCTGATTGAAGCTCATAGTAGTCCCTTTGATATGCACCATGCTGGTACAAAGATGTATCGTGATTTGAAAGATGAGTACTACTGAGTGGGGTTGAAAAAGGATGTGGCTGAGTTCGTTGGTAAGTGCATGGTGTGTCAGCGAGTAAAAGCTGAACATCAGGTACCTTCGGGGTTGTTGCAACCTTTGAGAATCCTAGAGTGGAAGTGGGAAAGGATTACCATGGATTTCGTGTCTGGTTTGTCGTTGTCACCGTCAAAGAAGAATTCAGTTTGGGTGGTTGTTGATCGCCTTACGAAGTGTGCACATTTCTTGCCTGTGCATACTACGTACACCTTGGATAAGCTGGCAGAGCTGTATATTGCTGAGATTGTGCGGTTGCACGGGGTGCCAAAGTCCATAGTGTTTGAAAGGGATCCGAGCTTTACGTCGCGGTTCTGGGAATGTTTGCATCAAGCCTTGGGTGCACGGTTGAATTTCAGTACTTCCTATCATCCTTAGACGGATGGACTGTCGGAACGTGTGATCCAGGTGCTTGAGGACATGTTGAGATGTTGCGTTATATATTTCCAGGGTTCTTGGGAGAAGCACTTGTCGTTAGTTGAGTTTGCTTACGACAATAGTTATCAGGCAAGTATTCAAATGGCTCCATACGAGGCTTTGTATGGGAGGAACTGTAGGACCCCTCTTTGTTGGGCAGAAGCTGGGCAAAAGTTGATTTCGATGCTGGCTATGTTGAAAGGAACCACCGAGAAGGTGAAGCTCATCTGTGAGCGTTTGAAGGCAGCATCGGATCGGCAAAAGTCTTACGAGGATTTGAAGCGTAAAGAAATCAAGTTCGCGGTTGGCGAACGTGTGTTCTTGAAGGTATCACCTTGGAAGAAGGTGATGAGATTTGGGCATAAGGGTAAGCTTAGCCCGAGGTTTATTGGACCATATGAGGTTGTGGAGCGTATTTTTCATGTGGCATATCGGTTGAGGTTGCCTTTTGAGTTGGAAAAGATACATGATGTGTTCAACGTCTCGATGTTGCGGAGGTACAGATCAGATTCGTCGCATGTGATGCCCGTTGAGGAGATAAAGTTGAATCCGGATCTGTCTTATGATGAGGAACCAGTGAGGATTCTACATGTGAGCACTAAAGCTCTTCGTGGAAAAACGATAGAGCTTGTGAAGGTGTTGTGGCGACACCGAGGAGTTGAGGAGGCCACTTGGGAAAGCAAGGCGGACATGCTGAAGCAGTTTCCGCACCTTTTTCCTTCAGGTAAAATTTTGAGGACGAAATTTCCTAAGAGGGGGAGAGTTGTAACACCCTAGTTTTGGGCCTAGATGTTTTAGACATCGGATCGGACCGGTCGGAAACAATTCGAATCACGTTAGGTGATTTAGGGAAATCAAGGATCGGAAAAGGATAAAAATATGGTAAAAATTGCTAAAATCCTCTAAAATCTTGTTTAAGAGGTTGGTCAAATCAATTTTACAAAGTTGACATTGGAAGTGGTACATTTTGGGTAGTGACCAAAACGTAAAGTTTCAAAACTGTAGAAAAATGTAATTTTAAAAGAGGAGCCAAAATCTTAGAATCTTTAGGGAGATTTATGGCATATACAGGAGCACATGTTATGAGAGATAAGGAAGTATACACTTTAGGGGATGCATCCAAGTGCACTAATCTTTTCTCTCTTTACTTTATTTTTATTTTTATTAAGTTCAATTTTTTTAGAATAATTTTTTTATCGCATTCTTATTTAGAATAATTTTTGTTCGTTTCTTTTTTTAGGAAGGAGATCAAGAAAGAAAGAAAGGAGGAAACAATGGTTTGGAGAAGTGACCGTTATCTGCGCGGCATTTGACGCCCAATGCGATGCGAGAGCCGCAACGGCTAATTACCCAACGGGCATAATTGCAACGGATAGAAATGGCTAGTAACGGCCGCGACCGCCAATTGCACTCTAACGGCACAATGTGCCGAAACTCTATAAAAGGGCCACTATTGTCCTTTGTTTTTCACTTCCTACTTTCTTTCACTTTCTTGAATCTCATACCTATTCACGCTCAATTCTGCTTTCAATTCATTTTACTCTCTTTCAAATTCTCTCACCGCTCGTATAAAATTTAGATGGCAACCAAAGGAGCATCTTCCAGCGCTGCCACGACAACAGCCTATACTAGCTTCGCACCGATATCGGTGGAAAAAAGGTTCAATACGCACTACATCTCACGGCAGGTGTAGGAAGAGCAAGGGTTGCATGCCTCAAGTGAAAAAAATTCTGGCATCGAGAAGTTCCTTTTCAACACGATCATACACCGGAAGTGGCAAGATTTTTTCCTCCATCCGGCACAGGCCAATCTCACGATAGTCTGAGAGTTCTATGCTCATAGGCCAAGTGCCGACGCACTGTTCATGCATCTAAAGGGAAAAGCCATCAACATCGAAGCCGACACCATCAACAGGTTCTACGGCCTGCACATTGAAAGAGATGAGCATGACGAGGTTTTAGAGGCCCTAACAGAATATGATTTCCTGCACATTAAGGAGGAGCTTTGCTTAGCCGGCACACCATGGGAGTCCGAATCACACAGAGGCTCAGTGCAGCGGTGATATCTACGGCCATAAGCTAAAATGTGGAACAAGTTCATCCGCCACCGCCTTCTACCGACTTCCCATAGCACGACCGTTGATCGGCCCACGCTTGCTCATATCCATTATATTATGAAAAATTGTAAAATTAATATAGATAATTTAATTGTGCATGAAATCTACAAATGCACAGTGAAGGAGAAGGGGCTGCTCTATTTCCCATCACTCATCACCGGCCTCTACACGGAGAATGAAGTCTCGTTCGACAGAACCGACAAACTCACAAAAGAAAGACAAGGATGAGACAAGGTGACCTGCCATAGAATAATGAAGATCTCAGGCGTCGAACCTCTACATGTCACACCAATGCAAAGTATTGTCGGGGAAACAACCTCAGCATCTGTCCCGGTGACACCTCAGACGCATGCCCCTGGCGCCGCAGACCTCTAGTAGATTTTGAACAAGCTGGAGGCAATGGACCAACGCCAGCAGATGTTCGTGGTGTATACCAAGGACTTCTATATTGCAACAACTCAGTAGATCCAAAAGAGGTTCCCTGACTCGACGGTCTAATTCCCCATCTTCCCTGTTGTCGTCCTCTCTACCGTCGCCGCAGCCAGCACAGAACCCAAGAGAACCCTGCCTCTACTACTGCCATGCACCACCAGTCCCAGCCCGCCATAGCCTCTGATACACTTTCTGCCGCAGCAAGGAGAGGCAAGCGCAAGGCTGGCTTAGACACACCGGTCGAATCCATACCCCACACCACCTCAGATAGTGTCTACTCTGTTAGTCGGGTGTTTGACTTGATCAACCGCAAGGGACTGAACATGGACAATGTCGACCTTAATTCCCTTGAAGAGGTACATGGCCCAGCAGCAAAGCGCACCCCACCATCACGTGTCCAACCACCCCGAGAGTCCAAACGAATCAAGCGAGCAGCTTTTAAGCCAACGGAGGGCTAATTTTGCAGTCTGACAGTGACAAGGAGTATGATTCTGCCACCTCTAAATCCATTTAAATTCCTCTTCATTTTTTTGCTGCTTATTTGATTATGCCCTCATATTTTGTGATTTAATTTTTTCTATCTTATGTATGAAATGTAAGCATTGAGGGCAATGATTGGTTCGAGTTTGGGGGTGTAGGTTGAGAGGCCGAGGCAATGAAATGTCGCGGTAGTATAATCTAATTGTCGTCCAGTTTTTGTTCTTTTACTTGTCAAAGTTTTTCTTGCATTACCTTAACCGAATTATGCTTGTGCATCGGTAGTACTTTCTATCAATTGCCTTAGTTTAGTTTTAATTAAATCTTCTTTCTTGGCCATGGAACTCTCCCTTCTTACCATTGTTTAGAACTATTAGAGCCTTTATTTTTAGGATGCTTAAAGGAAGATAACTTAGGATCACACTATGAGATTAAAACTTAAACACCTTTGTGACTTGCATGATTTAAGGAATTCTAGTACAATTAGGACATAGACTAGCTTAGAAAGAAAATTGGGTAAAAGTTAGAGGTGCCCACCACTAGCTCTAGCTCAAGGAAGCCCTAGAGGTGCCCGAACCTGGCTCTAGGCTAATCACTAGAGGTGCCAAAACTGGCTCTAGTAGGTTAGGTTACTTTAAAAAAAACCAAGTTAAGTAGTTTAATGCTTAAGTGTTTACTTAGAATCCTTGTAATCATCTTGTTCACAATACATGCATACACTCACAAATCTTATAGTTTGATTCCAAGGAATTCTTATGGCATCCAAAGACTTAAGGACCAAAGCATTCTTTGCCATGGTTTGAAGAGAGAAGGAAAAATAAGACCAAGGAGACGGATTATAAAAACTAAGGTTTGGCTTTGAGGACAAGAAATAATTCGAGTTTGAGGGTGTGATAAGTACCCAAAAGTCCAATATTTTGACCCCTTATCATGGCAATTATCACTCAACCTACACCCATTTGAGCTGGATTATGGCCTTTCATGCATAGATTTCATCATTTATGCCTTTGAACCTTATATTCTGTTTATTCTATGAAAAAGGTAATATTTAATGCATGATTGGTATTCTTGCAGGATGACCACTGCTGAAGTAGGATGATGTCACCATAGCACATAAAGCATGAGGGAAGATGAGGCAAAATTAGTAGACGACAGACCCTGATCGAGCCAAGCCATATGACAGCTTCTACTGAGGGAAGCTGGTGAAGCCTTGCGGAGCAGAGCAAACCGATGTCGAGGCAGCAAAAGCCAGGTCGCAACAGCATTTCGCCAGAGGGAAAAATGATCAAAGTGGTAGCTGACATGTAGAGCTTTTAACGCTGGATTTTTCTACACACATCGCGTGGAAACTGGAGCTCGAGAAGAGGAGGAAAACATGGAAGGAAGTATAAAGTTGGACTCTTGGACAAAAGTGTATATTGTAATAAATTAGAGATTTACTTCTTCAATAAAGTCTAGTCCAAGTCCAACTTAACTTCCTCTCCAAGAAGGATTTGTGCCTACACATTCCCCTATATAAAGGCTTGTCGTAATGAAGAGAAGAGGAAAGGACATTGGATCGGAGAGAGAGAGAGAGAGATTGAGCTTAGGATTAGTTTCATTATATTCTAAATTCTTTAGGGTTAGGATTAGTTTGTTTAGTAGTTGTGTAAAAACTCTTTGTACTTAGTTTTTGTTCTTAATGCAATAAAAGTTAAGGTTTGCTTATTCTGGCTTTAATTATTTGCATATTCTACTCGGGAGAGGGTTTGTGAGATCATCTATTTGTTCAATATCGGGAGAGTTGAGCTCACGAAAGGAATAAGTACGGTTTTGTCCCCTCGTGGTGTTAACTAACTCGGCCTAGACTGCATCTGCTCATGAGCAAGGGATTTAGCCATTGCGGCCGCGACGGGGATTTAGATCACTGCCACGGCAGTAGTGCGTTGCTGCATTCAAGAACAGAAACAAATTCAAGAGGATTCCACACTACGACACACTCTAATCCGACCCATCTTCTCATCTTGATTTCTTCTTTATTTTATTTACTAGATTTTCTTAGTTTAGTTATTTTACATTATATCAATTCACCCAATTAATTTGTGTTTTTACTTTATTTATTTTGTAGTGCAAGGGAGTAGAACCGAAGGTTGAGTACCAATCCCTGTGGAGACGATAATCATATACTTATCTCTATATTACTTGTGTCATGTATACTTGCACAAATTGCGGAGCACTATTTATATGCAACAACTTGCTTCATGCATAACAATTATTTCAACAAGATTTGAGGAGGCATCGACGAATGTTTGAAGATCTAAAGGTAATGATCTTTGTATATACATGGATATTTCTTGACCAACTAATATATGGTGCCTCAAGACCAAGAAAAGATTTAATTATCTTTATTCACATCCAACAATCTTACAATAGATATGTTTTATCCATATTGAGTCTTCTTGAAGATTCTTTCAATTTATATCCATTCATAAGCAAAAACACATATTTAAGTGCTCGATCTTTAGGTCGAGACAAAACCACATCTCGAGATTCTTTTTCTCAAATACTTCCTTTAAATACTTTGAAAGCTCTTCATGAGTTTGCTATTTGAAGCTCTTCAGGAGTGCTAATGATATAATAAATCTTGATCCAAACTCATTTATAAAATACATAAGGAAATATGATCATTCTTATAGTATTTCCTCAATTAGTTCCCACTAAGGCAATTATACCAAATGCGCCAAAATATGAATATTCAAGAGGACATGTCTAAATAAATTTCCTCATAAATTTCCAAATCTGTCACAGATTCCTATTATATGGATCCACAAAATGATTAGACGCATATATAATATTTCATAACTGCCAATATAACTGCATACACCATAAAGTAATTAGAAATCTTCATAAATCATAATTCAGTCATATTTGCGACTACTTATTTATGCCCCACTTGCACTAGTATGTAGGGACTAAAGTATATAAACCAAAAAATATGAAGAACTTGACAGAAATTTACCCTTTTCTCTTAAAGTTTACGCATATGCAAAACACAACATAGGAAACTATTTTTTTATCGAAACAATGAAAAGCACTAACAAAATAAAAAAAATAATCGATTGATTCTGAAATTAAAATACAACCAATCATGGTATACCCATCTCTGTTAATTCGCCCTTTGATTTGTGAGAAACCACAAATTCATATTTACCCAATGTTTAAATACAATCGAAGACGCCTCTCTTTGGTTCACCCTGGAATCGAATTCTTTACAATAATTTTTTAAGATTCGAACGACAAAGATCTCAGTTGATTAGAATCTCGTGCTGATAACGTGTTGTGAATAAAATAACGAAGAACAACGAATAAGAATAAAATAACAAAGGGAAGAGAGAAAGAGGGAGATTTGTTTTATTATCAAAACTAGACTTGTGTATAATGCCTTCATCTATTTATAGGCATAAGAAGTACATAATACATTAAACTCTAATTAATGGAGATGATATTTGTATCGCCCTGGTTTTGGGCCTAGATGTTTTAGACATCTGATCGGACCGGTCGGAAACGGTTCGAATCTCGTCGGGTGATTTAGGGAAATCGAGGATCGGGAAAGGATAAAAATATGGTAAAAATTGATAGAATTCTCTAAAATCATGTTTAAGAGGTTGGTCAAATCAATTTTACAAAGTTGACTTTGGAAGTGGTACATTTTGGGTAGTGACCAAAATGTAAAGTTTCAAAATTGTGGAAAAATGTAATTTTAAAAGAGGAGCCAAAAGCTTAGAAACTTTATGGAGCTTTATGGCAATTTAGCCTTTCCTTAATTTGACATGTGTTTAAAATGATTTTTAAACTAATTGATTTTAAAAGGCTTTTATTTATTTAATTAATTGGGTAGTTAATTAGTGAGATTTTAAACACCTAACTACCTTTCTCTTCTAATTTTCAGCCAAACACGATTCTAAATCATTTTCTCCAGATTTCTTTTCTTCCAAACACTCTTTTCTTGATTTCTCTTTCATTTCAAAGGATTCTTTTTAATTTCTTCAAGATTTGTGAAGCTAAAACCTGTCATTCATTGAGAAAAACAAGGATTAGAGATAAATCATGTTCTCAACCTCTAATCAAGGTTCTTTATTGAAATCCTCAAGATCTTTGGCTTCTAATTATTGTTTTTGGCTGAGTTTTCATTATAGTTTTGATTTGAGATCAAAATCTTGCAAAAATATGAGTAAAATCTTGATTTTGGGATTGAAATTGATGAGCTCTGTTTTGGATTGGTTTTAATTGAGTTTTGAGTTGATTATTATGTTGAAAAAGGGTTTTGATAATATAGATCCCGAAATCCTTGAGATCCTTGAGTTTCTTGATGGTTTTAGTTGGGTTTTTGAGGTGAAATGATGAAGTTATGCTTGCTGGAGGTATAAGGATGGGTTTAGGTTGATTTTATATGTGTTTTGATGTTTATAAATGGTTGAAAGTGATGTATGTTGGCTGGGCTTGGTTTAGGAAGCAATCGATTGAATGTTCGATTGTTTCGGATGGGTAAATTGGTGTAGTTTGAGTGAGCAATAAGTTTGTGTTTAGTTGCTGGTGTTGAAATGCATTTTAATGCATTTAGATCTCTGTTTTGGTTATCAAAAACAGGGGATCTTGATCCGGGAGCAAACGAGTCATTTTTAGAGGCTCCGAAAGGGTGATTTTCGTGTCGGCGAGCAAGGCTTCGCGTATCAGTGAGTGGAAATGGATTTTCCAGCTTTGTAACGCTTTGAGCGTGGTCTTGGGAGCTTAGTGTAAGTTTGAAACACTTAGCTAAGCTCAAGAGTAAGTGATTCGAAAGTCTCTCTCGGAATGTGCTATGTTTTTGTTGGAAAATGCACTTGAGTTAAGTGTGCTTTTATTTATTATTTTAAAGCATGTTTTGAGGATTGATAATGCTGGTGTTTAATGCCATGTTGTTAAGGATGCATTTGGTAGATGATCCTTGGATTTTATGAAATGTATGCATTTGAGATTAAGCATGTTATTGCTTGTGAAAGTTGCATTGTGATTTATGCTTGTAAAACAGTGGAATAATGTTGATAAATGATTATATTGGCAAGTGATGGAAAAGGTTTTTGGTTACTTTAATCGGATATAGTTAGTCGGCTATAGGATTGGGTGCACCATGAATAAAGTCGCCTTGGATGTCAAGGGTTTGTGATTGTATCCTATACTCCATCCAAGTACCCTAACGATTGAGGCTAAGATTACAACGGTGGATGGTTAAATCTCGTGTGTGGATCTTGTGGTATGTGTCTCGTGCTCTCGTTAGTGGAATTATACAACTACCGATGAGTGGTGTTGAGGGGTTGTAATTGTACCATTAAACTCCACCACGGGTGTCACAACAGTTGATGGCTTAATCCCGTGTGTGAGCCTTGTGTAGTCCGTTAGTGTGTATGAAGTGTGTGGAACAACGCTTGTAATCTGCGTATTCGATTGTGTCATTGTGTTAGTTTTGGTATGGATTGGGAATTGATCACTTGCGAGCCAATATAATGTTGTTGATAAATGATTTAAGCATGTGATGCTTGTGAATTATGCTAGAATGCATGTAATGCTTGGTTTAAGCATGAGAAAAAGTTTATTTGCTGTTATTATAATGATGCTAAGAGCATGTGGGTTAAAAAGTGCATTGATGCTTTTAAAAAGGGTATGATTTAAGTAAAGGCATGAGATGACAAATGGTGATGTTATGGTTTTGTAAAATGCATTGATGAATGTTTGGTTTTGGCAATCCTCACTAAGCTTTATGCTTACGCTCATTTGTTTCATCTATGCAGAGAATTAGGCTTTTGAGAAAAAGTTTATTTGCTGTTATTATAATGATGCTAAGAGCATGTGGGTTAAAAAGTGCATTGATGCTTTAAAAAGGGTATGATTTAAGTAAAGGCATGAGATGACAAATGGTGATGTTATGGTTTTGTAAAATGCATTGATGAATGTTTGGTTTTGGCAATCCTCACTAAGCTTTATGCTTACGCTCATTTGTTTCATCTATGCAGAGAATTAGGCTTTTGAGGTAGCAATAAGGCAAGTGGTTTTACCTTGGTGTAATAAGAGGCAATGGGTGGGATTTCTACTCTTAGTTTTGCTTGGTGATGTTAAACACCTTGAGCATGTTTGGTTCGTTGATTTATTATTGTAAATGGCCTTAGGAGATTGGTTTAAGATTGAATGTGGTTTTTAGCCTTTTGTGGTTTTGTTAACTAGGAAGTATGCCTATAGTCTTATAGTATGCTTGATTGATGCCATCGTCTAGTTCGCGTTACGTATGGATGGTCTTTGATGTGTATTCATGTTGTATGGTATGTAACCCCCTCGACCCGGCCTAGCCACCAGACCGTATCGAGTGGATTACATGGGACTAATCGAAGAAAGACCCGAAGATTTCCCTCCGATTAGCAACCCAAGACGCGTTGCTTAAAATCTTTTCTAGATGCTCAAAGTTAAACTTAAGTTATCGAACACACAGCGGAAGACAGAACAACAGATAAGCATCGATTCGAACCAAAAAGGGCAACTAGGGACCAAAATGCAAAACTAGCATAATATGAGGACTTAAAATGCAATTAAGGTGACCTCTGAGAAATTTTGTTCATTTCATGCTTCCATGATGAAAAACAACATTAAACATGCACACAATCAACCATAATTGAAACTGCATAAACTAGGACCAAAACGCAAGAAAAATAACTTCAAAGATGCCTTTAACTAACTCCAACGACCCCCGTTTCGAAACTGGTATCGGAACGGTGCTTCACAGTAGCTAAAACGTTTCGAAATGGCTTAAGACTGTTCCGGCCCTGCTTAGCCCGTTTCTGTACCCGTTCCGAAATGCCAAGGCAAAATTTAAAGGTAATTAAGGGTTGTTCCGAAATGGTCAAGCCCGTTCCGAAACACCCTGCTGCATAAACAGCAAAATAGCAGTTTTAAGCATCTTTAAGGTATTCTACTTGGTTCTAATCACCACATACAACAGATAAACAGCAAGATCAACATATACACACTAACATCAACCATAAAATATGCTTAAGATCCAGAGGAACACAAACATGCTTTACATACATATATAAAGAAGGCTTCAAGATCCAACATAGGAGGGACAAGGTCCAAAACCAAGATCACAAGACAAAAAGCAAGAACAAACCATCCAAAACTATCAACATGTCCTCAAACAAAGAGTTTACAAACACTCGGAGGACATAAACAAAGTTCACCATCATTGCCACACACACTATTATCTAAGCAAAGGCATACTTGAGCTAAGAGCGGAGACTTGGATCACCTCCCTTGCACCGTTGCTTTCCAAAGGTTCTACGGATCTGCATTGTTAGAAAAAGAGAGCGTAAGCTATAAAGCTTAGTGAGCGGAGCTCAAAACCAACTACAACAATGCAGTTTTTAAAACAACCATCATTTAGGAAATCAAAACCGTTTCTTGAAATCCCTTTTCACAAACCATTTCCATAATGAAACCATAAGCGATTGAGAATATCGGCATCATTGACACGTTGCTCGGATAAGCGGACACCTTGATGGCACAACCCCCATCAAGTCACATGGTGATACAGCCTTCACCACAAACACACTTCGGTCGGGATGCCACAACCCGCATTGCCCGTTGGTGATAGCACAACCCCTACCACTTGCATCACAATAGCACAACCCCTATTGTGAAACCGAAGGATATCTCACGCGCGGATTTTATAATTATAATGCACTTCACATCCTATTGATCGATCAATCTATCCGATATAACCTATGTGTCAATATACTCACCGCAACATCATAAACCATTGATTTTCACCGGGGATAACCACCTCCCCAAAACACATCCCAAAAACAATGATCACAAGCTCAAGGATAGCATGAGCTCAACCAATATCCAAAACACAACATGGCATTCATATGGGACAACAACAACATGCATTTAGTGCATAACAACAGCAGAGGAAACATCATTTAAAAATGATATGCACATGATCCAAAACATGATCAAAATAAGAAGGTGAAAAGCCGAAACAAAACCAAATATTACCCTTGAGCTTGGATTGGCCTAATGGCTCAACCCAAATCCTTAAAACATCTCTTCAACCTTGATAAAATAGTAAAAATCATTTCCACTCACCAGAAATTACCACAACAAGCCGAAACCCCTTTTCTAGCTTTCCGGTCCGCCCACAAATGCGTTCAACAAATCCGGATCTTCAATCATTGCCTCTAACCAACCCAAAACAGAGGAATTAGTGATATTTACAACACATGAATTTGCTGAAAGCAGAGATTTCAACAACTCAACCAAAACACCTATCGAATAAATCTGATACAAGTCGTAACCAACAAAAAGACCCAATTCGGATAGTCTCCCGCAAAGCCCATCATTAAATAACATCAAAACACATAGATAAACATCTAAAAATATCATCCAATCATCATATCAACACCAGCTATTGATTCACTTCAAATTCCATCCAAAAACCCACTTTTTCGTACTTCAAAAATCAACACTCAACCCCATTTCGGGATTCTTGCCATTCTCCCATCATCTCAACACAATAATCACATCAAAACTAAGGTAACAACATCAACAAACCCAACATTAAGAGATCTTACCCAAAAATCTTACCAAAAGCTCATTTTCATCAATTTTAGCCAATTTACATTAAGATTAAGACAAGAGATTAAAACCTTGGTATTTAAAAGAATCAAAGCATGTGAATTTTATTAAAGAACCTTACATTAGAGGAGAATCACGTTGCTCACCCCCAATGCTAGCTATTACCCCTTGTTTGGCAAAAATCCTTGAAGAAAACAATGAAATAGACTTGGGTTTTAGGAAATCAAGGTAGGAAAACTATTTAGCAATAAAAGATTAATAAGAAAACACTTTTACCTTGAGGGAATCAAGCTCAATTGCTGTTTTGTTGAAAAGAAAAGATGAGGAAGCTTGAAAATGGATTTTGACGTCAAATAAGATTTTGGATGAACCCTTGTTTTAATTAAATCATAAAAGCTATTTTAAAATATTTGAATAGTCAAAATGAAAGGGGATAATAACCTATGTGGCCCAGCCAAGATAGCTCCTTAAAGATTCAATATTTTGACTCTTTTACAAAATGGTCACTAAAACAGATTTTACAAACTTAACAATTTGTTCACCAACCAAAATGTCACAGTTCGGAAAGCATTTTTCCAAAAATGTTTTTAGCAAAAACTTTTACATATTTAAAAAGGATTTTAAAGATTTATTCCATATTTTCCCAACCCTCGAAGACCTCATTCCCTGAATTTACTCAAAACATCCAACACCGGTCTTTCAGACTTCAGAAACTCATTGGATCTCCTAGACCCTAATCCGGGATGTTACAATTCTCCCCCACTTAAGGAATTTTGTCCTCAAAATTTACCTAAGGGAAAAAGATGCAGAAACTGACGCTTCATGTCGTCTTTCCTCTCCCAAGTGGCTTCTTCAACACCTCGGTTTCACCACTTCACTTTGACCAACTCTATAGATCTACCCCGCAAAACCTTTATGTCCGTAGCCAATATCTCAATCGGTTCCTCATCGTAGGAAAAATCTGGATTCAATTCGATTTCCTCAACAGGCATTACGTGCGATGGATCATACCTATACTTCCGTAGCATAGAAACATGGAATACATCATGTATCTTCTCTAATTCCGGAGGCAAACTCAATTTATAAGCCACAGGACCAACTCGCCCAACGATCTCATACGGACCAATGAATCTCGGACTCAGTTTACCTTTTCTTCTGAATCTCATCGCTTTCTTCCATTGTGATACTTTCAAAAAGACTTTCTCACCCACGACATACTCAATCTCACGACGCTTCAAGTCGTCATACGATTTCTATCGATCGGTTGCTGCTTTCAAGCGTTCACATATCAGCTTCACCTTCTCAGTAGTGCCCTTAAGCATAGCAGGTAAGGATACCAACTTCTGGCCAACTTCTGCCCAACATACTGAAGTTCTGCATCTCCTACCATACAAAGCCTCAAACGGTGCCATCTAAATGCTAGCCTGATAACTGTTGTTATAAGCAAACTCAACCAACCGTAGGTGTTTCTCCCACGAACCCTGGAAATCGATAGTACAACAACGTAGCATATCTTCAAGCACTTGAATAACTCGTTTTGACTGACCATCTGACTGAGGATGATATGATGTACTGAAATTCAATCGGCTACCCAAAGCACTATGCAAGCAATCCCAAAATCTCGATGTGAACCTCGGATCTTGATCCGATACAATCGGCTTCGGTACACCATGTAATCTCACTATCTCGCGGATATACATATCAGCCAACTTATCCAAAGAATCAGCCGTGTTAACAGCTAGGAAATGTGTACATTTAGTGAGTCGGTCGACTATCACCCAAATTGAATTCTTTCGCGAAGGAGACAATGGTAAACCTGGAACGAAATCCAAGGCTATCCTCTCCCATTTCCATTTCGGAATCCGTAAAGGCTGTAACAATCCTGACGGAAACTGATGCTCGACCTTCACTAGCTGACAAACCATGCACTTACTAACAAATTCGGCCACATCCCTTTTCAAACCAACCCAGAAATATTCATTCTTCAAATCTCGATACATTTTCGTGCTACATGGGTGCATAGCAAACGGACTAGTATGTGCTTCATTCAAAATGGTACATCTCAAATCAGCATCTTCAGGCACAACAACTTTATTTTTGTAACACATAACATTACCATCACTAAAACTATATTCGGTCGGTTTACCTTCCGCAATATCTTGAACATGTGAAGCTAAAGAACCATCTTGCAACTGTTTCTCACGGATCAATTGTTCAAGAGATGGTTTCACTTGCATTTCTGCAATCAACCCTCCATCATGCGACAAACTCAACCTAGCAAACATCGCTCGAAGCTCAACTGCTACTTTCCTACTCAACGCATTAGCTACCACATTAGCTTTACCCAGATGGTATTCAATAGTAAGATCATAGTCTTTCAACAATTCAACCCATCTATGTTGTCGGAGATTCAAATCTTTCTGAGACATGAAATACTTCAAGCTCTTATGATCGATATACATTGTACATTTCTCACCATACAAATAGTGTCTCCACACCTTCGAAGCAAACACAACATCGGCCAACTCGATATCATGTGTGGGGTAGTTCTTTTCATGAGTCTTCAATTGTCTTGAGGCATATGCAAAAACTCTCCCATCTTGCATCAGAACACAACCTAAGCCTATATACGAAGCATCACTATAAATTACATAGTCCTTCCCTGTTACCGGTTGCACTAACACAGGTGCTCTAGTCAAGGCATCTTTCAAACGATCAAAAGCCAATTGTCTCGCTTATGTCCACTCATATCAAACATCCTTTTGCAACAATTTCGTCAATGGAACATCTATCTTAGAAAATCCTTCCACAAACCGATGATAGTAGCCTGCTAAGCCTAGAAAGCTACGAACTTCAATCACAGACTTCGGTTGCTTCCAATTCACATCAGCTTCCACTTTCTTAGGATCAACTCTAATGCCATCCACTGACACAACATGCCCTAGAAAGAATACCTCTCTAATCCACAATTCGCATTTCCTCAACTTCGCATACAACTGATTATCTAACAAGGTCTTCAACACAAGCCATAAATGTCTATCATGTTCTTCCTCGGTGCGCGAATAAATCAATATATCATCAATGAACACCACAACAAACTGATCTAGGAACTCATGAAAAACATGGTTCATCATGTCCATAAATGCAGCCGGTGCGTTAGTTAATCCAAACGGCATAACTAGGAACTCATAATGGCCATAACATGTCTAGAAAGCTGTTTTCGATATGTCTTGTTCCTTCACTTTCAGCTGATAATACCCATACCTCAAGTCCATCTTCGAAAACACTGATGCATCCCTCAACTGATCAAACAAATCATCTATCCTCGATAACGGATACTTGTTCTTAACAGTTAACTTATTCAACTGCCGATAATCCATACACATACGCATACTTCCATCTTTCTTCTTAACAAACAACACTGGTGCACCCTGTAACGCCCCGGTTTTGGGCTTAGAAGTTCTGGGCGTTGACCGGTTTGGTCAAAGTGCTGTTCGAATCTAAAGAGGTGAAATTAGGAAAGCCTAGTTCGGGTTGCATTAAAAATATGGAAAAATGTTCTAAAATCATCTTTTAATATAATTAAGTGAACTGTGAAATCAATTTTGAAAAATGGGTTTTGGAAGTATGACATTTTGACTAGTGACCAAAATGTAATTTTTGAAAGTTTTGTGACTATTTTATAAAGAGTTGAAACTTTGAATCTTTAAGGGGCTATTAATCCAAAGGTGATTTCTCTAGGTTTTTCTAAGATATTTAGAGTTTTAATTCTGATTTTAAAGTGAATCAAAAGGAGGGAAAAACTCATTTGACAATTTTCTCAACTAACTTCCAATTTTCTTCTCTCTTTTTTCTCTCAAACCAAACACACCATTTCCAGAGATTTGATTCTGTTTTTGCTGATGATGTAAGCCATATGTTGAAGGTAACTCTAGGTAGGAGTTCCTTGCTTTTGTACATTGAAATGATGTGGTTTAATGCTTTTAAATGCATGATGAATATGGCTTGGTTTTATGCTTTAAAACAGTGACGTAAGTGATGAAAATGATGTATATTGGCAAGTGATGTTTTTAAAATGTTAAGGTCACTAAGGTGGTTAAAAGTCCTTGAGTGAGCCTTGTTACTTATGAACATCAGGGTGGTTAAAAGTCCTTGGATGGTTCATGTTGTGGACACTAAGGTGGTTAAAAGTCCTTAGGTGATCCTTTTCTAAGGTGTTTAAAAGTCCTTGATGAGTTACGTTTCATGGTGTTTAAAAGTCCATGGCCAAGGTGTTTAAAAGTCCTTGGGATCAAGGTGTTTAAAAGTCCTTGATGAGTTACGTTTCATGGTGTTTAAAAGTCCATGGCCAAGGTGTTTAAAAGTCCTTGGGATCAAGGTGTTTAAAAGTCCTTGATGTGTTACATTCTATGGTGTTTAAAAGTCCATAGGCCAAGGTGTTTAAAAGTCCTTGGGGTGAAAGTTGATGAACTTGTGTTAAAGAAATGGAACTTATCACTCGTAGCCAATATGACATGTTATGATTTGATGCATGAGATGCATGTTTAAGTATGCTTTTGAGCATGTGTAAATGATGGTTTGAAGCATGTTTTATAAAGTGTTTTACAAATGCATTATTGGATGGTTTTATTGAGCATTCCTCACTAAGCCTTTGCTTACGCTCTCTTCGTTTTCCTTAATTCAATAATGCAGAGCATTAGAGACCTTTTGAGGGCAGCAAGAAGGGCAAGAATTCAAGTGCAAGTAAAGCTCAATGTATGGAAGGTTTTTGTTAAACATTTTAGCTTTTGGGTGATTTGGCAATGGGGGACCAATGTGTATGTTTTGGGAGGTGTTTTGTACTCCCTAAGTATGTTTCTTGATGTTAAGATTGTTGGTCTTTGGATTGGATCTTTATATGCTTGTTTTGTAAGTTTGGTGCTTGAATATCTAGCTTGTGTAGGAAGCATGCCTATAGAATTGGGGCTTTTTGCATATGATGATGTTTGGTTGAATTGATGATGCCATTATGTCCCTTATATGTTGAATTGCATGTTGGCAAAGTTTGGTGACATTCGGAGCATGATTGGTTGTGTAATTGCATGTTTAAAGTGAAGTTTTGGAGCAATCTGGGCAGGGTGTTTCGGAACAGCACCTACCGTTTCGGAACGGGTGCCTTAATCGTGCCCAGGCGTCCGAAACGGGAGGGGCCGTTCCGAAACGGAAAGGCCACTGCCAGACCCCCGTTTCGAAACGGGCTATGCCTGTTTCGGAACGGCCCCGCGTTTCGGAACAGGCTGTCTCCCGTTTCGGAACGGTTGACCGTTGGGGGCTGACATTGGCAGTTATATGTTTTGAATTGTTTGCGTTTTGGTCCTAAATCTTGTTTGTGCAATTGTATGAGTTTGGGAAGTCCTTTTGAGCTGAAATTTCACAGAGAAGCATAAAACCTGATTAATTTCAAGTTGGTAACTTCAATTTGGATTAAGTCCTTATAATTATCAGAATTTACAATTTGGTCCCTAAAGTTGTATCTTGTTCAATTGAGTCCCTGTTTGATCTCTGATGTTTGTGATCTTTTGGTATGATGTTTGTGTGATCACAATTAGGTCTAAAGTGCATCTAGACAAGTTTAAAAAGAAAAAAAAGGGTCGTTAATCAAGGTTGACTTTCGGGTTGACTTTGGTTTTCCCCGTGTGACTTCTTAATTCGGGTCAACCGTCTAGGCCGGGTTAAGGGGGTTACACACCCCAAGGTGATATACTCAGACGAATAAAACCACGATCTAATAATTCCTGAAGTTGAGTCTTCAGTTCTTTCAACTCTTTTGGAGCCATCTGATACGGAGCAATCGGTACAGGAGCTGAATCAGAATACAACTCAATAGCGAACTCAACTTCTCTATCCGGTGGTAAACCATGCAATTCTTCAGGAAACACCTCAGGAAAATCACAAACTATTCTAATATCTTTTGGTCGAACCTCACTCATATCGGGATTCATCACATAAGCTAGGTACGCCTGACATCCATGATCTAACATCTTCTGAGCCTCTAAAGTAGAAACTACGTTGGATAAGAATTTAACGTTCTCACCAACCACTATTACCTCATAATCGTCTGACAATCTCAAGCTCACTCACTTAGTATCAAAATCTACCTTTGCCTTGTGCTCTACCAACCAATCCATTCCAAAAATCACATCAAACCCATAGAAAAACAATTCCATCATATCAACTGGGAATACGTGACCCTGAACCATCAACGAACATCTACGATACATCTTTCTAACCGCAACTGTCTCGCCAAACGAACTAGTCACATTCATACCCACATCAAGTATCTCGCACGGCACATCCAACGTCTTAGCATGCTCACTCAAAATATAGGAATGTGTAGAACCAGAATCAATCAACGAAAGTAATGTCAAGGACTGTAACATGAAATTACATGCAATAACATCGTTGTTGTTCCTGCCCTCTATGTGTGCATACACTCTCCCTGGTCCGCCTCCCTCAAGCTGGATTGCAACCACATGTGCCACATTCCTATGTCCCTTGTTTCGTGGATGAAAGTTCCCTCGGCCGCGCCCACGGCCCCGCTGGTACTCGATAGCTCATACCGGTGCCTGACCACCTCTAGCTAGCTGAGGACAATCTCTCTTGAGATGATCCTTCGATCCGCACTGCCAGCATGTACCATAGGTTCCCCAACACTCTCCTGGATGAGACCTACCACACTTGTTGCACTTGGGTGCACGATGAGCAGGACCTTGGCCTTGATGGACACGCCGGGGGTTTCAACCCCCACGTCTATGATCAAAATGATGCCTCTTGTCCTTGTGCCCCTTGGCACGATCGCGATTCCACTCTGCAGGTCATTTCCCTGAACTAGACCCGTCTCCTCGAGAAACAAACTAAGACTATGCTCTATGTCTTTGGCTCGAGCTACTAGCACATCAAAATCTATATAATCAGTAGCCAGCATATAGGTCTTCGCTCCCTCTGTCAAACCATACCGAAACCTCTCACAACGTTCCTTCTCAGTAGGAACCAGCTCAGCAGCATACTGACTCAGTCTAACAAATTGTACCTCGTACTCTGAAACGGTCATACTCCCCTGAACTAAGGCCATGAACTCGCGCTTCTTCTTATCTTGGTACCTCAGCCCCAAGTACTTCTTTCGAAAGGTAGAACGGAAGAAATCCCAAGTGATATCAACAGCAGCCATACTCGTGGTGATCGTAGTCCACCAGACATACGCGTCAGCCTGAAGCAGAGATTCCACACAACCGAGCTTACGTGCATCAGTGCACTCCATCTGACTCAGAATCCTGGTAGTACTAGCTAACCATGCCTCAGCTCCCTCGGGCGATAACCCATGATACTCTACTCCACCCAAGCTGCGGAGCCTCTCGAGGGGTAACCCTTCCCTCTGACCATGCTACAGTGCATCTGCCTGTAACCCAGCCAACGCAGGCTGAAAAGCCCCAGTAATAACCTGAATCAACGGGCTCATATCAACTCCGGCCCGACCCTGGCCACCATAAGGTTCCTCGCCTCGCACATTAGCCCCACCACCAAGAGGAGGAGAAGGTAACTCTCCCTCTAACGGACCTCCAGCACCCTCAACAGGATCCTCATGCGGCTCACCACCCGCCTGACCTCTTCTAGGCCTAGCCATAGCAACAAATGCAATGCTACAACCAAAACAAAATAAACAAAAGGAAATGATTCGGGTCAGCAACATCAAGGGTCCAAGGTGCTCAAGTATTATATAGGTTTCCTGATAATAGTATGTGGCAATGAGTACCCTATACAGCAAACAACCTCAACACACAAGCATGCACCACCTCAACACACTTACCTCACTTACCTTTCCGGTTGCACGACCACCAACGCAAGCCTTTCCGAAGGAAAACCTAGGCTCTGATACCAACATATGTAACCCCCTCGACTCGGCCTAGCCACCAGACCGTATCGAGTGGATTACACGGGACTAATCGAAGAAAGACCCGAAGATTTCCCTCTGATTAGCAACCCAAGACGTGTTGCGTAAAATCTTTTCTAGATGCTCAAAGTTAAACTTAAGTTATCGAACACACAACGGAAGACAGAACAACAGACAAGCATCGATTCGAACCAAAAAGAGCAACTAGGGACCAAAATGCAAAACTAGCAAAATATGAGGACCTAAAATGCAATTAAGGTGACCTCTGAGAAATTTAGTTCATTTCATGCTTCCATGATGAAAAACAACATTAAACATGCACACAATCAACCACAATTGATAACTGCATAAACTAGGACCAAAACGCAAGAAAAATAACTTCAAAGATGCCTTTAACTAACTCCAACGACCCCCGTTTTGAAACTAGTATCGGAACGGTGCTTCACAGTAGCAAAAACGTTCCGAAACGGCTTGAGACCGTTCCGGCCCTGCTTAATCCATTTCAGTACCCGTTCCGAAACTCCAAGGAAAAATTTAAAGGTAATTAAGGGTTGTTCCGAAACGGTCGAGCCCGTTCCGAAACACCCTACTGCATAAACAACAAAACAATAGTTTTAAGCATCTTTAAGGTATTCTACTTGGTTCTACTCACCACATACAACAGATAAACAGCAAGATCAACATATACACACTAACATCAACCATGAAACATGCTTAAGATCCATAGGAACACAAACATGCTTTACATACATATATAAAGAAGGCTTCAAGATCCAACATAAGAGGAACAAGGTCCAAAACCAAGATCACAAGACAAAAAGCAAGAACAAACCATCCAAAACTATCAACATGTCCTCAAACAAAGAGTTTACAAACACTCCGAGGACATAAACAAAGTTCACCCTCATTGCCACACACTATTATCTAAGCAAAAGCATACTTGAGCTAAGAGCGGACACTTGGGTCACCTCCCTTGCACCGTTGCTTTCCAAAGGGTCTACGGATATGCATTGATGGAAAAAGAGAGCGTAAGCTATAAAGCTTAGTGAGCGGAGCTCAATACCAACTACAACAATGCAGTTTTGAAAACAACCATCATTTAGGAAATCAAAACTATTTCTTGAAATCCCTTTTCACAAACCATTTCCAAAACCATTTCCTTTTCAACATGCTATTTTGAAACAAGATTAAGCAAAGCAACCATACATGTCATAGGTAAAGAACGGGCATCAACCATGCATAAGCCTTACAAGAACCATATATGCAAACCAAGCCCACCGACTCTTTTACCATGCACATGCTTCAAACATAAGCATAACCATATGAGTTTACCAAGCTCATAATGAAACCATAAGCGATTGAGAATATCGGCATCATTGACACGTTGCTCGGATAAGCGGACACATTGATGGAACAACCCCCATCAAGTCATATGGTGAAACAACCCTCACCACAAACACACTTCGGTCGGGATGCCACAACCCGCATTGCCCGTTGGTGATAGCACAACCCCTACCACTTGCATCACAATAGCACAACCCCTATTGTGAAACCGAAAGATATCTTACACGCGGATTTTATAATTATAGTGCACTTCACATCCTATTGATCGATCAATCTATCTGATATAACCCATGTGTCAATATACTCACCACAACATCATAAACCATTGATTTTCATCGGGGATAACCACCTCCCCAAAACACATCCCAAAAACTATGATCACAAGCTCAAGGATAGCATGAGCTCAACCAGCATCCAAAACATAACATGGCATTCATATGGGACAACAACAACATGCATTTAGTGCATAACAACAGCAGAGGAAACATCATTTAAAAATGATATGCACATGATCCAAAACATGATCAAAATAAGAAGGTGAAAAGCTGAAACAAAACCAAATCTTACCCTTGAGCTTGGATTGGCCTAATGGCTCAACCCAAACCCTTAAAACATCTCTTCAACCTTGATAAAACAATAAAAATCATTTCCACTCACCAGCAATTACCACAACAAGCCGAAACCCCTTTTCTAGCTTTCTGGTCCGCCCACAAATGCGTTCAACAAATCCGGATCTTCAATCCTTGCCTCTAACCAACCCAAAACAGAGGATTTAGTGATATTTACAACACACAAATTTGCTGGAAAGCAGAGATTTCAACAACACAACCAAAACACCTATCGAATAAATCTTATACAAGCCGTAACCAACAAAAAGACTCAATTCGGATAGTCTCCCGCAAAGCCCAGCATTAAATAACATCAAAACACATAGATAAACATCTAAAAACATCATCCAATCATCAAATCAACACCAGCTATTGATTCACTTCAAATTCCATCAAAAAACCCATTTTTTCATACTTCAAAAATTAACACTCAACCCCATTTCGAGATTCTGGCCACTCTCCCATCATCTCAATACAATAATCACATCAAAACTAAGGTAACAACATCAACAAACCCAGCATTAAGAGATCTTACCCAAAATTCTTAACAAAAGCTCATTTTCATCAATTTTAGCCAATTTACATTACGATTAAGACAAGAGATTAAAACCTTGGTATTCAAAAGAATCAAAGCATGGGAATTTCATTAAAGAACCTTACATTAGAGGAGAATCACATTGCTCACCCCCAATGCTAGCTATTACCCCTTGTTTGGCAAAAAATCCTTGAAGAAAATAATGAAATAGACTTGGGTTTTAGGAAATCAAGGTAGGAAAACTATTTAGCAATAAAAGATTAATAAGAAAACACTTTTACCTTGAGGAAATCAAGCTCAATTGTTGCTTTGTTGAAAAGAGGAGATGAGGAAGCTTGAAAATGGATTTTGATGTGAAATGAGATTTGGATGAACCCTTGTTTTAATTAAATCGTAAAAGCTATTTTAAAGTATTTGAATAGTCAAAATGAAAGGGGATAATAACCTATTTGACCCAGCCAAGATAGCTCCTTAAAGATTCAATGTTTTGACTCTTTTACAAAATGGTCACTAAAACAGATTTTACAAACTTTACAATTTGGTCACCAACCAAAATGTCACAGTTCGGAAAACATTTTTCCAAAATTGTTTTACCAAAACCTTTTACATATTTAAAAAGGATTTTAAAGATTTATTCCATATTTTTCCTAACCCTCGAAGACCTCATTCCCTGAACTTAATCAAAACATCCAACACCGGTCTTTCGGACTTCGGAAACTCATCGGATCTCCTAGACCCTAATTCGGAATGTTACATGGTAGTTGTGGCATGTGTTGGAGTGGTTTCGGAGGTGGAGATTGTGTAAAACCAGCAATTTGGAGAAACAAGCCCAAGCGTTTCGGAACACCCTTATCTGTTTCAGAACGGTGGCCTGTAATGGCCATGGGGTTTCGGAACGGGTAGGCTCGTTCCGGAACATTTTGCTACTGTAAATCACCGTATCGAAACGGGCACTTGTGGTCTCGGAACGCACCCGCGTATCGAAACGGTCAACGTGGTTTCGAAACGATCGTTCTGATACAGGGTCTTGTGTTCTGAAACACTCGATCGTTGGATGTTGATTTTGAAATGTTCCAGGTTTCTCTTTCTTACGTTTTGGTCCCTGAATGTTGTAAGCTTAATTGATTGAGTTTGGATGATCTGTTTGAGTTGAAAGTTATCATGCTGGTATGTTATATGATTAATTTTGGATTGGTAATTTTAAAATCTGATTAGTCATTGCAAATCTAGAAATTTACAATTTGGTCCCTAAAAGACAAAAGCATGCAATTAAACCCCTAATTGAACTCCGATTGCTATGTCGTTTTCACCTAATCGCTTTATTAATCACATAGGATAATAATATGCATCTAGAGAAGATAAAAAGAAAAAAATTGGTCGCTAATCGAGGTTGACTTTCACGAGTTGACTTTAGTTTTCCCTGTGTAAACTTCTTAGTTCAGGTCAGGCGTCTAGGCCGGGCTAAGGGGATTACAATATTCCTAATGATAAAGTAAATCAAATCTCTTAGATAAAGTTCTTATCATTATAGACATCCACATAGATAAATATTCATAACACATATCAATTTATTCTTTCATTTTTATGGAGTATTTTTTCCTATGAGTTAAACCCAAAAACTCAATTCAGTCTCTCACCAAAAAAATGCACTCAATTAGGTTATTTAGTTTGAAATTACACCAGATTAACCCTTTGACCGACAGTGACCATTACAATGCTGATGTGACAGTTAACGGTGCTAACGTGACAGTCCATGATGACGTCGTGGTGGTCAATGCTGATGGGGTGGTGGTCAACGATGATGGTGTGGTAGTACACGTGAGATGATGATGTGGCAGAGGGACTAAATTGATTTTTTCTAGCCAAATTTGAGGGAATAATTGATTTTAATTGAAAGTTTGATAACTTATTTAATATTTAAGTTAAAAAATAAGATTTTAAGAAATTACTAAAACTTTAAAAATATTAAACTTGGATAAATAATTTGTTTAAATTTCAAGTTAATTTAATCGATTTATTTAGTTTTGGAATAAAATATGATAAATAATTTGATATTTTGGAGTTGAACTTTTACAAATGGAATATATGAAAAGTCGATTAACAAATTGTTGTAAATATCCTTTGGGTCCGTAATAATTAAAAAAAGAAAAGTGAGAACCCTCAAAAAATTTATATATTCTTCATTTTTAATAAAATTCCATACTTAATATAAATAAATAAAATATTCAAAAAATTTATTGAAAATAAAAATTAATCTAAAAAATTAAGATGTATTAGAAATTATAAAATGATAAAATTTAAATTAAAAAATTAAAAATCTTTATAAAGTATTAAAAATTGAACATTTTCATCGAAAAACGTTTTCGACTTCGTCAGTATGAGTATTACCATTCGTTAAACAAATTTTCAGTGGAATCAACTTTGTATTAGAGTAACAATAAAATTCAAATTTTCTTTCACTTTTCTACATCAATAAGCTCATTAGTATTTGATTTAGAAAATTGATGGAGAATTTCGATTTTATTACCTCTCTAGTATAAGGATGATTCCATTGAAAATATATTAAAGAATACTAGTACGCTTGGTATAACCATAAATAGTTACAGATTTTTTTGAATGTTTATAAATAGTTTTGAATTTTGATTTTTTATATTTATAACTTTTTTTTTAATTTTACGTTTTTACTTAATTTTTTAAATTGATTATGGTTTTTTTTAATATTTTATGATTATTTAAATATTTATAAAATATAATGTTTTTATTTTTTAGCTTTAAAATTAAGTAAGTTATCTAACTTTCAATTAAAATTAGTTATGCCCCTGAACTCACGAAAAAATCAATTATGTCATCAAATTCGGTTAAAATTACCAATTCAGCCCCTTTGCCACGTCATCATCACACATGTACTGCCATGTCATCGTCATTGACTACCATATATGTACCGTGGATCGCCACGTTAGCACTGTAATGCTCATCGTTTAAAGGGTGAATTTGATGCAATTTGCGAACTGAAGGGTCTAATTGTTGCATTTTTCAACAAAGAACTAAATTGATTTTTTATGTCGAACTCGAGAGCAAAAATACCCTTTAACAAAAAACACTTTTGTTTAAAGATTTAGATGACACCACCAGCAGAAGAAGAACTCTTAGTCTTCGGATCCAACAATACCAGATCTAGAGATGTAAAAATAGATAATCAGATGGGTTTTAGGTCGGGTCCTGTCAGGTCGGGTCAAATCGGATACATGTCATTTCAGGTCGATTTAATGTTTCAACTCGATTCAAATCGGGTGCAGGTCAATTTCAGGTCGCTTCATTCCAGGTTGGGTTTATTTTGAATCAGGTTCATTTCAGGTCGGGTAAAAACGGTTCGGGTCTGAATTAGTTAATTGACGAGTTAATTCGGGCTCAGGTAGACTTCAGGTCGGGTTCATTTCAGGTCGGGTAATTTCAAGTTAGTGTCATTTCAGGTCGAGTTAATTTGAGTTTCTAATTCGTATTAAGTTTGAGTTTGGTACAAATAGTCGATAGACTTTGGGTTGGGTCATTTCGATTGACTAAATTGTGACTAATCACCAAAATATCCCTTAGGATGCCAGAATATGTTACAATTTAATATATATTTATAATTGTGACTAAATTGAATTAAACCAAAATTTAAAAGTGAATGTTAGGACTAAAATAAAAAAAATTTAAACAGGTGAGGACCTAAAGGGTAATTAATCACTGAGCAAAAGAATTAGACGGCAAATTCCAAATGGGTAATTAATTATTGGATCAAATATAAAAATATTCTATTTGGATTTTGGAGGGAAAGAACCCGCTTGTTCTTTTAGGTTATGTGATAAGCCATTAATTTGCATGTTTTTCATATATTAAATCCTATATTTTAGCACATTAGTCTATCTTAAAAATCTTAATTTGGTTCTTATTTGGTTTTGCAGGTGTTTTGGGCCTTAACGACGTTTTTATACGTTAAAGATGAGCTTTAGCACCTTTTTGGTATTTTTGGAAAATCCTTCACGCAAAACCAATAGCACTCACGAAATAAAGCGTGACCATGACGCAATACAGACTTTTTGACTTAGAGGAAAAGTAATCCTACTAAAAGTGGACTTCCAAATTTAATGCAACTCAAGTAGTCTAAGGTTACTAAGTTTAATGTAATATCTTCTACTTATTTTTCCCTAAAAAATAGAGATAATAAGTAAGAGGAAAATATCAAAAGTTAGCCGAAACCCTACCCCTCTTCTTGTGTTGACGCCGACCAACATGAGTGGCTAAACTTCCCCTTTTCTAGTGAAGTGAAGCTACAAGGATATTATTTCAAGTTTTTAGTGAGATTTCTTGTTCCCAAATTATCTTTATCTTTATTTTTTAAATTTGGAGGGAGCAAATTATAGTGGTTCAAGCTTCTAACAAGCTCTACATCCACTACCTTAGCTCCAACTAAGGATTTTCAACAATCTCCACTAGATGTTCTTCCTCTTTTCTAGTATAAGAAGGTAACCTTTACAATCGGTCAATCTTGCTACCCAAAGATTGACCCAAAAGACTTTCTTTACAATGATGAAATTTGGCAAATGGAAATATCTCTCACAAGACTGAAAATTTTGCCCAATTATAATCAAACACTCTTTCAAACTTGAACTAATGATTTACAATAAGGATACAACAAGTTGGGTACGAGATATGACTTTTATGAAGCACACAAGATTGGATTGTAGCTTGGATGTTGCAAGTAGGTTCAATGGTTGTTGTTGAGGCTTTGGAGGCTTACTTTTATACCCTTGCATTGATTTCTAGCCTTTTGGGTGGTTGAGGTCATCAATAAAGACATTGGAGCCTTTATTTCCCACCATAAATGTACTTATGCACTTGCCCGTATCGAAACGCGAAGGCCCGTACTAATCTTTGTCTCAAAACAGAAAGAGTCGTTGTAGGTAATAAAGAGGGGCGTATCGAAATGCATGAAGGTGTATCAAAACGCTGTAAGGGGTCGTATCAAAACGGCTTTGGCCGTACCGATACAATTTTTCTCACTTGAGCTACTGCCAATTTCTGTATCAAAACGGCCCTAAGGCATACCGATACGGGTCAACAGTTTTTTAAAAACTGCTCATTCCCAATAACTAACAAGTAACGGTCAAAAATAATAAATGTCAAGATTTTACAAATCTTTCACATCGTATCAAAACAACTGGAACTGTATTGATACGAAATGCCTAAAATTCTTAAACCCACAAGAAGGTCGTATCGAAACAGTATAAGCCGTATCGAAACGCCTTGTCAAATTTTTATCTTTTAAAGCAACCCATATCGAAACTGTATAAATCGTATCGAAATGGTTTCTTCTAGTAGCCAAATAAAGTTTTGGCCGTATCAAAACACCATTGGGTGTATCAAAATGTTTGCGTTTTTGTAAAGTTTGGCTTGAAAACACTTAGAAAATTTTATAGGGTTAAAGTTTTGACTTTGGAAAACAATTTGGGCTTAAAATTACTTGTCAATTTTGAGACTTTAAAGTACTTAAAATGTATTTACTTTGCAAATAAGTCCTTAAAACAAATTGTTATATCTAAATCAAACATAGGTTTTACGATCTCCCAATTTTTGATATAACAAAACCAAAGTAAACTTGCAAGTCTTCCCCCTTACTTTAAGCTATGTTTTTGAAAGACTATGTAAAAATTTAGCTTAAGTCATCCTCCCCCTTTTTGTTAGATCAAAATTGATAATAAGCAAGAGATAGCAAGATAAAGCAAACAACATGAATTTCATTAAAGCATAAAGAAACATCTTAAAGCAAAATATGGAATCCAAACTTAAGTCCTAAAAACATAATTCAAAAAACAAAGGAAAAAGCATAGGTTCAAAGGAAATAACATAGGTGCAATATAGAAATCCTAAATGATATGCCATGATATAAGATGCAAGACTCAAGGTTCGTCTTCATCGTCATCTTCATCTTCACCATCATCATCATTCTTCCTAGATTACCTCAACTCATGATGAAAAGTCGCAAGAGACATGTCCAAAGAAGTTTGTTTAGTAGAAATCGAATCAACATGATCATCAATGGACTAGTTGCGATTTTCAATGATAGTGACTCGATCTTCCAAAGATGTGAAGGGAGTATCAATGGCGGCAAATCCGGAAGTCATGGTGGTGTCCATCGAGCCAAGAGACGTGTGCAAGCTTGTGAATTGCTCGATGAGAAAGTCCATGAGTGCCGCATTTTCTGGTTGAGCACCTTGAGGTTGTGTTGCTTAAAGAGCCGCTTGATGAAGTTCGTCGGGAATAGCATCGGGTTGAAGCTCAGCGAGACGAACCTACTCATGGTTGAGGTAGTGAAACTTAGCACGAACGAGGGAGGTCTCATTGATTTGATCCTTGATACGCGAGGGTTCATTATGAGAGCAATCTATCTCAAATTGAGTAAAAAGGTAACTCAAGGTGGATAGGAATTTTCTCTGCACGGCAAACATGATTTGAGCAAGATTTGGGTGTTTCTCTGCACGTAAGCATCGAATCCAAAAATCATCAACTTGGCGGATGGATAGGAATTTTCCACCGAAAGGGTAAAACCACCAAGTGATTATCAAGTGAAGAATGCGATCATGAGCATCAAGAACGGTAACGGAGCCTCTCAAAATATGTCCTAATGAGTCCTCATCAGCTATACCCTCATCCTCAAGACCAAAAGCATCAGTTAAAGTTTTAACATTAACCCGAAATTTCTTCCCCATCAAATAGGATTCAATAGCAACCACGGTCTTTTTTTCAGGATCAACAATGCACTTGGCATTGACATAAAAAATCAAAACAAGAATTTTGTAAACAATAGGCGGTAAGGCCAAAAATTTCATGAAGCTCCAACGCCTCAAAATATGAAGATATCAAAATTTAAAACGCTCGGAATCTAAAAAGGGGAGATAAACAACCCGGTCGCGATGGATATCATGAGTTTGAAATTGGAGAAAATAATTCATCTTGTCCATGGTGCGAAAAACACCTTGGGAAAATAACCGCGAGATTAGGGCGAGTAATGTTGCGTGCAAAAGTGATGCGCAATTAGCGTGCAAGTGTACACAGTGTCAAGTTATAGTATTTAAGATATCGTCTCCACAGGGATTGTGACAGCTTTTCGGAGTTCACTTTTCTACACAAGTTAAAGTAAAAACACAATTAATGAGAGTTGGGTTGATTAAAACTAAGACAAAAGCAAGTAAAGTAAATTGAGAAATCAAAGTGAGAGAATGGGCCGGCATTGGATGTTTCGTAGTGTGAAGAATTGATGTACTGTTTCGGCACAGTTTTGCTGATCAACTTAACAACTTCAGCCACCGCCTACAAATAAGCCTCGGCAAGTGCCTGCCTAGGCAAAGATGCCTGAGATCGCCTGAGGAGTGAAGCGATGATTCAAGGTTCTGCAAGGCTTTCTTCTATGACTCCCTCTTCTTCTGAAGCTTGAAGTACTATTGGCGAACACGTCTTGGATGATACCTCTCGGCGTGAACTTAAGGGCGAACACCAACCGATTGTGGATCCTCTTTTAGCCACTGGACTTCTTAACTTATCCCTAAGCCAAAGTAGCTTTACCCTATGGTTGAATAAAACCGTGTTTACTCGTTTCGTGAGTTCAACTCTCCCGATATTGAACAAATAGATTGTCGCCCTCTTCTCTCATGATAAAGATTGCGACAATAAAGAACAGAGAGTAAACAAACCTTGAATTTTATTGCAAAACTGAAATCCTAAACAAATACAACAAGACTCTCACAACTACTACACAACCAACCCTTAGCCCTAAGGAAGGTTTAGAACATGGTGGGGTTTGGACGACACTAGGGTTTCAAAAAGAAGGAGTTTCACTCTAATCTCAATTTTGTTTTCTCCTCTTGGTCGATTATATATATATAGGGGAGGAGCCTAGGCCTAAGTCGGTTTAGGGTATGAATACTAGTTAGAATATGATTACAACTCATTAAAAGATCATTAAATCCTCCTAGATTCCCGTTTGACTTTTCTTCAACATGACTTTGACCCGGCTTTTCTTTGTCTGCTGGGATCCAATGCACGTGCAAGTGGTCTCTAAAAATCGGGCTTGATGAGCTCTTTCTATCGCATACCACTTGTAAAGTGCTCATAAGTCCTATATTTTGTAGGCATTCCATCTCATATTATTGCTATTCTGAAGTGCATTTTAGGCATATTTAGGTGCATGCATGCATTACTTACAGTATTCTTTTCTTTTCCTTGTTTTTATTGAATATATTTGATTTGGTGAGAAAATATATTGTTTTAGTTTAGTTTTAGTTTCAGATGCTAGAAGCTGTCAAGAGGAGGAGAAATCAGAGGAGCTGATGCTGAGACAGCAAACCAAGGTGTTGTACTGAAGTAGCTCAACAAAGAGAGAGATGCTGCCGCCACCATATCTGCCGCCCAAGGCAGCAACTTGAAGAATTGGTGAATTGGAGTGCGATTGATAGATCATAATTTTCTGAGTCCAATGAGCCCATCCATGCAATTTACCGATGCCGATAATAGTGGACAGAGCCACCAAAAGAGAAAATGTCTAAGGCGGCCTAAGCTTACTTGCGGCACAAGGAGTCCAACTTTAAGTCAAAGAAGTCAGAATTAAAGGATGCATTTAATGCAAAAGCTACTTTATCATGAAGAAGACTTCTACTCCAAGGAGGACTTAACCTGGGCCATGTTCTTTATATACCCGATCTTACTTTGTATCTTAGAACCATAGTCGGCATAGCTTAGTTTCTCTTATGTTTTCTTACCGCCGCTATGTTCTAAATTCTCTAGGATTTGGGTTGTGTTGTAAAGTAGTTGTGAGATCGGTTGTTTAGGTTTAAGTTTTTTTTGCAATAAATTCAAGGTTTGCTTATTTCATGTTCTTTATTTTTTCAATTGAGTTCGAAGGATCAATTGTGAGCAATCCATTTGTTTGGCATCGAGAGAGTCAAACTCACGAAAGAAGTAAGCACGATCTCATTCGTACCATGTGTTGATCAATCTAGCCTAGACATAGGTTAGGGTTTAAGACGGCTAAAAGAGGACGAACCAAATGTTGTTGTTTATTGCAAGATTCACGCCGAAAGGTATTATCTGCAATGGGCATCAACAGTATTCTGACTTAGTCATAAGCTGAATCATTCTCGAAGCGTTCTGCCGAGCCTTGAAGGTCTGCCGAGTTTTCCGCCGAGCCAATTATCCGTTCCACCTGCCGAGGCAGCGAAAGTTGTTGAAGAACCAATATGCCATCTTCCGCCGAGGCAACAAAGTCTGGCAGTGCAATACAACTTAACCTATTCAACGCAGTTTCACACTACGAAGCAGCATAACCTGACCCATTTCATCAATCTAATCTTTTCCCTTAATTACTTGTGTTTATTTTATTTTCTTTTAAAGAAACTGAAATTAACTCGTGCATCTAAATATTCTTTGTGCAGGAATTTATATTCGAGTTACCTGTCCAATCCTCGTAGGAGACGATATCATTTATATTACAACTTGACAAGAGTGTGCACTTGCGCTCATATTTAGAGAATACCTAATCGCTCTACAAGTTTTTGGCGCCGTTTCCGGGGATTGGCAACAGTAAATTCGTCTTTATTTTTCTGCACTTTTATTTTATTGCATTTAATTTTAGTTTTTATTTTTTTTCAAATAAAATTTAATGTTTTCTTGTCTAGTGCATGACCAGAGCCAACCCATCGATCGAAATCATTTTCGTAGACGAGATCGAACGAAGAGCAAGAGAACTAAAGAAAGAAGCAAGAGAAGCCCTCGGAAAAGCTAAGGAAGAAGGAAAAGCAGAGGCAACCATGGTTAACGGCCAAGATGACAACCCTGCCAACAATGCCCGGAACGACATTGACGGACAACAAAATATGCCACCTAGGCAGCAACCCCCAATTCAGCCATGCAGCAACAGTATGTGTGAACCACCAGGGATTACTTGGAGCACAATTTCAGAGGATTCGATCCAACTGTGGCAGAGCCTGAAATTGAAGCAGAGCACTTCGAGCTGAAACCAGTGATGTTTAACGTGATAAACACATTGGGGTAATTTGGAGGAACTGCCACGGAAGATGCTTGTTGCGTGTAGATAGAACTATCACAAATAGTGCAAGTGTACACGACACAAGTAGTAAAGTGATACTAGAGTATCGGATATCTCCACAGGGACTGGAATACTTCTATCCTTTAACTATCTGCACATAAGAAAAAAAGAGTTTTAATAATTTGATTGAAGAGTGTCACGAATAAATCAAGTAAAGAGAAAAAATTAGAATTATAAAACAGGCAGGAATTGAATTGCTCCGTAGTGCAGGTATTTCACTATTCAAGGACTTCTGTTCTGTGTCTGGCTCCTGTCACGGTAGCACCTATCGTGGCAGCGGTCCGTTGCTGTCGCGGCAGCGATAAGCAACTCAGTTTCTTCAAGTTCGGCAAGAATCCCTGGATTGACTTGTCCTATCCCTAGATCCAAGCTTGTCGGCGATCACGTCTTGGATGATATCTCCCGGCGTGAATCGAAGTATGAACACCGATGTTTATGAATTCTTCTTTAGCCGCTTAACCTCTTCCTATCCCTAGGTCCGAGATAGTTCAACCATAAACTAGAGAACCAGTACCTACTCCTTTCGTATACTTAACTCTCCCGATATTAAGTAAATAGATAATCTTACAATGTTCTCTCGATACTCTTACAAGATGTTGAAACCAGAATAAGAAAACTTGAAGTTTTATTTCATTGAACAGAAAAATCCTAAGAACAGAACAACCCTTACAACTACTTTACAATATCAACCCTTTGCCCTAGGGGAGGTTTAGAACATGGTGAAGAAAGAGAAACGACTAGGGTTTTGAGATGAGAGGTATGGGATGTGATATCTGCCCATACCCTTACATACATGGGTATATATAGGAAAAGATCTAGTCTAAAGTCCTTCTTGGAGTAGAAATCCTTGTTCAACAAGTAAAGATAAGTTACTTTACTTATCGATCCTTCATCAGCTCTATGCTCCGCTCCCAGCCTCAGAAAAAAATGCAAGATTGGGCTCAATGGACTTAGAAAAATGTCCTCTATCAAACGAGACCCATCTTGACTATGTCGGCGTATTGCTGTCCGGGCGGCATTCTGCGGCGGCAACGTTCTTGGTGGAAACTGAAACTGCTTCAGTACAGCTCCTTCTGCTTCTAGTCTCCAAAAATATGCGAGTGGCCCACGATAGTCCGGCTTGAAATCCTATATCTGTCAATCTCCACTTCGTGTTTTCCACCTCAGGTGTCTTCACTGTCGCCACTTCTGCCACAGCAGCGATCACGACAGGCAGTGTTCGTCAGCCCTTCACTCCAGCTCCACAATTCGCTTCTGCTCCTTTGCTACCCTTGATGCTGTCATGACAGATATCTGCAAAAAGTGATCGAAATCAGCAGGATCTGTGCAATTTTATCTATTTGTGATGTAAATGCAAAACTTAACCTAAAATGCAGTTAAACATGATTGAATGCAGCAAAAATAAGGATAAATGAAGGGTAAAATATAGGACTTTTAGGCACTCAACAATGCTCGACAGCACTTGAGGGGATTCCTTGACCTTTGCAGAGCTTTTAAGATACATGGAGTCCATCAAGATGTGCTTAAGTTGTGACTATTTCCCTATTCACTGAGGGATAGGGCAAAATAGTGGCTAAACAGCCAACTGGCAGGATCATTCAACACTTGGACGGAGTTGTGCAAGGACTTCCTCTATCGTTTCAGCCCTTCAAACGTGACCGACATATTAAGAAATGAAATCACTGCCTTCAGCCAAGGAGACGACAAACCAATGTATGAAGCTTGGGAGAGATACCAACAGATGCTAAACAATTACTCGCTTCATGGTTTCCCGTCCTGGACTCAAGTGTTGATGTTCTATAATCGAGTAAATCAACCAACGCGAATGATGCTCGACGCTTCAGCCAATGGAATCATCCTGGATAGACCACCCGAGGAGGCACTACAGATTCTGAATAGAATTGCAAAGAATGACTGCAAGTTCCCTACAGCCTGCCGCGGCGGCATAAGGCGGCTAGCTGTTGGGAATGAAGTAGAAACCACCGAATCTGTCATTACCCGCCTGGATAAACTGACATAGTTGGTGATGAATATGGCCAAACCCGCTGGGAAAACATATGAGGCTAAGTCTGTGGAGCCCTTTTGTGATGAGTGTGGGGGCAACCATGATTCCTCTGAATGCAATGAATTTTCCAATTTTATGAGGACCTATGAGAGGAACATCAGACCCTACACCAACACATACAATCCAGGCTGGAAAAATCACCCAAATTTCTCCTGGAGTAACCCTAACACTACTGCCAATCCAAACCAGCAACCATGAGGATATCATCAGAACCTGTCCCGACAGCCGCTTCAGCAGCAACAAAATATGAACAATAATTCACTAGAATCTACTTTACATACTTCTATATCTCATACTAGTGACTTTATTGTTCATACTAATAAATTTATTGACAAGACTGAATCTTTCATAGAAAGGACTGAAATACGGATGAATAACCATGAGGTAGCAATAAAGAACCTGGAGACCCAGTCCGATCAGTTTACAAAGATTATAAGCAACATGTCAATGGGTGCATCATCCAGTAACACAGAGGCCACAGCAAAACCTACTTATGATCAGTGCAAAGCAATAACAACAAGAAGTGGGGAACAATTGGATGATCCCATATTGGAGCAGCCAAAGGAAAAGCAACCAGAACCGCTCGCCACAGCAGCACACGAACAACCTATTGCGGCAGCAAAACAAACTGAGGCCCATGTAGAGGAGATAGGTAGCCACCCTGAGACAGATGATCCTAAACCACCACATATCAGATTTCCCTGTAAGGAGCGCATCCAGGACATCCGTCTACCACCGCCATTCCCCAAAAGACTTAAACAGCAAAATCAAGAGCATCAGTTCAAGAAATTTTTGGATATTCTTAAACAGGTGCACATCAACATCCCACTCATGGAAGCCATACAAAACATGCCAAATTATGCAAAATATTTGAAAGATATGGTTTCCAAGAGAAGAAGAGTTAGGGAATTTGAGACAATAGCTGTCACTGAAGAGTGTATGGAAAAACTGCATAACAAGGTGCCGCCCAGGAGGACATATCCATGCAGGTTTATCATTTCATGCAAGATAGGAAGCTACCATGATATGAGAGCTCTATGTGACCTAGGAGCAAGCATTAATCTGATGCCTAAGGCTGTCTTCAACAAATTAGGAATTGGAAAAGCAAAACCAACCTCCATCATGCTCCAATTAGCTGACCATTCCTTTGTGCAACCGGAAGGAAAAGTTGAAGACATCATTGTGCGAGTGGGCAACTTCATTTTTCCACCTGATTTCCTTATCCTGGACTGTGAGGCAGACGAGAATGCCCCCATCATTCTTGGGCGACCATTCTTAGCCACATGTAGAACATTAATAATTGTAGAGAATGGAGAACTCATAATGAGGGTTGACAATCAGAACATAAAGATACATTTTTACAACCCATGAAACTCGCCAAGGAAAACGAGGTATGCCAAGACACACATGCCTCCAAGGTCAGCACAGAAACAAAGCAAGGCAACAGCTGCCAGGGTAGAACTCAAGGCAGCAACAAAGATCCCAAGGAGCAAGATGACCCACCTATATAAAAAGTAAATCACAACCAACTCAGGAAGTGGTTATGTTTGGGAGATGCATCTCAATGCACTCCCAACATAACTTAATTTATTTTTAGGGAAAACTACACCGGTAGTCCCCAAACTATTACCGTCTTTCTATTTTGGTCCCAAAACTATGTTTTTTTGGCAAAATCGTCCCTTCTGTTACATAGTTCTCCTGTTTTGGTCCCCCATCGTTAAAAACTAACGGAATTGCTGATGTGGATTTTTTTTATTTTCTCTCTCCTATATATGTATTATTTAATTTTTTATTTACACTAATGTGGTGGTGACACGTGTCACCACCATAACAAAACAAATAAATTGAATGTAAAGGGGGGAGCTGGGATTCAAACCCACATCCCCAACGCCCCAAGCCAATGGGTTAACCATTGGGCTAAACTCAAATTATTGATGTGTTTTAGCACAAATTACATTTAAAACAATCAAATGAACCCCAAAAATCATTGTTGTTGCTGTAATTGTTCGAGCTCGTTGTTCAAAGAGACAAACGTTGCTTCGTTCTCTTGCACCACTCTTTTCCATGCTTGGTTCTCCATCTCCATTTTGTTTACAAGATTTTGTAGCTCTATTGTTTTATTCTTTTCTTTCGCGAGCTCTTCGTCTTTTTGTTTGAGTAAAAGAGTTGCCTTGGATTTAAGCTTTTTCACCATGGCTGCAACAAGTTGGTTCTTTTGCTCTTGCAATAATAATCTCAATCTCTCATTCTGGAAAACAAAAAACAAACAAATCAAAACACAAATCAAGTCTAAGGGAAATTTGTGCTGCAAATAGGTCTGATGAAAAGCAGGTGACGTGGAGTTTCCTTTATGGAATGCTATACTTGTCTTCTGGTTATTTTTTTACACTTTTTACTAATACATTCTTATCAATTAGGATGTATTTTTTAATTGTAAACAATTTTCTTTTATTGAAACCATTGCAGCAAATAAAGGCTCTCCTTCGTAGTGTTGGTTCTTCCTTCTGTCCTGATCATTCAGACTGGTGTGATTCACATTCAAGAAATGCAGAATGATCTGTACTTTCTAAATTTTTGCAAGCTCATCCCGCGGATTATTCAACGGTGAAGTTGCAGGTATGCTACTCTCCCTTCTCCTTTTCTTCCACATATACAGCTTGTGCTTATTCAACCTGCCTGAAATTAAACCTTGAATAACCTCAAAAAATGAACTGCATGAACTATCAACCTCCTACATTTAGTGACTTGACCCAATAGTCAACACTCAACAACCTAAACCTGAAATGAAGCAATTTCTTTCTGAGCTAAAGTGACCAATTTTTCTATATCCTCCTTTCATACTCTTCTAAGTGAGAGCAGAAAAAAGCTGTTATCATCTTTGCTTACGAACCAACCCCTATGGCACCAATTCTTGTAGTGGCAACGAGCCCTCCCTTTAAGTAGCCAATTTAGCTTCCTTCATTAATTGAAGTTTGGTTTTTAAACCTGTTTCCAAATTAATTTACATGCGGAGTGGTAATTTGATTTCTTTGTTAAATCAGAAAATTATTCGCCTGGAAAACAAAAAACAAACAAATCAAAACACAAATCAACAAAATAGCACAATATTTTCTTGTTTGAGTAAACGATTTGTGTTTTGATTTGTTTGTTTTTGGTTTTCCTGAACGAGAGATTGAGATTATTATTGCAAGAGCAAAGGAACCAACTTGTTGCAGCCATGGTGAAAAAGCTTGAATCCAAGGCAACTCTTTTACTCAAACAAAAAGACGAAGAGCTCGCGAAAGCAAGGAATAAAACAATGGAGCTACAAAATCTTGTAAACAAACTGGAGATGGAGAACCAAGCATGGCAAAGAGTGGTGCAAGAGAACGAAGCAACGGTTGTCTCTTTGAACAACACGCTCGAACAATTACAACAATAACAACGGTTTTTGGGGTTCATTTGATTGTTTTGAATGTAATTTGTGCTAAAATACATCAATAATTTGAGGTTAGCCCATTGGCTTAGGACGCTGGGGATGTGGGTTTGAATCCTAGCTCCCCCATTTACATTCAATTTATTTGTTTTGTTATGGTGGTGACATGTGTCACCACCACATTAGTCTGAATAAAAAAAATAAATAATACATATATAGGAGAGAGAAAATAAAAAAAATCCATGTCAGCAATTCCGTTCGTTTTTAACGACGGGGGACCAAAACAGGAGAACTATGTAACAGAAGGGACGATTTTGCCAAAAAAACATAGTTTTGGGACCAAAATAGGAAGACAGTAATAGTTTGGGGACCACCGGTGTAGTTTTCCCTTATTTTTAATATCTTTCTTTTTATTTTTATGTTTTAGGATTAGATTTTAATTTTTCGCAATTTATTTTCCACATTGTTATTTTTTAGATTTTAAATTTTATTTATTTAGTTAATTATTTTAATTTCAGGTTTAGGAATAAATATGGAGGACCAAGGAGAAGGCCCAACAAGGAGCCCGCCCACCATGTCGTCGAAAAAGCTGAGGGCAGCCGAACGAAAAAACGCGTAACTTCTAGAATACTGCTAAGGGCTAGCTGCCAACAGCAACAATGTAACGGGCATTAAATCTCGTAACACGCGCCACAAAATCTACCCGTTAGAATTTAGTGCTACCACGGCATCTCTCGGCAACCCCTATATATACCTCACTATTTCATTCATTTTCTTCACTTCATCTTCTTGTTTAACCTCTTCTGCGTCAACTTGCTTTCTTAATATTTTCTATTTTCAGTTTACTTTCAAATTACAACTGTCTCACTACTATGGCATCATCACAATCCAAACCCTTTTTCCAGCGTTTCTTCTGCGAATTAGACCAAAAGAGGCACAGAACGCAATTTGCCAACCAATCAGTTTGGGAGGAGCAAAGGTTTCTCCACTCCTAGCAAAGGGGAGATTTACGTCTCGAGCCAGCCCTCTTTGAGAAAATACATAGCCAAGGATGGGAGATTTTCGCAAAGCAGCCCGAGGTGGCCAATATCACCCTCGTCCGAGAGTTCTACGCCCACCAACCCCGCCCAGAAGTTCCATTTGTTTTTGTCAGAGTGGAGGCAGTAAAACACAACGCCGCCACCATCAACAAATTCTATGGGTTGGAGATGGACGATAACCCCTATGAGGAATGCGGCAGACATTCCCAGCAACTGACTACGACAGAATGAAGGACGGGCTCTGTGAACTAAACACCCCGTGGCTGGCAGGGAAACACAGCGGGTCTGTGCAGCGTCGACGTCTACTGCCAGAGGCTATACTGTGAAACACTTTCATCAAACGACGCATGCTGCCCACCTCCACAACACAACTGTTGGTCGACCTCGTCTCACCCTGATCCACTCGATTATGAACAACCGGTCGATAAACGTGGGAGACATAATCTGCAAGAAGATCTACAGTTGCTATCGGAAGTCCAAGGGCAGACTCTATTTCCCCTCCCTCATCATCGGACTATGCGCAAACTTCAACATCCCCTCTGACTCCAAAAATGTGCTGACACCATCAAGGGAAGGCTGGACCAGGAAAGTCAGGCTCCAGATGATGCAAGCGCCTGAAACAGAGCCGATCACACCATCTCAGCCATCGGCCAACAACACAATTGCCCCGACAGCAAGAGGCAGTACTGAGGCTTCCCAAAACCCTGATGTCATCCAGTTGCTCCACACACTGATCGACAGTTACAAGAGAATTGAGCAGCAATAGCTGACCTTCATGAAATATGTGGGTGAAGTTCAAAAGGCCTTTGTGGCCTATATGTTGTAGAAGTTTCCCCATGACGGCCCCTCACTGCCCAGATTTCCAGAAGATTTGGTCACTGCAGCTGAACCAAGAAGGGCTACATCCTTAGAAGCAGTTGCGCACCATGCCGCCTTCTGCCGCCAGATGCCTTCTCCCGTATGATACCCATCCTACTCCGCCACCTCCTCCTCTCACACGGTGGCCGACACTACAGAGAGGCATCACCAACAATACTCTCTAGCCATTACAGTGGCAACAGTAGCAGATATCTCTCCTTCCAAAGATTATAGGCAGTAGACGACAGAAACAAGGGAACCAATGGCAACAGCGAAACCGTCGGCAGCACCCATGGCGGAACCAAGCAGAAAAAGGAAGCGGCATATAATATCAGCTGAATCAGCGCCGAAAGATGAGGACTCAGAAACTGAACCGGTCTACATTGAAGCTCCTCGCCCTACGCCCAAGAGAGTCCAGCCACCGCGCACATTAAAGATTTCACCTGCCAAGCCTGTTTCCATGACCTTTGCCAACTGCCGCATGGTCATCCAATCATCATCTTCCTCGTCCGCCTCGGAAACTCCAACAACTTCTCCACAATCAGACAAACTTCTAGTGTTGTTTTCTTTTCTTTTCTTTTTTAATTAGTTTTCTTGTCTTTTATTTTTTTGTTTTTTATTTTGTGCATTGAAGGCAATGCCCATCTTGAGTTTGGGGGGTTAGCACTCATTTATTGTTTAGGCATCTCTTAGATCAATTAGTTGCATATGTACTTGCCTTAAAATTAATCAAAAGAAAAAATTGTTAGAACTTGTGCCTATGATAGGATAGCCGATTTTAAATTTTTCGCACCATAATAAAATGAAATTAATCTTAGGGAAAGCATGAATAACAACTTAGAATTTTTCTATAATTTCCAACAATCAAAGATACTATTTTTACTTGCTGAATTTGAGTGAATTTCCGATAAACACCGCCTGCTTGAATTATTTGTAAAATTCCAACATGGTTGCAGGAAGCTATCGCGGCAGACAACAAACAGAAAAAAAAGTACTGCCACGACGGGAATAGAAAAAAGATATTGTAACACCCCAATTTTGGGCTTGGAAGTTTAGGGTCTGAACCGGGCCAGTCTGATTTTTGGTTCGAATATAAAAGGACGCTTTAGGGAAAACCTAGTTCGGGATGCTTTAAAAATATGGAAAATATCTAAAAATCCTCTTTTAATATATATAAGAGAGTGGTGAAATCAATTTTGCAAAATAAGGTTTGGAAATACAACATTTCGGAATAGTGACTAAAATGCGATTTTTGAAAAGTTTAGTGGTGACTGTTTTGTAAGGATTGAAACTTTTAATCTTTAAGGAGCTAATTTACCCAAAAATGATTTCTCCAGATTTTTCCTTAATTTAAGAGATTTAATTAATGTTTAATTAATTAAATGAAAAAGGAAAACCACTTTTTAGAATTTCATAACTAACTTTTCCTAAAATTTTCTCTTTTCTTTTTCTCTCAAAATTCCATCATCCAAACACTTTTCTCCAGCAACTTTTTCATTGATTTCCACTTCAATTGATGAGATTTCAATCATCAATTAGTTTCTAATCCATCTTACATCAAATCCTTTTGATTTCCTCATTGGATTTTCAAGAAAATTGGCTCAAATCAAGGAGAAATCACCATTTAGAGGTAAGAATGTTCTTCTCCTCTAAATACTCAGTTCTTTACTGAAATTCCCAAGTTGTCAATCCTTAAATGAAGTTTTATAAAAGGTTTTAATGTTAAAAGCTTGATTTTGGCTTAAAACTCAAGATTTGGAAGAAATCTTGAAGAATTTCGTTGTGATTGTTTGGGCTCTGTTTTGAGATGATTCTTAAATGTATTTTGGATGTCTAATGATATGTAAATGAGGTTTTATCAATGCAATCCCGAATAGGTTGAATTTCCTAAGTTTTTGCTTATGAAAATGGTGGTTTTTTAGGTGATCTTGGTGTTCTGTTATAGCTGGAGGTATAAGGACAAGTTTAGGTTCATTTTGGTTGTTGATTGATGTTTAGAAATGGTTAGAAGTGATGGATCTTGGCTGGGTTAAGTTTTGGAAGAGTTTGGAGGTGATTTCGGTTGTGTTTGGTAGCCGAAATGTTGGCTTTAGGTAGAGCAGCGAGTTTAAGTGTGTTGGCTGAAGATTTCAATGCATGATGATGCATTAATCCTCTTCTTTGATGTGTTTAAAACAGGGGAGGCATCTTCGAACACCTTTGGAGTTGATCCGGAGGCTTGATCGGCGTTTCGGCAAGCTTGCGAAACGAAATTGGTGAGTGGAGTTTGGTTTCCAGCTTTGGAACAAATGTTTGAAGGTTTTGGGAGCTTAGTTTAAGTCTAAGCAACTTAACTAAGCTCAAGAGTAAGTTTTCGGAGAAACTCTCTTGGATGAGCAATGAAGTGGTTCGATGCATTGAATATAATTTACATGTTTAAATTCTTTTTTGAAAGCATGTTTATGCATTGTTGATGCTGGTTTTGAAAGCCATATGTCGAGGGATGCTCAAGGTAAGAGATCCTTGGTTTTACATATTTTAAATGTGGATTTGATGCATAGTGATGCATGATGTTAAATGGCTTTGTTTAATGCTTTAAAACAGTGGATTGTTGATGTTGTATAATGTATATTGGCAAGTGATGAATTGGTTTTAAAGTACTTGAATCGGATATAGTTAGCCGACTATAGGATTGGGTGCACCGTGAATAAAGTCGCCTTGGATGTTGAGGGGTTATGATTGTACCGAAAACTCCATCCAAGTATCCTAACGAGAGAGTTAAGATCACAACGGTGGTTAAAAGTCCGTGTGTGGATCTTGTTAAGGTCACAACGGTGGTTAAAAGTCTGTGTGTGGGCCTTGTGTTATGTGTCCCGTACTCTTGTTAGGAAGTTATACAATTACCGATGAGTGATGTTGAGGGGTTGTGATTGTACCGTAAACTTCATCACGGGTGTTGAGGGGTTGTGATTGTACCGTAAACTACACCTTATGTTGTTCGGTAGTGTGTATGAAGCGTGTGGGACAACGCCTGTAATCCGCGTATCCGATTGTGTTTTGTGTTGTAAAAGTTTATGAATTATCACTTGAAAGCCAATATGTTGAATTGAGGTAATGAAGCATGAGATGCTTGTAAAGTATGCATGGTTGCATGAAAAGAGTTAAGCTTGTGTTTTAAAGCTTGTTGAAAGTGTTTTCAAAAAGGCATTATTGTGTTGTTTTCTTTAGAGCATGCCTCACTAAGCTATTGTGCTTACGCTCTCTCTTTTGTACCAATAATGCATACAATTGAAGTGTTTGAGGGCAACAAGGAAGCTAAGAGTCCAAGGGAAACTAAGCTCATGTATGGTGATGTTTTCATACACTATTAGATTTGGTAATTTGGCAATTGAAACCTAAAGTGTGGTTTTGGGAGATGTTTTGGACTCCCTAGTTTGTGGCATGATGCCTTTGATGTTTTGGATTTGTAATTGGCCATTTGATGCTTGATTTGGAGGTTGGATGGTTGTTTGGTTTTGGTTATTAGGATGCATGCCTATAGACTTGTGATACTTAATGTTTGATGCCATGAATGTGTTTTGAAGTTGCAAGCTTGTACCTTATATGTATGATGACTTGTTGGTATGGTTAGAGGGTCAATAAGATGTGTTTGAATGGATTTGTGAATGAAAAACCAGCAAAATCTACAGCTTCTTGGCAAATCGTATCGGAACGGGCACTAGCGTTTCGAAACGGGGGCCTGTAACGGCTGGTGACTATTTCGAAACGGTTTGGCCACTGGAGGGCCTTGTTTCGGAACAAGTCTTGAAACGAACCCGTGTTTCAGAACGGTCAACACCGTTTCGAAACAGGTGACCGTTGGGCACTGATTTGAATGGTTTTGAACTTCGCAAGCTTTACGTTTTAGTCCCGAAATTGGTAATTGCAATTGTATGAGTTTGATATGTCCGATTAAGATGAAATTTGACAGAGATGCATGTAATATGACTAATTTAATATTGGTAACTTAAAAATCAGTGAAGACCATCAAATTTCCGGAATTTACATTTTGGTCCTTAATATTTGTATTTTATGCAATTGAGTCCCTTATTAGAATCCGATCGCTGTGCTTTATACGTAAATGATTCTCAAGTGCTCGCTTAGGGTTAACGTGCATCTCCAAAAGATTTAAAAGGAAAAAAAGGGTCGTTAATCAAGGTTGACTTTTAGATATAGTTAGCCGGCTATAGGATTGGGTGCACCGTGAATAAAGTTGCCTTGGATGTTGAGGGGTTATGATTGTACCGAAAACTCCATCCAAGTATCCTAACAAGAGAGTTAAGATCACAACGGTGGTTAAAAGTCCGTGTGTGGATCTTGTTAAGGTCACAACGGTGGTTAAAAGCCCGTGTGTGGGCCTTGTGTTATGTGTCCCGTACTCTCGTTAGGAAGTTATACAACTATCGATGAGTGATGTTGAGGGGTTGTGATTGTACCGTAAACTCCATCACGGGTGTTGAGGGGTTGTGATTGTATCGTAAACTCCACCTTATGTTGTTTGGTAGTGTGTATGAAGCGTGTGGGACAACGCTTGTAATCCGCGTATCCAATTGTGTTTTGTGTTGTAAAAGTTTATGAATTACCACTTGAAAGCCAATATGTTGAATTGAGGTAATGAAGCATGAGATGCTTGTAAAGTATGCGTGGTTGCATGAAAAGAGTTAAGCTTGTGTTTTAAAGCTTGTTGAAAGTGTTTTCAAAAAGGCATTATTCTGTTGTTTTCTTTAGAGCATGCCTCACTAAGCTATTGTGCTTACGCTCTCTCTTTTGTACCAATAATGCAGACAATTGAAGTGTTTGAGGGCAGCAAGGAAGCTAAGAGTCCAAGGGAAACTAAGCTCACGTATGGTGATGTTTTCGTACACTATTATTTTTGGTAATTTGGCAATGGGAACCTAAAGTGTGGTTTTGGGAGATGTTTTGGACTCCCTAGTTTGTGGCATGATGCCTTTGTTGTTTTGGATTTGTAATTGGCCATTTGATGCTTGATTTGGAGGTTGGATGGTTGTTTGGTTTTGGTTATTAGGATGCATGCCTATAGACTTGTGATGCTTAATGTTTGATGCCATGAATGTGTTTTGAAGTTGCAAGCTTGTACCTTATATGTATGATGACTTGTTGGTATGGTTAGAGGGTCATTAAGATGTGTTTGAATGGATTTGTGTATGAAAAACCAGCAAAATCTGCAGCTTCTGGGCAAATCGTATCGGAACGGGCACTAGCGTTTCGAAACGAGGGCCTGTAATGGCCTTGGTGTTTCGAAACGGCTGGTGACTGTTTCGAAACAGTTTGGCCACTGGAAGGCCTTGTTTAGGAACAAGTCTCGAAACGAACCCGTGTTTCAGAACGGTCAACACCGTTTCGAAACAGGTGACCGTTGGGCACTGATTTGAATGGTTTTGAAGTTTGCAAGCTTTACGTTTTAGTCCCGAAATTGGTAATTGCAATTGTATGAGTTTGATATGTCCGATTAAGGTGAAATTTGACAGAGATGCATGTAATGTGACTAATTTAATATTGGTAACTTAAAAATCAGTTAAGACCTTCAAATTTCCGGAATTTACATTTTGGTCCCTAATATTTGTATTTTGTGCAATTGAGTCCCTTATTTGAATCTGATCGTTGTGCTTTATACGTAAATGATTCTCAAGTGCTCGCTTAGGGTTAACGTGCATCCAGACAAGATTTAAAAGGAAAAAAAGGGTCGTTAATCAAGGTTGACTTTCAGGTTGACTTTGGTTTTCCCCGTGTAATCTTCGTAGTTCGGGTCAACCGTCTAGGCCGGGCTAAGGGGGTTACATTTGGTGGTATCAGAGCTGAGTTCTCATGTAATGGGAATGGTTATGTGGGTGATGTATGCGTATTTGCATGATATGCCTTTTGGATGAAGGAATGTTGTTTGAATTGTGATGATATGATATGTTGAAGCATGTTAGGGGTACCCATTGCCATATCAAAACTAATGAAAGGAATTGTTTTTGGAAAATGAGCTTGAGTTCTTGGATTACTTACCTTGTTGTGCCTAATTATGTTTATTGCATTTGTGTCAATGCATTGTTTTTGTAAATGGGGCCTCGTAGAGAGACGAGGATGAATACGAGAGCTATGGCTCAGAATGAGAATGAGGAAAACCGTTATAATGTTGTGGATTTACCTCCTCCCCTGGTGGTGGACCACCTGGCGATGATGGTGCTGGAGGTGAAAATGCTGGTGTTGGTGCCGGTGCTGGGGTCGCTAGACCTGACGGTGTTCAGGGGCAAGCTGCTCCTGACATGACTGTTTTGATTCAGGCTATTGTTGGAGCCTTTCAGGCAACAGTAGCTGGAGCTCAAGGAGCTGCGCATCAGGGTGATGCTAATTTGAGATTGCCTTTGGAACGTCTTCGCAGTCTGGGAGGGATTGAGTTCAGAGGTTTATCTCCTGAAGATTCTGAATCTTGGTTGGAAAGCACCAAGAGGATTTTGGGGCAAATGAATTGCAACAATGTACACAAGTTGGGTTGTGTGGTATCACTGTTGCATGATGATGCGTATACGTGGTGGACGACCACTGTTTCCGGAATGGAGGAGAATGATGTGACTTGGACGTTCTTTCTGAACGCGTTCAAGAGAAAGTATCTAGGTGTGCGATACCTAGATGAAAAGAAAAGGGAGTTCATGTCTCTTACGCAAGGAAGCATGTCGGTGGCGGAGTATGAGGTTCAGTTTGTCCGCCTTAGCCAGTACGCACCTGAGTTGATCCCTGATGAGCGGGAGTGGTGTGAACGTTTCCGTTACAGTTTGGTGACGAATGTGAAGACTTACATGCTTGCTGCTGAGTATACGGATTTTGATGTGCTGGTCAGTAGAGCGAAGGACATTGAGCAGAACTTGGGTTTGTCTACCAAAGGTGTTAGTTCGAGCTAAGGCAAAAGAGCTGCTGATTATAGTTCCGGTGGTGGACGGAACAAGAGAGGACGTGATAAGAGGTATCAGTCTTCTGCTAGGCGTGGTGGAGGACATGGTGCGCCTGTTCAGGGAGACAAGTTGAAAGCTGATCAGAACACGTGCTGGATGTGTGGATCTCATGGTCATATGAGGTGAGATTGTCCTCGAGCAGCGAGGAAGGTTCAGGCTCCGGTAGCAGTGACCGATAATTCATGTTGGAATTGTGGTTCGGCAGACCACATGAGGAGAGAGTGTCCTTTGTTGGTCGGTGGTGCTCAGGGACGTGCTCCTGGGGTAGTTGCACCACAGAGGGGTCGTGGGCGCGGCCGTGGTAATTTCCAGCGCACAGAGGATGGTGGGAGGAATGTGGCTTATGTGGTGGCTGTTCAGCCTGAGGGTGGTGCCCAGGCTCGAGTGTATGCTCAGTGTGAGGGGAGAAATGATACGGATGTGATCGCAGGTACCTTTACTTTGCAATCCTTATCATTACTTTCCTTGATTGATTCTGGATCTACACACTCATACATATTGCGTGAACATGCTCAATTGCTTGGTTTACCTATTGAGTCTTTGGATGTTGGTATGCGTGTAACTAGTTCCTTTGGTGAGACCGTTGTGACACAGAAGTTTTATAGAAGATGTCCCTCGGAAGTGCAAAACCATGTTTTTCTTGTTGATCTCATGGAATTGCCATTCTATGGCTTTGATGTAATCATTGGTATGGATTGGCTTGTTGAGCATCGAGCTGTAGTGGATTTTGAGAACAAGCTAGTTTCGTTGAAGCTTGCGGATGACTACGAGGTAGTGGTGGTTGGTGAGAATGTGAAGTTTCTTACCAATGTGGTGTCTTCATTGGAAGCAAGCCGAATGCTGAGGCAAGGTTGTGAGGCTTATCTGGCCTTTGTGATGAATCCTAGCTCTAAGGAGTTGCGGGTTCAAGATATCAGGACTGTACGAGAGTTTCCTGGAGTGTTTCCGGAGGAGTTACCTGGATTGCCTCCTAGTCGAGAGGTGGAGTTTGGGATTAGTTGTATGAAAACACAACTCCAGTGTCCATTACTCCTTACCGAATGGCACCTAAGGAGTTGAAGGAGCTGAAGACGAAACTTCAGAAGTTGCTTGATCGTGGTTTCATTCGGCCGAGTGTGTCACCTTGGTGTGCACCGGTCTTGTTTGTGAATAAGAAGGATGGTACTATGAGAATGTGCATCAATTATCGTCAACTGAACAAGTTGACTATCAAGAATCGGTATCCTTTGCCGAGGATTGAAGATATTTTTGATCAATTTCGGGGAGCGGCTGTGTTCTCTAAGATTGACTTAAGGTCATGTTATTATCAGCTTAAGGTGAAGGATGTGGATGTGCCAAAAACAACCTTTAGAACGAGGTATGGGCATTATGAGTTTCTTGTGATGCCGTTTGGCTTGACGAATGCTCCTGCGGCTTTTATGGACATGATGAATAGAGTGTTTCATGAATACCTGGACAAGTTCGTTGTGGTGTTCATTGATGATATCCTTGTGTACTCTCGTACTGAGGAGGAGCATGGGGGGCATTTGCGGATTGTGTTGCAGGCGTTGTTTGAGAATCAGCTCTATGCTAAGCTGAGCAAGTGCGAATTCTGGCTTAGGGAAGTTGTTTTCCTTGGTCACATGGTTTCTGCTGAGGGGATCCGAGTTGATCCTCAGAAGATTGAGGCGGTGATGAATTGGAAGCCTCCTAAGTCTGTTCATGAAGTCCGTAGTTTCCTTGGGTTGGCAGGATACTACCGGAGGTTTGTGGATGGATTTTCAAAGATTGCTGCACCTTTAACGAAGTTGTTGCAGAAGGATGTCAAGTATGAGTGGACAGAGGCAAGACAACAGGCTTTTGAGAAGCTTAAGGCAGCTTTGACGCAAGCTCCTATCTTTGTTCAACCTGAATCAGGGAAAGAGTTTGTAGTGTACAGCGACACATCCTATGTTGGTTTGGGGTGTGTGATGATGCAAGAGGGTAAGGTGGTGGCTTATGCATCGCGTCAGTTGAAGGTGCATGAGCGTAATTATCCTACGCATGATATTGAGTTAGCTGTAGTGGTCTTTGCTTTGAAAATTTGGAGACATTACCTGTATGGTGAGAAGTGTACTGTGTACACGGATCAGAAAAGTTTGAGGTATCTGATGTCTCAGAAAGAGTTGAATCTTAGGCAACGACGTTGGGTGGAGTTGCTTAAAGATTACGATCTGACGATCGAGTACCATCCGAGAAAAGCTAATGTTGTAGCGGATGCCTTAAGTAGAAAAGTGGCAGTGGAGTTGAGGGCTATGTTTGCCAGCTTGAGTATTTCGTGAAACCCCCTCGTCCCGGTCTGGCTGGATGACCGGTCTGAGTGGGCCACACGGGGAAAACCGAAGCGAAACCCGTTATGGTTTCTGTAGAACTAATGTTTTGATATAATAATTGAAAAATGTTTTGGACTAATTTGAAAGAATTTAAAACTTGGTTTTAAAGTCCAAACTACTTGAAATTATGTTTGAGGTATTTTAAGAGGTTTTTGACAAAGATTTTTCATGTTTTAAATAGCCAAACTCGTGATTTCAAAGCACCAGTATCGATACGGTTGTACCCGTACCGATACCTTTTTGCCCCAGTTTTGCCACTGTCGAAACCCGTATCGATACGAGGGTTTAGTGTATCGATACGGAGTGGGGACGTTTCGATACGCCACGTCAGCGTACCGATCCCATTTTAACTACCCCAACGGCTATTTCCCAACGGCTATTTAAATGTCAAAGGGTACCGATACGCCCTCATACGTATCGATACGCCTATGCAGGAAAGAGCCCAACGGCTAGTTCCTATGAAGGCCGTATCGATACCGTTCCACGTGTATCGATACCGTTAGCTGCAGAACAGCATTTATAAAGGGAAATTAAGTCCTCAACGGCTCCAATTCATCCCCAACGGCTAGTAACAGCTACAAACTCATTTGGGAGTATAAAAGGGACCTCCAAGCATCAAGAGAAGGCTAATGCTTCAATTGTCAATCAACAAATGATCAAGAATTGTCTTAGAGCCTAAAGTGTCAATTATTGTATAGACAAACACTAGTGAGCCAAAATTGTCAAATTTGCTCAAGTGTTTTAGGTTTTGGGTGAGAGCTTAATTGTGCAAACAAACACCTATTAGAGGGTTTAAGTTTGTTTTGTTTATCTCTTTGTAAAAGAGGGTTTTGATCAAGGCTTTGGGTAGAAGCTTGATCGGTTGTAAGGGTTTCCTCCTAATCCTAGAAAAGGGGACGAATCAATAGTGGATTGATTGTGAAATCCTTAGTGGGGAGCTAAGGTAGTGGATGTAGACCTTGGTTAGAAGGTTGAACCACTATAAATCATTGTGTCACACTTCTTTTTAGCTTCCACAACCCTTCCACCCAAAAATCCATCTCTCCACCACTTGGTGAGCAATATTGGTTAATCGAATCGAGCTCCACACAACTCAACAATTGGTATCAGAGCTTGGCTCAATCGAAGAGGATTCACATCCTATTGAGAAGATCCGGCAAGCTCGATCACTTTTTTCATCAACCGGTTCAAATGGCGCAATCCATCGACAAACCGCCTTTCTTCAACGGAGATCACTATGCCCATTGGAAGACAAAGATGAAATTCTTCTTGAAGTCAAGAGATTACAAGCTATGGGATATAGTTGAAGATGGTCCGTTCGTGCCACAAGGGAGCAAAGCGGAATGGAGTGCCGACGATCGCAAGAAGATGGAGCTAAATTGCAAAGCCTTGCACATTTTATTTTGTGCATTTGGTCCATCCATCTATGAGAAGATGTCTTCTTGTGAGAGTGCCAAGGAGGTATGGGACAAGCTTGAAGTCACATACGAGGGAACAAATGAAGTCAAGGAGACCAAGATTGGGCTCCTAACTCTTGAGTATGAAAACTTCAAAATGGATCCGGAAGAGAACATCGAGAAGATGTTTGATAGGTTCTCCACAATCACGAATGGTCTTAAAGGCTATGGAGAAGCCATCCCAAAGGAGAAGCTTGTTCAAAAGCTCATCTACTCACTTCCCGAGTCTTGGGACTCAAAGAGGACCGCCATCATCGAAGCCAAAAATTTGAAGACTTTGAAGCTTGATGAACTCATGGGGTCACTCCTTACTCATCAAATCATGAAGAAGAATAAAGAGGATGAGAAGAAGAGGGAAGAAATTCGAGCTATGGGAGAGAAGAAAATCAAAGGCCTTGGCATCAATGCAAGTGCCATGGCTCTCAAGTCCTCCACATGTCATCATGAAGATTCTAGTGAGGAGGATAGTGAAGATGAAGAGATGGCCTATCTCTTCAACAAATTCACCCGGTTCATGAAGAGCAAAATGGAAAAATCCAAGCATGAATCGATGAAGAAGATGAAGGACTCCCACAAATCCAAAAAGAAGGGATCATCTTCTAAACAAGCATATGTGGCCACATGGAGTGATGAAGACTCCACCGATGATGAAGTAGCCCACCTATGCTTGATGGCCCTCAATGAGGGGGAGGTAACTTCTAACTCATCTATTTAAAATTCTTATACATTTGATGAGTTACAAGATGCCTATGATGATTTGCTTTTGGAATTCAAGGCATCATTTTCTAAAAACAAAAAGTTGATTTCAAAAATAAAAATCGAAAATGATTTGCTTTCCAAAACAAATCTTGAACTTGAAGCAAGATTAAAAGATTTTGAACAAAAATGTTTTGATTTACAAAATTTGCTTCTTAAAGTTCAAAAAGAAAAATATTTGATTTCAAATGAACTTGAAAAGAAAAATAATTTTCAAAAATCAAATTTTTATGTAAGACAATCTAGTGCCCCTAGATTTATAAAAGGAAAATGTTTTAGAAGTGTTTGGGTCCCAAAAGGACTAACCACTTCAATTAAAAAGGATGACATTGAAAAATGGATTCCTAAGGGGACTAAAATTTGTGCCACTAACGTTCATGGATCCAAAGCAATTTGGATACCAAAAATTACTTGATTGTCTCGTGCTAGGTGTGATGGAGATGTTCAACAAGTCAAACATTGAGGGGGAGCTCCATGCACACAAGGAAGAACACTTGAAGAAGGAAGGCTTCACATCCTCCCTTGAATTCAAGTGTTGGTAAAAATTCTAGTTGTTTTTACTTTCATTTATTCATTTTAGTTTAAATTCAACTAGATGATCACATATGATGGACTAACACTTTTGATGATGCTTTGAGTAAGGGGGAGCCATTTTTAAACCAAAATTTTTAGTGTGTCAAATTTGTTTTACCTCTATTGTTATCATTGAACTTAATGTTTTAAATTCTTTTTGATATAACAAAAAGGGGGAGAAATGGTTTGAAAAATTGAATTTTCAAATGAATAAGGGGGAGCCTAAATTGATTTCATATCCTTAATCTCTTATTCACATTTTTAAAGTTAAAGGGGGAGAATCCCAAAAAAAATTTCAAGTTAGTTTTATTATATCAAAAAGGGGGAGATTGTAGAACTAATTTTTGATATAATAATTGAAAAATGTTTTGGACTAATTTGAAAGAATTTAAAACTTGGTTTTAAAGTCCAAACTACTTGAAATTATGTTTGAGGTATTTTAAGAAGTTTTTGACAAAGATTTTTCATGTTTTAAATAGCCAAACTCGTGATTTCAAAGCACCAGTATCGATACGGTTGTACCCGTACCGATACCATTTTGCCCCAGTTTGGCCACTGTCAAAACCCGTATCGATACGAGGGTTTAGTGTATCGATACGGAGTGGGGTCGTTTCGATACGCCACGTCAGCGTACCGATCCCATTTTAACTACCCCAACGGCTATTTCCCAACGGCCATTTAAATGTCAAAGGGTACCGATACGCCCTCATGCGTATCGATATGCCTATGCAGGCAAGAGCCCAACGGCTAGTTCCTATGAAGGCCGTATCGATACCGTTCCACGTGTATCGATATCGTTAGCTGCAGAACAGCATTTATGAAGGGAAATTAAGCCCTCAACGGCTCCAATTCATCCCCAACGGCTAGTAACGGCTACAAACTCATTTGGGAGTATAAAAGGGACCTCCAAGCATCAAGAGAAGGCTAATGCTTCAATTGTCAATCAACAAATGATCAAGAATTGTCTTAGAGCCTAAAGTGTCAATTATTGTATAGACAAACACTAGTGAGCCAAAATTGTCAAATTTGCTCAAGTGTTTTAGGTTTTGGGTGAGAGCTTAATTGTGCAAACAAACACCTATTAGAGGGTTTAAGTTTGCTTTGTTTATCTCTTTGTAAAAGAGGGTTTTGATCAAGGCTTTGGGTAGAAGCTTGATCGGTTGTAAGGGTTTCCTCCTAATCCTAGAAAAGGGGACGAATCAATAGTGGATTGATTGTGAAATCCTTAGTGGGGAGCTAAGGTAGTGGATGTAGACCTTGGTTAGAAGGTTGAACCACTATAAATCATTGTGTCACACTTCTTTTTAGCTTCCACAACCCTTCCACCCAAAAATCCATCTCTCCACCACTTGGTGAGCAATATTGGTTGATCGAATCGAGCTCCACACAACTCAACAGTTTCCCCTCGGTTAGCAACCCTATTTGTTTTCTTTAACTTAATCCTTCCTAAAAGTTCATTTAAGACCTATGTGATCAAACAGCGGAATAAAATACACGAGATAAACATTCGAACCCAAAACAACATTTAAACAGCCTAATTTTAATCTTTTAAACAGGCCGTTCGAAACACCCTTGAGGCGTATCGAAACGCCTTGACCAGGTCAACTGCCCCAGAGCCTAAACAAGGGGCCATATCGAAACGGTGGTCAACCGTTCCGAAACGCCCTCAACGGTCAACTTCTCGTGGTCAACGAGATTTTGACCGTTTCGAAACCTTCAGGCCCGTTTCGAAACGCCTTCATCTCGTCAATTTCTCAGAATTCCAGTAGCCAAAACGTTCCGAAACGCGTATCGGAACAGTGGCTCTCAGAGGCCAAATCGTATCGAAACGCGTTCCGATACGGGGTCCCTGAAGCCTACTCGTTCCGAAACGACCCAGCCCGTTTCGAAACGCGGGCTGCCTACAACCTTCGAAAGACAGATTTAGGGGAATTTCAACAAGTCTAAAGGTCCCATAGGACCCCCTAAAGGCACACAACACCATCAAACAAAGTCTAGAGGCATGCATCCTATGTTTAGCAAGCTCGAGCACATACAAGGCATAGATTTAAACAATCTTTCATACATGGCAAATACACATTAAAGACATATCATATAAGGCATGCTTGAAGACTTAAATAGGCAAAAGATACCAAAATCATCACATATGGGTTTACATGCCTTCAAGCAGTTTTAAGCATCCATAGGTCATACATCATTCAAGTATTTGGCAAGTTAAATCATGCTTACAAACCAAGTCAAAACATAAACATCCAAATTCACATATGAGTCATACAAAGCTCATACAAACACACTCTCTTGCCACATTGCTTAACTACTACATAATAATTAATCGTACTTGAGCAACAAACTTGGAAAGCCCTTCTTGCCTTGCTTCGAGCTAACACCACGCTAATGGTCTGCATTGTTGAAAATGAGAGCGTAAGCTATAAGCTTAGTGAGGATGCTCTAAAACCGAAAACATCAACAATGCAGGGTTCAAGCATGTATTCCCTAAATCTCATAACTAACATGCATAGATAATTTCACAAGTAGACCTAGCTAGTCTTTCAAGAGTCATGTATGGCATCTCACATCATACTAAGCTCAAACATCAATATCAACATCATATATCAACATCTTATATCACAATCATATGAACAAGTTTAATTGGCCACTATTAGTTACCCGGATGTGCAGATTTAATCTCAACAATCACTTTACCTCGGTGGGATTACACTCATCACCGGACCTTGTATGGGCGGGATTCCACTCATTACCACATGCCCTACGGATGGGATTCCACTCATCATCCCGTAGAATATATATAAGCTTCTGGTGGAATATTACATCACCGTACTCCTCCTTGATGACTCAACGCCATCAAGGCCACGTACGTTTTGACTCAATTTATGTGCACACTAATCCTAATGATCGATCATTTACACCCGGTAAGTTAATTAGTGCCAATTTTCATTTACCACATCACATATCCATCAACCATATCTCATGCTCATCACATACACATATCATGGTATACATGTGTAAATCAACCACATATCACAAGAGCATAAATAGGCAATACACATAGCATTTAATGGAAATCAATAGCTAAATTAACAACTTGAATTCATATAGAAATGACCTACTGTAACACCCCAATTTTGGGCTTGGAAGTTTAGGGTCTGAACCGGACCGATTTAAATTACGGTTCGAATATAAAAGGTGCTTTTTAGGGAAAGCATAGTTCGAGATGCATTAAAAATATGGAAAAATATCTAAAAATCCTCTTTTATTATATATAAGAGAGTGGTGAAATCAATTTTACAAAATGGGGTTTGGAAATATGACATTTCAAGTTAGTGACTAAAATGTAATTTTTGAAAAGTTGGTGACTGTTTTAAAGGATTGAAACTTTGAATCTTTAAGGAGCTAATTTACCCAAGGGAGGGTTTCTCCAGATTTTTCTTAAATTTTAAAGACTCATTTAATGTAATTTAATAAAAAGAAAAGAGGGAAAAGAGATATTTTAGTTTCATAACTAACTTTTGCCAAAATTTTCCCATTTCATTTTCTCTCAATTTTCCCTCAGCCAAACACATTTCCACAGCCATTTTTCCTTTGATTTGCACATCTAAAGTTGAGATTTCAATCTCTAAATGATTTCTAATCATTTCTACACCAAATCCTCATCATTTGCTTATTGAATTTTCAAGGATTTTAGCTCTAAACAAGGAGAAACTCACATTTAGAAGTATGAACGTCCTTCTCCTCTAAATACTCAGTTCTTTACTGAAATTCCCAAGTTCTCAATCCTTAAATTGAGTTTTATTAAAGGTTTTAATGTTGTGTTCTTGATTTTGGCTTAAAATGCAAGATTTGGATTTAATTTTGAAGAAATTCGTAATAGATGATTGGGCTCTGATTTGAGATGTCTTTTTGATGTATTTTGGATGTCTAAATGATGTGTAATGGAGGTTTAATCAATGCAATCCCGAATAGGTTGATTTTCCTAAGTTTTTACTTGAGAAAATGGTGGTTTTTGGGGTGATTTTGATGTTCTGCTGTAGCTGGAGGTATAAGGACGTGATTAGGTCCTTTTTGGATGTTAATCGATGTTTATGAATGATTGGATTTGATGGATATTGGCTGGGTATTGTTGTAGAGGTGTTTGGATGTGATTTCGGTTGTGTTTGGTAGCCGAAATGTGAGTTTTGATGAGGGCAGCGAGTTTAGGTGTTTTGGTTGAAGATTTTAATGCATGATGATGCATTAATCCTCTGCTTTGATGTGTTTAAAACAGGGGAGACATCTTCGGATCCTTGTGGTGTTGATCCGGAGGCTTGATCGGCGTTTCGGCAAGCTTGCGAAACGGAATCGGTGAGTGAAGTTTGGTTTTCAGCTTTGAAACCAATCTTGGAAGGTTATGGGAGCTTAGTTTAAGTCTAAACAACTTAGCTAAGCTCAAGAGTAAGTTTTTCGGAAAAACTCTCTTTTTGATGAACCATGAGATGGTTGAATGCAATGTGTTTATTTTGCATGTTTAAATTCTGTTTTGAAAGCATATTTTAGCATGTTTAATGCTGGTTTTGTAAGCCATGTGTTGAAGGATGCTCAAGGTAAGAGATCCTTGATTTGGACATTGATAAATGTGGTTTGATGCATAGTGATGCATGTTTATGTAATGGCTTTGATTAATGCTTTAAAACAGTGGATTGTTGATGATAATTGATGTATATTGGCAAGTGATGTGTTGGTTTTAAAGTACTTGAATCGGATATAGTTAGCCGGCTATAGGATTGGGTGCACCGTGAATAAAGTCGCCTTGGATGTTGAGGGGTTGTGATTGTACCGTAAACTCCATCCAAGTACACTAACGAGATGTCTAAGATCATAATGGTGGTTAAAAGGCCATCTGAGGATCTTGTGTTGTGTGTCCCGTGTTCTCGTTAGTGATGTTATACAACTACCAATGAGTGATGTGGAGGGGTTGTAATTGTACCGTAGACTCCATCAAGGTTGTTGAGGGGTTGTGATTGTACCGGTAAACTCCACCTTGAGTGTTTGGTAGTGTGTATGGAGCGTATGGGACAACGCTTGTAATCCGCGTATCCGATTGTGTTTTGAGTTGAAAATGGTTATGGATTATCACTTGAAAGTCAATATGACATGTCGATGTATTGAAGCATGGAATGCTTGATTTGTATGCATAGATGCATGATAAGTGTTGTTTTGAAATTAAAGGCCTTGGAAAGGTGTTTTTACAAAGTGCATTATTGTGTTGTTTCATTAGAGCATTTCTCACTAAGCATGTGTGCTTACGCTCTCTCTTTCTTGAACCAATAATGCAGAGCATTGAAGTGCTTTAAGGGCAGCAAGGAGGTCAAGGATCCAAGTGAAAGTCTAAGCTCATATATGGTGACTATTTTCACAACACTATTAGCTTTTGGTATTTGGCAATGGGAACCTAGATTGTGTTTTTGGGAGATGTTTTGGACTCCCTAAGTTGGTTTAATGCCTATGATGATGTTTGAAACATGTAAATGGCCATTTGGTATTTGTTTTGGAGATTTGATGATTACTTGCTTTTCATTTTAGGATGCATGCCTATAGACTTGAGGTTTTTCCTAAATGATGTTATGATTGAGCTTTGATGATGCAAATATGTTCCTTTAATGTTTGATGACTTGTTGGCATGACATGGGGGTCTTATGAGCGTGTTTAGTGGGTCGAAAGTGTGTAAAAACAGACTTTTCTGCTGTTTCTGGGCAGGGTGTTTCGAAACACTCTTGCATGTTTCGAAACAGGTGCATATTTTGGCCTGGGTGTTTCGAAACGGGCAGAGGTGTTTCGAAACACTTTGGCTACTGCCAGCCCGTGTTTCTGAATGGTCTAGACCCGTTTCGAAACACTTGACCGTTGGGCACAGATTTGAATGGTTTTGAGGTTTGCAAGCTTTACGTTTTAGTCCTGATTTTTGTATGTGCAATTGGTTGAGTTTGAGATGTCCGCTTGAGGTGAAATTTGGCAGAGAGGTATGAAACATGACTAATTTCATAATGGTAACTTAAAAATTGGTAAAGTCCTTTTAATTTCCAGATTTTACATTTTGGTCCCTAAATTTGTATGTTGTGCAATTAGGTCCTTTATTGATTTCCGATTGCTGTGATTTTTGAGTATGATTATCTCAAGAGTACACCTAAGGTTAATATGCATTTAGACAAAGTTAAAAAGAAAAAAAAAGGGTCGTTAATCAAGGTTGACTTTCGGGTTGACTTTGGTTTTCCCAGTGTAATCTTCGTAGTTCGGGTCAACCGTCTAGGCCGGGCTAAGGGGGTTACACCTACCAAGCACATTTCAACTCACACACTACACACACTCGAACCAAACTTTAAAACATGTTTAAAATTACTCACCACCCTTTCTTAGCAACCAAAGCAAATCTCCTACAAGCCCGGATTCGATTCCAATGCTCCTCCAACGTCTCCTCTTGCTTCTAGCCAACCAAAAACACATCCATTAATCCCAATCAATGCTAAAATTCAGTCAACACTCAACTCTTGAGCTCAAACCAACTTCAACAAATTTCCAAACCAAATTAATCCCCAAAATTGCCCATTTTCGTGCTCCCTCAAACCCTAGCTGAAAATTCCATTTTCAATCATCCAAATGACCCCCAAATGGTCCCAAAACATCCTCCTTACATACACTAACCATCAGCCCTCTAATTTCAACCTAAAACCCACCAAAAACCAAGTTTTAGACATCTCAAAAATTGCTTCAAGAACCTATTTCGTGTTTTCAACAAAACCCAACCATTTTGACATATAATGTACATTTTAATGTGAATAAACAAAAACCCAACTCCATATTTCAACACAAAATGAAAATCTTCATAAAAACTCAAGCTTTAACCAAACCCTAACATTTCAAAAGTTCATAGTTTTGAAATCTATGACTATGGAGAGATAGAGGATGAAAAGGAGAATTAGAAAATATCCTTACCTCTCAAAATGGCCTTGGAAATGGAGTTGAAAATCAATGGAATAGTAATTTTGAGTTTGGGAGAGTTTGAAGAAGGGGGGTGGGGTTTCTAACGTTGGAATGGGAGTGGAGAGAGAGAAGATGACTTTATTTTCTTTTCTTTTTTTAACTATTCAAAAGTTGTCATCCTTTTAAATTCTTTAGGGTCAAATTACCTCTTTGGTCCCTCCCTTTTTATTAAAGCCCAATTGGATCCTAATTAAGGTTGGATTGATTTAATTTAATTTTACCGACTCGGACCACAAACCCAACTAACTCCTAACCCCAAAACACGGGCGTTACATTTCGCGAGATGGGGGTCTTGTGGCTGAATTGCATGTGAAACCATCTTTGGTTCAGTTGATAAAGGATAAGCAGTTGTTGGATGATTCCTTGGTGCCACATGTTCAGGATATTGCTGAGGATAGACCATCAGATTTCTGTTTTAACGATGATGGGGTTCTATGTTTTGGGAGTCGGATGGTAGTGCCGAATGATGCTGAGTTGAGGCGTACTATTCTGACTGAGGCTCATAGCAGTCCTTTTGCTATGCACCCTGGTAGTACTAAGATGTATCGTGATCTTAAGGATGAGTGCTATTGGGTGGGTTTGAAGAAATATGTTGCAGAGTATGTGGGTAAGTGCATGGTTTGTTAGCGGGTTAAGGCTGAACATCAGTTTCCTTCTGGGTTGTTGCAACCGTTGAGAATTCCTGAGTGGAAGTGGGAAAGGATTACCATGGACTTTGTGTCTGGTTTGCCTTTGTCGCCATCGAAGAAGAATTCGGTGGGGGTGATTGTGGATTGCCTTACGAAGTGTGCGCATTTCTTACCTGTGCATACTACGTATACCTTGGACAAGCTTGTGGAGTTGTACATTGCTGAGATTGTGCGACTGCATGGTGTGCCAAAGTCTATAGTGTCGGATAGGGATCCGAGGTTTACGTCGCGTTTTTTGGAGTGTTTGCGTCAAACTTTGGGTACACGGTTGGATTTCAGTACTTCTTATCATCCACAGTCGGACGGACAGTCTGAGCGTGTTATCCAAGTGCTGGAAGATATGTTGAGGTGCTGTGTGATTGAGTTTCAAGGTTCTTGGGAGAAACATTTGCCTTTGGTAGAGTTTGCTTATAACAATAGCTACCAGGCGAGTATTCAAAAGGCACCTTATGAAGCCTTGTACGGGAGGAAGTGCAGAACTCCTCTTTGCTGGGCTGAAACAGGTCAGAAGTTGGTTTCGATGCTGGCTTTGTTAAAAGGAACCACCGAGAAGGTGAAGCTCATTTGTGAGCGTTTGAAGGCAGCTTCTGATAGACAGAAGTCTTACGCAGATTTGAAGCGTAAGGAGATTGAGTTTGCGGTTGGTGACCGTGTGTTCTTGAAGGTTTCATGTTGCGTGTAAAAGAGTCTATCGCAATTGTAGTGCAAGTATACACGACGCAAGTAGTAAAGTGATACGAAGTATCGGATACCGTCTCCACAGGGATTGGGCTAATAGCTTTACCTTAATTCACTGCACGAAGTAAAGAAAATAGTTTAGAAAGTTGTCACGAAAATATTGAAGAAAACGTAAATAAAAGAGTAGGAATATCAAGATAGAGAGAATGGGCTGGTATTGAATTGCTCAGTAGTGCAGGTATTGTATTGCTTAGGAACTCCAGTTCTGTCGTCGCACCTGTCGCTGGCAGCACCTGTCGCGGCAGCTGTCCGTTGGTCGTCGCGGCAGCAAACACACCAACTCAGTACTTTCAAGTTTGGCAAGAATCCCAGATCTGCCTTGGCCTATCCCTAGGTCCAAGTCTGTCGATGATCACGTCTTTGATGATACCTCCCGGCGTGAATCGAATGATGAACACCGATGTGTATGAATTCTTCCTTAGCCACTTAACCTTGCCCTATCCCTAGGCACAAGATAGCACAACTATAAACTAGAGAACTCGCTCTTATTTCTTTCGTATACTTAACTCTCCCGATGCTAAGTAAATAGATAACCTCACAATGCTCTCCCGATACTCTTGCAAGATATTAAAACCAAAATAAGAGAACTTGAAGTTTATTTTATTGAACTTGGAAAATCCTAAAACAAAACAACCCTTGAACCTACTTTACAAATCAACCCGTGGCCCTAGGGGGTTTTTAGAACATGTCGACGATTGGTAAACGGCGGAGGGGTTTGGTTATCGGTTATGGGGTATGATGTCCCCTAGGTTAAAATCTATGTCCTTATATAAGCTTTAGGCTCATGTATTCTAAGATAACAAGGACTACAACTTTAATTAAAAGTAAGATTCTAATAAAGACTTTAATCTTCAAGTATCCTACTTTTCAGCCGCCTCCTTGTTTCATGGGATTTCCTCTCCTTGAGCTTTGGCTTGACATATCTTTTGATCCGGGGCTTGGAAAAATATATGGTTTTCACACGACAGACGAGCATAATTTTCTCTATCTATCGAGGTCCACTTTGCTTTTCCTCTGCTGACTTGCTGTCGTCCTCTGCTGTCACGGCAGATCCATGGTAGCATCGTCCTCATCATCTGCTTGTCCAGTTCAGCTCTTCTGCTTCTCTGCCCTGCGCACGCCTTCTTCGTCAGCGATGGTAGCAACCTGCAAAATCAACCCTTTTTCAGTAGAATCCGTGCTTTTACTAATTTTGTGATGTTTTGCTGTAAACTAACCTAAATGCAATGCAATGATGCTTGAATGCAGCAGAAATATGGGTTAAAAAGGGTGTAAATAATAGAACTTTTACACACTCAACACACCCCCAAACTAAAGTTTTTGCTTGCCCTCAAGCAATTAAGACCTAAATGAAAAATGAATATTTTTTGTGTTGGCCTTCAAACAGTGAACTGTCCCTTACCCGTCGCTCATTCTCTGTGGTGGCAGCAACCTGTCGGAAGGATTAGGATCTGTCCGGAATCTCACTATAGTTCTCGTGCAGTGTGTGCATGCTTGTGAACAGTTATATGCCAAGACTCTCTTAGTTTCACTAGAATGTTCAACTCTTAACTTGAATTTTTATGCCAAAGTTTATCTTTTTGAAGGCACATTTTCATGCTTCTTTGATTTTCTGTTTTGACTTGATTTTTATTTTTTTCAAGCTAAAGTTTCACTAGAGCCGGTTTTGGGCACCTCTAGCTAACTTCCTAGAGCCGGTTTCGGGCACCTCTAGGGTTGTTGAGTCTATTTTGCTAAACTTCTTTCCTAGAGCCAGTGTTAGGCACCTCTAGGGGCTATTCAAGTGCTAAGCTTCCTATTCTAGTTTGGCTAAAAGAAATCTAAGCAGTATAACAGTCACAATGGTGTTTAAGTTTTCAGAACTATAGAAAGGCTCTAAACTTCTCCTTAATCTGTCCTAAAGATGCTGCCACGGCAGAGCTGTCATGACAGGTAAGTTACTTCACAGTTTTAAGCCAACAGTTTAATCTTTTTTTTAAGAGAACTTAAGAGACACAACAATTAATTAAAAAGATGTACTAAGACTCCATTAAAATGGAGGGTTGCCACCCCCAAACTCGAGGGTTGCATTGCCCTCAATGCAAATGACAGATAAAATGAAGGCAGGTACATCACAAAATATAGATAAGCAGGCAGCAAGAAAAAGAAAATAAAAGACTTAGATTTTAATCGCTATCTTCACTGCTGCTGCTGACACGGATTTGGCGGCAGCGTCTGGGTTGTGGGGCAGGCTGGGTAGGCTGTTCCACGACCTGGATGTCTGAGCTGCTGCCGCTATCCCAAGTGCTGCTGGTGGTGGTGCTGGCCTTAGGCATTAGCTTTCTGTTGGCCACATGTTTCTGCCTCTTGACAGGCGTGAAGTCCTTCGCCAAATTCCTCCTAATAGGAGGGTCTGTCTCGATGTCATGTGAGGCAGGTCGCTTCGTTCCTCGGGCGGAGGTTTCGGCCGTTGGACTGCCAGCTGCCGGCTGGGTAGGTGATGGGGTGGAAGCAGCTCCCCCCTTTTTACAGAGTTGGGGTTCTTTTTGCTCGTGTTCCACGTCGTTCCTTCCTCTGTCACTTCTGCCATGACAGCTCCGTAGGCGGCAGAGTCGAGGGTGTCCAAAAATTGCTGATGGGCATCGTCGTTGGGACCAAAATAGAGGCCATACATGTGGTTGATGCTGTCAGCTGTGAATGGTACCTTGACCCCTCGGACAGTGACGGATGTCGCCGTCTTGCTGTTGATGGCAGCATAGAACTCCCTCACCAACGTGTCATTTAATTCTGCTGGTTGTTCTGCGAACTGCTCCCATAGTTGAGCCCTTATTGCCCTCGCGATGAATGGTCGAATACCCATGTTCGGAGCCTTTTGGATATAGATAAAACCTCTTTCTTCCCATAATTCCTTGGTTGCGAAGGTCGACGGTGTGGGTGCTGCTGATGAAGAGGTTGAAGCAGCACCGCGGCGGGTCTGTCTGGAAGACATTTTAGTTGCAAGGGTTGTGAAAGTAAAGAAAACAAATAAAAACGAGAGGAGAAAGCAAGTAAGAATAAGCAAAAGTGATGAAAATGGAAATGAGAACGGGGTTTTATAGCGGTCGAGTTGCTGCCCGTTTAATGTTGTAACGGCAGGCGTGAATAACGGAGCGACTGTTGAGATTTGGCGTGTCTGACGCGTCTGTCACGTAATTATGCGTCTGTTACGCGTCTGTCACACGCTTCTGCGTCTGCCGTGTCAGTCTGTTGACAGCCTGTCTTATCCGTGTCTGCGACGGCAGCTGGAACGACAGGCTTCAATAAATGGGCTCTGTTGGGCTGATGGATGGATGGTGGGCTTGGGTCACTTCTTCTTTTCTTCTTGACTCCTTTATTTGTTGAAAACAGAAAATATAAAAACATGATTTAAATAAAATAAACCTAATTTCCTAATAAATAATACTAAATAATAAAATAAATGAAAATAAAATTTAGGTTAAATTAGGGATGCCTTGTGGGGCATCTCCTAAAGTAACCACTTCCTGTATTCCTGGGGCTTCAGTCCCCTGATAATGCTTGAGGCGCTGTCCATTGACTTTGAATTGGTGCTTTTCTTTTAATGATCGGATTGTGATGGCACCATGGGGAAAAACTTACACCACTTGGAACGGGCCAGACCATCTAGACTTTAGCTTTCCTGGGAAGAGTTTCAGTCTAGAATTGAACAACAACACAAGCTGCCCTGGGCAGAACTATCGTGGCAGCAACTTCCTGTCATGCCACTTCTTAGTTTTCTCCTTGTAGATTCTTGCATTGTCGTAGGCCATTGTCTGTATTTCCTCAAGCTCGTTCAGATCTAACAGCCTTTTCTGGCCTGCCTTGTCCAAGTCCATATTCACGGCCTTGATTGCCCAATATGCTTTGTGCTCTATCTTGACAGGCAAGTGACAGGTTTTCCCATAGATCAATCGGTATGGAGACATGCCCAATGGAGTCTTAAAGGCTGTCCTATATGCCCATAATGCATCATTAAGGAGTAAAGACCAATCTTTCCTAGTTGGCTTAACCATCTTCTCAAGAATGTTCTTAACTTCCCTATTGGATATCTCAGCTTGTCCATTGGTCTGTGGGTGGTATGCTGTCGCGATCCTGTGCTTGACACCATATTTTTTCAAGGCGGCAGCAATAACCCTATTGTCAAAATGTCTCCCTTCATCACTGATAATCGCCTTAGGGATGCCAAATCTAGAAAAAATGTTTTTGTGCAAAAACTTTTGGACTGTCTTGGCATCATTCTTTTGAGTGGCGATGGCTTCGACCCACTTAGAGACATAATCCACTGCTAAGAGGATATATAGATTTCCACATGAAGATGGAAAAGGTCCCATGAAATCAATCCCCCAAACGTCGAAGATCTCGACTTCCAGAATGTTCTGCAGTGGCATCTCATTTCTCCTCGAGATGTTACCTGTCCGCTGGCACCTGTCACAGTTCTTGTAGAAGTTCTGTGCATCTTTATACAGTGTCGGCCAGTAGAACCCTGACTGCAGTACCTTGGCAGCAGTTTTATTGCCTCCTAAGTGACCTCCATATTGTGAAGCATGGCAGTGATGGAGAATGTCTTCTTGCTCTTCTTGTGGTACACACCTCCTTATAACCTGATCTGCGCATAGTTTGAAAAGAAGAGGTTCGTCCCAATAATAATGCTTAACATCATTTTGGAACCTCTTCCTAGCTTGATAATTAAGATCAGAAGGAAGTATTCCGCTAACTATAAAATTAACGAAATTAGCATACCAGGGGAGTTCAGAAGACTTACCTGCCGCCATGGCTGTCGCGGCAGCGAATGCGGCAGCAAAGAGCTGCTCATCTGGGAAGGTCTCCAGAATGTTTGTCTCATCGATTGGTAGACTCTGTCCCTTCTTCAACCTTGACAAGTGATCTGCCACCTGATTTTCTGTCCCTTTTTTGTCCTTGATCTCAAGGTCGAACTCTTGCAATAGCAGGATCCACCGTATCAATCGAGGCTTTGCATCCTTTTTCGCGAACAGATATTTGAGGGCAGAATGGTCTGTGTGCACTATCACTTTCGTCCCAAGTATGTAAGAACGAAACTTGTCAATGGAGAACACCACAGCTAATATCTCCTTTTCTGTGGTGGTGTAGTTTACTTGGGCATCATTCAATGTCTTGCTGGCATAATATATGACATGAAATAGCTTATCTCTGCGCTGCCCAAGTGCTGCCCCGACAGCATAGTCACTAGCATCACACATAATCTCAAATGGCTGTGTCCAGTCTGGTGGCTGTACTATGGGGGCTGTTACCAGTTTTTCCTTCAGAACCTTGAATGCTTCAGTACATTCTTCATTAAAGTCAAAGGGTCGGTTCTGCTCTAAGAGATGACATAGGGGCTTGGTGATTTTTGAGAAATTTGCAATAAACCTTCGATAAAAACCAGCATGCCTTAAAAAACTCAAAATTCCCTTGACTGTGGTCGGTGGCGGCAGCTTCTCAATTACTTCTATTTTAGCCCTGTCGACTTCTATCCCACGGAAGTTAATCTTATGGCCAAGGACTATCCCTTCATCCACCATAAAGTGGCATTTTTCCCAATTCAAAACAAGATTTGCTTTTTCACATCTTTCAAGTACTTTTTGTAAGTTGCCGAGGCAGCTCTCAAAATCGTCTCCAAAGACGGAAAAATCATCCATAAATATCTCAAGGAAGTCCTCTACCATATCGGAGAATATGGCCATCATGCACCTTTGGAAGGTGGCGGGTGCATTGCATAGTCCAAACGGCATCCTCCTAAAAGCGTATGTTCCGTAGGGGCATGTGAAAGTCGTCTTTTCTTGATCTTCTGGTGCAATAGCAATTTGATTATAACCTGAATAACCATCAAGAAAACAATAATAAGGTTTACCTGCTAATCTATCAAGCATTTGATCAATAAAGGGTAAAGGAAAATGGTCCTTTCGGGTAGCTTTGTTGAGCTTCTGATAGTCCATACAAACCCTCCAACCGGTCACAGTCCTGGTTGGGATTAACTCGTTGTTCTCATTGGTTATCACGGTCATTCCTCCTTTCTTTGGAACGCATTGCACCGGGCTCACCCATTTGCTGTCGGAGATGGCGTAAATAATACCAGCATCTAACCATTTGATTATCTCTTTACGCACCACCTCTTTCATCGCATGGTTTAGCCGCCTTTGGGCATCAATAGTCGGCTTATGATCTTCTTCTAGAAGGATTTTGTGCATGCATAACACCGGACTGATGCCTTGAATGTCTGCTATCGTCCATCCAATCGCCTTTTTGTGCTGCCTTAGCATGCCGATTAGCTGCCGATCCTGTTCCTGCGGCAGCTTAGAAGAGATGATTACGGGCAACGTATCATTTGAACCAAGAAAAGCATATTTAAGCTGCCCTGGCAGGGGCTTCAGTGCTAAGGCAGGTGGTTCAATAGTAGATGGCTTTTGGATTAAATGGTTATCCGAAGTATAATTCAAAGGTTCGAATAACTTACCTGGATGATTGCCTAACTAGTTTACCTCCTCCTGATCTTCAGTATCAGATGTATCGGAGTCAGAGGAGTTGCTGTCGTCAGTGATGTCGTGACAGCTCTGTAGGTGGCTGCCGCGGCAGTGCCTGATTTTTATGTTGTGACAGCCCGACCAGATGCAGGGTTGATCAAGGATAACTTCAGTGATAGCCTTGCATTCCTCGTCTGCATCAGCATGCTTCATTGCTTGGAGAACATTCAACTTAATCCCTTGGTCGTTCACTCTCATGGTGAGTTCTCCTTTTTCCACATCAATCAGTGATCTTCTCGTGGCTAAGAAGGGTCGCCCAAGGATGATTGGTGCGTTTTCGTCTGCTTCACAATCTAGAACAAGAAAGTCAACAGGAAAAATAAATTTATCCACTCTTACCAGAATATCTTCGATTTTTCCTTCTGGATGAACGTAAGAGCGGTCGGCAAGCTACATAATTACTGTCGTGGGCCGCGCCTTTCCAATACCTAACTTCTGAAAAACAGATTTTGGCATTAAATTGATACTAGCACCAAGATCACAAAGTGCCTTACCCACATATTTGTCTCCGATTACACAAGGTATGATGAAACTCCCCGAATCCTTCTTTTTCTGGGGTGGCTGCCGATGAAGAATACTCATGCAACCATCTGCCATCCTTACCGTTTCAAATTCCCCAAGTTTATATTTCTTTGACATGACATCCTTGAGAAATTTGGCGTAATCGGGCATCTCCCTAACGGCATCTAACAACGGAATATTAATATGAACCTGCTTAAAAATATTATAAATCTTTTTAAGATGAGATTCTTGCTTAGCTTGCTGTATCCGTTGAGGAAAAGGAGGTGGGGGACGATAATCAGCAATACGTCCTTCCCACTGCATACGAATCTGAGGAGGTTTAGGTTCATCAATTTTCTCCTCTGTCGCTTCTGCTGTCGTGACAGGCTCATCGGCAGTAGTCTGTTTATTACCTGTCGGGGCAGCTTCCTCGGCAGGTTGGTCTAAGGCTGGTTCCTTTACTGTTTCAGCTTCTTTTTCTGGTCCTGGTAGTTTCTTCCCACTCCTAGTAGTAATTGCCTTACACTGCTCATGTGTGGGTGGCCTAGCATTTTCAGTATTACTAGGGAATCCTCCAGTCTGCCTCGGCTTAATATGTTGAGAAACCTGACCCATTTGTGTCTCCAGAGATTTCAAAGTAGCCTCATGATTTGTCATCCTCATCTCTGTTTTATCCATGAAATTCTATGTCTTCTTGACAAACTGATTCATATTCTCAATATAAGTACCTGTCTGAGACATAAAGGTGGCCAGAGTCTGTTCCAGTATACTGCTCGTGGCAGCTGGTGGCTGTTGTTGCTGCGGCGGCAGGTGCGTCGGCAGGTGCTGTGGTAGTTGCTGTCGCGTCAGCAATCTAGGTCCTCCCTGATTCTGATTATGTGCTTGAGGATTCAGGGCGTTATTGGGGTTACTCCAGGAAAACTTGGGATCTTTCCTCCAATTGGGATTATAATTGTTGGAGTTATAATTCGGCTTGTTGTAATTTCCAACATATTTTCCTTCTTCTAACTGTATTGGGCACTCATCCCGACTATGATTTCCCTCACAGATATCACATACTTCCTCTACAGCAAATCCTTATTGACCATCATCATTCAATAACCTTTTCATTGCTTTAGTAAGGAATGCTACATGTGATTTCAACGTGCTGTCGGCTTCATAGTCCTTGACAGCAAGTACCCGTTTACCCCCTCTTCTTGCGGTCGGAAACTGTTCCTCATTCTTGGTCAGATTTTTCAAGACTTGCAATGCCTCGTCTGGATCTTTATCCAATAATAGTCCATTTGCTGCAGAATCAATTCGAATACGAGTTTGTAAGTTAGCAGCATTATAGAACTTAGTTACCTGATTCCAGACGGGGAATCCATGCATTGGGCAGTTCCGAAGAAGAGTAGTAAATCTGTCCCAGGCCTCGTGCATCGGCTCGTCATCTTCCTGCTGAAAAGTAGCAATTTCATTACGTAATCGCTCAGATAAATGCGAAGGATTAAAACGAGATAAAAATTCACGAGATAAATCTGCCCAAGTCATAATTTTACCCGGCGTAAGTTTATTCCACCAAGTTTTTGCTTTGTCCCTCAATGAATGGGGGAATAACCGAAGCCTCAGTATCTCCGGATTAACTCCTGGCAGTCTAAACGAACCACAGATTTCCTGGAACGTTTTGAGATGCTCCCTAGCATCTTCTGTCACAGCACCACTAAACTGTCCGGCATTGTTGATCATACTAAACATGACAGGTTTAAGCTCAAAGTTATCAACTTCAATATCCGGCAGTGTGGTCTCCAGCTCTACATGATCGTTCAACATGTAGTCACGGCAGGACCGTCGTCCATCTGCCAAGGGCGGGTCGCCGGCAGGCGGTATACCATCACCAGCGGGCGGATTACGGGCCATCTTCTCTAGCTGCTCCTCAAGGTATTCGTTCCTGGCTAAAAGGTGACGAAGTTGTTTCTTGAGATTGAAGGAACGTTCAACTTCCGGATCTAATGGATACTCAGGATCTTCACCTCTTTTAGATCTGCGCATAAACAAGAAAACCTCGTGAAAAGCAAGAGTTGAAAGCACCAAAGAAAAAAAAATAAAAATAAAAATAAAAACAAAAAGTGCAATAAAAGAAAGGTAGAGTTATGTTGCCAATCCCCGGCAACGGCGCCAAAAACTTGTTGCGTGTAAAAGAGTCTATCGCAATTGTAGTGCAAGTATACACGACGCAAGTAGTAAAGTGATACGAAGTATCGGATATCGTCTCCACAGGGATTGGGCTAATAACTTTACCTTAATTCACTGCACGAAGTAAAGAAAATAGTTTAGGAAGTTGTCACGAAAATATTGAAGAAAACGTAAATAAAAGAGTAGGAATATCAAGATAGAGAGAATGGGCTGGTATTGAATTGCTCAGTAGTGCAAGTATTGTATTGCTTAGGAACTCCAGTTCTGTCGTCGCGCCTGTCGCTGGCAGCACCTGTCGCGGCAGCTGTCCGTTGGTCGTCGCGGCAGCAAACACACCAACTCAGTACTTTCATGTTTGGCAAGAATCCCAGATCTGCCTTAGCCTATCCCTAGGTCCAAGTCTGTCGATGATCACGTCTTTGATGATACCTCCCAGCGTGAATCGAAGGATGAACACCGATGTGTATGAATTCTTCCTTAGCCACTTAACCTTGCCCTATCCCTAGGCACAAGATAGCTCAACTATAAACTAGAGAACTCGCTCTTATTTCTTTCGTATACTTAACTCTCCCGATGCTAAGTAAATAGATAACCTCACAATGCTCTCCCGATGCTCTTGCAAGATATTAAAACCAAAATAAGAGAACTTGAAGTTTATTTTATTGAACTTGGAAAATCCTAAAACAAAACAACCCTTGCAACTACTTTACAAATCAACCCGTGGCCCTAGGGGGTTTTTAGAACATGTCGACGACGGGTAAACGGCGGAGGGGTTTGGTTATCGGTTATGGGGTATGATGTCCCCTAGGTTAAAATCTATGCCCTTATATAAGCTTTGGGCTAAAGTATTCTAAGATAACAAGGATTACAACTTTAATTAAAAGTAAGATTCTAATAAAGACTTTAATCTTCAAGTATCCTACTTTTCAGCCGCCTCCTTGTTTCATGGGATTTCCTCTCCTTGAGCTTTGGCTTGACATATCTTTTGATCCGGGGCTTGGAAAAATATATGGTTTTCACACGACAGACGAGCATAATTTTCTCTATCTATCGAGGTCCACTTTGCTTTTCCTCCACTAACTTGCTGTCGTCCTCTGCTGTCACGGAAGATCCATGGCAGCATCGTCCTCATCATCTGCTTGTCCAGTTCAGCTCTTCTGCTTCTCTGCCCTGCGCCCGCCTTCTTCGTCAGCGATGGCAGCAACCTGCAAAATCAACCCTTTTTCAGTAGAATCCGTGCTTTTACTAATTTTGTGATGTTTTGCTGTAAACTAACCTAAATGCAATGCAATGATGCTTGAATGCAGCAGAAATATGGGTTAAAAAGGGTGTAAATAATAGAACTTTTACACACTCAACATTTCGCCTTGGAAGAAGGTGATGAGGTTTGGTCGTAAGGGTAAGTTGAGCCCTAGGTACATTGGACCATACGAGGTGATTGAACGTGTGGGTCCTGTTGCGTACAAGCTGAGGTTGCCGCAAGATTTGGAAAAGATACATGATGTGTTTCATGTCTCTATGCTTCGGAGGTATAGATCGGATCCTTCGCATGTTATGCCTGTGGAGGAAGTGGAGTTGAATCCAGACTTGAGCTATGATGAGGAGCCGGTTGAAATTTTGGATTCGGACAGTAAAGTTCTTCGAGGCAAGACCATTGAATTGGTTAAGGTGTTGTGGAGGCATCGTGGTGTTGAGGAAGCCACGTGGGAAAGAAAGGATGATATGTTGAAGCAGCTTCCGTGCCTTTTTCCTCCAGGTAAATTTCGAGGACGAAATTTATTAAGGGGGGGAGAGTTGTAACACCCCAATTTTGGGCTTGGAAGTTTAGGGTCTGAACCGGGCCGGTCTGATTTTCGGTTCGAATATAAAAGGACGCTTTAGGGAAAACCTAGTTCGGGATGCTTTAAAAATATGGAAAAATATCTAAAAAATCCTCTTTTAATATATATATAAGAGAGTGGTGAAATCAATTTTGCAAAATAAGGTTTGGAAATACAACATTTCGGAATAGTAACTAAAATGCGATTTTTGAAAAGTTCAGTGGTGACTGTTTTGTAAGGATTGAAACTTTGAATCTTTAAGGAGCTAATTTACCCAAAAATTATTTCTCCATATTTTCCTTAATTTAAGAGATTTAATTAATGTTTAATTAATTAAATGAAAAAAGAAAACCACTTTTTCGAATTTCATAACTAACTTTTCCTAAAATTTTCTCTTTTCTTTTTCTCTCAAAATTCCATCATCCAAACACTTTTCTCCAACAAATTTTTCATTGATTTCCACTTCAATTGATGAGATTTCAATCATCAATTAGTTTCTAATCCATCTTACATCAAATCCTTTTGATTTCCTCATTGGAATTTCAAGAAAATTGGCTCAAATCAAGGAGAAATCACCATTTAGAGGTAAGAATGTTCTTCTCCTCTAAATACTCAGTTCTTTACTGAAATTCCCAAGTTGTCAATCCTTAATTGAAGTTTTATAAAAGGTTTTAATGTTAGAAGCTTGATTTTGGCTTAAAACTCAAGATTTGGAAGAAATCTTGAAGAATTTCGTTGTGATTGTTTGGGCTCTGTTTTGAGATGATTCTTAAATGTATTTTGGATGTCTAATGATGTGTAAATGAGGTTTTATCAATGCAATCCCGAATAGGTTGATTTTCCTAAGTTTTAACTTATGAAAATGGTGGTTTTTGAGGTGATCTTGGTGTTCTGTTATAGCTGGAGGTATAAGGACGAGTTTAGGTTCATTTTGGTTGTTGATTGATGTTTAGAAATGGTTAGAAGTGATGGATCTTGGCTGGGTTAAGTTTTGGAAGAGTTTGGAGGTGATTTCGGTTGTGTTTGGTAGCCGAAAATGTTGGCTTTAGGTAGAGCAGCGAGTTTAAGTGTGTTGGCTGAAGATTTCAATGCATGATGATGCATTAATCCTCTGCTTTGATATGTTTAAAACAGGGGAGGCATCTTCGGACACCTTTGGAGTTGATCTGGAGGCTTGAACGGCGTTTCGGCAAGCTTGCGAAACAAAATTGGTGAGTGGAGTTTGGTTTCCATCTTTGGAACAAATGTTTGAAGGTTTTGGGAGCTTAGTTTAAGTCTAAGCAACTTAACTAAGCTCAAGAGTAAGTTTTCGGAGAAACTCTCTTGGATGAGCCATGAAGTGGTTCGATGCAATGAATATAATTTACATGTTTAAATTCTGTTTTGAAAGCATGTTTATGCGTTGTTGATGTTGGTTTTGAAAGCCATATGTCGAAGGATGCTCAAGGTAAGAGATCCTTGGTTTTACATATTGAAAATGTGGATTTGATGCATAGTGATGCATGATATTAAATGGCTTTGTTTAATGCTTTAAAACAGTGGATTGTTGATGTTGTATAATGTATATTGGAAAGTGATGAATTGGTTTTAAAGTACTTGAATCGGATATAGTTAACCGGCTATAGGATTGGGTGCACCGTGAATAAAGTTTCCTTGGATGTTGAGGGGTTGTGATTGTACCGAAAACTCTATCCAAGTATCCTAACGAGAGAGTTAAGATCACAACGGTGGTTAAAAGTCCGTGTGTGGATCTTTTTAAGGTCACAACAGTGGTTAAAAGTCTGTGTGTGGGCCTTGTGTTATGTGTCCCGTACTCTCGTTAGGAAGTTATACAACTACCGATGAGTGATGTTGAGGGGTTGTGATTGTACCGTAAACTCCATCATGGGTGTTGAGGGGTTGTGATTGTACCGTAAACTCCACCTTATGTTGTTCGGTAGTGTGTATGAAGCGTGTGGGACAACGCTTGTAATCCGCGTATCCGATTGTGTTTTGTGTTGTAAAAGTTTATGAATTATCACTTGAAAGCCAATATGTTGAATTGAGGTAATGAAGCATAAGATGCTTGTAAAGTATGCATGGTTGCATGAAAAGAGTTAAGCTTGTGTTTTAAAGCTTGTTGAAAGTGTTTTAAAAAAGTCATTATTGTGTTGTTTTCTTTAGAGCATGCCTCACTAAGCTATTGTGCTTACGCTCTCTCTATTTTACCAATAATGCATAAAATTGAAGTGTTTGAGGGCAGCAAGGAAGCTAAGAGTCCAAGGGAAACTAAGCTCATGTATGGTGATGTTTTCATACACTATTAGTTTTGGTAATTTGGCAATGGGAACCTAAAGTGTGGTTTTGGGAGATGTTTTGGACTCCCTAGTTTGTTGCATGATGCCTTTGATGTTTTGGATTTGTAATTGGCCATTTGATGCTTGATTTGGAGGTTGGATGGTTGTTTGGTTTTGGTTATTAGGATGCATGCCTATAGACTTGTGATGCTTAATGTTTGATGTCATGAATGTGTTTTGAAGTTGCAAGCTTGTACCTTATATGTATGATGACTTGTTGGTATGGTTAGAGGGTCATTAAGATGTGTTTGAATGGATTTATGTATGAAAAACCAGCAAAATCTGCAGCTTCTGGGTAAACCATATCGGAACGGTCACTAGCGTTTCGAAACGGGGGCCTGTAATGGCCTTGGTGTTTCGAAACGGCTGGTGACTGTTTCGAAATGGTTTGGCCACTGGAAGGCCTTGTTTCGGAACAAGTCTCGAAACGAACTCGTGTTTCAAAACGGTCAACACCGTTTCGAAACAGGTGACCGTTGGGCACTGATTTGAATGGTTTTGAAGTTTGCAAGCTTTACGTTTTAGTCCTGAAATTGGTAATTGCAATTGTATGAGTTTGATATGTCCGATTAAGGTGAAATTTGACAGAGATGCATGTAATGTGACTAATTTAATATTGGTAACTTAAAAATCAGTTAAGACCTTCAAATTTCTGGAATTTACTTTTTGGTCCCTAATATTTGTATTTTGTGCAATTGAGTCCCTTGTTTGAATCCGATCGATGTGCTTTATACGTAAATGATTCTCAAGTGCTCGCTTAGGGTTAGCGTGCATCTAGAAAAGATTTTAAAAGGAAAAAAAAGGTCGTTAATCAAGGTTGACTTTCGGGTTGACTTTGGTTTTCCCCGTGTAATCTTCGTAGTTCGGGTCAACCGTCTAGGCCGGGCTAAGGGGGTTACAGATATGATGTTTTACCCTAGAGGTGCCCGAAATAGGCTCTAGGAAGAATCATGTGCCAAGGACACTCCGCTGCTATCAAAGTCCATGTATCTGAAAATTTTTGAAGTGACGGACAAATTAGCATGAGTGAATGAAAGTCTTCACGAGATGACTCTACTCAATGGGTTTGGGGTTTTGTAGCTTGCTCCTATCTTAATTTCAGACCTAAAGAGTAGTTGGGATGAGCTGAAGCCCTTACTGCCATGATTATAAATTGAGCTTAATTGTGTTGCCTCGGCAGCAACCTTACATTACCTTGACAGCATCTTTGTTTACTTAGAATATTCTTCAGATTCAGCCTGTACATAGTTTCTACACACACTGCACTAGCATTATAGTTTAATTCTAAGGTAATTCATGTTATTTTCCTTTCAATGATCTAATGATAGGTGCCACGGCCTTGAGGTGCTAAATCAAGTTTAAAACATGTTTTTTTTTTCATTTCTGATTAGTGAAAGGGCAAGTATATTTAGGATTGCATTGCTTGAGGACAAGCAATAGTTCGAGTTTGGGGGTGTGTAAAGTGCTCATAAGTCTTATATTTTGTATGCATTCCATCTCATATTATTTCTATTCTCAAGTGCATTTTAGGCATATTTAGGTGCATGCATGCATTATTTACAGTATTCTTTGCTTTGCCTTGTTTTTATTGAAGATGTTTGATTTGGTGAGAAAATATATTGTTTTAGTTTAGTTTTAGTTTCAGATGCTAGAAGCTATCAGGAGGAGGAGAAATCAGAGAAGCTGATGCTGAGACAACAAACCAAGGAGTTGTACTGAAGTAGCTCAACAAAGAGAGAGATATTGCCAAGTAGTTGTCGCCGCCTGCCATATCTGCTGCATGGGCGGCAACTTGAGAAATTGGTGAATTGGAGTGTGATTGATAGAGTATAATTTTCTGAGTCCAATGAGCCCATCCATGCAATTTACTGATGCCGATAATAGCGGACAGAGCCACCAAAGGAGAAAATGTCTAAGACGGCCTAAGCTTACTTGCGGCACAAGGAGTCCAACTTCAAGTCAAAGAAGTCAGAATTAAAGGATGCATTTAATGCAAAAGCTACTTTATCATGAAGAAGACTTCTACTCCAAGGAGGACTTAACCTAGGCCATGCCATATATATACTTGATCTTACTTTGTATCTTAGAACCATAGTCGACATAGCTTAGTTTCTCTTGTGTTTTCTTGTCGCCGCTATGTTCTAAATTCTCTAGGGTTTGGATTGTTTTGTAAAGTAGTTATGAGAACGATTGTTTAGGTTTAAGTTTATTTTTGCAATAAATTCATGGTTTGCTTATTTCATGTTCTTCATTGTTTTCAATTGAGTTCGAAAGATCGATTGTGAGCAATCCATTTGTTTGGCACCGAGAGAGTCAGACTCACGAAAGAAGTAAGCACAATCTCATCCATACCAGGTGTTGATCAATCCAACATAGACAGAGGTTAGGGTTTAAGGCGGCTAAAAGAGGACAACCAAAGGTTAATTTTCATTGCAAGATTCACGTTGACGGGTATTATCTGCAGCGGGCATCAATAGTATTATGACTTGGACATAAGCTGAATCATTCTCGAAGCATTCTGCCGAGCCTTTAAGGTCTGCCGAGTTTGCTACCGAGCCAATTATCTGTTCCACCTGCCGAGGCAGCGAAAGTTGTTGAAGAACAAATCTGCCATCTTCCGCCGAGGCTGCAAAGTCTGGCAGCGCAATACAACTTAACCTATTCAACGCAGTTTCACAATACGAAGCAGCATAACCTGAGCCATTTCATCAATATGATATTTTCCTTTAATTACTTGTGTTTATTTACTTTTCTTTTAAACGAACTGAAGTTTACTTGTGCATCTAAATATTCTTTGTGCAAGAATTGATATTCGAGTTAGCTCTCCAATCCTCGTGGGAGACATCTTTTATATTACAACTTGAAAAGAGTGTGCACTTGTGCTCATATTTAGAAAACACCTAATCGCTCTACACCACTTTGCATTTTTTCCACTCTTCCTTGAAGTGCTGCCTCGACAGAGGTGTGGACTGGTGTGCAGGGGTTGGAATAGCTGTACATTCTGGTTCTTTCCTCCTCGATCAGTTCTCAAACAGCTCTCTAGGTGGTCTATCAGCTTCCTCCTTCAGTTTCCAACTTCTCCTCTACTGCCTCGGCGACATCTGCCTGGGCGGGTACCTGCGCACAGTAAGAGAACACGCATGAGTAGTATCTTTTAGATAAAAACAATTAAGTGCATCAAATAAGGCAGATTATCTAATTTATGCAGTTTTGTGTATGTTTACCTAATAAATGCAACTAAACTAAACATAAGAACAAGAATAATTGAGCTAAACTAGGGCATAAATATATGACTTTTGCACACTTAACACGCCTCCAAACTCGAACTATTGCTTGTCCTCAAGCAATCTAATCTAATAATAACATGCCAAAACTTAAAATCATATGTAAACTAAGTCGAGAAAGCATCTTGAGTAACCTTTACATATCGTGTAGATTTACGTCTAATTAGCAACCTTTTGAATGACAATAGACTTACCCAGAACCGAACTATGAATCTCATGAGTGTGTGTATTCCTTGTGATAAGAATGATTCTTCGGCTTCTAAGTAAACTTTCGATAAACAACTTAATTCCCTTGGATTTCCCTCCAGTTTCTTTATCAATTTAACCACTAGTGCCGATGATAGGCATCTCTAATGATTTCATTCATTTTTTTCTCTAGAGCCAGTTTCGGGCACCTCTAGGTTATCCTAAAGCCAGTTTTGGGCACCTCTAGGATGTATATTATTTTTTTTCTTTCTTTCTTTTTTTTCGAAAACATCAAGTTCTACCCAAGTTTACTAAGTGAAATACCTAAGTTTCCTAGATGTCCTAAAATCAAACTAGTCACAAAGAGTGTTATCTTTAAGTTCAGACCATAGTAGGATTCTAAGTTAACCTAAAGTCATGCTAAGGTTGCCGCCTAGGCGGGCTTTCTGCCGCGGCGGGTAAAGGGTACTCAAGAATTTTTCTCAAACTTAAGAATTCATTAGACTTTAAATAATGGCGTGTTACATTAGATCCTAACCTAAATGCAACTAAAAAACACAAAACAAAATAAAAAATAGAAGAAAAACAACAAAAGAAATATTGGAGAACTAATTTCCCCCCAAACTCGAGAGAAGCATTGTCATCAATGCATGCCTACATACACAATAAGGTACATAGATTAGATAAAAACAAAAGAGAGAAGGGGAGAGAAGCTTAGATTGGTTGGGATTCAGATCAGCTGTCGTCATCGATGTTGGCAATGATCACTATAAAGTGTCTAAAAGTCTAATTTTATTTACCCTTTGTACTCATATTATTGTTAGACTTAGGCACATTTTAGTTACATAATTAGGCATTAATGCATATTCTCATAATTTCATTCACCATTAAGCTTGATTATATATTTTAGTGTATTTTGTGGAAAATGTGTTGTTTTGGTATGTATTTTGGTGCATGCAATAAAATTTCCCGTTGAAACCCGCCGCGACAGCAAGGTGCCGTCGGAACCCACTGCGGAAGCAAGGTGCCGCCGAAACCCGCCACGACAGCAAGGGAGAAGAATGATCAGGAGGAGGAGAAATCTGAGGAGCTGATGCGAAGGTAGCAAACCAATGAGCTGTACTAAAGCAGTTCAATTCAGAGAAAGACGCTGACGAGCGCCTACCGCTGCCATATCTGCCGCCTAAGGCAGCAACTTAAGGAATTGGTGAATTGGAGTGTGATTGATAGAGCATAATTCTCTGAGTCCAATGAGCACACCCACGCAATTTGCTGATGACGGAGACAACAGACAGAGCCGCCAAAGGATAAGATCAAGGCTTGCTTGCGGCACAAGGCAACGACAAGAGGAGTCCATATTCAAGTCAAAGAAGTCAGAATTAAAGGATGCATTCAATTCAAAAACTACTTTATCATAAAGAAGATTTCTACTCCAAGGAGGACTTGACCTAGGCCATGCCCTATATATACTTGATCATACTTTGTATCTTACAACACATAGTCGGTATAGCCTAGTTTTTCTTTTGTTTTCTTGCCGCCACCATGTTCTAAATTATCTAGGGTTTGGGTTATGTTGTAAAGTAGGTGTGAGAATGGTTCTTTAGGTTTTAAGTTTGTTTTTGCAAAAAATTCACAGTTTGCTTATTTTATGTTCTTCACTGTTTTCAATTGAGTCAAGAGATTGATTGGAGGGAATCTATTTGTTTGGTATCGAGAGAGTCAAACTCACGAAAGAAGTAAGCACGATCTCATCAATACCAGGTGTTGATCAATCCATCCTAGACATTGGTTAGGGTTTTAGGCGGCTAAAAGAGGACGAACCAAAGGTTGCTATTTATTGTACGATTCACGCCGACGGGTATCATCTGCAATGGGCAACAATAGCATTCTGACTTAGACATAAGTGGAATCATTTTTGAAGCATTTTGCTGAGCCTCGAAGGACTGCCGAGTTTACCGCCGAGCCGATCATCTATTTCACTGTCGAGGCAGCGAAAGCGTCAAAGCAGCCAATCTGCCATCTTCCGCCGAGGCAGCAAAGTCTGGCAGCGCAAAGCAAATTAACCTATTCAATGCAGTTTCACACTACTGAACAACATAACCTGACCCATTCTATCACTGTGATCTTTTCTACTATTTACTAGTGTTTATTTATTTTTCTCTTAAACAAACTGAAATTTACTTGTGCATTTATTTTCTGTGCAGTAATTTACATTCGAATTAGCTATCCAATCCTCGTGGGAGACGATATCTTTTATACTATAACTTGACAAGAGTTTGCACTTGCGCTCATATTTAGAGAACACCCTAACGCTCTACAAGTTTTTGGCGTTGTTTCCGGGGATTGGCAACAGTAAATTCGTCTTTATGTTTCTGCACTTTTATTTTATTGCATTTAATTTCAGTTTTTATTTTTCCTTTTTATTCAAAAAAAAATATCTGGGTGCACTACAAGTCAAGGGCATCAACATGTGGGAAAGTTCTTGCGATTATTGTAAAGGCAATCATGCGTTCGAAAGTTGCCCTCATCTTTTTACAGCAGACAAGTCGAGAAAAACCACTCAGGAGTGGATGTCTGAATACGAACAACAGATGCCGCTACCGCAGTTTCCGTTGCAGTAGCAAGATTTTTCATGGTATAATCAAGAATCTCAAAAAAATTTACCATAACAGTTTTGTTGCAGAAATCGACTTGCCCTGGCAATATAGTTAGTTATCCTCAAGAGTAATCAAAATCCTTGGAGGACACACTTCAAATTTTCCTCGCACTAACGCATAAAGTGTCAACTGCTATGGACGCCAACATCGCTAAGATGGATGCACTTCTTAGCAATTCAGTCCTCATTAATGCCATAGATGAACCTGAACACGATGTCTCAGCAAGTTCTGCCTCGGCAACTAGAGATCCCCAACAATTAAGTCTGAGGGATATTGATGTCTCAGGACAAGAGGACGAAGAGCAATGCGAAGAAAGATCTCCGATGTTTGAGGAACAATTAGAACCTCCAAACCAAGAGGATGAAAAACACTACTCGAACAACAAGATTGACAGTTGGTTTGGCAGTTACCTAGAACCTTGCTTAAGAGACAAACCGAGTAGTGAAAGGATAGTACCTAAACAAGCCAATGCCACAACAACACCTAGCGAGGCCGACAAAGGAATTGATGAAGCCTCAACAACGATGCCCGCCTCGACAGAAGCCTTGGAAACTATGGACTATATATATCGAGAGGAGACGATGGTGGCAGATTTAAAGCCATCAAAATCTCTACTAAAGGAGATTTTCGAAGGGCATAAAGAAAACGGTGTTGGGAGTCATGAAGCTTTTTCGAAAATTGAGTTTTCCCTTGACATGCATAGCATCATGACAGAAGACTTTCGCAACAACTGGTTGTCGCAGCAGCTGCCTCGGTAGCAAAAGCAACTTTCCACCATAACGAACTTCGACAAAGATGAGGTAAGTACATGGTTAAATAGTGATATAATTTTTCCTAATCACATGTTCATGCCTTCAAGAATAGAAACAAGGAGGAAGGTTCACATGGACTACAAGCGAACAAGGAAGAAGAACTCCTCCACCATAAGAATAATCACTCGATGGAGGGTGCAGGTGGATTACAAGAAGTATCGAAAACGATCCTGTTAAGCTCAAATCGACAAGGGAGTATTTACTTTAGGAGATGCATGCCAATGCACTCCTAGAGTAACATAATTTTTATTTTTATCTTCCACATTTTTTATGCTTTCATAGACTTAGAATTTTTAAATTTTCAGTTTTTATTTCTTTACGCATTTTATTATTTTATTTTGTTTTTTTTTCACCTTGAAAACAAAATTCAACCGTCTCACAACCTATCAATGGCCACAACCAGCAACCAACCAGCCTTCTAGAGAATTTCGACAGAGGCAGTTTTTTTTTTAGCAACATCATCGATGAAAGTTTACCGCCCAGCAATACTGATGTTGCCGCCCAGCTCCCGCCGCCCGATAGTACTAATGCTGCCACCTAGCTCCTGCCGCTCGGCAGTACTGAAGCTGCCAAACAGACCCTAATACCAGCAGTACTCTTCCATCACCTTCGGAACCAGCTCAATAGGATGGAAAGGCAGCAGCTCCAATTTTATCAATACACCAAAGATGTTCCCTGGCACTGCAGTCTGGTTCCCCATATTTCCTGCTGAAATACTTACCCGCCATCACCCGCCCTGGCAACCCAGATCAACGCCATGACAACTGCAACTACAACTGCCCAGGGTTGCCAAGGCAACGACTGCATGTTGTTCAACTAGCAGATACACACATTCGATAACCACACAAGTAAACATGGCTCGAAGGAAATTCATCATGCAAGGTGACGACCTTTCTGACTAACTCGTTTATTTTTCTCATGCATTGAGGACAATGGTCCTCTCGAGTTTGGGGGGAAAATTAGTCCTATAATTTTTTAGTTTGATTTTATTTCTTTTGTTTTTCTAGTTTTTTATGTCTTTATTTTTCTGTTTTGTTTTGCATGTAGGTTCTAATGTAAAATGCCTTTATTTAAAGTCTAATGAATTCTTAGTTTAAGGAAAATTCTTGAGTACCTTTTACCCGCTGCGGTAGATGACCCGCCAGGGCGGTAACCTTAACATGACTTTAGATTGACTTATAATCCCACTATGGTCTGAACTTAAAGAAAACACTTCTTGTGACTAGTTTGATTTTAAGACTTCTAGGAAACTTAGGTATTTCACCTACTGCAACTTGGGTAGAACTCAAAGTTAAAAAAAAAAAGAGAAACGTCCTAGAGGTGCCTAAAACTGGCTCTAGGATAAGCTAGAGGTGCCCGATACCGGCTCTAGAAAAAAATGAATGAAATCATTAGAGATGCCTATTACCGGCACTAGTGGTTAAATTGAAAGAAAAAAAACCCAGAGGGAAACCCAAGGGAATTAATGTGTTTATCGAAAGTCTACTTAGAAGCTGAAGAATCATTCTTATCACAAGGACCGCACACACTCACGAGATACATAGTTCGGTTCTGGGTAAGTCCATTGTCATTCGAAATGTTGCTAATTAGGCGTAAATCTACATGGTATGTAAAGGTTGCTCAAGATACTTTCTCGACTTAGTTTACATATGATTTTAAGTTTTAGCATGTTATTCTTAGATTGCATCTCTTGAGGACAAGCAATAGTTCAAGTTTGAGGGTGTGTAAAGTGTCTAAAAGTCTTATTTTATGTACCCTTTTTACTCATATTATTGTTAGACTTAGACATATTTTAGTTACATAATTAAGCATTAATGCATATTCTCATAATTTCCTTCACCATTAAGCTTGATTACATATTTTAGTGTATTTTGTGGAAAAGGTGTTGTTTTGGTATGTATTTTGGTGCATACAAGAAAATTGCCCGCCGGAACCCGCCGCGGCAGCAAGGTGCCGCTGGAACCCGTCCCGGCAGCAAGGTGCCGTTGGAACCCGCCGCGGAAGCAGGGGAGAAGAATGATCAGGAGGAGGAGAAATCTGAGGAGCTAATGTGGAGGCAGCAAACCAAGGAGTTGTACTGAAGCAGTTCCATTCAGAGAAAGACGTTACCGAGCGCCTGCCGCCGCCATATCTGCCGCCCAGGGTAGAAACTTGAGGAAATTGTGAATTGGAGTGCGATTTATAGAGCATAATTCTCTGAGTCCAATGAGCACACCCACGCAATTTACTGATGCCGGAGATAGCAGACAAAGCCGCCAAAGGAGAAGATCAAGGCTCTCTTGCTGCATAAGGCAACGACAAGAGGAGTCCATATTCAAGTCAAAGAAGTCAGAATTAAAGGATGCATTCAATGCAAAAGCTACTTTATCATAAAGAAGACTTCTACTCCAAGGAGGACTTGACCTAGGTCATGCCCTATATATACTTGATCATACTTTGTATCTTATAACACATAGTCGGCATAGCCTAGTTTCTCTTGTGTTTTCTTGCCGCCACTATGTTCTAAATTCTCTAGGGTTTGGGTTATGTTGTAAAGTAATTATGAGAACGGTTGTTTAGATTTTAAGTTTGTTTTTGCAAAAAATTCAAGGTTTGCTTATTTCATGTTCTTCATCATTTTCAATTGCGTCGAAAGAACGATTGGAGGCAATCTATTTGTTTGGTATCGAGAGACTCAAACTCATGAAAGATGTAAGCATGATCTCATCAATATCAGGTGTTGATCAATCCATCCTAGATATAGGTTAGGGTTTAAGGCGTCTAAAAGAGGATGAACCAAAGGTTGTTGTTCATTGTACGGTTCACACCGACGGGTATCATCTGTAGTGGAAAACAACAGCATTTTGATTTAGACATAAGCGGAATCATTATCGAAGCATTTTTCGAGCCTTGAAGGACTGCCGAGTTTACCACTGAGCCAATCGTCCGTTCCACTGCTGAGGAAGCGAAAGCGTCAAAGTAGCCAATTTGCCATCTTTTTCCGAGGCAGCAAAGTCTGGCAGAGCAAAGCAACTTAAACTATTCAACGCAATTTCACACTACTGAACAGCATAACCTGATCCATTCAATCACCCTAATCTTTTCTACTATTTACTTGTGTTTATTTATTTTTCTCTTAAACAAATTGAAATTTACTTATACATTTATTTTCTGTGTAGGAATTGACATTCGAATTAGCTGTCTAATCCTCGTGGGAGATGATATCTTTTATACTATAACTTGACAAGAGTGTGCACTTGCACTCATATTTAGAGAACACCCCAACGCTCTACAATCATTCGCTTATGTGCTTCCATCTTGAAGCGCTTGGCCACCCTCGGCAGCTGTTGGCGGGAAGGTGGACTGGGTTGAGCCTTTTGTGTTACCTCTCGCTCGCCGCTGTCTTCACTGTCGATACAGACTTCGATGGTGGTGTGTGTTCTCTTTGCACCTGGGGAGAAGGACGGTTCGACCTTCCTTGTGATGGATCGAACTGTGTCTTGCCATACGGAGTCGTCTAATAGGAAGTCCTTGAGGTAGCCGGAGTCGGATGGTCCTGGTGCTTCGGCTGCTGCCCTGATGTCTGCCCTTGTTCTCTGACTGGGGTTGCCGCTGTATCTCCTTGGTTGTCGGAGCTAGAAAGGACCTCGGTGGCTGCGGCTGCTGGGGATGTTTGTGGCTCGGTGGATATGGGAGCGGTTGGAGTTGCTGAGGCTGCTAGATGTGTTGCCAAGGCAGATTGTGTGGCTGTTGTGTCTGGGGCTGTCAAGGCAAATATTTCAGCGGGGAACTCTGGGTAAAGGGCCGCTAGGAACTTCTCTTTGATGGTGGAGCGGTGGCGTTGTTGAACTCCCGGATATATGCCAAGCTCGCAGCATTCCATTCAATCTAGTTGTGCTGCCAAGCCGACTATGGTGGTTGTCGGGGCAGGTTGCTGGAAGTGTTGCTGACTGCCCATCTTCGACGCCTGGGCATAGTTCTCTCGGGTGGCTGCTGTGATCTCCATCTTCTGAAAGATTATTTCCCTCGTCCACTTGGTTTGTTCCGGGGTCATGTTGTCGGTTGGGGCGGCTGCAACATGTTCCTTCTCGCACATCATCATGATGAGGCTGGGGAAGTAGGGTTTCACCTTTGTTTTTTTCCCACACTCATAGATTTCGGTAGCCATAATTGAACCCACATTTACGTACCTTTTGTTGATGATGGAGTGGATGAGTGCTAATCTCGGCTTGTCGACGGTGGAGTTGTGGGTCATGGGCATCAAACGTCTCTTCACGAACGTGTTCCAAAGCTTGGCCTCGGGTAGCAAATTCTGCCGGTTGACGGTGCCTCTGTTTCTTCCCTCATTGTGAATTGTCCCCGAAATGCAAAGCTCATCCTTTATTGCCTCGTAACTGTCCGCTGTGAGAGAGGCAAGGAACTCCACGTGCTGGTCTTCGCAAATGTGGAGGTCGTAGTACAAGTTGATTTCATCTTCGTCGATCAAAATGGGTCGCCCATGGACATTCACTGTCGGCACGTCCTTCGTCGGTCCATTGGCTTAGTACTCGCGCACCATGGTTTGATTTGCCGGTTTTGGTTGCTGGGCAAAGATTTTCCACCGTTGGTGCGCAATTTTTGAGTAGATGAACTGTTCGAGCCCAAGATTTTTCTTTCCCGGCTCGTAGAAAAATCTGTGCTCCTCTCATACCAATCTTTCTTGAAACTTTTCGTTGTGGCGGGCTTTAATTTCTGGTGTGGCGAAGCGGTTGAGGGATTCCTCCAATTTTGCCTGGACAACACGGCGGCGGGGGGTTCTTGCCATTCTTGAGTTGGATTTTAGGTTGTTGTGTGAGAGAATTGTAAGAGTTTGAAAGCTTTGTGGAAGAAAAAGAAATAGATCTGAAAGAAAAAGAAATCTTGGAAACACTAAGAAAGAGAGAGTAAAGAAGAGTGAATAGTAAAAAATGAGGGGTTTAAATAGAGAATGGGTGTTGTCGTTTCATCTGCCAAGGTAGACGTTTCTCGGGCAGAGAGCTGTTGGGACAGAACGGGCTTCTCGTGAACGGCTAGTCTGCAACGTCTAGTTCAGGCGGGAAGAAACGTCTGTCTACCGCGGCAGACTTGACGGGCGGGCTGGAGCGGTTTATGGATTTGGGCTTTGTCTCTCCTAAAAAAATCTGAAATAAAACTTTATTAGAGAATAAACAAATACGAAAAATAAATATAATTCCTAAAAATGTAAGAAATTAAAATCTAAATCCTAAAACATAAAAATAAATTAAAATAAAGGAAATTTTAAGTTATGTTGGGAATGCATCTGGATGCATTTCCCAACACAACCACTTCTTAGGCTGCTGCAGCATCTGCTTAACCCTCTGCCAGGGAGGGTCTTTGTGTTTCTCTTGATCGTTGATGCTGCCAGGTTGCCCGCCCTGGCGGTTGTGGCTGGAATGCTTTATGCTGGGTTTGGTGTCTGCTAAATCATGGATGTCCCGAAATTCTTCTTTGTCTTCGGCTTTCTGCAAGTATTGCAGGACATTCAGTTTAATTTCCCGATCATCCATCTTTATAGTAAGCTCCCCATTTTCCACATCTATTAGGATTTTCCTTGTGGCTAGGAATGGTCTTCCCAGGATGATGGGTGCTTTGTTGTCTCCTTCACAGTCCATAATTAAGAAATCAGCTGGGAAGATAAGGTTGTCTACTTTGACTATGATGTCTTCGATCTTTCCTTTTGGTTGTACGTAAGAGTGATCAGCTAACTGGAGCATGACGGTGGTAGGTCTAGATCTTCCAATTCCCAGTTTTTCAAACACCGCCTTGGGCATCACATTGATGCTTGCCCTAAGGTCGCATAAGGCTTTCCTCTTCATATTGGCTCCCAATAGCGCAAGGTATGAGGAAACTGCTTGGGTCTTTCTGCTTGGGCGGTGTTTTATTGTGCAGAATGGCCATGCACTCTTCTGCCATGCGATCGTTTCAAATTCCCTGATTCTTTTCTGTTTTGAAACCATATCGTTCAAAAATTTTGCATGGTTGGGCATTTTTTGTATGGCTTCAACCAGGGGTATGTTGATATGCACTTGCTTGAGAATCTCAAGGAATATTTGGAACTGATGGTTCTGCTTCTGGTGTTTCGGCTTCTGTGGAACAGGTGGGTGTGCATGTACCTCACGTTACTCTGAAGCATCAGTAGGGTCTGCCGAGGCAGAGGGTCCTGGATCTGTCGCGGTGAGCCTTCTTGTTTCAATCTAGGCAACTTATTTGATGGCCTTGCACTGCTCGTACGTGGGTTTCCTCGTGACTTCAGTACCGCTGGGCAATCCTCTCATAGGTCTAGTGTTCATGACTTGAGCAAATTGTCCCAATTGCGTTTACTGTGACTTTAAAGTTGCTTCATGATTCTGTATTCTTATCTCGGTTCTATCCATGAAGGCTTCAGTTTTTTTATCAAATAAATCCACGTTGGACATATAGGTACCTGTCTGAGTCATGAAGGCACTTAAAGTCTGCTCTAAAGCACTGGGTGCTGGCTGTTGCTGCAGCGGCGGCTGCTGCCACAGCATAGCCTACTGGAATCATTGTGCTTGATTCGTCTGAGTAGCTGGATTCAGAGCGTTGTTGGTGTTGCTCCACGAGAAGTCGGGGTGCCTCTTCTACCCAGGATTATAGTTGTTCGATGTAGGGTTGTTGTTCTATTGAAGTTCCCCACAAAACAGATGGTCTCTGTTTCTTGTTGGCATTCTGATGAGTCATGGTCTCCTCCACATTGGTCACAAAAGGCCTCAATTGCCTTGACTTGTTGTGTATTGTTCTGCCCTTTCATAGCTTCTATCATCTTTTTCAACCGAGCAACTTGTGCTACGAGTGCATTTGATGTTCCTAGCTCGTTTTCTGCGGCATGCCTTCTCACGGCGCCTCGGCGGGCATTAGGGAACTTATAGTCGTTTTTGGCCATCCTGTTTAAGATCTGAATTGCTTTGGCGGGCTTGTCGGGTAATGTACCATTGGAAGAGGAATCTAGCATCATCCTTTTTGGTGTGTTTACACCATTGTAGAATATGGATACTAACGTCCACTCTGGAAATCCATGGGAGGGGCAGTTATTCAACAACTCACAGTATCTCTCCCATGACTCGTACATTGGTTCATCATCTGCTTGTCAAAAAGTAGTGATGTTAGTACGCAATTTATTAGTCAAATTTACAGGATTAAATCGAGCTAAGAAATCTCGACATAGTTCTGTCCAAGATTCAATGGATTCCGATAGTAGGATGTTAAACCAAGTTTTTGCCCTATCCCTCAGTGAATATGGAAATAATCTGAGACGCAGCACGTCAGGATAAACTCCATGGATTTTGAATGACTTGTAGATGTTCAAGAAGGATTTCATGTGCTGGCGGGCATCTTCAGTAGCGGATCCTCCAAATTGTCTGAGTGTATTCAGCATGTTGAACATGACAAGTTTTTAGCTCGAAGTGGTTCGCTTCTATTTTTGGATCGATTACGCCAGAGTTTAACCTTCTAAGATCCTCCTCCAGGTAGTCACGTACTAGCCCCCGGGCGGCAGGAGGTTGCCTGCCATTTCCCGCCACGGAATTGTTGTCTGGGTGCGGTGGTGGTAGGTTTTGATCGTCTACTGGATCAACCATGGTTCCTTTGTTTGCTTGTCTTAACCTACGTGCAGTACGTTCAAGCTCTGGATCGTATTCTCGCAAGGGGAATTTCTGATTTTCTCTAGTCATAAACCAAAGAAAACCAGGGGGTTAAACAGAAAAATAAAAAGTGCTGAAAAACAAAAAGTTGTACGCCAATCCCCGGCAACGGCGCCAAAAACTTCTTGCGTGCAAAAGTGATGTGAAACTAGCGTGAAAGTGTACACGGTGCCAAGTTATAGTATTTAAGATATCGTCTCCACAGGAATTGTGATAGCTTTTCGGAGTTCACTTTTCTGCACAAGTAAAAGTAAAAACACAATTAATGAGACTTGGGTTGATTAAAACTAAGACAAAAGCGTGTAATGTAAATTGAGAAATCAGAGTGAGAGGATGGGCCAGTATTGGATATTTCGTAGTGTGAAGAATTGATGTACTATCTCGGCACAGTTTTGCTGATCAACTTAACAACTTCAGCCATCGCCCACAAGTATGCCTCGACAGGCGCCTACCTAGGCAGAGATGCGTGAGATTGCTTGGGCAGTTAAGCGATGATTCAAGGTTCGGCAAGGCTCCCTTCTATGACTCCCTCTTCTTCTGAAGCTTGAAGTACTATTGGCGAACACGTCTTGAATAATACCTCATGGTGTGAATCTAAGGGCGAACACCAACCGATTGTGGATCCTCTTTTAGCAGCTGAACTTCTTAACTTATCCCTAAGCCGAAGTAGCTTTACCATATGGTTGGATAAAACCGTGTTTACTCGTTACGTGAGTTCAACTCTCCCGATATTGAACAAATATATTTCCGCCCTCTTCTCTCCAAATAAAGATTGCGACAATGAAGAACCAAGAGTAAATAAACCTTGAATTTTATTGCAAAACTGAAATCCTAAACGAATACAACAAGACTCTCACAACTACTACACAATCAACCCTTAGCACTAGGGAAGGTTTAGAACATGGTGGGGTTTGGAATGCACTAGGGTTTCGACAAGAAGGAGTTTCTCTCTAATCTCAATTGTGTTTTCTCCTCTTGGTCGAATACATATATATAGGGGAGGAGCCTAGGCCTTAGTCGGTTTAGGGTAGGAATACTAGTTAGAATATGATTACAACTCATTAAAAGATCATTAAATCCTCCTAGATTCCCGTTTGACTTTTCTTCAACTTGACTTTGACCCGGCTTTTCTCTGTTTGCTTGGCTCCAATGCACGTGCAAGTGGTCTCTAAAAATCGGGCTTGATGAGCTCTTTCTATCGCATACTAATTTTCATTTTTCCACTCTTCCTTGAAGTGCTGCCTCGGCGGCAAGTAGTTGACTACCTCGGCGGAGGTGTGGACTAGTGTGCATGGGTTGGCACAGCTCTACATTCTGGTTCTTTTCTCCTTGATCAGTTCTCAAACAGCTCTCCAGGTGGTCTAGCAGCTTCCTCCTTCAGTTTCCAGCTTCTCTTCTGCTGCCTCGGCGACATCTGCTGGGCGGGTACCTGCGCATAGTAAGAGAACACGCCTAAGCAGTATCTTTTAGATAAAAACAATTAAGTGCATCAAATAAGGCAGATTATCTAATCTATGCATTTTTGTGTATGTTTACCTAATAAATGCAACTAAACTAAACTTAAGAACAACAATAATTGAGCTAAACTGGGGCATAAATATAGGACTTTTGCACACTTAACAAGTAATCCCATCATTCTCAACATTGGAGGATTCTCCAACTTCAGTAGTTCTTGCTCTCTTTTTAGGACCCATAGTAAAATCTGAAAATAAATCAAGGTTCAACAAAAACAATGTATGCATAAATCATCACATTCGATCCAAAAATAATCCAATTGATCAAGGTAGTAAAAGAAAATTCCATACAATATAGTTTAAAAGCATATACAAATATAAAAAGAATTTTTGGTAAAAAGAATTTTGAAAAATAGTAAGATTAAATATACAATATAATTTTATATCCGAAATGAAAATTTCGGATTTTGAAAGAAATTTTGCAAAATATTGAAAACACATACTATATATGTATTTTATGTACAAAAATTAACATAAAACAGTATAGTAAAATAAACGAAATTGAAAAGAAAAGTGTTTTACCTTGATAAGGGATTAAGGATGAATGCTTGAAGTTGATGCACAAATTTGATGATATAGCCTTGAATTTTGAGTTGTGGAGTATAAACCCTCAAAGATTTGTGTGAAAAGCAAAGGGTATTTATGAGTATTTATAGATTGGAAAACTAGGGTTTTAGGGAGAAAAGAGGTTGAGTTTTAATTAAAGTAGGTTTGAAGATGGAAACCAATTAATGACTCAAAAAGAATATGTGGCCACGCGTACCGATACGCCAGAAGGTGTATCAAAACATGTGTATCGAAACGTGTTTAAAGGAATACCCTACCGTGTCAGTACATGTTTAACTGTATCGAAACACGATTAAGCCCTCGTATCGAAACGTGTTTAACTGTTTCGATACCACTTACCCATGTTTTAAGCTCTAGGATTTGCTCAAGCATGCTGTATCGAAACAACCTTGCCTGTTTCAATACACCTTGCCCAGAAGTACATTTTAGGCACAAGAGAGTCCAAAAATTTGATTTTAATCAAACCTAAATACATATTTATGATGAATGAGCAAAAAGTATAAGCAAAAACATATACATACTCCCCCTAGCAACAAGCATGTATGCATTAAGAGACAAAAATACATAAGCACAAACATCAATCAATTCAAGCTAGTTTTTGACTTAAAAATAAAACTAAAGGGTTAAGAAAGGCTAATTAAACCTAACTCTCTTCTAAAAGTCCAAAAACGCTCTTTGTCAAGTGGTTTGATAAAAATGTCCACTAGTTGGTTCAAGGTGTCAACATACTCTAGAACAACATCATTTTTCAAGACATGATCTCTAATGAAATGATGTCTAATTTCTATGTGCTTGGTTCTAGAATATTGGATGGGATTCTTAGTGAGACATACGGCACTAGTTGTAACACCCCCTTCCCAACCTGGTCAAGAACCAGGTCGGAGTGTGCTACTTGTGAAAAGTACGGCGATCGGTGCAATAAAATTTCATTTCTTAATCGACAATTGATCAATATTACACAAACAAACATTACCGGATATACATCTTAGTCCACTCGACTCCTTGTGAAACAATATTTAAACGTTTAGGACCAATTCTTAACTATTATAAGTTTTAGGGACTAATCTATAAATTTGTTAAATTATAGGTCATTCGATGCAATAGACTATACAACAATGAAATTCAGTGCAATATTAATAAGTCTGCAAATTTTCATGCAATTCGGACTTCATTAACTCATCCAATTTAATCGTCTTGAATTCAGTGACCAGATTGTGAACAATGCAAACTGTCAAATTGTGCCTTTAACCAACTTAACTAACCCTGCATCGAAACACCTTAAGGTTGTTTCGGTACGAGTGTGCAATGATCAACCTTTGTTGACTTTGCCCTTTATACCGTATCGATACGGGCAAGCCTTGTCTCGGTACAGTTTGACTCTTTTTGACCTTGAATTTGACCCGTTTCGATACTAGTTAGATCCGTATCGAAACAGAGAATTCCAGTAGAAAAATGTTCCGGTACGGTTCTAAACAGTTTCAATATGCCCTATTATGTGAGTTCAATTATGCCTACCCGTATCGATATGCCATTACCTGTATCGATACAGCCAGGCCTGTAATGAAAGATTTTTGCTGGTTTTTAACCGAATTGACCTACTAAACAATGTCGAAATGCAATAAAACCCTACACACAACATTATAACTGTACAATCTACTTGTATACCAAATTTTAGGGTCAAATGAATTCATTTACTTGGTTTTTACCTTTTTGTGCCAAATTATGCATTTTAGGCCATTTTTCACTACATGGAAAGTTCATATTAGGCATATCACACTTTTACCACTTGACCATAATATGGACATAACAAAAGAGACATTATCGACTAGTACATATACCTTGCCACCAACTAGGAGTTCAAAAGGGTCGATATACATTACTTATAGCTTGATTATGACTTGTACAACGCTTCAACTCCTCCGATCTCGATCCAAAATCTTAGCTAACCTGAAATGCATTAGATGAGACACGTTAGGCATACATTTCCTAGTGAGGTAGTCACAAAAAATATGAACAACAATGTATGAAGTATATATATAATCTCATGCTCATCAATGTCAATACTATGCATTAAAATACAATGTTTAACATATTAATTTTATCATTAACCCTTAGATTGAATCAAGATAGTGGATACGCGAATTCCTACGCCTCGCCAAATCAATGAATGCTCTAATCCCTTCGCCTCGCCAATATGACCAATGTCAAAACACATCCCTTCACCATGCCAAATCAATATAGGCCAAAGCCCTAGGACCGTAGTCCACCCGTACAATGAGCTCATGAATTCTATGGCATGCCAATTGTATCCAATGTACATTCAAATCCAATGTTTCAATGTTCATATCCATATTTAATGTTCAATGAGAATTCTGATGACCAATGACTTCAATAATATCAATAGAAAACATGTCTCATTATCAATATACCATGGTTTCAATGTCAATGTTAATATCAATGTCCGATGATTTCTTTACATTATTTCAATAGCAATAATTATATCGATGACAATGCATGATGATGATTACAATAACTATGCCCGATGTTCAATAACAAGCTTACCGACACTTACCAATAGATTCGTTTAATAATTTGATGCCATTTCCTCAATAGTAATGTTAGCTATAAGATCGAAATCAATAATAAAGAATTCAGGAAAGCTCCTCGCCTAATCCCGAGACTCCATCTACACTCACCTTAACAATCCAAAGCTTTCAAGGCTCTCAGATGAAAACTCCCTTATTCCTAGCCTTCGGCGAATTCGATGGATGCTTATTTTCATTATCTTGAGCTAGGAAATCAATAGTGAGATTATTAGAATTGATATTACGATATCAAAATCGATACAACGGCATCAAAATCATTAACTAGACTTGGTTTAGTCATTAGTTCACACAATAACCATTGATGGGTAAACCCTATCTTGTGATTACCCTAGACATATCCATGGAACTCATCGATAGTTTGGGGATTATAGCTTACCCGATTGGTGGCAACAATTCGATAACAATAACTTGAAGAAAATCGAAACTCGAATCCTATCTTCAATGGAGGTGTGTGCTTCCAAGAAGAAGATGATGATAAGGTGGTGCTTGCTTATTTGAAATCGGGTAAGTCTCTTTTGGCTATTCAATAGCTATTAATTGGAGTAGCTTTCCTTCAAATGAAGGAAGCTCTCCCGGTGATTCCACGTATGGAAATTATAAAGGTGGAGGGGCTAATCGCAAGATTAGTCCCTCAACTCTCAATACCTTTAAGATTTTCTCTCAAACTTTCTAACGACTGTAATTTAGTCACCATAAAGCTTTAAATGGATTTGATGACACTTGTATTCAATGGTTTAACTCAATTAGAGTCCAATATCAATAATTAACTAGCCTATACTATATTTAGACTTAATCGATGCGAAATTTCCGATCTCCGGAACCCAATTCCGACTAGACCAAATTTTGGGGTGTTACAACTCTTCCCCCCTTAAGAAAAATTTGTCCTCAAATTTTTACTTGAACCGAAGAGATGTGGATATTGTTGTTCCATGGTCTCTTCTGGTTCCCAAGTAGCTTCTTCAACGGTGTGGCTTCTCCAGAGCACTTTAACTAACGGTACGGTTTTGTTACGAAGCCTCTTAACTTCTCTTGCAAGAATCTGAACCGGTTCTTCCTCGTAGGATAAATTCGATTGAATTTCTACATATTCAGGCTCTACAATATGTGAAGGATCAGAACGATACTTTCTAAGCATCGACACATGAAAAATATCAAGGATTTTACTCAATTCAGAAGGCAACAGTAATCGATATGCCACATGGCCAATTCTTTCGATAATTTCAAAGGGTCCAATGAATCGGGGACTTAATTTTCCCTTCTTGCCAAACCTTATGACCTTCTTCCACGGTGATACTTTCAGAAAGGCATTTTCACCAACTTCATACTCAATGTCTCGTCTCTTAAGATCAACATAAGCCTTTTGTCGATCAAAAGCAGATTTTAAGCGATCATAAATAATGGTAACCCGTTCATCAGTTTCCCGAAGCAAGTCAGGGCCTAAGATCTTGCCCTCACCAAGCTCTGACCAACACAATGGATTTCGACATCGTCTACCATATATTGCTTCATACGGGGCCATTTGGAAATGTAGTCGCCTAACAAAATCCATAGTGATCTTTTCCCACTTCCATTTTAGTGGATCGATAGGTTGCAATAATCCGGTAGGAACACAATGTTCTGCTTTAATACGTTGGCACGTAAAACATTTGGAAATGTAGTCGACTATGGCCTGCTTCATGCCCGGTCACCAATAGAGTTCACGTAGGTCCTTAAACATCTTCAACGACCCGGCGTGAATGGAAAAAGAACTCGAATGAGCTTCAAAGAGAATATTAGTGCGAAGAGTTTCATCATTAGGTACACTGACCCGGTCATGAAAACACAAGAGCCCTTCAGAATTACTTCTGAAGTAGGTGTTGTCTGATAACTTAGAGACAATGGATTGAAGCTCAGGATCTTACTCTTTGCAAATCCTTGATTCGAGAAACGATGGTTGACTGAACTTGAAGTTCAGCTACGAGACAACGATGCTTCCAAGGCCGAAAGTGAGCGTTAATTGCTCGAGGGGCAGGCAAAGGTTTGCGGCTAAGTGCATCAGCTACAACGTTAGCCTTGCCCGGATGGTAATCGATGACAAGGTCGTAATCTTCTACGAGTTCCATCCACCTTTGTTGTCGAAGATTCAACTCCTTTTGGGTCAATAGGTACTTAAGGCTCTTATGGTCGGTAAAGAGATAACATTTTTCTCCGTAGAGATAATGTCTCCAGATTTTCAATGCAAAGACAACTGCAGCCAATTCAAGGTCGTGAGTAGGATAATTCATTTCGTGTGGCTTAAGTTGTTTCAAAGAATAAGTGATGACTTTGCCTTCTTGCATTAATACACATCCTAACATGAGGTGCGATGCATCACTATAAACTGTGTAGTCCTTTTCGAACTTGGATTGGGTTAGGACTTGTGTGTTAGTCAAACTTGTTTCAATTGATCAAAACTTCGTTGTTGAACCTCGGTCCAAACAAAAGAAGCTTCTTTCCCCAATAACTTAGTCAAAGGGGCGGCTATCATAGAAAACCCTTTTACGAATCTCTTATAATAGCCAGCAAGCCCAAGGAAGCTTCTGACCTCTCCAATATTCTTCAGTGGATGCCAATCTACGATAGCATGGATTTTCTATGGGTCCACTTGAATACCCGAAGCCGAAACAATTTTTCCAAGAAAAGCAACTTCGGTGAGCTAAAACTCACACTTAGATAATTTTGTGTATAACTGTTTCTCTCGTATGGTTTGAAGCACGATAAGAAGATGACCTCGATGTTCCGCTACATTCTTAGAATAGATCAATATGTCATCTATAAACACCACTACGAATTTATCCAGATAGGGTCTAAATACTCGATTCATCAAATCCACAAAGGTTGCTAGTGTATTGGTTAACCCAAAAGGCATCACCAAAAATTCGTAGTGTCTATATCTTGTATGGAAAGCAGTCTTCGGTACATCACACTCTTTAACTCTCATTTGATAATAGCCCGACCTTAAATCAATCTTGGAAAACATAGAGGCATCTTTTAGTTGATTGAATAGGTCGTCTATTCTAGGCAATGGATATGTGTTCTTGATGGTTACTTTGTGTTGGGACACGTCGGCACGCCCCGTGGCGCAGCGGAAAAATTAATCCGACGTAATCCAGTCAGGATCCATGTACAGGAACGAATCCGGGGTGAAAAGATGAAGAGTTACTTTTAAAACTTTGGAAACTGGAAAACTGACGGTATGTCGGAATAACCACATCAAGTAAAATCGAAATCGTCATAGGTTCGCAATGACCTCTAGGGAGTCCAACCGAACAAAACGAACAAAGTTTCCGCCTCCCTAACACTTAGGGATAAATTTTGATAGGTTTGAACACCTTCCAGGGAGAAATCGAAATCCCTCTAGGGATTCCTGAGGGAGTCTGAAATCGACCAGGAGTTCAACCGGGACTTGCAATCGAGCAAGGGAACCTTCAGGGATCTGCTAGGGGGCAAGTAGAACACTAGAAAAATATCGAACAGCTTCTCAGAGAGCTTTCTGGGATATGTCGAATTCCAGTGGGGAATCCCTAGGGGTGTTGTCGAAATCTTCAAGAGAAGGAAGAGGGATGATTTGGTTGCTAGCCCTTGTCCTTTTAAATAGTATTCAGAGACATAATTCTAGTTGAATATCTTAAATCCAAGTTCAACAAAAATTCATAGAATCTAATTTTACTTGAAATTGGTTTATATTAAATATACATTATATTTAATAATATTAAATGAAATATATATTTAATTATGTAAAATCTTATTCTACATAAAACATGGATTTAAATATACATTATATTTAATCCAAATATATATATATATTTTTATTATATAGAATCTCATTCTATCTTTACTTGGATTTAAATATATTTAAATATATATTTTTAATTATGTAGAATCTAATTCTACATAAACTTGGAATTAAATATACATTATATAAATTCCAAATATATATTTAAATTTTTAGAATCTTATTCTAAAATATTTAAGTCTCTAAATATTTTCCATACTCTAAATAATATTTGATAAATACAATCTTTATCCAATATTATTCCCATTTAAGGGAGTTGCCGATTTCCCCTATCCCATAGGGGATTTTCGACAACCTCTCTAAAATAGGGAGTATGGTTTCCAATTTTTTGTCCGTTTCATTCGAATGGTGTGACCCTTGTAGGTTCATGCAACGTTAGCAGCAAAATTAGAATTGTTCTAATTTTACAAACAGTGAGTGGCATCTAGCAATACATCATTGCTACCGAAGTTGCATGAAGTCATGGTTTGACTTTCCTAATTCCTGAATAAACTTCCTTTATGTATTTCATCCTTTTGTCCTTTATATCTTAGATGAACACAAGTCATGGGTTAGTCACACTTGCGTTGTCCATCTAGTGTTTCTTGATGTCTTGAGTAGATTATGATAAACGAATCTCTATGATATCTCATATCATAATATTCGAGCATGGCCATGCATTTTCTAATCTCACTCAATCAAGTGGCCGAAGATATTTCTCCCATGATGTAGGAGGGACAAATCCTTTCTTGATCAACCATATTTCACTACATAGGTCATCACGTATCCAATCATCAGTCTTTATAATGTAGTCAGTTACGACACACGTTTGACTATGTCAAAATACGTAAATCTTTATGTTGAAATCATGTTGATCTCAAGTCTGAGGATTATGCATATGTTTATCATGAGCAATGTTGTGACTGTCACATAATTACCCAAGAAACATGCTCATAGCGGGTCAATCCAGTATGTTGTTCTCTAACAAATACTTATGTGTTGATTTTGACATCTCTATGTCAATGAAAACGCTTGTCATCAACCACATATTAGTCTTTATATATTATCATTGTCCATACCCGTAATAATATTCAACTAAGGATCTTATTTAACAATAATCGTATTATTGCATGGACATTATTATCCAATGGTTAGTTTGATGCACAGAAACATACCAAATGATAATAACGGAAATGCCATTACTTGATAAATCTAGTAAAATAGTATGTCTATTCAATCATCATATGATTGGTCTTTGGGCATACTCCAACACTTTGTTCAATTGTCGATAGTCAATGCACAATCGCATAGAACCATCTTTCTTCTTTACAAAGAGGATCGGTGCTCCCCAAGACGAAGAGCTCAGTTGAATGAAACCTTTGCTCAATAATTCTTGAATCTGAGCTTTCAACTCCTTCAATTCAACAACTGCCATACGATATGGTGCAATGGAAACTGGAGTAGTCCCTAGTTGCACCTCGATGCTAAATTCCACTTCACGGGTTGGGGGCAATCCCGAAAGTTCATCTGGGAAGACATCAGGGAATTCGCATACGGTGTCAATGTCTCGTAATTGAGATTCGTCTTTGGCTTCTAATGTCAAAGCACAAAATGAAGGATTCCTCGCACTCATAAAACAACACTTTCCTTGTAAAGACCCCGAAAATACAACTTCCTCTTACAACAATCCACCCAGGCTTGATGCTCATTAAGCCAATCTAAACCTAGGATAACATCGAACTCATTGATCGGTAAGGCCAACAGATTGTCCGGAAAAGGAATCCCTTGAATCAATAAGGGGCAGTTCTTGCACACTACCCTTACGGTGACACAATCTCCTAAGGGATGGGTTACAGAGATTTTCGATGCTATTGATTTGGAAGACATACTATACTTCTTAACTACAATAGTGCTTATAAAGGAGTGAGTAGAACCCTGATCAATCAATGCATAAAAAGGGCGCGAATACAATTCAATGGTACCTGCAATGACATCAGGTTCATCCTCCTCTTCTGTGCTCCTCACGTGATACATTTGGGCATGTGTTTAGAATCTTTCTTATTGAATGGTTTCCCCGAGCCACTCGATCTCCATAGGTTCCCGTTGATCCTTGCTTTGATCCTTTACCTCGAAAGGATTGAGCAGGAGAGTAAGCAGTAGTCGGGGTGGCTATAGACTTAGTTGCATTCAATAGGTAGTCACGAATAAAGTGACCCTGCTCGCCACAGTAATAACAATCTCCAGTTTGCTTACGACATTGACCAACTAGGTGCCTATTCTGACAATAATTACAAACTGGATGTTGGTTGCTCCGATTTGAACCTCCCGTGCTATCAATAAATGTTGCCTTAGCAAAGGATTGTGTCACAGACTGGGGCCTATCGATATTTCCAGAACAGGAGGGCTGCGGATAAACATTCTTCTTAGGCCTTGATATCTCCATTTCTTGTTCCACTTCGGAGGTCAAGAATCATCCCTGACCCTCTTCTCAGGTTTATCGGACCCACTGGCTCGTTGAGCTCTCCGTGCAGCTTCAGTGGCTTTAACTCGGTTCACCAAATCTTGAAAATCAACAATGCTCAATGCAGTAAACATAGGGCGTAATTCATCATTGAGCCCCGCAATGAACATTCGACACTTCTCTTCCTCCTTCTTGATATACTCAACACCGTATCTACAGTACTTACATAAATCATAGATGTACTGCTCGATCGGTTGTCCGCCTTGTTTGAGGTGGAGGAAAATACTTCGCCTCTCCGCGAGATAAAACTCATTGATGTACTTCTTGCGGAATTATTTAAGAAAGAACTCCCAAGTTACAGTGTCCTCGAAGACCGTCAATATAGTAGTCTCCCACCAGTGGAGTGCCTCATCAGCAAGCAACGTGATGGCACACTCGAGTTTGTGCTCGTCCAAGCACTGCAACTGCTTGTTCAAAATCCGTAGAGTGTTATCCAGCCAATATTCGGCAACTTCAGGGTTGTTATCATCTTGTCCGGTAAAAGTGTAAGCTCGATACTATGATAGATTATCGATAGGGGCTCAAGTATATTGGACAGTAGGAGCGATAGGTTGCATCACTTGCTCAGCCCTCACAGAAATCATGAACTGCTTGAACATGTCAGCCATGTTCTTGTAACACTCAGCCTGAGCGGTAGGTGCTACATGCTCGATATCCTGAGTAGGAGGATCCTGCAGATGCGGAGAATTCGAAGGATTTCCTCCTCTAATCTCCTCGCCATGAGTCCAAGAGCCGGTAGCAAGCTCGTCAATATGAGCTCCGTTAGTCTCATACATATCTATGAGAAAGATCGGATTAGTCGACAAGTCACAATATACACAATATATAACGCCTAGGTGGCAAAGTAACATAATAACAATGCAACAAGCTTCAGTTTAGTCCTAGAATCGACTAAACTCTAGCTCTAATACCTCAAATGTAACACCGCCTTCCCGACCTGGTCGAGAACTGGGTCGGAGTGTGCTATCGGTGAATGGTACGGTGATCGGTGCAATAAAATTTCATTTCTTAATTGACAATTGATCAATATTACACAAACAAAACATTATCGGATATACATATTAGTCCAATCGACTCCTTGTGAAACAATATTTAAACGTTTAGGACCAATTCTTAACTATTACAAGTTTTAGGGACTAATCTATAAATCTGCTAAATTAGAAATCCTTCGATGCAATAGACTATACCACAATGAAATTCAGTGCAATATTAATAAGTCTGCAAATTTTCATGCAATTCGGAATTCATCAACTCATCCAATTTAATCATCCTGAATTCAGTGACCAGATTGTGAACAATGCAAAGTGTCAAATTGTGCCTTTAACCAACTTAACTAACCCTGTATCGAAACACCTTAAGGTTGTTTCGATACGGGTGTGTGATGGTAAACCTTTGTAGACTTTTCCCTTTATAATGTATCGATACGGGCAAGCGATATATCAGTACGGGTTGACTCTTTTTGACCTTGACTTTGACCCATTTCGATACAGGTTAGACCCGTATCGAAACAGAGAATTCTAGTAGCAAAATGTTCCGGTACGGCTCTAAACCATTTCGATACGCCCTGTTCTGTGAGTTCAATTATGCCTACCCGTATCGATACGGCATAACTTGTAATGACAGATTTTAGCTAATTTTTAATCGAATTGACCTACTAAACAATGTCCAAATGCAATGAAACTCTACACACAACAGTATAACTATACAATCTACTTTTATACCAAATTTTAGCGTCAAATGAATCCATTTACTCGGTTTTTACCTTTTGTGCCAAATTATGCATTTTAGGCTATTTTTCACTACATAGAAAGTTCATATTAGGCATATCACACTTTTACCACTTGACCATAATATGGACATAACAAAAGAGACACTATCGACTAGTACGTACACCTTGCCACCAACTAGGAGTTCAAAAGGGTCGATATACATTACTTATAGCTTGATTGTGACTTGTGCAACGCTTCCACTCCTCCGATCTCGATCCAAAAACTTAGCTAACGTGAAATGCATGAGATGAGACACGTTAGGCATACATTTCCTAGTGAGGTAGTCACAAACAATATGAACAACAATGTATGAAGTATATATATAATCTCATGCTCATCAATGCCAATATTATGCATCAAAATACAATGTTTAACATATTAATTTCATCATTAACCCTTGGATTGAATCAAGATAGTTATATGTGAATACCTACGCCTCGCTAAATCTATGAATGGTCTAATCCCTCCGCCTCGCCAATATGACCAATATCAAAACACATCCCTCCGCCTCGCCAAATCAATATAGGCCGAATCCCTAGGACCGTAGTCCACCCGTACACTGAGCTCATGAATTTTATTGCATGCCAATTGTATCCAATGTCCATTCAAATCCAAGGTTTCAATGTCTGTATCCATATTCAATGTTCAATGAGAATTCCGATGGCCAATGACTTCATGTAACACCCCAATTTTTGGGCTTGGAAGTTTAGGGTCTGAACCGGACTGGTCTGATTTTTAGTTCGAATATAAAAGGTGGTTTTAGGGAAAGCCTAGTTTGGGATGCATTAAAAATATGGAAAAATATCTAAAAATCCTCTTTTAATATATAGAAGAGAGTGGTGAAATCAATTTTACAAAATAAGGTTTGGAAGTGTGACATTTCGAAATAGTGACTAAAATGTAATTTTTGAAAAGTTCAGTGGTGACTGTTTTGTAAGGATTGAAACTTTGAATCTTTAAGGAGCTAATTTACCCAAGGAAGGATTTCTCCAGATTTTTCTTAATTTTAATGATTTTATTAATGTTTAATTAATTAAAGGAAAAGAGGGAAACTACATTTTAGCTTTTCATAACTAACTTTCTTAAAAACTTTCTCATCTCATTTTCTCTCAAAATTCCCTCAACCAAACACTTTTCCACAGCAACATTTCTTTTGATTTTCAAGGATTTTGGCTCTAATCAAGGAGAAATCTACATTTAGAGGTAAGGATGTTCTTCTCCTCTAAATACTCAGTTCTTTACTGAAATTCCCAAGTTCTCAATCCTTAAATTAAGTTTTATAAAAGGTTTTAATGTTGTGATCTTGATTTTGGCTTAAAACTCAAGATTTGGATTAAATCTTGAAGAAATTCGTGATGAATGTTTAGGCTCTGTTTTGAGATGTCTTTTTAATGTATTTTGGATGTTTAATGATGTGTAATTGAGGTTTAATCAATGCATTCCCGAATAGGTTGATTTTCCTAAGTTTTTACGTGTGAAAATGGTGGTTTTTGGGGTGATCTTGGTGTTCTGTTATAGCTGGAGGTATAAGGACGAGTTTAGGATCTTTTTGGATGTTAATTGATGTTTAGGAATGGTTAGAAGTGATGGATCTTGGCTGGGTAATGTTGTGGAAGAGTTTGGAAGTGATTTCGGTTGTGTTTGGTAGCCGAAATGTTAGAGGTGGTGAGAGCAGCGAGTTTAGGTGTAATGGCTGAAGATTTTAATGCATGATGATGCATTAATCCTCTGCTTTGATGTGTTTAAAACAGGGGAGACATCTTCGGATCCTTGTGGTGTTGATCCGGAGGCTTGAACGGCGTTTCGGCAAGCTTGCGAAACGGAATTGGTGAGTGAAGTTGGGATTTCCAGCTTTGTTATGAATGTTTGAAGGTTTGGGAGCTTAGTTTAAGTCTAAGCAACTTAACTAAGCTCAAGAGTAAGTTTTCGGGAAAACTCTCTCTCTTGATGAACCATGAGATGGTTGGATGCTGTAACCCCCTTAACCCGGCCTAGACGGTTGGCCCGAATTAAGAAGATTACAAGGGGAAAACCAAAGTCAACCCGAAAGTCAACCTTGATTAACAACCCTTTTTTTTCTTTTTAATCTTGTCTAGATGCTCATTAACCCTAGATGTGATCACACAAACATCATACTCAAAGATCACAACCATCAGAGATCATTCAGGGACCCAATTGCACAAAACACAACTTTAGGGACCAAATTGTAAATTCTGAAAACTTTGAGGCCTTAACCAGATTTTAAGTTACCAACTTAAAATTAATCATGTTTCATGCATCTCGGCCAAATTTCAGCTCAAACGGACATCTCAAACTCATACAATTGCACATACAAGATTCAGGACCAAAATGCAAACATTTTGAAACACATAACTGCCACTGTCAGCCCCCAACGGTCAACCGTTCCGAAACGGGAGACAGCCCGTTTCGAAACGCGGGGCCGTTCCGCAACGGGTACCGAAACGGGGGTCGGGCAGTAGCCTTTCCGTTTCGGAACGGTCCCTCCCGTTTCGGGCGCCTGGGCTTGTTTAAGGCACCCGTTCCGAAACGGTATTGGATGTTCCGAAACACCCTGCACAGCAAGCCTCAAAATGCATTCTTAAACATGCAATTAAACATCCAATCATGCTCCAAAAGCCACCAAACTTTGCCAACATGCAATTCAACATAAAAGAGGCATACTTGCATCAACAATTCAACAACATGTCAACATACGCGAAAAGCCCCAATTTCAAGGCTAAGCTTCCAACACAAGCAACCATTTAAACAACATACATCCAATTCAAACTCATAAGCCAAACCATGTTCCAACAACATCAACAACACAAAACCATACTTGTCCGAACATAAACAAACACATACATCAACCCAAGAGATTCTACCCCATTGCCTTTATTAACTATAGCTATTAACCGAGACATACATCTCAAGTGGAGTCCTTCTTGAATCCCTTGCTCCTCGCTGTCCAAACTTCAAGAATCTGCATTGATGGACAAAAAGGAGCGTAAGCACATAATGCTTAGTGAGGAATGCTCAAAACCAAAACACCATCAATGCAGCGAGCCATAAATCACTTTTAAAACAAACTCGATTTGTTTACCAAAGCCATGTTTGAAAACCCCTTTTCAACAACAAGCTCAAAACCATGCATCGCACATACATGAAAACCAACCCTTAGTTTAGCAAACTAAGAAAACCCTTTTCAAAGCACAACTTGCAAAATCAACCATTTAGCCAAACCATGCATAAACACCATATGCAAGCTAAAACAAAACCTTGGAAAACACTCCCATTTCACAACATACCTTTCTTAAACTTGAAAGCCAATTCAAGCAAGAATCTTTTAAAACCATTTCACAAACCAACCAACACATGCATTAAACCAAGGCAACATATATGTACCACAACATCAACATCACATGCCTTTAAAAACAAGTCTTAACAAGACTCCAATGCACTAAAGATATTTCATGCTCACATGCATCATTTTCCAAATGATAGTCAACACTTGTTCAACTTAACAAGTAAACATGCATTCACAAGCATTATACACTTTCCATGCAACCATGCATCTTTTCAAGCATCTCATGCTTCACATGCAATTACACATCAATTCAAGCATCTCATGCTTCACATGCAATTTTGCATCATTTCAAGCATCTCATGTTCCATCACAATCAAGAACATCATTTTGGCCTTCAAGTGATCAACCACATTCACTTTTCAACTCAACACCCAATCGGATACGCGGATTCCGAGCGTTGTCCCTACGCTCCATACACCCTACCAATCCAAGGTCTCCCAAATGGACTTTTAAACACCATTTGACCTCAACATCCTAAGGTTCCCATGTATGGACTTTTAAACACCATTTGACCTCAACATCCTAAGGTTCCCATGTATGGACTTTTAAACACCATACAACCTTAGCTTTCCCGAGGTTCCCTTGTATGGACTTTCAAACACCATACAACCTCAACTTTTCCCCAAGGTTCCCATGTATGGACTTTCAAACACCATACAACCTTGACATGCACAAGGTTCCCATGTATGGACTTTCAAACACCATACAACCTTTGCATTCACCGATTGGTAGTTGTATAACATCACTAACGAGATCCAGGACATCCCACACATGATCCACACATGGACTTAACACCGCCATTGTGATCTCAACAAGCACAAGGTTCTCACATATGGACTTTAAAACACCATATAAACTTTGCTCAACCAAGGTCCTCGAATGGGCAACACCTCCATTATGACCTCAACCATCTCGTTAGGATACTTGAAGGGAGTTTACCGGTCCACTCTTGACCACTCCACCTCCAAGGCGACTTAATTCACGGTGCACCCAATCCTATAGCCGGCTAACTATATCCGATCAAAGAACCAAGAACCACTTACATCACTTGCCAATATAACCACCTTACCACATTAGTCCAATGTTTCACATGCATAACCAATATGCAAAACCATTACCACATTAATCAAATGATTCACATGTATAACCACTATGCAAAAACCATCATTTACCAACATTAATTCACTGTTTTAAAGCATTAGACAAAGCCATTGAACAACATGCAACACCATGCATCAAAACCACATTTCCAATGTATAAAACCAAGGATCTCTTACCTTGAGCATCCTCCACATATGGCTTTCAAAACCAGCATTGAACCATGCTAAAATATGCTTTCAAAACAGATTTAAACCATGCAAAACACATGCATTTCAATCATCAACCACAATTGCTTAAAAGCCAATTCCACAATCATAATTCAAGAGCGACAAACCATTCACTTACTCTTGAGCTTAGCAAAGTTGTTTAGACTTACACTAAGCTCCCAAAAACCTTTAAACCTTGGTTTAAAAGCTGAAAACCCAACTTCACTCACCGATACACAAAACAAGGCTAGCCACCAAGCCTTCCAAGCATCCGAAACCTTCCGCAACACCTCAAAAGCTCACGGATCAAACTCCCCTATTTCAAGCACACAAAAACAGCACATTAATGCATCATTATGCATTAAGAACAGCAGCCACACAACCAAACTCGCTGCTCATCACACAACCAACAATTCGGCTACCAAACACAACCGAAATCACCTCCAAACACTACCAAAACTTAACCCAGCCAAGATCCATCACTTCTAACCATTTTTAAACATCAATTAACATCCAAAATGATCACAAACACGTCCTTATACTTCCTGGTATAACAGATCACCAAAAACACTCCAAAAACAACCAAAAACTCAAGCAAAAACTTAGGAAATTCAACCTATCCGGGATTGCATTAATTAAACCTCAACTTCTAATCAATTTAGCATTCATTTAACATCATTTTGACACTTCAAAACACTGCCCAAACAGATCACACGAAAATTTCACCAAAATCGCCAAATCTTGCATTTTAAGTCAAAATTAAGATTCAATTGAAAAACCTTTAACAAAACACAAATCAAGGATTGAGAACTTGGGAATTTCAGTAAAGAACTGATAGTTTAGAGGAGAGGGACGTTCTTACCTCCAAACTTGAGTTTCTCCTTTTTTTTAGAGCCAAAAAGCTTGATGAAACAACTTGCAAATTGAGAGGTTTTGTTGATGAGATGATTAGGAATCAAATGAGAGTTGAAATGAGTGATTTGAGTGACAAAATCAGAGAGAAAAGATCTGGAGAGAATGTGTTTGGTTTGAGAGAAAAGATGAGAGAAAATGGTTGAGAGAAAAGTTAGTTAGAATTAGGAAAATATCTTCCCTCCACTTTTCTTTAGTTTAAAAACATTTAATTAATCATTTAATATATTTAGAAAATCTGGAGAAACTCCCATTGGGTAAATAGCTCCTTAAAGATTCAAAGTTTCAATCCTTTTTAAAACAGTCACGCAGTTTTCAAAAATTACATTTTGGTCACTAACCCAAAATGTCACCCTTCCAAACCTCATTTTCCAAAATTGATTTCACAGTTCACTTTTATATATTAAAAGATGATTTTAGAACATTTTTCCATATTTTTAATGCAACCCGAACTAGGCTTTCCTAAATTCACTCTTATATATTCGATCAGCACTTTGACCGAACCGGTCAACGCCCAAAACTTCTGAGCCCAAAACCGGGGTGTTACAGATGCAATATATTTAATTTGCATGTTTAAATTCTGTTTTGAAAGCATGTTTTAGCATGATTAATGCTGGTTTTGAAAGCCATGTGTTGAAGGATGCTCAAGGTAAGAGATCCTTGGTTTGTTATGGATATATGTGGTTTTGATGCATAGTGATGCATGATGATTTAATGGCTTTGATTAATGCTTTAAAACAATGGAATGTTGATGATAAATGATGTATATTGGCAAGTGATGTGTTGGTTTTTAAAGTACTTGAATCGGATATAGTTAGCCGGCTATAGGATTGGGTGCACCGTGAATAGAGTCGCCTTGGATGTTGAGGGGTTGTAATCGTACCGTAAACTCCATCCAAGTACACTAACGAGATGGTTAAGATCATAATGGTGGTTAAAAGGCCATGTGTGGATCTTGTGTTGTGTGTCCCGTGTTCTCGTTAGTGATGTTATACAACTACCGATGAGTGATGTGGAGGGGTTGTGATTGTACCGTTAAACTCCATCACGGGTGTTGAGGGGGTTGAGATTGTACCGGTAAACTCCACCTTGTGTGTTCGATAGTGTGTATGAAGCGTATGGGACAACGCTTGTAATCCGCGTATCCGATTGTGTTTTATGTTGAAAAAGGTTATGGATTATCACTTGAAAGCCAATATGACATGTTGATGTTAATGAAGCATGAGATGCTTGTTGTGTATGCATTGTTGCATGAAAAATGATGTTTATGAGTTTAAAGGCCTTATGAAAGGTGTTTTATAAAATGCATTATTGTGTTGTTTCTTTAGAGCATGCCTCACTAAGCAAATGTGCTTACGCTCTCTTTCTTGAACCAATAATGCAGAGAATTGAAGTGTTTTGAGGGCAGCAAGGAGGCTAAGAATCCAAGGGAAAGCTAAGCTCATGTATGGTGATGTTTTCACAACACTATTAGTTTTTGATATTTTGGCAATGGGAACCTAGGTTGTGTTTTTGGAAGATGTTTTGGACTCCCTAAGTGTGGCATGATGCCTTGATGTTTTGGACTTGTAAATGGCCATTTTGATGCTTGTTTTGGTGGTTTGATGATTGGTTGGCTTTGAGTATTAGGATGCATGCCTATAGACTTGTGGTTTTTCCTAATTAATGCCATGAATGTGTTTTGATGATGCAAATCTGTACCTTATATGTATGATGACTTGTTGGCATGATTAGAAGGTCATTAGAATGTGTTTGAGTGGATAAATGTGTGTTAAACCAGCAAATTCTGCACTTTCTGGGCAATCCGTATCGGAACGGGCACTAGCGTTTCAAAACGGGGGCCTGTAATGGCCTTCGTGTATCGAAACGGGTAGAGGTCGTTTCGAAACGTTTTGGCCACTGCCAAGCCCTGTTTCGATAAGGTCTTGAAACGAACCCGCATTTCGGAACGGTCAACCCCCGTTCCGAAACAGATGACCGTTGGGCACTAATTTGAATGGTTTAAAGTTTGCAAGCTTTACGTTTTAGTCCTGAATTTTGTACTTGCAATTGCTTGAGTTTAAGATGTCCGTTTGAGGTGAAATTTGACAGGGAATCATGTAACATGGTTAATTTGATGTTGGTAAATTAATAATCAACTAAGTCCTTCATCTTTCCTGATTTACATTTTGGTCCCTAATAGTTGTAATTTGTGCAATTGAGTCCCTTAATGTTTTCCGATCGTTGTGCTTTTCAAGTATGCTCTTCCTAAGGGTACGCTTAGGATTAATATGCATCTAGACAAGATTAAAAATAAAAAAAGGGGTCGTTAATCAAGGTTGACTTTCGGGTTGACTTTGGTTTTCCCCGTGTAATCTTCGTAGTTCAGGTCAACCGTCTAGGCCGGGCTAAGGGGGTTTACACTTCAATAATATCAATAGAAAACGTGTCTCATTATCAGTATACCATGGTTTCAATGCCAATGGTAATATCAATATCCGATGATTTCTTTACTATATTTCAATAACAATAATTATATCGATGACAATGCATGATGACGATGCCAATAACTATGTCTGATGTTCAATAACAAGCTTACAGACACTTACCAATAGATCTGTTTAATAATCCGAAGACATTTCCTCAATAGTAATGTTAGCTATAAGATCAAAATCAATAATAAAGGATTCGGGAAGGCTCCTCGCCTCATCCCGAGACTCCGACTACACTCACCTTGACAATCCAAAGCTTTCAAGGCTCTCGAATGATAACTCCCTTATTCCTAGCCTTCGGTGAATTTGATGGATGCTCCTTTTCGCTATCTTGAGCTAGGAAATCAATAGGGAGATTATTAGAATCGATATTACAATATCAAAATCGATACAACGACATCAAAATCAATAACTAGACTAGGTTTAGTCATTAGTTAACACAATAACCATGGATGGGTAAACCCTAGCTTGTGATTACCCTAGACATATCCATGGAACTCATAGATAGTTTGGGGATTATAGCTTACCCGACTAGTGGCAACGATTCGATAACAATAACTTGAAGAAAATCAAAACTTAAATCCTAGCTTCAATGGAGTTGTGTGCTTCCAAGAAGAACATGATGATAAGGTGGTGCTTGCTTATTTGAAATCGGGTAAGTCTCTTTTGGCTATTCAATAGCTATTAATTAGAGTAGCTTTCCTTCAAATGAAGGAAGCTCTCCCGGTGATTCCACGTATGGAAATTATAAATGAGGAGGGGCTAATCGCAGGATTAGTCCCTCAACTCTTAATACCTTTAAGTTTTTATCTCAAACTTTCTAACGGCTATAATTTAGTTACCACAAAGCTTTGAATGGATTCGATGAGACTTGTATTCAATGGTTTAACTCAATTAGAGTCCAATGTCAATAATTAACTAGCCTATACTATATTTAGACTTAATCGATGCGAAATTTTTGATCTCCGGAACCCAATTCCGACTAGACCAGATTTTGGGGTGTTACACTAGTGTTGTCACAGTTAAGGGGTATGGTACCTACATCAACTCAATAGTCTGAAAGTTGTTTCTTCATCCAAAGGACTTGATCACAACGACTTACGGTCGATATGTATTCCGCTTCAATTGTAGATAAGGTTACACTATTTTGCTTCTTAGAGAACCAAGATATGAGCATACTACCTAAGAATTGGCATGTTCCAGAGGTACTCTTTCTATCTATCTTACATCCCCCATAATCCACATCGAAATAAGCATGTAGTCTAAAGGAAGAGTCTCTAGGATACCAAAGCCCTAAACACGGTGTGTCTCTAAGGTATCTAAAGATTCTCTTAATGGCTACAAGGTTTGATTCTCTTTGGACTAGCTTGAAACCTAGCACACAAGCAAACACTAAATGTAATATATGGTCTACTTGCAGTAAGGTAAAGCAAAGATCCTATTATAGAATGATAAAGCTTGGAATCGACACACTTACCTCTTTCATCCTTGTCAAGCTTAATTGATGAGCTCATTGAAGTGGCTTGAGGCTTTACATTCTCCAAGCCAAACTTCTTGAGCATATCCTTGATGTACTTAGCTTGATTGATGAATATGTCATCCTTCATTTGCTTGATTTGGAGCCCCAAGAATAATGAGAATTCCCCCATCATGCTCATCTCAAATTCACCTTGCATTAGCTTAGAAAATTCTTGGCAATAAAACTCATTAGTAGAGCCAAAGATTATATCATCAACATAAATTTGTACTACTAAGATGTCATTGTCATTTCTTTTTATGAAAAGTGTAGTGTCCACCTTGCCTTTTTCAAAACCTTTTTCAATCAAAAAGGTTGAATTCCTTTCATACCAAGATCTAGGAGCTTGTTTTAAACCATATAAAGCTTTTGTTAATTTGAAAACATGGTTTGGAAAATTTGGATCTTCAAAACCCAGTAGTTGTTCTACATACACTTCCTCAATAATAAAGGCATTTAAAATGCACTTTTAACATCCATTTGAAAAAGCTTGAAATCATGATAACATACAAATGCAAGAAGCATCCTAATTGCTTCTATTCTAGCTACGGGTGCATATGTTTCATCAAAATCAATTCACTCTTCTTGAGTGTAACCTTGAGCAACAAGTCTAGACTTTTTCTCACTATGTTACCACTCTCATCTAGTTTGTTTCTAAAAACCCATTTAGTTCCTATAGTAGATTTATTACTAGGCCTATCAACTAATGCCCATACTTTACTCCTCTCAAATTGATTAAGCTCTTCTTGCATGGCCAATATCCAAAAATCATCTTTTAATGCTTCTTTAATATTTTTAGGCTTAATTCATGAAATAAATGCAACATGGTTCATTAATTTAAAAGAAGATCGAGTAGTTACCCTCTTGGATGGATCACCCAAGATTTCACCACCCTTAACATAGTTGAGTTCCCTTGGGTAGCTTACTTCATTTTTCTCAATTGTCATGTCCTTTGAAGCTTTAATGGGAGGATCTTGTACTTCTTCCTTGGTTGGAACCTCATCCACCTTTGATGATTGCTCACCACCAATGGCTTCAATGATCCCTACATCATCATCATCACAAGAATCCTTCCTTGGAAGGAGGTTATCATCGAAAACCACATGAATAGACTCTTCTACAAGTAAGGTTCTTTTTTTAAACACCCAATAGGCTTTAGAGTTTAAAGAATATCCTAATAAAATAGCTTCATCACTTTTTGCATCAAATTTACCTAAATGATCTTTTTCGTTGTTTAAAACAAAACACTTGTATCCAAAAGGATGAAAATAGCTAATGTTAGGCTTCTTTGACTTTAAAATCTTATAAGGAGTTTTCTTTAAAGTTGGCCTAATTATTACACGATTTATAATATAACGAGCGGTGTTTGTGGCTTCTGCCAAAAAATACTTAGGTAAATTATTTTCACAAAGCATGGTTGTAGCCATTTCTTCTAAAGTACGATTTTTCCTCTCAACTACCCTATTTTGTTGAGGAGTGCGAGGTGTGGAAAAATTGTGGCTAATACCATTTGAGTTACAAAAATTCTCAAAACCTAGATTTTGAAATTCCGTTCCATGACCACTTCTAATATGAGTTATGTTTTGATCAAGGTCATTTTGAGTAACTTTTGAAAATGTGATGAATTTTTCTAAAGCTTCATCTTTTGTACTTAAAAAGAGAACCCAAGTGTATCTAGAGAAATCATCAACTAAAACATAAGCATGTGATTTTCCACCCAAGCTAGTTGTCCTAATAGGCCTAAAGAGATCCATAAGGATCAATTGTAAAGCCCTACTAGTAGAAATGTCATTAATGGATTTAAATGAGGCACGTTTTTGTTTACCCTTAGCACAAGCATCACAAATTTTGTCTAATGATAATTTTAGCTTAGGTAAACCTCTAACTATATTTTGGGAAACTAATTTTTCTAAAACACTTATGCTAGCATGCCCTAGTTTTTCATGCCACAACCATGCATCATTTTCATCACTAGCAACCAAACATGCATGGGATGTATGTATATCATCTAGATGCACCATGTAAATATTACATATGCGATGACCAATGAGCATTATTTCATTTGTTTTAATGTTCACAATTTTACACCCATTAACATCAAAATGAACATTAAACCCTTTATCGCACAATTGACTAATGCTCAACAAGTTATGCTTTAGACCATTGACAAACAAGACATCTTCAATGAGAATAGATGAGAGATTACCAATAGAGCCAATACCCTCAATGTGGCCTTTGGAGTTGTCACCAAATGTTACTACTCCACCACTCTTTGGCTTGAGCTCCATGAATTAACTCTTGTCGCCGGTCATATGTCTTAAGCATCCACTATCAAGGTACCAAGTGTTTTGACTTGAAGCTTTGGCCTTGTAGCAATTCTCCCCCTACAAACAAAGATTAGTTCTTAATTTTCGGTACCCTGACCATCTTGGGTCCATGTGAGTTAGCTCTCAAATAATTGGTTCCCTTAGGAATCCAAGAAGAAATAGCATGTATATTATAGAGACTACAAGTTCCTTAGGAACCCATACACTTCTAATCCTTTTAGCTTTAGGATGCTTTTGAGAGCCTCTTTGTTTGTAGCCATTAAAGTTTCTCTTCACATAGTTGGGTTTTGAAGAACTTCCTTTTTCAAAACTTGATTTCCCAACTACATTTAGAGAAGCTTTAAGCTCATTCACCACCTTGTGGTGATCATCATGAACTTTGGAGAGAAGATTGTTTAGATCAACATTTTCATTTTGAAAATATTTTAAATCATATTTTAAAGCCAAAACCTTCTCTTCAAGTTCTGAATTGGTTTTGGATAAAGAATCGTTTTGGATTTTTAAATCGGAAATGAACTTTATGTTTTTCAAAACTGATTCTTTATATTTTACAACCAATTCATCATAAACCTTGATAACTGCGTAAATATCCTTGTTTTCATACCTTTTTGCCTTAGCAATTGCCTGCTCTTAAGTTCATGTCATAGCATTTAGATTGCATTTTAGTTCATTTGGGTGCAGTTTTATCTTTTGTTTGGTATGGTGGTGGAAAGGTGCTGCTTGAGGAGGGTGGTTTGGTTGTGTGGTGTGCAGGACGCAGAAATACAGAGTGCAGGAAAGCATGAGAGCTAGGAAATGCTATAGCATTTGAGGACTGAAGGAACTGGCTGACACGCGAGCTGCAGAAAACACGTGAAGTGCAAAAAAGAAAGATCTAACATGTGCAGCCGCCAGTACCACCTACAGATTGTCCTCCTTGTCCTCTTGGGCAGAGCATTGTCAGTGGATATTCCTTGGGATCACCAAAGGAATCTTTAGGGCACCAAACCCTAGGAACCTTCACTATATAAAGGGTGCACTTCCCTCACTTACACAGGCGGAAAAAAGGTGACAAGCAAGGCTAGGGTTGGAGAGAAAAAGGCAGTTTTTGCCTTCTTATTCCTCAAATTGGTGTCCTCCATCGTTGAAGCTCCAAGGAGTGGCCTCGCCGGCCTCGAGAGAGGTGGCGGGCCTAAGACAGTTTGTGACAGTCCATGGCGGATCGGGATTTCTTCTTCCCTTCTGTTTGCTTTAGCATTTCTTTATTTCATTTGGAAAGGGTTGTAATATTTGATGATACGTTGAATGTTTACCCAACTATGAACTGATTTTAGGTGGCTTGGGTTAGATGAATGATTTTTTAAGTGTTTTTAATGCATGCTTATAATTTTCAGCTTTAATCGTTGTCTATGCTTTGCTTATGTGCTTTCATTTCCTTAAGGTTGTAAGAGCCTTCGAGAGTTGGTCATTCCTTAGGTGTAAAATCAGGTTAGTAATCGAGAGAGCTAACCTTAGATCCCCATAAGCAATGGTGTTGGCTGCTGAGAGGCACATCTCTAACCTGCCTTAGAGATAAGTGATAGGTTTCAACGGCTAAGAAGGGTAGTACTTGAGGGGTAGGGGAGTTTTAAGGGTTTACGCCGAGAGTTATTGTCGTAGCATTTCTGTCTCCAGTCTCCTGGAAAGAGATAGTTTAGGGGCATACTTAGTAAATCATGCCGAGCATAGAAGATGGCTGAAGACCTTAGACTGGGTTAAGAGGCTTAGTTTAGTTGTCCAGCAAACCCAACCAGTCATTCCATAGAGAGTTTGACACACGAGAGAGGACATGTTTGTCATCTGATTCACCTCAACGCTATTTACTCTTTTTACTATAGCATTTATGATTACTGCTTTGATTGCCTCAGCATTACTGACTGCAAAAACAACTTACATTGTATTATACATTAACTGTGCACACCTCCAATCCCTGTGGAGACAATACTCACTCACACACTTTACTACTTGTTCGACGTGTATACTTGCACTACTTGCGTATCATTTGAGTACACCTCAGCATGTAAACAAGTTTTTGGCGTTGTTGTCTTGGATTGATAATTGGTTGTTCACGGTTTTTTGTTCATATTGCTTGTTATTTTTACTTTGTACATATTCATTAGTGTTTTTCTTTTTCTTTTCAGGTGTTCCGCTAGTGTATGACCAAAAGAAGACTTAGAGGACCCTTACATCCTATTTTTCTAGAGATCGAACATTTCTTACGATTAAGAAGACGCATATGAGAAGATACTAGAACTATTTGATGCTATCACCGACTTTCTAAAGAACCTCCAACGTCCCAACGAGGTGAAGGAAGTAAAGTCAGCAACCTCTTGTCTCAGATGCGATGGCAATCATCATCTAAGTGAATGCCCTGACAATCAAGAATCGGCCAACTATGTGGGGAATTATAATCGCAACAACAATCCTTACTCCAATACTTATAACACAGGATGGCGACAACATCCAAATTGGAGTTGGGGTAACCAAGGACACAACAACAACTCTGCTCACTCAGCGCCACAGCAAAATCTGCCTGAAGCCCCAAGTTCCAACCAAAATTTGCCATGGCAAGGTTACAAGGGAGCAGCATCTTCTTCAACCAATTCATTGGAAGCTACATTCAAGGAATTCATGAATATGACAAAAGATTTTATGGGAACTACAAAAGTTTTGCTACATGATCATGCAACAAACATAAAAAATCAGGGAGCTTTGTTGCAAAGTCATAGTTCATCTCTACGCGCTTTGGAGACGCAAGTGGGACAGATAGCTCAAACCTTGCATGTGTGACCATAAGGAAGTTTTCCTAGTGACACTGAAGCCACTACGCACCATAGCAAGGAGCAATGTAGCACACTCACACTAAGGAGTGGCACGGAGATTAACAAGGAAGATAATTTTGGGGGGAAGAAGAAAGATGATTCCCATTCCAATTTATCAAAAGAGCAAGAGGGCCTACAAGAATCTCCAAAAGAAAAGAAGGATAAGGAGGATGGAACAGCAAAAGAACTGTTGGAGAAAGGACCAGCTGTTGCTACAGCAAAAGACACTACTCCACAAGTCAAGACGGACGAAGTCAGACCCCCGCCTCCATTTCCTCAAAGATTAAAAAAGCATAAGGACGACCTCCAGTTCCAGAAATTTGAGGATATTCTTGATCAGTTGCATATCGATGTTCCGTTCTTGGAAGCCATTAATCAGATGCCTACATATGCTAAATTCCTCAAGGATATTATCACTAAAAAGAGGAAGGTCAAAGAAACCTGAGACTGTTGCTATAGCAAAAAAATGTTGTTCTGTATGGAGCAAGCTACCGCCAAAGGGGAAGGATCCAGGAAGTTTTATCATCACGTGTTCCATTGGTGACAGATATATCGAGAAAGCTTTATGTGATTTGGGATCCAGTGTTAACATGATGCCCATATCTATTTTTCTGAAGCTGGGGATAAGAGATGCATGGCCCACCAAGGTTGTGCTACAGCTAGATGATCATTCCCATGTTTGACTAGAAGGAAAGATTGAAGATGTTGTGGTAAAAGTGGATCGCTTTGTCTTCCCAGTCGACTTTCTAATTCTCGACTGTGAAGCGGACAACAATGCTCCCATTATCTTGGGAAGACCATTTTTAGCCATCGGTCGAGCATTGATAGATTGTGAGAAGGGTGAATTTACCATGAGAGTGGCTGATCAGAAGGTCACCATCAGTATTGACGATACCCTAAAATATGTGGATGATTCAGAGGAGTGCCAGTGCGTTGATGCTACAGAAAAGGACAAGACTGTAGAGTTTTGCTGTAGCAACAATGTGCAGATGGATGATTTCGAGGAACTCAACAATGAAGAAGATTAAGACTTAGAATACCTCTCAAGGGAAGTAGAGCAGTCCAATCGACTCAAGGCTAGACCAGGTACACACTTTGAACCTTTTGATTTTTTGAATTTGTACCTCCTAAACCTTCCCTTGAGCATACACCTACTTTAGAACTAAAGCCTTTACCATCACATCTTAAATATGCTTACTTAGGGAGCAATGAAACTTTGCCAGTGATAATGTCATCTAGTCTCACACCTAAGAAAGAAACTAGTTTGATCAATATGTTGTCTCGGCATAAAAAAACGCTAGGTTGGACTATGGTTGATTTGAAGGGTATATGCCTTGCTATTTGTATACACAAAATTTTGCTTGATGATTGTCACAGCAATTCTATTGAGCCCCAAAGGAGACTGAACTCGATTATGAAGAAGGTGGTGATGAAAGAGATAATCAAGTGGCTGGATGCTGGAGTAATCTACCCAATTTCTAACAATTTGTGGGTCAGCCTGGTTCAATGTGTACCAAAGAAAGGGGCATAACCATTATAAGCAACGAGGAGAATGAGTTATTGCCTACTAGAACCTTCACGGGATGGAGGATTTGTATAGATTATAGGAAGCTCAACAAGGCTGCCAAGAAAGATAATGCCCCTCCCCTTCATTGATCGGATGCTCAATAGATTGGCGGGCAAAGCATTCTATTGTTTCCTTGATGGATATTTTGGGTATAATCAGATTTCTATAGCACCTGAAGACCAAGAGAAGACTACTTTCACATGCTCGTATGAAACCTATGCTTTCCGAAGAATGCCCTTTGGACTTTGCAATTCTCCAGCAACTTTTCAAAGATGCTTACTGGCTATTTTTTCAGACATGGTCGAAGAATTCTTGGAAATTTTTATGGATGGCTTTTCAATCTCCGAAGATGACTTCGACACATGCTTGTGCAATCTAGCTAAGGTTCTGAAGCGATATGAGGAGGCTGACTTAGTGCTCAATTGGGAAAATGTCATTTTATGGTAACCGAAGGAACGATCTTGGGCCATAAAATCTCGAAGCGAGGCATTGAGGTCGATAAAGCGAAGGTCGAGGTCATTGAATATTTACCTCCCCCTACCATTGTCAAGGGAGTAAGAAGCTTTTTGGGACATGTTGGTTTCTATCGAAGATTCATAAAGGACTTTTCGAAGATCTCGAAGCCGCTCTGTAATTTGCTACAGCAAAATCAACCATTTGGGTTTGACAAAGATTGACATAGCACATTTCAAGAACTGAAGGAGAAACTTATCTCAGCACATGTTGTCATTCCACCTGATTGGAACGAACCATTTGAGCGAATGTGTGATGCAAGTGACTACGCTGTGGGTGCAGCACTTGGACAACGTCGAGGTAAACTCTTTCATGTTATCTATTATGCTAGTCGCACTTTGAATGATGCACAAATTAATTACACCACCACCGAGAAGGAATTATTAGCTATAGTATTTGCCTTTGATAAGTTTAGGTCATACTTGATAGGTACTAAGGTTATTTTTCACACTGACCACTCGACTATTAAATATTTAGTGACTAAAAAGGATGCTAAACCTAGACTTATTAAGTGGATATTATTGTTGCAAGAATTTGACCCAGAAGTCAAGGATAGGAACGGTTGTGAAAATCAAGTAGTTGACCATCTTTCTAGGATGGAAAACATTGTCAAGCATTGTAGGGCGTGTAGGTGTTCCCTTTTTGTGGGATCGCAAGTGCACACTCCTGTCAAGTTATAGTATATAAGATGTCGAATCCCACGAGGACTATACAGCTTTTCTCGTTTCGTAGTTCCTGCACAATGGTAAAGTAAAAACACAAGTGAATGATTGGTTGAGATCGAAGAGTAAATAAAACACAAGTAAAAGAGAAGAAAAAAAATCAGGTTGATAGAACAGGCAGGGTTATGCTGCCACTTAGTGTGAAAACTGCGTTGTAATAGGTATGAGTTATCCTGTGCTGCCACGATATGCTGCCTCGGCAGGTACGGTGGGCGGCAAACTACGACCCTATCACGCGGCTGTAGCATGTCACTGCCACTGTAGGGGTGTGTACTGTCTCGGCAGGTGGAATGGAAAGACGTCCTGGCGGCAAGTCTTGAAGATACTCCAAGTTCGGCAGGATAGTCGACAGTGATCCCTCCTATTTCTAGGTTAGGATGCTTGAGATTGCTAACTTGAGGACTAGTGTGGAACCAATTCAGTCAACACGGTTAGTGATCCCTTTTAGCCGCTGAAACTTGTGGACTAGTGTGGAACCAAGTTAGTCACGCCTCCCGTTGTGGTTGTACTTTACCCTTTCATGAGCCTTGCACTTTCGTGCCCGACAAATAGATTCTCTCAAACGACTGGTGTAGAAAGATTGAAAGAATGAAGAACAATGGATTAAGTAAACTTGGAATATTTTATTGAAGAAATAACTCAAAAACCTAAAACAATTGTTTCACTCTAGTTACAACATAACCCTAACCCAAAGAGAATTTAGAACATGGCGATAGTGAAGAACACAAGAAGTGTCTATAGAAAACCTAGGATGATTTAAACTAGAAGTACAATGGGTATTTATAGACTCAAAACTAGGTTAAGTCATCCTCAAAGTAGAAGTCTTCTAAAGTAGCTTTCCTTCTTTAATGTAGCTTTAAATGCTGACTTCTTTGCTTGGAATATGGACTCTTCCTCGTTTGCCTTAGTCCGCAAGTAAACTTGGGAATTTCGCTTCGGCAGCCCTAGCCGCTGCTACATATGTGGGAAAATCATATGAACGCCGGCGATAGATTCAGGAGTTTTTGCTCTACAGATTGCGCACCAGTTCTCCCAACTTCCATAGTCAACTGCCGAGGGTAGCAAGGTTGGCGGCAACTCTACTCAGCAGGCGCTCGACAGCAACTTGTCTTTAGCTGGAACTGCTTCAGTACAGCTCCTTGTTTTCTCCTCAACATTGTGTCCCTCGTTCCTCGGTTAGGTACAAGCAAGAATACACTAAAACAATATCTCTTGTTCACCAAATAAATGATAAGTTATATAGTAAGGCAAAACAATGAAATGATGTAAAATGCTATGCATGACCCTACTTATGCCTAAAATGTGCTTAAAACAGTAATAATAAGAGTTGGAAAGTGTATGAAACATAAGACTTTTGGACACTTTACACACCCCCAAACTCGAACTATGTCTTGTCATCAAGCAATGCAACCTAAAGTACTTGCTCTAATAATAGTTAGAAAGAAAAACTTGTTTTTAACCTGATTTTCTGCCTCAAGGTCATGGCACTTATATATATATATATATATATATATATATATATATATATATATATATATATATATATATATATAACTTAGTGAAGGGAAATAAACGAGAAAATAACTCAGAATTAAATTTCTCATGCATGTGTGATGTTTGCCTATCTGTAAACAAGCGGAATATGCAGAATAAATAATTAAACAAAGATATTGTTGTAATTTAAAGGTTGCTGCCAAGGCAGCACAATTTCAGCACATTATCATTTTAAATCAAGGCAGTGAGGGCTTCAGCTTATCACAACTACTCTTCCAGGTCTGACATTTAGATAGGAGCAAACTACAAAACCCCGAACCCTTGGAGTAGAGTCATCCTATGAAGGCTTTCATTCACTCATGCTAATTTGTCCATCACTTTTAGGCTTTTAGATTCATGGACTTTGATAGCAGCGGAGTGTCCTCGCACATGATTCTTCCTAGAGCCTGTTTCGGGCACCTCTAGGCTAACACAACACTTTTCTTTGTTTTTGAATTTGCTGCCATGGTAGTTCTGCATTTTATGTGTCTTTTGCCTGTCTCGATGGCTACCTGCAATTATCGTTAGAATTTTGCAAAGAAAACAAGCAAGCAGTGTTCATCAAATATTCTAACACATTCAGCAAGTAACAGATATTTTTAAATTTTTAGGCAAAAAGAAAAAAATCCAAGCCATATTCATGCTTTATCCCAAGATTAAGTTCAATTTTTAATTAGGTGCGAAAATAAAGTAATCGGCTATCCTATCATAGGCACAAGTCATAACAAACTTTTCTTTTCCGATTATTACTAAGGCAAGTACAATGCAACCTATATGCAACTAAGAATGCCTACAAATGATGCGAGAGCTATCCCCCCAAACTCGAGATGGGCATTGCCCTCAATGCACAAAACAGAAAAAGTTAAGAAAATATACATGTTAAAGATAAGAAAACATAAAAAAATTAAAAAGAAAAGAAAATAAGTTAAAAGTTTGCTGAGGGTTTAGAGGAGGCTGGATTCTAGTTAGCTGAGGATGAGGAGAATGTTTAGATGATGAAGCGACGACTGGTAGATGTTTTGGCAGTGGTTCTAGAAGGTGAGGTCTTTGCTTTCCGTGGCGGCTGGATTCTCTTTGATGTGGCTCTTTTGGAGGTTCGGCAGGGGGGATGGCGGGAGATGCATCGCTTCCTTCTGAATCAGTCTTGAGGTCCACAGGTTCTTCTGCTATTATGTGCCGCTTCCTCTTCCTTGTCCCTTCCTCTGTGGGTGCTGTCGGAGGGATGAATGCCATTGGGATGGTTGTTGTTGCTGCTACTACTGTTGTTTCTGGTTCCGGCGGCGGCTTCTCAATCTCCTTTGATGAGGAGGAGTCTGCTACTTTATTGGCTGTGCAGGCTGGGGAGAGATTCTGCTGGTGCCTCTTAGGGGAGTCTGCCACTGTGTTTGATGGGGTGGCAGCTGAGTGGTGCGGAGAATGCAGAGGAGAGGGCACCTGGTGGTCTGTCTAGCGGGCAGTGGCGGCTGGTGAAGTTCTTTGTGCTCTTGCTGATGTTGCAAGCTCCTAAGGGAAGGGTGGCATGGTGGGCACATCACCAGGGAATTTCTACATGAAATAAGCCACCAGGGATTCTTGAGCCTCCCCCACGTAGTTCATGAAAACCAAGTGTTGTTGCTCTATCCATTTTGTGTGTTCGAGAAGTGTGTGGAGCAGCGGGAGGACTTCTCTGTCTGGGGTAGCATCAGTACTGCCGGGGGCGGCTGGCGTTTCAAACTCTGTGGCGGAGGGTTGACTGGGCGTTGCTGATTCTTTCTCCGCATTTTGCATCATATGAATGCGGACCATTTTGGTCCAGCCCTCCTTGGCAGTTGTGAACTCATCTGTGGGCTCTACCGGGACTCGGAAATTGGTGCAAAGACCTGTGATGAGGGATAGGAAGTACAACCTGCCTTTCTTCTTCTTGAAGCAGTTGTATATTTCCGTGCAGATAATTTCCCCTACGTTGATCGACCGGTTCATCAAGATACTGTGAATTAAGGCGAGGCGCGGCCGGTCAACTGTTGAGTTGTGGGATGTGGACAGCATGCGCCTTTTCACAAACGTGTTCCATAACATAGCCTCAGGCAGCAAGTGGTGGCGCTGGACAGATCCCACATGTTTACCCCTTAGCCATGGTGTGTTGGGCTTGCAAATTCTGGCCTTGATCTCCTCATAGTGGGCAGCCGTCAGTGACTGCCTCCATTCCTCGTACGGGTTGTCATTCATATCAAGGCCGTAATAGCTGTTGATGACAGGAGGGATGAGTTTGACCGCCTCCCCGTGGACGTAGACAAATGGCTTGTCTGGGCAAGGCTGATAGGAGTAGAATTCCCTGACTATATTGATGTTCGCTATATCAGGCTGCTGAGCGAACATCTCATATCCCTTGTAATGGATGGTTCGGAACAAGGCAGGCTCTAGACCACGGTCTCCCGTTTGCTTCCTGTAATGGAAGCCTTGTTCCTCCCAGACGGTCTGCTTGGAGAATTGTGCTTTATATCTCTCCTTGTCCGTCTTGAAGTAAAACCTGTTGTAGATGGGATTTTGGGTTGATGTTGAAGCCATGTGAACGGCTGTATTCTAACTGAAAATAGAAAGGAAATATTATGAGAGAGCAGAAGAATAAGATAGAAGCTAGCAAAAAGATGGAAGTGAAGTAAAATGAAGTGAGTGAGTGGTTTATATAGGAGCTGCCGAGAAGTGTCGGGCGGCATTAAATGATCAACGATCCGATTTTCTAGTGCACGTTACAGATTTTTCGGCTCGTTATTTTCGAAGCCATTGGCGGCCAACTAGCCCTTACGCTTTTGTTGCGCTGGCTGCTAATTTGGCATGATGGTGGGCGGGATTTTTGCTGGTCTTCCTTTGTAATCCTGCTCTTTTATTCTTGATCCTAAAATAAAAACAGAAATAATTAAATGACTTCTGATAAATAAAATGTTGAAAATTAATCTAATCTTAAAACAAAATAAACTCTAATCCTAATGCATAAAAATAAAAATTAAGTTATGTTGGGAGTGCATTTGGGTGCATCTCCCAAACATAACCACTTCCTGAGGTGGTTTAGCTTTTTCTCCCCTCCTGGGGGGTCCTCTTGTTCTTTCAGATGTTGCGTTATAAGGTCCTTCAATCTGCCCCTAGGTCGGTCGCGGCAGCTGCTGCCCTGTCCTGTTTCCACACTGATCTTGGCAGCTCTTTCATCTGGGCTTTCCTATCTTTCCCCTGAGGGTTGAAGCACGTTCATCCTTATGCTCTGATCCTCTACCCTCATTGTCAACTCCCCAAGTTCCACATCTATTAGCGTTCTTCCCGTGGCCAAAAAGGGTCGCCCAAGAATGATAGGGGCTTTCTCGTCAGCCTCACAATCAAGGATAAGGAAGTTTGTAGAGAGAATTAGGTTGCCCAACTTTACCAGTATGTCTTCAATCTTTCCCTCCGGTTGCACAAATGAGTGGTCAGCAAGTTTGAGCATTACGGAGGATGGCTTGGCAGGTCCAATACCTAGTTTGTCAAAGACGGCTTTTGGCATCAGGTTGATGTTGGCTTCTAGATCACACAAGGCTCTGGTCTCGTGCTTGCTGCCTAGCCTGCATGGCAGAACAAAGCTGCCCAGATCTGTCTGCTTGGGCGGCAGCTTGTTATGCAGCATAGCCATGCACTCTTCAGTGACGGCCACCGTCTCGAATTCCCCTATCCTTTTTTTTAGAAACCATGTCTCTGAGATGCTTAGCATAGTTTGTCATGCTTTTTATGGCTTCTATCAGAGGAATATTGATATGCACCTGCTTCAGAATATCCAGGAATTTTCTAAATTGGTGCGCATGTTGCTGTTGCTTGAGCTTTTGGGGAAATGGTGATGGCACGTGGATTTCCTCTATTTGCTCCTTTCTTAGGGGCTTATTCCGGGGAGGATCATCCTTGTCAGGGCCGCTTTCATGTTTTGTTGTTGGGGCGGCTGGAGTATGTGTTGCTGCTAGGGCAGCTAGTATCGGTGCTGCTGAGGCAGGTTTACTTGTCTGTTCCGGCTGAGTTTCTGGCTGTTTTACCATCCTTGGTTCATCCAGCTGCTTCCCACTCCTTGTAGATATAGCCTTGCAATGTTCATAAGTGGGCTTGGCTGCTTCTGGCGGGCTGCTGGATGATGGTCCCATAGTTCGGCTATGGTAGATTTCAATGAACTTCCCAAATTGGGTCTTCAGGTTCTTAATGGCAGCCTCTTGGTTGTTCATCTTCATCTCCGTCCTGTCCATAAAAGACTCAGTTTTCTCAATAAATTTATTTGTATAAACAATAAATTCACCAATTTGTTTCATAAAGGTTTGCAGAGTTGCTTCTAGTGAATTATTGTGTTGTGGCTGCTGAGTCTGCTGTCGGGACTGATTTTGCTGGTAGCCTCCCTGTAGCTGTTGTTGATTTGCTGCTGTCTTTGGGTTGCTCCAGGAGAAGTTGGGATGGTTTCTCCAGTTAGGATTATATGTGTTCTGGGCAGGCCTACTATTCCTCTCATATCTTTCCATGTAGTTTGCAGATGTTGTCCATTCAGAGGAATCGTGGTTGGCCCCACATTCGCCACAGAAGGGCTCAAAAGCTTTTACTTCATGGACCTTCCCTGGGAATTGCACCATCTTCATCACCAGCTCCGTCAAAGTGTCAAGGCGGGCATTAACAGATCCAGAGGCTTCTACCTCATTTACAGTAGTTGGCCGCCTTGTGCCGCCTTGGCGGGCTGTTGGGTATTTATAATCATTTTTAGCTGCTATATTGAGCAATCGTAGTGCTTCCTCTAGAGGTCTTTCTAGGATGATCCCGTTAACCGAGGCATCTAACAACATCCGAGTTGGGTAGTTAACCCTATTGTAGAATATAGATACCTGAGTCCAAGCCGGTAGACCGTGAAGCGGACAGTTGTTCAGCATTTGTTGGTACCGCTCCCATGCCTCGTACATCGGCTCATCATCCCCTTGTCTAAAGGCCATGATCTCATTTTGCAGCCTATCGGTGACGTTGGACGGGCTGAATCGGTCTAGAAAGTCCTTGCAGAGCTCCGCCCATGAAGTGAAAGATCCGGCTGGCTGGTTATTCAACCACTGTTTCACCCTATCCCTCAGTGAATAGGGAAATAACCTTAGCCGTAATACATCCTGGTGTACCCCATGTATCTTGAATGCTCGGCAAATGTCCAGGAATCCTCGTAAATGCTGTCGAGCATCTTCTATGCCAGTCCCTCCGAAGTGCCCTAGTGTGTTTAGCATGTTAAACATGACAGGCTTTAGCTCATAATGGTCTGCCCCCATCTCTGGTTCCGTCACTATTGGCTCGAACCTTTTAAAGTCATGTTCAAGGTAGCCCCTAGTTGTCCGCACTTGGGGTGGATCAGGGGGATCATGCCTCTGTTGTTCTTATGGTCTTCTGGGCGGCAAGTCATGTTGCCTGCCCCTGCCATTGATGGCATCAATTGGGGGGTCCTCGTTTACCATGGTCTCTTCCTTTGCTTTGCCCATGTCCTTGTTCTTTAAGGCTTCCCTAAGCTCCCTCTTGATCCTTCTGGTTTCACGCTTAAGATCGTCGTAAATAATGAAGTTTCCTTTAGGGTTAGCCCTGGTCATACACTTGCAAAGGACACGTTGAATTTTTTTCGATTAAAAATAAAAGAAAAAGTAAAAAGGTGCAGCAATTGAAAAACGAAATTCGCTATTACCAATCCCCGGCAACGGCGCCAAAAACTTGTAGGGCGTGTAGGTGTTCCCTTTTTGTGGGAGCGCAAGTGCACACTCCTGTCAAGTTATAGTATATAAGATGTCGAATCCCACGAGGACTGTACAGCTTGTCTCGTTTCGTAGTTCCTGCACAATGGTAAAGTAAAAACACAAGTGAATGATTGGTTGAGATCGAAAAGTAAATAAAACACAAGTAAAAGAGAAGAAAAAAATCAGGTTGATAGAGCAGGCAGGGTTATGCTGCCACTTAGTGTGAAAACTGCGTTGTAATAGGTATGAGTTATCATGTGCTACCACGATATGCTGCCTCGGCGGGTACGGCGGGCAGCAAACTACGACCCCGTCACGCGGCCATAGCAGGTCACTACCACTATAGGGGTGTGTACTGTCTCGGCAGGTGGAATGGAAAGACGTCCTGGTGGCAAGTCTGGCAGATACTCAAGTTCGGCAGGATAGTCGACTGTGATCCCTCCTATTTCTAGGTTAGGATGCTCGAGATTGCTAACTTGAGGACTAGTGTGGAACCAAGTCAGTCAACTCGGTTAGTGATCGCTTTTAACCGTTGAAACTTGTGGACTAGTGTGGAACCAAGTTAGTCACGCCTCCCGTTGTGACCGTACTTAACCCTTTCGTGAGCCTTGCACTTTCGTGCCCGACAAATAGATTCTCTCAAACGAATGGTGTAGAAAGATTGAAAGAATGAAGAACAATGGATTAAGTAAAGTTGGAATATTTTATTGAAGAAATAACTCAAAAACCTAAAACAACTGTTTCACTCTAGTTACAACATAACCCTAACCCAAAGAGAATTTAGAACATGGCGGCAGTGAAGATCACAAGAAGAGTCTATAGAAAACCTAGGATGATTTAAACTAGAAGTACAATGGGTACTTATAGACTCAAAACATGGTTAAGTCCTCTTCAAAGTAGAAGTCCTCTAAAGTAGCTTTCCTTCTTTAATGTAGCTTTAAATGCTGACTTCTTCGCTTGGAATGTGGACTCTTCCTCATTTGCCTTAGTCCGCAAGTAAACTTGAGAATTTCACTTCGGCAGCCCTAGCTGCTGCTACAGATGTCGGAAAATCATATGGAACGTCAGTGATAGATTCAGGAGTTTTTTGCTCCACAGATCGCGCTCCAGTTCTCCCAACTTCCATAGTCAGCTGCCGAGGGCAGCAAGGTCGGCGGCAACACTACTTGGCAGACGCTCGGCAACAACTTGTCTTTAGCTGGAACTGCTTCAGTACAGCTCCTGGGTTTGCTCCTCAGCATTGTGTCCTCTGTTCCTCGGTTCCCTCGTTCAGCCGTTAGTACCTACAAGCAAGAATACACTAAAACAATATCTCTTGTTCACCAAATAAATGATAAGTTATAGAGTAAGGCGGAACAATGAAATACTGTAAAATGCTATGCATGACCCTACTTATGCCTAAAATGTGATTAAAACATTAATAATAAGAGTTGGAAAGTGTATGAAATATAAGACTTTTGGACACTTTACAAGCATGATAGTGAGTTAGAAATTAAAGAGGAATTCCCTGATGAGAAACTGTTGTCTGCTACGGCAATTCTGTGGTATGCTGATATTGTTAACTATCTTGTTAGTGTTGTTTTGCCTCCTAATTTAACTAGCCAGGGAATCAAGAAGTTCATGCATGATGTCAGATTCTACTATTGGGATGAACCTTACTTGTTCAAACAATGTGCCGATCAGATCATACGAATATGCGTGCCCGAATAATAATGCCATAGCATCTTATTTCACTGTCATTCATCACCATGTGAAGGTCATTTTGGAGGAGAAAGGACAGCTGCAAAGGTCCTTCAAGCCGGCTTCTACTGGTCATCACTTTTCAAAGATGCCCATGAGTTTTGTAAAACTTGTGACAGATGTCAGAGGATGGGGAACATCTCCAGACGTAATGAAATACCATTGAAAAATATTCTGGAAGTAGAGCTATTTGATGTATGGGGGATTGATTTCATGGGACTTTTCCCTTCATCTTACGGTGATCTATACATTTTTCTAGCAGTTGACTATGTGTCGAAATGGGTGGAAGTTGCTGCCACTCCAAAGAATGACTCCAAGACTGTCTTGAAGTTCCTCCACAAGAACATATTCACGAGGTTCGAAGCACCCCGAGCCATCATCAGTGATGAAGGAACCCACTTTGACAACAAGCTTATTGCTAAAGCATTACATCGGTATGGGGTCCGGCACAAGATTGCTACGGCATATCATCCACAGACAAATGGACAAGCTGAAGCCTCCAATGGAGAAATCAAGCAAATTCTAGAGAAAGTGGTCAACCCGAGAAGAAAAGATTGGTCCCCAAGACCGGACGAAGCACGTTGGGCTTACCGAACAGCAATCAAAACACCTTTGGGCATGTTGCCTTTCAAGATGGTCTATGGTAAAGCTTTCCATCTTCCTGTCGAGCTTGAGCACAAGGCATTTTGGGCCCTTAAAAAGCTTAACATGGATGCTCAGTTGGCTGGTGAGAAAAGGTTGCTAGAGCTTAACGAGATGGAAGAATTTCGAGCCCGTGCATATGAGAATGCTAGGATTTATAAGGAAAAGACCAAGAAGTGGCATGACAACCACATTTTGCGACGGCATTTCTCGGAGGGCTAGCAAGTACTTCTCTACAACTCTAGGCTCAAACTCTTTCCGGGAAAGCTCAAGTCTAGGTGGTCGGGGCCATTCCAAGTCCACAAGGTCTACCCTCATGGTGTTGTTGATATCAAGAAGCTGGATGATGATACAATCTTTAAGGTCAATAGTGAGCGCTTGAAGGCATACAATGGAACGCCCATATTGCGAGACAATTCACATTTGGATCTCATGGATCCTTAAGAGTTTGCTTCTCTACCCTATCTCCATTATGCTATAGCATGTTCATAAATTATTTAGTTTCCATAGTTGCTTTAAGTTTGTTTTCCTTTTTTATTTTATTTGTCTTTACTTGTGATCATCGTACAATCCCTATGATCGTACTGAACCAGGACAAAGGTGGCAGGACCTAAAGGACCATTGGTATGGTTGGCAGAGGAAAGTGGCGTGCAAAAGGAAAAAGTTTTGTCCATATCCATTTAAGGGAAGTTGAAAATCGACAAGGAGATAGTCCTATGTCTGAGGAAAGAGGTGATCCAAAAAAGGAAAAGGGGGAGAATATTCATTTATTTAATACAAAAAAAAACCCTAACCACTTAAAACCTACTTTCTCTCCCTAACTTTTCCCTATCACGCATTAAAAACCCCTTTCTCTTTCCTCTTACACTATGTTGACAACCATCCCCATCACCCTTTTTCCTCATTAATTGTGTCAGTTTTTAGTCATTTCCTCATTCGCTTCAACTCCCCACGCTTCCAAAATCCGTTTACCAACTTCACACTCCACTTCTTCTTCTTTAACACTTCATCTTCCATCTTTTTCTTTTATTCTTTTCTCCCCAACTTCGATCCAAAACCAAACTTCTCCCTTTTTCCTCTCGTTTTTCTTCTCCCTTAAGGGTGCAAGAATGTCACTAGAACCACGTCGAGTTCCCAAAAATAGCCCGTGGTTGAAATCAAGAAATTTTCAGACGAAACGGCAAAGGACTGATGGGGGAAACTCAAGAACTGAAAGATGCTTCCTAAACAAGGTTCCAGTTCCCTACTGAGGAAGAAGACAACTTCGACCAGGGTATGCTTAATGTTATAGCAAAGCATGAGTGGAGAACCATGGCCGCTCACCCTGAAGATATATACATTCTCCTTCTGCGGGAATTCTATGCGCACCTCACAAGTCCCACGCAATCGGTTGTCTACGTCCGAGGCAAACAAGTAAAGTTCACTGCCGTGGTAGTAAACAAGTATTTTGGGTTGAAAAATGTAGTAGACCACTACACCGGATTTTTTATGGGCATGGACGCTCAAACTCAAAAGGAGGTCCTAGAAGATATCTGTTTCAAGGGAACAGAGCTAGATCCCTCGACAAAGTCTGTCGATCGTGGGAGACTCAAGCCGGAGGCAAAGATACGGAACCATTTTTTGAGAAATCGACTGATTCCCACCCTCCACACCACTACGGTCCACATCTCAAGACTGCTCCTCATTCATTCGATCCTTCATGGATGAGGAATTGATGTTGGCAAATTGGTAGTCGACGAAGTTTACGCATGTCTAAAGCGGGGCAAGAGTTCGCTAGTCTTTTCCATCCTCATCACCGCATTGTGCAGAAAAAGAAAGTTTTTGAAGACCCCTCGGTTGATGAGAGCATCAAGGGTAAAGCTGAACTCACCCCTTCCCAAATCCCAGGACTTAGAGGATTTGATGAGGACGCCCCAGTCGAGACATTGGAGGGCGGAGATAAGAGCTTTGTTGCAGCAAGGATTGCGGCATTGGTAGCTAACACCAACCACTTTAGCAATGAAATTGAGCACATCAAAGCCCAGCACACTGCCTACTTGAAATATGTGTGCGATCGTGATGCTGCTATAGCAAGTTGCTTTGTCGAGCTGCTGCCCAATTCCTCTGTTCAGTTCCCCATATTTCTACCTAAAATTCTTCAAGTTCCCCAACCGCAACCACCTCATGCTACAGCAAGTACATCTCGTCCTCCCCCTGCCAAGAAGAAGCTCACCATCAGAAAGAAAGTCGGTCAATCCACTACGCCTACCACAGCTGAATAGACCACACCCCAGACTCAGCCCATTGTTGTTGAAACCACCATTGCTGCTCTTTTCACAACCCCAACAAAGAAAAGAAAAAGAAGCAAGAAAGTCTCTGCTACCGCACCACAACCGGAGCCATAGCAATCTGAGCCCGTCACAATCCCAAGTGACGAGGACCATCCACCCGAAGAGGAAACTCCTACCCAACAGGCTACTCCAGTTGTGCCCAACCCACCAGATGCTACAGCATCTCGCCCACAGCACCGTATCAAACGTACGACTGGACGCACCAGGATCGCCCCAGCCACTGAGCCCGACTCCTCTGACGATAATGATGTAGCTGAAGAACCCACCCCAGCAGCTGGGCATGAAGATCACTCCACCGATGACACCAGCGCCGACTCGATTGGACTCGACTTGAGCTCGAACTTGACTCGAGTTCTTGACGAGCCGAGGCGAGCTACTTGATACACGACTCGAAAAGCTCACGAGCTACTCGAAAATATAATATACTAAAATATTTTATTTTTTATAATTTAAAATCTAAATTCTTAAACTTAAAACTCTAAACATAAATATTAAACTCTAAAATTTAAATCCTAAATCTTAAACCCAACAACCTAAACCTCTAAACCCTAAACTAACACCCTAAGCCCTAAAATTAACAAGCTTGAGTTTACACAATTTGTGTATCAAAGTTTTTTCTTCATAGGACTTTAAATAAGACGTGACAGATGGAAGAGTTACTCGAGTCCAATGCAGTCAAAGATCGGTCAATATTTGACTCGGTTGAGCTCGAATCAAGCTCGAACTCGTCTCGAGTTTTAAACGAGCCGAGTCAAGCTTAGATTTCTCAAGCTCGTTAAAAATTACTCAAGCTCGAACTCGACTCGAAGTCTTAACAAGACGAGCCGAGCTTAGCACTACTCGAGCTCGACTCGGCTCGTTTACACCCCTAGTTGGATCCACGAATCGATGGCGAAGTTCTATCATGGTGTCGTTTCGGGTATGAGGCAGCTTGGTCTCAAACTTGTCACCTTTACCATAACGAGAATTTAGTATAACTAGAAATTGAATCGTTGAATCAGTAGGGTTTCGTTATCAAAATTGGGGGAAATAAATTATGGGACTCTTGTTTTGGCGGAATATAGAAATCACTACTGTAAGTCTGTAACCGGGTGAACTCACATGGATTGGCCATCTTCTAGAAATTTCAGAGGGATTAACTATAGGACTTTTCAATCTAGAGCAGGATTACTCCCAACTCCGTTTAAGTATAGTTCTACCCCCGTAACCAAACAACCGTCTTCTTTTGTTGATGATCCTATCAGTGACAAGTGAGAACATGACCCCTAGAAATGAATGAGATCTCTGGTGAAGGTTTTATGTACTCTGAGCTTTGGGCGGGGCCTGCATATTCCAATTCACCACCGCCGAGCTCTTTTCATTGGGTGTTGTGTTGGCATAAGGAAAAGCAGTCCTGATTTGGCTTTATAAACCCATCTTTTGTGAGAATTTGGTATTGTTTATAAATTTCATCACCAGATGCTAATGTGTGGCTTTTTTAAACTTGGGTGGAATGGAGGATGACTCGAGTTGTTCAGGAAGCTGTAACTGTAAGGAGCTTACATTAGAACCAAAGCTTCTTAGCTCTCACCGTCGATGACTATGTCTCTTCTCTTTGGGTTGAAGTAAATCATGTACTTGTTAGTTGGTGATTGGTGTCGGTTGTGTTGTTCATACATAATTTTAATGGCATAATTGGGGAAATGAGGGTGGGTTCGTTTATTATTTAGGGAATGGGGGTGGGTTGGGTGAATATTGGGGAACTAGGCCAATTTCTACAATGCAAGGTGGACCTCGCCACCTGCACCCATCATTGTGTGGACCTCGCCACCTCCTCCTGGCGTGGTCCTGTTGGAGGTAGCCTTCTCGGCTTGGACGGCTCTGCGCTGCGATGCTCATGCATGCCACCTGACGTGCCTGCATGTGTCATGCAGGCACGTCAGCCTTTAGATGAGTGTATATATATAGGGTAAATAGGGTTTAGGCACGTCAGGCTATTAAAGGGTAAATAGGGTTCTAGGTACGGGCTAGGTTTATTAAAGGGGGGTAATTTTTTAATAGTATTTTACGTGTATATATATATGGTTTAGGGAAGATGAGTGTGTAGTGGTTGAGAAAAAAAATTAAGAGAATTTTTTGGCAAAGAGGGAAGAGTTTGTGAGTTTTTGAAGAAATATTCGAAGACGGTGATTGAAGAGTTCGTAAAGGCCAATGAAAATTAAGTAAGTGATTGAAGATGGTTTGTATATTTTTTGTATGATTGAAGATATATTCGGATGGTAATAGTATTTTTAAATTTTAATAAGAAAACCCGAAATTTTAATGTTTTGCTTATGTTTTTTTTAATATTTACAGAAGATGAGTTCATCAACATATTGTGACACCGAGCCCATAGTTGGTCGTTGGGGCGAATTGCTTGAAGATTTCAGTGATGATGAAGAAAATATTGTTCCTATCAGTGAAGAAGATGACATTCAGTTACTCGATGCCGATGATATTGACGTTGTTATGATAGATGCATCTCAAGGCAATAGTATTGATGTTGAAGAAGATGTTTGGGCCACGGCTGTTGCTAGGCTCGGGTTGAGAAATGAACAGCCGGCTGTTTGGGGTAATGCTGCACCGGAGCCCCAACAACCGGAACCTATATATCCAGTCTATGAAGCTCCAGCAGCCCGCATGTATGAAGTTGACTATACTGCAATGCAAGATCAGGAATATCAAGCTCGCATATTTGGTTCTTCATCATCTTCGAACTTTGGAGAATTGGAACTAAAGGTTGAATTTGAAACAAAAGAAGCCGCGAAGCTTGCAGTTCAGGAGCATTGTATCAAACGCCATACGTCATTTTCTGTTGTTGAGTCCAACAGAAGTACCTACTGTGTAAGGTGTTTTCATTGGAAGAGCAACTGTCCGTGGTGGGTAAGAATTTCTTACAGAAAGAGGACTGAAATGTGGGAGGTGTCACGATTTATTGAGCAGCACACCTGTACCAATATGGCTTTATCACATGACCATATTAATTTAAACTCTAATCTAATATGTGCTTACACCAGGGCTTTGGTTGAACAGGAACCAAGAATTTCGATTGCAGTGTTAGTAGCATCTATCCGGACCCAGCTTGGTTATACTCCGTCTTACTACAAGGCGTGGATGGCAAAGCAGAAGGCGATGGCGCAACTCTATGGTGATTGGGATAAATCGTATAATGAGCTACCAGCTCTTTTACAAGAAATGCAACATTTCATCTCGGGGACCGTTGTAGAGTACGAGACTTTGTCGGCGTTCAACTTACAAGGCGAATTAATTCCTGGTAAAAGAGTATTTAGTAAGTTATTTTGGGCGTTCAATGCGTGCATTCAAGGGTTTCCATTCTGCAAACGCATGATTCAGGTGGATGGTACATGGTTGTATGGGAAGTACGGCCATATATTACTCGTGGTCGTTGCACAAGATGAAAACAGTAATATATTCCCAATTTCCTTTGAGATAGTTGAAAAGGAAGACGCGGATGGACGGGAATTCTTTTTGAAACACTTACGCAATCATGTTGTAAAAGAAGACGGGATTTGCATGATTTATGATAGAGGAACTGCGCTCTTATCAGTAATTGACAGACGTGGGAGTTTATGGAAACCTAGACATGCATATCCAGCATATTGTATACGGCATATTGCAGCGAATGCGAAGACACGATTCAGAAACAATCAGGTCCGGAAAGAGATTTTAGGCACGGGTAAGTTGTTATTTGTTGTTTATAAAAATTTTAAATTTTTTGAGTTCATCTTGTTGTTTTATTTAACTTGTTTTTTTTTTATAAATAGGGTATGAACTAGTTCACCCAAAATTCCATGAAAGGATCAGAAGGTTGAGGCGACACGGTGCAAATGTAATAAAATTTGTAAATGACATCCCCACGGAAAGATGGTCAAATGCCTATGACGAAGGTCGGAGTTATGGTCACATGACAACTAACCTTGAAGATGCTATAAACTCGGTTCTTAAAGGAACACGTCATCTCTCAATTGCAAGTATTGTGTGGGAGACTTACTTTAGATTGGGCAAAGTGTGGTCCGACAAAGGGCAGGAAGTCAACTCTCGAATAAACAGCGAACAATATTGGTCTAAAACCCTACAGGATAAAATGATCAAACTTCAAGCCAAAGCTTCCGCTATGCGAGTAAGATCATTCGACTCACATAGATGGGAATTTTCTGTGGAAGCTAAAGTCCGAGATGAGCAAAAAATGTTCACTGTCAAACTTCATCAGAGATGGTGTGATTGCGGTGCATTCCACGCATTTAGATACCCTTGCTCTCACGCACACGCCGCATGTTTGCATTTTCGACTCGACCCTTACGGTTTTGCGGATAACTGTTATAAACTGGAGAATATTGTAAATATATATAGAATTCAGTTCAACACGATCCCGAACCAAGACTATTGGCCGGTAGAGCCAATATACGAAGAATGGTTACCAAATCCAGTGCTTCATAGAAAGCTGAAAGGTCGACCGAAGTCTACTCGTATTAATACGAATATGGATGATCTAGATGATAGAGAGGGAGGAGTTCAAGTTAAACATTGTACTCTTTGTAGTGAACCGGGTCATTCAAGAAACAAGTGTCCGAACAAATCAAATCTTTCCAACTATCGTGTCGGACCGTCAACCTAAATGCTCTGTTTAATGTATGTAATTTTATGGTAATATAATTTAATTTATTTTAATTTATTATTTGTTCTTATTTAATATAATTTAATTTATTATTTGTTCTTATTTTTTATTTTTTATTTTTTATTTTTTATTTTTTATTTTTTATTTTTTTCTATAATATTATTTACTATAATTTAAAGTCTTGATTTATTTTAAGTAATATATTTTTCCTTATTTAATATAATTTATTATTTGTTCTTATTTAATATAATTTAAGGTAATATAATTTAATTTATTTTAATTTATTATTTGTTCTTATTTAATTTAATTTAATTTATTATTGTTCTTATTTTTTATTTTTTATTTTTTTCTATAATATTATTTATTATAATTTAAAGTCTTGATGTGGAATTGGAATTCGAATTTAAAAATTGAATACGAAAATAAAAAAAAACATAAATATCAAAATGCATATAACATTAAATATCCGGGTTCGCAAATGTTCAACTATGGAAACATAAATTATAAATAAATAAATAAACCCTATTTCCGCCTCCTCTAGCGGGTAATTCTTGCCAGTGGAGAGGGCCTGTTTGTGAGTACTGCGGAGCGGGTTGAACATGTCTACGAGCTCTTGGATTAGGACCCAACTCATCGTCATCGAAAAATTGCTCATCCGTTATTTGCATAGTATGTGGTGTAGCAAACATTTCTTCAGGATGAAATGATGGCTACTAATGGTAGTTGTTGACAACATAGATGTTATACTACCAACACCAAAACCTTCCCCATATACAGATGATTTAGGATACTGAAATTGTGGTACGTATCTTTCATCGTCATTGTAAGCCGGCTAAGAAGATGAGCTACCACCAGTTGTAAAATTAAAAGGTGATTGTTGCGGAACATGACCAAATCCAAATGTTTGATGACTTTGTTGAAATGGTGTTTGTTCCGAGACATTACCAAATGGTGGTTGCTCCCAAAGATTACTGCTTACATGTATCGGGGGAGTCAGATCGCGACCACGAAGAAGGCCAATCTCGGTTGGTTGCTCCCGAAAATCCTTCCAAGTTTGGTTCGTCTGTTGATTGCTGAGAGCTCTGACCAAATTCGGTTGAGAGGTGAACGTGTCTTGAGCACCGCGGATCTTCAAGCCATTTATTTGCATCTTCGACAGATGCTATGAACGGTTTTCTATTTGCCAAAAACCATGAATAGTATTATGTATTAAATTTAAAATCGCTGGCTTGAATTGGACTCAAAACTTCAGCCCACCGCATCTATCTTTCCTCCCACAATTCAATGAAATCGGCTTGCTTCACAATCCAATTCTCATTGAATCTACCTCTACGAACGGTGTGAATTTGTTCATGTGGAGCTCTTGGAATGGGTTGATGGAAGTTAAACTGCCTCAACACTCTGTCAGCACAATAGAACTGAACAATAGAAAATGGATCAAAGGCACAACCGCACCCCAGAATGATGCACATTCAAGCACAGTAGGTGGTAGGCAAGTCCTAACGTCGTCATTCGCGTACGACTGCCAAATAAACTGTAAAACACAATTATTAATATGAATTCACTCACAATCAAATATACAATCTCTTTCAAAAATAAAAAAATACAAAATAAGAACAAATAATAAATTATATTATATTAAATAAGAAAAAATAATAAATTAAAACAAATTGATTATGATACCAGATTTTTTTCCTATTGTTTGGATCTTTAATCTTGTCTCTCTAACAGTGTTGTGAACCACCCCCGCATTCTTCAACTTATGCCTTCATCTGCAAAGATATATTGAAATTATATTTCGAAGTCATTGGATATAAATATTATATCAATAAATATTTATATACAACTGCAATCACATTATTACCTTCCAGCAAGCGGAAACTCCATATGTACCGGTACAGAAAAATGGGCGTTAGATAAGGCTACTTGTACCACGCCCAGGACTGCAGTAAGACTTGACATCCACCCATATCTAAATTTACCTTTTCACCATGCATAATTGTGACCTTGCACATATCATGGTACAAAAATGCCAATACTGCGGACCCCCAACTATATGTAGCAGTTGTGTCCAAATTAGCCAAGAACAGCGTGTATTGTGTGTGAACCATATTACCAGATGTATCTGCATCAACACACCACCAATAAGTTACAGTATATAAGGTCGAGCTGCAAACTCAAGTTCTCGATGACCATATTCATCGGTCACACTAAATTCCTGTTACAACCATGATATTATGAGGCGTAGCCCGTCCACACAGGTCTCAGGAGGAGCTTTGCCCAGGTACTGCATGCAAAGGTCATATGCATTGTACTTATTTTCTCCAACCAATGGTTTCTCATTTGTTGGAATACCAAGCTGTACCGTAACATCCTCCAGGGTTATTGTGCATTCGCCAAATGGAAAATGAAATGTGTGGGTCTCTAGTCTCCACCGTTCAACCAATGCAGTAATCAACTCGGGGACTGTCTTAAACCCACGTAGAAAGGTGGCATTATAAAAACCAGCTCGTTGTAGGTAATACACTAAACGCTCATCAGGTTCATTTATCTTCATTCCTCGACGGCGTATCATATGCTCTACACCCTATAATTAATTCATTATAAATTCGAATTATAATAATTACATAGTAAATATGAAATTTTAAATTACAAAACATTTACTTACTTGCTCTTCGTGAATATGAGACAAAATGTGCTCATGGTCACGGTACAACAAAACTCCTTCAGGTGCCATTTTCTATTTCTACAGCTAAAAAACAATTATTATTCGAATATATACATCAATTTCGAATATATACAGCCAAAAAATTGTATTAACTTCAACATTTTTTATCTATGTGAATATTATTTTTTATTAAAATAATAATACAAAAGTTCATATGTTATTATTGTGTTATTGAATATTATAATTTTATAATAAGTTTGTTTAAAATATTTTTTTTATTATTTATAATTTACATATTTTAATAATTAATTTTCTTCTCAAAATTATAATAAAGAATGATTATTTCTTATTAATAAATTTTTCATAGTTGATAATTTTAAATTTTTTAAAAAATTTTTATAAACAATATTTTTTAGGTGAACAATAATATTATGTGTAAACATATTTACTTTATAATTAAATATTTGACTTATATATATAATTTATTTTCTTTAAATAATTTTTTTATGTATAAATTAATTAAATTTATTACAAATAATTTATTTTCTTTAAACATTTTTATATAAAAAATTTATTTGTAAAAACTAAATAATCATGTTTTATTATGTGAAAATATACACATGTAAGGATCCTGAAATGTTTTATTACGTTTTATACTCAAATATATTTTGATTTAACTCATATTATTATTCTAGTATAGATTCAAATATATTTAAATATACACATGTACAAATAGTTACACTACAAATATACTTAAAATAGTTACACTCAAAATATATATACATGTTCAGTGAAATACAATACGATCCCGATTGCATCTTACCTCTAACTTGGTTGCAAGAAATAACCACATCATATCTCTTAAACCTAAAATGTGTGACTAATACACAAAGTAAAAAACTAACTTTAAAAAACCAGATTAAAAAATGCATGCACTTACCAGATTAAAAAATCGAAAAACTAGCTTTTTTTGTTCGAACCAACAATCAGAACCAAGACATCTTCATCAATAATAAAAAATAATTACCATTAGATCATCAATCACACAAAATAATATACACACACTCATAATTAAAAAAACAACATATTAATTTAAACTCAAAATTTAAAAAATCACTTACTTAGTGAGAAACCTAGAAAATATCAGAATAATACACTCCAACGATCATCACCCTCTTCGAATATATCTTTAAAAAGATATACAGAAAACTCTTCACCTTCACCAAATTTTTTCTCTTCTTCTCTTCAAAAATATCACCAACTCTTAACTCACACCAATCTTATCCCTATCTATCTTATATATACACACGCAAAATAATGAAAAAAATGAAAAAATGAAGAAAAAAATCCATGTGATTCCAGCCTGACAGTGACACCAGCTATGAGAGGCCTCGCCGTTTGCACCTGGCGAGGTCCAACCACGCCTTCTGCACATGGCGTTCCACTGTAGAAATTGGCCTATTCCCCTAAATAATGTTCAAACAGCCCCATTTCCCTAATTAAATTTTTTTTGGCCTATTTGGCCAATTATACCTAATTTTAATCTTTTGATAATGTACATGTACTTTGTAGACAAAGTGATTTGAACTCGTATTTCTTAAGATGGGTACACTTGTTGTTGTTGAGTTCACGAGTTAAGTGAATTATAAAACTTGGGTTGAATCTTATATTATACTATGATACAAATTTCAAGTCGTTTTTTTCCTTTCCCTGAGAAGCGACGATTTCACATTATCATTTCGAGTTTTTTTCCCCTTAAAATCATAGTTCTTAAAAAGATAGTTTGATTTGTTAAATTCCAGTCCATGTATGCGACAGTGAATGAAACAAATGATATTTAATCCCAAATAATCGAATATCAGAGTTCAATAAAAATAGACCATATATGTCACTTTATTTTATGAAAATGGCTATAAAATCTGAAGAAGAAGAAGAAGAAAGGTAATAAAATCAATACAACATCCCCCAAGAAATTATTCAACCCAATAATTTAATATCACATTGAAAATAAAAATCAACAAAGAGGAAACTGCATGCAATCAACTAAAGTGGCAGGGCAGCTGATACATATCGTAAGAGCTGCTTAGATGGAAATAATGCTCGAAGCCCTTGACGATGCGATAAAAAGCAAGAAAAAGAGCAGTAAATACGATAGTTTGGCAGAGTTCCCAGCTGATGTGCCATCGTCCGTCGTGGGAACCGTCTTAGAACCACCACCTTTATTCACACACACGAAAAAAACAACAGTAAATAATCGGTTGAATTCATACAATAATATCCCATCAAAGTTAAAAACTTGGTCTAATTATTGTTTTACTCCATCAACTATGCTAAAATTTGAGATTTAAGTAATTTAATTTGACATATTTCACTTTTTTTTATAATGTTATTAATGATCTAAATTGATATCTCGTTCAGTTATATACGTCAAATAAAAATTCAATTCAAATAATAATATATTTTATACAGAATTGTTAAAAGAATTCGCATAATCAATTTAACGGCAATAACTAGTAACAACACCATCAATGTTAATTATATAAGTAGAGGGATTAAATCTTTAAATTTCATCATAGTAGAGGGACTGAAACTCGAACTAAAAAACACTCTCTTTAATGTTATACCTGTAGGAGAATTTGTTCCTGAAGGAGACCCAGAGGGAGAAGAAGCTGTGGATGGACATACAAAGTCAATCAATCTGAATTTGGAGAAGTTTAATAATTAGACAAAACGTTAAAAATAGCCCCAACGTTTTACCGTTTGGTCATTTTAGTCCTATTTTTTTTGTGCAAACAGCCACCTAACGTTTTATTTTTAGTTCAAATTTCATCTTTGTTGGATGAAAACCGTTAATAAACTAACGGTCAACGCCTGAGACTAACATGGCGCGTTTGCAGGGCATGGGGAGATGACATGGCACTACCACGTGGTATTTTGTTGACATGACATTTTTAAAAATTAATTATTTTTAAAAAAAAATATTTTTAACCAATCGTCATGTCAGCAAAAATGTCATGTGGCAGCGTCATGTCATCTCCCCATGCCCTGCAGACATGCCACTCTGGCGTTGACCGTTAGTTGATTAACGGTTTTCATTCAACAAAGGAGAAATTTGAACAAAAAATAAAACGTTAGGTGGTTGTTTGCACAAAAGAAAAGAATATGGCTAAAATTAACAAAAAGATAAAACATTGGGGGGCTATTTTTGACCTTCTGCGTAATAATTACTATTAAAAGCGACTTTATTTGAGTTTACCATTGCACTGGCTAGCAGGGGGAGTTCTAACATTACAAGCAGTTGGGAGAGCCATTGCCTGCGTCTGGTTAACATCAATACCCAACGATGAGCCACCGCCGTTAAGGACCTCGCAGAGGCACCGAGGCTGCGAGCTCACAACGTTTGCAAGCTGAGAGCAGCATGAGGAAGACGGCGTGGATGAGTTGCCTTGTATATAATTCAAGCAGGGGGACATGCTAATGAGCACATTGGTGCAACTTGAACTCGACTGTGCCAAAGCTCCGGTCCATAAAGAAGCTGCAACTATAACCACTGCTGCAAATATTGTTGCATCCCTGCTTCTTACTGCCATTGAAGGTTTAATTTTAAGGCTTGAAAGGAAGGTGGAATGAATGGAGTAGTATTAGTTAGTAGAGGTTTTTAAAGGGAAAATGTGATGACAAAAGGAGGGCAGCTGTGCTTTATTTAGCTCACCAACTTTGCCTACTTTATTTAGAACAGATTCTTTGGTGAACCACTCCGGCTTTGAAACATTACAAATAATTAGGCTTAGGTGCTTCTTTATTTTATTCAGATTGTGATTAGTTAGTTGCATGAAGAATCAATTATGTATGGGAAACTATACTTCTTGGGGCTTTCTTTGGGTTGAAGGAAGCTGAAAGAAACAAATACATTTTTAAGTGGAAGGCTAATGAAATGTACACGTGGAAGCTAGGAATTCCAGAATACACTAATCATACCGATAAAGGTGATATTGACATAAATTTAGAATAGATAAAGGAGCTAAATCATAAAGCACTTCATAAAATAATACACAAAGCCGTGTAAATATTAATTTGCATAGTTATTTTAATTTTACGGGTTATGGATTTAATTTATGTTTAAAATTTAAGAGTTTAGAGTTTAGAAATTAAAGATAGCGGTTAAAATTTAAAGTTTAGGATATAATATTAACAATTTAATATTTAAATTTTATAGTATAAATATGCATGGTTGTGTAAAATAAATTTTACTTAGCTTGTGTATCAAAATTTTACCCTTTATTTTTTGAAACGCTTTAACCCTCAATATTTTATTTTGGGTCAAAATAATTTTTCTGTAGATAGCTAACTAACTATAAATTACTTGAAATGACATGACAAATTTACATTGCAATGCACAATAATAACAAAACCCTGTCATAGACAAAAGTTCTAAAATTGACACACCAATTAAAAAAATATTTTTTAAAATTATATAAAATATAAAAATAATTTCTATGTCAAAGCATTTCAATATGTGTCTATCGTTAATCAACTAACACTTTTCATCCATGAAAGAGTCTTTTGACCCAAAATAAAACATTAAAAGTTAAATACCTCAAAAACAATAGGAACAAAAATGAAGATTCAGTCAAAGACGTTATGAGCATTGACATTGTGCCTATTACTAATATTATCAGATCATAATCTTGAATAGGTTTGCAATGCAAAGGTCTGTCCCTCCTTGACTTTTTCCCTAACAAATTTTGAGAACTTTAGTGTACAAAGAAACAATACAAAGGAACCACAATTACATGTATACTCTTACTTAGTTCTTTCTTCACAGAAAATTCCCATACCAATAAAAAGAAACATGCTTTTCTTTTGGCTAACACTAAATGACAATCTGCAACGTCTGCATACGACTAGATTTCAGCACCTAATTTGTACACCAATGGATAAACCACAGACAAAACACAATAAAAAGAACTTAACAAACCTAATTTTAAGTATCTAAAACACTATAATTTCAGCCCAAAAGCCACCATCTCTTCGAATTCAAATGTCTGCAGTAAGAAAGTTCCCAGATAGAGATACCTGGATAAAGAAATCGTTCCACTTGTTCAAAGATACAATGCTAAAAAATGTTAAATAAACAACAGCATGGTGTCTCAAACATTTTGTCAGGCAACATACCTTCTCGCCCAGCTTGAAGGGTGGAAGACCCTTATACGGACATGTACTGCAACGGAATGCATCACCTAGTTCACACTGTTCACAATTCCAAAAATTGCAGTATAAGTCTTATAGTCTACATTGTTTCGTTGATGCTTTTGCAATTTGTTTTTTTTTTTTTTTGAAAAGCAAAAGACTAGTGGAAAGAAAAACAAACCAATAAAAACAGCTAAATAACCATCACAAAATTTATCATAACACAATAAATCAACAAAATGAAACCAGTGATGGGAGTACTGAACAAGATATATACATTGCCACAAGCTGATTGAGGATTGTTCAATTGATCCATAGTCAGTTCCAGCTTCTGCACTTTCTCCTCTTGTTCGGCCCTTCCGCATGTGCAGTTCTTGCAAGCTTTCCTTGTGGTTCCTACTTCGCAATCACCAACTGAAGAAACAATCATTTTAAATTATGTTATAAATACCCTAAAACTTTCCACATGAAGGATGGAAACCAATAAAAGTGGATCTTATCAGGTATTGCCATCATACCAGGTGGTAATTGCGGTTTCTTCAAATCCTCTTCAGTTAATAGGGAATCTTCATCAATGAGATCTGAATCATCATCCATCTTAATTTTCAGTGTACTTTTCACAGTGTTCTTTTTAATAGCAAAAGAAGATCCAATCTTCCAAGGTGGCTTCTTAGCCTTAACCTGAAAGGGGAAATTATGTCAGTAGTGATCTTCATTAAAATCTTCATACAAAGGAGTGTAAGGCTTAACTTGAAATCAACAACAGACTTAAGATAACATGCCTTCTTCGAATAGTATACTGTACAACAACGATATGACCTAAAGCTGCATTCCTCCATGACACATCAATAGCAGGAAGAAGAATAAACAAAATAATACAATAACAAACAGTACATCAACTAAATTAGAACAGTAGTGCCGTAACTAACATCAAAGCAGATTTCTGAATGACACAACAGTGCTACATGGTACATGCACCTATTGGAAGGATTACACTTAAAAGGATGACTAAATTTTACAGTCATCTAAAATAGAAGATGCTTCTTTGTTCTGGAGTATTATTTAATATAAAAGGCAGCAAAGCAAAATTAAAGTTACTAGGCTAAACAAAAATAGACTATAGAAACAGGGAAGAACACACCCCAAAAGACTGAGCAACTGATTTTAGGTGAAAACGGTTTCCGTCTGAAAAACCTGCTAATAGTAACCTTCGCTCAATAGCAGACATTGGCTGCAAGAAACGCGAGTAAGTTGTCTTACAACACCTCAAGTTGACATAGGATGAATCAAAATTTTACCCTATCATCAGCCTCATTTGTCCCAGACTTGGAACTCCCATAAACCACCAACAATCCACCAGGCATCAAAACTCTAAAGATTTCAGCATACAACTCATAAACAGGAAATTCAGCTGACCTAGCGATGTAAATGACCAAGTTGACATGGGATGAATCTAGTGGCAGCCGAGCTGAGATGAACCCCAATAACAAAACATACATCCAACCATGACTGGTGAATATATACATATAAAAACGAGCAAATTAAACAACAAACAGGTTGTAGTAGATGAAAAATAACACGGAATATTTACTCTAGTTCGTCAATGATATATATTTTGAAAATGTAAAAGTAACAAAGAAATACCTAAAGAAGAAGCTTGCATGATAATTAGAGGGTCGTAGCGTTTGGAGTCTTCGTTCTCAGAGTCCCAAATTGTATTTAGCCAAGTAACGGCGTAACCAGCATCATCCGTAATCACCAAAACAGTGCTCCGCTCCGATTTCGAATCCTATAAAGAGAATAAAAATAAACAGTTTAAAATTAAAGGGGGGGAAACTGCAACAAACATACTCGTCAGATTACTCAATTTTATTTTATGTTTTTTTTTTCTAAAAAAGGATTTGAATAAAATGTGAAACAATCGGAGCAAGAAAGAGGAGAAATCAACCGATTACATAACCTAACCAAGGAATTTGAAGAGAAAAAGCAAGGACATAAAATTTTACAAAATAAAAGCAGATCAATAAATTATAAAAAGAATGATACTCGCCATGTCGATCAATGTTCAAAGTCGCGGAAGAGAAGTAGAGAATTTGCTTTAGATCCTTTGCGGCTATTTTGGGCTAGTTTCGCGAAAGGCTACACCTACCAAAACCTTACAGCTTTTGAAATTACAATTTAGGATAAAATACTTAACTAAACTTTAAAATATCAATTTATTCACCAAACTTATTTTTTAATCTATTTTTAATTTTTTGAAATTATTTTATTAATATTTTCATATGACTTAACATGTTTTTGTATTTAATAATAAATGAAATAGAATTTATTTTTATTTTAAATTAATTTTTATATTTAATAATAATAAAATATGTCAAATCATACTAAAATATTAATAAAATAATTTAAAGTGATAAAAGTATGTAAAAAAATAAGATTTGATAAATAAATTAATCAATTTAAAAATTTAATGATAAAAATAGATCAAAAAATAAAATTAAGTGATGATTTAAGTATTTTACTTTATAATTTATATTTTCCCGGTAGAGAGATAAAGAGGAGAAGACAACGGTGAAAGGGATAGAGACCGATGCCTGGTTGGTTTTTGAATCGGCCTCCCACAAGCCTGCACTAGCGCAGCCCATCCTAGGTTTTTTTTTCTTAAGTAATTCTTTTATATATAAAAATTAGTACAGAAAGCAATAATTATTTATTATTTACTATTAAATCTGCAGTTTTATTCGCCAAGACTTTGCTTGGGTATAAATAATAGAAACGTAAAAGGATAGAAAAATTTGTTGGTTAAGATTTAAAGAAAAAAGTGATCATGAATCTTCACCATTAAATTAATAAATTTTTATTTTTTTATTTTCATCCTTCATACTAAGCAAATCGTAATTTAATCAATATATTTTAATTTATTTATACAATAAATTTTAACAAGACATTGAGTTGGTTCAGTGGTCTGCTGCTGAAGACCTCTTTCAAGAGAGGTTTTAAGTTTTTTATCCTATTGTTTGAAATGAGGCATTTTGGATTTTTATTTTTTTTTCAATAAAATAATAACACATATCTTCATCTTATTGGACGATATTAAAGTGTTAAAAATATCATATCAATCGCTGCGTAAAACTATTACTATTCAGTTAACCAAAATTAACGATCAAATGACCGTTTTGTTACAAATAAAAAATACTAATAATTAAAATGTAACTTTTCAAACTTCACCGGTGAAAAAAACATTACTCAAACTTTTGTAACCATTTGTATAGTTTACTTATATCATTTTTAGTTATTGAGCTGATGAAACTAACATTTTTTGCTTAAATGTTTGGTAGATGATGCTTTTATGTTCCGCTTTTGCTATCTTCGTGTTTTCGGGATAAAAATAAGCTCTCATTAGAACGGTGATGTATTAGAATACTAATGTATTACAGCCGTGTATAATTAACAGCTGTGAAGTTTTGGGTGGTCAGTTAGTTAAAGGGATTCTTTAAGTAATCTTTATTAGTATAAATTAATAAGGTCATTGTATTTTTATTAACTCAGAATAATAATAAAGATTTTACTTTTTTGTTTTCTATTCCAAAGCATGTTGTTGCGGAATACGGTCGTCGAATAGAGCAAAAACGCAACTGATAATTTGAGAAAATAACAATGAAGATAAAGGAGACACAGATTTTACGTGGAAAACCCCTAAATAATATAGGGTAAAAAACCACGGACAAGGTAGAAGAATTTCACTATGAGAAAATAGGAATTACAACTTCTCTCAATCTAACAAGGAGAAAACAATGACAATTCTCTCTTGATAAGAAAGGAGAAAACAACTCTATGAAAACTCTCTAATTTCTCTAGTATTGGGAGGAGGTTAGAATGATTTGGGATGTGTAAGAATGGCAAATGGCTAGGCTATTTATAGTTGAGCTTTAGGGACTAACTTATAAATAACCTAAACTTTAGGGACCAAAAATTAATTATCCCATGCCACTATTTCACCTACTTTCGGTGGCTTTTGCATCCATTTTTGACTCTCTTTTTTTTTCCTTCATTTGCATCCATTTTTGACTTTTTTTTTTAAGCCAATTTTCAACAAATCTCCCACTTGAAGATTTGATTGGAACAATCATATCTTCACACCATTCTTTCTACCTCGTATTTTCCATGTTGCTTACGTCTCTAACAAGCCACAAGAGGATCGACACCAAGTAAACTTATCAGTGTTGATTGCTTTTGTCATGAAATCTGCTATGTTGTCATCGGTATGGATCTTCTGCATATCTATCGTCCCTTCTTCCACTTTCTCACGAATGAAGTGGTATTGGACCCGAATGTGTTTTGTTCTTGAGTGAAAAGCAGGATTCCTTGCAAGATGCAAGGCGCTCTGACTGTCACAAAACAAAGAGACATTCTCTTGTTTGTGCCCGAGCTCCTCCAATAGCATTTTCAACCATATTGCTTCTTTACTGGCTTGTGTAGCTGCTACATATTCTGCCTCCGTTGTTGACGTAGCCACAACCGATTGCAGTTTTGAAACCCAGCTTACAGCTCCACCAGTAAGTGTAAACACATACCCTGTTGTAGATTTGCTTTTATCCAAATCTCCTGCATAGTCAGAATCGACATACCCGCTGATAAGAAAGTCTGATCCCCCGTAACATAATGCAACATTTAAGGTCCCTTTGATGTATCTCAGGATCCTTTTCACAGCATTCCAATGCTCTCTGCCTGGATTCGCCATGTACCGACTAACCACTCCCACTGCTTGTGCAATGTCTGGTCTTGTACAAATCATAGCGAACATTAAACTTCCCACTGCTGATGCATACGGTACTCGAGACATCTCCATCCTCTCTTCTTCACTGCTAGGACTCATACTGGAGGATAATTTAAAGTTAATAGGAAGAGGGGTAGAAATTGGCTTACAATCTTGCATGCTGAATCGTGACAAGATCTTTTTCAAGTAATTCTTTTGTGAAAGCCAAATCTTCCTACTACTTCTGTCTCGGTGAATTTGCATCCCTAGAATCTTGTTTGCTGGTCCCAAGTCCTTCATTTCAAATTCCCTAGCCAGTCGTGCCTTTAATTCTTCAATATGATCTTTGTTGGGGCCTGCAACCAACATGTCATCTACATACAACAGCAATATAACAAATTCGTTTTCACCAAACCTCTTGAAGTAAGCACAAGGGTCTGCATTAAGTCTGTTGTATCCAAGGCTCATGATGAAGGAGTCAAATCTCTTGTACCAACACCTCGGCGCCTGCTTTAAACCGTACAGAGATTTGTTCAACCTGCAAACCAAGTTCTTCTTTTCTTTTTCTTCAAAACCTTCAGGCTGGAGCATGTAAATCTCTTCTTCAAGATCTCCATGAAGAAAAGCTGTTTTAACATCTAGCTGCTCTAGATGTAAATTCAATGTAGCACACATTGCCAGGACAACTCGAACCGTTGTTAGTCTAACCACAGGAGAAAAGATTTCATTGAAGTCAATACCTTCTTTCTGAGCATATCCTTTGACCACCAGTCTTGCACGATACCTCTCCACTTGATCGTCACCATTTCTCTTGATTTTGAAGACCCATTTGTTACCAATTGGCTTCCTTCCTTGTGGTAGTGGCACAAGTTCCCATGTATTATTTTTATGAAGGGCTTCAATTTCTTCTTGCATTGCCGCCATCCACTGCGAAGCATCTGAGTTGTTCATTGCCTCCTCGAATGTTGATGGCTCACCGTCCTCCGTTAAAAGGCAGTATGCAACATTACCTTCTATAACATAATCTGAGTGCCAATTGGGGCGTCTTCTCACACGATCTGATTGACGAGTTGTTGGAGCTTCAGAATTCTCTGGTTCTGATTCCTCGAGCTCTGGTTCTGCTTCAGAACAATCTCTCTGTTCAAACTCATTTTCAACATGTATCTGTGTAGTCTCTGGCTTTTCTTTATCAGTGCTATCATCTTCTTCTTTTCTTTGTAGCTTATCTTCTACAAAGATAACATCCCTGCTGATAATCACTTTGCGGGCAGTGGGATCCCACAAGCGATACCCCTTTACTCCATCAGCATACCCCAAGAATTTACATTTTCTGGATTTTGGATCCAACTTTGAAATTTCTTGGGCATTGTACATCACGTACACAATACTTCCAAATATATGGAGGTTTGAATAATCAACTGGTTTACCAGTCCACATTTCCATCGGTGTCTTCAACTCAATTGCAGTTGATGGAGCCCGATTCACCAAATAACAGGCGGTATTGACTGCTTCTGCCCAGAAAGCTTTTTCTAGCCCTGCAGCTCTCAACATTGCTCGTGTTCTTTCTAACAGAGTTCTGTTCATCCGCTCTGCCACTCCATTTTGTTGAGGAGTGTATACTGTTGTGAACTGTCTTTTGATGCCTTCTTTTCTGCAAAAGTCATCAAATTCATCACTTGTATATTCACCTCCATTATCTGATCTGAAACACTTGATCTTATTTCCAGAATCAAGTTCCACCCGCGCTTTGAAAACTTTGAAGGTTGAAAACACATCTGCCTTCCTCTTGATAGGATACACCCAACATCTCCTAGAGTAGTCATCAATGAAGGAGACAAAATACTTTGCTCTGCCTAGGGATGTAACCGGTGCTTGCCATACATCAGAATGAACCAATTCTAGAGCAGCCTTGCCTCTAGAATTTGATGTGTTGAATTTTAATCGATGCTGCTTACTTGTAATACAATGTTCACACAAAGGAAGTGATACCTTTGTTAAACCCGGAAGTAGCTTTTGCTCCACAAGGACTTTCATTCCCTGTTCTGACATGTGTCCAAGTTTCCGATGCCATAACATGGTAGAATCTGAACTACATGAGGCAACAGAGGCTTCAGCTTCTAGCAGAGTCTCTCCCTTCAGCATGTACAAATTTGCAGCTATCTTTTCACCTTTCATCACCACAAGCGCTCCATGGAACACCTTCATGATTCCTTTCTGTGTTTCAATCTTGCTTGCATTATTATCCAACAATCCGTAGGATAATAAGTTTTTCTTCAAGCCTTTCACGTGTCGCACATCTCGAACAACTTTGGTTGTCCCGTCATACATCTTCAATTTGATGGTTCCAACGCCAACAATTTCCAAGGCATGATTATTGCAGCTGTACACAGATCCTCCTGAGATAGGTTCATAATTATAGAACCATTCTCTTCTTGAGGTCATGTGATATGTGGCTCCCGAGTCAATAAGCCATATGTCTGCAAATCTTTTTCTGCCTTCCATGGCTGTTGCTGCTTCACAACAGAGAACATCTCCATCATCTGAAGTGTTTGCCATATTTCCTTGAGGATTGGAGTTTTTAGGTAAACTCCAACAATCCTTCTTCATGTGACCCTTCTTTCCACAGTTGTAGCACTTTAAATTCTTCTTACTCCTTGACTTTGATCTACCATGATTGTGACTGCTACTTTGGCCACGTTCTGTTGATCTTTCTCTCATCACCGTTAAGGCCTCTGCTTGTTGCAGATTTCCTTGTCTGTCTTCCTTGTTCTTGCGCCGATTTTCTTCTTCCAGAACAGCAGCTGCAACGTCATCGAAGACTAGATCACTTGTAAGGTTGTTGTTCGTCAAGTTGATGATGAGTTGATCATACGAATCAGGTAGACTTTGAAGCAGAAGTTCAACACGTTCTTGTGACTCTATTTTATAGCTTAGGGATGTAAGCTGAGAAAATAGAGTATTCAACGTGTTTAAGTGCTCTGTCACTGAAGTAGATTCTGACATCCGAAGAGTGTACAATTTCCTCTTAAGGAAAATTTTATTGTGCAACGATTTGACCTCGTATAATTTTGCGAGGTGATCCCAAATCTCCTTGGCTGTCTTCTTCTCCTCGATGCTTAATAGTACTTCATCTGCTAATGCTAAATGAAGGTCTGCAATAGCATTCTCGTCCATCTCATTCCATTTCTTGTTATCCGTAAAATCTGTCGGCCTTTCGCTGATAGCCGCTAGACATCCGTTTTTTCTTAGGATGGCCTTTATCTTCAATTTCCACAGTGAGAAATTTCTCCCATTGAACTTTTCAATATCAAATTTCGTTGCCATAGCTTCTATTTCAGATAGCTCCCACTATTTCACTTTTTTTGACGTGAATAGTGCCCACCACCTTCAATGAATGAGTAGTATCTAACTTACTTTCTTATGATGGAGGATCCACTTTTCAGTGGCAACCAACAGAGAATACGGTAAGTAGATATACGCACCCAAATCTGGCTCTGATGCCAATTGTTGCGGAATACGGTCGTCGAATAGAGCAAAAACGCAACTGATAATTTGAGAAAATAACAATGAAGATAAAGGAGACACAGATTTTACGTGGAAAACCCCTAAATAATATAGGGTAAAAAACCACGGACAAGGTAGAAGAATTTCACTATGAGAAAATAGGAATTACAACTTCTCTCAATCTAACAAGGAGAAAACAATGACAATTCTCTCTTGATAAGAAAGGAGAAAACAACTCTATGAAAACTCTCTAATTTCTCTAGTATTGGGAGGAGGTTAGAATGATTTGGGATGTGTAAGAATGGCAAATGGCTAGGCTATTTATAGTTGAGCTTTAGGGACTAACTTATAAATAACCTAAACTTTAGGGACCAAAAATTAATTATCCCATGCCACTATTTCACCTACTTTCGGTGGCTTTTGCATCCATTTTTGACTCTCTTTTTTTTTTCCTTCATTTGCATCCATTTTTGACTTTTTTTTTTAAGCCAATTTTCAACACATGTGTTACAATTCTTAACATGATGCTAAAGTGGTCCCTCCCAATGCTGAAGATAGGAAACAAAGTTTAGCTTTACATGATTTGAGCTGGTGGCAACAGTGATAATCCTAATTCCTAAAGCTAATGGTATACGTAAATGTTGGCACCATTGATGATGAGTAATGGTAGTGAAAATCCATATCTCTGCTGCTGCGCCTGCTTTTCAAGGCTTTTGGGGCCTTGTCTTTGTATGTTCCGATGATGTTTGTTTCTAATCGGCACCTCGTCAGCGGGGGATCCATGCTTAATTTTTCAAAACTTTTACATCTAGTTTTAATTTTTAAAATTTTTTATGAATTAATCTTTAAATTTTATAATTTATACCCACCATGAACTTTAGAGATTTCTATGACTTGTGCTCATTCTCAGAAATATTTTAACTTGTGCCTATCCTCAAAATTTTTTTTTTGAATCGGCCATTTTTCCCATCGTCCACCTCGGATACCTATTAAATCTGAACCACCAAAATTCAATCGATTAAAAACTCATCAAAAAGATGAATATTTTAGAATTATAAAAATGATGAAACTAATAAATCTGAACCACCAAACTTCAGTTTTGATTGTTTCAACTAAATATGTCATTTTAGTATGACAGCCCGCCGCCATCAGCTCCGACTTTTCTGTTAGGGTTAGGATTGCTTGATTTTTCTTGGGCTTGTTTGCCCGTTTCTACTTTGGGCCTCGGTTGTCCTTTTGTGCTCTGGGCCCTTCGGCTCCTGATGATTGTACTTGATGTTTGTTTCAATGATACTTCTATTTCAAAAAAAAAAAAAAAAAACTTACACATATATACTTTAGTTTAAATTTTCATTTAAGCCAACAATTTATACTAATTACTTAGAATTATTTAAAGTTCATATTTTATATATCAAACTATTACTCCTACTATTTTTTATATTTTTTTATTATAATTTATGCTGTCCTATTTCATATATCGGTAAGGAAAAAAGAAAATATTAAGACACGATGCTCGTAATTTGCAGTGACAGAACAACCAACAGCATGACCAAAACCTGCTCTAATATCTACAAAAAAAAAAAAAAAAAAAAAAAACAATTAAACTGTTTGTGAAGGATATCCACATTTTTGTGAATGATAAGAATCGTAGTTTCTTTTGGGGTCTACCCTATTAAACCTTTCCATAACACAACTGACTAAAATATCTCTTTCAAATTACTTTGCCGGAGTTCTTTGTTTACATTGCAACAAGTATTTGGCTAGGTTTTCCCGCACGGTTTCGCCTATTGGATCAACCTGCTTACAGCATTGCTCTCCATAACCCGAGTCATGGTGACCGGATAAGGCAACATCGGGATGCAACTGATCTCCGTTGTCAATGATGATATTATGAAGTAAACAACACACCAAAATGATACTCGGCAATTTCCGCTTATCTGGTCTCCACATGACTTTGTTTAGAATTCTCCAACTGCCCTTTAACTGCAAGAAAGCCCTCACTGCAAGCAACCTTGCAACTTCATGCCTTGCATTAAAATTAGTAGACTTGGAGGAAGAGAGATCATTACTCTCATATGGAGTTATGAGCCAGGGAAGCAGAGGGTACGCAACACCGCCAACTATGAATTCTCTCATTTCCAGTCCTGATAAAGTCCTTACATTTCCATTCAAACGATTCCCGGCCTCACAAAGCCTGAAAAATCCTGAACATTTGAGTAATCTAGACACACTCATGCCACCAGGCCAACCTGTTACGATATCGAGAAATCGCATCTCATGGTCAACGACTCCCTGCAAGAACATACTGCAATTGCTCTCTTGGTCACACCAATCATCTGAAGACTCAACCGCCGGAAGAGTCATGATGATATGTGTCGCATCTATAGCTCCGCAACAATTAGGCAATCCAAATAAAGCTTCGAATTTAGATTTAATTTCCTCCATTTTATTAGAATCAGGCCACTTAAGATGGTGCTTGGCACGTTCTTCTAACGCCTCAATGAATCTCCAAGTCACCTGAGAAACTGTAGACTGGCCAACACTGAAGGAAGCTCCAACCGATACCTGAGACTCGCCGGATGCTAACCTTCTGAGGGCAATGGCAACCTGTTTCTCAACACTTAAAAGCCGTCCCTCGATGTTGATAAGCCCCGATGGCGGCCTTGACACAAGGTCTTCTCTCACAAGGGAACAAATGTAATCAAATGTCTTCTTTGCAACCCTGAAGAAATACTTGAACCCTTCTTCCTCATCTGATGGTATCGAAAGACCTGCCAGTTGGGGCTCACTTCCAATGAGATCAAATGAAAAACATTTCATTCCTCATTGTAAATCAGAGAAAATCAAATACCAAAAGAAAAAGAAAAACTTTTCACTATAGCTCAAATTTCAGATCTTAGAAACCCATTTTCTGCTTAAAATAAAGGGCAAAGTAATGCGATTATTCTAGCTGAACACAATCAACAATGTAAAAGCTGAACAATCTAGCTCTGGGTATGAAGAATTGAAGACCTTTACTTGAGTGAACGAAATTAAAGCTATCTACAATAACGAAATGAAATTGGGAAAAAATATGTAAAAGAAAACTGAAGTTGAAAGTTTGAACCTGGAGATGTGGAGTTCTTGTGCCAGAAACTAACCCACCAGTCGGGCTCGTTAACTCTGGGTTCTACTGGAACCACGCAGACGCTTTTGTTTTTCTTCAATTTCTTGGATTTCTTGAAAGGAGGCATCGCATAAGCCTGCGAGAAATATCGAGCTCAAGCAAATCCCTCAGGTAAAATTCTAAAAAAAAAAGCGGCTTAAACAGCGGCTAAAAAAAGACTTACATAATTTCTTATAAAAATCGTAAAAAATTGTATACATTGCAAAAATCTTTACCATTTTTTGTAAAAATTTGTGTACTTACTTTTTAACCGCTTTTTAAGCTGTCGTTCTTTAAAATTTTCTCTTAATTCTTTTCACTTACCTCGGGCTTAAATTTATTATATGTCTCGGTGTCTAAATTAGACAGAGTCAGTTAAGGTAAGAGAGTTGATAACAAATGAAATATATTAAAATAATTAATTGAATCCCTAAAAGGTTGTATTTTTATTAATTTAGGATGTTTAATATAATTAAGGAATAACTACACATTTAATACTTCACTTATTCTCGTGTTCCTATTTCAGTACGCTACCTATTTTTTTTAACAAAAATATACCTAACATTACCTTTTATTAACATTTTAGTATCTTGTCATTTAAATTTAACGGTGACAGTGACATGAATTTTTTTAAAGACATGCGTATTTTTCTCTCCCAGTCAGCTTTCCACGTAGGTTAACTTAATAAAACAATAATTAAATTATACTAATAATTTAATATTATCTTTTAACCTTTATTGGAACCCCCAGTCTTTTTACTTTGTTTCTTTCGATTAAAACTCTCCATACGTTTGTGTTTCTAGGATTCTTGATTTGGAGTGGGAATTGCTCGAGAGTTCATTAGGGAAAAGAGAGAAATCCAATTCATCACTGATCTCTGAAGATGAGTGGTAGAACGCTCAAAGAGAAGAAAAAATCAAGCCCTCTTTATGGTACGCTATTGTTTTTTATCACTCTTTTTTTATTCTTGTGTGTTAAGTTCTTATCAAAAAAATTTATGATTTACTGAAAAAAAAAATTATGCTAAAATTTCTTATATTTTGTACCTATTGAATTCTTTATTCTTCTACTGAAAAAATTTATTTTATGTCAAAATTTCTTATCAAACAATACTGTCGTGACATCTTTATTGTTTTACTTTATATTGTAGTTTATCAAAAAAGTGTTCAATAATAGTAGTTTAATCATTCTTCTAATTTATCTCTTACTGTATATCTAAAATTTATTAAATAGTTTACTAATATTATACTATCATGTTGGTGGAATATATAGTCAGTGTCATTAATACTAGATGAAGTGTCCAGTGCTTCAAAAATACCAATTAACACGTTAAAGATGATTACATTGATTGAATACTAGTCATGTGGGTGGAATGTGCAATATTAACTACTGTTATTGAACTATGCACATGTTTTTTTTTTGTGTTTGTACGCATACATAGAAAAGTAATTTAATTTTGTATGTCTTGTGCAGCTTCTAATTCAATAAAATTTATTGTTGTTATGCATTATGGTGGACATTTTGCCAAATCAAATTCTGAAAAATATAATGAATGGGTATTTTGATTTTTGTGATGTGGATAAGATGTTATGTTTGAGCTGGTAAATATGATTTATAATTTAAGAATTAAAAATGTTGTAAACATATTAGCTGATGTTTCACACAAGATATTGCTTGTATGTTTAGATATTAATGTTGTGAACATATTAGCTGATCTACCTACAACCATCATGTACATCTATATTTAGTTGAATAAGAATTTGAAATGCAGACCCAAAAAGAACCTAAATTTGAATATGTGTTTGAACAACCTAAAACTAAACAGAACCACATGTACAATTTGAAACTGAACTTGTACTTGAACCACAAGTAGAAACTGTTAATGAGTATGATGAGTCTTCAGATTCTGACTATAATGATTTTTCTAGTACTGAATCTGTAACATTTAGATTTAATGATAGTGACTTCTCAGTTGAAGATGTTTCTCAATATCGTGTTGATGTTGAAATGAATTTGAAGGGTAATTTAGGGACATAACTATTGGGATTTATGATGCTCGATTCCTTTAACCGATGAGTTTGTCAAGTTCGGAGAAGATAGGATTTTTGGGTGTTTTAGTGGAAGCTAAAAGATTGGAATTGGACACAAAGATTTATAGTGGTTCAGCTTCTAACAAGCACCTACATCCACTACTTTAGCTCCCTACTAAGGATTTCAACCAAATTCACTAAGAATTTCGTCCCCTTTTCTAGGCTTAGGAGGTAACCTTTACAATCCTCAAAGCTTTCTACCCAAAGCTTGAGTAAACCCTCTTTACAAGAGAAATTCTAAGCAAACTTGAAATCCCTCTAATAGGTGTTTTTTTGCACTATTTAGCTCTCACCCAAAACCTAAACACTTGAGCAAATTTAACAATATTAAGCTCACTAATGTTGTCTAAGCAAGGAATTTACAATTAAAGCTCTAGACACAATTTCTCATCATAATGTTGTAACAATTGAAGCATTAGCCTTCTCTTGATGCTTTGAGGTCCCTTTTATACTCCTAATTGAGTTTATAGTCGTTACTAGCCATTGAGGTTGAATTGGAGCCGTTAAAAACTTTATTTCCCACCATAAATGTAATTCTGCAGCCTACCGTATTGGTATACATGGAGGCGTATCGGTACGCCCTTCTTCAGAACTAGCCGTTGGGCTCTTTGTTAGCCTATGCGTATCGATACGCTTTAGGGCGTATTGGTACGGTCTGCAATTTGAAAGACCGTTGGAAACTAGTCGTTGGGGTTGTTAAAGCAGGGATCAGTACGCCTAAGATGCGTAACGAAACATTCTTTATTTGTATCGATACGGGTAAGCCTGTATCGGTACGAGTTTTGGTAGATTCAAAACTTGGGTAAAAAGGTATTGATACGGGGTATACCGTATCGGTACGAGCTTGCTGAAAAGTCAAGTTTGACTACTTTAAAGCATTAAAAACTTTTCTAAAAACCTTTTTAAATACCTCAAACATATTTTCAAGTTGTTTGGACTTAAAGATAAGTTTTAAATTCTTTTCAAATTTGTCCAAAATATTTTTCAATTATTATATCAAAATACTTAGTTCTACAAGAACCTACTACTAGGAAAAAAGGATAGAGAGTGAAGAATTTGACAATGATATTTTTGGCTCATTACATAATATAGATGAGTCAGATTCAAATTCTGATACTAAAAAGAAAAAAAAAGAAATTTCTAGAGTTTAACACAGTAATTGATATGGAAAATCCTGAGTTTAAGGTAGGTATGGTCTTTAGTAATAGAAAAGTTTTGAAGAAAGCAATAAAAAATTTTAATTTATAGAACAAGTACAAAATCAATTTGAAATTTAATAATAGGAGAAGAGTGAAGGCAATTTGTAAACCTGGATGTCCATGACTGTTATGGGCATTAAGATTGAACCCTCATAATCCTTTAGATCATACTGTTGGGTTACGTCGGCACGCCCCGTGGCGCAGCGGAAAAATTAATCCTACGTAATCCAGCCAGGATCTATGTACATGAACGAATCCGGGGTGAAAAGATGAAGAGATACCTTTTAAAACTCTGGAAACTGGAAAATCGACGGTATGTCGGAATAACCACGTCAAGTAAAACCGGAATCGTCACAAGTTCGCAACGACCTCTACGGAGTCCACCCAAACAAAAACGAACAAAGTTTCTGCCTCCCTAACACTTAGGGATAAATTTCGACAGGTTTGAACACCTTCTAGGGAGAAGTCGAAATCCCTCCAGGGATTCCTGAGGGAGTCTGAAATCGACCAGGGGTTCTACCGGGACTTGGATTCGAACTAGGAAATCGCCAGGAATTTGCCAGGGGGCAAGAGGAACACCAGAAAAATATCGAACAGCTTCTTAGAAGAAATCTGGGACTTGTCGAAAATTCCAGAGGGGAATTCCCAGGGATATGTCGAAATTTGCAAGGAGGAATAGGGATGATTTGGTTGCTAGCCCTTGTCCCTTTAAATAGTATTCAGAGACTTAATTCTAGTTGAATACCTTAAATCCAAGTTCAACCAAAATTCATAGAATCTAATTCTACTTGAAATTAGTTTATATTAAATATACGTTATATTTAATAATATTAAATGAAATATATATATTTAATTATGTAGAATCTAATTCTACATAAACTTGGAATTAAATATACATTATATAAATTCCAAATATATATTTAAATTTCTAGAATCTTATTATGTAATATTTAAGTCTCTAAATATTTTCCATACTCTAAATAATATTTGATAAATACAATATTTATCCAATATTATTCCCATTTAAGGGAGTTGCCAATTCCCTTATCCCATAGGGGATTTTCGGCAACCTCCCTAAAATAGGGAGTATGGTTTCCAATTTTTGTTCGTTTCATTCGAAGGGTGTGACCCTTGTAGGTTCATGCAACGTTAGCAGCAAATTTAGAACTGTTCTAATTTTACAAACAATGAGTGGCATCTAGCAATACATCATTGCTACCTAAGTTGCATGAAGTCATGGTTTGACTTTCCTAATTCCTGAATAAACTTCCTTTATGTATTTCATCCTTTTGTCCTTTATATCTTAGATGAACACAAGTCATGGGTTAGTCACACTTGCGTTGTCCATCTAGTGTTTCTTGATGTCTTGAGTAGATTATGATAAACGAATCTCTATGATATCTCATATCATAATATTCGAGCATGGCCATGCATTTTCTAATCTCACTCAATCAAGTGGCCGAAGATATTTCTCCCATTATGTAGGAGGGACAAATCTTTTCTTGATCAACCATATTTCACTACATAGGTCATCACGTATCCAATCATCAGTCTTTATAATGTAGTCAGTTACGACACACGTTTGACTATGTCAAAATACGTAAATCTTTATGTTGAAATCATGTTGATCTCAAGTCTGAGGATTATACATATGTTTATCATGAGCAATGTTGTGACTGTCACATAATTACCCAAGAAACATGCTCATAGCGGGTCATTCCAGTATGTTGTTCTCTAACAAATACTTATGTGTTGATTTTGACATCTCTATGTCAATGACAACGATTGTCATCAACCACATATTAGTCTTTATATATTATCATTGTCCATACCCGTAATAATATTCGACTAAGGATCATATTTAACAATAATCGTATTATTGTATGGACATTATTATCCAATGGTTAGTTTGATGCACAGAAACATACCAAATGATAATAACGGCAATTTCATTACTTGATAAATCTAGTAAAATAGTATGTCTATTCAATCATCATATGATTGGTCTTTGGGCATACTCCAACAATCTCCCACTGGCACTAAGACCAATCATTCTCGTATCTAATACGATGTGGCTTAGTGCAACTGACATGTTTATGTTGTGTCAAAAGCTTTGTCAGGGAGTTGACAAAGTTATCAACTTTGTGCGTATGTTGCATACTTTCACATCTCCAAGATGTAAGTACTTTAGAATGTGTTTGGATTTATTGATGAGACCTGGGTTTTATTTGCTTATGCAAAGGTTCCATCATAACAGAGTTATGTAGCATCTAATATGCTGGGAACAACCCTTAGTTCAGAAGTGAACCCTTTAGATCCAAACATCCTTCTTTATTGCTATGTCGACTGTAATACATTCAGCCTATGTTGTAGAGTTAGATACTGTCTCATGTTGCTAACTCGCAGTATCTTTTATTAATGCAAAATGGATTGCGATCTTTAGTTCCTTTTGATGAGTATGTTATCTACATACAATACTTAGGAAAGTAACAATGCTCCCACTAGCTCTTTTGAAAACAAGACTCCCCTTTGTTTCTAGATAAACCAAACCTTTTGATTGTATCTTCTGAAACGAATATCCCAACTTCGAGAAGTTTGCCTTAGTCTACGGATAGACCTTTGTAGCTTACATACCTTCCAAGTGTTTACTGGAGTGACAAAACCTTCAGGATGTGTCATGTACACATCTGTTTCAAGTTTTCCCTTAGGAAAGTGGTTTTGACATTCCTTTATTTGATTCCATAATCATCGTATGTAAATACTTGCAAGTGAGACTAAGATGGATTAAACATAGCTACAAGGAAGATGCTTTATCATAGTCTATACTATGAAGTTTGTCGAAAACTTTTAGCGACGAATCATCCTTTGTATGTTTTATCATCCATGTCGGTCTTTCCTTTTAGAAAAAACTCATCCATACCTTTTAGGTTTTACCCTTTTAGGTAACCAAAGTCTATACTTGGTTTTAGACATGGATTCCATCTCATGGCTCTTAGCCATTTCTCGAATTTTGGGCTCACCATTGCTTTCTGATAAGACCTAGTCTTTATCTTGATCCGAAAAGAAGAGTGTTTCTATGTACGGATAGTGAGAAATCCATATTTCTCAAGTATATGGTATTCTCTTAAGGATCAACACAATGGTTGTGTTTTTTTCCAATGTTCCTTGATCATTTGTGGAACATTCTCAATCTTTGGTTCATAAATTTGTTGTCTAAAATTTCTTCACATTCCAAATTCCATTTTTTTCTTTTGTGAGAGGTAATCTCTTTCGAGAGAAACTCTCGTTTGAGCAACAAACATTTTGTTCTCGTTGAAAAATGAAATCCCTTAGTGATAAGTATTCTCTTTCGAGATAAACTATCGTTTGAGCAACAAATATTTTGTTCTCGTTAAAGTTGAAGAAATAATATCCCTTTGTGAGAATTAATCTCTTTCAAGATAAACTCTCGTTTGAGAAACAAACGCTTTGTTCTTGTTAGGATAAACAAAAAAATGGAGTTTTTAAGGTTCGAACTTTGTAAACAATTTAACATGTAAGTTTTGTAATCTTAAAACTTCAAAGGTATTCTAGAACAATTCTTAGTCCATATCTTATATGGCGTTTTGAACCAAGTTTGAGAAATAAAAAAAACACGATTAAGTATGAGAGTTGTTTTTCTAGTGTGTAAAGAAGTCGAAAATGACTTGTTCTGAATCAAAACATGTCTAACATATTTGATTCTCTTTCAAAGACTTTTCGTTCCACTTGTGAGATTTAATTATTGGACAATCCCATATTCTTTGAAAGTTCATCAAACTTTAAATATTCTTGAATTTGATCTCATCAAATTACCTTAATATTTTTTATGAGTTTGAGATTAGTCATTTGTTTTATTTATCTTATAAATATTATTGATTTGATTAGTTTAAAGATCATTGATTCGTTGTGCCATAAGAGATTAAAATAATAACATTTATTTAAATAATCTCAAAATTAAAATATCTTGTCATTACAAGATAACTAAAACTTAGGCACAAAATAATAATCTTAAAAACAAAAACAAATCTATTTAAGCAAAAACACATGTCCTAATGGATGATGTAGCAACTCTTGCTTTATTTCCATTCGCAGGTCCATGTCTATTCTGATGCCTTCTCTTTAGAAGCCTCTGAGGTTGATGCCTCACTCGTTTTTTCTTTCTTGACTTCTTGTAGGTGTGTGGGGCAGTTTCTCTTCCAATGTCCGGTCTTACCGCAATGGAAACATTTCCATCCTTTTTGATTCCATTCTTAGGTTTCAATGCCTCCTTTCCATCGGTTTTGGTCTTACCATCACCTTTAGACTTTGCTGCCGATTTACCTTTCTTCTTGCCCTTGCGGACCATCAGAATAGGTTTAGGTCCTACCTTCTTCAGGTTGATTTCAGCAGTTCTCAACATGCCGAGCAACTGTGGCAACGTCTTGTTAATTTCATTCATATTGAAATTAAGGACGAACTGATTGAAACTATCCGGCAACGATTGCAGGATTACATCATTAGCTAATTCGTCTTTCAGCGGAAAGCTGAGCTTCTCCAACATTTGGATGTAGCCCATCATTTTGATGACTTGAGCTCCTACGGGAGATCCCTCACTCATCTTGCATTGAAACAGAGCTTTAGAGGTCTCATACCTCTCTTGACAAGCTTGCCCTTCATAAATCTCCTTGAGATTTTGAATCACATCATAAGCTACCATGTCCTCATGTTGCTTCTGAAGCTCAGGGGTCATGGAGGCAAGCATAAGACAACCGACATCCAGCATGTCGTCCATGTGTTTCTTAAACTTGTCTTTGTCAGCTCTAGAAGCAGTGGCAACCGGTTCTTCAGGAACATGTTCTTCAATGACATATTCCTTCTTTTCCCGTTTGAGAACAATTTTCAAATTGCGGAACCAGTCAAGGAAGTTTATGCCATTGAGCTTATCCTTCTCAAGGATAGATCGCAGATATAGAGTATTATTTGCCATTAATTCTTCAACAAAGAAAATATGCTACATAAGTTTTACTAAATTTTAAAATTTATAGATAGGTCTTTACTATAAATTTACTCCCACTATTTTCTTCAAAATTAAAAACCCTCTAGTTTTAATTTCGGAAAAATGTTTCGATAGTTTTTCTAGTGAGTGAGGATCCGTATTTCACCATTCCTAAATCAGCTTTGGCCAGTCTTTTAGGAAATGGTTATTTAGGTAAGTAACACCTTACTAATTACATCTCATGTAATTCCTCATCTTTTGGCGAACAACTATTTTTCTTTAAATCATCTTATGATTAACCAAAACTTTTAACCATTAGGTTTTCTAATCCTATTAGAACAACCCAGCTAAGTCAATACCAATATCTCAACCGGCGAATATCACTAGCTTATTCTTCGCGTTTAACTAAGATAGATAAATGTGACATTGCTTTGGCAAAGCTCGCATTATATCGATCAAAGCTTTAACGAGGGTAAATATTGGATGGTTAAAACAGACTTAGAATTATAGTGAAGGATTTACTTAATTATCTCATCATTTTAACATTGATTCTATCAATAGAACTATGTTTAATCATGCTTATAAAACATCCATTGCATTACATACAAGGTAAATATAAGCGGTAAATAAATATGCAATGATTATAGCCCTTCTTAACCTAAGGCGACCCGTCTCAAGCCAATGGGAGGACCATTCTACTGAAGATAGAATCTGCTTCTGAAACGCCCGGTCCACCAGGGAAGGCCCACCACGCTGCTACCTTGGTTCTTGCTTTATCTCTATGAGTATTTGTTGAGTCGTGAGGAGCTCGATTCGTTCAACCGATAAGGCTCACCAAGTGGTGGAGAGGTGGATTTTTGGGTGTAAGGGTTTAGGAAGCTAAAAGGATAATTGACACAATGATTTATAGTGGTTCAACCTTCTAACCAAGGTCTACATCCACTACCTTAGCTCCCCACTAAGGATTTCCAATCAATCCACTATTGATTCGTCCCCTTTTCTAGGCTTAGGAGGAAACCCTTTACACCGATCAAGCTTTCTACCCAAAGCCTTGATCAAAATCCTCTTTTACAAAGAGAAACAATAAGCAAACTTAAATCCCTCTAATAGGTATTTGTTTGCACAATTTAGCACTCACCCAAAACCTAAAACACTTGACCAAATTTGATAATTTTGGCTCACTAGTGTTTGTCTATACAATAAATGACAATTTAAGCTCTAAGACAATTCTTGATTATTTGTTGATTGACAATATGAGCATTAGCCTTTACTTGATGCTTGGAGGTCCCTTTTATACTTCTTGATGAGTTTGTAGCCGTTACTAGCCGTTGGGATTGAAATGGAGTCGTTGAGGACTTTAATTCCCACCATAAATGCAGTTCTGCAGCTCCCCATTTCAAAACGCTCGAACCCGTTTCAAAACACCCTTTAAGTAGACAGAGCCGTCGCAGTCTAACGTAGGACCCGTATCGAAACGCTCTAGTCCGTTTCGAAACACCCGTTTCGAAACGCCTATCCCCGTATCGAAACGACCTACATTTAAAAGTTAGTTGGCAAATAGCCGTTGGGGTTTATGACCGTTGTGGTCAATGCCATATAGGCATATCGAAACAGCATAGCCCGTTTCGAAACGCTGGGCAAAATCCTTATCTAGGGAAAGCCCGTTTCGATACCAGTATCAAAATGTTTTAGCTACTGGAATGCACCGTATCGAAACGCCCTAAGGTGTTTCGAAACGTCTGGACAGTTTTGTGAAGTTTAGCTTTGAAAGACATGTAAAACCTTTTAAAAAACATCCCTAAACATAGTTTCAAGTTATTTGGACTTTGGAAATTATTTTAAATACTTTTTAAATCAGTCCAAAACATTTTTCAATTATTATATCAAAACATTAGTTCTACAATCTCCCCCTTTTTGATATAATAAAACCAACTTAAAAAATTGTTTGGGATTCTCCCCCTTTAACTTTAAAAATATGAATAAGAGAATTGAAGATATAAATCAATTAAAGGTCCCCCTTATTCATTTGAAAATTCAATTTTTCAAACCATTTCTCCCCCTTTTTGTTATATCAAAAAGAATTTAAAATATTAAGTTCAAAATAACAATAGAGGTAAAAAATTTGACAAAAATAAGAGTTTGGTTTTAAAATGGCTCCCCCTTACTCAAAGCATCATCAAAATGTTAGTCCAACATATATGGTCATCTAGTTGACATAAAAATAAATCAAATAAAAACAAAAAACAACTAGATTTTACCACACTTGAACTCAAGGGAGGATGTGAAGCCTTCCTTCTTCAAGTGTTATGCCTTAGTGTGCATGGAGCCCCCCCTCAAAGTTTGACTTGTTGAACATCACCATCACACCTATAAAAAGACAATCAAGTAATTTTTGGTATCCAAATTGCTTTGGATCCATGAACATTAGTAGCACTAATTTTAGGACAGGATTACCCCTAGAGAGACTTCGCAACTTAGGGGCAGTTGAGTATCGTGGGTTGTCTCCGGAGGGTTCAGAGGGGTGGCTTGAGAGCACTACTCGCATCTTGGGTCAGATGGAGTGTTCGGATGCCCGTAAGTTGGGATGCATCGTCTCTTTGCTTCAGGGAGACACTTATACTTGGTGGACCATTGTTACTTCTGGTATGACCGAGGCAGATATCACATGGGAGTTCTTCAGAAATGCCATCAAGAGGAAGTACCTTGTAGTTCGGTACTTGGACGAAAAGAAAAGAGAGTTTATGGCTTTGGTTCAAGGTAATAGGACCGTGTCGGAATACGAGGTTCAGTTTGTGAGGTTGAGCCAGTACGCACTAGAGTTGGTCCCGGATGAGAGGGAGCGATGTGAGCGTTTCATATATGGGTTGACTACAGATGTAAAGACCTACATGCTAGCCTCCGACTACACTGAGTTCGATGTCTTGGTCTCTAGGGCCAAGGATATAGAGCAGAACCTAAGCTCTAGAGCACGCGCTAGTGGGTCTGACTCCGGAAAGAGACATGCGAACTGGGATAGAGATCATGCCAAGAGGCATAGGGATAGGAGGTACCAGCCGGATACGAGACATAGGAGTGATAGCTATGGTCAGGGCCGTCAGGGCCAAGGAGCTACTGTTCACATTCCGGAGTGTACTAGGTGCGGGAGACGCCACCCGGGTGAGTGCATGGGTATTTATGGAGCGTGTTGGAACTGTAGCCCACGAGAGCATTTGAGGCGTGACTGTCCACACCCAGTTAGGGGCGGACCGGCTTCAGCTAGGGACTTTGAGCATCAGAGAGGCCGTGGGCGCGGTCGTGGGAACTTCCAGCCAAGGAATGAGGGTCAGAGGAACTTGACTCATGTTGTAGCAGTCCAGCCCGAGGGAGGAGGACCGGCTAGGGTGTACGCTCAGCGAGAGGCTGGGAATGACACTGATGTCATAACAGGTAACTTCTCATTACAGTCTTTGAGTTTGCTTTCTTTGATAGATTCGGGGTCGACACATTCGTATATATTGGGTGAGCATACAAAGTCATTAGGATTACCATGTGATTGGTTAGAGGTAGGTGTAAATGTCACTAGCTCTTTTGGTGATACAGTGGTAGTTAGGAAAGTGTATAGGAGGTGTCCTTTGATGGTTCAGGGCCACATATTTTCGGTCGATATGATGGAGCTACCCTTCTATGGTTTTGATGTGATTTTGGGCATGGATTGGCTTGTAGAGCATAGAGCTAGGGTTGACTTCGAGACCAAGAGAGTCTCCTTGAGGCTTACCGATGATTTTGAGGTTGTGGTAGTTGGGGAGAATGTCAAGTTTTTATCCAATGTAGTTTCGGCTTTGGAAGCTTAGAGGTTGTTGAGTTTAGGGTGTCAGGCTTACTTGGCTTATGTAATGAATCTGGATGTGAGTGAGGTGAGACCTCAGGACATTATAACAGTATGTGATTTTCCGAGTGTTTTTCCGGAAGAGCTGCCAGGCTTGCCTTCAGACAGAGCAGTTGAGTTTGCTATTGAGACGTATTCCGATTCTGCACCAGTGTCGATTGCTCCGTATAGAATGGCACCGAAAGAGTTGAAAGAGTTGAAGACACAACTTCAAGAGTTGACTGATAGAGGCTTCATTAGGCCTAGTGTGTCCCCGTGGGGTGCTCCAGTCTTGTTTGTGAAAAAGAAGGATGGTAGCATGAGGATGTGTATAGATTATAGGCAGTTGAATAAGGTAACAGTGAAAAAAAATATCCTTTGCCTAGGATAGATGACTTGCTAGACCAGTTGAGAGGTGCTTTCATGTTTTCGAAGATTGACTTGAGGTCTGGATACTATCAGTTGAAGGTAAAGGATGTGGACATACCAAAGACAGCCTTTCGTACACGTTATGGACATTATGAGTTTTTGGTGATGCCTTTCGGGTTGACTAACGCTCCAGCAGCCTTCATGGATATGATGAACCGAGTGTTTCATGAGTTCTTGGACAGGTTTGTGGTTGTGTTTATAGATGACATCCTAGTATACTCTAGGACCGAAGAGGAACACGATGAGCATTTGCGGTTAGTACTTCAGACCCTACTTGAGAATCAGTTGTATGCCAAGCTAAGCAAATGTGAGTTTTGGATTAGGGAGGTAGTCTTCCTAGGTCACATGATCTCGGCTAGTGGGATTAGTGTGGATCCCAAGAAGATAGAAGCTATAGTAAATTGGAAGCAACCAAAGTCAGTGACAGAAATCCACAGTTTCCTAGGTTTGGCGGGATACAATAGAAGGTTTGTTGAGGGGTTCTCGATAATAGCAGCTCCGTTGACTAAGTTGTTACAGAAGAATGTTCCGTATGAGTGGTCAGATGCAAGACAAGCAGCGTTTGAGAAATTGAAGAAAGCTTTGACCGAAGCTCCTATCTTGATTCAGCCAGAACCGGGGAGAGAGTTTGTGATTTACAGTGATGCATCCTACGTAGGGCTAGGTTGTGTGCTTATGCAAGAAGGTAAGGTGGTAGCGTATGCTTCGCGACAGTTGAAAGTCCATGAGAAGAATTATCCCACATATGACATAGAGTTGGATGCAATGGTGTTCGCGTTGAAGATTTGGAGACATCATCTTTATGGTGAGAAGTGCACCGTGTATACCGACCACAAGAGTTTGAAATATTTGATGTCTCAGAGGGAGTTGAACCTTAGACAGCGTAGGTGGTTAGAGCTCCTTAAGGATTATGACCTCACCACAGAGTACCATCCGGGTAAGACAAACGTAGTGGCCGATGCCTTGAGTAGAAAAGTGGTTGTTGAGTTACGAGAAATGTTTGCAAGGTTGAGTGTGTCTACGGATGGTGGGTTGATAGCCGAGCTTCAGGTTAAGCCTTCATTAGTTCAATTAATTCATGAGAGGCAGTTGCGAGATGAGTCTTTGGCACCTTACGTGCAAGACATAGCCGAAGATAGGCCTACCGAGTATTGTTTTGGAGAGAATGGGATCCTATGTTTCAAGGATAGGATAGTGGTTCCAGAGGATGCCGAGTTGAGGCGTACGATCTTGAATGAGGCTCATAATAGTCCTTTTGCTATGCATCCGGGTAGCACAAAGATGTATCGAGGGTTAAAGGAGGAGTATTATTGGGTTGGTTTGAAGAAGGACGTGGCTGAGTTTGTCAGTAGGTGTATGGTTTGTCAGAGGTTCAAGGTCGAGCACTAGTTTACCTCAGGATTGTTACAGCCGTTGAAAATTCCATAATGGAAGTGGGAGCGTATTACCATGGACTTTGTGTTAGGGCTACCGTTGACTCCATCGAAAAAGAATTATGTGTGGGTGATTGTGGATAGGTTCACTAAATGTGCCCACTTCATACCAGTTCATACTACTTATACTTTAGACAAGTTGGCCGATCTGTATATCTGTGAGATAGTGAGACTACATGGGGTACCAAAGTCGATTATGTCAGATCGAGATCCGAGATTCACCGCTAGATTTTGGGAGTATTTGCATCGAGCTTTGGGTACTTGGTTAAACTACAGCACTTCGTATCATCCGCCGTCGGATGGTCAGTCTGAGAGAGTGATTCAGGTATTGGAAGATATGTTGAGATGTTGTATCATTGATTTTCAGGGGTCATGGGAGAAACATCTACCGTTAGTGGAGTTTGCGTATAACAACAGCTTTCAGTCGAGTATCCAAATGGCTCCTTACGAGGCCTTGTATGGTAGGAAGTGTAGAACCCCGATTTGTTGGGCCGAAGCCGGACAGAAACTTGTGTCGATGCCCGAATTTCTTAAGGGCATCACCAAGAAGGTAAAGTTGATATGTGATCGCTTGAAATCAGCTTCAGATCGACAGAAGTCCTATGCCGACTTAAAGAGGAAAGAGGTAGAGTATTCCGTGAGGGATAAAGTGTTTTTGAAAGTATCGCCTTGGAAAAAGGTGATGAGGTTTGGAAGGAAGGGCAAGTTAAGCCCAAGGTTCATAGGGCCTTATGAGATAGTTGAGAGGATTGGCCCCGTTGCGTATAGATTGAGGCTTCCGACTGAACTAGAGAAGATTCGTGATGTCTTTCATATGTTGATGCTTAGGAGGTATAGATCGGATTCGTCCCATGTTATGCCAGTTGAGGAAATAGAGTTGAATCCGGACTTGTCTTACAACGAGGAACCAGTTGAGATACTTGCTTCTGATAGCAAGGTATTGCGTGGCAAGACCATAGAGTTGGTCAAGGTATTATGGAGACATAGAGGTGTGGAAGAGGCCACGTGGGAAAGGAAAGCTGATATGCTTGAGCAGTTTCCGTATTTGTTTCCGCCAGGTAATTTTGGGGACGAAATTCCTTAAGTGGGGGAGAGTTGTAACACCCGGGTTTGGGGGTCGGGTGAAATTAATACTAAAATAATGTTTTGGGTTTCCCTTTTATCTTAAAATTTTAGTTTATGTGTTGGATCAATTTTGGAACTTAATTAGAACCCTAAATCTCTTGGAATTTAAGGCTTTTGGTGATAGCCATTCATTAATGGCAAAAAGGTAATTATTTGGAACTTCTAAATGAATACCCTTTTATTTCAAATGATCTACTATTCATCATCTTCTTCTCTCCCCTCCCATTTCACTTCCAACGTCAAAAACCCCTCTTTTGCCTAGGTTACTATTCCATTTTCTTTCTTGCTCATTGTTGGAGATTTCTCAGAGGTAAACTCACTTTTGACTTGTCCTCATTGTTCTCTACAAGTCTATGGTTTTATTTTTCGTTTTAATCCATGATTTCTCATTTTGGAATTTTGAAAGTTTAGATTAAAAATGTTATCTTTGTTGTCTATAACTTAAGCTTTTGATTTGTTGAGGTTAAATGAGTTATTTACAACCTAAAATGGTCCAACATAATTTATTTTTACAAGGTTTTGTGGTGTTTCCCTAAATGGGGTTTTGGGGAGGTTTTTGGAGGGTTTTAAGTTGAGTTTTGGGGGTGTTTTATGTGGAAATGTGATGTCTGACGGTTAGACTATATGTAAGTGTTGTTTTGGAGGCCTTTGGGAGTAATTTAAGTGTTAGAATCATTGGAATTAGGGAGTGCTTAGGGGCTGCTCGGGAATGTGGAATTTGGGTTTGATTTTTAGTTGAAATTATGTGTTTTGTGTTTGGTTTGTGATCCGGGTTGACTACATTGAAATGTGGACTGATTGAGATTGTTTTGATTGTGTTGGGATGTTTAGAAACGAGAAATTTGGTTGGTGAGGCTTCAGGGAGGAATCCGGAGATTTTGGAGTCTTGAGCTTGGTCTTCGGTCTTCTCTTGGGTAGCATCGGTGAGTAGAATTGTTAACCTTTGATTTATTGCTCGGAATGGAACCTTTGGGGGTTTGGGTGGGACCTTGAGGGTCAACCTAAACCCGAGAGTAAGTCACTACTCCTATACTATCTTATGCGTGAATGAATGACTATGTGTTGTGATTATCATTTGCATTCTTGAGTTGTTTTATACAGCATCATGGTGTAGTCGTGTGAAAGTTGAGCCTCACGTGATGGTTGTCTAAACTACGGTGATGTGTAGTCCCACCGGTAGTGACTAGTAGGAAAGTACTTTGATGTGTAGTCCCATTGGAAAACTACTAGTCGAGACGGTGATGTGTAGTCCCACCGTGTGTGTATGTTGGTTGTGCATGTGCAAACCATGAGTAATTGTTGAGAAAGTCATTCGTGCATCCATTGTTTTGTTTCCGTCTACGAAAAGTGTTTTAAAAACTGCATGTTGTTGAATTATAGAGCTTCTCTCAATAAGCTAGTTAGCTTACGCTCTTTTTGTTTACAACATGCAGATCGTTAGGGTTCGGGAGGCAAGCGGGCAAGGGAGGAGCTTTTGGAGTTCTCAAGCTAGCACAAGTATGATTTGCGTTTTGTAATAATGCCTAAACGATGGGGTATAGATTTGTAGGAGTTGGTGTCAAACTCCTTAGGTGATTTGTGTTGGTTGAGCATGTTGAATTATGGATGTGTTATGTTTCGTCTCGTGGATTATGGACCATGCCTATCTTGCTACTTAATTATATGTGCCATTTGGCTTTTGAGCTTTCAAGCATGTCTAATTATACAATATCTATCCCCTATGTGAATGCCATGATGTATAGGTGTTGTTGTTCATCTAAATTGCTCTATATGCTTGATTTTGGTCGTGCAATGTTGTATGAATGCTTAAACGTGGTTAGGGGAGTCTTAAATTGCATCTAGAATCGAGTCTTGTGTTGTTTTGCTGAATTTTGAGGTCTTGCAGAGCAGGGCGTATCGATACGCCTGAGAGCCGTATCGATACGGTTTGCCCTCCAGGACTCAGATTTGCCTTGTGTATCGATACACGGGGGCGTATCGGTACGCTCAAAGCTCACTAGAAATCTGAGAATTTGGTGAGGCTTTGGCGTATCGATACGGGCTCTAAGCGTATCGATACGGGTTTATCTCGTTGACCACGAGATGTTGACCGAGAAGGGCGTATCGATACGCTCAAGGGTTGTATCGATACGGTCTTCCGGTGTTGACTGAAGGATGTTGACCTTGGTCAAGGCGTATCGATACTCTTGATTGGTGTATCGATACGGCCTGCTCAGTGAGTATAAAATGGATTGTTAACATGCTGTTTGGGGTTCGGTTGTGTATCATTCTGGATGTTTTCTGCAGTCGTGATCACTTAGGAAATAACATGCCTTTAGGCAAGATTAAATTAAAAGAAATTTTCTAAGGTTTCTAACCGAAGGGGAACCTTAACGGGTTTCGTTTCGGTTTTCCCCGTGTAGCCTACTCGGACCGGTCATCCGGCCAGACCAGGACGAGGGGGTTACATAAAATATTGGATGTAGGTGTTGGAGCACTAATGCTGGTGGTTTCAAGTTCCAAGTTGCATGTGGACCACATACCCAACATGCAGTGGACTTGGAAAAGCACATTTGTTCTTGGAGAAAATGGCAACTGACAGGTAAACCTTTACTGACTATTATTTTCTTGTTATTTATTTACTTACTGATGTTAAGAGTTTGTTTTTAAGATTTCATGCAATTATGTTGTTTCAGCAATATTTGCCATTGATCGAAGACCTAATCAATTTGTGGACCAATGTTACAAAACAACCACACATCAAGCAATATAGTCATATGGTTAATCCTGTTAGAGGTCCAAATCAATGGACTCCATATGAGACTTACATGCCCATCTTACCTCTAGTCTTAAAACGATCTCCTGGCAGACTTAAAAAGAATAGAAAAAAAAAGCTGATGAAAGAGATGATCACACTTAAAAAGTTGGAAAGAAAGGGCTAAGGATGACTTGTACCAATTGTAGTAAATTAGGACACAATGTCAAGACTTGTAAAGGTGTAGTTGGAGGAAATACTCGACTGAATCGTCATCAAACTCAACCACTAAAAGGTAACTATTTTGTTCATCCTCAAGCCATAAACCCTGAACATTAAACTATGAAATCATAAACTCTAACTATATAACCTTGTTAGATTTAGAGTTTAATTATATTAAACACTAAAAATTAATGGAATACTATCTTTTTAGGAATGTATTAAATTAAACTACATTATAATAAATTCTATTAAAAAATAAAATAAGCAGTAATGATAGGAATATTGTTGGATTTTATTAAGGCCCTTAAGCACTGCATATAATTTTTTAAAATGTAACATTACTTGTAATTTTCTCATTACATTACTATAGATCTCCTTACCCCCCCCCCCATTTTTTAAGCATTTGTGAGCTTTTCGAAACCCAAGCTCCGATGTCGAGGACCAATTTTCTCTTTGTAGGTTTTTTTTTAAAGTTAAAGTGATTACAAGTAGTATTTGTTCTGAATATACTCTCAATCATTTTGACAATGCATGTTCAATCACCCTGCTGCAGTTGCTAGTGCTCGAACCCGTGACCTTTAAGAACAACAATTGTTCCCTTAACCACTGAAGTAAGTTGGTTCGTGCCTCTTTGTAGGTCTTTTAAAATATTCTTTAAACAAAAATCACATGTTTGGTGATGGGTATTCTTTACAATTGATCATTGAAGCAAAAGGGGAATACAAGGAGTGTCTCTTTGGTCAGTGGTGACGTAGCAAAAGACGAGACAAGAACAGAGAAGGGAATATGTGTTGTTTGCAAGTAAATAAAGATAAAAAAGGGAGATGATGACGTATCCAGGCACGCGCATTTTTGAGTTGGGTGTTTCTTCTCCCAAGTTTTCTTGAGTTGCTTTGTAGCGGAAAGAAACAGAAGCGGTTGCAGTTGAAGGGTAGAATTGTTTGTCGTTTCATCTGGATCTGGTCTGGTCTGTCGGCCTTGGACATTAACTACACCTTAGAGTTAGACAGCCGTGGTTGATGGAACACAACTTCCTTAGGTCACCTCCAACGTTACTGCCAATTGTCAGCTCACTCCTGCATCTGCATGGAACAACTGTCTTTTTTAGGATAAATTATATTATGGGTAATTCTCACCACGTCATCCATGGCACTAACCAAACCACTCACTTCATCATTATTTTTCATGTCATTAATCTAATAATAGAATAACTTCTAAAAAATAGTTTTTAAAATGACATGGAAAAACTTTAGTGAAGATTCATTGGTTAGAAAAAATGACATGAAAAAATCATGGTGAAGTGGGTGGTTTCCATTGGTTGGTCTCATGGACGACGTGGTGAGAATCACCCATAATATAATTTTTCCTTTTCTAGTATTTCGATTGATTAAATCGCATGTGCATTATCTTTTTTTCTTTAGCTAAAACAACTTGTTTTTTTTTCAGAGTTAAATTGTACCTTACGTCCTCAAACTATGATATTTATTTTAAATTGATCCATAAACGTTTAAACCTTTTAAGTTCATCCTCAAACTATGACATTTATTCTCAATTGATCCCTAAACTCTTAAGCATTCCGGTTTCATCCTTAAACTAAGACTCTCATTTTAAATTGGTCCTAAAACTTTTTGAACTTTCTAATTTTATCCCCAAATTATCAATATATACTAATCATATCTTATGTTAATAAAACCATTATAAAAATGTTAATTGCCATGAAACACCGATGTGTTTTATGTAACATTATGATGTGCTATAAACGATAATTTGATGATGAAATTGGAATATTCAAAAAGTTTGAGGACCAATTTAAAATAAGTGTCGTAGTTTGGGATGGAAGCGAAACATCCAAAAGTTTAGGGATCAATTTAGAATGAGGATCATAATTTAAGGACATGTGGTACAATTAACTCTTTTTTCATTAACAGAATTTAACAATCATAGTTTGTTCAACTCAAATTTTATATTAATTTAATCGTCTAATTGTGGTTTTAGTTTGATATTTGGAATATAATTCATATACCTCAATTTGGTTGTCTAATTTGTTTATAATATTTTTAGTAGGTTTAAAATAATAACACCATTATTTGTTTTCAATAATATGATGTTGTTTATTTAAGAAAAGTTTAAAATGAGGGCTACAATTTAAGGATAAAATTAGAATATTTAAAAATTCAAAGATTAATTTAAAATGAGGCTGGTTGTTTAAGGACGTATGTTATAATTAACTCTATATTTTTTTAAAGAAAAAACAATTTAACTTTTTTTAAAAAATAAAAGGTTAAAATTAACTAAAAAGTAATATTTAATTTCAAAAAAATGTAAACACTTTATGCCAATTGTCATATACCTTGGAATGGCTTCCTTGGTTGAATAATGATATTAAAGAAATGGTAAAAATGAAGTGTAATAGGAATTTTCTGCCATTTTTAGTACTTTTACTTATGTCTCACATTTAAAATTAGGTTTAAATGTTAAGGTTTATAGTTAAGGTTTATAGTTAAAGTTTAAGGAATTTAAGGTAGGGTATATTTTTTAGAGTATAGAGTGTAGGGTTTAGGATTTAAAATTTAGGGTTAGAGTGTGAAATTTAATTTTTTATTATTTTATTAGTGTTGGGGCATATATAGGGGCACCAAAAATGGAAAAAAAAAATTATCCTGCTGTTACAATATGAGGGGAAGTCATCAACACTGCACGGTAATTTTGAGGGAAATTGTTAACACTATACGATGATTTTAGTAGAAAAGTAGAAAAAATTATCAACACTGCACGCCAACTTTGGTATAAAACTCTGATTGGTTACATGCTCAAGTGAAACTTTATTGATTATTATAATCTTATCTTTTATTTGAGTAAATATTTTATAAAATATACCATTTCAATAAATATCAATTACCAATAACATGTTTAAGTAATTATCCCACTTTGCAATCACGTTAATTTATGAATTTTATAGTATTATTAAATTTAACATAAAATTTATGTAAATAAGAAATGTGGGTTCACTTATCTAATGTAAATGACGTCTATATAAACCCATCCCCCAAGCCTTTATTTGCACTTATTCCAAATTCATGGAAGCGGCAAGTCCAAGGATCCGTCGCCGGCCGGATTCCCTCTCGGGAACGCAGCTTCCAGAGAGCCCAAGAGGTCCAATGGAGTTCCTTTCAAGGTCATGGAGTGCTTCAGCTCTCCAAGTGTCCAAAGCCATTGCCCCTCCTCAACACCACCATTCACCCACTCCCAAGTCTACCAGCGCCTCTTTATCCACCACCACCACTTCTATACCCGAAGACGTAACCGGCGAGACCGAGGCCGCCGTTGCCAATCAGTTCTCTTTCACTTCCTCCGCTACTTCTACATCACAGCTCGTTCTTGAGCGCATCATGTCAAAATCGGTAAAATAAGTGTCGGAAACTCAGAGTCTTTTCTTTTTTGCTTGATTTGGTGAATGTTTTTAATGGTTTGTAATATCTGTATGTAGGAAGTGTCACCATTAACGTCGGGGAGGCTCTCTCACAGCAGCGAACCTCTGGTTAATGATAATAACAGCCCTCCGGTTTCTCCATCCGAGGAATTCGACGACGTCGTCAAGGTATATTGTCAAATCACCATCTTTGTATGGATTAGTTTAGTATTATCATGCGCTGAAAACATAAAAATTTAAAACTCTTTTTAAGTAAAAATTCCAATTTTTTCATTCACCTTGGGTTTTCATGGAGGGGTTTGTAAGTTCATTGTTAGTAAATTATTTCGGTTAATCTTTAAATTTCGATCATTTAATTTTTTATTTTAAACCGAATCAATTGAGTCGGATGATTGATTGACCGGTTAACTAGAATATTAGGTTCGATTCGGATAATAGTTTTTTTTTACTTCACTTACTAAAATTATTAAATTTAATATAGCATGATAGGAAAAAGTATATAACTTTTAAAAACTCGCACTTGATAATATATCAATATAATTCTCAATATTGTCAAGTTAAATTTCATAAAAATCTAACAACTATGGCATTTAATAAAAGAACAACCAGAAAATATCACACACCAAAATCATCCAATAAAAAATCATAACCAAATCAACAATTTCACTTTCCACTCTCATGACCAATATAAATTAGCAACATTAATATATTATGAGTATATTTTATTTTTTAAGAATAATATATTATTATTATTATTATATAATCGGTTGGATCGATTAACTGATATTTCTCAAAATCGTAAACCGTAATAATTTTTTAAAAGATAATACGTTCTAAAACTGAATTTTTTAGTTCCATTAATTGAATTTTGGGATCCATCTTTTTAGATTTTGGGTTCGGTTTCGGTTTCTCAGATTTTTTTTTTTTTTTTGCACAATCCTATTATGGTTGTTTGTGCAAGTTCAGACCCTTTAATGGCTTTGTAATTACGATTGTTGCAGTATTTCCGTACGCACAACTCCATACAACCTTTGTTCAATGGGGGAGGTCGCGCAAGTGCTGGTAATGGCGTGAATACACCCAATGGGGCAAAGTCAGTGGGGAGATGGTTAAAGGAAAGGAAAGAGAAGAAGAAAGAAGAGACCAGAGCTCACAATGCACAGCTCCACGCCACTATATCAGTCGCCGCTGTTGCCTCAGCCATAGCGGCCATTGCAGCGGCCACCACCGCAGCTTCTTCTTCCGCCTCGGGAAAAAATCATGAACAGTCGACCAAGACCGACATGGCCGTGGCATCAGCAGCGACTTTAGTAGCTGCGCAATGCGTGGAGGCTGCTGAAGCCATGGGAGCCGAACGTGACCATCTTGCTTCAGTTGTGAGCTCCGCTGTTAATGTTCGTTCACCTGATGATATAGTGACTCTTACAGCTGCTGCAGCTACAGGTAAAGAATAAAGATATTCCATAATCCGTTTACTCGGTTCTAAAGAACCTCCGTTGATGGAGAAACTTTGTTTTTTTGTAGCTTTACGTGGGGCAGCGACCTTAAAGGCAAGAGCACTAAAGGAAGTAAGGGACATTGCGGCAGTTCTTCCAGCAGAGAAAGGAACAAGCTTTGCTAAGACTAACGGGCAATCAAACGGCAACTATAGCGGCGAACTCGGTGCCGGGGAGGATTTTCTTACTGCCTGTAATCAAGAGCTGATTGCCAAGGGTTGTGAACTTCTCAAAAGAACACGAAAAGGTATCCGAGTTTGCATAATTACACACATCAGAGTATGAATTGTACAAATGTATATAGCTTATGTTGTGTTTATGCATGCAGGTGACTTGCACTGGAAAGTTGTCTCAGTTTATGCGAATAAAACAGGCCAGGTAATCATTGCTTTACTCCAACACAACAAGAATGTTACCGCTCTCCCTCCTCCTAGGTGAAAAGAGTTCGACTAACATAGTTTGTAGGTGTGATTTTATCCAAGTGTGAAACCAAACTAAAATATTATTTAACAAAAAATTTTGTCCCTTTTTAGTGCTATTTTTATGTCCCAACACTAAAAAAAAAATTGAATTATAAACCCTAAACACTAAAATATATCCTACACTCAATTCCTTAAACCATAATCTTAAACTCTAACCGTAAATCTTAATTCTAAACCTAACTTTTTAAGATGAAAACTTATAAAGGAGCAGACGGTTTTCATTCGATACTATCTCATAATTGAATTAAAATGCTAAAAAAATGTTACCACTTCCACTTCATCAAATAAACTAGGTCAATTTATTGTTTTACTTCCTCTTTTATACTCAAATTTATGATTTATTCTTAATAATTTATAGCATTATTTGGTCCTTGTTTTTATAATATCATTAGTCCAGTCTTGAATTCCTTCCAACTCATCATGTTGACATAATTTTTTTTTTTTATCGGAAGGGATGTTTTTAGGAAAAACCGGCATTGGCATTTTAACAAAAATATGTAATGGTTCTAAGTTCTAACTGTTTGGACTAATGAACGTTTTTTTTTTTTTGAAAGAGACTGCATGAAAGTAAAGGAAACAAATTGTGCCAAGCTAAAGTAGGACTAATCTCAAATTTGAGCATGGTAGAAGGATCAAAACTATAATTTGACCATTAAACTACGCATAATAACCATTCATTTGTTTAATTTTTGAAGGTGATTTTGAAGATGAAGAGCAAGCATGTTGTTGGGACTTTCACCAAAAAGAAAAAGAGTAAGTTGGTTGTGGTATCCAAAGACTGCCAATGTTGATGTTATGAGGGAAATAGTAATACTAATAATAATGATAACAATTTTGGGTGAGATTTTCAGATGTTGTGGTGGAGGTGTGCAAGGACATGCCGGCATGGGCAGGAAGGCATTTATTCGACGACGGAGGACAGCGACGTTACTTTGGGTTGAAGACTGAAACCAGAGGGGTGGTAGAGTTTGAGTGTAGGAGTCAAAGAGAACACGATCTGTGGACTCAAGGCGTCTCCAGGCTGCTGTCGATTGCCGGTGAAAGCAAGCCCAGGCGACAAAGCTCAGATGTCTGGCCTCTTGGCGGCAAGAATTTGGAGTAATAGCAATTACCACATTTGCCTCGCCATGCTCGATTCGATTGCTTCTCGGAGGCCAATGCAGGCAATTGGAATGGACGTAGGCATAACATTTTGAGCTTCTACTTTTGCGAGATCGACTTAATTTGATTCTTACTTAAATCAATTCTATCTACAAATTAGGATTTGGGATTTCATTATTCTTACCAGTTATGAGAAATTGAGAATAAAACATGATAACACAAATACAATAAGTAGTTACTATGATGGTGAAACGTGGTACACTCTAGTATTTGCCCTGTTAGATATGCACAAACCGAAATGACTTAGGAAATTAGGTATAAGTTTCAAACATATGTATAAAATTTTCAAATCAATCACTAAATAGATATGCAAAAAAAAAAAAAAAAATTAAAGGTCAAATTGGCCCTCAACGAAAAATTAAAAAACCAATTAAGCTCTTATGAAAATTATTCACTCAATTGAGCCATCAAAATTCAAATTACGATTAATCAATCCCTCAAAATTCAAATTACGATTAATTTAGCCATTCCGTTTAGTTAACTGTTAACTCAAAAGTAGTTACTATGATGGTGACACGTGGTACACTCTGGACATGCCACATCATCAAAACCGTAAATAATCATTTAAAAATTTTAAAAATATTTAATATTTTAAAAATATAAAAAATATTTAAAATTATAAAAAAAATTAAATATAAAAAATATAAAATTTATTTTAAAAATTCAAGAAAAATCTAAAAAATATTTAAATGTGTAAAAATTTAAAATTATGTATAAAATCATATTGTTTTTTACTTAAAATAAAAAAATATAAAACAATTGTAATAATTATTAAAAATATATATAAATATTTATAATGAAATAATATTTAAAAATTGTATAATTTTAAAATATATATATTTGTAATTATAAAATTCCAAAAATTTAAAATTTTCAAAATGCCCAAAATTTTCAAATCCTTAACCCTAAACTCTAACCTTATATTCCCAAGTCCTCAAATCAGTTTAATTGACGGTGGAAGTTGTTGGTACTATGGCAGACGACGGTGCTAGTGAGAAGAAATATTGAAGGAGAATAAGGGTTTTTATGCGACGGGGAGTGGTCGGTGGTTGAGTCGGTGCTAATGCTTGATTTAAGGATTTATGAGGCTTTTTTTTTAAGAAATGAAACTTTGGGGGTTTTAGAAAAAATATAATTTTATGTTTTTTTATAAAAAATAAAAGAAAATAAGAAAAAAAAAAATTAATAATTTTATATTTTCTAATTTTTACAATTTTTTTTATGAATTTTTATAATTTTTTAAATATTTTTTTTAGATTTTTTAAGAATTTTTTAAAAAAAATCCATTTTAATGATGTGGCACGCTCTATATTTTGACCGTTATAGGGCATTGACGATCAACGCGGTCATATTAACGGAGGGGCAAAACTGAGTGTAATTTAAATTATGAGGGTTAAATTGAGTGCAAAATTTTTATAAGAGCTTAATTGATTTTTTAATTTTTATTTGAGGGCTGATTTCACCTTTAAGAAAGAAAAAAACTTAAAACAGTTCTTTTAAATATGTAACTATGAATACTCTAATTTATTCTTCATATTTTACAATTTATAATATTTTCAACATTTTTTTAAAATAGACAATTTAAGTAATTTGACCAGATCTGAACATCACTCGTTACCACAACATTTAACAATTTTTTATAACAATGTCAAATAGTTAAATTAACATACCATATTTTTCTACAATATTTTTGAAAATACTTTTTTTTAAAAATACCTTTTAAAAGTATTTTCAACCATACGACAATAAAGAACTAAGCCTAAATAAATTAATCACACTTTCAAAGTTCGAACTCAACTCTCAACACTCTTCAATCATAAACAATAAAGGCTACTAGTCATTTTGTTGGTCAAAATTCTATATGGATAATCTCAATTGGAAAAAAAATTATTTGGATTGGAATTGCTACTTGGAAGGTAGAAGCTTTTATATGATTACTTCTACATCGTAGAGCTCCGGTAAAAGTCGAGCTATTGAGAGATGATCGGAAAACAAAAGAAGAATTTTAAGGTTTTGAAAGATGAAGATAAAGAGATTTTCAGTGTAGATCGAAATTAGATCAAAGCTAATAATGGGTCGTCCCTCTCCAAAGTTTTTATAGCCCAGTGTGGTACCTCACTTAACTGACACTGTTAGTTCAGTTAGTTAGGTCCAACATGTTCTATACTAGAATTAATAACAAATTCTGTTAAGAAGAACTTCTCTTAATATTCACCATGGTCTTTTTTTTATTGAAAAAACTATGAGTTTGCTACGTAGTTCTTGAAACTGAGTCATGTATAAAGGTTTTGTGAGCACATCTGTTGTTTGATGCGAAGATGGGATGTAGTTGACCTCTAACTCATGTTGACCCATCTTTTCACGAATGAAATACAAATCAAGCTCCACATATTTCGTCTTCATATGTAGCACAAGGTTGGCAACCATTGCCACTATACTGGTGTTATCACACTAGATTTTTGGTGTATCGGACAACTCAAATCCCATATCAGATAATAGTGCTTTTAACCACAGAACCTCAGACGTTGTATCAGCTAAACTTTTATACTCTGCCTCAACTGTGGAGCGAGATACAGACCGTTGTTTTCTTGAACTCCAAAAAAGCACATGAGTTCCTAGATAAATACAATGGCCTGAAATCGATCTCCTGTCATCTGTATCGCTACCCCAGTCAGCATCTGTGAAGGCTTGAAGTGTAACAAACAGTGTCCCTTGTAAACCATAATCCATAATCCAAAATCTAATGTCCCTTGTAAGTACCTAAGAATTCGCTTAACAGCTGCCCGATGAGTATTAGTAGGTTGTTGCATGAACTGTGCAACCTTTCCAACAGCATACGAAATGTCTGGCTTGGTGTGGCATATGTAAAGTAAGGCCCCTACCACACTTTTGTATTTCCGAGCATCAACAGGTTCAGTCCCATCAAACTAGCTGAGCTTGGGTGACACGACCATAGTGGTGTCAACAGGCTTTGTGATGCTCATATTGTTCTTTTCCAATAGTTCACCAATGTACTTTTGCTGAGTTAGAAACAACCCTTCAGAAGATCGACATGCTTCAACACCAAGGAAGTAGTGAACTAATCCAAGATCCTTAAGGGAAAACTTATCATGTAGCTCACGCTTGATAGGTTGTATCATATCTGGTGAAGAGACTGTAACCAGTATGTTGTTGACATAGACTGCAACATACAAAATAGCATTAGTACTCTTCTTAGTAAATAAGGAAGTATCAGCATTGAAAGGATTAAACCCCAGGGAGCAGAGAAACATTTTGAGCTGGGTGAACCAGTTCCTAGGGGCTTGTCGAAGCCCATACAAAGCTTTTCTTAACTTGCAAACTAAGGGACTTCCATCTACAACTTGTTTTTCAAAGCCTGGAGGCTGGAGCATGTAGAGCTCTTCAAGTAAATCCCCTTTCAAAAATACATTATTTACATCTACTTGATGTATAGGCCAATTAAAGGTATCATCTATTGACAGCAAGACATTCACAGTGGAAAATTTAATGACAGGGCTGAATGTTTTAGACAAGTCATAACCAGGGATCTGTGAGTACCATTTAGTCACAAGTCTGGCTTTATACTTGTTGACAGATCCATCTGCATTGCATTTGATCCTAAATAACCACTTACACCATATGGCTTGTCAATTCTGAGGTAGCTGAACTAATTCTTAAGTTCCATTTTCAATAAGGGCATTGTACTCCGTATAAGTTGCATCTCGCCAAAGGGGATCTCTTAAAGCTCTAGTGATGTTGGTTGGAATCTCACAAGATGCCTGAGTGTGATACACCTTCGGTTTGAATACCCTAGCCTTGCTCCTTGTAACCATTGTATGAGTATTCCCAGTGTCACAACTGATTGTAGAAGAAGATGATTGTGGCGGCAAACTATGTGCATGATCCAGAGAGCAATGTAAAGGATTCATTCCCAAGTTTGGGGAAGTACGAGTAGGTCCAAGAGAAGTACTGGTGGTAATGGCAATTGTGGCAGAAGGAGAAGCAGTTGACCGATGCTCTTGAGGATCAGATGTGGGTGGTAAGGAAGATACACCTTGATATTGCATGAGAGGCATGTTTGAGAGACATGGTGACTCGACAGGGCCTTGCACATGTGTATTTTCTGCAGGCAACACAGTTGGTACATCACAGTTATGCAATGGTACAAGGGCAGACTGAAAACGAGCTGGTAAAGAACTAGATAAAGAATACTTATCTGCGAATGGAAAGCGGGACTCAGCAAATTTGACATGCCTTGAGATGTAAATTCTTCCATCTGCTGCCATACATTTGTAGCCTTGATGTAAAACCTATGTTTGATTTTGATATAACAAAGTGTTTTAAGGATAAAATTGAAAACTTGAAAAAGATTTTTAAGTCCCTCAAAAGATCTCAAATCAACAAGGCTTTAATCTAGTTTGAAAAACTCAAACTCCAAAATATTTTCTAAGTGTTCCAAGGCCAAGTTATTGAAAAACGTCTAGGCGTATCGATACGCTTCTAGCCGTATCGATACATTTTTTTACAAATTTGGCTACTAGAGAAACGCATTTCGATACGCCCCTTACCGTATCGAAACAACATATCGAAACAGATTAAATCTGTATCGATACGCTCTCTCTGTAAAAACTGAAGGAGTTTGAATGGCATACTGATACGGTGTCACCCGTATCGATACAGTTTTAATGGAATTTTAAGTTCGAAAGCCTTTAATGATATTGACCGTTGGTGTCAGTTGTTAGGTAACCAATTTTTAAAGTGATGGTTGTCCCGTACTGATACGCCCTTTGTCGTATCGATACAGAAACTTCCAATGAGCTTTGTGAGAAAAATGGTATCGATAAGGTCTTACCCGTATCGAAACGATCCATGTCCCGTACCGATACGCTTACACGCGTATCGATACGCCCCTCTTGTAATTGTGCAATGACACTTTCCGTTTTGAAACAGGTATCGATATGGATCCCCGTGTACCGATACGGTAAGTTGCAGAAGTGCATTTATGGTGGAAAGAAAGGGTCCCAACGGCTATATTCAATACCCTAACCACCCAAACAGCTAGCATTAATGGAGAAGGTATAAAATGAAGCCAATTGAAGACTAGCAACAACTATTGCATCCAAAAGAAACATCCTTACAAAAATCCAAGCTCAAAGTGCCTAATTTCTCAATCTTGTAAAAATCCTAAATTGTGTTGTGTTCAATTCTGATCTTGTATTCAAATTTGGGTTGAGTGATTGTATTTAAAGGGGCAAACTTGTATTGAGAGATATCTTTCTTGCCTTAACTTCTTCTTTGTATCCTTGTGAGGGTTTGGTCAAATTTTGGGTAGAAAATTTGACCGGTATTGTAAAGGTTACCTCCTAAGCCTTGAAAAGGGGAAGAGCAATTAGTGGATTGTTGGAAAATTCTTAGTGGTAACTAAGGTAGTGGATGTAGAGTTCATTTGGAACTTGAACCACTCTAAAATTCATTGTTCTTCATTTTTATCTATTCTACTTTCTCCAACAAATTTTAAAAACCCAATTCACCCCCCTCCTGGCTTTGATTAATCCATTGATCCACTCAACAATTGGTATCAGAGCCTACCTCTTTGAAGGATTAACAACCACAAGAGGAGATTCTAGGAAGAGTGTGATCAACTACAAAGCAAGCCATGACATCTACCTCCAGGTCAAGCATGTACGAGTCTCAATCGACCACAAAACCACCTTTTTTCAACGGTGATAACTACCCTTTTTGGAAGAACCGGATAAGTCTCTTCATTAAATCCAACGATTATTTAGTTTGGGATGCTATTAAAGATGGTCCCTCTATTCCGATGAAGAAAGGCGACGAAGGAAGACTTGTGCCAAAAAGGAAAAATAAGATGAGTGAAGAAGAGAGAAAGAAGATTCAAATCAACGACAAAGCTCTTCACATGTTATTTTGCTCTTTCGGTCCCGATATCTACTCCAAAGTTTCCTCCTTCGAAAGTGCTAAGGAAGTATGGGATACACTTGAGACTACATATGAAGGAATAAGTGATGTGAAGGAGACAAAGATTGGAATTCTCAATCTTAGCTATGAGAATTTCAAAATGGAGCCTGACGAAACCGTTTCAAAGATGTTCGATCGTTTCTCAACAATCGTCAATGGGCTAAAGGGTTTTGGAGAGATAATCCTGGAAGACAAACTAGTCCGGAAGCTACTCTACTCACTTCCCGAGTCTTGGGATGGGAAGAGAACCGCCATCATTGAGGCCAAAAATTTGAAGACACTCAAGCTTGATGAGCTAGTTGGTTCTCTCCTAACTCATCAGATCATGAAGCAAGGAAGGGAAGATGAAAGGAAGAAGGAAGAAAGAAGAGTGGAGAAGCTTGAGGTAGACAAGAAGAAAAAGCTAGGAGTGGCTCTCAAAGCTTCTCTACATGAGGAGAGCACTTCTAGTGAGGAGGAAGATCTAGAAGAATTGGCTATGATAGCCAAAAGATTCTCACGGTTTATGAGGTCCAACCGAGGAAGAAAAATTCAAAGAAAAATAGACTTCAAGATCAAAAACAAAGAAGAAGAGAGGGATCAAATCATTTGCTCCGAGTGCAAAAAAACTGGGTCATATTCGTTCCGAGTGCCCTCAACTCAAGAAGAAGGGCTTTGAGAAGAAGAACAAGCTCAAAGCCAAGCTTGCTACTTGGAGTGATGAGGAGTCATCCGAGGATGAGGAACACGAAGTAGCCAACCTTTGCCTCATGGCTCTTGAGGAGGATTCCTCCATGGTAACCTCTAACTCATCTTCATTTGATTTTACATTTGATGAATTGTATGATGCTTATGATGAGTTAGTTGAGAAGTATAAGGAGTCGGTTCTAAAAAATAGAAAGATCATTTCGGAATTAAATGCTAAAAATGACTCACTTTCTCAAGCTAACTTGAAATTTGAGAAAAAGATCTTAGGTTTACAAGATGAACTTAAATTCTTTCAAGATGAAAATGTAGACTTAAACAATCTTATTTCTCAATGCAATAGTGAACACCATAAGGTGTTAAATGAGCTTAATGAGCTTAAGAAGTCTTTCAAGAGTGTTGGTAATGTGAAAAATGAAATAGGTGAATCATCTAGATCAAACCAACCTAAAAGAAAGAACAATAACTACAAACAAAGTGGCTTCCATAGGCATAATAGAACTAAAATAATTAGAAGTGTATGGGTTCCTAAGGAACTTGTAAAATCTAATAATGTTGATGCCATGTCACCTTGGATTCCTAAGGGAACCAAGCTTTTGGGAGCTAACACTCGTGGACCCAAAATGATTTGAGTACCAAAAATCAAAGCTTAATATATTTGTTTGTAGGGGAGCATTGCTACAAGGCCAAAACACAAAGCCAAAACTCATGGTACCTTGATAGTGGATGCTCGAGGCACATGACCGGAGACAAGAGTCGATTCATGGACTTAAAGCCAAAAAGTGGAGGAGTAGTGACATTTGGTGACAACTCCAAAGGCCACATTAAAGGTATTAGATCCATATGTAATCACTCTACTATACTCATTGAATTTTTTTTATATATCGATAGTCTTAAACACAATTTATTGAGCATTAGTCAATTGTGTGATAAAAGATTTAATGTCTTATTTGATTAAAATGGGTGTAAAATTGTTGAAATTAAATCAAATAATATAATGCTCATTGGTCATCGCATAGGTAACATATACATGGTGCATCTAGATGACATTCATTCATCCCATGCATGTTTTGTTGCACAAAATGAAAATGATGCATGGCTATGGCATAGGAAACTAGGATATGCTAGCATTAGTGTTTTAGAAAAATTAGTTTCCATAAATATAGTTAGAGGTTTACCCAAGATCAAATTCTCAAATGATAAAATATGTGATACATGCTCTAAGGGTAAACAACATAGATCATCCTTTAAATCCATTAATGATGTTTCTACAAGTAGGTGTTTACAACTAATTCATATGGATTTATTTGGGCCTATTAGAACTATGAGCTTGGGTGGTAAATCGTATGCTTTTGTACTTGTTGATGACTATTCTAGATTTACTTGGGTTCTATTCTTAAGTACAAAAGATGAGGCTTTAGAAAAATTTATCACGTTTTCAAAATTACCTCAAAATGATCTTGAACTTAAGATTTCTCATATTAGAAGTGATCATGGAACCGAATTTCAAAATCTAGGTTTTGAAGAGTTTTTAAATGAAAATGGTATTAGCCACAATTTTTTGGCTCCTTGAACTCCTCAACAAAATGAGGTAGTTGAGAGGAAAAATAGGACTTTACAAGAAATGGCTAGAACCATGCTTTGTGAAAACAATTTACCTAAATATTTTTGGGCGGAAGCCACAAACACCGCTTGCTACATTTTAAATCGAGTAATAATTAGGCCACTTTTAAAGAAAACACCTTATGAGATTTTAAAATCTAAAAAGCCTAACATTAGTTATTTTCATCCATTTGGTTGCAAGTGTTTTGTGTTAAATAATGGTAAAGACAACTTAGGTAAATTTGATGCTAAAAGTGATGAAGCTATTTTCTTAGGATATTCTTTAAACTCTAAAGCCTATCGTGTATTTAATAAGAGAACTTTAGTAGTAGAAGAGTTTATTCATGTTGTTTTCGATGATAACCTCCTTCCGAGGAAGGAATCTTTTGATGATGATGATGTAGGAATCCTTGATGCCTTTGATGGAGGACAAACTTCAAAGGAGGATGGGATTCCAACTAAAGAGGAAGATACACAAGATCCACCTCTTAAAGCCTTGAAGGACTTGGCTCTTGAGGAAAAAGAAGTGAGCTACCCAAGGGAGTTCAACTATGTCAAAGGTGGTGAAATCTTGGGTGATCCATCCAAGGGGGTAACTACTAGATCTTCTCTTAAACTCATGAATCATGTTGCTTTTATCTCATGCATAGAGCCTAAGAACATTAAAGAAGCATTAAATGATGATTTTTGGATTATGGCCATGCAAGAAGAGTTAAATCAATTTGAGAGAAATAATGTATGGACATTAGTTGAAAGGCCTAATAATCAATCTACTATAGGAACTAAATGGGTATTTAGGAATAAACTAGATGAGAGTGGTAACATTGTGAGAAACAAAGCTAGATTAGTTGCTCAAGGTTACACTCAAGAAGAGGGAATAAATTTTGATGAAACCTATGCACCCGTAACTAGAATGGAAGCTATTAGGATGTTGCTTGCATATGCATGTTATCATAACTTCAAGCTTTTTCAAATGAATGTGAAAAGTGCATTTTTAAATGGTTTTATAAATGAGGAAGTGTATGTGGAACAACCACTGGGTTTTGAAGATTCAAAATTTCCAAATCATGTTTTCAAACTAACCAAAGCACTTTTGGATATAAAAATGATATAAAAATGACATCTTAGTAGTGCAAATATATGTTGATGATATCATTTTTGGATCTACTAATGAGTTTCATTGCAAAGAGTTTGCTAAGTTAATGCAAGGTGAATTCAAGATGAGCATGATGGGGGAGCTCTCATTCTTTTTGGGACTCCAAATCAAACAAAGGAAGGATGGCACCTTCATCAATCAAGCAAAGTACGTGAAAGATATGCTCAAGAATTTTGGCTTGGAGCAAGCAAAGCCTCAAGCTACACCAATGAGCTCATCTACAAAGCTTGACAAAGATGGAGGAGGTAAGTGTGTTGACTCTAAGCTTTATCGCTCTATGATTGGATCTTCGCTTTACCTTACCGCAAGTAGACCAGATATTTTGTTTAGTGTTTGCTTGTGTGCTAGGTTTCAAGCTAGTCCTAGAGAGTCTCACCTTATAGTCATTAAAAGAATCTTTAGGTACCTTAGAAATACTCCTTGTCTAGGTCTTTGGTACCTTAGAGACTCAACCTTCAACCTTCTTGCTTATTCGGATGCGGATTATGGGGGATGTAAAATCGATAGGACAAGTACTTCGGGAACATGTCAATTCTTAGGTAGTATGCTCATATCTTGGTTCTCTAAGAAACAAAATAGTGTAGCTCTTTCTACCACCGAAGCCAAGTACATATCCTTAGGAAGTTGTTGTGCTCAAGTCCTTTGGATGAAGCAACAATTCTTAGATTATGGTGTTAAAGTTGGAACCATACCCCTTAAGTGTGATAACACTAGTGTTATATGCTTAACAAAAAATCCCATCCAACACTCTAGAACCAAATATATAGAAATAAGGCATCATTTCATTAGAGATCATGTTCTTAAGCAAGATGTTATAGAGTTTGTTGACACCTTAAACCAACTAGCAGACATTTTTACTAAACCTCTAGACATAGAGCATTTTTGGTCTCTTAGGAGAGAGTTAGGTCTAACTAGCCTTCCTTGACCCTTTAGGACCCTTTTTGAGGTTAAAATTGCTTGATTTTGTGAAAATACATGTTTTTGTGTTGTTGATCTTGATAGAAACCATGCTTATAGCTAGGGGGAGTATGCTTCTGTTAAAATATGCTTAGAACTGCTCATTCATCAATTGAATTCATTTAGGGGGTGTTAAAGTCGAGCCTTTGGCTTTTCTTAAAGCCAAAAATACATTTCTGGGCATAGGGTATTGATACGGCCTTCTGCGTATCGATACGCGTACTGTATTAGGTTATCATACTACATTTTGTCTAAAACGAGTATCGATACGGTTAAACCCGTTTCGATACGATCTAAGAGCGTTTCGATACGGATGCTATCCGTTTCGATACGGACCTTTAACACGTGCTACCAGGGAATTGCCATTTTACCCCTGTATCGATACACCCTTTGGCATATCGATACTCGATTGCGCAGGCTGCTTATTAATGGCATTTAAAGAGTTTCACTTTTACCAAAATTACAATTTCAAAACCCTAGCTGTTTTTACTCCATAAAAGCCTCTCAATCCCTCATATTTTCACCACACAACTCAAAATCTCTTGAGGGTTTTCAACATCTAGCCAAGCTTTTCAAGCTTTCCATCAATTTGGTGCAAAGTTCTTCTCCCATTCCTCTCTATCAATACCAAGGTATAAATTTCTTTTATCTTTTTATTTTATTTGATTTTCGTTTTAAATTTTTCTTGTTCTGTTTTGAACTCTCAAAAACAAACTTTTTTCTTTTGTTTTGTCTTTCAATTTTTAAAAAAAAACCTTGATCATTGATTTTCAATGGGTTACATGAGAAAAATAATGCATACACACTGTTTTGGTCTACTTTTTCTAGTCAATGGCACCCAAAAAGAGAGCGCGTACTAGCGAAGTCGGTGAAGCTTCCAATGCCGGAGATGGTACTCGCCCGAACCTCACTCTTATCTATCAAAAGTGCTTTAGGACCACCGGAGAACTCACCTATTTTTGACAATTTCAAAACTATAAAATCTGTTCGGAGAGGGTAATTTCCGTTCCTTTTCTCAACTCGGAGCGCTTCAAATTTGCTTACTTACCTTTGCTCCAAGAATGGAAATTTATGGATTTTATTCAAATTCCTGGCTTTTTCTATCGCAATTTGGTTTTGATTTTCTATGATAATTCCAAGTGTGTTGCCAATCAAGCGGGTGTAGTTCATGCTGTCAACTCTTATCTAATGGGTAAAAAGATCACCATCGATGTTCAATCTATTTGTGATGTTTTTAAGTTAGATGATGAGGGTCTAGATGATGAGAATTCTCTTGGCCATGTCTTGGGAGGTTTCGTGACCGCTCTTAATGCTCAAGATCGAATCCTTCACTTGATGATTTCTTGGTGGTTTAGGCCATCGGGAGGAAAGTATTCAACTATCCGCCAAGTTGACGATTTTTGGATTCGGTGCTTCCGTCAAATACAACAGCCAAATCTTGCTCGGATTATGTTTGCGGAGATTGTCTATCTCGTGCAACATCGCCACACTACTCTTGTGACTTCATTCACATATGGGATGGCCTTGAGTTATTTCTTCACTCAAAAGGAGATAGATTGTTCTCACGACTACCCGACACCCCTCACCAATCCTATTGATGAAAGATCACTTTCAAGGGGGAAGTTCATGTACTTCAATGGTAGTTGGCTTCGTCTCTCCGAGCTCCCTAGCGATGCGATTCCGGAGGAAATTTCCAATCCTCAAGCCGCTCAAGCTCCTCCTCCACCTTCCATGGATGCCCTTATGACCTTTCTCAACGAACAATTCACGGGCTTTCGCACGGGAATTACTTCTATAGATCACGCGATGAATTCGGGGTTTGCCGCTATTGACACATGCTTTACAAGCCTTGAAGATCGTGTGAAGAATGTGGAGATGCGTCTCACTTCCCTTGAAGGCAGTCACAACTCGATGAACATATCTCTTACCGCTTTTCATGACGAGTGGCGTCAATCTCGGAGGAATGATGATGCACACGATGAGGACGATGAAGATGATGAAGATGGCGATGGAGAAGAGTAGTAGATCATCTTTGCATATCATTCATGTCATTTAGGATATCTATTTATGCACTTTGAATTATGTTTTTAAGATTAAGTTTGCATTCTAAAAACCTATGCTTTGATTATTGTTATTTGGATTTTATGTTGATGTTTTCTATATTTTGAACTTAATGTTTATCTATAATATGTTGCTTGGTTATTATTTATGCCTTTGCCTATGTTTATCCATGTCTCTATTTTTTGATCTAACAAAAATGGGGAGAGGGAACAAGCTCACACTTAAAATTTTGATTTCTTAACTTTAATTTTACCTAGATAATATTAAGGGGGAGTTATTTTGCAAAGTTTTTCAAAAGTCTCAAAAATTTCAAGTTTTGGTTTTGTTATATAAAAAAGGGGGAGATTGTAAAACATATGTTTGATTTTGATATAACAAAGTGTTTTAAGGATAAAATTGAAAACTTGAAAAAGATATTTAAGTCCTTCAAAAGATCTCAAATAAACAAGGCTTTAATCTAGTTTGAAAAACTCAAACTCCAAAATATTTTCTAAGTGTTCCAAGGTCAAACTATTGAAAAACGTCCAGGTGTATCGATACGCTGCTAGCCGTATCGATACCTTTTTTACAAATTTGGCTACTGGAGAAACGCATTTTGATACGCCCCTTACCGTATCGAAACAGCGTATTGAAACAGATTGAATCTGTATCGATACGCTCTCTCTGTAAAAACTGAAGGAGTTTGAATGGCGTACCGATACAGTATCACCCGTATCGATACGGTTTTAATGGAATTTTAAATTCGAAAGCCTTTAATGATATTGACCGTTGGTGTCAGTTGTTAGGTAACCGATTTTTAAAGTGATGGTTGTCCCGTACCGAAACACCCTTTGCTGTATCGATACAGAAACTTCCAGTGAGCTTTGTGAGAAAAATGGTATCGATACGATCTTACCCGTATCGAAATGATCCCTATCCCGTACCGATACGCTTACATGCGTATCGATACACCCCTCTTGTAATTGTGCAACGGATCTTTCCGTTTTGAGATAGTTATCGATACGGATCCCCGTGTATCGATACGGTAAGCTGCAGAAGTGCATTTATGTTGGAAAGAGAGGGTCCCAACGGCTATATTCAATACCCTAACTACCCAAACGACTAGAATTAATGGAGAAGGTATAAAATGAAGCCAATTGAAGACTAGCAACAACTATTGCATCCAAAAGAAACATCCTTACAAAAATCCAAGCTCAAAGTGCCTAATTTCTCAATCTTGTAAAAATCCCAAATTGTGTTGCGTTCAATTCTGATCTTGTATTCAAATTTGGGTTGAGTGATTGTATTTAAAGGGGCAAACTTGTATTGAGAGATATCTTTCTTGCCTTAATTTCTTCTTTGTATCCTTGTGAGGGTTTGGTCAAATTTTAGGTAGAAAATTTGACTGGTATTGTAAAGGTTACCTCCTAAGCCTTGAAAAGGGGAAGAGAAATTAGTGGATTGTTGGAAAATCCTTAGTGGTAACTAAGGTAGTGGATGTAGAGTTCTTTTGGAACTTGAACCACTCTAAAATTCCTTGTTCTTCATTTTTAGCTATTCTACTTTCTCCAATAAATTTTAAAAACCCAAGTCACCCCCTCTTGGCTTTGATCAATCCATTGATCAACTCAACACTTGATGTTGAGGAGAATAACCTAAGAAGGTGCACTTCTTTGACCAAAAATCAAATTTGTGATTATTGTAATCACGTAAACAAGGATAGCACTTGCACCCAAACACCTTAAAGAACTGATAATTGGGTTGTTTCCCATAAAGTTTTTGATGAGGTGAATTACCACCAAGAACAGGTATAGGTAGTCTGTTGATCTAGTAGACCGAGCTTAACATAGCATGTGACCAATAGGAAAGTAGCATTGATGCCTGAGCTAACAAAGTTAAGGCACTATCAATGTTGTGCATGTGTTTCCTCTCAATAGCTCCATTCTGTTGAGAGGTATGTGGACATGTTACCCTATGTTGTATACCAAGTCGAGCCAGCTCAGGCTCAAGAGCTCGAAACTCACCTCTCCCGTCTGTTTGAAGAGCTAGAAGACTGGAGGAAAATTGATTCTTAATAATAGCAAGACATAACTGAAAAGCAACAACAACTTCTTCTTTATCTCTTAACAGATACAACCAAGAATTGCGAGAGTACATATCAATAAAGGAAACATAATAGGCATATCATGTATACCTAACGGGTGCTGGACCCTACACATCGGCTTCAACATGCTCAAATGGCCGATGGTAAACAATGTTAGAAGAAGAAAAAGACAGAGCATAATGCTTTCCTAGTTGACATGCATTACAAATATCATTCTTAGAATAGGACATGGGCTTATTTAAAGCTAGACTTAAAATTGTAGAAGAAGGGTGGCCTAATCGTTGGTGCCACATCCAAAAATTGGAATCAACATTAATAGCTAAAAAATGAGTTTCAGAGTGCTCACTACCAGCAGCATCTGAAGATTTATTAAAGCGGAAACTATATAAACATCCCTACTGACATCCTTGTAGAAGAACAGAACCTGGGAACTCATCCTTCACAACACATCTATCAGCATGAAATTCAAAGTAAGTTGAGTTATCTTTAGCAATCTTATATGCTGAAATTAAACTTTTAGTTACCTGAGGAACTAGAAGTAAATTATTTAAAGAAACAGAACCAGACGTTGTAGCTATAGAATTAGTCCTTATGTGTGATATAGGAATGTAAGAGCCATCACCAAACAATATAACCCTTACCAGAGCAACCCCTGCCGTGTTGAACATTCTGAGAGTGACATGTAACGTGATGAGTGGGGCCCGAATCGACAAACCATTTGTTATCAGAACTGGATGCAGCATTCACGGCCAGGGAATTGACTTGTGCAACACCAGATGCTTGAGAGTTATCATCATTAGATCCTGCAGGAGCACTAACAAACAAATCATAACAAGTATCAGAGACCTCAGATGGAAATTGACAAACATTAGCTTGTGTATCGGGATTGGAGGATTGTTGCAAACTAACAGCCTTGAAGGACTGGTCAAACTGATACCAGCAACATTCAACAAGATGCCCTAACTTGCCGTAAAGTAGGCATTGCACTCTAGGTTTGCCTCGAGAACGACCAGGACCATTATTAACATCACGAAAGTGAGACGGACGAGATCTGGAATCACCATACACGCCAAGACCAGAAATTCGTTGAATTAAACCGAGTATAGTTGACACCAACATGAATGCACATCGGATCAATGAGTCTTGACTCTGCATCCTTCAGAACAGAAATCGCAGCTTCCAAAGCGAACGACTCCTTTCTAGCCATGATAATCGCAAGGAACGAATCGTATTCTGAGGGGAGACCGTTGAGAATTGTTGCTATGTGCTGAATTTCAGCAACAGCGCTTCCACACGACGCCAAAAGATCACATATCTCCTTGAACTATGTTGTGTATTCACTAATAGAGAGTGTTCCCTTCTTAATAGCACGAAGCTTACAGTGAAGATGCATGACCTTTGTTGTGGAAAGCTTAGAGTATTGTTGACACACAGCTTTCCAGATTGACACAATTGTCTCAGCTCTGACGAGCTGAGGAAGAACGCTGTGACTGATCGTCGAGAAAAGCCAGGAAGCTAACGAGCTGTCCTGCTTCTTGAACGCACGATACACATGATTGACGGTTGGCTGACCACCTACATTTCATAGAGTATGCACTAAAACAAGTGTGGACTCATCAAGAAAGTGCTCAAGATCATGACCTCTAATCATGAACACCACCTGTTGCCGCTAGAGGAAAAAGTGCGTATTGTCAAGGCAAACACTAACTTGTTTGTTAGCGAACACAGGTGCAGATTGATCGGCTTCTATGGAAAGAGACGACGGCGATGAATTGTTAAAACACGGATGTGACCACCGGATCGACGATGACTGATAACATATTGAGAGATGATCGGAAAACAAAAGAAGGATTTTATGGTTTTGAAAGATGAAGATAGAGAGATTTTTAGTGTAAGATGCAGAGCGTTTGGGTGTTCTCTATGTATGAGAACAAGTGTAAACTCTTGTAAAGTTATAGTATAAAAGATATCGTCTCCCACAGGGATTGGAACGGCTCCTATGAGTGTTTTCCTGCACAAGGAAATAGTAAATGCACAATTAAATTTCTGAATGTGGAAAAGTAAAAACATAAATAAAATAAGATAGTGAGACATGGATAATAGGGAGAGATAAGGTCGATAGATCGGGTAAGGTAATTGTAGCTCAGTAGTGTGTAAACTGCATTGTAAAGCCTAAGTGTGTTTTATGTTGCAAAGATCTGTTGCCTCGGCGGGTAATGGCGGATGGCAGCTGCGACCCTGTCACGCAGCCGCAACGGGTCTCTGCTCTTGCAACTTTTGTTGTCTCAGTAGGTGGAATGGAGATAAGTCATGGCAGCAAGTTTGGCAGATACTCCAAGTTCGGTAGAGCAATTCTTAAGTGATCCTCCCTATGTCTAGGCAAGGATTCTGTCACCACATGATGTAGGCAATACCTAGCAATCTCAGGGTAAACCTAACACATGCATTTGGCGTTTGGTTGCTCCTTTTAGCCGCTGAAATTCTAACTTATGTCTAAGTCGATTTAGTCAACACCTCGACATGATGAGACCATGCTTAATCCTTTCGTGAGTTTGACACGCTCGTGCCCGACAAATGGATTTCCTCAACTGGCCTTTTGGAACTAATTGAAGAAGTGAAGAACACAAATTAAGCAAACTTGAGAATATTTTATTGAAAAACACACTTAAACTATTACAACCGTTTCTCACAACTACTTTACATACAAAAACTTAAACCCTAAGAGAGTTAGGTCGGGACCTCCAACACCTCCGTTAACCTATCTATCTACCTTTCCGCTATATCCCCTCATGCCCCTATATCCTCACATACATGGGTATATATAGGGCTAATGGCCTAAGTTTGAGTCCTCCTTGGAATGGAAGTCCTTAAAGTAACTTTACATTAAATTCTGACTCCTTTTTTACTTGAATATAGACTCTTTGGACGTTGCCTTCTTCAACAAGTGAAGATAAGTAGTCTTACTTATCAATCTTTAATTAGCTCTTCAGGCTTCTACAAGCTTCAGATAATTTCAAGACTGGGCTCATTGGGCTCAGGGAATTGCCCTCTTTCAATCGCAACCCATCTTGACTAATTCAGTTTAACTCCTGCTTGGGCAGCAATCGGCGGTAGTGTTGTTACGGCGGCGTCCTTGGCGGCACTTGGAACTGCTTCAGTACAACTTCTTTTTCTCCCAGCTTCCCTGTCCTCTACTCAGCTACAACACCTGAAAATAAAAACTAAACTAAAACAATATCTTTTCTTAACCAAACATAAAATATTCAATAAAAGCATGGTGAAAGAGCAAATATTGTTATTATGCATGCAATGCACCTAAATATGCCTAAATGAGCTTAAGAACATCAATAATAAGGGCATGAATGTGTACAAAATATAGAACTTGTGGACACTCTTCACACCCCTAAACTCGAACTATTGCTTGTCCTCAAACAATGCAACCTAACTAGTAAACTTGCCCCTTGCACAAAATTAACAGAAACGTAGCCTTTAACTTGATTTCTTACCTCAAGGCTATGACACCTATTTAATGTTAGTGATAGGGAATGGTATGAATTAACTTAGAATTTATTTTTCTTAGTGTCAGTGTAGTGTGTGCAGGTCTGTGTCCATGCTAAACATGTTAAGTATGCTAAGTTAACTAAGAATGCTAAAAATAATTAGATTACTAAAAATGATACGAGTTGCTGCCTTGGCAGCACAGTTAAGCACTTCTTGTTCTCTTTTCTTTTTCTCCGATCATGGCTTTAAGGGCTTCAGCTCATCACATCTATTCTTCGGTTCTGAAGCTAGGATAGGTGCACTCTACGAAACTTCGAACCCTTTGAATAGAGTCATCCCGTGAAGGCTTTCATTCACTCTTGCTAATTTGTCTATCACTTCATTTAATTTCAGATACTTGGACTTTGATAGCAACAGAGTATCCTTGCTCATGATCCTTCCTAGAGCATGTTTCGGGAACCTCTAGGGTATTGAACATCCTTCCTAGAGCCTGTTTCGGGCACCTCTAGGGTATTGTACATTTTTGTGCTGCTGCGGCGGCAAACCTGTATCCAATTAAGGAATTTTCATTAGATAAAGCAGACAATGTTAAACTTAGAACTCAAGCAAAACTCAGCATTAAAAGAAAGTGTAGAATAATTGGTAAAAAGAATTTTTTTGAGTATTTTTCATGCTTCTTCCCATGGTTAAGTTAAATTTTAAGTACGGTGCAAAAATAAGTAATCGGCTAACTATCATAGGCACAAGTTTTTAAGCTAAGAATTTCTATTTCATTGAGTGCTAGGGCAAAATTTACATATGCTCCTATATGCTGCTAAATACATCTAAAGAAAACATAGAGGACTATCCCCCCCAAACTCAAGGCTGACATTGTCCTCAATGCCTTACAAAAAATATAAAATAAAAACAAAAAAAGAAAACATAAATAGAAAAAGAAAAATAGAAAAATAGAAAAATTAAAATAAAACATAAAAGAAATAAAAATAAGAAAATAGAGCTATAGACTAGGGGATTTCCCCTCTGTTGCTGCTGCGTCGGAGGAGGATTCTGAGGAGGCAGACAGGACGAGGCGGCGCGTGGCGGAAGGCTTGGCGGCTAGGCTCTTCTTCTTGCCACGGGGCGGCTGGATGCGGCTGGGTGTGGGTCTCTTAGGTGGTACTTCTGGCTCAGGTTCAGACCCTTCACCGGAAGACTTGGTCGCATCAGTGGGCCGCTTCCTTTTCCCTGCTGCCTCTACCGGTTCATTATCAAAGGAATCAGATATCTCCATGTCTGAGTCCTCGGCTTCTTTGGCGGCTGCCTCCTTTGCTGCCGGGGAGGCGGCGATAGTTTCCTCCTCTTTCTCAAAATCGGACAAGGATGTGAGGTTGTATGGCTGGATGGGAGTAGGCGAGGTCCTTCTCTTGGGGCGGATGTGCGGCCCCTCGTTGTCGGCGGCGGTTGGAGCGGCAGCTGGTCTGGGTGTGATCTGGGTTGGTTTGGATGCTGTTACCTTCGATGGGAAGGTGGGCAACTTTGGCTCGTTGTCATGGTACTTGTCTAGCAAGTAGGTCACAAAAGCCTCTTGCACCTCCGCAATGTATTTGGTGAAGATTACCTGGTTATGCTCGATCATCTGGCAACTCTCCACAAGGCTTCGCAGTAGAGGAATCACGACGGAGGGGAGCGCAGCATCAGTACTGCCTAATGCGGCTGGGGTGGCAGCAGGTTGAGAGGACGGCTGGGCGGTTGTTGGCGTTTCCGGCTCTGGCTCCTACATCATCTGGAGGTGCGCCTTTCTTGTCCATCCTTCCTTGGCGGCAATGATTGTATCTTTTGGGTGCGGTGACACACTGAAATTGGCGCATAGGCTTGTGATGAGTGCAGGGAAGACGAGGGGTCCCTTGGCGTTGGGCTTGTCTGCGTGGGCATAGATCTCCTCAAGAATCACTTTGCCAACGTTGATTGGCCGCCCCTTCAAAATACTGTGGATAAGGGCCAGCCGCGGCCTGTTGACTGTTGATCCGTGTGAAGTGGGCATCAGACGGCGTTGGATGAAGTTGCTCCAAAGGATGGCCTCTGGCAGCAGATCGCGGCGGTTGATTGATCTGTTATTCTTGCCAGTTAGCCACTTGGTGTTGGGCCGACATATGTCTTTCATGATCTTTTCATGGTCAGTCATCGTTAAATAGGAACTCTATTCTTCGTGTGGATTCCCTCTTATTTATATGTCGTAAAAGTTGTTGATTGTTTCCGTTGTGAGCTTGACTTCTTCGTCGCAGACATAGAAAAAAGGGTTTCCTGGTGTAGGCTTGTGGGCATAGAATTCTCGCACCTGGTTGCTGTTTATTTCCTCTGGCTACCGTGCGAAAATATCCCATCCCAAGTTGTGAACTCTTTCGAATATAGTGGGTTCAAGGCCAAGATCCCCATCTTGCCTGGTGTACTGAAACCATGTTTCTTCTCAAAGTTGCCGCTCTGTGAAGTGCTGCTTGAAAGTTACCGCTATAGCAGGGTTTAAGAACCCCTAAAAGGTTGGCTTGGAGGTAGAGACGGTTTGTTTTGATGTGGTCATAACTATGAGAACGATTGTGTTTTCCTAAAGAAAGAAAAAGAAATTGCAAGAAATTAAAGCACACGAAATCTCGAAAGCAAAGATGACAAGAAGAATTGAGAGTAAAAGAGAGAGCAAAGTGAAGTATGAGGAGAGAATAGTTGGCTTTATATAGCATTTATTCTCCGCTGCCTTGGCGGGCACGCTGCCAACGGGCGGCAATGATTGCGGCACGATTTTCGCGATTCTATCTGTTACACATATAGCCGTTCTGCCAGCTGTTGCAAATGTAGCCATTGCGGCTAGCCGTTATGAAGCCGCTAGCCGTTATGCTTATCTGCCCTGGGCCGCCTTGGCCGCTGGGTTGGGCCTCTCATTTATTCTGTCATCCTTCTTGGTCTTCCCTTCTTTCCTAACCTGAAATAAATTAAATAAAAAATTTTAAATAAAAATAACTGAAAATTAAATCTAATCATAATGCATAAAAAAAATTAAAGATGAAAATTAGGTTATATTGGGTTGCGCAGTTCCCAAACATAACCACTTCCTGAGGGCTTTGTGTTTGGCTTTTCGTCCAGGCATGTCCATCCTCTCCTCAAGTGGGTGTTGGCTGCCATATTTGACGCCCTTGCGGGACATACACCAAAGACAAACAAGAGGTTTTTTAAATTAAAATAAACAGAAATTTAAGTACAAAAACTAAAATAGAGGTGCAAAAATTCAAACACAGTTGATGTTACCAATCCCCGGCAACGACGCCAAAAACTTGCAGAGCGTTTGGGTGTTCTCTATATATGAGCGCAAGTGCACACTCTTGTCAAGTTATAGTATAAAAGATATCGTCTCCCACAGGGATTGGAACGACTCCTATGAGTGTTTTCCTGCACAAGGAAATAGTAAATGCACAATTAAATTTCTGAATGTGGAAAAGTAAAAACACAAATAAAATAAGATAGTGATGATAAGGATGATAGGGAGAGATAAGGTCAATAGATCGGGTAAGGTAATTGTAGCTCAGTAGTGTGTAAACTGCATTGTAAAGCTTAAGTGTGTTTTATGCTGCCACGATCTGCTGCCTCGGCGAGTAATGGCGGATGGCAGCTGCGACCCTGTCACGCGGCCGCAGCGGGTCTCTACTCTTGCAACTTTTGCTGTCTCAGCAGGTGGAATGGAGATAAGTCCTAGCGGCAAGTTTGACAGATACTCCAAGTTCGGCAGAGTAATTCTTAAGTGATTCTCCCTATGTCTAGGCAAGGATTCTGTCACCACGTGATGTAGGCAATACCTAACAATCTCAGCGTAAACCTAACACAGGCAGTTGGCATTTGGTTGCTCCTTTTAGCCGCTGAAATTCTAACTTATGTCTAAGCCGAATTAGTCATCACCTCGACATGATGAGACCGTGCTTAATCCTTTCGTGAGTTTGACACTCTCGTGCCCGACAAATGGATTTCCTCAACTGGACTTTTGGAACTAATTGAAGAAGTGAAGAACATAAATTACGCAAACTTAAGAATATTTTATTGAAAAACACACTTAAACTATTACAACCGTTTCTCACAACTACTTACATACAAAAACCTAAACCCTAAGAGAGTTGGGTCACGATCTCCAACTCCTCCGTTAACCTATCTACCTACCTTTTCGCTATATCCCCTCATGCCCATATACCCTCACATACATGGGTATATATAGGGCTCGTGGCCTAAGTTTGAGTCCTCCTTAGAGTAGAAGTCCTTAAAGTAACTTTACATTAAATGTTGACTCATTTTTTCCTTGAATATGGACTCTTTGGACGTTGCCTTCTTTAGTATATAAAGAAAAGTAGTCTTACTTATCAATCTTTAATTAGCTCTTCAGGCCGCTACAGGCTTCAAATAATTTCAAGATTGAGCTCATTAGGCTCAGGGAATTGCCCTCTTTCAATCGCAACCCATCTTGACTAAGTCGGTTTAACTCCTGCCTGGGCAGCAATCGGCGACAGTGCTGCTACGGCGGCGTCCTTAGCAGCACTTGGAACTGCTTCAGTACAACTCCTTTTTTCTCCCAACTTCCCTGTCCTCTCCTCCTTTACTCAACTACATCACCTGAAAATAAAAACTAAACTAAAACATTATCTTTTCTTAACTAAACATAAAATATTCAATAAAAGCATGGTGAAAGAGCAAATGCTGTTATTATGCATGCAATGCACCTAAATATGCTTAAATGAGCTTAAGAACAATAATAATAAGGGCAAGAATGTGTACAAAATATAGAACTTGTGGACACTCTACATATGCCGAAATTAGATCAAAGCTAATAATGGGTCGTCCCTCTCCAAGGTTTTTTATAACCGAGTGTGGTACCTCACTTAATTGACATTGTTAGTTCAGTTAGTTAGGCCCAACGGATTTTATACCAGAATTAATAACAAATTCTGTTAAGAAGAACTTCTCTTAATACGAGCTGTGAAGAAGGGGATTTATTTAAATTTTGATACTCTATGTCCCTTGTGTAAAAAAGAGTACGAAGCGGTAGAACACATTTTTCTTCTCTTGTAGTGTTTTCTTGGCAGGTTTGGAATCACTTCCTCTCTTAATGAGGGTGTGGTAGTCGCTTTACATGAGGATCCAATTACGTTCTTTTTGGTTTGGGATGAAGAGTGGCTAGGTGCACACGTAGCCAAGGTATGGAAAACTGTCCCGTTCGTGGTAATATGGTCGTTATGGCTTTTTAGAAATAATTTGGTGTTTAATGGGAAGACTAGATATACTTTAACTACTTTTTATTATCAAATCGAGACTTATATGGTATATTAAGGCAAAATTTCTGGATTTAAAGACAACCTTGGATGGTGTTATGGTTGATCTTGTGCATACTGAATCTGGTTTGGTGAATAAGGCAAGGGTTGATATCCCTAGTGTGTGGCGACCTCCTCCCTTAAGTTGGCTAAAATTTAATGTCGATAGGGCTATGAAAGCCGATGGTAGCGCAGAAGGAGCTGGTTATGTTCTAAGAAATGATGTAGGGGTGCGGCTAATTACTTTCTCGCTTCGTATAGGTTCTGTCCCACCTGTTTTGGCTGAGATTTTAGATATCAAGCACGACATTGAGGTATTTCGAGCCTCTAAGTGGAATGGTAAATTCAAACTTGCTTTAGAAAGTGACTGGAAAGTGGCAATTGAATGGATCTGCAATCTATCAAAGTCTCCTGCGTGTTTTTCATGATTAATTAATTGAATTGCGAGGATTTGCACAAACAGATGGTTTTGTATTAGACTCATTCCCAGAGCTTGCAACTGCGCAGCAGATTCATTTGCTAAAAACGAGATTAACAGCTTGGTAACTCTCCCATCTCTTGGGGAGTTTTGAGTAGGATTGGTCTGGCGTAGTCCTTGTGTAAGGGCAAGGCAGAGGGTTATTTTTCCTGATTTTGTTATATGGGATTGCTAAGTTTGTCTAGTTAACTCTTTTATCTCTGGTTTGGTTGTTATCGATAATAATGTAAGATTGATGTTCCTTCGAATAAAATATGGGCACTTCCCCCCTTGATCTATCGACTTTATAAATGTCGGGATAAAGAGAATTTTTAACGAGGCCCCAATTATTATAAAAAATCATAAACAATAAGAAGAGGAGAGCAAGGAATGACAATTATTATAAACTAAGAATATATTGCACAACTAAAGTTCTATTATAACTACATATTGTACCGTGTTATGGAATTTACGTATACCTGCCAACCTACCGACCTGCTGACACATGCATTATCAAGTATCAACCATTCAACCTAGATGCCCCACATTGTAGAACTAATGTTTTGATATAATAATCGAAAAATGGTTTGGACTGATTTAAAAAGAATTCAAAACTATTTCCAAAGTCCAAATAACTTGAAACTATGTTTATGGGATGTTTTCAAAGCCAAACTAAACAAAACCTTCCAGGTGTTTCGATACAGGGTCCTCCAGTGTCAAAACGTTTCGATACAGGTTTCAAAACGAGTCCTTTCTAGAAGAGGTTTTTGCCCAGCGTTTCGATACGAGCTATGCTGTTTCGATACGCCTACGTGGCATCGACCACAACGGTCATAAACCCCTAACGGCTATTTCCCAACTAACATTTAAATGCAGATCGTTTCGATACGGTGAAAAGCGTTTCGAAACGGGTGTTTCGAAACGGGCAAGAGCGTTTCGATACGGGTGCTGCATCAGGCTGCAACGGCTCTTTCTACTTAAAGGGTGTTTCGAAACGGGTTTGAGTGTTTCGAAACGGTGAGCTGCAGAACTGCATTTATGGTGGGAAATTAAGTCTCCAACGGCTCCAATTGAACCCCAACGGCTAGTAACGGCTACAAACTCATTAAGGAGTATAAAAAGGACCTCCAAGCATCAAGTAAAGGCTAATGCTTCAATTTTCAATCAACAAATGATCAAGAATTGTCTTTGTACTTAAATTGTCATTTATTTGTATAGACAAACACTAGTGAGCCAAAATTGTCAAATTTGCTCAAGTGTTTTAGGTTTTGGGTGAGAGCTTATTTGTGCAAACAATCACCTATTAGAGGGATTTAAGTTTGCTTATCTTTTCTCATTGTAAAGAGGGTTTGATCAAGGCTTTGGGTAGAAAGCTTGATCGGTGTATAAGGGTTTCCTCCTAAGCCTAGAAAAGGGGACGAATCAATAGTGGATTGATTGGAAATCCTTAGTGGGAAGCTAAGGTAGTGGATGTAGACCTTGGTTAGAAGGTTGAACCACTCTAAAATCATTGTGTCATTTATATTTTAGCTTCCACACCACATCCACCCAAAATTCCACCTCTCCACCACTTGGTGAGCAAGATCGGTTGAAGGAATCGAGCACCTCACAACTCAACACACATCCTCTGTTATTAAACAAAAAAATAGGTAAAATTGGCCATATAGGCCAACTAAAGTTTTTTATTAGGAAAATGGGGTGTCTACAGGATTAATTTGGAGAATAGGCCAAATTCTACAGGACCTCACCGTCTCCTTATGGCGTTGTTGGACCTCGCCAGGTGCAAACGACGAGGTCCATGGTGACCGGCTTTTCCAGCTATTGGCGCGGCTTGTGCAGGCTGGGGCTCGCATTTGCAGGCTGGGGCGTGCGAGGAGCAAGTGGCATGCATGGCGTGGCAGGCTTGCACGTGAATAAGGGGACCTCGCCATATGGAGATGGCGAGGTGCAAGGTGGCAGAGTTTGCATGCATGCGCTGCATGCATTCACGTGGTGATGTTTTTTATACAATATTTGTGTGTGTGTGTATATATATATAGGTGGTGTGAGTTGATAAGATAGATAGGTGTGAGTTAAAATTTTAGAGTTGGTGATATTTGTGAAGAGAAGAAGAGAAAAAATTTGGTGAAGGTGAAAAGTTTTCTGTAGATTTTTTTGAAGATATATTCGAAGAGGGTGAAGATCGTTGGAGTGTATTATTCTGTAGATCTTTTCTAGGTTTCTCAATAAGTAAGTGATTTTTTAATTATGAGTTAAAATTAATCTGTTGTTTTTATTTATTAGCATTTGTAGATTATTTTGTGTGATTGAATTATAAGTAAGTAATTTTAAATTTGTTATGCGATGTAATATGAATATATTATTATAAGAAGGGTGTAGAGTAATTTAATATAATTTCATTTAAATTATAAAATTCCAAAAATATATTATTTATTTAATTTAATTTTATATTTAATAATAATTTTCCTGCCTTTTATTTATTTAATATAATTTTATATTTAGAGGGTGTAGAGCATAGCACACGCTGTCGAGGAATGAAGATTAAGGAACCTTCGGCTCGCTTAGTTTATTACCTACAGCGCGCGGGTTTTATAATGCTTCATTTCTCCGTGGATTTAAGATAGTCCCGGGGTTGATTACCGCATTGATTGAACGGTGGAGACCAGAGACTCACACATTTCATTTTCCATTTGGCGAATGCACAATAACTCTAAAGGATGTAGCAGTGCAGCTTGGTGTCCCAACAAATGGAAAACCATTGGTTGGAGAAAATAAGTATAATGCATATGAGCTTTGCAGGCAGTACCTGGGCAAAGCTCCTCCTCAGTCATGTGTGAACGGTCTATGTCTCAAAATTTCATGGTTGCAGCAGGAATTTATGGTAACTGATAAAGATGGTCACCGAGAACTTGAGTGTGCAGCTCGAGCGCGTATACTGCAACTTATTGGTGGGGTATTGATGCTAGATACATCTGGTAATATGGTTCACACACAATATCTGTCGTTCTTGGCTGATTTGGACACAACTGCTACATATAGTTGGGGATCTACAATCTTGGCATTTTTGTACCATAAAATGTGCAAGTTCACAATTATGGATGGTGAAAAGAAGAATTCAGATATGGGTGGATGTCAAATCTTATTGCAGTCTTGGGCGTGGTACAGGATGCCCTATCTAACACCCATTTTATCTGTACCCATACATATGGAGTTTTCGCTTGCTGGAAGGTAATAATATTATGATTACAGTTGTATATGGCTATTTTATTGATCTAATATTTATCTTCAATGAATTAGAAAAATATAATTTCAATATCTTTGCAGATGGAGACATAAGTTGAGGAATATGGGGGTGGTGCACAACACTGTCAGAGATATAAGACTAAAGATCCAAACAATAGGAAAAAATCAGGTAACATTATATTATTTTTTAAAAGTAATATGTTATGTTTTATATTTGTTTGTGAGTGAATTAATATTAATATTTGTGTTTGACAGTTTATTTGGCAGCCGTATGCGAATGAAACAATCAAGAGTTGCCTACCAGAAACTGTGCTTCAATATTCATTATTTTGGGGTGCAGTTGTGCCTTTGATACATTTTTCTATTTTTGAGTTTCATTGTGCTGATAAAGTGTTGCGGCAGTTCAACTTCCACCAACCTATTCCTAGACCTCCACCTAAACGTATTCATATTGTTCGTAGAGGTAGATTCAATGAGAATTGGAGTGTGAAGCAAGCCGATTTCATTGAACTGTGGGAGGAAAGATGGACGCGGTAGGCTGAAATTTTAATTCCAATTCAAGCCAGCGATTTTGAATTTAATACAGAGTACTATTCGTGGTTTCCAGAAAATGGGAAACCGTTCATAGCATCTCTCGAAGATGCAAATAAATGGCTTGAAGATCCGCGATGCTCAAAACATGTACACTTCCCATCCGAGTTTGGTCAGAGCTCTCAGGAACCAACAGACGAACCAAACTTGGAAAGATTTTCGGGTTGGCATTCTTCGTGGTCGCAATCTGAATCCCCCCGATATATGTAAGCAATAATCCTTGGGAAGAACCAATACAACACGAGTATCCACCATATCATTCCGTCTCGGAACAACCACCATTTGGAGAAAGCTCAGTAGTTCATCAAACTTTTGGATTTGGTAATGTTCCGGAACAATCACCGATTAATTTTCCAACTGGTGGTAGCTCATCTTCTCAGTCGGCTTACAATGATGATGAAGGATACATACCACAATTTTAGTATCCTCGATCATCTATATATGGGGAAGGTATGGGTGTTGGTAGTATGACATCTCTGTTGTCGACTACCACCATTAGCAGCTCATCATTTCATCCGGAAGATATGTTTGGTACACCACCTCCTATGCAAATAATGGATGATCAATTTTTCAACAATGATGAGCTGGCTCCTAATCGACCACGAAGAACGGTTCACCCCCCTGAGTGGTACGATCAAACATCATCTTTCCACCGGCAAGTATTACCGAGGAGGAGGCGGAAATAGGGTTTTAAATATTTGTGGTCCTTGGGTATTTCATGTTATGTATTTCTTTCGATTTCATGTTATATGTATTTTTTTCGATTTCATTTTAATATTTATGTTCTTGTTTTTTAATTTCGGTATCCAAATTCAAATTCCAATTCCAACTATAAGTTAAAAAATCAAGAATTTACAGTAACACAAAAAATTGGGTTAATTACAATTTCAATTCCAACTATAAACTAAAAAATCAAGAATTTGTTTTTTGTTAATATATTGGTTCGATATTTATTTAAGCTCATTCTTTAATTTCGGTATTCAAAGTCCAAATAAAAATTTGCAAACATGAACGAGAAAAAATTTTATTTACATTACCATAAAATATTATACATGAAACACAACATTAAGGTTGATGGTCCGGCACGATAGTTCGAAAGATTGGATTTGTTCGGACACTTATTTCTTGAATGACCCTGTACCCTACAAATAGTACAATGTTTAACTTAAACTCCCCCTCTCTATCATCTGGATCATCCATATTCGTATTAATACGAGTGGACTTCGGTTGACCCTTCAACTTTCTACGAAGATCTGGATTTGGTAACCATTCTTCGTATATTGGCTCTACCGGCCAATAGTCTTGGTTCGGGATTGTGTTGAACTGAATTCTATATATATTTGCAATATTCTCCAGTTTATAACACTCATCTGCAAAACCGTAAGGGTCGAGACGAAAATGCAAACATGCGGCGTGTGCGTGAGAGAAATGGTATCTAAATGCTTGGAATGCACCACAATCACACCATCTCTGATGAAGGTTTACAATGAACATTCGTTGCTCACCTCGGAATGTAGCTTCGACAGAAAATTCCCATCCATGTGGGTCGAATGATCTTACTCGCATAGAGGTGGCTTTACCTTAAAGTTCGATCATTCTATCCTGCAGGGTTTTAGACCAATATTGCCCGATATTTATTCGGGAGTTAACTTCCTGCCCTTTTTCGAACCATACTTTACCCAATCTGAAGTAAGTCTCCCACACAATACTTTCAATTGGGAGATGACGTGTTCCTTTAAGCACCGAGTTTATAGCCTTTGCAAGGTTAGTTGCCATATGACCATAACGCCGACCTTCGTCATAGGCTTGTGACCATCTTTCCTTGGGGATGTCATTTGCAAAATTAAATACATTTACACTGTGTTGCCTCAACCTTCTTAACCTCTCTTCAAAATTTGGTTGAACTAGTTCATACCCTACTTAAAAAATAAGTTAAATAAATCAACATTATCAACTCAAAAAAAATAATTTTTTTATAAACAACAAATAACAACTTACCTGCACCTAAAATTTCTTTTTGGATCTAATTGTTTTCGTACCGCGTCTTCGCATTTGCCGCAATATACCGTATACAATATGTTGGATATGCATGTGGAGGTTTCCATAAACTCTCACGTCTGTCAATTACTGATATGAGTGCAGTCCCTCTATCAGAAATCATGTAAATCCCGTCTTTTTTTACTACATGATTGCGTAGATGCTTCAAAAAGAATTCTCATCCATCCGTGTCTTCCTTTTCAACTATGGCAAAGGCAATTGGGAATATATTACTGTCTCCATCTTGTGCAATAGCCACGAGTAATATATGAACTTACTTCCCATACAACCAGGTACCATCCACTTGAATCATGCATTTGCAGAATGGGAACCCTTTAATGCACGCATTGAACGCCTAAAATAACTTACTAAAAATTCTTTTACCAAGAATTAATTCACCTTGTAAGTTGAACGCCGGTTTCGTTTCGTATTGTACCACGATTCCTGGTATAAAAAGTTATATTGCTCGTAAAAGAGCTGGTAGCTCATTATACGATTTATCCCAATCATCATACAGTTGCGCCATCGCCTTCTACTTTGCCATCCACGCCTTGTAGTAAGATGGAATATAACCAAGCTGAGTTCGGATAGATACTACTAACACTACAATCGAAATTCTTGGTTCCTGTTTAACCAATGCCCTGATGTAAGCACATATTAGTTTAGAGTTTAAATTAATGTGGTCCTATGATAAAGCCATATTGGTACATGTGTGCTGGTAAATGAACCGTGACACCTCCCACATATCAGTCATCTTCCTGTATGAAATTCTTACCCACCAAGGACAGTTGCTCTTCCAATGAAAACACCTTACACAATAGGTAATTTTATTGGACTCAACAACAGAAAATGACGTATGGCGTTTGATACAGTGCTCCTGAACTGCTAGCTTTGCGGCTTCTTTTGTTTTGAATTCAGCCTTCAGTACCAATTCTCCAAAGTTCAAAGATGATGAAGAACCAGAACCAAATACGCGAGCTTGATATTCCGGATCTTGCATTGCAGTATAATCCACTTCATACATGGGGGCTGCTGGAGGTTCATAGGCTGGATAAATAGGTTCCGGTTGCTGGGGCTCTGGTTCAACATAACCCCAAACTGGCTGCTCTTTTCCCAACCCGAGCTTAGCAACAGCCGTGTCCCAAACGTCATCTTCAACATCGATACCATTACCATGAGATGCATCTGTCATAACAACCTCAACATCATCAGCATCGAGTAAGCGCACGTCATCATCTTCCATAATAGGCACACTATTTTCATCATCCTCACTGAAATCTTCAAGCGATTCGCCCCAATGACCAAAAATGGGTTCGATGTCACAATGTGTTGATGAACTCATTCTCTGTAAATAATCAAACAAAAAACATAAGTAAACACTAAATTTTGGTTTTCTTATTAAAATTAAGAAAAATATCAAATGAATTAAAATTACAAAAATATAAAACTTACCGGATTTGACGAGAAACCGTTTGAATATATCTTCAATCACCGTCTGTATAAAAATCTTCAAAAACTCTCACCTAAATTTTCAACTCAAACTCTCTAATTTTTTTTCCCAACCCCTACACACTCATCATCTTCTATATATATATATATATATATACACAATATTTTAAAAAAACCCTAAAACTATCTGTCACCCTAAAACTATAGACCTGTACGTAACTGCATGCATGCAACCTTGGTCGAACAGCACCTCGCCATGTAGAAATGGCGAGGTCCCCCTGCCAGCCCTCTCTGCATGGCCCATGCATGCCACCCAAGTCGTGTGCCTGCCACCCTGCTCGTTGCCAAGCCGCACCAAAATGCTGGCAAAAGAGACCTCGCGGTTTGCACCTGGCGAGTTACTGTGGAAATTGGCCTATTTCCCTAAATAATTTCTAATCCACCCCATTTCCCTAATAAAAAAACTTTAGTTGGCCTATATGGCCACAGACAGCATGAGCATCAAATCTAGATGTCCCAGATCCCCTGTTATTATCAAATACAATGAAAGATTTCCAGGAGATGAGACAAAGCACAATGAAATATGCAAGAGAAACGAAATTTTAGCTATCAAGCACAACATTGAGGTATTTCGAGCCTCTGAGTGGACTGGTAAATTCAAACTTGTTTTAGAAAGTGACTGAAAAGTGGCAATTGAATGGATCCGCGATCCATCAAAGTCTCCTGTGTGTTTTTCACGATTAATTAATTGAATTGCAAGGATTTGCACAAACAGATGGTTTTGTATTAGACTCATTCCCAGAGCTTGCAACTGCGTAGCAGATTCATTTGCTAAAAACGAGATTAGCAGCTTGGTAACTCTCCCATCTCTTGGGGAGTTTTGAGTAGGATTGGTCTGGCGTAGTCCTTGTGTAAGTGTTGAGTGTGTAAAAGTTCTATATTTTACCCCCTATTTAACCCATATTTCTGCTGCATTCAAGCATAACTCATTGCAATTAGGTTAGATTTCAGTTACACATCACAATTATATCAAATGGCACAGTTTCTACTGAAATTGGTTGCTTTTGCAGGTAGCTGCTGTAGCAGATGGAGGGCAGAGGAGAAGCAGACGCTGGGCAGTGAAGAAGCAGAGCTGGAACTGGATGTGCAGACGAAGAGGACGATGCTGCCATGGCCGCTGCCGTGGTAGCCAAGGACGACAACGATAGTGAAGGGAAGAAGTGAAGTGGGCCTCGACAGAAAGAGAAAATTAAGCCCATATGTCGTGGAGCACCCTTATATTTTTCCAAGCCCTAGATCAGAATGAAGGACAAGCCCAAAGTTCAAGGAAGAAACTCCAAGCAAGAAGGAATGACGAATTAAAGACTTATGCTCTGAAGATTTAGTCTTTAATAGAGTTGTACTTTAGTTTAAAGTTGTATTCTTGCCATATTAGAAAACTTGAACCCAAGGCCTATATAAAGGCATGTAATTCGACCTAGGGAAGGAACATCATACTCTCTAGCCTTCTTCCCAAAACCCTAGTCGTTTTCCCTTCCTCATCATGTTCTAAACTTCCCCTAGGGCTAAGGGTTGATTTGTAAAGTAGTTGTAAGGATTCCATTTGTTTTAGGAATTTTTCTGTTCAATAAAATAACTTCAAGTTTGCTTATTCTGGGTTTTCAACATCTTGCAAGAGTATCGGGAGAGCATTGTGAGATTACACATTTACTTAATATCGGGAGAGTTAAGTGTACGAAAGGAATAAGTACATGTTCTCCAGTTTATGGTTGAACTATCTCGGACCTAGGGATAGGACGAGATTAAGTGGCTAAGGAAGAATTCAACAACATCGATGTTCATCCTTCGATTCACACCGGGAGGTATCATCAAAGACGTGTTCATCGACAGACTTGGACCTAGGGATAGGCTAAGGCACATCAGGGATTCTTGCCAAGCTTGAAGTACATAGTTGTGTGATCGCTTCCGCGACTAACAACAGACCGCTGCCGCGACAGGCGCAACGACAGAACAGATATTCCTAGACTTTGCAACACCTACACTACTGAGCAATTCAATACCGGCCCATTCTCTCCATCCTGAATTCTTTACTCTTTTATTATCAGTATTCCTTATTATATCGTGACAAACATTTAAACTATTTCTTTTTCCTATCGTGCAGTAATCCAAGGTGAAGCTTTTAGCCCAGTCCCTGTGGAGACGATATCCGATACTTACGTATCACTTTACTACTTGTGTCGTGTACGCTTGCACTACATTGCGATAGACACTTTTACACGCAACAAGTTTTTGGCGCCGTTGCTGGGGACTGGCAACATATCTTTACCCTATCTTTTACTGCACTTCTTTTATTTTTTCTGTTTTGTTTTACTTGGATTGTTCAACTTGTGCTTTTCACAAGGTTTTCTGTTTATGAACAGATCGAGATGAGGAGAGGACCCTGAGTATCCATTAGACCCTGTAATCGAACGCTCGTACAATCTTAGGAACCGACTTCGCCTCGTGTTAGCCAGAAACGAATATCTTGAAGAACAGTTAGAGGCCATGAACAACCAAGGGAATCCCCAGGATGATGAAAATCCTGCCGGAGATGGAAGGAACGGTCCACCTGCCGATACTCCTATCGCTGCCGCACGCCGGTCATGCCGAGACTACATGCTCAATGATCATGTGGAACTAGAAACAACCTTGCCAGACGTAGAAGTTGACAACTTTGAGCTGAAACCTGTTATGTTCAGCATGATCAACAACGCTGGCCAATTTAGTGGTGCTGCTACAGAGGATGCTAGGGAGCATCTGAAAACGTTCCAGGAAATCTGTGGTTCGTTTAGACTACTAGGAGTTAATTTGGAGATACTGAGGCTTCGGTTTTTCCTCATTCATTGAGGGACAGGGCGAAAACTTGGTGGAATAAACTAACGCCGGGTTCAATACGAACTTGGGCAGATTTAACTCGTGAATTCTTGTCTCGTTTTAATCCTTCACATTTATCTGAGCAATTACGTAACGAAATTGCTACCTTTCAACAGGAAGATGACGAGCCAATGCACGAGGCCTGGGACAGATTTACCACTCTTCTGAGAAACTGCCCTATGCATGGATTCCCCGTTTGGAACCAGGTAACTAAATTTTATAATGCTGCCAACTTACAGACTCGTATGAGAATTGATTCAACAGCGAATGGATTGCTGCTGGACAAAGATCCAGAAGACGCAATGGCAGTATTGAAAAATCTGGCGAAGAACGAGGAACAGTTTCCTACAGCAAGAAGAGGGGGTAAAAGAGTACTAGCTGTGAAAGATTATGAGGCCGACAGTTCTCTAAAAACACAGGTGGCATATCTCACTAAGGCAATGAAAAAGCTCTTGAAAGAAGATTCACAACCTGCCTACTCTGCTGAAGAGGTATGCGAAACTTGCAATGGGAATCACAGTTCGGAAGATTGTCCGATACAGTTAGAGGAAGTGATGTATGTTGGGAACTACAATAAACAGAACTACAATTCCAACAACTACAATTCCAACAACTACAATCCCAACTGCAGAAAGGACCCCAAGTTCTCTTGGAGCAACCCTAATAATGCCCTGAATCCTCAAGCACAGAACACACAGAATCAGGGGGACCTAGATTATTGACTCGGCAGCAACCGCAGCAGCAGCCACAATAGCCACCACCTGCCACGACTAGTATACTGGAGCAGACCTTGGCTAAGTTTATGTCTCAAACAGGAGCTTACATTGAGAACATGAATCACTTCGTCAAGAAGACTAAGACATTCATGGATAAAACAGAGATGCGAATGACTAACCATGAAGCTACTCTGAAATCACTAGAGACACAGATGGGTCAGGTTTCCCAGCATATTAAACTGAGGTAGAATGGTGGATTTCCTAGCGATACTGAAAACGCTAGACAACCCACACATGAGCAGTGTAAAGCCATCACTACTAGGAGTGGGAAGAAATTACCAGGGCTAGCGAAGGAAGCTGAATCAGTTAAGGAACCATCCCTGGAGTCGACTGCCGAGAACGCTGCCCCGGCAGACGATAAACAGTCTGCTGCCGATGAACCTATCACGAAAGCAGAAAGGACAGAGGAAAAAGATGAAGAACCTAAGCCTCCTCAGATCCGAATGCAGTGGGAAGGACGTATTGTTGATTATCGTCCCCACCTCCTTTTCCTCAGTGGTTACAGAAATTGAAACAGGAATCCCAGCTTAAGAAAATCTACGATATTTTTAAGCAGGTTCACATCAACATACCATTGTTAGATGTCGTTAGGGAAATGCCCGGTTATGTCAAATTCCTCAAGGAGGCCATGTCGAAGAAATCTAGGCTTGTGGAATTTGAGACGGTCAAAATGACAGAAGGATGCATGACCATTCTGCACAAGCATCCACCCCAGAAAAAGAAGGACCCTGGGAGTTTCATAATACCGTGCATAATCGGAGATAAATTTGTGGGTAAGGCACTTTGTGATCTTGGTGCTAGTATAAATGTAATGCCCAAATCTGTTTTTCAGAAATTAGGTATTGGACGAGCACGACCCACAACAGTTATGCTGCAGCTGGCAGACCGCTCTTACGTGCAACCGGAAGGAAAAATTGAAGATATTCTGGTAAGAGTGGATAAATTTATTTTTCATGCTGACTTTCTTGTCTTAGATTGTGAAGCAGATGAGAATGCACCAATCATCATGGGGCGACCCTTTTTAGCCACGGGAAGATCACTGATTGATGTAGAAAAGGGAGAACTCACTATGAGAGTAAATGATCAAGAAATCAAGTTGAATGTTCTCCAAGCAATTAAGCACGCTGATGTAGAGGAAGAATGCAAGGCTATCACTGAATTTATCCTTGACCAACCCTTCATCAGGTCGGACTGCCATGACATCAAATTTGGCCACTGCCCCAGCAGCCATTTAGATAACTGTCACGGCAACGACGACGACAGCAGCTCCTCAGAATCTGAAACATCTAATACTGAAGATCAAGAGGAGGTAAACTGGATAGGCAATCGTCCAGGTAAGTTATTTGAGCCCTTAAACTATACCTCGAATGAACATATAGTCCAAAAGCCATCAATTGTAGAGCCATCTGTTCTAGATCTTAAGCCCCTGCCAGGGCAGCTCAAATATGTTTTCCTTGGATTAAATGATACGTTGCCCGTAATCATCTCTTCCAAGTTGATGTAGGAACATGAACAGTAGCTGATAGGGATGCTGCAGCAGCACAAAAGGGCTATTGGATGGACGATAGCTGATATCCAAGGCATCAGCCCGGCAGTATGCATGCATAAAATCCTCTTAGAGGATTATCATAAGCCGACCATTGATGCCCAGAGACGTCTAAACGATGCTATGCGAGAGGTGGTTCGTAAAGAGATCATTAAATGGCTAGATGCTGGAATAATTTATGCCATTTCAGATAGCAAGTGGGTGAGCCCGGTGCAATGTGTTCCTAAGAAAGGAGGAATAACCGTAGTAACCAACAAAGAAAACGAGTTAATCCCAACCAGGACTGTGACCGGTTGGAGGGTTTGTATGGACTACCGGAAGCTTAACAAGGCTACCCGGAAGGACCACTTTCCCCTGCCTTTTATTGATCAAATGCTTGATAGATTAGCGGGAAAGCCTTACTACTGTTTTCTTGATGGATACTCAGGTTATAACCAAATAGCCATCGCACCGGAGGATCAAGAGAAGACGACGTTCACTTGCCCATACGGTACTTATGCTTTTCGGAGGATGCCATTCGGACTTTGCAACACACCAGCTACTTTCTAAAGGTGTATGATGGCGATATTCTCCGACATGGTGGAGGATTTCCTAGAGATATTCATGGATGATTTCTCTGTCTTTGGAGATAACTTTGAGAGCTGCCTACGCAACTTGCAAAAAGTGCTCGAGAGATGCGAGAAAGCAAACTTGGTATTAAAATGGGAAAATGTCACTTCATGGTGGATGAAGGGATAGTCCTAGGCCATAAAGTAAGCTGCCGCGGCATAGAAGTCGACAGAGCTAAGATCGAGGTAATCGAAAAGTTGCCGCCACCCACCACAGTCAAGGGAATCAGGAGTTTTTTAGGGCATGCTGGTTTTTATCAAAGGTTTATTGCAAACTTTTCAAAGATCACCAAACCTTTATGCCATCTTTTGGAGTAGAACCGTCCCTTCGACTTCAACACTGAATGTACTGAGGCATTCAAGGTTCTGAAAGAAAAGCTGGTAACAGCCCCAATAGTATAGCCACCAGATTGGAAACTACCATTTGAGATTATGTGTGATGCTAGTGACTATGCTGTCGGGGCAGCACTTGGGCAGAGGAAGAACAAGCTCTTTCATGTCATATACTATGCCAGTAAAACATTGAATGACGCCCAAGTAAATTACACCACAACAGAGAAGGAATTGTTAACTGTGGTGTTCTCTATTGACAAGTTCCGTTCATATATACTTGGAACGAAGGTCATAGTCCACACAGACCACTCTGCATTGAAGTATCTGTTTTCCAAAAAGGATGCAAGCCTAGACTGATATGTTGGATTCTGCTACTGCAAGAGTTCGACCTTGAGATCAAGGACAAAAAGGGGACAGAGAATCAAGTTGCAGATCACTTGTCAAGACTAGAGAAGGGAAAAAGTCTCCCAGCAGATGAGACACACATACTGGAGACCTTCCCTGACGAGCAGCTGTTCGCTGCCACAAGCACTGCCGCAACAGCCATGGCGGCATGTAAGCTTTCTGAACTCCCCTGGTATGCTGATTTCATTAATTATTTAGTTAGCGGAATAACTCCTCCTGGCCTTAACTATCAAGCTAGGAAGAGGTTCCAAAATGATGTTAAGCATTATTATTGGGACGAACCTCTTCTTTTCAAATATTGTGCAGATCAGGTTATTAGGAGATGCATACCACAGGATGAACAGGAAGCTGTGCTTCATCACTGCCATGCTTCACAATATGGAGGACACTTGGGTGGTAACAAAACTGCTGCCAAGGTTTTGCAGTCAGGATTTTATTGGCCGTCATTGTTCAAAGATGCTCAGACATTCTACAAAAATTGTGACAGATGTCAACGGACTGGAAACATCTCAAGGAGACATGAGATGCCATTGTAAAACATTCTTGAAGTCGAAATCTTCGACGTTTGGGGGATTGATTTTATGGGACCATTCCCAACTTCATGTGGGAACTTATATATCCTCCTGGCAGTGGACTATGTGTCCAAATGGGTTGAAGCGATCACTACTCAGAAAAATGATGCCAAAACGGTTCAGAGGTTTTTGCATAAAAACATATTTTCCAGATTTGGCATCCCCAAGGCGATTATCAGTGATGAAGGGAGACATTTCGATAATAGGGTTATAGCTGATGCCTTAAAGAAGAATGGTGTCAAAAATCGAATCGCAACAGCATACCACCCTCAGACCAATGGACATGCTAAAATATCGAACAAAGAGGTTAAGAACATTCTTGAAAATATGGTTAAGTCAACTCGGAAAGACTGGTCTCTACACCTCAATGATGCATTATGGGTCTACAGAACAACATTCAAAACTCCATTGGGAATGTCACCCTACCGGCTGATTTATGGAAAAACCTGCCATCTACCTGTCGAGATTGAGCACAGAGCATACTGGGCCATCAAGGCAGTGAATATGGACTTGGAAAAAGCAGGACAGAAAAGGCTACTTGATCTGAATGAGATTGAAGAAATTCGAGCAATGGCCTATGACAACGCAAGAATCTATAAAGACAAGACAAAGAAGTGGCATGATAAGAAGTTGCTGCCACGACAGTTCTGCCCAGGGCAGCTTGTGTTGTTGTTCAACTCTAGGTTGAAACTCTTCCCAGGGAAGTTAAAATCTAGGTGGTCCGGCCCATTCCAAGTGGTGCAAGTTTTTCTCCATGGTGCCATCACAATCAGATCCTTAAAAGACGGGCACCAATTTAAAGTTAACAGACAGAGATTGAAGCATTATCAGGGGACTGAAGCCCCAAGAATGCAGGATGTGGTTACTTTAAGAGATGCCCCTCCTAGCATCCCTAATTTAACCTAATTTTATTTTTGTTATTTATTATTTATATATATATTAGGTAATTAGAATTATTATATTTTTAGGAACTAAGTTTTATTTTTATTATGTTTAGGAAATAAAGGAGACAAGGAGAAGAGGAGAAGTAAATCCAGCCCACCATCTTTCCATCAGCTAAAAAAGCCCAACTTAGGAGCCTGCCGTTACAGCTGCCGCGACAGACACGGAAAATCCAGCCTGTCAACACGCTGTCGCGGCAGACACGCAAACACATAACAGACGCGCAAAAGACACGGAAACGCGTGACAGACACGTCAGAAACCGCGTAACAGCTGGCCCCGTTATTCGCGCCTACCGTTACAGCTCCAACGGGCAACAAACTCCCCCTCTATATAAACCCCGTTTTACTATTCATTTTTCACTCACTTTTACTCTCTCTACTTGTTTCCTCTAGAATTTTACTTGCTTTCATTTTCTTTCCACAGTCCTTGCAACATGAGTACTAGAAATACCCGCCGAAGCTCTGCCTCAGGATCTGCCCCAGCAGCATCCACTCCAAGCTCCTTCCAGATCCGTGATATGTGGGAGGAGAAAGGTTTCGTCTACACCACCAGAACGGGGAACCTTGGGCTGCAACCGTTCATAGCCCGAAAAATCAGAGCCCTGCAGTGGTAGATGTTTGCCGAACAGCCGGACGAAATGAACGTGACTCTCGTCCGAGAATTTTATGCTGCCATTGGCAGCAGGAACGCAACAGCAGTTACAGTCCGAGGGAAAGAGGTACCTTTTGGGCCCGAATATATCAACACACTCTATGGGTTCTATGTTGGCACAAAGGAAGATGGCCACCAAAGATTTCTCGAGGGAAAGAGGTACCTTTTGGGCCCGAATATATCAACCGAGTGGAATACTGATCCGAAACATCCGAGAACGGTAAAAAGAGTCCAACTCACCCCGGAGGCAAAGCTTTGGAATGCTTTTATCAAGAAACGAATTATGCCCTCCTCGCACAACACAACAGTCGACCAACCAAGGTTAGCCCTCATCCATTCTATTTTAAATGAGAGGTCAATTAACGTTGGCAGATACGTCCGGGAGGGTATACTGGACTGTGCTTACCAGCCGTCAGGACCACTCTTCTACCCTTATCTCATCACTGCCCTCTGCCGCGGCCACAATGTACCGGAAACTGCCGAGGATTTAAGAGTTCGAGGGAAAGGCTGGACCGACAGGAACATACTCAGCCTGATGGAACTCAAAGCTGCCACACCTCTGTCATCTTTTGATCCTACTGCCACGGCAGCTGAGCCAACAGAGCCCACCGACACCGAGCCTGCTGCCACATAACCCAGGCAGCCTACCGCAGCAGCTCCTCCACCAGACACCTCCAAAAAAATACTTGCTGCCATACAAAAAATGGAGGAACGGCAGCTCGGCCTCATGAGTTTCATCCGAGACTTCACTACCGCCACGGTACATTTCATCCATACTTCTCTTAATTTCCCCGATGTATTGTTCCCTACTTTCCCCAATCATTACTTTGCTGCACCCACCCCTGCCCATACCCTACCCCTGCTGCCACACCAAAAACGCCATCTGTCGCGTCCACTCCAACCCCTGCCACAACAGTTGCAGGCGGCAGCCGCACAGCCGACACATCTGCCCGGGGAACCAAGAGAAAGGAGCTTGAGTCCGACCTCGATAGGTATATTGTTGGTTTCTCCTATTCTGAAATCTGGGCGACATCCGATAACGAGCCCTCTGACAAGAGGAACTTGTCCAAGGAGTTCACCTCAGAGAAACGGCAGAAAACATGAGCCGATAAAGAAAAATCTGATAGCGGCAGCAGCAGCTCAGGGGTTCAGGTAGTGGAGAAACCACCCCATATCTCCCCTACCCGCATCCAACCTCCACGGGAAGCCAAAACCAAGAACATTTCTGCCTCTCCCATCCGTCAGCCAGCACCAGCAAAGAAAGTCACTGCCCGTCGGCAGATTCAACTCAGCAGCAGCAGCAGCAGCGACGACGACAACGCCTAAAAATTTTAAGTTTCTTATCTTATATTGATGTCTGCCTTTTGTCATATTTTGTGATGTTGTTTTCATTTTTATTTTTCTTATTTGTCATTTGCATTGAGGGCAATGCAACCCTCGAGTTTGGGGGTGGCATCCCTCTAGTAATGGAGTCTTTTTAAGTTTAAAAAATTGTGTCTTTTATTTAGTTGTTTTTGCTTTAAAAAATGATGAAAATTTGGCTTAAGTCTTTGAACTGAACTTACCTACCGTGACAGCCTCTGTCGTGGCAGTGCCTTTAGGATAGTTTTAGGAGCAGTTTAGAGCCTTACTATAGTTCTGAATCTTAAACACCATTTGTGACTTTTATACTTTCTAGAAATTTACTGGTAAACTAGAATAGGGAAAAGCTTAATACTTGAGTAGCCCCTAGAGGTGCCTAACACTGGCTCTAGGAAAAGAAGTTAAAGGAAAATAGACTCAATACACCTAGAGGTGCCCGAAACCGGCTCTAGGAAGTTAGCTAGAGGTGCCCGAAACCGGCTCTAGTCAAACTTAAAGCCAAGAAAAATCGAGTCTAAGCAAAAACTAAAAGAGCCCAAAAATTGCCCCCAAAAAGATGAAAGTTGACATAAGAATTCAAGTTAGAAGTTTCAGCTATTCTAGTAAACTAAGTGAGTTTAGGCATATAATTGTTCACAAAGCATGCACACACTACACGAGAATTATAGCATGGTTCCGAATGAATCCTGAATTATCCGACAAGGTGTTGCTTACAATAGGGAATGAATGGTAGGTAAGGGAAGTTTCACTGTTTTAAGCCAAACAAAAAAAAATTATTTCTTTGTTAGGTCTGAATTGCTTGAGGGCAAGCAAAAACTTGAGTTTGGGGGTGTGTTGAGTGTGTAAAAGTTCTATATTTTACCCCCTATTTAACCCATATTTCTGCTGCATTCAAGCATAATTCATTGCATTCAGGTTAGATTTCAGTTACACATCACAATTATATCAAATAGCACAGTTTCTACTGAAATTGGTTGCTTTTGCAGGTAGCTGCTGTAGCAGATGGAGGGCAGAGGAGAAGCAGACGCTGGGCAGTGAAGAAGCAGAGCTGGAACTGGATGTGCAGACGAAGAGGACGATGCTGCCAAGGCCGCTGCCGTGGCAGCCAAGGACGACATCGATAGTGAAGGGAAGAAGTGAAGTGGGCCTCGACAGAAAGAAAATTAAGCCCATTTGTCGTGGAGCACCCTTATATTTTTCCAAGCCCTAGATCAGAATGAAGGACAAGCCCAAAGTTCAAGGAAGAAACTCCAAGCAAGAAGGAAGGACGAATTAAAGACTTATGCTCTGAAGATTTAGTCTTTAATAGAGTTGTACTTTAGTTTAAACTTGTATTCTTGCCATATTAGAAAACTTGAACCCAAGGCCTATATAAAGGCATGTAATTCGACCTAGGGAAGGAACATCATACTCTCTAGCCTTCTTCCCAAAACCCTAGTTGTTTTCCCTTCCTCATCATGTTCTAAACTTCCCCTAGGGCTAAGGGTTGATTTGTAAAGTAGTTGCAAGGATTGCATTTGTTTTAGGAATTTTTCTGTTCAATAAAATAACTTCAAGTTTGCTTATTCTGGTTTTTCAACATCTTGCAAGAGTATCGGGAGAGCATTGTGAGATTACACATTTACTTAATATCGGGAGAGTTAAGTATACGAAAGGAATAAGTACAAGTTCTCCAGTTTATGGTTGAACTATCTCTGACCTAGGGATAGGACGAGGTTAAGTGGCTAAGGAAGAATTCAACAACATCGGTGTTCATCCTTCGATTCACGCCGGGAGGTATCATCAAAGACGTGTTCATCGAAAAACTTGGACCTAGGGATAGGCTAAGGCACAGCAGGGATTCTTGCCAAGCTTGAAGTACAGAGTTGTGTGATCGCTGTCGCGACAGGTGCTGCCGCGACAGGCGCAACGACAGAACAGATATTCCTAGACTTTGCAACACCTACACTACTGAGCAATTCAATACCGGCCCATTCTCTCCATCTTGAATTCTTTACTCTTTTATTATCAGTATTCCTTATTATATCGTGACACACATTTAAACTATTTCTTTTTCCTATCGTGCAGTAATCCAATGTGAAGTTATTAGCCCAGTCCCTGTGGAGACGATATCCGATACTTACGTATCACTTTACTACTTGCGTCGTGTACACTTGCACTACATTGCGATAGACACTTTTACACGCAACAGTAAGGGCGAGGCAGAGGGTTATTTTTCCTGATTTTGCTATATGGGATTGCTATGTCACCAATTCACTCGAATGAACGGTTGGATTGAACGGTTCGATAAGGTCCGTCGAACAATTGAGATCAAATTGATTAAACATGTCGATTACCAATATGTTTTGGTTTAGTTTAAACTCGATTCATTATTCGGGTCGTAACAGTTTGGATCAAACATAAATTATACCGACTATATAATGATAACTAAAATAATATTAATAGTAAATCCTTATTGTAACATAATATTAATACATAAGTAATAGTATTTTGGTGACAAAAATATTAATAGTAATTATATTATAATCATAATAAAGTTAACAAAAAAGAAGATTTATATATCTAAAGAATCATGGTGAGTGGCTCATCCCTTTGTGTCTTGGTGGTAAAGGTAAATGTTCATCATCCCTTGATACCCGGGTTTGAGCACCAGTAATGCATGATGTGTGTGCCGTCTTTGAAAAGACTAAGAAAGTTAAACAGATGCTACCCTTACATCACACCAACATATTGCTAAAACGTTTTTTACTACTACTAATAAATTTAATTTTTTTACTACTACTACAACTACAAAATTTAGTTTAGTTTCTAATTTGCTAAAACGTTTCTAATTTGTTAAAATTCTACTAAATTTATTATATTTTAACTCTAATATTTTAGTTTAGTTCCTAATTTGCTAAAATATTTTTTACTACTACTAAATTTAATTTTTTTACTATTACTATAAAATTTAATTTAGTTTTTTATTTGCTAAAACGTTTTTAATTTGCTAAAATTTTACGAAATTAATGGTTTTGCCCTAATATTTTAGTTTAGTTCTTAATTTTCTAAAACATTTTTTCCTACTACTACTACGATTTTTTTTACTAATTGCTAACTCCTAAATTAAAAAAAAAACGTTTCTTTGAAATTACAAATAAAATTTAAAAAAAAATTACTACTACTACTACTACTAATAATAATAATAATAATAATAATAATAATAATAATAATATAAGCGTTATCCTTAGTCCATATATCAGTCAACAATTTACCTTTAAACCCCTTCAATTTTAAGATATTTACAAAGTAGGCACTAATTTACTAATTTTTTCATTCAAGTCCCAATATACTCATTTTAGTTTCAATATTACACTCTCTTTTTTTTCTTCAAAAAGCATTATAAATAAAATATAATAAACAATTAATTAATTAAACAATACAAATATTCAAACATAAAATTTTCAAACATCAACTTAAAAATTAAAAAAATAGAACTAAAAATTTTGGCATACTTACTATATTTTTTACTCAATCTTTTCACAAATTTTATTCTCTTCAACCACCTATTTAACACAAAAATTTGAAATATCAAAAATTCAAACATCAACTTTAAATTTTTTTAAAAATATAACGAAATAAAATTTTAAAAAATTAACTAAAAAATAATACAAATTTGTAACTACAAAAACGTACATACATTAAAAATAAAACTATTAACTTGAAATAATATTCAAAAATAAAATACATATCATTATACTTACAAAAAATTTTCTTCTTCTTCTTCTTCATTACAAAATATACCTACATTCAACCCCTATTTAACCCCAACTACTTTAAATTTCAACCACACAACCCACCTACCAGCCATCCAATCAAAATTATAAAAATTAAAAAAAAACTCATACCGAGGCATGCATGCAACAGCTGCATGCCACCCTATCACGTGAACAAAGCTGCACCCCTGCGCTGAACAAATATGCTGTTATTGTTTGAATTCGGATGGTGGCATCTCCGACTTTGAACAGGGCACGGTGTCCTGAGTGAGTGACACGTGGCAGCAAGCTAAACACTCCAGCACTATTTGAAGACTGATGGTGCACAATCCAACTTTCAACAGTTCTCAACATATTTTATTATTTTCTGGTAAATTATTGTTCAATGATGAGAAAATTCATGGGTCTTCTAATTCGAACAGTAAATTACAATACTACTAAAAATAATCCATGTAGAACTATATTTAAAAAAAATTCAACCACAAAATTGTGGTAATTCCACCAAATATAATATATCTATTTAATAAAAAATGGCCCCACAAAATGAATATATATATATATATATATATATATATATATATTTAATGGGCTTATGAAAATTTAAAATTATAATTATTTTATTTTATTAACGAAAAAGAAGAAAAAAGGCTGCAAGAAAGACATATATGGCGAGAAAAAAGGCGCGAAGTGACCGTCCAAGAAACACCAGAGAAGAGAGAGAGAGAGGGAGAGGGAGGGAGTCATTTTGATAGATGATGAAAATCGCCATTGTCTTTTTTCTAACCGAAATATCGTTTTATTGTGACTTCTCCTCTGTTTTAGGGTTAAAAAAATTCACATTTTCTTCGAAAAACAAACGGCTGCAAATTTGAAAAAGTAGAAAAACAATTAAGACGACGAAAGGAAAGCAGAAGAAAAGAGAAAAGTATAGAATAATCATGAATTCCGTTATGCTTTGAAGCTTCACGCTAATCGGATCGATATGTTAATTGAATTTTTTTCAGCTGTATTCACGTGGTTTCATTTGAATTTCTAATTATTCCATTCTCCATATTTTGATTTGATCTGATTTTCTTTGGTTTCAATTTTCGGTTTGAAGTTGTATTGGTTGGGGGAATAATTCGAGGTGGAATGATTGTCGACGAGATTTTTGGAACGTGATGATCTGGTGCTTGCAGCGGCGGTGTAGGATGAGAGGAGGGAGGCGCATGTAAACGATTCAAGGATCAAAAGGGAAAACGATGAAATGGGCATCATTGCTTAAGGAAATCAAGGAAAAGGTCGGTTTACCTCAATCTTCTACTGCTGCTTCCATTGTTACCACTGTTTCTGCTCCTTCATCCTCGCCTTCTTCTCCTCCTTCTTCCGACCATGACGCCAATGCTTCCTCAACTCGTTACGACTTCGCTTCCTCTCTTTCCAGGTTTATTTTTCTTCACCTTTGGTTTATTTTGATTTATTACTTTCATTTTTTCTTCTTTTTGAATGATTTATTTTGATTTGTTTTCATTTTCATCAGCAAATAATGATTATTATGAGGTGAACTGGTAGAACCATAGTTGCATGCTTCATTTATTTTCATTTTTAAAAGGAAATTCTTCTATTTTCTTTACTTGCATTTCACTACCTTTAACATTTATTTCCAATGTATTTCGTGCAAGTAGAAGTATAACTTCAGTTATACCATGTGCTTCAGTTATTTATTCATTTATGATTTGATAAAGTAAGCTCTAATGAGATATTCTAAAGTATTTTGTTACATTTTCTACAATAAAAAGCTTTAAAGATATAAATTTTGATGTGAATAGTTGTTTGATATTGTTAGATGAATTATCACGCATGAAAGAGCCTAATTTTAAGGTTCCAATGTGTAGTCTTGTGTGATGTAAGTATTGGTGATTGTAGGCTAGTACTGTATCGTCTAGGGCAACTATTATGCCATTAATAAGGTTGTGCGATTATTGTTAAAAAGGTTGTGCGATTATTGTTAAAAAAGGTTGTGCGATTGATCTTAACTCAAGCAAATTCAGGTAGCTCTGAATAGCTGTTTCCCCTAATAGAGCAAAAAAGAATGAAAACATACGATGAAGCAGAAAGGAAAATAGGAAAAAGATGAGCTATAAATGATCCTATTGAAGTTCCTGGAGTTGCATATGATGGGTTCTATTAGAAAAATGAATAGATAGGTGTATTTTATTTTTAACTGAGGATTGGGCCAAAGTTGTGAAGCTCTTATTAATGTAATGGGAAAAACGATAAGTATTTAGTGGGCTATTATAAAATATAGGATGAGCGCCTGAATAGGATAAATCCCACCTTTCTATTTTCTAGTTGGGAGATTTCTTTCTTTCAAATTCTTGAGGGTCTGAAGTTTTATTGTGCCTCTGCTGACTGCTTTATTTCTGTTTTTGAAAAGCTTCACTTAATCCTGAAATCCATATATGAGTTGACACTTCTGGTGTGGTGATTTAAATGAGGTGCTTTTGGAATCATTCTTAGATGTAAACCTGCTTTTACAGCTTGGAGTGGTGTGAATAATTGGTATATCAGTGCATGGATGTTTTATTGACTGAAATTTTAGGTTTGAGCTGTAATCAGTAATCACTAATCAAACAGCATCTCAATATCATCTATCACAGGGATCAAGGATGTTGGGATGCTCTTTAGTCACAAAAAGGGTCCTGCAAATTGTCCTTTTCTTTTTTTTGCAAAATTGTTTTGTTATGAACCTATTTATGACAGAGCAAGATCCTTTTTTTGTGCTACTGCATCCTGTTCTCTTTAAAGTTGGAAGTTGATACCAGTGTAGTGGCAATATGCTTCGTTATATTTCCCATTATGCTAATGTGTAGTGTATGAGATTATGTAACATATTTGGTGTTTAATATTAGGTTTAACTTTCAATTGTTTTACGGTAATTTTTCTTCTGTTTTTTAGTTGTGCAGTATTTAATCTTATGATTATACTCATTAAATTATCTTCTATTTGATTGTGTTTTAAGTGAATACATTTTTTTATGTTTTCTCGTGTCTATTTATATTTGAATTACATTTTTATACTTAAAACATTGTTAAAGTGCCTTTTGTTATCTGCTTCCGCTTCGTTTGCTCTATAATGTGACAGTTCTTTCTAAATTGACTTTCCTTTTTTTTTCCTGTTACAGCAGAGACAAACATGAACTGGAATTGGACTTTAATAGATTTTGGGAAGAGTTTTGCTCATCCAATTCTGAAAAGGTATATTCTCGTCGTCATCAACATTCTAATTCCTAGCAGTCTTTTTATGTACCATAATAAATTCCGTTTTGTTTGTATTATCTTTGCAGGAGAAAGAAATGGCCTTGAGTTTGACTCTAGATGTCTTTTGTAGATTAGTCAAGCTGCATGCTAATGTAGCTCAGTTAGTCACCCAGTATGAATGCTCATCCTTCTGTCTATTTTTACATCGCATGGTTTACTCTTATAAAGTATTTGCCGACATCTTTACTGTCTTCTGATCATTGTGCAAAACTTTTCCGTTCAAGTTCATGTTATTGAGCATTGCTTCCGTGGTTGCTCTGTTCTGTCCACTACTCATCAACTTGTTTGAATTATTGAGAAACTCTACTTTAGTACCAGTATAACCTTGCATGTTCCATCAGAAACTATTTTGATGTGGAGTTAGTTGTACTCTAAAAAGTTTGGGCATCTAAATTCACGCTCTTGATATTTATGTTTAACCGCATCTTTTGATATTTGGTTATACTCTTCAATTCATTCTTATTGTGACTTGATCTGGTTGCAATTAGAAGAATTTTATTCTTTCTATTATCTTATTTGATTTATGCTGGCTTTAATTATTAGCTAAGATCCATTTCACAAAATATAGTACAACATTTGATTATGCAAACTATATAGACAGTGTTGTTTTTTGTTGAGACTGTTTTATCCTTCCAAAAAGAAACTTCTCATCAAGATTGTTGCTATTAGAGTAAGTTTAATTTTTCATCTGCTTCAGCTTTAGATCTCATAAAGAAATTGTAAATTGTCAGTATTCTTTATTCAAATAATATCGCTACTTTTTGACTTTCTCCAACAGAGAGCACGTTGACCAACACTAAGAGGTTTAATTCATTACAGGTTAGTAGAAACACATATATTCTCCTTTGTTGTGGGAAGAGCGTTTGTAACGGATATTGAAAAGTTAAAAATTAGCAGCAAAAAAAGATCTTTGGATGTACCAAAAGTTATACAGTTTTTCTCTGAAGTCACCAAGGTTTGGCTTTGGGATCCAAGTGCTTTATATCTCAATATATATTATCCATATCATTTTCTAGGTTTCTCATTTGGAATTAGCTCATGATTACTGATCTGCAGGATGGCATCAGTGCCGGTTCAAATTTGTTGACTGCCGTTGAAGTTCTTGTGTCTGGGGTATATTTCACTTATCTTTAATGGCATAATTTTATATTTTGTAGTTGGAACAATGCCACCAAGTTTCTTGCTTGCAAAATGTGAACAACTAATTTACTAGGATTCTTATTAAAAAATTATCAAAATGCAGCTTTACAGTTCCTATACTTACACGATCTCAATCTTATCAAACTAAGTGAACTTATCAGTAACTAGTACTCTAAAAACTCAAACAACTTATCTTGATATACATAAATGTTGAGTTGAGAGGTGCTCGATTCGATCAACCAATGTTGCTCACCAAGTGGTGGTGAGGTGGATTTTTGGGTGTTAGGGTTTAGGAAGCTAGAATAGAAATGGACACAATGATTTATAGTGGTTCAACCTTCTAACCAAGGTCTACATCCACTACCTTAGCTCCCCACTAAGGATTTCTCAATCAATCCACTATTGATTCGTCCCCTTTTCTAGGCTTAGGAGGTGACCCTTACACACAATCAAGCTTTCTATCCAAAGCCTTGATTGAAACCCTCTCTTACAAAGAGATAAACAAAGCAAACTTAAAACCCTCTAATAGGTGTTTGTTTGCACAATTAAGCACTCACCCAAAACCTAAAACACTTGAACACTTGAGCAAATTTGACAATTTTGGCTCACTAGTGTTTGTCTACACAATAAATGACAATTTAAGCTCTAAGACAATTCTTGATCATTTGATGTTTGACAATATGAGCATTAACCTTCTCTTGATGCTTGGAGGTCCCTTTTATACTCCCAAATGAGTTTGTAGCCGTTACTAGCCGTTGGGATCAATTTGGAGCCATTGAGGACTTTATTTCCCTTCATAAATGCTGTTCTGCAGCTATCCGTATCAATACGCGTGGAACCGTATCGGTACGGCCTTCATGAGGAACTAGCCGTTGGGCTCTTGCCAGCCTAGGCGTATCGATACGCTTGAGGGCGTATCGGTACGGGTTCACATTTGAATGGCCGTTGGGAAATAGCTTTTGGGGTTGGTTGAAAGGGGATCGGTACGCTTACCTGGCGTATCGAAACGATCCCGATCCGTATCGAAACGGCAAGGGCCTGTATCGATACGGGTTTTGACAGTGGCCAAACTGGGGCAAAAAAGTATCGGTACGGGTACAACTGTATCGATACGGGTACGTTAAAAACACAAGTTTGGCTATTAAAAACATGAAAAATATTTGCCAAAAACCTCTTAAAATACCTCAAACATAATTTCAAGTTGTTTGAACTTAAAGACAAGTTTTAAATTCTTTTCAAATTAGTCCAAAACATTTTTCAATTATTATATCAAAACATTAGTTCTAAAATAAAACTACATAGTAAACAGTCCACTAACAATAAAACACTCGTACAAACTCAAATACTATCACATTATTCAACAGTCCCCCTCAAGCTGGTGAATGGATATCCTCCTCTCCAAGCTTGTTGACAATGGCTTGAAACACTAATTTGCATCCCTTTAGTGAGTATATATGTTAGTTGATACATTGTTGAAACAAACGGGGTATAAATAAGTCCACTCTTGAGTTTCTCCTTGATAAAATGTCTATCTACTTCAACACGTTTGGTTCTGTCATGTTGCATTGGATTATGTGCTATGTTAATTGTTGATTTGTTGGCACAGTACAACCTCATTGGACCTTCACATCTTACCAATCTTACCTTCAAATCATCAAGAATTATTTTCAATCAGAGTACCTAACATGTTCCAAGTGTCATTGATCTGAAATTTGACTCTACACTTGATCGTGTCACTACATTTTGCTTCTTACTCCTCTAAGTTACTAGGTTGCCACCTAGGAAAGTACAATAGCCTGAAATTTATCTTCTGTCAACTAATGAATCAACATAGTCTGCATCAGTATAAGCTTCTAAAGTCATGTTTCCTCCTTTCTTGAACAAGATTCCTCTCTCATGGTTACACATTAAATACTGCAAAATCCTATTTACTGCTTTGAGATACATCTCCTTAGGATCATACATAAATGGCTGACGACACTCGCAACAAATGAAATATCAAGTCTTGTATATGCCAAATAGATTAATCTTCCGACAAGTCTTTTGTAAAAGATCTACAACAAATGAAATATCACATAGTCTATGATTGAACTTATGCGTGTATCAACCAACTTACAGCCCAACATTCACGTTTTTTTCAACAAATCAAGCACTTCTGCTATAAATAAAAATTTCCTACTTTGAGTGTGCTACTTCAATACCTGGCAGTATTACAAATTTCTAATTTATTTGATGTCAATTTTTTCCAGCAAACATTCTTTTAAATTTTGCATCTCCTCTATGTCACTACCTGTTACAATGATATTATCCACATATACTAACAATATTGTCACACCCCTTGTCATCGAGTGCCTCATAAATAGTGTATGGTCTTTTTTTTATTTGTTTATATCCCAAGGTGATCATTACATTTGTAAATCTTTGGAACGGCGATTGTTTAATCCACCTTAGATTGGTAGCTAAAAACAGCATAACTTGTACTGTATTCTTTTTTGCAAATGGACCAAAAGTCTCCAGATAAGTTTGAGTATACCCTTTGGCAACCAATATTGCCTTTTACCTTTCTAATGATCCATCAAATTTGTATATCACAAAAAAAAACCCATCTATACCCAACAACCTTCTTTCCTTTCCACAATTTTACAAACTCAAACATTTTGCTCTTTTCTAGTGCATCCATCTCTACTTTCATAGCATTCTCTCACTTATCTTGTACTGCCTCAGATAAATTTCTCGGTATGAAAATCAAATGAAGGTTGCTAAGAAAGGCTTTATGGCTTGTGGATAGATTTTAGTAAGTCATAAAAAAGTGTAATGGATGTTTTGTGTAGGTTCTGGTTCCTTTTCTAAGGGCAAGTGGTAGATCAATAGGTTGTGAATTGTTGTTGACGTTAAAGAATTTTATATAGGCACAAGTTCTTTTTTGGATTTGAATAGTTGCTTGAAGAAGAGATTGTACCCGCACATATCGAGAGTGAATATTTTCCTCCTAGAGTACGTTTGCATTGCTCGAGTACCATCTTGTTTCCCTTTAACTTCCATCATCCCACCTAGTGTTGGTGACTCAGCTGGGTGTTGACTTGGGCACAACAGGAACATCTTAAGCAAATTCACTAGAAATTGACTTAGTTTAATTTGTAGTAGGAGTCTTAACCAAGATTGTAGTTGACTAGAAAAATCAAGAGGAAATAGATCTTTTGCATTATCATCACTCAATTTCTTCCTCTGAAGATAAGACTGTACAAAATAGGACTCATTTTCAACAAAAGTGACATCAACCAATCTTTTAGTCGGAGGATGAAAATATTAATACCTTTTTTTGTGTGAAAGAATTCCTAATAAAGAATATCACGTGGATCATGCTTTCCCCTATTGTTAGAATGAAGATGAAAAATCATAGCACTGTAAAAAATTCTAGGAGTAAGATTATATGAAGAATTGAAATTTTAGAACATATTTGGAAGCATGTTTATTGGGCTTTCGAAATCAACAGTCTTCGTTGGAAGCCTATTAGTGAGATGGACAGTAATTAAAATGGTCCTCTCCCCCAATACTGTTTAGGTACATTTTTGTTAAATAATACTGCCCTCGTAACATCAGGGAGATGGTCATTCTTTTGTTCATTCACTTCATTTTATTGAGCTATGTTAGCACAAGAGGATTCATGAATGATCCCTTCTTTTTGAAAAATTGGGGAGAAAGTTTGGTTAAAATATTCCCATGCATTATCAGTATGAAATCTTTTCATTTTCACATTAAATTGTGTTTTAATCATGTGATAGACATCATGAAACACAATACTGACATCCGATTTAGTTTTTAAAAGATAGATCAGCGGTACTCTATTGTAGTCATCAATAAAAGACACGAATCACCTATAGCATTTGATCTATTGGATACTGATGACGGTCCTTAGATATCACTATGAATGAGACAAAAAGGAAGACAAGATCTTGCCTTACTAGGTGAAAAAGAGTTACATTTATGCATTGCAAGTTCACAATCATTACTTTGAAAAGATTGACTGTTAACTCCTCGAATAAAGAAGGAAACAATAACTTAAGAGCAGGGAAGGATGGATGTCCTAACCGACGATGATAAAACCAAAATTTCTCAGTTTGGAATTGACAGGCTCGGAGAGGAATGATGTAGATGAGAAATTCTCAACTTGAGTCGTTCCACCTTAACTTTCCAAGTAGTAAAGACCATCTTTCTCTTTCTAAAACGTCTTATCATCTTTTTTCATGTCTTGTTCCTGAAAAATGCAATGTGAAGGAAAAAAAGTTATTTGGCATTTAGAACCGTTGGTAAGTTTTTGAATGGAAATAATATTTGCTAGAAGTTTAGGATCATGGAGGATATATTTTTAGAGTAAGAGAATCGCTTAAATGTGTATCTCATTGGCCTACCACGATTGTTATTGAACCATCAGCTATGGAAATCTTGTTATGGCTAGACAAAGGAGTATAGGAAGAGAAATATTTAGAAGAATGTGCCATATACAATGTGGCTTAAGGGGGGTAACAATAATAATCGTAAGAAATAAGGTTGAACAAATGATTAGGAAATAAGATGGACATTTAGAGAACTTAGGGTTAATAAAATCCTCTAGTTTTACTATTAATTCAAAGATGATGATAGGAATAGTTGTGTTGACTGTAAAGCCTACAACTTATTTATATAGGCTTGTTTCCTTGCAAGCAAAGTTCTAATTCTAACCTTAGATTTAAACCCTAAAGATACCTAATAACTCTAAAAGTAATTCATCACCTTAGCCTTAACCGTCTATCATATGTCTAATAATTAATAAACATTATAAAATAAAACTGAAATAATATATTATTATAAGATAGATAAAGCTTTTCCAACTTGGAAAACTTGACTCCAGCGAGAAAACTTTCACCACTATCAACATAAATTTCTAGATGAAGAACCCCATTGGTTGGTTCAATAGTAAAACCTTTTAGAGAGAACACTTCGGTCATTAAGATATCTAGTTCGATCTTGTGAACTTCAATACCATTATTGTCCTTATCCAATGTCTTGTTTGCTTTACGAACAGTAGGAGTATTCCTACTATTGCTCCCAGCAGGTTCGCCAGCTTTAGTTTTTGGTGAGTAGGCTTCAGAGAAAATTACAACATTTAAAGTACTAGTTAAAACAATTGCATGCTGTTTTGCAATGTCTAGTTGTCGGCCCATCACTCAAAGTTGTCTTCCATTCATCAATACTTCTCAATCTATTGTGATGATAACCACTCTTCAAATCAATTGTTGAAAACTCCATAGAACCAACCAATCAATACTTCTCAATCTATTGTGATGATAACCACTCTTCAAATCAATTGTTCAAGAATATCGTATAGAGGACTTAGAAGGAACATACATGTATCACAAATCTATGCATCACCCATCTGTATGCAGGGAACGTACATGTATCACTAATCTCTAGAAGCATCAAATTCCATAACCAGGGCACCACTGAATCATGCTCATCCCATGGTGCAAATTTTGGATCTTCTTTTAGAGGACTCGTGCTCAAGAAGCGACTCAATTTCCCTCAACCCTTCAAGAATGTACAGACCAGTTCTGACCACTTCAAATAATTCTTACCATTCAAGCGAGATGCAAGCTGGATGTTATGCAAATCTCCTATTGTAGTGATTGTAGTAGCAGTGTGCTGAATCATGGTAGAATTGGTTTCAATGGAATCTGATATGATTACTTAGAAGGAAAAACAAGTAAAGGGGAAAGGAATGGCTTGGGGGAAAAGGGACAAAAAAAGCAGGAATACGGCTAGAGAAGAAAAAAAACATTATTTTTTCAAGACAGAACCAATGGCATCTGATACCATATGGAAAACTGATTTACTATTAAAAATTATCAGAATATAGCTTTTACAATTCCTATAAATACACATTCTCAATCTTATCAAACTAAGTAAACTTTCAATACCTGGTAATCTAAAAAATTAAATAACATATCTGATATACGTACAGTTTTCTAATAAACAGTCCACTAACAACAAAACACTCACATTATCCACACAAAAAGCTTGTGCTATTTCCACCAGAAGATAGATACTCTGACCTCTATAATAATTGAATTATGTTTGTTTAAAAACTAACGTACACACTTTGATCTTTTGAAGTAATTTGATTGATTTGTATAACTACTTGTTATCATTTTTGCATCACACTTGATATCTTAATTTCTGTTCATTCTGATATTTAGACAATGTTAATTGTTATTTATGTTGTTTGCAGCCTTTTGATAAACAAGCACTCCTTGATTCTGGGATATTTTGCTGTCTCATTCAAATTCTGAATGCTCTTTTGAGTCATGATGAGGCCAATCAGAAGCTAAAAGTTACGATTTCTGAGGATTCATTGCTAGCTGAAAACGATTCAGTTGCTGATTTTGGGCAAGCCGGCCGAGTTGAGGTTGTTTATTAGTCTTTTAAAATATCTACTGCACTATCTGTTCACAAGTTGAATACTATGAACAGAGAGGACTTGGATCATGCCTTTTTGTTTGACTGTAAACTTATTGCTACTCATTCAGGTAGAAGGAAGCATTGTGCACATTATGAAATCGTTAGCCAGCCATCCTTCAGCAGCACAGAGTTTAATTGAGGACGATTCTCTGATGTTGCTGTTTCAGATTGTTGCCAATGGATCTTTAACTGCCTTCTCTGGGTATAAGGAGGGTCTTGTTTCCCTGCAAATCACACAACTTCATAGACATGCCATGCAGGTACTTATTGTGCTTTAATATATAAATGTTCAACCATATGGAGGCTCATATGAGCTTCATGTGCCAGATTTTAACTGTTGATGTAATTTGCTTGTCCTATCAGATCCTTGGACTGCTTTTGGTCAATGATAATGGAAGCACGGCCCAATATATACACAAACATCATCTGGTATACCTTTTTGGAAATTTTTAAAAGCTTATCTAAAGAACATAGGTTGCTGTAGATTGGAGGTGTTTAAAATAGATAAATTATCTTTTGTATATCTTATCTCTTAGATGTTTTATCTCTAGCCTAACTCTTATCCTAAAGTGTAGATAAAGATAAAGATTTAGAGAAAGCCTAGCTAAGGTAAAACACTTGTACATAGGCCTTTATAAAGGCCAAGTTTTCTGTAAATAAAAATTAAGAAAATCAGAGTAAGAATTGCCTCTCTGCTCAAATACTGCTTATTCACATGGTATCAGTTTAGGTTTTAGATCCTAGAAAAATTCTTCCAAATATTGCGAGATGGCTGAAACTTATTCCACACCTGTTATTGGTTCTGGGTCTAATCAATTCGTGAGACAGCAGAAGGAGAATTCTGCTCATGTAGCTGCAACTGCAACTAGGGTTTGTTTCAGTAATCAGCAAATTGAAGACTTGCAGAAACTACTTAGCCGAATGACTACCCAAAGTGACTCGCCTAGTGCTAATACAGTCCTAAGAGGTAGTTCAGTTTTTGCTAATTTTGCAGACAATGGTACTTGTCAATCTTGGATTGTGGATTCAGGGGCATCGGACCATATGACAGGTGATCTGTCCCTATTCCAGACTTTTCAGCCCTTGCAATATTCTTCTCATATAAGAACTGCTGATGGATCCTTATCATCTATTGAAGGGAGTGGTTCTATTCAGATTTCTGAAAATTTTATACTGCCAAATGTGCTCTATGTTCCTAAATTGGCCTGCAATCTTATTTCTGTCAGTAAATTATCAACTGATTTACGATGCACATCTAAATTTTCTTCGAATGTTTGTGAATTTCAGGCTATGGACTCGGGGACGGTGATTGGCAGTGCTAGGTTGTGTGGTGGCCTATACATTCTTCAAGGGCAAAAATCTCTGCATAAACAAGCCCAATCAACTTGTTCATCTCTGATTCCTTGTTTTCCTACTATTTCAGATTCATCCCATAATGTTTTGTTATGGCATTATAGATTAGGACACCCTAATTTTCATTACCTTGCAAAAATGTTTCCAACTTTGTTTCTTAATAAAAATCCCAGTATTTTTACTTGTGACATTTGTCCACTCGCTAAACACAAGAAAACCTCATACCCTCCATCAACACATAAAACATCCTCTCCTTTTTCCCTTGTGCATAGTGACATTTGGGGCCCTTCGAAAGTAAAAAACATAGACGGTTCTAGGTGGTTTATTACCTTCATCGATGACCATACTAGGCTTACTTGGACTTTCTTAATGAAAGAGAAATCTGAAACTGAGACAGTTTTTAAAAAATTTCACCATCTTATAGAAACCCAGTTTAATAGTCACATTCGTATGTTCCACTCTGATAATGGTAGTGAATACTTTACTCGAACTCTAGGGTCCTATTTTCAAGAAAATGGAATTATTCATATTACTTCTTGTGTTGATTCTCCTCAACAAAATGGAATTGCCGAGAGAAAAAATAGACATTTATTAGAAGTGGCTCGGTCTTTGTTATTTACTACTAATGTTCCTAAATTCTATTGGGGGAAGCCATTCTTACTGCCACATTTCTTATAAACAGAATGCCTAGTAGACCTTTAAATTTTAGAGTTCCTAGGAACTTCTTTCTTTCTTATTTTCCTGATTTTAAGCCACTTTCTTCAAATCTGCCAGTCAAGGTTTTTGGGTGCACTGTCTTTGTTCATATTTATCCTCATTCTAGGACTAAACTCGATCCTAGAGCCATTAAGTGCATATTTTTAGGGTATTCTTCTACTAAGAAGGGCTACAAGTGTTACTCTCCTATCACTAAGAAAACATACACCTCGATGGATGTTACTTTTCATGAACATAAACCCTTTTATCCCAAAACCGAAATTCAGGGGGGGAGTTTAAGGGAATTTCAGCTTGATGATAATTTTTATCCTTGTTTACCTTTACCTACTGTTTTACCTTCAGAACCAGCAGCTTTTTCAAAACCTGCAGATTTTTTAGAACCAGTAAATTCTTCAAAACCAACAAAATTTTTGGAACCTGCTGTTTTACCTTGTTTGAACTCTCCTAATACACCAAAGACTCCTAAAAACACCCCACCTGAACAACTTGAACAAAGGGAGCTCAGTGTTTACAAAAGAAGAAGGAAGCCTGCTAAAGAGACCACCATACAACCTACAGACTGCCGAGAGCTGGAATTTAGTCCTACAGCCTTGGAACACTTGGAAGGTATGGAAACTTATCAGAATAATGCTCAAATTCCTATTGTCAATACTGATGACTTACCTATCGCTCAAAGAAAGGGGGTAAGAAAATGCACATCTCATCCTATCCAGAGATTTGTAGCATATGGGAATCTAAATGCTTCATTTAAAGCTTTTACTGCAAATGTGGACAGCATTGTTATTCCAAAAACAGTAGAGGAAGCTATACAAAATCCTAAGTGGAAGATGGCAGTAGAAGAAGAGATAAGGGCACTGGAAAACAACAAAACTTGGACACTTGTAGATTTACCACCAGGAAAGAAACCAGTTGGCTGCAAATGGGTCTTTACAGTTAAGTATAACTCTGATGGTAGTGTTGAGAGGTTTAAGGCAAGGTTGGTAGCCAAAGGATTTACACAATCCTATGGGATAGACTACCAAGAAACGTTTGCCCCAGTAGCCAAGTTAAACACGATAAGAGTGTTATTATCCTTAGCTGTTAATAAGGATTGGGAACTTCACCAACTAGACATCAAGAATGCTTTCTTAAATGGAAGTCTAGAAGAGGAAGTTTACATGAAAATTCCTCCAGGAATGCAACAAGAAAAAGATGGTAAAACAGTGTGCAAGTTGGAGAAATCATTGTATGGCTTGAAGCAATCCCCTAGGGCTTGGTTTGAAAGGTTTACCAAGGCTATGTTAAAAATTGGCTATAAATAGTGTCAGGCTGATCATACACTGTTTGTGAAGACAACCTTAGGTAAAAAGTCAATTTTAATCGTTTATGTTGATGATATTATTATTACAGGTGATGATGCTGTTGAAATACAAAATTTGAAGAAAATATTATCAACAGAATTCGAAACTAAGGAGTTGGGCAGCCTTAGATATTTCTTGGGGATGGAAGTAGCACGGTCTAAAGCAGGTATTGTCATAAATCAGAGAAAGTATATTCTTGATTTACTTTCAGAAACAGGGATGTTAGGATGCAAACCAGCCGAAACACCAATGGAAGTTAATTTAAAATTGAGAAGAGAAGAAATAGGCAGCCCTGTTAACAAAGATCAGTACCAAAGACTTGTTGGGAAGCTTATTTATTTATCCCACACTCGACCAGACATAGCATACTCAGTAAGTATTGTGAGCCAACACATGAGTGATCCTAGGGAGGAACACCTTGAGGCTGTTACCAGAATACTGAGATATTTGAAGATGACTCCTGGACATGGTCTAATCTTCAAGAAAAGTGAAGACAGGTCAGTAAAATTATTTACAGATTCTAGTTGGGCTGGTGAATTAACTGACAGGAGGTCTACTAGTGGCTATTGTTCATTTGTGTGGGGAAATCTAGTGACATGGAGGAGCAAGAAGCAACCAGTAGTGGCTAGAAGCAGTGCAGAGGCTGAATATAGAGCTATGGCTTTGGGAATCTGTGAAGGAATATGGCTGCAAAGGTTGCTGGCAGAATTGGGGCTAAAGCAGTTTGAAGAATTCGAATTGCAAAGTGATAGCCAATCAGCTATCAGCATTGCAAGAAATCCAGTCCAACATGATAGAACTAAGCATGTGGAAATTGATCGACATTTTATTGCCGAGAAGGTCAATGGTGGACAAGTTAAATTGCATTTTATCCCTACAAAGGACCAGCTGGCAGATATTCTTACTAAAGCACTACCTAGAGAGACTTTTGATAAGTTTACATCCAAGCTGAGACTCTACAATATATACTCTCCAGCTTGAGGGGGAGTGTAGATTGGAGGTGTTTAAAATAGATAAATTATCTTTTGTATATCTTATCTCTTAGATGTTTTATCTCTAGCCTAACTCTTATCCTAAAGTGTAGATAAAGATAAAGATTTAGAGAAAGCCTAGCTAAGGTAAAACACTTGTACATAGGCCTTTATAAAGGCCAAGTTTTCTGTAAATAAAAATTAAGAAAATCAGAGTAAGAATTGCCTCTCTGCTCAAATACTGCTTATTCACAGTTGCTTGCTGGATGCCCTGTCTTTTGTTTTCTTCTTTTTGCTATGGTTTCCTACCCTTTAGAGAACCTTTAGTCATGGACCATGTATTTGGTTGTACATTTAGGCTTGTGAACAGTTGAGTTGGGTGAAACAGTGAAGAATTATATAGGGAGCAAGATATGAATTATTCATCAACTTGGGTTTTTACTAGAGCAATCTAGTAAAAAAAATTGGAAAGTAGTGGAGTCCATGATTTAGGTGAGGGTAGAATCTCTATACTAAGTAAGAGTGGAAAAATTGAGGTGACTTTTTTTGGAGTTACTGCAGGGTGCTTCTTTAAGTCTCTTTTCTGGGTATCAACTCAAGTCTAGTGGAAATGGTAAACTCATTTGACAGGCTACTTCACTGTTTTAGAGTTTAAGTTTTTCTGTCGTCTTATAGTATAATTGTTGCTAAGACATTAATTCATCAGAGAGATAGATCTGAGTAAGCAAAGTAACAATGTTGATTTTTGTCAAATCACATTATCATTGACGTGGTCCATCTAGAGACAAACTTTGTAGAAAGCCAGAAGGATTTAAACCTTCATTACTTGTTTGACATGTTCTTTTTCTTTAGACCATACAGTTAGAGTGCTATTTCTTCCTCTTGTACTACTTACTTTCCGAATGTTCAGAACATAAATTTCAATATAGTATTGATTACTTACATTGCATGTCATTCTTTTATTGCCTAAATTCTGTTTTACTATTAAATATTATTAGAAGGAATTTTTTATTGCAATGTCCTAGATGGTGGTTTTGAGAACAGTTCCTCTTGTTCTTGTGCTCTACATTTTAACTGAAGGAAATAGTAAAGCTTTTGTTAAGATGCAGTGGGTCAGGGCCACTGCAGGTGTATATCGTTTGCCACTCAGCATTTGAGACACTAGTGTGAAGGCATGTCTTTGCATGGCTAATTTTTACCTTTGTTTTGTGATGACATCTCTTATTCTCCCCATGCAAAAAAAGTTTTAACTGTTAACTTTGTTTGTCATATTCTGTTTCTTTCAACAATCTTCTTATTTATATGTTTCTCAGCTATGTATTTGGTCTCTTATTTGTTCCCTTTTCATTCATTAAATATGTCCTAAATATGTTTCACATGTGCTTTTGTGCAGATAAAAGTTCTTCTGATGGCTGTCAAAGGTTTTAATCCAGATTGTGGGGACCCTGCCTACACTGTTAGTATTGTGGACTTGTTACATGAATGTGTGGAATTGTCGTACAGACAAGGTAATCGGATCGTGATTTTCCCTTGTTGAGTTCTTTAATAATATTATGATTAGTGTATGGATTTTGTTGTTGTATCATAAAGTTATGTGGCCTTGGCTTTTTCAAAGGATAATATTTTGGTTGTTCTTGAGTTTAATGATTCTTCTTTTGTATTTTTCCTTGCCTTGAGTTATTGTTGATATCATGCCAACTTTGACTTGTAGAGGCTGGTGGTCTCAGTCTTAGGGAAGATATGCGGAATGCCCATGGTTATCACTTCCTTGTTCAGTTTGCTCTAGTTCTTTCCTCCATCCCTCAGAATCAAGGCATTGAATCTATTTATTTGAAGCATCAGGCTGACAAAGATAGTGGTTCCGATAGTGCTCAAGCTTTTGATGATGTAGGGGAAAAGGATTTCATAGGAAAAGAGGACCATTCCTCTGAACATGTCTCACCCACTCTGAGTTGGCTACTTGATATTCTTGTTAACCTTGCTCAAACAGGTCCAGCTGATGGTAAAAGATCCAAATATTCTCACACCAAGGCCAGTAGCCATAGCCGAAGTCGAACTTCATCTACTGACAGTCTTGGCGAAGAAATTTGGGAACAGGGAAATAATAAAGTTAAAGACCTTGAAGCTGTCCAGATGCTGCAAGACATTTTTCTCAAGGCAGATAGCAGGGATCTGCAGGCAGAAGTATTAAACAGAATGTTTAAAATATTTTCAAGTCATCTTGAAAACTACAAGTTATGTCAGCAAGTGAGGACCATTCCTCTCTTGATCTTAAACATGGCTGGATTTCCATCATCGTTGCAAGAGAAGATCTTGAAAATTCTTGAATATGCTGTGACTGTAGTGAATTGTGTTCCTGAGCAGGAACTGCTGTCTCTATGTTGCTTATTACAGCAACCAATTACATCAGAGTTAAAGCTCACCATCCTTTCTTTTTTCATAAAGCTCCTATCCTTTGATCAACAATACAAGAAAGTCCTAAGAGAAGTAGGTGTGCTGGAAGTCTTGTTGGATGGTTTGAAGCAACATAAGTTTCTTTTGGGTCAAAACCAACATGATGGTAATGGCAACCAGTTCGAGAGAATATTCAGCTCTAGCAGCTTCAAGAAACACTTCGAAAGTGAGGGTGTTATTATTACAACTCCCAAGTTTGGGGAATCTGGTTCCGGGAAGTTTCCTATTTTTGAAGCTGAGGAAACAATTGCAATTGCATGGAATTGTATGGTTTCATTAGTAAAGGAATCTGAAGCTAGCCAAGCTTCATTCCGATCCGCCAATGGTGTGACCACTGTTCTCCCCTTCCTGGTGTCCAATGTTCATCGTTCAGGGGTCCTCCGGACATTGTCATGTTTGATCACCGAAGACACCATGCAGGTTTGTTGAGATGTAAACTTTCCACTTGATAGATTTAAATTGGAACAGATCTTACATGCAAGAATGTTGTTTCTCCCTTTTTGCCTTTTTTCTTCCTTACCATAGTGAGCATCCATAATCTTCACTTCCAACTGCAGTAATGCTAAATTTCCTTGTTCCCTAGCATGCTTTTGTGCATGAGTGAACTGTCTGTACAGCTGTTAACACCAAATTGGAACTCTTTCTTTTCAGGGTCATCCTGAAGAATTAGGGGTACTTATTGAAGTTCTAAAGAGTGGAATGGTTACAAGTGTTTCAGGGCATCAATACAAACTTCAAAGTGATGCGAAATGTGATACAATGGGAGCATTGTGGCGCATTCTAGGAGTAAATAATGCAGCTCAGAGAGTCTTTGGTGAAGCCAGTGGATTTTCTCTTCTGCTGACCACCCTCCACAGTTTTCAGGGTCATGAAGGATGCTCAGAAGAATCTTCTTTGCTAGATTGCATCAAAGAGTTCACATATTTATCGCGCCTTATGACAGCTGCAGTGTGTGGTAATGCCATTAATAGGACAAAGTTGCATGCTGTCATATCATCACAAACTTTCTATGATATTCTCTCAGAGTCTCGATTTCTGTGTGCGGATTATGAGAAGCAAGTGATTCATCTGTTGTTGGAACTTGCTCTTGAAATTACCCTTCCACCTTTCATAACACCGGAGAGTGCCACATCAACAGATATGGCTGAAAATAAGTTAACTAGTTTTCCTTTTACCACCCCATCTGGTTTGGGTAATCCTGATAAGGAACGGGTATACAATGCTGGTGCTGTTAGAGTTCTGATCCGTTCAGTGTTGCTTTTTACTCCTAAAGTGCAGTTAGAAGTGCTGAATCTTATCGAGAAGCTTGCTCGTTCTGGGCCCTTCAATCTGGAAAATCTCACCTCTGTAGGTGAGATAGAGTCTTCTATTGCCGTTTTAGTCCTTGATACTAGACATTAGCTTCTCACTATTTGCTTTTACAATGTATTTAGGTTGTGTGGAACTTTTACTGGAGACAATTCACCCCTTCCTTTCAGGCTCATCACTCTTACCGTCTTATGCTTTGAAGATAGTTGAGGTTCTAGGGGCATATAGGTAAGTCTTGTGGTCATGTCTAGGAATCATTATATTTGCTCAGTTTATTTGATTTTTCTGTCTTCTATTATTTCTGAAATTAGGCTTGCATTTCTGTTGATAGGTTGTCTGCATCTGAACTCCGAACACTTGCAAGATATATTCTGCAAATGAGGCTGATAAAATCCGGTCATACAATTGTTGATATGATGGATAGGTTAATTCTCATGGGAGATATGGGCTTCAAAAATGTTTCTTTGGCTCCATTCGTGGAAATGGAGATGAGCAAGGTTGGACATGGTTCATTTCAGGTGCCTTTGGGAGAAAGATCTTGGCCTCCTGCTGCTGGTTATTCATTTGTCTGTTGGTTTCAGATTAAAAACTTTTTGAAAACACCAGCAAAAGAAACTGAGCCTGCCAAATCTGGTCTTTCCAAGAAGAAAACTGGCTTAAATGGGCAGCATCATGATCAGCAAGTTCTCCGGATATTTTCTGTCGGTGCAGTAAATAGTGACAATACTTTCTATTCTGAAATTTATCTCCAAGAGGATGGTGTTCTAACCCTTGCGACTGGAAACTCTTGCTCTTTAACATTTTCCGGATTAGAGCTGGAGGAAGGCCAGTGGCATCACCTTGCTATTGTTCATAGCAAACCAAATGTTCTTACGGGACTATTCCAAGCTAGTATTGCTTATGTTTATCTTGATGGGAAGCTAATGCAAACAGGAAAATTAGGATATTCACCCTCTCCCATTGGAAAAACTTTGCAGGTAACTATTGGGACTCCAGTTACTGCTGCAAGGATAAGTGACTTGACATGGAGACTCCGGTCCTGCTATCTTTTTGAGGAAGTGCTCACGCCAGGTTGTATATGTTTCATGTACATCCTAGGTAGGGGATATAGAGGTCTTTTCCAAGATGCAGATCTTCTCCGTTTTGTCCCCTACCATGCTTGCAGGGGTGGTAGCATGGCTATCTTAGACTCATTAGATGCTGACTTGTCTGTAGCTCCTGGAACACAGAAGCTTGACGGTGCAAACAGGCAGGGAGACTCTAAGGCAGATGGAAGTGGAATTGTTTGGGATTTGGATAGACTAGGAAATCTTTCATTCCAGCTCTCAGGTAAAAAGCTCATATTTGCATTTGACGGAACTTGTACGGAGGCCGTTCGAGCATCTGGGACATCTTACATGCTCAATCTGGTTGATCCTATGTCAGCTGCTGCTTCTCCCATTGGAGGTGAATAACCATTTTCTCCCTTTACATGTAATCATTCTGAAAATTGGTCTTATCTTAATTGCTTTCTTTTTCTGTCTATGCAGGTATACCACGGTTTGGACGTCTTCATGGGGATATCTATATCTGTAGGCAATGTGTTATTGGTGATACCATCCGCTCTGTTGGTGGAATGTCTGTCATTTTGGCCCTTGTTGAGGCTGCTGAGACTAGGGATATGCTCCATATGGCCCTGTCCTTTCTTTCTTGTGCACTTCATCACAATCCTCAAAACATCAAAGACATGCAAACATACAGAGGATACCATTTGCTTGCTCTATTTCTGCGTCAAAGGATGTCATCCTTTGATATGCAGTGTCTTGAGATATTTTTACAGATCGCTGCATGTGAAGCTTCATTTTCCGAACCAAGTAAATTGGAATGTATTCAAACTTTTGCATCACCTATTGAAACAATTCATGAAACTAGCTTTGAGGATCTTAATTTCTCAAAGTTCCGTGATAAAACTTCAGTTGGAACTCAGTTTGACATAGATGATTTTTCTTCTTTGAAGGATTCATTCAGTCACACTTCAGAGCTAGAAAATGCTGATATGCCAGCTGAAACATCAAACTGTATTGTCTTGTCAAATGCAGATATGGTAGAACATGTTTTGCTAGACTGGACACTGTGGGTGGCTGCCCCAGTTCCCATTCAAATTGCACTGTTAAATTTTCTAGAGCAACTTGCGTCTGTGCATTGGTATAGAAATCACAACCTTACAGTTCTTCGTAAAATCAACCTTGTCCAACATTTATCGGTGACTTTGCAGCGTGGTGATGTTGAAGTTCCTGTATTGGAAAAATTAGTTGCAGTCCTTGCGGTCATATTGGAAGATGGGTTCCTGGCATCTGAACTTGAAAACGTGGTTAGGTTTGTTATTATGTCATTTGATCCACCTGAGATGAAACCACTGCAGCAAATAATGCGTGAGCCCATGGGAAAGCACGTTATTGTTAGGAATTTGCTTTTGGAGATGCTTATGGATCTTCAAGTTACCATCAAATCAGAAGAGATGCTTGAACAGTGGCATAAAATGGTCTCTTCTAAATTAATAACTTATTTTCTTGATGAAGCTGTTCATCCTACTAGTATGAGATGGATCATGACTCTTCTTGGTGTACGTCTGGCTTCTTCTCCCACTTTTGCTCTTAAATTTCGCACAACTGGAGGTTATCAAGGCCTTATGCGTGTTCTTCCTAGTTTTTATGATTCTCCTGATATATATTATATATTGTTCTGCCTCATCTTTGGGAAGCCAGTTTATCCGAGATTGCCAGAAGTCCGTATGCTGGATTTTCATGCACTCATGCCAAGTGACGGAGGCCATGTGGAGTTGAAATTTGTGGAACTATTGGAATCTATAATTGCTATGGCAAAATCCACCTTCGATAGGCTGAGCATGCAGTCAATACTTGCCTGCCAAACTGGAAACTTTTTCCAACTTGCAGCAGAACTGGTCGAGGAAACTGCAGACATGACTGAGGAGCTTCAGGGTGAAGCTCTCATGCACAAGACATATGCTGCACGACTAATGGGTGGGGATGCATCTGCTCCTTCTGCTACAACTTCAGTTCTGAGATTCATGGTTGATTTGGCAAAGACGTGTCCTACTTTCTCTGCTGTTTGCAGACGAACTGAGTTTCTAGAATGCTGTGTTGACCTCTATTTTTCTTGTGTTAGGTTTGTCTTGAGATACATTCACATTATATACCTTTTAACTTTCTACGTTGTGGTTTGCAAATATTGCAGATCTAATATATGCACATATATAATGTAATATGGTGCTATATGATCTCTAATCTGACTCTCAAGTAATCTTGCTCTGTTATTTGGCTTGCAGGTCTGGTCAAACAGTGAAGATGGCAAGAGAGCTTTCAAAAAAGGCAGAAGAGAAGAATCTAAATGACTGTGATGATGCTAGTTCGCAGAATACACCCTCTATATTCCCGACAGAACAGGAACAGTCTGCCAGGACTTCTATTAGTGCTGGAAGCTTCCCTCAAGGGCAGGTCAGTTCAACTTCAGAAGAAATGCTTCCCTCGAATTTCAATGCCGACGATATGGAAGAGATGAAGCCTACTAAATCCCAAGAGGAATTGACCAAATCATTGCAGGAAGATATCCAAGTCAATCAGAGCATAGATGGAGATGGAGATGGAGTTAATCAGGTTTTCTCCACCTCGGTTACCCACCATAGTATCAAAGACAATCAGGGAAGTCAACCACCAGATCCACAGAGTTCTGTATCTCTTTCTAGTCCAGATTCTCGTATTTTCTCTGAGAAACTCAATTCCAAAATCCCCCTTATGCCTTCATCTCCCGTTGTTGCTCTGACTCCTTGGTTAAGTTCAGCTTCAAACTATAATGAATTCAAAAATCTCATGGAGTCTTCTATGTCCACTGGTTATATTGATCAATCCTCTGACTTGAAGTCTGGTACTCTAGTGCCAACTGCTACAAATACTACGGTTTCAGTTCCTCCAATGCTTCTTCTGGAAATGGATGATTCTGGCTACAGTGGTGGCCCTTGTTCTGCTGGGGCAGCTGCAATGTTGGATTTTATAGCTGAAGTACTGGCTGACCTTTCAACAGAGCAAATAAAAGCAACACAATTTGTGGAGAGCATCTTGGAAATGGTCCCACTATATGTTGGAGCTGAATCTATGTTGGTTTTCCAAGGTTTATTTCTTAGCAAACTAATGAACTTCATTGAAAGGCGTCTCTTGCATGATGATGAAGAAGATGAGAAAAAGCTAGATAAGGCCAAATGGTCCTCAAACTTGGATGCATTATGTTGGATGATTGTTGATCGTGTTTACATGGGCGCTTTCCCCCAACCCGCTGGTGTACTTAAAACTCTAGAATTTTTGTTATCGATGTTGCAATTAGCAAACAAAGATGGTCGAATTGAAGAAGCAGCTCCTACTGGAAAGGGTTATTTTATTACAAGAGGAACCAGACAACTTGAGGCTTACGTACATTCAATTCTTAAGAATACAAATAGGATGATACTGTACTGCTTCCTACCATCATTCCTCATTACCATAGGGGAAGAAGGTCTCCTGTACTCTCTGGGTCTACTAACGGAATCTAAGAAAATATCACTCACAAACTCTTCACAAGAAGATCAAGGAATCGATATCTGCAACGTTTTGCAGTTGTTATATGCTCACCGACGAATAATATTCTGTCCAACCAATCTTGATATTGATCTAAATTGCTGTCTTTGTGTAAATTTAATTTGTCTTATTCGTGACCAAAGGCAAAATGTACGGAACCTGGCAATTGATGTCGTCAAGTATTTACTGGTTCATCGAAAAGCATCTCTTGAAGACTTGCTTGTCTCTAAACCTAACAAAGGACAGCGCCTAGATGTACTGCATGGTGGTTTTGACAAATTGTTGACTGGAAACTTATCTGCTTTCTTTGACTGGCTTCGGAGCTCTGAAGAGATGGTAAAAAAAGTACTGGAGCAATGTGCGGCAATAATGTGGGTGCAGTATATTTCCGGCTTCACAAAATTTCCTGGAGTAAGAATTAAAGCCATGGAGGGCCGCCGTAAGAGGGAAATGGGAAGAAAATCACGAGATACTTCGAAGGTCGAACTAAAACATAGGGAGCAAGTGAATGATAGGAGATATGTATTGGACAGGCTTCGTGATAAAATGTCTACTGAGTTGAGAGTTGTCCGTCAGAATAAGTATGGGTGGGTTCTCCATGCTGAGAGCGAATGGCAAACCCATCTCGAACAACTTGTACATGAACGTGGAATATTCCCAATCCATAAACCCTCTTCTTCTGAAGATCCCGGATGGCAACTTTGCCCCATTGAGGGTCCATACAGGATGCGCAAAAAGCTTGAGTGCTGTAAAGTAAGAATTAACAGTATCCAAAATGTTCTTGATGGGCAGTTGGAATTAGGTGAGGTGGAGCTTCCCAAGGTCAAACATGAGGATGGTCCAGATGTTTCTGATTCTGATTCCAAAGCTATTTTCAATCTTTTAAATGATATTGAATTATATGATGAATCATTGTACAGAGGACCAGATGACATGAAGGATGTAACTTCTGTTAAAAATGGCTGGAATGATGACAAAGCTAGCAGTGTAACTGAAGCTAGTCTTCACTCAGCCCTTGAGTATGGTGCAAAATCTAGTGCAGTTTCTGTCCCTATATCGGAAAGCATACCAGGAAGATCTGAAGTTGAATCTCCTAGGCTGTCACCTTCCGTTAGGATAGATGAAATCAAAGTTGCTGAGGATAAATTAGACAAGGAGCTGCAAAATGATAGTGAATATTTAATCAGGCCTTATCTAGAACCTAGGGAAAAGATACGATTCAGATATAACTGTGAGAGAGTAGTTGGTCTAGACAAACATGATGGTATATTTCTGATAGGGGAACTTTGTTTATATGTAATAGGGAACTTTTACATTGATGATTCTGGCTGCATATGTGAGAAGGAATCTGCAGATGAGCTCTCTGTTATTGATCAGGCATTGGGTGTTAAGAAGGATGTCACTGGCAGTATGGATTGTCAGTCAAAATCAACTTCATCCTGGAAGACATTGGTAGGGGGAAGGACCTGGGCCTACAATGGTGGTGCATGGGGAAAGGAGAAAGTGGTTGCCACTGGTAATTTACCTCACCCTTGGCGTATGTGGAAGCTTGATAGCATTCATGAGATTTTGAAACGTGATTACCAGCTACGTCCTGTTGCCATTGAGTTGTTTAGCATGGATGGATACAATGATCTCCTGGTGTTTCACAAAAGAGAAAGAGATGAAGTTTTTAAAAACCTGGTTGCTGTGAATCTACCAAGAAACAGCTTGTATGGAATCTACAACTCATTTATTCTCTCTGTTTAATTCTGTTTTTAAGTTAGCTTTGTGATGTGGCATTAGCTGCTTCTCGAAAATGAACTGCAATATAAAAGGTACACAAAAAGATGGATCCACCAGCCGTCCTGTTCAGTTCAAAGTTGTTTTATGTTTACAGTTTACTTACCCTTCGTCATTTAAGTGCTGCTATTTCTTCCCTTATCTTCTGAATCTTGAAAATGATTGTTTACTTTGTAATTCTTCTCCTTGCATCAGGTTGGACACAACGATTTCCGGATCAACAAAACAGGAAATCTACGAGGGTGGTCGTCTCTTTAAAATAACGGCTAAATCTTTCTCAAGGAGATGGCAAAATGGAGAAATCAGCAATTTCCAGTACCTCATGCATCTCAATACCCTGGCAGGGCGTGGATATAGTGATCTTACTCAATACCCGGTCTTCCCATGGGTTCTTGCTAATTATGAGAGTGAAAATCTGGACTTGTCAGATCCCAAAACCTTCCGCAAGCTTGAAAAACCAATGGGATGTCAGACACCAGAAGGGGAAGAGGAATTTAAGACAAGGTCAATCATAATGTCTATTCAAATAAATATTTGCCTATGTTTGTCACACATGTAGTTTGTGACATTCAGATTAGCAATTACTGATTACACTGTCATATCCACTTTTATATGAAAGATCATACATGTGATAGATGTTACTTTCTTTAAGATGCATGTACCTATGTTATGTTTACCATTCCTGTTCTCTTTAATCTTTCAGGTATGAAAGCTGGGATGACCCTGAGGTCCCAAAATTTCATTATGGTTCTCATTATTCTAGTGCTGGCATTGTTCTCTTTTATCTTCTTCGCTTGCCACCATTCAGTGCGGAAAATCAGAAACTACAGGGTGGTCAGTTTGATCATGCTGATCGTCTTTTCAGTAGCATAAGAGGCACTTGGGCGAGTGCTGCTGGGAAGGGTAACACATCAGATGTGAAAGAACTCATTCCAGAATTCTTCTACATGCCTGAGTTTTTGGAAAATCAATTCCGTCTTGACTTGGGTGAGAAACAGTCGGGGGAAAAGGTCTGTCTCGGTTAAAATTTTTAACTTTGAGTTGTATAGTCCGATAATAAACTCTTCTTTGTACTGTGCCAAATTTGTGGTGCTGTAAGACTTACAAACTTCCCAGTTTCTGTTGTTTCATATTCCCTAGGTTGACGACGTTCTCCTGCCTCCTTGGGCTAAAGGCAGTGCTAGGGAGTTCATCCGGATGCACAGGGAGGCCTTAGAATCTGATTTTGTTTCAGAAAATCTGCACAATTGGATAGACCTCATTTTTGGATATAAACAAAGGGGAAAGGTAGGTATTGGCATTCTCTTGAAGCATATTTTCACCTCCACTGAATTTTCTAAAATTGCAATGCATTTTGACACTCGGATGCGTATACTTAAGACCTAACTTTTCAGTTATATATTCTCATTGTTCCGCTTGTAATGCTGTATATCGTCGTTACAACTGACAGGCTGCTGAAAAAGCTGCTAATGTATTCTACCACTACACATATGAGGGGAGTGTAGACATAGACGCAGTTACAGATCCTTCGATGAAAGCTTCCATTCTAGCTCAGATCAATCATTTTGGACAGACACCTAAGCAACTATTCCTCAAACCCCATGTTAAAAGGCGGCCTGACAGAAAGCTTCCTCCTCATCCGCTGAAGAATTCAACTCTTCTTGTTCCACATGAAATACGAAAAACCTCTTATTCCATTACTCAGATTGTCAGTTTCCAAGAGAGAATTCTCATTGGCAAGGCAAACACTAAGCTTAAACCTAGAGTGTATGCCAAATATGTAGCGTGGGGTTTTCCTGATCTCAGCGTGAGATTTTTGAGCTTTGACCAAGATCGAATCCTTTCAACTCATGAGAATCTTCACTTAGGAAACCAGACTCAGTGTGCTGGCTTTAGTCATGATGGTCACATTTTGGTCACCGGCGTTGATGATGGTTTAGTTTATGTTTGGAGAGTCAGTGAAGATAATCCACGTGCCTCAAGTCGGCTGCAGTTACAGAAAGTGCTTTGTGCACACAGATCCAAAATCACATGTCTTCACGTCAGTCAGTCATATATGCTAATTGTGAGCGGATCAGATGACTGCACAGTTATCATATGGGACCTTAGCTCCTTACGATTTGTTAGGCAACTTCCTGAATTCCCAGCTCCAGTTTCTGCAGTCTGTGTGAATGAATTAACTGGTGAAATCATGACTGCTGCTGGAACGCTGTTTGCGGTTTGGAGCATCAATGGCTGCTGTCTAGCAGTAATTAGCACAGCCCAGATTCCATCTGATTACATACTCTCTGTGACAAGTCCTACCTTCTCTGATTGGCTGGACACAAACTGGTACGTAACAGGTCACCACGATGGGGCTGTTAAGGTCTGGCATATGGTTCACTGCACCGACATAGAGACAATAAGCAACTCAATTAGCATAGGAACCGGAGGAGGGTTGCCTTTGGACAAGTCACCAGAATACAGATTGCTCCTCCACAAGGTACTGACGTTTCATAAGCACCCAGTTACTTCCCTTCTCTTAACTCCCGACTTGAAGCAATTGCTGAGTGGTGATTCCGGTGGCCATTTGCTTTCGTGGACGTTACCGCCCTGAAAATCTTCTTACAATCAGGTTTGACAATCTTAAAACGGCTATGGACTGATTTTCAGCTCCTGATTATGTTAAAACCCTTTTAACTATTCCGAATTTTTTATCACAGAAACACTGATTCTTTTGTTCATGATAACATGAAAAGCCAAAACAAGACAACAGGGCAGCTGGGATAATTTATAGAGATATAAAGGTAAATCTCTTCAAACACAGATCCTTTTAACGATTCTGGGTTTTATTACAATGCATTTGCCTGGTGGCTTCAGCTCTCCATTGTATGTTTTCCGAGTGGAGGATATTGCTTTTGAAAATATCGCCTCTTCTGAGTTTTGCATGTACATGATGGATTTGCTAACAGTTTGTAATCAAGTTGTATAGCTGAAAAGAAACCTGCATCGCACCCAAAGTCAATTTTGGTAATGACAGATATAACAGTATATTAAAGGAAACCATTGCTAATTCTATTCAGCATGTATAATATTTTGAGTACTGAAAGATACAGATGTATTAGAAATCTAAAATTTTCAGAGCATAAGCCATTACAAACTACAAGGAGAAACCGAACCAATTCTAACCCAAAATGTGGTGATTGCTAATCATTTGAAACATAAATGTATCGTCTGAAATAAAAGTTAAAAAAAAAAAAAAAACATGTGAAAAACTCTTGTAATTGTCAGAAAATTAAACGTACCTGATACCTGAGCTTGGCGTTTACTTACGTGCATTGCCACTGCTTCAAAAATTCGACTACAATTCTGGAACCATGGGACCTTTCACGTCTGCAATTGAGCACCGGAGCCCAGATACTGACTGGCTCTGCAATTACTCACCCTTGGTTCGGATCCTCCCAAACGGCCCCATTTGCTTTCCTCTGGCATCGACACTGCATTTACCATCCTCCCAACCACTATATTCATTATCTCCCTCTTTTCCAATGCGATTCTCGCATCCAAAAACGGAGCCGTGCATTGCTCCTTGGCAGCAACCAAACAGCCTTCCATTTCACGGTCTTCGCAGCGCTCCCTCTCCTTTAAGTCCATTGATTTCCATCCGGTCAGGGACTGCCACCAGGGTGGTTTGCACTTGTTGGAAGCAGTGATGGCACACCCGATTCTGGCACCTTTCTCGCACTGAGCTATGATTTTGGACTCACAGGATTTTTGAAGGCGAGGATATATGGACCAGATGACGGGTCGTCAGAAGTACCAGCCGGAGTAATGGGACGGGGCGGTTGAATTTTATGGTTGTCGAGGAAGCGGAGTATTCTTCCAGGTTTAGCGGTGACGGAGGGTCCATGTCTTAGAGACCGAAATTAAAGCTACCCATTAACGAGATTGAGTCAACTTTGTTGTATAATCTACTCAACGAGGGACTAAGAAAATCAATGAAAGGATTGAACACCGAACCAAGAAGCAAGAGAAATTCATATATACCTGAAATCTTAACGAGTAGTAACTGTGCAATCGGCAGCAACAATGAGCAGAAGAGAAGAGAAGACAACGACAGCAGAGCCAAGCAAATGGTAGCAGATGAACAGAGGAGAAGTAAAGCCAAGTGGCCAAGTCATTAAACTCAAAACAAAATAACCCTAAAATTGAATGGGGCTGGTCTTTAGTGTGGGCTTAGAACCAGCAATTCCCAGAATATTAAAAAAAAATTGGCCCGTACAGTTTTCTACCGTGAGGCTAAAATAAGGCGACCTCCAACACAAATTTTTACTTAAAGTAAAATTCAACATAAATTCTTATCTAGTTGGTAAAATTTAAGTTATAATATAATTTTTTACTCAGTTTGTAATAATTTCGATTCTACCTAAATTATCACCCAATTGGTATGAATTTAAGTTATAACATAAATTCTTATCCAGTTAGAAAGAATTTCGGTTCTACCTAAATTATTATCCAATCCAACCTAAATTCTTACCAAAATAATAAGAACTTATGTTGGTCGTTTTTTAGCCACACCCTAAAGATGTCGTACCTTAGCCCCACGTGAGTCAATTTTTGGTTACTGTTAGATTAATCAAAGAACCAAAAATTAATTAAAAGGGTAAAAGAACTTAGGAAATAAATCGTTTGCTAGTAATGAATTTTGTTAATACCTGCGAATCGTCGCCATATAAACACTCAATCAACAAATCGCTTGTGAACAACCAGTCACGATCCATCGCGAACTCGACATACAAACATAATCGCAGATCATGCGATAACGTACATGGTCCATACCAACATCCGAGTCACAGAAGCTCAACTGAGTGATTAACTCTTACACTATAGAAATATAATTTAACCTCTTACACTATAGAAATATAATTAACTAATACAAAATATCAATTAATTGTAACCTCTCTATCTCCTTGCTTTTTTTTATTTTTTCTTTGCTTAGTTGTCGGCGATACTAATCTTGATATTAGTCTCGATCGTCAGTCGTTGATAACTTATAGTTCCCTTTGCTTTCTTATATCTCATTGTTGTTTTCTCATTTTTTTGTCATTTTTCAAGTTTTAATAAGAATCTCTTTGTTTTGTTTTCTTATTCTTCTCACATTTTGTTGTACTTTTCTCTACTTATATGACACGTTCTATGTCTATCTTTGCAATCGTTTGGTGCTTGTACAAATATCCTCACTACGTAGTTTTTGATTTGAGATTGTCAGCGGTACGAATAGCTTGATCCTCTTTTTTACTTGTGTGCTTGTTTCCACATATGAGAATGGATGAATAAAGTGTTGTAAGGAATGGCGGCGATGAATTGTGTATGTTATGTGAATAGGATAATAGAAAAAGACAGCCGTGAACTGAAAAGCATGGTGAGTAAAATTCAACTCAACGTGAAAAAATATGATTCATTTTAATTTGACTTGTAATTTCATTGATTCGACTCGAACAAATTTCAAATAAAGTTTGAGTTATAAAATGAAATTTCGAATAACTCGAAATTCTTAGTAATCGAGTCGAGTTGAGTCTGTCAATTCTATTTGATACTTTATGTATATCATGTGCGAAAATATGAAGAAATATATATATATATCCTATACACTGACGGTGGAAATTTTTTGTTTCCACAAGCGCTTCAATTATAGGGTTTAGGGTTTAAAGTTTAGGGGTTTTAGTGTAAAGATTTAGAATTTAGGGTTCATGTTTAGAATTTAGGATTTAGGGTTTAGTTTTAGGGTAATATGGGTAGGGATTTAGATTTTAACCTATAAACCCTAAATTTTAACCCTAAACCCAAAATTCTATCAATAATCCTTAAATTCAAAACTATTACACTTATACCCCTAAATTTTAAACCCTAAACGGAGTCCCTAACCCCTAAAATTAAGACGCTTGTGTAAAAAAGTTTCCACAAGCGCTTGTGTATAGAACAATTACCCTATATATATATATATATATATATATATATATATATATATATATATATATATATATATATATATATATATATATGTATGTATGTATATTATATATGGATATAAAAACCCTTTTAAATTGGAATCAATATGTATTATAACATTTATAAATAAATAATTACAATTAAATTTGTACAGAAACTCGAAAACTTGACTCGACTCGATTCAAAAAATTTCAAATAAAGATTGAATCGTAAAATAAGACTTGTAAACTATAACTCGAAGTTTTTGATCGACTCGATTGATCGCCCAACCGTAGGGGGTGAGCATTTGACCGAGTTGAGCCGAGTCAAAAAAATTCGAGTTAGTCGATTTTATGAGTCATGTTTTACGACTCAAACTTTATATGAAATTTTTCGATTCGGGTCAAGTTTATGAAATTTGAGTTGAGTCGAGTTTTTGAGTTTCTGTACAAATTTAATTGTAATTATTTACAATGTTATATACATGTTGATTCAAATTTAAACAAATTTTTATATCTATATACAATACACATATATACTTCTTCAAAAAAAAATTCATATGTTATATACAATAGAATCTCTATAAATTAATAATCGATAAATAAATAACCTCTCTAAAATAATATTTTTTTCGGTCTCGGCTTGATCCCAAGGTCTAAATTAATAATTTCGATAAATTAATCAGATAATAATTTTCCAGAAGACTCTTATATAAATTTATGGTCCCTTCAATATTATAAATTAACAATTCTATAAAATTATTGTAAAACCAAAGAATTGATTTTGATATAACAAAGGATTTAAAGACTAAATTGAAAATAGAAAATAAATTTTTAAGTCCTCAAAACTTCCCAAAACTTTTAAGCTAAGTGGTCAAGTCAAAACCAAATAGTTATACAATTTTTTCTAAGTGTTTTCCAAGTCAAAACAGTGATTTTCGAGTCACCATTTCGAAACAGCCCTTAGGCGTTTCGGAACGTTTTGAAACTGTTAACATATGTTTCAGAACGAGTCTTTCTGTTTCGATACGATAGTATCAAAACATGACCCTATGTTTCGAAACGGATGAAGAACAAAAGAACGGGCAGATCCATTCCGATACGACAGTATCGAAATGACCTCAAACGTTTCGAAACGAGATTTAAACTTGGATTCAATTTTTATGACAGTTGCAATTTTATAACTAATTTTTACAAAACGGTTAAGACGTATCGAAACGATTTAAGCACGTTTCGATACGGGTTTTGACAGTTTCAAATTGTTTCGGAACGAATGTCAAGCCGTTTCGGAACGGGCTCTTAGCGTATCGAAACTATCGTGTCCGTTTCGATACAGTCTCTTAATTACACCCCAACAACTATTTCTATTTTGGTTTATTTCTGTAACACCCGGGTTTGGGGGTCGGGTGAAAATAATATTTCGGGTTTCGGTTTTCGCAATTAAAATGATAAAATATTTTTTATGGGCTTCGTGTTTACAAATAATTAGAATCTATGTTGGGCCCATCTTCTAAGTCCAAATTCCATGGATTTTAGGAGATGAGTGTTTTTAGCCATTTCATTAATGGCATAATGGTAAATATGATCTCTTTGTTAAATTAAAACAAAAACAAAAGAAGAAGACATGTGCTCATCTTCTTCCTTACTCCCATTTTGAAACACAACGACATTAGAGCTCTCCTTACTCAAAAACACTATTCCATCACCATACACCTTCATCTTTGGTGCTTTTCGAAAGGTAATTTCGTTTTTGACTTGGCCTTATCTTCCTCTTCATTTTGGTACCATTAGTTTTCATTAAAACCATGTATTTTGCATTTTGGGTTTTTCAAGGATTTTGTTAAAGGTTGAAACTTTATGAATTTCTAACAAAGCTTTTGATTTATAGTTGTTAGATAAGTTGTTTACAACCCTTAAGGTCCAACATATGTGAATTTTAAAGAGTTTTATGGTGATTTTCGGATTTGGGTTTTAATGGGTTTTTGAAGGGCTTAAAGGTTAGTTTTGGGTGTGTTTGATGTTGAAAGTTGAGGGCTAATGTTAGTGTAATAGTTAGGGGTTGTTTTGGAAGCATTTAAATGTGTTAAAAAGGTTGAAATCGTGAGTTTTGGAATGGGTTTGATGGCTGCTCGGGATTGAGGTTTTGGGAGTTGTTCATAGCTTGAATTCATGTGTTTTATGCTTGAGTAGTGTTCCGGGTTTACTACGTTGATGTGTGAACTGATTTGAGGTTGTTTTGATTGTGTTGAGTTGATTAGAAGCAAGAATTCGTGTTGGTGAAGCATCGGGAACGAATCCGGAATCGTTGGAAGTTTGATCGGCTAGTGGGTTGAGCTTGGAATAGTCGGTGAGTGGTTAAATGTTTTTAAATGATTTTCGAGTATTGGTTCAAGCATGTGGACTAGGTTGGGCTTGGTAGACCCACCTAGAGTTTGGATTAGAGTGGTAGCCTAATCCCAAGCTTTAGTTAGAGACTTTGGTTGCACTCTAATTGTTGTTATGCCTCATGTCTAATTTTGTTTATGGTGGCTATGTACAATGTGTTATACATGTATGTTGAGGCATGGTATTGATGCATTGTGATATGCATGTGGATTTTGCATGATGATGATCATGGTGAGTACGTGCTAAGCACGGAAGTTGATATGAAATGATGTTGTGGATTGTGTTTAGTATTGGCACTAGTATGCTTGGGTACAAATGATCGATCATTAGGATGTTTAGTGTGCACACGTGAGTCAAATGCGCGCGTGGTCTTGGTGATGGTAGTCATCAAGATGGAGTACGGGTTCGCCCGGAAACCCTTCTTATATATATGTTAGTCGATGATGAGTGTAATCCCATCAACGGGGCGTGAGGATGAGTGGAATCCCCTCCGCGTGAACAATGATGAGTGTAATCCCACCGTAAGGTAATGGTTGTTGTTGGATGTGAGTTCCAACGTTTTATCCGCGTATTCGAGTCATAGCTAGGTGCCAATATGAGTTTATATGTGTGCCAATATGATTTGAGATGTGTTGCCAATGTGGATTAATACATGTGTTCATATGATGTGGTTATGGACTTGTTGAGCATGGCATATTATGAGTTTATGTTCATGCATCATTGATATTTTGGCTTACGTGGATCGAAGTTAAGATCATGCATTCTACCTTGGTTGTGCTCGTGCTTGGACCCTACATTGTCGAGGTTTGTTTTAATGAGTTTACCCTCACTAAGCTTTATGCTTACGCTCTCTTTAGTTCGGCAATGCAGATCCGTAGTTCGTGGGTAGTTTGTGCAAGGAGAAGGACTCCAAGTGTGCTTTGTGGTGCTATCTTAGCTTTCAAGTATGGACATTTTAGTTATAAGGTGTAATAGTCAAGCAATGGGATATGTATTTGTTGTTTGAGCTTTTGGACGTATGTGGATGTCTGGTTTTAGGAGCATGTTAGACTCCTTGATATGTTAATGTTGGTTTGGCTTTTGGATTTCATGTTTGGATTGTAAGCCATGTTTAAATTGCCTACCTTGGATTCCTAAGTGTATGTTCTTGTGAAGCATGAATCTTAAATGCCATGTATGATTCTTATGTTGATTTGTTGGTCCTTTAAATGAATGGTTCTCATATGTTCGATGTGTGTTAAGCATGCTCATATAGGTTGTCTTGTATCTAGAGTTTATGCTTGTTGTTGTGTGAGGTCTTAGTGGTGTTTTTGGGACAGCCTTGTACCAAAAACCAGCTAAAACCATTCTGCAGACAGTGGGCGTTTCGAAACGGTTGGTCCCGTTTCGATACGGTCCCTTTGTTTTTGGCCAGGCGTTTCGGTACGCTAGGGGGTCGTTTCGATACGATTTTGCTACTAGAAATCTGAGAATTTGACGATAAAATGAAGTATTGAAAAGGGCTTTAGTGTTTCGGAACGGCCTTCGTATCATTGACCACGAGAAGTTGACCGTTGAGGGTGTTTCGATACGGGCCACCCCTGTTTCGAAACGGTCTCTTCAGGTTGACTTTGGCCCGTTGACCTAGTCAAGGCGTATCGAAACACCCTATGGGCGTTCCGATACGGCCTGCTGTTTAAGATTAAAATGGGTTGTTTTAATTGGGCTGTTGGTTGTTTACCTCATCGTTTCTTCCGCTGTTGCTTTTCTCACATATGATTTAATATCTCGTCTAGAAAAGATAATAAAAATGAAAAGGTTTTTCCTGGGTCGGTAACCGAAGTGGAGCCTTAATGGGTTTCGCCTCGGTTATCCCTGTGTAGCCCACTCGGATCGGTCAAGCGTCCGGACCGGGACGAGGGGGTTACACTTTCGAAACAGATACATGTGTTTCGAAACGGGTAGTTGCAGAAGTGCATTTATGGTGGGAAGATTGTATCCCAACGGCTATATTTATGATGACAACCACCCCAACGGCTAGAATTCAAAGAGAAGGTATAAAAGGGAGTCCAAAAACAACCAGCAACAACTATTGATCCAAAAAGAAACAATCATACATTAAATCCAAGCTCAAGTGCTGGATTTCAATATTCTTGTAAAACCCCAATTGTCATTCCTTGTAATTTCCTATTTTTTAGATTCAATTGGGTTGAGTGCTTGTAATTTGGGCAATATTTGTCTTGAGAGATACTTTGTAATTGTCATATTCTTCTTTGTAAACTTGTGAGAGAGTTTGGTCAATTTTGGGTAGAAAATTGAACATTTGTGTAAATGTTTCCTCCTAAGCCTAGAAAAGTGGAAGATCAACTAGTGAAGTTGTTTGGAAAATCCTTAGTGGGAGCTAAGGTAGTGGATGTAGAGTTCATTTGGAACTTGAACCACTATAAGTGCCTTTGTCTTCAATTTTTATTTTACCACTTCACTACCAACCAGTTTAAAAATCCAATTCACCCCCCTCTTGGCATTTATCGATTCAACGATCCACTCAACAATTGGTATCAGAGCCTACTGTTGAGTGTGTAAAAGTTCTATATTTTACCCTCTATTTAACCCATATTTCTACTGCATTCAAGCATAATTCATTGCATTTATGTTAGATTTCAGTTATACATCACAAATATATCAATTGACACAGTTTCTACTGAAATTGGTTGCTTTTGCAAGTAGCTGCTGTAGCAGATGGAGGGCAGTAGAGAAGCAGACGCTGGGCAGTGAAGAAGCAAAGTTGGAACTGGATGTGCAGACGTGAAGGATACTGCTATCGTGGCAGCCAATGACGACAGCGATAGTGAAGGGAAGAAGTGAAGTGGGCCTCGACAGAAAGAGAAGATTAAGCCCATCTGTCTTGGAGCACCCTTATATTTTTTTCAAGCCCTAGATCAGAATGAAGGCCAAGCCCAAGGTTCAAGGAAGAAACTCCAAGCAAGAAGGAAGGATGAATTAAAGACTTATGCTCTGAAGATTTAGTCTTTAATAGAGTTGTACTTTAATTTAAACTTGTATTCTTGCCATATTAGAAAACTTGAACCCAAGGCCTATATAAAGGCATGTAATTCGACCTAGGAGAGAACGTCATCTTATTCTCTAGCCTTCTTCCCAAAACCCTAGCCGTTTTCCCTTCCTCATCATGTTCTAAACTTCCCCTAGGGCTAAGGGTTGATTTGTAAAGTAGTTGCAAGGATTGCATTTATTTTAGGAATTTTTCTGTTCAATAAAATAACTTCAAGTTTTCTTATTCTGGTTTTCAACATCTTACAAGAGTATAGGGAGAGCATTGTGAGATTATCTATTTACTTAATATCGGGAGAGTTAAGTATACGAAAGGAATAAGTACGGGTTCTTCAGTTTATGGTTGAACTATCTCGGACCTAGGGATAGGACGAGGTTAAGTGGCTAAAGAAGAATTCAACAACATCGGTGTTCATCCTTTGATTCACGCCGGAAGGTATCATCAAAGACGTGTTCATCGACAGAATTGGACCTAGAGATAGACCAAGGCACAGCAGGAATTCTTGCCAAGCTTGAAGTACAGAGTTGTGTGATCGCTGCCGCGACTAACAACAGACCGCTGCCACGACAGGTGCTGCCGCAGCAGGCGCAACGATAGAACAGAGTTTCCTAGACTTTGCAACACCTACACTACTGAGTAATTCAATACCGGCCCATTCTCTTTATCCTGATTTCAATACTCTTTTATTATCAGTATTCTTATTATTCTCGTGACAACATTTAAATTATTTCTTTTCCTCTCGTGTAGTAACCCAAGGTGAAGTTATTAGCCCAGTCCCTATGGAGACGATATCTGATACTTCCGTATCACTTTACTACTTGCGTCGTGTACACTTGCACTACATTGCGATAGACACTTTTACACGCAACACCTACCTCTTTTGAAGGATTAACAACCACAAGAGGAGATCCTAGAAGAGTGTGATCAAATCTCAAGTCAAGCCATGACATCTACCTCAACCTTCAACCTTTATGAGTCTCAATCCACCACTAAACCACCATTCTTCAATGGGGACAACTACCATATTGGAAGAATATGATGTGTCTCTTCATCAAATCCACCGACTACATGGTTTGGGATGTAGTTGTGTAATCACTAATTTTGTCCGGGCTAACTTTTTTATTTTATCTCATAATAGTGGGCTTATATGGGCTATTATCTAAGTTATTAATTATGTACATGTGTCATTAAAATCCAAGAAAAAAGCAAAAAATATTACTATTAATATTATATCTATTATTGTATCGTTTATGTGAAAAAACCCTAAACACTGCTAATATAGTATGTCATCTTCTCTATTATCATCATTACTTCTATTATTATTAGTGTTATTATTATCATCTTACCACCGTACTATATTATTATTAGTATTACTACTATTATTATTGTCTTCTTTTATTATCATATTATTATATTATTATTACCATATTTATTATTTTTATTATTATTATTTATTATTAAATCCGGAAAAACAAAAAAAATAATATAAATAAGAGCCCACTATTTAAAGTCCATATTACATAATTAAAAGTCCATTACATAAAAAAAAACCAAAAAAACATATACAAGGCCTATTTAGGCCCAAATAATTAAAACCCTAATCTGCTAATCTAAAAAACCCTATCTCTTTTTTGGTGCAGCCGCCGCTCCCCCATAGCCGTTGGATTTGGGATCTAGATCCAACGGTCCAGATCACCAGATGCCAGAAACCCTAAGCAGAGGCCTCTTCCGGATTGGCGCCGCAACATATGAACCGTTAGATCGAGCACGATCGGACGGCCAGGAGCAACCCACCTCGCGCGTGAGGTCCACGCGGGACTGTCTGTCTCCTTCACGCGCGCGTACGCGGCACGCTCGAGTCCCTCCAGATCCCAATCAATGGCATGGAGCACTCCGAATTTCCCGGCCGTCTCGAGCCCCACTGTGGTCCCTCTCCTCGGGTCACATGCAGCAAACAAACAAATATCAGAAATGACCAGGCAACCGAAATCACGGAAGCAACAGAAATCAGAAATAAACAACCACAAGTTGCAGCCGAATACAGACAAATCAACCAGCGGATTTCCAGCATTTCATGTAAAAGCAAAAATGTAAAAATCGGGCTACATAAACCCGAACACTCAGAATGAAAGGGGAGGGGGAATTTTTCTGGGAAAGAAAAAAATTGTAAACGGGGATTTTCACGATCAATACGAGTGAAGCAAAAAAATTCCGAGTCTCTTTTCTTCTCCATTTTCGCATTTGCCTAGATTTTTTAGGGTTCATCTTTTTCCATTTTTTTTAAAACTGAAATCTAAAGTTATTCCTTTCAAATCTCTGAAAATTTGTTTTTAAAACGAAGGGCTTTCAAAATTTTCGAGCATAATCTTGTTTTTCAAAGCAAAGTCAAAAGAGGTTCTCGTTTTTAAATCAAAGCCCATTTTTTTAGATCTGAAATCAAAGTAAAAAAAGGGTTTCGAGTTTACTTATCGTTTGGGGAGGAACCACCGCGTACAAACGTCTTCGGACGCTGGGTGCGGTCTTTGTCTAGGTCTGGTCGCCGATGAACGGCCAGGGCTCACGCTTCCATCGAGAGAGTAGAGTGAAAAAACTCTCATTTTGGGTTCTTTGTTTTCTGATTTGAAAAAGGGTAAAAAACGATTCTGCTCGAATGGTTTTACCAAATATTCAGAGTTTTGGTGGGGTATTTATTTGCTTAACCCTTTTCCTTTTAAATTCTTCATTTTTTTTCTCTTTCTTTTGTTTCCTTCTCATTTTAGTACTCCTGCTCATCATACCGTTTTGCATATCTCTATATTACGGTATTATGTTATATCATGTAGTATAAGTATATGTTATAAAATATAGTTCTTCTTCACATAAGCTTTATATTGTATATATATATTTACAAAACCTGCGTTGTTGATATATGTATATATATCTTATGTAACAGCTAATAAATATATTATATATTATATTTGTATATTCTACATGCTATAGTATATAGTACGTACATATATTTATTTATACATTATCTCCTTATTATATATATGTATGTATTTAGCTCTATTTATTGCGCCGTATTTTTGTTTCGGATCACGATTCGCTCTCGGCCTTACGGTGACCCGCAACGGGGTATGACCCGTATTATCATGGCCCATTTAGTATAATTTTTTTACCCCTTAAACTAACTTTTAATCTAACCACTAACATTTTAATTTTTAGCATTTTAATTCCTGTTATTTAATTTATCGCACTTAATTTACGCGTTTTATATCCGATCCGGTCCTTTTCCGGATTTTTATTTAAATTTCCATGTTGATATGCTATTTTATTTCGCTTTATTTCCATACATGTTATTTATTGTGATGTTGTGTGGTTTTGTGACATATTCGTATTTGTCATCCATGAAACTGTTAATGATTCGATTTTAATTAACCAACTTAAAATATATCTAAAGAGAGGTATTAATTAACTCCGGTATTCGTAAAATGACAGTCTTAACTTAATGGATGTCGATCGGATACTTAGGTTAATTTTCACCATCTCTAGGTAAGCGAAAGCATAAAAATGGAAATGACATGCATCATCTTTTATATGCTCGCATCATGCATAAAGGTGACGTACGGGATTCGAACCCTAAACTAACACGGCAGTCAGCCTTATTTGATGTCGGTTTAGTCTATGGTCCGGTGTACCGTCATCCTTTTTAATTAAATAATTAATTAATTCCAATGCCACTATTCGATAAAGCTCGTGTTATTTAAATTATATTTTTATTTAAGAACATTCTTATTAAATTCACTTTGGATTTTTAAATAATTTCTATCAATCAAAAGGCAACAAGCAATTTGGTACCGATTTCCGGGCGTGATGGGGGTGCTAATCCTTCCCCACACGTAACCAACTCCCGAACCCGTTTTTAACGAATCTCTGGTTTTGTGGTGTCTGGCCTACCTCAGTGGCTGGTGGCGACTCCAAGTTTTTACAAGTTTTTCAAAATACGAATTCCCCCCTTTTTAATTAAACCCCTCTTTCAAAAAGAAAATAGTGATAAGGCCCCATTTAGCGGTTTTCAGAAAAAACCTTATCACAGCATGGCGACTCCGCTGGGGACAAATTTTTGTTTTTTACAAAACAAAAAAAGAGAGTTAAGCCAATAAAATGCTTGTTGCCATTTAATCGATAGAAAATATTTAAAATTCGAAGTGAAGCTAATAAGTTTGTTCTTTTATGAAAATATGACTTAAGTTGAACGGGCTTTGGAAATTTGTGGCATTCGAATTAATTCCTCATTTAATTATTAAGGAAGTCACCGACATGTGTTGCATCATGATCATCAAGCTCTATACCCGAGCTACCCTTCTTAAATGGGAGTGAAACGCCCATACCCAAGTGAGTATCCCTTCACGGGTCGGTAATTCACTTCCGGAATCCACGCCTTTTGACAAGTGAGTAGCCCTCCACGTCATTAGGTCGTGCTTTCCCTCGAACTGAAACCAATTCGCAAGCCTGTAATGGGCCAGAATTGGGGTTCTTGTTGCCTTAGTAGGTGATGAGATAGGTTCGGGTACCCTTTGATAGAACCCAACTCATGAGTGAGAATATAAGAAGCCCGCCCCATTAAAGCCATGCGGATAACCCTAGAGTTTAGAGTGTCTAGGTTTTTACTTGCTAATTGATTGTTTTTATGCTTTTTTTTCGTTAATGCTTGAATTCCATTGCTTGACTATTGATTTATATTCATCATGTGACTAATGCCTTTGCTTTTCTTCCCCTTTATCTTATCTTGCATATTTCATCGTTGCATAAAGAGCACATTGAGTTGGAAATAGTCTGAAATTAAAGATTTGATTAGTGGGAAATATGGTCTGTAACAATAATGAGAAGGACCTCGACAAAAATGTAGCCACAAAGAGAGAAACTACATGGTTGGGGTCCCTAGACAAGAAAGGCTTTCAAAGACGAAAAAGACCACCTCACTTATTTGTCAGATGTCCCAGGCAAGTGATCATTACTTCGAATTTTGGAGTTCAACCTACATGTATTCCACGGTCAGCAGCTTTGATTTAACTACAACAGTTGGGAAATACCAAGCCTTGCAAGGAAATTAGCGAGAACTACACCGAACAGCAACCAAGCTTTCTGGGGCAAGATCGAAAGTTTCTCGGACACTTCTCTGCCTTGAGTCGACAATCAAGTCTCAACCTAGAACGAAAAAATACTTCAAGTCAGAGGGAATTTCGACCTCACCCCCGATGCGCTTTGAAGGTTAGGCTCAGTGGGACCCTTTCAAAGAGCAAGTCAAGAGTACCAATATCGACAGTGGATCAATCATAATTCGTCGCCTACACCACTTGGAGGCAGGACCGAGAGTTGGCCTACTTGTTAACGAGGATATGAGAGAACGCTCGATTCCTAACAAAAGATCATTTCAAGAAAGAAGAAGGGATTGAGTGAGTCTTGAAGAAAATCGTTTGCCTAGACGCCAGCTCAAGAACTACATGTAGTGGGTTTCTTCCGATCATTGTAACAAACCAAGGTTCCCATTGATGAGTTGTTTAACGAGGATATTTGCCGAACTCAGTGTTGCTCTTTGCATTCATGAAATTAATGTTCAATGCACCTTTGCATTCATATACATTTTGATTGATTACTCTTAACCCTGTGTTGTATATATGACACATTGCATTCATGAAGTTAATGTTCAATGCAGCATTTTGTTTAATTACCTATGTACATATGACATGTTTATTCATTCATTTATTCGATTAAACAAATAAAATTAATCTCCATCAAATTAATGCAGCTTTGCATTCAATCATACATTTTGATTCTGTTATACATACGACACATTCATTCATTCATTAAACATATAAAATTAATGATCAATGCATCTTTGCATTCAGTTGTACATGTCTGTTTGATTACCTATAATCATCTATCCTTGTTGTGCATACAACACACTACATGCATTCATTCTTAAAATGAATAAAGGGAGGAAATCTTTGCCAAGCCAGAGGCTGATTTGAGAAGTCAAATGGAACGAACTCAGCAAGAATTAAGGGGCACCATCATCAAGCCCCAACAAGATATGATGAAAGGAATACCCTAACTGTTACAGTCCGGTCTAAAATGAGGTAGTGTTGCTCAAGTACCGGGAAACCACTCGGCCACTCCAATATTTAAGAATCATCTTGTTATCGGCCCCTCGTCCAGCCCACCTCAAGGGGCATCTTCTGCCCGTCAAGATGAAGCCTTTGATCAAAGCTCAGTCTAGTATGACCTTCGGAGACATTACATCGCTTCATGGAATAAGAAGCGATGTTTGAGCAAGTCTGATAGAAATGTTGGTACAACGTGCTTAAACGCGGTAAAGTTTAAGACAATGGATAATTCAAATGTCCATCAAAAATCCATTTTTACGAATGGTCGAAGGAAAATAAATCCTTTGCAAAAATCCAATTCTCATTATTGGTGAAAACTGATTGTACCCAGGGGAATGGTACAACTAGCCCGGAGCAAACGGCTACCGGTAAAGGCATTTCAAATCCGTTAATCCCTGTGCATTTGGGAAAAATGCAAGTCGGTTCAAGGGAAATCGAATTGGAGATATTACATCGTTGTTGGCACAACGTGCTTAAACCCGATAAAAGTTTAAAATAATGGATAATTCAAATGTCCATCGAAAATCCATTTTTACGAATGGTCGAAGGGAAATAAATCCTTTGCAAAAATCTAATTCTCATTATTGGTGAAAACTGATTGTACCCAGGGGAATGGTACAACTAGCCCGGAGCAAACGGCTACCGGTAAAGGAAATTCAAAACCGTTGATCCCTGTGCATTTGGAAAAAATGCAAAAGAAATGAGCCGAGCTGTAGATTTTTTTCATTTTGAAAATATTTTGGTATTCATTGATTCTTTAAAATATTTCATTTATTGATTATTATTATAAGCTTACTCTTGTTCTCCTATTATACATGTATATACTTTTTGTAAGATTAACTTTAATTCAATTTAAAAAGATTTTTTTTTCCCTGAAAATTCGGATGTTGTGAGGATACTAAATATGAAAACCATATGTTCTACTTAGGCCAAGAGAGGGATGACAATGAGTGTTCAGGAATAATGGGCCACTCCCATTGAGTGAATTTTTCCTCTCGGGCATTGTCGTTCAAGGTCCTTGAATGAAGTGATAACCCTAAAACTTCTACCACATGAAGACCAATATTGATATCCGTGTATGGGAGGACATTTGGCATTCCTTCAACTCCATTCACATAGAAAGAAAATAAAAAAAACCATTGTTGTCCCCGTTTGAGCCTTTTGAACTTTTTCTTTTGATTGAACCCAAATCAAGGATCACCCCTACACCGGGGGCAAATGAGATATAAAGCTATGGACAAGTAAATGACATTGGATTCTAATTATGATATGATAATGACGTCTTGTGAACTAAATGGATTAAAAGAGAACATATTCATTGGGTACACTTTTAGTTTGAGCAGCCAAAAACGTCAAAAGGAAACAACGAAAGAAAAGTCGGTTCTCAAAGAGCTATCCAAATCAAGTCAAAAGATTACCGACATAAAAGTTGAAGAAATCAAAAGCAGGGGCACTAAAGTGAAAAGTGCAATTTTGAAAAGGGAGAGAAGCGGACAAGAGGATTCCCTATCCAAATGAATCTCTACTTAGATGAGCCTCGAATGATTGTTCGCCTTCGATCAAAAGCCTGCACTAATACAATGCGAAGGTGCAAATTGATCCAAAACTACATTCGACGAAAGGAAATGGACTCTAGGGTGAAAACCCCAACAAAGGGGCAAGTATAGAGCATTTGAGAGAAACAAGAGAAGAAATAACATTACATCCGAGCATAATCGTGAGACTTCCCGTTAGAAAAATTGATCCTTGGTTTCACCACCCTTAAACACTTATTTGGGCCTACTTACCCTTTCTTTCGTAGCCGTAAGCCTTCGCCTACATTACAAGCCATAAAAGACCATTTGGACCATACACAGATGGATGAATTTGTCTTCAGATCACATCTCGCCTATCAGGGTTAACCTTTCTTCAAGGATTGACACACTTCTAATGCCTGATTGAGACCAGAAAAGAGGTAAGGATAGGGCATGGTGAGTTAGTGAGCTAAAGAGAGCCACTTTTAAATCGGGTAGAAACTAGGAATGGGAGTCGCTCCTCTCGGAAGCCTGATAGCCTAGAAAAGATGTCATATGTGCATTCCTGCAACATTCGGAAAATGACACTCGGGTCGACCTTTTTTTCAAAGATCCAAAGCTTGATTTTCTTAAATATCACTTGTCGTGATCCTTTAAAATGTATATATATACATAATGAATTTATTTTTATTATTTTCATAAGTCTCTTATATTGGAATGAACAAGCAGACTGATCATGGCTCGAGATAAAGCCATCGGTACCCCATTGGGGCATCTTTGTCCGTGGGGCAACTAAGGCTTTGCACACAGGATTTCAAATCGGTGAGAGATGACATACAACTTGAAGGTACTGAGCTAATGATTCTGATTGCGATTCAGGCTATTGGACTCAGGGAATAAGCAACACAAGTTGGGGGCAAGTTTTGTCAAGAAACGAGATTGATGAGTGGTTGTAGTCCCCAGATGGTGACCACCAGCCTTAGAGAATAAAGACAAAATTCATGCATCTTTGCATTCTCATTACCATGCACATCATTGCATCATGAAATATGATCATGCATCATTGATAGTTAGACATCCATATGTTAGGAGCATGCTAACTCATGCCATCATAGTACTTGTTTATTTTTGAACAGATATTTGAAGATTAATAAAGGGGTGGATCTACGGCTCTACGAGAAGAGAAATGGATCTCGAGAATCCTTTGACTGGTATCAAGGTTCTGAATCCCTGATTTTTTTTTATCCTTTTCTATAGGATGTTTTTCTCAGAATTTAAATTTCTCGATTTTATCCTTTCTAAAGGATGTTTTTCTTAAAACTGGATTTCTCAATCCTGTCCTTTCTAAAGGATGTTTTTCTTAAAACCCGGATTTCTCAATCCTATCCTTTCTAAAGGATGTTTTTCTTAAAACAGGATTTCTCAACTCTATCCTTCCTAAAGGATGTTTTTCTTTAAACCCCGGATTTCTCAATCCTATCCTTTCTAAAGGATTTTTCTCTCAAAACTTCGTTTCATTCCTTTCGAAAGGATATTTTTCTCAAAAATCCAAATTCCTCAATTTTACCCTTTCTAAAGGGACGTTTTCCTCAAAATTTAAATTTCTCAATTATATTCCCCTTGGAATATTTTAAATAAAAATTCAGGTTTCCTGATTTTTAAATAAAAAGAAAGAAAGAAAAAAGAAACAGAAAAAGAAGAAAAAATAAAAGAGGAGGAAAAAGAAAAAGAAAAGAAAAAGAAAAAGAAAAAAAAAGAGAAGAAGAATAAGAATAAGAGGAAATAAGAAGAGAGAAAAAGAAAAGAAGATGAGAGGAAATAAGAAGAGAGAAAAAATGAGAATAAGAAAAAGAAGAAAAAATAAAAGAGGAGGAAAAAGAAAAAGAAAAGAAAAAAAAAGAAAAAGAAAGAAAAAGAAAAGAGAAGAAGAATTAGAAGAAATAAGAAGAGAGAAAAAGAAAAGAATATGAGAGGAAATAAGAAGAGAGAAAAAAAAATGAGAATAAGAAGAAGAAGAAAGAAGAAAAGAGAGAGAGAAGAGAAGAAAAAGAAAAAGAAAATAAAAAGAAGAGAGAAAGAGAAAAATGAAAAAAAAGAACAAGAGAGAAAGAAAAAAAAAGAAAGAAAGAAGGGAAGAAGAGAAAAAAAGAAAAAAAAAGAAAAAAAAAGAAAAGAAAAAGAGAGAAAGAAAAAAGAATGAAGAAAAAGAAAAGAAAAAGAAAAAGAAAGAGAAAGAAAGAAAGAGAGAAAGAGAAAATAAAAAAAAAGAGAAGAAAAGAATGAGAAAAAGAACGAGAGAAAAGAGAAATAAGAGAAAAAGAGAAAAGATGAAGAGAGAAAGAGAAAAAGAAAAAGAAGAAGATCAAAAAGAAGAAGAACAAGAAAGAATGAGAGAAGAGAGAGAAGAAAAAAAAAGGAAAGAAAAAAAAAAGAAGAGAAAAGAGCTAAAACTCCATGCGAGAAATTTCAGAATTGTCACAACTTCAGAATCTAAGAGCAAAAGAGCTCAAGGATTTCCGAGTAGAAGAGCCAGAAGGCCTGCTCAATTTATTTCCTGTCAACGTTGTCCAGTTGCTATTGGAGGTTTATTCTTTGCCGCTTAGGGAGAATGAATCAGCTACGTCCTTTACCGCTCAGGGAGGACATACCAACGTTGTCTAAGCTATTGAAGGTTCGTTCTTTGCCGCTCAGGGAGAATGAATCAGTAGTGTCCTTTGCCGCTCAGGGAGGACATGCCAACGTTGTCCAGTTGCTATTGAAGGTTCGTTCTTTGCCGCTCAGGGAGAATGAATTAGCCACGTCCTTTGCCGCTCAGGGAGGACATGCCAACGTTGTCCATTAGCTATTGAAGGTTTATTCTTTGCCGCTCAGGGAGAATGAATCAGCTACGTCCTTTACCGCTCAGGGAGGACATGCCACGTTGTCCAGTTGCTATTGGAGGTTTATTCTTTGCCGCTCAGGGAGAATGAATCAGCTACGTCCTTTGTCGCTCAGGGAGGACATGTTAGCGTTGTCTAAAGCTATTGAAGGTTTATTCTTTGCCGCTCAGGGAGAATGAATCAGCTACGTCCTTTGCCGCTCAGGGAGGACATGTCAGCGTTGTCTAAGCTATCGAAGGTTCGTTCTTTGCCGCTCAGGGAGAATGAATCAGTCGTGTCCTTTGCCGCTCAGGGAGGACATGCCAACGTTGTTCAGTTGCTATTGAAGGTTCGTTCTTTGCCGCTCAGGGAGAATGAATCAGTCATGTCCTTTGTCGCTCAGGGAGGACATGCCAACGTTATCCAGTTTGCTTTCGCAGCTCTGGGAAAGTACGCTATTAGAAGATTATTCTTTTCCGCTTAGGGAGAATGAATCAACTATGTTCTTTGCCGCTCAGGGAGGACATACCAATGCTATTGACTTTGTTTCTGCCGTTTCGGAGGAGCAAATCACCCCAAACAGGGAAGTTGAACAAAATTAGTGCTTATGATCTTTGCTTTATTCTTGTTCCACAAGTATAAGCAAAGAGGGGCAACTGTAATCACTAATTTTGTCCGGGCTAACTTTTTTATTTTATCTCATAATAGTGGGCTTATATGGGCTATTATCTAAGTTATTAATTATGTACATGTGTCATTAAAATCCAAGAAAAAAGCAAAAAATATTACTATTAATATTATATCTATTATTGTATCGTTTATGTGAAAAAACCCTAAACACTGCTAATATAGTATGTCATCTTCTCTATTATCATCATTACTTCTATTATTATTAGTGTTATTATTATCATCTTACCACCGTACTATATTATTATTAGTATTACTACTATTATTATTGTCTTCTTTTATTATCATATTATTATATTATTATTACCATATTTATTATTTTTATTATTATTATTTATTATTAAATCCGGAAAAACAAAAAAAATAATATAAATAAGAGCCCACTATTTAAAGTCCATATTACATAATTAAAAGTCCATTACATAAAAAAAAACCAAAAAAACATATACAAGGCCTATTTAGGCCCAAATAATTAAAACCCTAATCTGCTAATCTAAAAAACCCTATCTCTTTTTTGGTGCAGCCGCCGCTCCCCCATAGCCGTTGGATTTGGGATCTAGATCCAACGGTCCAGATCACCAGATGCCAGAAACCCTAAGCAGAGGCCTCTTCCGGATTGGCGCCGCAACATATGAACCGTTAGATCGAGCACGATCGGACGGCCAGGAGCAACCCACCTCGCGCGTGAGGTCCACGCGGGACTGTCTGTCTCCTTCACGCGCGCGTACGCGGCACGCTCGAGTCCCTCCAGATCCCAATCAATGGCATGGAGCACTCCGAATTTCCCGGCCGTCTCGAGCCCCACTGTGGTCCCTCTCCTCGGGTCACATGCAGCAAACAAACAAATATCAGAAATGACCAGGCAACCGAAATCACGGAAGCAACAGAAATCAGAAATAAACAACCACAAGTTGCAGCCGAATACAGACAAATCAACCAGCGGATTTCCAGCATTTCATGTAAAAGCAAAAATGTAAAAATCGGGCTACATAAACCCGAACACTCAGAATGAAAGGGGAGGGGGAATTTTTCTGGGAAAGAAAAAAATTGTAAACGGGGATTTTCACGATCAATACGAGTGAAGCAAAAAAATTCCGAGTCTCTTTTCTTCTCCATTTTCGCATTTGCCTAGATTTTTTAGGGTTCATCTTTTTCCATTTTTTTTAAAACTGAAATCTAAAGTTATTCCTTTCAAATCTCTGAAAATTTGTTTTTAAAACGAAGGGCTTTCAAAATTTTCGAGCATAATCTTGTTTTTCAAAGCAAAGTCAAAAGAGGTTCTCGTTTTTAAATCAAAGCCCATTTTTTTAGATCTGAAATCAAAGTAAAAAAAGGGTTTCGAGTTTACTTATCGTTTGGGGAGGAACCACCGCGTACAAACGTCTTCGGACGCTGGGTGCGGTCTTTGTCTAGGTCTGGTCGCCGATGAACGGCCAGGGCTCACGCTTCCATCGAGAGAGTAGAGTGAAAAAACTCTCATTTTGGGTTCTTTGTTTTCTGATTTGAAAAAGGGTAAAAAACGATTCTGCTCGAATGGTTTTACCAAATATTCAGAGTTTTGGTGGGGTATTTATTTGCTTAACCCTTTTCCTTTTAAATTCTTCATTTTTTTTCTCTTTCTTTTGTTTCCTTCTCATTTTAGTACTCCTGCTCATCATACCGTTTTGCATATCTCTATATTACGGTATTATGTTATATCATGTAGTATAAGTATATGTTATAAAATATAGTTCTTCTTCACATAAGCTTTATATTGTATATATATATTTACAAAACCTGCGTTGTTGATATATGTATATATATCTTATGTAACAGCTAATAAATATATTATATATTATATTTGTATATTCTACATGCTATAGTATATAGTACGTACATATATTTATTTATACATTATCTCCTTATTATATATATGTATGTATTTAGCTCTATTTATTGCGCCGTATTTTTGTTTCGGATCACGATTCGCTCTCGGCCTTACGGTGACCCGCAACGGGGTATGACCCGTATTATCATGGCCCATTTAGTATAATTTTTTTACCCCTTAAACTAACTTTTAATCTAACCACTAACATTTTAATTTTTAGCATTTTAATTCCTGTTATTTAATTTATCGCACTTAATTTACGCGTTTTATATCCGATCCGGTCCTTTTCCGGATTTTTATTTAAATTTCCATGTTGATATGCTATTTTATTTCGCTTTATTTCCATACATGTTATTTATTGTGATGTTGTGTGGTTTTGTGACATATTCGTATTTGTCATCCATGAAACTGTTAATGATTCGATTTTAATTAACCAACTTAAAATATATCTAAAGAGAGGTATTAATTAACTCCGGTATTCGTAAAATGACAGTCTTAACTTAATGGATGTCGATCGGATACTTAGGTTAATTTTCACCATCTCTAGGTAAGCGAAAGCATAAAAATGGAAATGACATGCATCATCTTTTATATGCTCGCATCATGCATAAAGGTGACGTACGGGATTCGAACCCTAAACTAACACGGCAGTCAGCCTTATTTGATGTCGGTTTAGTCTATGGTCCGGTGTACCGTCATCCTTTTTAATTAAATAATTAATTAATTCCAATGCCACTATTCGATAAAGCTCGTGTTATTTAAATTATATTTTTATTTAAGAACATTCTTATTAAATTCACTTTGGATTTTTAAATAATTTCTATCAATCAAAAGGCAACAAGCAATTTGGTACCGATTTCCGGGCGTGATGGGGGTGCTAATCCTTCCCCACACGTAACCAACTCCCGAACCCGTTTTTAACGAATCTCTGGTTTTGTGGTGTCTGGCCTACCTCAGTGGCTGGTGGCGACTCCAAGTTTTTACAAGTTTTTCAAAATACGAATTCCCCCCTTTTTAATTAAACCCCTCTTTCAAAAAGAAAATAGTGATAAGGCCCCATTTAGCGGTTTTCAGAAAAAACCTTATCACAAGTTGAAGAAGGGTCTTACATTCCGATGAAAACAAATGATGAAGGAAGACTTGTCCCGAAGGTGAAATCGGAGATAACCGATGAAGATAGAAGAAGAATGCAAGTCAACGATAAAGCATTGCACATCATCTTTTGTGCACTTGGTCTGGACATCTATTATAAGGTTTCTTCAATCGAGAGCGCCAAAGAAGTATGGGACACTCTTGAGACAACATACGAAGGTACTAGCGATGTTGAGGAGACGAAGATCGGGCTACTAAATTTGAGTTATGAGAATTTCAAGATGGACCCCGATGAGAGTGTCTCCAAGATGTTTGATTGATTTTCGATCATCTTCAATGGTCTAAAAGGATTCGGTGAAGTGATTCCCGAAGACAAGCTAGTTAGGAAGCTTCTATATTCTCTCTCGGAATCTTGAGATGGTAAAAGAACGGCCATGATCAAAGCTAAGAATATGAAGACCTTGAAGCTTGATGAGCTAGTTGGTTCTCTCCTTACTCGTGAGATTGTGAAACAAGGAAGAGAAGATGAAAAGAAGAAAGGAGAATAGAGAAGCAAGAGGTGGAGAAGAAAAAGAAGCTAGGAGTTGCTCTCAAGGCCTCTCTACAAGAGGAGAGCTCTTCTAGTGAGGAGGAGGATTTCGAGGAGTTGGAAATGATAGCCTAATGCTTCTCACGGTTCATGAAATCTAACCGAGGGAGGAAATTTCAAAGAAATAGAGACTTCAAGAACAAGAGCAAATAAGAGGAAAATGATCCTATCATTTTCTTTGAGTGCAAGAAGTCGGGTCATATTCGTTCTGATTGCCCTCAACTCAAGAAGAAGGGCTTTGAGAAGAAGAAGAAGCTCAAAGCCAAGATTGCTACTTGGAGTGATGAGGAGACATTCGAGGATGATGAACACGAAGTGACCAACCTTTGCCTCATGGCTCTTAAGGAGGATTCTATGGTAACCTCTAACTCACCTTGCTATGATTTTACATTTGATGAATTGCATGATGCATGTGATGAGTTACAAGAGGTATAAGATGAGTTAGTAGAGAAATAAAATGAGTATGTTTTGGAAAAAAAAAAGGTCATTTCGAATTTGAAAGCTCAAAACGATTTACTCTCTAAAACTAACTCGGATTTTGAGAAAAAGGTTTTAAGCTTGCAAGATGATTTAAAGTTCTTTGAAAAAGAAAATATTCATTTGAACAACCTTCTTTCTCAATGTAATGATGAACGCAAAATTGGTGAATGAGCTAAAAAATTCTTTCAAAAGTGTTGGTTCTTCAAAGCTTGAAAAGGGTGAATCTTCAAAAACCAACTTTACAAAAAGAAATAATTTCAACTACAAACAAAGTGGCTCCAATAGGCATTCTAGGACTAAAAAGATTAGAAGTGTATGGGTTCCTAAGGAACTTGTAAAATCTAATAATGTTAATGCCTTGTCATCTCGGATTCCTAAGGGAACCAAGATTTTGGGAGCTAACACTCATGGACCCAAAATGATTTGGGTACCAAAAATCAAAGTTTAAACTCTTTGTTTGTAGGGGGAGCATTGCTACAAGGCCAAAACACAAAGTCAAAATTCATGGTACCTTGATAGTGGATGCTCGAGACACATGACTGGAGACAAGAGTCGATTCATGGAATTAAAGCCAAAAAGTGGAGGAGTAGTAAATTTTGGTGACAACTCCAAAGGCCACATTGAAGGTATTGGCTCCATAGGTAATCACTCTTCCATACTTATTGAAAATGTCTTGTATGTCAATGGTCTAAAATACAATTTGTTGAGCATTAGTCAATTGTGTGATAAAGAGTTTAATGTCATGTTTGATGTAAATGGGTGTAGAATAGTAGACATTAAATCTAACAAAACAATGCTCATTGGTCATCGCATAGGCAATATTTATATGGTGCATCTAGATGACATTCATACATCTCATGCATGCTTAGTTGCACTAAATAAAAATGATGCAAGGTTATGGCACATGAAACTAGGACATGCTAGCATTAGCGTTTTAGAAAAAATAGTTTCCCTTAATCTAGTTAGAGGCATACCTAAGCTCAAGTTCTCATTAGATAAAATTTGTGATGCATGTGCTAAAGTTAAACAACATAGAGCCTCTTTCAAGTCCATTAATGATATTTCTACAAGTAGATGTTTGCAATTGATCCATATGGATCTCTTTGGGCCAATTAGGACTACTAGCTTGGTTGGAAAATCATATGCATTTGTACTTGTTGATGATTACTCTAGGTATACTTGGGTTCTCTTTTTAAGCACCAAAGATGCGGCTTTAGAAAACTTCATCACATTTTTTAAAATAACCCAAAATGATCTTGATCTTAAAATTTCACATATTAGAAGTGATCATGGAACCGAATTTCAAAATATGGGTTTTGAAGATTTTTGTAATGAAAATGAGATTAGCCATAATTTTTCGGCTCCTCGCACTCCTCAACAAAATGGTGTAGTTGAGAGGAAAAATAGAACTTTATAAGAAATGACTAGGACTATGCTTTGTGAAAATAATTTACGTAAGTATTTTTGGGCGGAGGCCACTAACACCGCTTGCTACATTATAAACCGAGTAATGATTAGGCCTATTTTGAAGAAAATTCCTTATGAGATTTTAAAATCTAAAAAGTCTAACATTAGTTGTTTTCATCCTTTTAGTTGCAAGTGTTTTGTTTTAAACAATAGAAAATATAATTTAGGTAAATTTGATGCAAAGAGTGATGAAGCTATTTTTCTAGGTTACTCTTTAAACTCTAAAGCATATCGTGTGTTTAATAAAAGAACTTTAGTTGTAGAGGAATCTATTCATGTGGTTTTCAACGATAACCTCCTTCCGAGGAAGGATTCTTGTGATGATGATGATGTAGGGATCATTGAAGCCAATGATGGTGGAGAATCATCAAAGGTGAATGGGATTCCAACCAAAGAGGAAGAAGCACAAGAACTGCCTCTAGAAGCATTGCAAGACATGTCTCTTGAGGAAAAGGAAGTGAGCTACCCAGGGGAGTACAACTATGTCAAGGGTGGTGAGATCTTGGGTGATCCATCCAAGGGGGTAACTACTCGTTTTTATTTTAAAATGCTTAATAATGTTGCTTTTATCTCATGCATTGAGCCTAAGAATGTTAAAGAATCATTAAAATATGACTTTTGGATTATAGTCATGCAAGATGAGTTAAACCAATTTGAGAGAAGTAAAGTATGAACATCTATTGATAGGCCTAGAAACAAATATACTATAGGAACTAAATGGGTCTTTAAAAACAAACTAGATGAGTGTGATAACATAGTGAGAAACAAGGCTAGGCTTGTTGCTAAAGGTTACACTTAAGAAGACGGAATTGATTTTGATGAAACCTATGCACCTGTAGCTAGAATGGAAGCAATTAGGATGCTACTTGCATTTGCATGTTATCATGATTTCAAGCTTTTTCAAATGGATGCCAAAAGTTTGTTTTTAAATGGCTTTATAAACGAAGAAGTGTCTGTGGAACAACCACCGGGTTTTGAAGATCCCATTTTTCCAAACCATGTTTTCAAATTGTCAAAAGCTTTATATTGTTTAAAACAAGATCCTAGAGCTTGGTATGAAAGATTATCAAGTTTTCTAGTTGGAAACGGTTTTGAAAAAGGAAAGGTGGACACAACACTATTTATTAAAAACAATGGCAAAGATATCTTAGTAGTTCAAATTTATGTTGATGATATTATTTCTGGTTCTACTAATGAGTTGCTTTGTCAAGATTTTTCTAAGTTGATGCAAGGTGAATTTGAAATGAGCATGATAGGGGGCTCTCATTCTTCTTAGGACTCCAAATCAAACAAATGAATGATGGCATCTTCATCAATCAAGCTAAGTACATCAAATATATGCTCAAGAAGTTTGGCTTGGAGCAAGCAAATCCTCAAGCTACACCAATGAGCTCATCCACAAAGCTTGACAAAGATGAAGGAGCTAAGTGTGTTGACTCTAAGCTTTATCATTCTATGATTGGGTCTTTGCTTTACCTTACCGCAAGTAGACCATATATATTGTTTAGTGTTTTCTTTTGTGCTAGGTTCCAAGCTAGTCCTAGAGAGTCACACCTTATAGCCTTTAAAAGGATCTTTAGGTACCTTAGAGATACTCCTTGTTTAGGCCTTTTGTATCCTAGAGACTCAACCTTTAACCTTCATGCTTATTCGGATGCGGATTACGGGGGTTGTAAGATAGATATAAAAAGTACTTCCGGCACTTGTCAATTCCTAGGTAGTATGCTCATATCTTGGTTCTCTAAGAAACAAAATAGTGTAGCTTTATCTACTATCGAAGCGGAGTACATATCCTTAGGGAGTTGTTGTGCTCAACTCCTTTGGATGAAACAACAACTCTTAGACTATGGAATTGAGGTAGACATCATACCCTTTAAGTGTGATAACACTAGTGCCATATGTCTTACCAAAAATCCCATCCAACACTCTAGAACCAAACACATAGAAATAAGGCATCATTTCATTAGAGATCATGTCCTTAAGGAAGATGTTGTTTTAGAGTATGTAGACACCTTAAATCAATTAGCGGACATCTTTACTAAACCTCTAGATAAAGAGCGTTTTTGGTCCCTTAGGAGAGCGTTAGGTCTAACTAGCCTATCTTGACCTTTTAGGACCTTTGTGCTTAAAATTGCTTGAATTCTTATTAAATTCCATGCTTATGTGTTTTTTATCTTAATTGCATCCTTGCTTATAGTTAGCGGAGTATGTTTATGTTTTGTTATGTTAAACTTGCTCATACATCTCATCCATGCATCTAGGTTCAATTAAAGTTAGAATTTTCTGCATTTTAGTGCCTTATCTGCTCTTCCAAGGCTATTGGTATCGAAACGGGTCACCCTGTTTCGATACAGGCTGCCTCTTAAGAACACAAATGGACAAAGCTATTTCGAAACGCCCTAAAGGGTTCCGAAATGTTTTGGTTCTGTTAAAACTTGTATCAAAACAGCCCCGCATTTCGATACGGGCAAACTCTTGGGCTTCGATACAGTAAAACCTGTATCGAAACGGTCAACAAGTTTCGGAACGTTCGAAAGCGTTTCGGTACGTCTGTTTCGAAACGATCTCTCCTGTTTTGAAACGTATATCCAGAAAAGCTTAATTTAAAGGGTTTTAAATGCTAAAAGACTCATTTAATTAAACCCAAAAACCCTCAAAACCCTAAACCGATTTCATCTATAAAAACCCTCCGAATCTCTTTGTTTTTCATCAAAATTTGAGGGCTTTTACTCTTAAATATCAATCTAAGCAAGCTTCATCAATTTTGTGCAATTTCATCCACAAATTCCTCCAAAATCCCATATTTGAGGTATTTTCTATCTTTTTATTTTTCTTTTTATTTCGTTCGAATATTATGTTAAAAAATTATAGTTTTTTATAGAATACTTGTAGAACTAATGTTTTGATATAATAATTGAAAAATGTTTTGGACTAATTTGAAAAGAATTTAAAACTTGTTTTAAGTCCAAACAACTTGAATTTATGTTTGAGGTATTTTAAGAGGTTTTTGGCAATGTCTTTCATGCTTTTACATAGCCAAACTCGTGTTTTCAAGCTACCAGTATCGATACGGTTGTACCCGTACCGATACCTTTTTTGCCCCAGTTTGGCCACTGTCAAAACCCGTATCGATATAGGCCTTTGCCGTTTCGATACGGATCGGGATCGTTTCGATACGCCAGGTAAGCGTACTGATCCCCTTTCAACCAACCCCAACGGCTATTTCCCAACGGCCATTTAAATGTGAACATGTACCGATACGCCCTCAAGCGTATCGATACGCCTAGGCTGGCAAGAGCTCAACGGCTAGTTCCTATGAAGGCCGTACCGATACGGTTCCACGCGTATCGATACGGATAGCTGCAGAACAGTATTTATGAAGGGAAATAAAGTCCTCAACGGCTCCAAATCATCCCCAACGGCTAGTAACGGCTACAAACTCAATTGGGACTATAAATTAAAGGCTGGAACACTTGAAGAAGGTTAGAGACTACATCCAAGCAACATGATCAAGAGAATTAGAGTTTAAGTCTTATTTTTACTATTCTCTTGTATATAGTCTTTAGAGAGTGCTTAATTGTAAATCCTTGTACTCTTGTGAGCTCAAATCTTGTAAACACCCACCTTGTGAGGTTTTCATTGTTTACACCAAATCCCTTGTAAAAGGAGAGGTTCTAGTTTAGCCTTGAGAGAAAAACTAGAGTTGGTTCTATCTTAGCCAAGTCCAAAAGATAGGGTTGTAACGGTTTCCTATTAAACCGGGAAAAGGGGACGAATTCATTGTTGAGTGAATTGGGAAATCCTTAGTGGTGTGCTAAGGTAGTGGATGTAGGTGCTTGTTAGAAGACCGAACCACTCTAAAATCATTGTGTCACTTGTCTACCTTATTTCGATTTTAGCCAATTCAACCACTAAACAAAAAACAACCCTCCTTGACGGTTCCGGTGATCGATTCGAGCGTGCTATAACAACCCAACAATACTTGTTTTACTTTATGGGTTTTAAAAATCTTGTAAAAATTTCAAATCACAAATTTTTTTGTTCCAATATATTTTATTTTAATCGTATTTTTTCTCTGTTTTTCAAATATGTTTTCATCAAAATTTTATTATTTTGTATATGCTTTCAAAGTGTTTTTAAAAACCTTAATGGTATTCTTATTGGATCGAATTAGGATTTAATCATACACTTAAATTTTATTGCTTGCTTTGTTTTTAGGTGTTTTTAATGGATTCTAAGAAAATAAAGATTGAAGGGGGTGAAGGTTCGAATCCCGGTGACAATGTTCGTCCAAACCTTACCCTTCTTTATACCAAAAGTCTTAGAAACCAAGAGGCTAGGAATCGTTTTTAAATTCTTCAAGATGTCGTTGTTCGACGAGAGAGACTTGTAGACATGGCATTCCTTGATTCTGAGCATTTCTACTTCAAGTACCTACCTCTTTTGACACAATGGGGTTTCCTAAGCTTCATGAGTATTCCTGACATTGTCTACAAAAACATGGTACTGCTTTTCTACTCCAATGCTAATCTTATTAGCAATGAAGATCGTTTCGAAGTTATTGCTATCGAGTCTTACATATTGGGCAAGAAGTTTCGCATTGATCCATCCACCTTAGTGAACCTTCTTGGGCTTGTTGAAGCGGGTATTGAGGATGAAACCCACTTTGGATCTCAAACTAGATCGGTTCTCACTTTGGATGCCCACGACTGTTTCTTGCACTTGATCATATCTTGGTTCTTTCGCCCATCCGGAGGAAAATTTGCCCATATCCGTCAAGTTGACACTTTTTGGCTCGAGTGTTTCCGACAAGCATAGCAACCTAACTTGGTGAAGATAATGTTTGCCGAGATGGTCCATCTTATGAGGCATCTTCTATTCGACTCCTTCACCTATGGGACTGTTTTGAGCTACATCTTTGTTCCATTGGTCTTGATGTCTCATACGATTTTTTGGTACAACAAAAGCAAAAGCTTGGCGAGTCTTCTCTCATAAGGTCTGGATTTCGTTACACACTTGGTGAATGGATTCGAGTTGATCGTAGAGCTCAAGCACCTCAAGGAGAGCCTCAACCACAAGTTCAAGTTCTCGTTGTGGCTCCTAACAATGATGCTCTCATAGCCTTTCTCACCAAGAGGTTCAACACGATGGACACAAACATGGCTTCCGGGTTTGTTGCTATCAACACACGTTTAACATCCTTGGATGATCGTGTTCTTGTCACGGAGAATCGCCTTACCTCTCTTGAAACCCAACAATTATCCATGGATCTCTCCTTCACCAACTTCTATGGTGATTGGAGGCGTTTTCGCAAGGATCAAGAAAAGGACAATGATGATTTCTTGGATGACATTGGAAGCGATGAAGAAGATGAGGCACCTTAGGGTTATTGCATATCATCTTAGTTTGTCATATTAGGATTGAGTTTATGCACCTACATTTGTTTTTGTTGTTTTAAGACCTATGCTTTGATTTTATGTTTTTAGGATTAAGTTTGATTTCATGTTTGAATATGCTTCATGAACTTAATGCTATCTATGCTATTATGTTGTTTGGTTTATGATCTGTATGCCTCTTTTATTCTCATTTAGCCTTAATTATATTTTTGATCTAACAAAAAGGAATAGAAGTAATTCCTAAGAGCCTAAGTGTTTTTAAGTTGGTTTTAAGTTTCTAGTGCTTTAAATTTCAATTTTTCAAAACTTTAAAACATATCCTAAATTGAGGGGGAGTTAAAAGTTTTTCAAAGATTTCAAAACACCTAAAAATTTATACTTAGTTTTGTTATATCAAAAAGGGGATATTGTAAAACCAAAGAATTGATTTTGATATAAAAAAGGATTTAAGGACTAAATTGAAAATAGAAAATAAATTTTTAAGTCCTAAAAACTTCCCACAACTTTTAAGCTAAGTAGCCAAGTCAAAACCAAATAGTTATACAAATTTTTCTAAGTGTTTTCCAAGTCAAAATAGTGATTTTTGAGTCACCATTTTGAAACAGCCCTTAGGCGTTTCGTAACGTTTTGAAACTGTTAACATATGTTTCAGAACAAGTCTTCCCGTTTCAATACGATAGTATCGAAACATGACCATATGTTTCGAAACGGGTGAAGAACAACGGAACGGGCAGATCCGTTTCGATACGGTAGTATCGAAGCGACTTCAAACGTTTGGAAACAAGATTTAAACTTGGATTCAAATTTTATGACCGTTGCAATTTTATAACTGACTTTTACAAAATGGTTAAGACGTATCGAAACGATTTAAGCACGCTTCGATACGGGTTTTGACAGTTTCAAATTGTTTCAAAATGGATGTCAAGCCATTTTAGAACGGACTCTTAGCGTATCGAAACTATCGTGTCAGTTTCGATACGATATCTTAATTACACCCCAACGGCTATTTCTATTTTGGTCTATTTCGAAACAGGTACAGGTGTTTCGAAACGGGTAGTTGCATAAGTGAATTTATGGTGGGAAGATTGCATCCCAACGGCTATATTTATGATGACAGCCACCCCAACGACTAGAATTGAATGAGAAGGTATAAAAGGGAGTCCAAAAACAACCAGCAACAACTATTGATCCAAAAAGAAACAATCATACATCAAATCCAAGCTCAAGTGCTAAATTTCAATATTCTTGTAAAACCCCAATTGTCATTCCTTGTAATTTCCTATTTTTTCAGATTCAATTGGGTTGAGTGCTTGTAATTTGGACAATATTTGTCTTGAGAGATACTTTGTAATTGACATATTCTTCTTTGTAAACTTGTGAAAGGGTTTGGTCAATTTTGGGTAGAAAATTGACCATTTGTGTAAAGGTTTCATCCTAAGCCTAGAAAAGAGGAAGATCAACTAGTGAAGTTGTTTGGAAAATCCTTAGTGGGAGCTAAGGTAGTGGATGTAGAGTTCATTTGGAACTTGAACCACTATAAGTGCCTCTGTCTTTAATTTTTATTTTACCACTTCACTACCAACCAATTTTAAAATCCAATTCACCCCCTCTTGTCATTTATCGATTCAACTATCCACTCAACAATTACAAATATAACTAGGACAACTTGTAAAATATGATTTTAGGACACCTTTTAGATGTGAAGCCATGGTTGGTTGGTTTTAATTTGGATTGACTAATTAGGAATGTTTGATGTTGTTTATATAGTGGTTGATTTCCTTACCATACATGAACTTGCATTAAGTTTTAACTAGTACTACATACTACAATGAACTTTGTTTTTTAGTGGTATGTATTATATTTAATTAGTCACATTGTACATGAACATCATTCAATTAGTCAATAAAATGTATATGTTTTATTCATGAAAAATAATGTAGTTTCGTGTAATCGGAAAAAAATCTCTTTAAATTAATAAAATTAGGTGATCCCGGTATTATTAATTTATAGAGATTTTACTATATATATATATATATATATATATATATATATATATATATATATATTCAAAGGTGAAATGAAAATGGGTGTCATTCATGAATAATGAAGATTCCCAATAATGTAATGTAAAAAATAAGTGTAAAGGAGGCAAGAGCCCTTTATATAAAAAAAAGCTCTCGACATTATTGTAAGGAACAAGCTCAAAAATTTCCTGAATTCAATATAAAAGTTCAAATTACTCAAAATTTGCTCTTCTTGTTTATTTTCTTGTTTTCAATTTGAAATTAAATTTTATTTCAAATTTTATTTTCAAATTTTAAATTCTATCTTAATAATTTCAAAATTAAATTTTTTTTAAATCAATCTATCCATCCTCAGATCCACAGGACTTATTGGTATCCGAGCCAAGGAGGAACAGGTAATCATAAAGTTTGAAAATATCATTTTGTTTTAAAATCTCTTAATATTGGTTTAATTATCTTTTTTAATGTATTGTTATGTTTGTTGAATTTTGATACATAGACCGGTGGCGTGTTCAGGTCTTAGTATCCCTTTAGGCAACTTCAGTAGTCTAAAAAATCTAATAGTAGAACCCTTTTTCGTAGGAGTTTTTAAAATAAAAAGATGCTTCTATTTTTTAGGAGAACCAACTTTTCTGCAAGCTGTATTTTCAACCAATCCTAGGATTCTGAAGAATCCTCAAATAGACTGTCAATGAACAAGAAATTAATTATGAAAATGTTTCTCAAAGAATTGACGATTGGAATATTCCAATGGTTCCAATAAACAGATTTATAAAAGAACAACTTTTAAAAATCTTAATGCTTTTTGTAATTATATTATCAAAATAAAAGAAAAAAGTGTACATATCCAAAAAAGAATACCAAACATACCAGTTATTAGATGAAAATATCGTTAAAAAAACTTAGAGAACAAAGATATAAATATATTCATTTTGGACTTGTCTAAGTAGGAATCAAACCTCTTAGTGTAGAAGCTACTAAGAATACCTCAATATTAGTAGTCTTAAAAGACTAGAGACATATTATGTTTAACGATTCCTTATTAGGAACCATAAAAACAAGTCTTTGTACAAGGCCAATATATTTCAACTGTTACCTAAATTTTATAGTTTCTTTGACTGATAAAAATATTTTAAAATCATTAACCCTTAAAATCCATACTCATAATTATAAAAAATTTCATGGATCTGAAGTCTTAACTTTAGTTTATAGGTTGCATTTCAAAGCCGTGTATTCTGTAGTTAGCACCAGGGCTTTACTGCAAAGTCCAAAAAGAAAAATTCTTCTAATAGAAACTGATACAACTAGATCCTACACAACAATACCAAAAACTATCCAATGGCATAAAGTTAGCCTTCCCGGTGTATGAAAATTAGAAGGAGCAACACCTCCAGTTGAAAGAAATCATGTTAGAAATAATTCTTTAAAAAAAATTACCCAAGATAGTGTCGGTACGGTTGAATTAATATTCAATAGGCCATATAGATTACCTTCAAGACATTCTTTTAAAGTAAACAGTATTAATATTGTCTTTCAGAGATTAAGTATAGAAGAATCAAGTGTAGCAAATAGTGATTTTAGGACAACTAGAGTCTCTGTCTCTTCTATCCCAACTACTTTAAGAACCAATCTACAAAGAATAGATAATTCCTCAAATATAGTTCAACCCATTTATGCTAGACAAGCCGAGAGCCACCAAAATTTACTAAATATGTCTGTAACATATTTTTCCGTGACTAATAATAGAAATGAAGATTTTGAAATATTTGTTTCCCTGTGTTCTGTTCCGCTTTCAATTTGATCCTCGTCCCCAGTGTTAAGCTTTTGTGTCTTTTTTTTAAAATTTTGCCACTGTTTTCTACTTTTCTTTCAATCTTGCCACTTTCTTTTGCATGTTGTTATTTCGTATGATGCTTGATGTTTTTTTATTTAATGTTTTGTGTTGTTTTACTTTTGTTCGCATGGTATTAATGTATGTTTTTTATACCATGTGTTGTTTTCTTTGAGTCGAATATACATGTAGCTCTAGTTCATTTCTCTAGAACCTTGTGGGCTTAATGCATGTTTTTTTGATGCTTCGTATTCGTTTGTTTGTTATATCGAATATGTATGTTGGCCCGAAATATTTCTTGTGATTTTGTGGGTCCCACATGACTTGTTTATTGCCTAATCATCGTTGTTTCGAATATATGTTCTTTGGTTTGTTTTATGGTCTAGGATGTTTAAAATTCTTGTGTTTTCTTGTTTATTTCGAGTGGTTGCGTAAGTCGAATATATATATGTGTTACCATGTTTTTTTATCCGCTAAGTTTTATATATTAGGTGAAATAATGCAAATGTTTCTTGACTAAATCAATTATTAAATATTAAAGGATGTTAAAATTGGGCCTTATGGTGTTTTAGATATGGGTATCCTTAATGTGGGCCTTTTTGGGCCTTAGGATAAATAAGTTGGTTTAGCATCTTATGGGCTTTATCCTTTTTCAATATGGGCTTGGGTTAGTTAGTCTAGATAAGTCATCTCGATCGGTTTGTGCGCCTGCCTTATAGGGGCATGATTCGAGTAATTAGGTCGGTTCGGGTTTAAGGCCTTTATTAGGTTTAATCACGCCCACTTCTAGAAATTAGAATTAATGTGACACTTAGACAAAAATTAAACAAGATAATCCATAATTGGTCCGAACCTTTTAATTAGGGTATAAACGATCTAGGGCTTAATATTAGAACTATGTGATAAATGATTAAATCACTAATTAATATCCCATAACTTGGACCTTTAAGTTAGGGCCTTGGGTGGGCTTTTTATGTGTTTATTTCGAGCACTTTTATGACATGCATATATATACTTGTCATTCATAAGGCCCGATAATTAAGCATGATAACCGGACTTAAAAATCAACCCCAAGAGAGGTATTAATTAGACCCGGTATCCGATAAACGACAGTCCTAGCTTAATGGATGTCGATCGAATACTCGGATTAATTTTCACCGTCTCTAGGTAAGGGAAAGCATAAAAAGGAAAATAACACGCATCATCCCTTATTTGTCTGCATCATGCATAAAGGTGACGTACGGGATCCGGACCCTGAACTAACACGGCAGTCAGTCTTATATGATGTCGGTTTAGTCTATGGTTTGATGTACCGTCATCCTTATTAATTAAACGTTTAATTAATTCTAAAGTCACAAATTTGATAAAGCCCGTACAAATTAAGCCATATTTTCATTTAAGAATATTCTTATTAAACCCACTTCGGTTTTTAAATAATTTCTATCGATCAAAAGGCAACAAGCAATTTGGTACCGATTTCTGGGCGTGATGGGGGTGTTAATCCTTCCCCACACGTAACCAACTCCCGAACTCATTTTTAATGAATCTCTGGTTTTTGTGGTGTTCGGCCTACCTTAGTGGCCGGTGGCGACTCCAAATTTTCACTATTTTCCAAAATCCGAATTCCCCCCCCCCCTCTTAAATGAAATCATTTTCAAGAAGAAATAGTGATAAGGCTTCAAAGTATTGAAATTCTTGGCTTCAATGATGGCGGTCCTTTTTGAGTCCCATAACTCTGGAAGGGAGTAGATGAGCTTCCAGACAAGCTTCTCTTTCGGGATGGCTTCTCCATAACCTTTGAGTCTATTGGTGATGGTGGAGAACCTATCGAACATCTTCTCAATGTCCTCTTTCGGATCCATCTTGAAGTTTTCATACTCATGGTTAAGGAGTCCGATCTTGGTCTCCTTTACTTTGTTGGTTCCTTTGTATGTGATTTCAAGCTTGTCCCATTACCTCCTTAGCATCTTCACAAGAAGACATCTTCTCGTAGATGTTGGGGCTCAATGCACAAAAGATGATGTGCAACGCTTTGCAATTGAGCTCCATCTTCTTGCGATCATCCGCGCTCCAATCCGCCTTCTTTCGTTGTAGCATGAACGAATCGTCTTCTACTATGTCCCAAAGCTTGCAGTCCTTGGACTTTATGAAAAACATCATTCTTGTCTTCCAATGGGCATAGTGTGTTCCGTCGAAGAATGGTGGCTTGTCGATAGATTGCGGCATTTGATCGGTTGGTTGATATGTTGTATCGAGCTACCCGGATCACCTCAATAGGATATTAATCCTACCAAGGATTTCAAACAAATTCACTATGAATTTTGTCCCATTTTCTAGGCTAAGGAGGCAACCTTTACAACCCTCAAAGCTTTCTAGCCAAAGCTTGAGTAAAAACTCTTTACAAGAAATTCAAAGCAAACAAGAAATCCCTTTAATAGATATGTGTTTGCAAATCTAAGCACTCACCCAAAACCTAGAACACTCGAGCAAATATGACAATTTTGGCTCACTAGTGTTTGTCTAAACAAGAAATTGACAATTAGGCACTAAGACATATTTTTGATCATATGATGTTTGAAAATTGAAGCATTAGCCTTCTCTTGATGCTTGGAGGTCCCTTTTATACTCCCAAATGAGTTTGTAGCCGTTGAGGACCGTTGGGGATGTTTTGGAGCCGTTAGGGTCTTTATTTCCCACATTAATTGCAGTTCTGGTGCCTATCGTATCGGTACACGAGGACCCGTATCGGTACGCCCTTCTTCAGAACTAGCCGTTGGGCTCTTGTCAGCCTAAGCGTATCGATACGCTAGGAAGCATATCGGTACGATCTGCACTTTAAAAGTCCGTTGGGAAATAGCCGTTGGGGGTTGTTAAACCAGGGATCAGTACGCTTTAAAGGCGTATCGGTACGACCCCTATCTGTAACGATACGGGCAAGCCCGTATCGGTACGAATTTTGGCAGAATCAAAACTGGAGTAAAAGGTATCGATACAAGGTATACCGTATCGGTACGGTAGAGCTGAAAAGTCAGTTTTGAGTACTTTAAAACATTCCAAACTTTGCCAAAAACTTTTTTTAAATACCTTAAACTTATTTTCAAGTTTTTTGGACTTAAAAACATATTTTAAATTCTTTTCAAATTAGTCCAAAACATTTTTCAATTATTATATCAAAACACTAGTTCTACACTTTTTTCCTAACATTTCTTGTAACAAGTTATGTATATTCTTTAATAAATTATGTAGTTACGCAAATTCTCATTATTTTTGTAAGAAAAAAGTTATCTTGTAGCCCTATGTGTGGCTACACACATACTTACCATAAGTTGAGCTTGTTTAGGATTGGGTGATCTCAGGTAAGAGATTGTGAAGTTACATTTTTCTTTACATTTCCTGTAACAAATTATGTATATTCTGTAATAATTTATGTTTCTACTCAAATTATCATTATTTTTGTAAGAAAAACGGTTCTCTTGTAGCCCTTTGTGTGGCTACACAAATGCTTACCATAGAGCTCGTTTTGGATTGGGTGATCTCGGGTAAGAAATTGTGTACTTACAATTTTCTTTACATTTCTTGTAACAAATTATGTGTATCCTATAATAATTTATGTAGCTACTCAAATCATCATTATTTTTGTAAGAAAAAAAAAGGTTATCTTGTACCCCTTTGTGTGGGGTACACAAATGCTTACCATATGTTGAGCTCGTTTCGGATTGGGTGTTCTCGGGTAAGAAATTGTGTAGTTACACTTTTCCCTACCTTTATTGTAACACATTATGTATATTCTATAATAATTTATGTAGCTACTTAAATTCTCATTATTTTTGTAAGAAAAAGGTTATCATGTAGCCCTTTCTGTGACTACACAAATGCTTACCATAAGTTGAGCTCGTTTTGTATTGGGTGATCTCAGGTAAGAAATTGTGTAGTTACACTTTTTCTTACCTTTATTGTAATACATTATGTATATTCTATAATAATTGAAGTAGCTACTCAAATTCTCATTATTTTTATAAGAAAAAAGGATATCTTGTAGCTCTTTGTGTGGCTACACAAATGCTTGCCATATGTTGAGCTCGTTTTGGATTGGGTGATCTTGGGTAAGAAATTGTGTAGTAACGTTTCCTCAAATTTCCTGCAATAAATTATGTATATCATGTAATATTTTATGTAGCTACACCAATACTCATTATTTTTGTAAGAAAAATGGTTATCTTGTATCCCTTTGTATGGCTACACAAATGCTTATCATAAATTGAGCTCATTTTGATTTGGGTGATCTAGAGTAAGAAAATGTGTAGTTACTCTTTTCCTTCATTTCATGTAACAAGTTATGTATATTTTTTTAATAATTTATGTAGCTACGGAAATTCACATTATTTTTGTAAGAAAAAAGTTATCTTGTAGCCCTTGATGTGGCTAAACAAATGCTTACCATAAGTTGAGCTCGTTCTGAATTGGGTGATCTCGAGTAAAAAATTGTATAGTTACAGTTTTCTTTACAATTTCCTGTAATAAATTATGTATATTCTGTAATAATTTATGTAGCTCCTCAAATTATCATTATTTCTGTACGAAAAAAAAAGTTATCTTGTAGCCCTTTGTGTGGCTACACAAATGCTTACCATAAGTTGAGCTCGTTTTGTATTGGGTGATCTCGGGTAAGAAATTGTGTAGTTACACTTTTCTTTACCTTTGTTGTAAAACATTATGTATATTCTGTAATAATTTATGTAGCTACTCAAATTCTCATTATTTTTGTAAGAAAAAAAATTATCTTCTAGCCCTTAGCGTGGTTACAAAAATGCTTACCATATGTTAAGCTCGTTTTGGATTGAGTGATCTAGGGTATGAAATTGAGTAGTTACTCTTTTCCTTACATTTGTTGTAACACATTATGTGTATTCTATAATATATATATATATATATATATATATATATATATATATATAGCTACTCAAATTTTCATTACTTTTGTAAGAAAAAAGATTATCTTATAGCCATTTATGTGGTTATAGAAATTCTTACCATACGTTGAGCTAGTTTTGGTTTGAGTGATCTCGAGTAAGAAATTGTGTAGTCATATTTTTCCTTAAATTTCCTGTAACAGATTATGTATATCATGTAATATTTTATGTAGCTACACCAATTCTCATTATTTTTATAAGAAAAAAGTTTGTCTTGTAACTCTTTGTGTGGCTACACAAATGCTTACTATAAATTGAGCTCGTTTTGGATTGGGTGATCTCGGGTAATAAAATGTGTACTTACTCTTTTCCTTAAAATTTCTTGTAACAAGTTATGTATATTCTTTAATAATTTATGTAACTACGCAAATTCTCATTATTTTTGTAAGAAAAAAAGTTATCTTCTTGCCCTTTGTGTGGCTACACTAATACTTGTCATAAGTTGAGTTCGTTTTGGATTGGGTGGTCTCGGGTAAGAGATTGTATATGTACAACTTTCTTTAAATTTCCTGTAACAAATTATGTATGTGATGTAATAATTTATGTACCTATTTAAATTATCATTATTTTTGTAAGAAAAAAAGTTATCTTGTAGTTCTTTGTGTGGTACATAAATACTTACTATACGTTGATCTCGTTTTGTAATAAATGTGTAGTTACACTTTTTCTTACCTTTATGGTAACACAATATGTATATTTTGTAATAATTTATGTAGCTACTCAAACTCTCATTATTTTTTAAAAAAAAAAGTTATCTCGTAGCTCTTTTTGTGGTTACACAAATGCTTAGCATATGTTGAGCTCGTTTTTGATTAGGTGATCTCGGGTAAGAAAGCATGTGGTTACGTTTTTTCTTACATTTATTGTAACACATTATGTATATTCTATAATAATTTTAATGTAGCTACTCAAATTTTCATTATATTTGTAAAAAAAAAAAAAGTTATCTTGTAGCCCTTTGTATGACTACACAAATGCTTACCTTAAGTTGAGCTCATTTTGGATTAGGTGATCTCGAGTAAGAAATTGTGTAGTCACACTTTTCCTTACATTTCTTGTAACAAATTATGTATATCCTGTAATATTTTATGTAGCTACTCCAATTCTCATTATTTTTGTAAGAAAAAATGTTATTTTGTAACCTTTTGTGTGACTACACAAATACTTTCTATAAATTGTGCACGTTTTGAATTGGGTGAGGTTAGGTAAGAAATTGCATATTTACTCTTTTTCTTATATTTCTTGTAACAAGTTGTGTATCTTCTATAATATTTTATGTAGCTACGCAAATTCTTTTATATTTGTAAGAAAAAAGATTATTTTGTAGTCCTTTGTGTGGCTACACAAATGCTTATTATAAGTTGAGCTCGTTTTGGATTAAATATTGGGTAAAAAATTGTGTAATCATACTTTTCCTTACATTTGTTGTAACAAATTATATATATCCTTTGAAATTTATGTAGCTACGCAAATTTTCTTTAATTTTGTAGGACAAAGGGTTATCTTGTAGCCTTTTGTGTGGCTATACAAATACTTATCATAAGTTGAGCTCGTTTTGGATTGGGAAATATCGGATAAGATTTTGTGTTTTTAAATATTTTCTTACATTTTATATAAGAAATTATATATCTTACCTAATACTTATGTAGCTACGTTGATGCTTATGACTTTTGTAAGTGTTAATGTTATTGGATTAGCATTTATGTTATCACATAATTTTTTATGTGGTAAGACAGTGTAACTACCGTTTTCTTTACCGTTACCGTAAATATTTATATATTCGCCTTATAAAAAATTATGTACGAACCTAATATCGGTAGAACCGATCAGCTTCATTCTAACCTTATTTTTGCCGCTCACTGCAGAATCACCCGGGTTCTTGGAATGAATTTTCTTACACAGTTTTTAAATGAATTTTGACGTCATTGCAAAAGAAAGTGGATGGGTTGTCTTTCTGTCTCCCACCCGTATTGCCTTTATCTCACCAAGATTTTGATGGGACGTTGAAATCATTTGTTTATATACTGCTATAAACCTTATTATCCAATATTCGAATTCTGTGAAATTCCATATTTTCCTCCCTTTCTGCAAAATTCTAATAACTACAAGTTGATTTAACCAAATAAGAAATTAAGTTCTTCAAGATTCAAATCGTAACAGTATAAATGAATCAAGTTCCATAATCAGTATGAATAATATATGATCCAAATTAATCAGTCAATATACTACTATATTATATACCAATGATTATAAAAAATACGTAGAATCCCATATTTTCCTTCTTTTAGAAGTGTGAGAACGTTGAATGGAAGTGTTTGCATATCGTGCAAGATTCGATTTCTGTGAAATCCCATATCTTTTAAAGAGTCATGTAATGTAAGTTCTATATATGCCCCCCCCCCAAAAGTAAGCATTAGAATGGAGGAAAGTTTTGTTTTGATCCTATAGTTTTACGTAATCTTTAAAACAATGCTTTTAATCGTTATTTTCTATTTTCTAGTATAATACCCAATTTTATTGTCACAATTATGTTTAATTAATCTCTCCATTCATAAGCACTAACCCATAATTAAACAATCTCAAGAGTCAACATATGTCTAGAACATATCTTGAAGAGGCAGAGTCCATTTTTGGACCACCTTCATCTTCCCCCAACATCTTTTTACTACATAAAATCCTGCACCAACATACACAGTTTTGTGGCAAATACCGAAAAGGAAACAAGTTTTTACCTCTTTTGCAGATTTATTGGGTGAAGTGGTTGGACGCGGTTGCATTGCAATTTGCATGCCACGCTTTATCAAAAGATTCCGATGTAAAAATTCATGAATCATGGCGGTCTCAGCAGCATCCTGGATGAAGCAAAAACAGAGAGTGATAGATTCAGAGTTTCAATCCCCACCCCCATTAAATGATAAAATAGGAGTATCCAGTATCATACTCTACACTCTACAGAGTGAATCTGGCATTCAATGGAATCCATAAAACAAGGAAAATTTTGATAATCTCAGCATTTCTTTCTAAAATTCAGAGGGTCCTACAATTTTTGTTCAAGAACCCCATGTGTAAAGCAGAAAATCAAGCTACTGCTTTCTTCCCCTTCCCTTCTTTGTTGCCTGAGCCTCCATCTGTTCTTTCCCTGTAATTTCCGACATCTCCACTGCATCGCAAGCAAGAATGCTAACTAGTTAGAACTTAGAACATCCACGTACAAAACCAAACATACGTAAACGGAAATGTTGGAACATGCTGTTTGTAAATAAACTCCATTGGACGATGGACAGACTTTGGAATCTTTTCTTGACAGTTTTTCCTTCTATGTCTACAAAGAAACTCCATTTTGTTTTTGTAAATTGTAACACTTAACTTTCAGACACGACCTTCATGGAATGGTGATTTTTATTTTGCTACATATTCAAGAAAGAACAGTCATTGTTATAACCAAGTAATGAAGAACAATACCATCAGGTCCCCGGGCCATCAAGGTGAAGAATATGTTGTTCAGTTTCTCCATCTTCTTGGCCTCCTGTGCTTGATCTGTCTTGAACTTAAGGCACTATTAACAAATAAAATAGTTAACAATGAGCAAACCCATACCATATACCAAAGAAGTAGGGTACTATCAAATACAGATTTCATACATTCCAAAAAAAAACCTAAAAAATTACGTGTTTAAGTATCATATTTACTGAGGAGACAATAATTGGAAAGACATTAGCATCATATTTTTACAACAAAACTGATTATGCTAATGTTTAAAAGATTGACCTTTGGCCAGCCCAGAAGCAATTATAGGTGCAGAATCTAATTAGGCTCGTATAGATTCAAACTTGAAATATTTACAGCAACACGGAAGCTAAGTCTGTAAGCTAGAGTCACAAGGAACATTTAGTCCATGTAAAAGAAAATCATTTTAAGTTTATGCCAATCATCACCTTTCAGTTCATCAATTCAAGGATTGGGTAGGTGAGTAAAGAAACCAGTATGAACTTAACTAGACAAAACGGAGCAACTCAGTTAACATGGAAAGCAAGCATTAACTATTAAGGATTTCAATGATCTCAAAACAAGGCAAGAGTCACAAGGAACATTTTTTTCCATATAATAGAGAATTGGCTCTGAAACTGTCGTGCCAATCATCACCTTTCAGTTCATGATTTCAAGTACTGAGTAGGAGTGTAAGTTACTGAGTTAAAGAAATCAGTTTAATACTTGCAATAAACTGGGTTAAACACAACTGAGAAACTTAGTTAACATGAAATGTAAGCATAACCATTAGGGATTTTGAAGATCTCCAAACAAGGCAAGAGTTGCAAGAACAATTTGTCCATAATATATATAAAATTTCTCAAAAACCAGATTTCATCACTGCAGCCGTTAATGAAAAAAACTCATTGAAATGGCTTCCTTAAAGTTCTTTTAATGCAATTTACCTTACTTGTATTCCCCTTCCACAAGTCTCACAAACATTTATAAATACAAAAAATCATTGCAAGATTCAGTCATGCATTATTGCTATTCATAAGATAGTCAGTACTGGGCATTTCTCTAATTTGGGGCCAGAAACGAAAAGAATGAACAAGTTTACTTGCCATTTCTGTTGTACAGTCTACATAACATGGCTGCAAAAGGGGTAGGAAACAAACAAGACAACATGTTTGTTTACCAAGGAGTTACGCAGATCAGGTTCAAGGGCTACTTCAAGAAATCTAGGTCTTCTATTGACCGTGATCAGAGGTTTGCAGTTTTTACTTCTATCAACAAAAAGATTAAATTCCTAAGTCTATATTTGAAAGGCACAGTAATAATCCAAACTATTAAAAGAAAAGGAATGTTCCCTTGTACAACTCCGGAAACTAAGGGTGCGTTGCTTTTCAAAAGCACTTATCCAAAGTCCAAACCAGTTTTTCAAGCCATTAGCAATGATTAAAAAAGATTTCAAGAAATGCTACCAGGAATGCGGATCGATAGAGTAAGGAACAAAAACCGGAACACAATTTGCTACTTCTATAAAAACATAATTTGATTGGGTGTAGTATTGTCAAGTTCATTTAGTAGGAATGAAATATGATTTATTAAGACGTAAAATGTGTCTTCGGAACTTAAATATATAATTTTTGTTTTTATATAAACACATAATTCTAAATATATAAATTCTAAAGTTTGTGATGTTTTACTTGATAATTTTATAATAAAACTATAGGTTCATGGGATCACTAGTTCTACTAAATTGGATTGTTAGAGTTCCTTGATTCGGATCATATGTACGTATTTGAAAATCGCTGGGGAGATCGTGATTTTGGGTAAATAGAGTTTTCAAGCTAAAAGTGTGTTTCAAACTAGGTTTTAAGCCAACTCAAATGGATAGGATTTCTACCAATAGGGTTGGTCCAAGTAGTAAGCAGCTTAGTATCGCTTAAGCAAGTCTCGAGTTCGAAGCCTTGTGTATGCATAAAATCCCTACGAGGAGACTCATCCACCAGGTCGGTCCGGATTAGTCACTTGTCAGGACAATGCTCTGGGGAACTGGGAGGGCAACCAACAAAAAAGATAGGATTTCTAGCTTTTGGCTTTTCAAAAAACACTTTTAAGTTAAATTATCTATTTGCTCTCATTTTTCATCACCAACTAATTTTCTACTTTACAACATTATGTCTAAAATATACATTTTAATCTTTCTAAAAGCATTTTTGACTGCAATACTAACACTAAATCTTAAACCAAAATTTTCAAAAACACTCTAAAATCACTTCTCCACAACACCTTTAAAAATAGGGTAAACTATACTAATGACCACCGAACTATGGGGTTGGTGTCGATTTGACCACTATATTTTCAATTGTGTTAAATATAGTGGTCAAATCGACACCAACCCCATAGTTCGGTGGTCATTAGTATAGTTTACCCTTAAAAATAATGCTAAACTAGCCCTAAGAAGAAACAAACCAAAAGAAAAATAGAAAAAAAGTAAATCATTGCTGCAAACCCGTCAAGAGAACTAAAACAGGCATAATCTCAAGCACATGATCCATATAACGCATACCAGCAAACCCATCCAAGGTAAAAAGATGCTCTAATTCTCATAAATTTTCTTAATAAATCCCAAATCTACCTAATTCTCTGAAAAAACAAACATCAATTAACACTTCAACATGACAATTGACTCAAACAAATCCAACGGCATAAGCAATTAGGGGAATTCAATTCATACCTCTTTGTTATCGGTAACCTTCAAAACCAATTTGCCATCGCAATGCCGGTACTTCATGCAATACCGAGTCTAGGTCCCGCCCAACCCAAACCCAGAAAAACAGATCAGCAAAATCACTATTTTTTTAGTGAAAACGATAACAATAAAAATAGAGAAAATAAGAAGCGTAAAGTTAACATACAGATTCAGGACTATCACGGTACAACTGTACGGTTCGCTCGACGAATTCGTCCCACGATGTTATGTAAACCATTGCACCGTCAATAGAAGAACCGATGATGGGATGAGAATCTGCAAAAGCAAGCGTCGTCTTCGTCACACTCGAAGCGAAGCAGAGAATATTATGGTATTTGGGGATGGCGGATATAGAAGTATTGCGATCTAGGGTCATTCTTAAGCCAATAAAAGCCCGCCACGACAGCAAAAAAAATACTAAGTGCGGATCGATAACAATTTAATTTTGCCGCCCTAAACGGAAAAATCAGAAAAACGCTGCGTTTTACATCATGTCCGATGTAAGTAAGCATCATCAACAACTAGTTAATGTAGCGGAATGTGATACTTAAAGAGCCAATTTGGCCGAGCTTTTAAAAAATACTTTTAAAAATGCTGTCATAAAGTGATTTTAAAAATGTTAATTGTAAGATTTTAATGTTTGACATTACTGTTAAAATATACTTTTGAAAAAATAAAATATTCATTTTAAACATGATATCGTAAAGTAAAAATAAATGAACGTAAATATTGTTTAAATTCGTTATCACAAAATTTATTAATATTTTTATAAACGAAAAAATCAATTAAAATAATAAAAATATTAGAATCATGACAATTCATTATTATTATTATTATTATTATTATATTTATAATATAAACTTTAAATATTTTTAAATATTTATGTAACACCCCTCGCCCGGGAATGCGAGCGAGGAGCGTTACATTTGCAGCGTATTATTATTCGGATACATATTCATGACATACATAAGTAATTCCAATTATCATAACAATTACATACATGTACTAACACAACAAGATAATCATTTAATCATGCTTATACATTCAACAACCATTACATAATCATGTTACCAAACCAATTTTTTAATCTACCCTATTCGAATCATACATATAAACAAGGCTCATTCCATAGGTACATTCTAACTAAGCATAGCAATACATTTTAATCTTCATTTTATATCATACATCTAGATGCATATTACAATCCTATAGTTCATGTCTCATTAACACAATCAATTTTCCAAGGTCACATAATCATACAAGCACACTTTAAATCCCATAGCAATCATCATATCAAACTTAAAGTTAACAAACATCACTTATATACCTGCCAACATAAAGTTATTACAAAACAAGCTTATGCTTACATATATATACAAAATCAAACCAAGTCTTAAACATAGCAATTACATGACAAGCATCTAAAATACATGTATCATATGCATGTGACACTTATATACATCTATGCCATCAACTATAATAACCCAAAGAGTCATACTTGTGCTTGGACTTCAAGGTCAGCTCTCTAAGACAATTGACTAGCTTTCGGGACTAGTACCTGAAATTTTTGGAAGAAGGGAACAGAAGAGTGATAAGTACAAGGTATGTACTTAGTGAGGCAGACCTAAACTTTACAAATCTCTATCTTTTAGAGCATTATTCAATCTTTAAGGTTACCTAACTAGGCTTTAATCAAAGTTCACCTAGTTAGTCCATCATGCATAAGTAGACTTAGCTAATCTTATAGCCATTTCAAGTAACCATTGATGCAACATAAACAACATACTTTTGTGTTCATTCATACAGCAAGTATCGATCAAAACATTATCATATACAACAACAAGCATCATTTAAAAGCATTAGCATATACAAGACAAGTAGGCATATCAATTTCATTTCATTGGTACTTATCATTTAAGTACTTATCTTTCAAGTCATGTAACTTTTAAATATGTTGCCTTGGATGATTAATGAACAAGGTAATCGAGTCTACGTGTGGCATATGACTTTGGATACCCAAAGGTATCAACGCTTTGTAACCAACTTGTAACATGTAATCAGAGGATGCCATAGCATCAAGGTGACTTACCACCTTAAGAAATATTGGTGATTAACCACCATCCTTTAACAATAATCAGAGGAGCTCAATGACTCTAAGGCATGCTCTTCTACCTAAAGACACTAATCAAACCAAGGTCTTATCTTAACTTATATGTTTAACAAAATCAATTGCTTTTTATTCAACAATTCACCAAACATGTAACAATATCGATCTTTATTTCAGAGCAATCATTGAATTCATGATAACATGAAAAATTAGCAAGCACATATTATCATTTTATCATGTAAACATCAAAATACAGTAGCTAAAATCATCATATAAGTTCATGTCATATGGTTTATTCAATCATCAACTCAATGTAACATATCTAGGCCAAAGTAAGCTTATCTAACTAGCATAGTCAACATATCATAAGTCTTTCCTTTAATCCTTCTTCCTTAGCATTTTAATTTTTTTACCAACCATTATTAGGTTCATTTCATGCTTTCTTCATGTTATCTAATAATAAAAAATAACAAGGTTAGGATACTAATCCTAACACTTTAAACAAAACTACACTCACAATACTCCAAGCTAGTTTGTCTCCTTAATGATGATGCCTATCCCTTTCTTCTTGGTTTGATCACCCCTTGATTCCTCTAATATCTCTTCACAAATATGCTCTTGAATCATATTACAACATATATAACATCCATTAGTATCAATCTTAGCACAAAAATCCAACTAAATCAAGCAAACAACAATAAACACACAAGCTGTCCTTAACATAGCAGTTTTGAGCATTGTCTACTAATATGTCCATAACTTTTTATTTCCTAATCCAAATAAGGTATATCATACTATTCTGGAAAGCTTATAAACACACCTTTAAAATCATGTATGTCTCATATTTTTAGCATTTTCCAGTTAATACAGTTTTACATTTGAAAACAGGACAATTTCAGGGCCTAATCTGTCCAAGCTTAACTTAGTGACTTTAGTGCATTTAAATCCTATATTTCACAATTCATTTGATTCTAAGCTATTAACCACATTAACCTAATGTATTAACATAACAATGAAGTTCTAACATCTTTAAAAACAGAGCATTCAAGTCCTCAATTTATCAATTTTCACAAAACAGTCCCCTTTAATCCTTTAATAATCCTACATGTGATCTAAATGCATTTAACCTACCAATTGAGACTTAATTCAAGCTTGGTAATTTAATTTTTATTCATTCCATGACTCCTCTGTTTCAAGCATAAATTTTCAGAATTTATTAACACCATTTTGACCCCTAAACATTTCGAATTTCACAATTTAGTCCAGCAGATTTCAAATTCATTCAGTTTCAGTCCAGTCAACTTCTAACAACAATTCAGAGACCTATACTTAACATTTTTGAGCAACTCATACCTCTATTCCATTTAAAATTTTGTCCTCTACAACTTTGTATAAGAACACTTTTTCCAGAAACGACTATAACATGCTCAATTTTCCAGATTTCTACAGGGTATCATACAAGTACGAATCTGGGCAGATTCATACTTAAGTTCATGTTCATGCAATTTTTCCAGAAATTATTCAAGTCTAACATGAACCCAACAACTCATTAACAATTTGAATCATTTCTAAATATAATTCCAGCAACAACACACAAAGAATTCAATAATACAAATCCTATAATCTTAACAACAAAATCAGTAATACACATCTACTTACTTGAGCTTTGAACCAACATGCATGCATAAATCCTATGATAATTTTGCAGCCCTCTCTTCTTTTAAGTCTCAGCTCTCTCTTTCTCTCTAATTTATTAAGGTTTCAGTGGCTTTTTGGCTGAATGAAGAAGATGCATGTGAATTGGGTGATTTTACCCCTTAATGCCGAGTGTCCCTTAAGTTTTAAGGGTGGGACACTTGGTTCATTATGAACCAAGTATCATTCCACTATCTATTATTTTAATTCAGCATTTTATTCTTTAATTATCATATATTAATCTTATATATATTTGATATATATATATATATATACATAACTATATTACCCACCGAAGTATATATATATATATATTAGTTACAAATTGATCTTTATTATTCTAAGTTTACACATGAACTTACATGTTGCACTTTAATCCATTTGTAACTTACTAAAACATAGCTTATTTTATTTCATTATAATCTTAGTTAATTCGTAAAATATTTACGCTATCCTTGTCGTTTTCTATAATTCGAACTAAGGTGGTTTTAGAGTGTTACAAATTAATATAAAATTTTAAATATTTCTAAACTATACATTTTTCATATTATTGTAATATAACTAAATATTAATTTAATATATTAATAATTATTATACTTATTATTATAAAATAATATTAAGGTTTTTATTATTTATTTTTATTTAAAATATTATTTTTTAATAATTATTATATTTAATAATTATACACTTTGATCAAAAAATATTTAATAATTATTATATTTGATATTAAAATATTAGTTTAATATAATAATTATTATTATATTCAATATTATTTTAATATATTAATATTAATATTAGTGTTAATAATTAAGGGTAAACAAGTAACTTTACAACTAAAAGTGTTTTTTCACCACAAAAGTTAGAAATTTTAGCTTATGAGGTTGGGTGGAAAATCACTTTTTAACTACATAAATATATAATCGTTCCATGAGAAATGACAAAACAATGAACTCTCCCGTAAAATATTCTCTAAAGAGGGCAAGCGTTTGCTATTCATTTACCTTGCAAGTTTGCAAATATCGAAAGTTTATGTTTATATATATCGCCATTTCAAAGAAAGAACATAATAGTCAGTACACCATAATATAAGTATAGTTCGAGCTTTATAATTTGTCTTCTACAAGTTTCTCACCGCAAATGGGCAAGAATTCACCCCAAAGGAAAAACAATACGTTACTATGATACAAAAATAAAATTACTTCAAACATTTATGCAAAAAACAGAAAAAAGAGGCAATCTACTAGGCCCCTCAAGAACAACAACATTGCGTAATTAAATATCACTCTAAGAAGAATTAAACCATCTCCAAATTTCACTCACGAAAAATCTAGAGAAATGCTAAACAGAACCGCTCCCAAGTAAACGCGTGATGGGTAATATGTTAAGAAATATAGTTAATCTTCAAACTAAGGGTAATTGTCCGCTATCTATTTACTCTACGAATTTCCAAATGGCAGAAGTTAAGATATATCATCATCTTTAGAAAAGAAACAACTGAGAAAACACATCACTCCCAAGTCAAGTGAGAAACTACTACATTATTAAACTAAGCAAGCACAAAAAAAAACCAAGGAACCATTTGCTACGAGAGCACAGATCCCATTCCCAATTAACGATATAAAATGCATGAGGGCAAGTGTTTGCATAAATCATTCTGAATGAGCCATGAAATTGGTACATGTCATATTTGGATTCAAAATCCCACTCATAACACAAATGTAAAATACAAAATTTTGCTTCAAATAAAAAAACAACAAACTCTTTTTCATATTTGGAGCTATCGAAATACTGCAACTCTAAACCTTTTAAGGGAAACAAGACAGCTCTTGTTGATTTCTTCTAGCGAACATCTAATCTCTCCTTGTATGGACGCTCTTACTGCGATGATTCTCGTTACAGTGCTAGGCTGAACACATGAAAATGGCAAACCCTGCTTGGTTCTCTGGTTCAGTGAACCAGCCCCAGTGCAAACTGTTTATTGTCACGGTTGTCGCTGTCACAAGCACCACAACTGATAAATAAACAACTACCTTGATGATATACATACAAAAAATGGCCAAAGTCCAGCATACATCAACAGCTTCGACAATCCGCTCCACATTGGTCGCCTCTCGGTGTAGCTTTAAACAACAACAAACAATAGAATTTAGAAAATCTTGAGAGCAAGGTTTTTCAAATAATTTGCTTCTCCATGTTTATCTCTACAAATGGCTAATCATAGCGTTCCAAATACCATTGCTTGTCGACATAGACAATCTAAGCAAACAATTAACACTCCTCCTGGATCTACAAAATGAAGCATTCATATCTTCTCATCCCTACAAGTAAAGATCCCAACCAACACATATATCGCTACAAAGACAAAAGCTACAAATGAAAGAGCATACCACTAACAAATTAGATTATGAAATTTCGGATCCAAATGACCCCTATTTATAATAGAAAAAAAATACCAAAGCCGAACGTTTAAAGATCAAATTTTGGAAACTGCTGATGCAAGTAGTTCATTTTGAAATTTTGAAATCCTAAATTGATGCCTAAAAACACGCAATATCGAAACATTCAATCAATAAATGCACCAGTCAAAGCGTGCACCTGCTAAAACCAATCCAAGTCTCTCTTTCCACGTAGTATGGCTTGCGATGTCCAATCATAATGACAACGAAACAACCACACACTGCCAAAACTGCCCAAACAGACCAACAAACACAAAACGTAAAGAATTTGATAAACATCTAGTCATCCACAGAGTCACGCAAATATATATATATATAGTATAGCTCACCGCCAAGCCAGCCATATAAGCTTCGTAGCAAGCGTTAATAAATATTGCTTATTGCTCCCAAAAACGGACGCAGGGGAACAAAGCATAAACCACATATAGCAAGCAAATACTTGTTCTCTGTGAGTTCGACATTTGTATTGTAACCCCCTCGACCTGGTCTAGATGCAAGACCGAATCAGGAGAGTTACACGGGGATAACCAGAGAAAAATCCAAGAATTTCCCTCTGATTAACAATCCTAGATTAAGATTTATCTTGTCTAAATGCAATTTAACAGTCCTAAGGTTTTAAGGGTCACAGTGGAAGAACAACGTCTCAATCAGACATCGATCGGATGTCCAATTAGACTCAAACAGTCACGAAGGACCATCTTGCAAAACCACATCAAATCAGGGGCATAAAGATAATTTAAACTTTACCAAATAGTTTATTAGCCAAGTTTCAAGCAAACGAGGCAAGACCAACACAAGAGAGACATGTAAACTCACTTAGGAAGCATACAAGCAATAGGGACTAAAACGTAACATTTGGAAACGTTCAAAGATGCCCTTTAACCACTTTAACTACCTATGTTTCGAAACAGGGCTGCCCGTTTCAAAACGCGGGCTTTCAGCAAAAAGCAAAACTAGGTTGTTCTGGAACGTCTCCTCTTGGTTCCAAAATGGGAGCCTCCAGTGGCAAAACGTACCGAAATGGCTCCTCATAGTTTCGAAACGGGAGTCTTCAGAGGCAAAAAGTACCAAAAAGGCACCACCCCATTCCGATACGGGTGCCCCAAAAGCCTGGCCGTTCTGAAACCATATCAGATGTTCCAAAACGACTGGGCACAGATTGGCCCGAAACTTACCCCGAATGATCACAATCCATATGGAAACATATCAAACAAACATTCTAGAGGCAAAACACCCTAAAAACAGGTTCCAACATGCATACACACAAACATGGATCTCAACCTCAAAAGCTCATAAGAACAGTTTAGCTCAAAAACACCAACAAGTCAAAACACAAGGCATATAACCAAAAGCCACAACAAGCCTCAACATAGCATAGACCCGACATTTAAAACATGTAGCAAACATGGTCAAACACATGGAAGTTTACAACCATCTCCCTAACCACAAAATAAGTATTCCCATTGCTAAATCATTATTACAACTTAAAGTCCGTACTTGAGCTTAAGCTACAATCACTGGAGCCTTTCCCTCGCCTTCCTTTGCTTCCCGAAACACTAACGATCTGCATTGTTGGAAAGGAGCGCGTAAGCATAAAGCTTAGTGAGTGGTGCTCAAAACCACAACAACAGCAATGCAGTTTTTAGATAAACCCATATATAAATTAAAAACAAGGCCACAAGCATGAATTCCATCAACTTGAATATCAACAATCTTACATATTCTTGGAATCTTACATCAAGCAAAGCAACAATATAAACAACATGGCATGACCCTCAAACACCAACACGATAACATTCAACTTTCCAACACAAGAGTATAATGGCAATTATTGTTACATTACTCGGATACGCGGATTGGACTCGATGGCATCTTACATCACCAAATCTATAAGAACAACAAGACTCGTGATGGCATCTTACATCACGGAGGTCTACAATAAAGCTTCTGGTGGCATCTTACATCACCGTACTCCTCCCTAATGGCATCTTACATCACTAGGGCCACGCGCAAATTTTACAAGTGCACTCTAATCCTATGGTTGACCAATTATACCTGGTAAAACCCTCATATTTTCCAATACTCAAACATCATATAAACCAACATAACAATACCACATTCATAAATCGATTTCACACAATCATCTCATACCAACAAAGCATAAAAAGCTTAAAAAAGGAATTTCCGGAAAAAGGAAAACGTACATATTTAAACACTTACTCTCGAGCTTAGGTTGGCCTTTCAAGCTCAACCTAAACTCTCAAAAACATTTCCACTCAGCGATAGGACCCAAATGATAGCTAAAACACTGATTTAAGCCTCTGAACTATCCGGTCTCGCGTCCAAAGGACCCAAACTCGTTTTCCCTGTTTCTAGCCAATCTAAAAATGATGTATTAGACCCAAATAAAGCTTCCAAACTTGCAGCAACACAGAAACTCATCATTCATCATCAAAACCGAAAAAATTCACACCCAAAACACTTGGAAACACCATCAAAACGTCCCAAACAAAGTAGCAGCCAAAACCCAACAAATTTACCTTCAAAGCTACTTCTTTAAACATCCAAAACACTTACCCAAGGTCTAGAAACAATTAGCTCAAGGTTCCTCACAAGAACAACCCAAAAACCCACATTTTCAACTCTAAAATCCCCTCTTTTTTTATTAGTTTCGGCTTTCCTACTTTTAGCCACTATTTTAGCATTTTTAGGACACCAAAACATGTTTAAAAACACCCTTAAACATGACATCAAACTACCTGAACGAAAATCCCCTCATTTTCCTCTTTTTCAAACTCAAGGCATTTTGAAATAATTTCAAATAATGGGTTTTTAAGGAAAATTTAACTAATGACAAGCTTAAGGAAAGAAAAATCAAAACAAGGGAGAGCTTACCTTGAAAACTTGTTTGTAGGAAAGGTTGGAGCAATCGAATAGTAACAATGGTGGTGTTTTGCAAAAGTAACGTGAAAAAGGTGTTGGGGAAGAAGATGATGATAAAACCCCTTTTTAAGATCAATAAAAATGTTCTCTCAATTAAATTTAACCCAAACCAGTGTAACCAAACCCGGTTATCTCTCGGGCCCTAAACCCGGGGCGTTACAACTCTCCCTCACTTAAGGAATTTCATCCCCGAAATTTACCTAATGGAAAGAGGTATGGAAACTGCTCTTCCATGTCCGCTTTTCTCTCCCAAGTGGCTTCTTCCACACCCCGATGTCTCCACAAGTACTTCACCAACTCTATGGACCTACCTCGCAGTACCTTGCTATCGGTAGCTAGAATCTCGACTGGTTCTTCATTGTACGACAAATCCGGATTCAATTCAATATCTTCCACTGGCATAACATGAGACGGATCTGACCTATACTTTAGGAGCATTGAAACATGAAACACATCATGAATCTTCTCAAGCTCAGATGGCGATCTCAACATGTATGCAATAGGACCAATCCTCTCAACTACCTCGTAAGGACCAATGAATCTCAAACTTAACTTAACCTTCTTACCAAACCTCATCACCTTCTTTCAATGTGAGACTTTCAAAAATACTTTGTATACAATAGCGTATTCCATCTCCCGTCTTTTCAAATCGGCGTATGATTTCTGTCTGTCTGAAGCTGCCTCCAAACGATCACAAATTAGTTTTACTTTCTTGGTAGTGCCCTTAAGCAAATCTGGCATGGGTACAAGCTTCTGTCTGGCCTCGACCCAATAAATAGAAGTTCTACATTTCCTACCATACAGAGCTTCATACGGTGCCATCTGTATACTAGCCTAATAAATGTTATTGTACGCAAACTCTACTAGTGGTAGATGTTTCTCACACGAACCCTGAAAGTCGATGATACAACGCCTCAACATGTCCTCTAACACCTGAATAACTCTCTCTGACTGACCATCTGACTGTGGGTGATACGAAGTATTGAAGTTCAACCAAGTCCCCAAGGCACGATGCAAACACTCCCAAAATTTGGCTGTAAACCTCGAATCTCTATCAAACACAATAGTCTTCGGCACACCATCTAGCCTCGCAATCTCAATGATATACAACTCTGCCAACATGTCTAAGGTGTAAGTAGTATGAACAGGTATGAAATGAGCACACTTAGTGAATCTGTCAACTATTACCCATACTGAGTTCTTCTTCAAAGGAGTCAACGGTAAACCTGACACAAAATCCATGGTAATTCGTTCCCACTTCCACTCCAGAATCTTCAACGGTTGTAACAAACCTGAAGGAAACTGATGCTCGGCCTTAACTCGCTGACAAACCATATACTTACTCAAAAACTGGGCCACATCTTTCTTTAACTCAACCTAGAAGTACTCATCTTTCAACCAACCGTACATCTTCGTACTACCTGAATGCATAGTAAAAGGACTGTTATGAGCTTCATTCAAAATAATACATCTCAACTAGATATCTTCTGGAACAACTACTCTATTCTTAAAACATAAGATCTCATTCTCACCAAGCAGAAATATGTGGGTTTACCATCGGCTATTTTTTGCACGTGAGCTGCCAAAGTTCTATCTTGCAATTGTTTCTCTCAAATCAATTGAACTAACGATGGTTTAACCAATAGCTCGGCTATCAAACCACCATCCCGCTGTAATCACAAATTTTGTCTGGGATAGGTTTGTTTTATCTTTTATAAATAATGGACTTTTGTTATATGTTATCACTATTTTTAAATAAAGGTACATGTGTGTAGTGGGCTTTGTCTAACTTAAATGTTATATTATTTTATTAAGACCAAAAAAATAAAAGTAATATATATGTGTGTGTTACTATTACGTTATTGTTATATTATGAAATTCCTAAATACTATTTTGTCATATGTTATTGTTATTATTAATATTAATATTATTATTATTATTATTATTATTATTATTCTTATTATTATTATTATTATTATTAAGCTATTGAAAGAAAAAAAATAGAATATATTAGATAAAGCCCAAGTATCTTATTACAGTCCATGTAAATAATAAATAATAATACAAAAGGCCCAAGTTCAATACACTTTAGCCCGATAAGAGCCCGAGGAAACCCTAACCCTAATTCAAACTTTTGCTTGCGCAGCCAGTTTTTCACCGTCAGATCTAATCTAGATCTGACGGCCCAGATGAAGTCACAGAAAGGAAACCCTAGAGGAGCCTTTTTTGTTCCGCGCCGCATAGACCTTAGCCGTTAGATCAAAAAGGCATTAACGGCCAAAATCACCCATTTTCGCGGTAACCCTAATGCCCATCTAATGATCTCATGCCGCACGAATTTCAACCGTTATATCGAGATACGATCTAACGGCCCAAACATGTGATGAGGATTCTAGAAGCTCCACGCCCTCCACACGCGATCTTTCTGCTCCCTATCAGTTGACCTTTCCGCTCCTAACGCGCCCACACATGACAACTGGGATCACTCACGCGCAAGGTCAGATCGCACGCACGACGCTCCAGCTCCTCCACGTGTGCGTGCAACTCACCCACTCACTCTTTCGACTCCCTCAGAATTAGTGGCTTGATTCCACATTGACGTTTTGGTATGACAACAGCCACATCCGAGGCCGATTCGGCATCCACGCCCGCCCTTCGTCTTCGTCATACGAGTCACACATGCAAAGAAAAAACAAAGGTCAGAATGAAAACAAGACAGAGGAAAAAACGGCAAATTGGCAGAAGAATAACAGAAATCAGAGTAGAGCCGCACATGAATCCGACCAAAAGTTACACGAACCAATAGTGTATTTTCATTTCAATTTCTTGTAAATGAAAAATACTTGTAAATCCAGCTATAAAGCCGAATCGAAATCAAAATGTAAAGGATCTTCTACTTTTTAATTCAAAAGGAAATACAAGCAAGAGCAAATTTCAGAGGTATCATCTCCTTATTTTCATTACAGCATCGCATAAACAAAAACAAAAAAGAGAGTTTGTTTCTTTTTACCTTTTCGTTTTTTCCTTCTCGGAAATGGCTTTTGCTCTTTCTCGCCGAAAACAATCTCGACCCTTCTGTGGCTTTGCATGGTGAGTCGGTTGGGAGAGACCTAGAACGCCATTATTTCTTTTACTTCGTTTCCATTTTTGAATAAAAAAAGGGGGTTTTGGGTTTCTGGTTTTATGACAAAGGTGAGGACTGGTGTTTGGGGTTTGTTGTCTTCTAGGGTTTTTAAAGTAAAAGGTTTTTGGGTCGTTTTCAAGTTCACCAGACGGCGATTAGCGCCGGTCGGCGTTTAGGGAGTTTGGGTCTGAGAGCTTTAGGGTCTGAGTTTTCAGAGAAGCAAAAGGGCTCGAAATGAAAAAAATGGGGTTTTATAGTGTGTCTAGTTTTTAAGTTAGGGGTTAATCAGGGTTTAGTCCCTCCGCGTCGCACCTTTTGCGCATTAGGAGTTTTCATGTTTTTAAATTACGTCTTAGGTCCTTAGGATTTGGTTTTTATTTGCAGTTTCATCCAGAGTCTAGTCTCCAGTGGTCCAATGGTCCATTCCTTCCCCTGTATTTTGCGTCCGTTTCAATTTGGTCCGTTACGCAGCTTTTTCGTTTTTCATGCATCTTTAAATTCAGCCTCTGTTTTTTTTAATTTCTTCAATTTAGTCATGTTTTACTCTCCTTTATGCGATATATGTGGAATGCATGATTATTTGTGATTATGTGTTTTTGCTTGATATTATGGATTGTATGTTGTGGTTTTGTATGTGGTTGGAGCTTTACAAGTTTTTTAATATAAAGTTTGTATGACTTAAAATGTATAATTGAAGGGTTAAAAAAATATGGCATAATGCAACTTTTGGAATCCTTAATGTAACTTAATGTTTTAATGGAATGTTTTTTAGTATGATGTGTGAATTTGTGTAAGGACCCGTTTTTATGAGAAATACAACAAAATAGCAATATGTTTATAAAATGTATGTATCTCATGAATTTTCTTAAAATATGTTGGTAAATAAATGGTGTTAACATGGTTTTGTTAATGTGGATTGTTTTTGTATCCTTTTAGTTCGGGCTTTGGGCCTTAGGGCCTTAGGTGGCTAGAGTTAGGTTCTTGGTCTTGCTTAGCTTAGGTGGGCTTGGGCTAGTTAGTTTGGTCCTTTGGTGCTTAGTTTAATCGATTTATTTGTGTCGAGTCGTGTGCCCGCCTCATAGGGGCACGGTTCATACAATTAGGTCGGTTTAGGTTTAGAGCCTAAATTAAGTTTAAGGGTTTGAACCGATTTAATTCGCTTAAATTCATCATTGCCTTATTAGGATGGATATTAAGCCCATTAAATCGGTTAAGCCATTCCTAATCTTTTAAGATAAAATTAACATTAAATTTAGATGAGTAAAACCAAGATAATTCATAATTTATTAGGGTCTTCTAGTTTTTAGGATTTAAATGATTTAGGGTAATATTAGAATCACATAATCTACAATTAGATCACTAATCAGTCTCCCATAATTCGAGCCTTTAAGATAGGGCCTTGGGTGGGCTTTTGCGTGCTTACTTTCAAGCTTTTCTATGACATGCATCTTATACTTGTCACCCATGAAACCATTAATACTTTGGCATGTTAATTAGTTAATTAATTTTAAACATACAAAAGAGAGGTATCTATTAACCCAATATTTGTGTCTAAACAGTTCAAGCTTAATGGATGTCGACTAAATATTTGGGTTAATTCTCACCGTCTCTAGGTAAGCAATAATTAAAAATGAAGATATCATGTCATCATTCCTTATTTGCTTGCATCATGCATAAAGGTGACGTACGGGATCTGAACCCTAAACTAACACGGCAGTCAGTCTTATATGATGTCGGTTTAGTCTATGGTCTGGTGTACCGTCATCCTTTTTAATTAAATGCTCAATTAATTCTAAAGCCGCAATTTGATAAAGCCCGTACTATTTAAGTTAAATTTTCACTTAAGAACATCTAATTAAATTCACTTTAGATTTTAAGTAATTTCTATCAATTAAAGGCAACAAGTAATTTGGTACCGATTCCCGGCGTGGTGGGGGTGCTAACCCTTCCCCACACGTAACCAACTCTCGAACCCTTTTTAAAGTGAATCTCTGGTTTTGGGGTGTTCGGCCTACCTTAGTGGCTGATGGCTACTCCAAATTTTCTACCAATTTCCAAAACTCGAATTTTTAAAAGAAAATCTCCTCTTAAACAAATCTTTTTCAAAAAGCAAAACACCTAAAAGTTTTGTTTTCGAAAAAACGTCATTACAATTTGGCGACTCCGCTGGGGAAAATTTTTTGTTTTTACAAAACAAAAGGAGAGTTAAGGTAATAAAACACTTGTTGCCTTTAATCGATAAAAAATATTTAAAATTTAAAGTAAATTTAATAAGTTTCTTCTTTCTTGAAAATGTGACTTAAATTGTACGGGTTTTGAAAATTTGTGGCATTCGAATTAATTCTTCATTTAATTTCTAAGGAGTCACCGACATGTGTTGCATAATGATCATTAAGCTCTATACTCGAGCTATACCCCTTAAGTGGGAGTGAAACGCTCATAACCACGTGAGTATCCCTACACAAGTCGGTAATTCACTTCTGGAATCCACGCCTTTGACACGTGAGCAGCCCTCCACGTCATTGGGTCGTACTTTCCCTCGAACCGAAACCAATTCGCAAGCTTGTAATGGGCCAGAATTGGGGTTCTTGTCGCCTTAGTAGGTGATAAGATAGGTTCGGGTACCCTTGTTAGAACCGAACCCATGCGTGAGAATCTAAGAAGCCCACCCCGTTAGAGCCATGCGGATAACCATAGAGCTTAGAATGGCTAGGGCCCTCTTGTCAATTCCTTACCTTCTTTATTTTGCTTGTACTTAATTCTCATTGCCTTCTAATTTATTTTTATCATATTACTAACGTGTTCTCTTTTCTTGTTCTTTCCCTTTATTTTGCATATTTCATCATGGCATAAAGAGCATATTGAGTTGGAAATAGTCTAAAATTAAAGGCAAAATCAAAGGGGGACATGGTCCGAAGTAATGATGAGAAGAATTCTGATGTACAAGTATGGACCGAAGAGGAGCAACAACATGAGGGGGTAGTATTTTAGCCGGGTTCAGATCAGAAATGTCAAATGAGACCTTCATGAACATGGAGTTTAATGATGTGTCCGAATTAAAGCATGTTTGGAACAATTGGGACTTTGAGATGAGGAATGCCTTCAAAAGTGAATATGGCGACATAACATATTTGTTATATGTTCCGGTCGATCAATCACTACTTCAGGCTTTGGTAGGCTTTTGGAATTCAGCTTATAGTTGTTTCACGATCGGTGACTCGGATTTAACCCTGACGATTGATGAGTATCAGGATCTTGTGAATTGCAAGAAGGTAAAGGTGAATCGTGTCTACTCCAAAACTAGCAAGAACAAGCCCTTCCGAGTGAAGCTTCAGAAATTTTCAGATACTTTGATGCCATGGGTCGATCATCAAGTAAAAACTTGGAACAAAAAAAGAGTATCTCAAGGTGGAAGGGATTTTGGCTTTAGCATCAGTACATCCCGTGGGGCGAGTTCAGCATAATCTTTTCGCACTCTTGATTTACGGTTTGGTGTTTTTTCTCTAAAGCTTTAGGCCTCATTCACCCAGCAATTTTAGACTTATTTGATCGTTTGGCTGAAGGGGGCAATCCAGTGCCTATGATCTTGTCAAAAACTTTCCAATCTTTGAGGTTTTGTAGGAAGCATGACGGAGGCCGTTTCTTAGGGTGCCCCCAACTTTTTACCGTTTGGTTCTATAGCCATCTTTGGATAGATGCCAACTTCTCGAGACCTGTTTACGATTGTAAATTTTCACCCTTAGAAGAGTTATTGCGAAAAGATGATTGACCCACAAAAAGATCCGAGGAGGTTTGGCTAGATGTTCTCCGGAATTTGAATGACAAAGACATAGTTTGGAGGGCTCCACGGCTGTCAGCAAGGAATATCCTTTATAGGTGTAGAATGTACTATTGGGTACCGTTACTTGGTCTTTGGGGGCATACAGCTTACGGCACCCTCTTGGTCTTGAGACAGTATGGATCGAAACAATTTGTACTGGCACGAATGGTTTAAAGGGATTCAACATAGACTATGAGAGACATAAGGGTTACAAAGGGATGGCGTATAGTGCTTTCTCGGCTTGGAACAACACAAGGCGGGTTAGGATTTTGAATGCTCCTTACATGGTTACTCCTGAATATGAGGTGTGGAGGTTTAATCGTGTTGAAGATAATGTTCCTCAACTGAACCCGGATGGGAAAAGAACCATCGAAGAAAGGTTCGCTTCACTTTGCATCGAAGCAGATCTGATGTGAAGACAGCTTGAAGAAGAGCAAAAGAAGTATGAACAGCTCGAGGAGAAGGCCAAGAGGGAAAGGTTTGACTTTGAGTTGGAAAAAGTACGATTTGAGGGAGATATCAAAGGCTTGCAAAGGAAGAACGATAAGTTGGAACTTGAGCTCAGGTTGGAGAAAGAAGAGATTCAGAAGCCGCAAAGACTAAACAAGGGTAAGAGAGTTGTGGAAGGTGGACCGAGCCAAGGACTAGAGCTTCGCCTCAGGGAAGAAAGAGCAAGAGCCGAGAATTATAAAAGGGGGTATCATCAGTATAAGGACCAAGGGCTTGCTTTAACACAAGGAATGAAGAACTTACGAACTGAGTACTTCGAACAGCTTGAAAGGGAACAACACCAGAACACGACTTTGAAGGATCAAGTGAAGAATTTGGAGAGGTCTATTTTCAAACACAAGGGATCCACTAGTAATTGAAGGCCGGTGAGTTAGAAAATCAAGCGTTGAAGAGTCGCATTGATGATTGGAAACCGAAGTCCAACAACTCAAGAACTGTATCAAGAGCCTTAGAGGGGCGATCCAAGTGCACCCAACGCAAACTTTAGAACAACTGTATTTTCCACCTATACTATTTGGAGGAAAGAACAAGAATTAGCACAGTGGACTACTCGGGTGAAAGAGATTACCGCAAAGATACAGTTATTAGCTGATGATGCTGTTGAGCTCGATGGTTGTGTGGATGACTCGAACGATGCAGGGGAGAAGGTTGTTTGGATTTTGAGAGAGATCGCCAACTTAGGCGCCAAGTTGGACCAGTATGAGTAAATGGGAAGGCGATGCATTCAAGAAAAGAAGAAGGGGCGTTAAGGTTTTGAGGGAGATCCTCAACGTAGATGCTAGTTTAGGACCGTATAAGTAGCTAGTTTTCTTCAATCATTGTAACAAGATAATGTTCCAATTAATGCAAGTCGTTTAATGATGATATTTGCCAAACTCAGTGTTGCTCTTTGCATTCATACATTACGCATTTATTTGCATATTTTGTTTAATTATTTGAATTTAATTAAAAGACTTTTTATTTTCAGAGAGAAAATTACATTTTGCTTCTTTAAATTTTCAACCATTCCTCATTCGTACGGAACACAGTCCCAGTCTCGAGTTATGGAGGATAGGCTAGCTAAGGTGGAGCAAGGTCATAAAGACCTTGAAAACCGTTTGGATGAGGTCAATAAGAGTATCAATGACCAGATTGCACAGTCACAAGTGTCTATCATTGCCCAAATGACCAGTTTACTAGCCAAAATGAAAGGTAAAGAGGGGATTTCTATGGACAATTCGAACGTGGAGGAACATTAGGGTGTTGCGTCTCACACAAAGGTTCACCTAGATGTGCCAGAGCAAGGAAAAAGAGTTTTTATCAATCTCGCAGGGGTTGCTATCGGTCCTAATGTGGGGGCATTTGCTAGCCATCCCGGGGGAGCTTTAGCGAATCAACCCATTAATTTAGGGACTGATCAAGAAAATGAAGTGCCAGACTTAAGAATGATGGAATAAGTGGAGAAGATCAGGGCCTAAATAGAAAAGAAATACGAAGAGAAGTTCCGTTTTTTAGGAAAAGCTCAAAATCGTACAAGAGGTAGATGAGCAAGGTAACAATGGAAGTGACTTGAGTTTGGCGGCGGACTTGGTACTCCTGCCCAAGTTCAAGGTGCCTGATTTTGACAAGTACGATGGTACTACTTGCCCTTCGTGTAACCCCCTCGTCCCGGTCTGGTCGACTGACCGGTCCGAGTAGGCTACACGGGGAAAACTGATATGAAACCCGTTAAGGTCCCACCTCGGTTAGCAACCCTAGAAAACTTTTTCACTTATAATAATCTTATCTATATGCTTTAATTAAACCTATGTGTGAAACGACAGCAGAAACAAGGCTCACGATGAGCCTAACAGTAAACAGGGCCTAAGCCCAACCCTTGAGACCCTTTAGAGATGTCAAAGAGCCCATTTTTAGGTATGTGTTTCGAAACAGACGTCACCCGTTTCGAAACACGGGCTTCGGTTTTAAAAGCCAGACACCCGTACCGAAAAGCTTTCACCCCGTTTCGGAACAGGGTCACCTTTTGCCTAGCCGTTTCGATACCCGTTTCGAAACAGGCAATTACAGTGGCCAAAGTGTTTCGAAACTTGTTTCGAAACAGGGGCTCACAGTGGCCAAACCATACCGAAACGTGTTCCGATACGGGGGACCCTGGAACCACACCCGTTCCAAAACGACACAAACCGTTTCGAAACACCTACAATCTGCAATTTCCCAAAATTAGCTTTAATCATCTCTAAACGATCCCAAACGCACACAACGACTCCAAGCATCAAACACGACATACAAATACACTCAAGAGGCATACACCCTATTATATTCATACTCAAACACACAAGGATACATGATAAGGACATGCATTTACAAGATCAAGCATACACCACAAAGAGGCAAACATAGCATTCTTAGGTTTCATGCCTTAGCCATCATACGCATGAACATTCAAGATGAGCAACATAAACAAGGTTTACAAGCAAAACAAGGCAACCACAAGCCAACCAACATAACATATAAAAGGAGTCTAGCATGCCCCTAAACAACCAAAATCAACATACAACAAAGCTCAAATCAACAACACCTATCTCATTGCCTAAATATTACAATCCTTCAATTTAAAGATCATACTTGAGCTAACCAAAAGCAACACTTGGAGGCCCCTTCCTTGCCCTTGCCACCCACAAGCTACTGATCTGCATTGTCGAACAAAAAGGGGCATAAGCATAAAAGCTTAGTGAGGTAAGCTCATAAAACAAACCTTCGACAATGCAGGGTCCAAGCACGAGCATACAACCAAGGTAGAATGCATGATCTTACCTTCGATCCACGTGAGCCATAAATATAGATGATGCATGAACATATTATCAGAATCATGTCATGCTCAACAAGTCCCTAACCACAACATATGGAAACACATATAACCAACATATGAGCAACATAATCCACAATCCGTATTGGCACCTAGCTATGACTCGAATACACGGACAACCGTTGGAACTCACATCCAACAACAACATTACCTAACGGTGGGATTACACTCATCACCGTTTCTCGCGGAGGGGATTCCACGCATCCTCACGCCCATTTCACGCGGAGGGGATTCCACTCATCCTCACGCCCGTCGATGGGATTCCACTCATCACCGACTAACATATATATGAAGATTTCCGGGCGAACCCATACTCCATCTTGATGACTACCATCATCAAGACCACGCGCGCATTTGACTCACGTGTGCACACTAACATCCTAATGATCGATCATTTATACCCAAGCATACTAGTGCCAATACTACACATTTCATTAATCTTTCACAATATCATTTCATAGCAACTTCCGTGCTTAGCACGTACTCACCATGACTTACCGTCATGCACAAACCACATTTCCATGCCTAGCATGTACTCACCATGGTCCTCGGATCATGCAACCACCTCATAACACCATTTCACATGTCAACACCACATGTATATCATTAACACAAATATCATATCATATTTCATACATATGTATATCCCCATCATATTCATCATCAACATGCATATATCAATGCCCCAAACCGTGCCTCAACACACATATAATAATGCATCAAACCATGCCTCAACATACGTATAATAATGCATCAAACCATGCCTCAACATACATGTATAACATCATGTACATAGCCACCATAATCACAATTAGACATGAGGCATAAATCAACAATTTAAAGATCAACCAAGGTCTCCAACTAAAGCTTGGGTTTAGGCTACCACCCTAATCCCAACTCTGGGTGGGTCTACCAAGCCCAACCTAGTCCACATGCTTGAACCAACACTTGAAAACCATTTAAAAATATTTAACCACTCACCGACCACTCCTTTAGCACAAGCCGACAAGCCTACCAAGCATCCAAGTTTCCGAATTCGAGCCCGAAGCTTCCCCATTGATTTCCCTTGCTTCTAACCATTCAAAAACAATATATTAACCTCAAAATCAGCCACAAACCCAAAGTTTAACACCAACACACAAACCCACTACGGTTCTCACAATTCAAAGCCAAGTTCATACTCCAAATTCCCATTTTCGTACTCCCACAAAGACCCATCAAAATTCAGCAATGTAGCCATCCAAAGCACTCTTAAACATGTTCAAAACACTACCCAACCGTAGTATAACCATCAACCCCCAATTTCCAACATCAAACATCAAACACACCCACAACTAACCCTAAAACCCTTCCAAGAACCCTTCAAAACCCAAATCCGAAAATCCATTTAAAACAATGTAAAAATCTAGTATGTTGGACCTCTTGGGTTAATATTAACTTATCTATCAACAAAGAATCAAAAGCTCAAGCAATGGATGGTAAAGTTTGCATCTTTCTCTTCAAAAACCCAAAAACACAAAACTTTAAATAATGAATTTCAATGAAAACTAAAGGTATGGGAAGAAAGAGGAAGTTGAGGACATGAAGGATTTGTTGTTACCTTTGCAAGAGCTCCAAAAATGAAGGCAAGATTGATTGAAAAGCAAGATAGGAGGAGGGGGTGGTGTTCACGTTTGAAGAAAAGAAAAGAAGATGAAGATGTTGAAATGGGGTTTGTTTTTGTTTTATTTCATTTGGCTATTTCAAAAATCCTCAATATTACAACTTTGCCATTAATGAGATGGCAATCTCATTTATTCAAAAATCCATGGGATTTGATTCCCAAAACAATTTTAAGTCCAACATAAAATAATTCGTTTTGAAAATACGAAGCCCAAATATGATATATTATTATTTTAATTATAAAACCGAAACCCGAACTATTATTTTAATATTATTTTCTCCCGGCCCCCAAACCCAGGTGTTACACTTCGACTCACATCACTATGCATTGCCGAAAAATGGCCGCTTTTGTGAAGGATGAGAAGCTGCTTATCCACTGTTTCTAAGACAGTTTGACTAGTTCTGTAACTTGGTGGTACACCATGCTTAGTCGAGCAAATGTCAAGTCATGGAAAGACGTTTCGAGAGCTTTCATAGAACACTACAAGCATGTGACCAACATGACTCCCAACTGGATTATGTTATAAGGAATGGAACAAATGGCAAATGAAAGCCTGCGCCAGTATGCTCAGAGGTGGCGTGATGTGGCTGCTCAAATTCAACCCTTGATCCCAGAGCATTAAATCACTTTGATGTTCATCAATACGTTGAGGGGAGTGTTGTTTGATCGTTTGATAAACAACACCACCCAGAATTTCGCAGACATGGTAAAGACTGGAGAGTCCATTGAGGTAGCCATAAAAAGTGAGAGAATTGACAATGGGAAGGACACTCGGAAGAATTACAAGAGGAAGAATTACACTCTTTCAGCACCATAAGTCACGTCCGCAGGAGGACAAAGCTCGAACAAAAAGGAGACTAGGGCCCCGATGAAAGAAAAAGAGAAGATGACCTTCACCCCTATCCAGTATCGTATGATGATCTGTATTCTTACTTGCATGAGGCAGACTTGGTCCGGCCTTACTATGTTACTCCTTTTAAGTCGTCGTTCCTGGCTTGGTATGATGAGAAGGCAAATTGCGAGTATCATGGTGGTGTTCCGGGACACTCAATTTAGAACTACGTTGCATTTAAGAAGTTTATGCAGAATCTGATAAAGACTAGGGTGTTGCAATTAGATGAGCCAAATACTACTACTAACCCGCTACCAAATCATGTAGGTTGAAATGTGAGTGCAATAGAGGAAGAGTATACCAAGAGGGCTAAAGTAAGTGTGTCCGAGGTCAGGTTTCCCCTAAGGTGGGTGTTTCAACTGTTGTGTATGGCACGCCTGATTGACCGGGGCATGGAAATCGTGCTAGAAAGTTGTGGACCGTATTGTGAGTACCATCAACTAGAGGGTCATGATATTCAGTATTGTGAAGAGTTTAACCAAGTAGTCCAAGGGATGATGGATAATAAAGAGATTGAGTTTTTTGAGAAAGAAGAAGGAAAAAAGGAGTTAGACGTGTGTGCATCTGACGGCTCCAAAGTTAAGTATGGGTTGGACAGGCCATTTGTTTTATCACGTAAGACGAAGAAAGAAGGCTTACCTGAAGGACAAAGTTCGAAGTTGACTCTGAAGCATAGAATATCTCCTCTGACTTCCTTTCCTTTCAAGGATGAACGGAAAGGTCCGTGGAATTATGTCGCCCATATCTCAATGCCAGGAAATATAGACCCGATGAAAAAAGACAAGCTACCCGATGAGAAAGAATCCGAGAAAGAGGAGAGTTCGATGGAATCAGAGACCGAGGCAGTGAATGAAGTGGGAAATTTCACGAGGAGCGGGAGGTGTTATTCCCCGAAAATTCCAAAGGAGGTGGAGCCAAAGGGTAAAGAGAAACCAGCCGAACCTGAAGCTGAAAAGATGTTTGGTGAGGAGCCTCCACCAAAGATTAATAAGCCAGTAACAGAAGCACGAGCGCAAGAGTTCTTAAGGTTCTTGAAACACAGTGAGCACAATATTGTAGAACAACTCTGAAAACAACAAGCTTGGATTTTAGTGTTAGAGTTGTTGTTGAGCTCCGAGAAACATCGTGATGCATTGTTAAAGGTGTTGAATCAGACATTCATCCCAGATAACATCTCAGTTGACAAGTTAGACCGGTTAGTGGGCCACATTGCAGCCGATAATTTTATCACCATTAGTGATGACGATATTCTAGACAGAGGTAAGGGATCGACCAAGGCCTTGAACATAACCACCCACTGTAAGGGATATGTCTTGCCAAGAGTACTTGTTGATAACGAGTCAGCTTTGAATGTGATGCCAATGGCGACTTTACAAAGGTTGCCTATAGACAGTTCGCATATGAAACCGTGCCAGAACTCTGTTAGAGCATTTGATGGGACTTAGAGAGGCGTCATTGGAAGAATTGAAGTACCGCTGTTAATTGGGCCTATCGAGTATGTGGTTGAATTTGTAGTAATGGATATCAAGCCGACTTACAACTGTCAGTTGGGAGGGCCATGGATCCATTTAGCGGGGGTTGTACCTTCATCACTGCACCAGAAACTGAAGTTTGTTATCGAAGGAAAGTTAATGAGCGTGGCCGCTGAGCAAGACATCATAGCTTTCATGACTACTGATGCTCCATATGTCCAGGCCGATGAGGAGGCAGTTAAGTGTTCCTTCAGGGCTTTAGAATTTGTGAATGCTACGTTTGTGGCTAAAGGAAGTAAAATCCCATGCCCGAAGTTATCAAATTGTTCAAAGATGCAAGTTTGGCAGACCTTGGGAAGAGGAGCCAAGAAAGGGAAGGGACTTGGAAGAAACTTACAAGGGTGTCTACGTGTCAAGAGTGTCATCAACAAGCAAGGCCGGTTTGGGCTCAGACATAAGCCCACTTTTCAACAAAGAAAGTCAGAATAGAAGAAGAGGGCAGAACGAAGGAAAACTAGACTTAGGGGTGAGGACATGATATGGGAACCCATTGTTTATACCAACATGAGGGACATTTTTGTGTCCGGAGGGGTGATCAATCTCGAACAAATGGTGCAAGAGGCCAATATGGAGAACGCTATGCTCAATTAGGAGGAAAAGCTTAGTGAAGCATTAGAAGGGATGGATGTTAACATGATATCAAAGAACAAGGAAAGCGCCAGTCGTTTGGTAGGAATCCGCCCTTATCTCCCGGGAGAAGTGCTTGCCAATTGGACTAGTTTGGATTTGCATGTAGTCTTTAGACCTGAATCAGAGCAATGCTCAGAACCCACCCTATTCGCTTTTGCCCGCGAGCAATGGGGATCTTTTGTAAAGGGCTTCTATGTTAATTTGCTCGCTTTTAATTCAATAAAAAGATGCTTTCAAAAATTGCAAACATCATATTCATTACATTCATTTATTCATCATTCGTTTATTATTTATTATTCCTTTCACTTTGTAATTATATATATATATATATATATATATGTCCATCTTCCCAATACATGTTCATTTCATAAATGTTGCAAGGTCCTTATCATTAACTCTGTGAATGATTCTGAATCTAACCCCGAGGTGGATTTTGAGAAACCATTGTATCTAGCCGAAATTGATGAAGAAGAGAATGATGGGGTAGAGTATGAGATCCCGAAAGAATTCCTCAGATTAATGGAGAGTGAGGATAGACAAATAGTACCTCATCAAGAAGAGATTGAGATCCTTAACTTTAGAATTGATGAGGAACGAAGGGAGGTAAAGATTGGCACAACTCTCTCATCTAAGACCAGGCTTGAGTTGGCGAATCTATTGTTAGATTTCAGGGACATTTTCGCATGGACCTATCAGGATATGTCGGGTCTAGACACAAATATTGTAATGCACAAGCTACCTATCAGGCCAGAATGTAAGCCAGTCCAACAGAAATTAAAGAGAATGATGACAGACACGTTGTTGAAAATCTGGGATGAAGTAAGGAAGCAGTACTAGGTCGGGTTCTTAAAAGTTGGAAAGGTCCGCATGTGTGTGGACTACAGAGACCTTAATAAGGCAAGCCCCAAAGATAATTTTCCTCTACCCCATATTGATACCCTAGTCAACAACACTGTCGGACACTCATGGTTTTCCTTCATGGATGGATTCTCGGGGTATAACCAGATAAAGATGGATCCCGATGACATGAAAAAAAACAACGTTTGTAATAATGTGGGGGACGTTCTGTTACAAAGTGATGCCTTTCGGTTTGAAGAATGATGGGGCAACTTATCAAAGGGCCATGGTGACACTTTTTCATGACATGACGCACAAAGAGATCGAAGTATACGTAGATGATATGATAGCTAAGGCCCAGACTGAGGAGGAGCACGTTCAAAACTTGAGAAAGTTGTTCCAAAGATTGAGGAAGTATCAGTTGAAGCTCAACCCAGCAAAATGCACCTTCGCTGTGATGTCCGGTAAACTTACAGGCTTTGTGGTTAGTCGAAGGGGGATAGAGATTGACCCCGATAAAGTAAAAGCCATCAAGAACCTTCCACCACCTCAGACCTAAAAAGAAGTTCACGGTTTTTTAGGAAGGCTAAATTACATATCTCGCTTCATTTCTCAGCTGACCGACAAATGCGACCCTGTTTTCATATTACTTCGGAAAAATAACCCTGGGGTTTGGGATGATGAGTGTCAAGAAGCCCTAGATAAAATTAAAAAGTATTTGACTAATGCTCCGATCTTGGTAGCTCCGGTACCGGGCAGACCGTTGATCCTCTACTTGACATTCTTTGAAAACTCGATGGGATGTGTCCTGGGAAACATGATGACACCGAAAAGAAAGAAAGAGCGGTTTACTACTTGAGTAAGAAGTTTACTGAATGCGAAACTCGGTACCTCCAAATCCAGCAATTGTGTTACGCCCTAGTGTGGGCCACAAAGAGGCTCAGGCAGTATATGTTGTACCATACCACGTGGTTAATATCCAAGTTGGATCCGTTAAAATTCCTGATGGAGGCACCGGCACTCACCGGAGAGATGGCCCGTTGGAAAATGTTGTTGTCTGAATTTGACATATTGTATGTGAGTCAGAAAGCTGTGAAAGGAATCGTTATAGCGGATTTCCTAGAAAGTCGAGCTTTAGACGATTATGAGTCATTAGACTTCAATTTTCCAGATGAAGACTTAATGTGTATAACTATAGGGGAAGGGGATACTTATGAAGATGAGTCGTGGAAGTTGTACTTTGATGGGGCATCTAATACTCTAGGCCACGGGATTGGGGCGGTGTTAATCTCTCCGGAGGGAGTTCATTACCCTTTCACCGGTAGGTTGGAATTCTTCTGCACCAACAACATGGCTGAGTATGAGGCTTGCATTATGGGGTTGCGCACAGCCATTGAATGAAGGATCAAGAAACTCCAAGTTTTTGGAGATTCTTCTTTAGTGATATACCAGCTCAGGGATGAATGGGAGACGAGGGACCCAAAGCTGATCAAGTATTATGACCTGGTCCAAAACTAAACAAGAATTTTGAAAAGATTAGTTTTACTCATCACCTGAGAGAAGATAATCAGATGGCAGATGCTCTAGCGACTTTGGCTGCTACATTCAAAGCAAGCTTAGAAGCGGAGATGAGAGTAGTTAAGATGCAAACGTTTGAGGTACCAGCTCACTATTATAACTTAGAAGAAGATACAGATGGCAACCCGTGGTATCATGACATCCTGCAGTACATCAAGTTCCAGACGTATCCCAAGGGGGCTAATGAAAACGATAAAAGGACCATTAGAAGAATGGTAGTGAGATACGTCTTAGATGGGAAGATCTTGTATAAAAGGGAAAAGACCAAATATTGTTGAGGTGTGTTAACGCTCAAGAAGCCAAGAGTATCTTAGTAGAAGTTCACGATAGGTTGTGTGGAACACATGCCAACGATTTCTCAATGGCCCGGAAAATCATGAGATACGGGTACTTTTGGTCAACCATAGAGGGAGATTGCATTGATTATTCCAAGAAGTGTCATAAATGTCAGATATATGCCAACAAGATACATTCTCCACCCTTACTGTTACACACCATGAATTCACTGTGGCCCTTTTTCGTGTGGGGAATGAATGTCATTGGTCAGATTCACTCTAAGGCATCCAATGGACACCGCTTTATCCTTGTTGTCATTGACTACATCACTAAATGGGTGCAAGCCGCCTCTTACGCCAATGTTACAAGGGCAACAGTGTGCAAGTTCCTGAAGAAGAAGATTGCTTGTCGTTACGGGTTTCCAGAGAGAATTATTATTGAGAATGCTTCCAATCTGAATAATGCAATGATGGATGAGGTATACGAGCAGTTCAAAATAAAGCATCATAACTCCACTGCTTATCGCCCAAAGATGAATGGGGTAGTAGAAGCAGCAAATAAGAACATCAAGAAGATTATAGCCAAGACTACAGATACGTTCAGAGATTGGCGTGAGAAGTTGTCGTTTGCTCTTTTTTCTTATCGAATGTCTATACGAACTTCGACCGGAGCAACACCGTACTCTTTGGTTTATGGAACGAAAGCATTACTACCTATGGAAGTAGAAATCTTGTCACTTAGAGTCCTGAATGAGGTAAAGTTAGAAGAGGCTGAATGGGTACAGGCTCGGTTCGATCATCTAAACCTTATTGAGGAGAAACGATTAAAAGCCATTTGCCATGGTCATATGTATCAAAAAAGAATAATGCGAGCTTATGACAAGAAAGTCCGTCCGAGAGAGTTCCGAGAAGGGGATTTAGTACTTCGAATGGTTTTGAAAACCCAAAGAGATTTTCATGGAAAGTGGATGCTGAATTGGGAAGGACCTTATGAAGTTAAAAAGGCCTTTTCCAGAGAAGCATTGATCGTAACAGAGATGGATGGGAAGGAGCTGAGCAACCCGGTGAATTCAGATTCGGACAAGAGATACTATGTGTGAAAAAAAAGTGGGGTGAAAACCTAAAAAGGTACTTCACAAGAAATAAATACCTGAAGTGAAAACCTAAAAAGGGCACTTTAGGTATCAAAAAAAGAAGAGGAGAAAAAAGGCGGTTTTAAGATGAAAACCCAAAAAGAGCGTCTTGAAACCAAAAAGGGGAGTTGAGAATCGAAGAAGAGTAACCGGGAGGAATAATGGTAACTACACGATTAGTAAAGGGGTACTCTCGGAATTCAAGGATACTGGTGAGCACTTTTAGCAAAGGATTCACCTTGGTCGATGGATTTTCGCATCATTCACATAGTAGATACTTAGGACATTGCGTCATTTTCTTTTCTTTTCTTTTCCTTCCTTTCATGTTTGACATGAGTTTTAATCTTTCATGAGCATCAAAATATATATTAATAAGTACTATTCTGTGTCTTCTTTCATCTCTTTCCACAAAGAATTATGCGAGCAATTTAATATAGACTTATTAAAAGCAAAAGATTTCTCGAAATTTCTATGGTTTGATCTCTTGAGTGCAGGTAACCAAAAATCGAATCAGGTCTCAATACTGAGGATCGTTACAAGGACGCATGTCAAGAGCCCAAAAAGAAGAATTTCAGGCGACAAGTCATGGTCGTACACTGAGAAGAAGAGATGAGCGTTACTAAAATTAAGATCCGGATCCATCACCGAAAGGATTACAAAGACGAGGGCGGTTATAAAGAAAAGAAAAAAAGACGAAAAGAACAAAAAAGAAGAAAAAGGAAGAAAAAAAGAGAAAAGCAAAGAAAAAAGTGGGGTGAAAACTCGAAAGGGCACTTTGCAAGAAATAAATACCAAAGTGAAAACCTGAAAGGGCGCTTTGGAGGAGAGAGCTCAAAGTTAGATTATGTAAAGGGGCATCTCAAAAGATCTGATGGTTGAACCCGAGTGTTAGACAAGCATCAGCGTTGAAAAGAAAAAGGAAACAGATGAAGGATCAAGAGAGATCGACAAAAGAGTCATGGCATTGGACCTATATTTGGCATCCCCATTCACGCATCATGTTTAGCTATGAATACTTATGTTAGGATCATGCTAACTCATAGCATCATAGCATTTATTTTTTACAGATATATGAGATCGTTTGCTCCTAAGAAGAGAAATGAACAACAGAATGAAAAACAGACTCCGGGCGAAGGATTTCAGACTTGCCACATTAGATTTCCTGAGCAAGAGAGGCAGATACTCATAGCTCAAGGTGAAGAATTACAGACTCACCATGATCAGGACATCCGAGAAAAGGAGACAGATATTCGCAGCTCAAGGTGAAGAGTTTCAGACTCACCATAATCAGGACTTCCGAGAAAAAGAGATAAATACTCACAGCTCAAGGCGAAGATTTCAAATTCGCCACGTCAAGTTTTCAAAGCAAAGGAGACAGATACTCAAAGCTTAAGGGCTTCAGGCGAAGGATTTCAAACTCGGCGCACCAGGATTTACGAGCAAAAGAGCTCAAGGTTTTTTCGTGCAAGAAGACCAGAATACCTACCCAATTTATCCTTGCCACTTCGGAGGAGCAAAATTACCCAAACATGGAAGTCGGACAAAATTAGTGCTTATGATCTTTGCTTTATTCTTGTTACACAAGGATAAGCAAAGAGGGGCAACTGTAATCACTAATTTTGTCTGGGGTAGGTTTGTTTTATCTTTTACAAATAATGGGCTTTGTTATATGTTATTACTATTTTTAAATAAAGGTACATGTGTGTAGTGGCTTTGTCTAACTTAAATGCTATCCTATTTTATTAAGACCAAAAAATAAAAGTAATATATATGTGTTACTATTACGTTATTGTTATATTATGAAACTTCTAAATACTATTTTATCATATGTTATTGTTATTATTATTATTATAATTATTATTATTATTATTATTATTATTATTATTATTATTATTATTATTATTATTATTATTATTATTATTATCAAGCTATTGAAAGAAAAAAAACAGAATATATTAGATAAAGCCCAAGTATCTTATTACAGTCCATGTAAATAATAAATAATAATACAGCAGGCCCAAGTTAAATACACTTTAGCCCGATAAGAGCCCGAGGAAATCCTAGCCCTAATTCAAACTTTTGGTTGCGCAGCCAGTTTTCCACCGTCAGATCTAATCCAGATCTGACAGCCCAGATGAAGTCACGGAAAGGAAACCCTGGAGGAGCCTGGTTTATTTCGCGCCGCACGGGTCGTAGCCGTTAGATCAAGAAGGCATCAACGGCCCAAGTCACCCCTTTTGCGGTAACCCTAATGCCCATCTAATGATCTCGCACTGCACGGATTTCAATCGTTTGATCGAGATATGATATAACGGCCCAGACAAGCGATGAGGATTCCAGAAGCTCCACGCCCTCCACGCGCGATCTTTCCGCTCCCTAACAGTTGAACTTACCGCTCCCAACGCGACCACGTGTGACGTCTGGAATCACTCACGCGCAAGTTCAGATCGCACGCAAGACACTCTAGCTCCTCCATGTGCGCGTGCAGCTCACCCGCTCACCCTTTCGACTCCCTCAGAATCAGTGGCTTGACGCCATGTTTCCGTTTTGGTACGACAACGGCCATGTCCAAGGCCGACTCAGCATCCAAGCCCACCCCTCGTCTTCGTCGTACGAGCTACGTATGCAAAGAAAAAACAAAGGTCAGAATGAAAACAAGGCAGAGGCAAAAATGATTAATTGGCAGAAGAATAAATGAAATCAGAGCAGAGCCGCGCATGAATTCAACCAAAAATTGCACGAACCAATAGTGTATTTTCATTTCAATTTCATGTAAATGAAAAATACTTGTAAATCCGGCTATAAAGCCGAATCGAAATCAAAATGTAAAGGATCTTCTACTTTTTGAATGCAAAAGGAAATACAAGCAATAGCAAATTTCAGAGGTATCATCTCGTTATTTTCATTATCGCATCGAATAAATAAAAAATGATTTTGTTTCTTTTTACCTTTTCGTTTTTTTCCTTCTTGGAAATGGCTTCTGCTCTTTCTCGCCAACAACAATCCCGACCCTTTTGTGGCTTTGCATAGTGAGTCGGTTGAGAGAGACCCGAAACGTCTTTCCTTCTTTTACTTCGTTTCTGTTTTTGAATCAAAAAAGGGGGTTTTGGGTTTCTAGTTTTAGGAAAAGGTGAGGATTGGTATTTTGGGTTTGTTGTCGTCTAGGGTTTTCAAAGCAAAAGGTTTTTGGGTCGTTTTCGAGTTCATCGGACAACGATTAGCGTTGGTCGGCGTTTAGGGAGTTTGGGTCTGAGAGCTTTAGGGTCTGAGTTTTCAGAGAGGCAAAAGGGCTTGAAATGAAAAAAGGGTTTTATAGTGTGTTTAGGTTTTAATTTAGGGGTTAATCAGGGTTTAGTCCCTCCGCGTCGCGCCTTTTGCGCATTAGGGGTTTTTGTATTTTAAAATTATGTCTTAGGTCCTTAGGATTCGGTTTTCCTTTCCAATTTCATCCAGAGTCTAGTCTCCCGTGGTCCAATGGTCCATTCCCTCCCCTGTATTTTGCGCCCGTTTCAATTTGGTCTGTTTCGCAACTTTTCTGTTTTTCATGCATCTTTAAATTCAGCCTCTGTTTTTTTAATTTCTTCAATTTAGTCCTGTTTTTACTCTCCTTTATGCGATATATGTGAAATGCATGATTATTTGTGACTATGTGTTTTTGCTTGATATTATGGATTGTATGTTGTGGTTTTGTATGTGGTTGGAGCTTTACAAGTTTTTAATATAAAGTTTGTATGACTTAAAGTGTATAGTTTAAGGTTTAAAACAAAATATGGCATAATGCAACTTTTGGAATCCTTAATGTACCTTAATGTTTTAATGGAATGGTTTTTAGTATGATGTGTGAATTTGTGTAAGGACTCGTTTTTATGAGAAATGCAACAAAAAGACAATATGTTTATAAAATGTATGTATGTCATGGATTTTCTTAAAATATGTTGGTAAATAAATGGTGTTAGCATGGTTTTGTTAATGTGGATTGTTTTTGTATCCTTATAGTTCGGTCTTTGAGCCTTAGGGCCTTAGGTGGCTAGAGTTAGGTTCTTGGTCTTGCTTAGCTTAGGTGGGCTTGGGCTAGTTAATTTTGTCCTTTGGTGCTTAGTTTAATCGATTTATTTGTGTCGAATCGTGTGCCCGCCTTATAGGGGCACAGTTCGTACAATTAGGTCGGTTTAGCTTTAGAGCCTAAATTAAGTTTAAGGGTTTGAACCGTTTTAATTTACTTAAATTCATCTTTGCCTTATTAGGATGGATATTAAGCCCATTAAATTGGTTAAGTCATTCCTAATCTTTTAAGATAAAATTAACATTAAATTTAGATGAGTAAAACCAAGATAATTCATAATTTATTAGGGTCTTCTAGTTTTTAGGATTTAAATTATTTAGGGTAATATTAGAATCACCTAATCTACAATTAGATCACTAATCGGCCTCCCATATTTCGAGCCTTTAAGATAAGGCCTTGGGTGGGCTTTTGCGTGCTTACTTTCAAGCTTTTCTATGACATGCATCTTATATTTGTCACCAATGAAACCGTTAATACTTTGGCATGTTAATTAATTAATTAATTTTAAACATACAAAAGAGAGGTATCTATTAACCCCGGTATTTGTATCTAAACAATCCAAGCTTAATGGATGTCGACCAAATATTTGGGTTAATTCTCACCGTCTCTAGGTAAGCAATAATTAAAAATGGAAATATCATGTCATTATTCCTTATTTGCTTGCATCATGCATCAAGGTGACGTACGGGATCTGTACCCTAAACTAACACAGCAGTCAGTCTTATATGATGTTGATTTAGCCTATGGTCCGGTGTACTGTCATCCTTTTTAATTAAATGCTCAATTAATTCCAAAGCCACGATTTGATAAAGCTCGTACTATTTAAGTTAAATTTTTACTTAAGAACATCTAATTAAATTCACTTTAGATTTTAAGTAATTTCTATCGATTAAAGGCAACAAGTAATTTGGTACCGATTTCCGGGCGTGATGGGGGTATTAACCCTTCCCCACACGTAACCAACTCCTGAACCCTTTTCAAAGTGAATCTATGGTTTTGTGGTGTATGGCCTACCTTAGTGGCCGGTGGCGACTCCAAATTTTCTACAAATTTCCAAAACTCGAATTTTTAAAAGAAAATCCCCTCTTAAACAAATCTTTTTCAAAAAGCAAAACACTTAAAAGTTTTGTTTTTGAAAAAAAAAGTCATTACACCCGTGACACACTCAATCTCGCAAACATAGCTCACAACTCAACTGCCACCTTCCTACTCAAAGCATCGGCCACTACATTCGCTTTACCCGGATGGTACTCTATCGTGAGGTCATAGTCCATAAGAAGCTCTAACCACCTATGTTGTCTAAGATTCAACTCTCTCTGAGTCATAAAATATTTCAAACTCTTGTGGTCGGTGTAAACTGTGCACTTCTCACCATAAATGTGATCTCTCCAAATCTTCAAAGCAAAGACCACAACCGCTAACTCTATGTTGTGGGTAGGGTAGTTCTTATCGTGAACCTTCAATTATCTCGAAGCATAAGCTAAAACTCTTCCCTCTTGCATAAGCACACAACCTAAACCTACATATGACGCATCATTGTAGATCACGAACTCTTTCCTTGGTTCAGGCTGAATTAAAATAGGAGCTTCTGTCAATGATTTCTTCAACTTCTCAAACGCTTGTTGCCTTGCATTTGTCCACTCATACGGAACATTTTTCGGTAACAAAATAGTCAAAGGTGCATCAATCTTCGAGAACCCCTCAACAAACCTCCGATAGTATCCGGCTAAACCTAGGAAACTACAGATTTTTGTCACTGACTTCGGTTGTTTCCAACTCACTATTGCCTCTATCTTCTTGGGATCCACACTAATCCCATCGGCTGAGATCACATGACATAGGAAGACTACTTCCCTAATCCAAAACTCACACTTTCTCAACTTGGCATACAACTAATTTTCAAGCAAATTCTGTAGCACTAATCGCAAATGCTCATCATGTTCTTTCTCGGTCCTGGAGTACACTAAAATGTCATCAATGAACACTACTACAAACCTATCCAAAAACTCGTGAAACACTCGGTTCATCATGTCCATAAATGCAGCTGGGCATTAGTCAAACCGAAGGGCATTACAAAGAACTCATGGTGCCCATATCGTGTACGGAAAGCTATCTTCGGTATGTCCACATCCTTTACCTTCAAATGATAGCAGCCCGATCTCAAATCAATCTTCGAAAACACTGAATCACCTCTCAACTGATCAAGCAAATCGTTGATCTGCGGCAAAGGATAATTGTTCTTTACTGTCACCTTGTTCAACTGCCTATAATCTATACACATCCTCATACTGCCATCCTTTTTCTTCACAAACAAAACTGGAGCACCCCAAGGCAAAATGCTAGGCCTAATAAAACCTCTACCTGACAGCTCCTGAAGTTGTTTCTTCAACTCTTTAGGTGCCATTCTATACGAAGATATCGATATGGAATGAGAATCTGAATATGTCTCAATAGCAAACTCAACATCTCTATCTGGAGGCAAACCAAGCAATTCTTCTGGGAAAAAACTCAGGAAGTTACATATTGTTCTGATATCTTGTGGTCTAACCTCACTCATATTTGAATTCATCACATAGGCCAAATACGCTTGACAACTCAAATCCATCATCCTTTGAGCCTCTAAAGCTGAAACAACATTGGACAAGAACTTAACGTTCTCCCCAACCACTACTACCTCGTAGTCATCGAAAAGTCTCAAGGAAACTCTTTTAGTCTCAAAATCTATTCTAGCTTTATACTTCACAAGCCAATCCATACCCAAAATCACATCGAAACCATAAAACGGCAGTTCCATTATATCAACTGGAAACACGTGACCCTGAACCATCAAAGGACATTTGCGGAACACTTTCCTAACTACAACTGTCTTACCAAAAGAACTCGTAACATTCATACCTATTTAACAACTCAAAAGGCAAACCTAAAGATCTTGTATGCTCACCTAAAATATATGAATGTGTCGAGCCAGAATCAATCAACGAAAGCAAATATAAGGACTGTAACACAAAATTACTTGTGATCACGTCTGTCTCATTTCTGGCCTCACGCTGTGCATAAACCCTAGCCAGTCCACCTCCCTCGGGCTGTACCGCAACAATATGAACCACATTCCTCTGACCATCATTCCTCAACTAGAAGTTACCTCGGTCGCGCCCACGACCTCTCTAATACTCAAAAGCTCTAGTCGGTGCCTGGCCATCCCTAGCCGGATGGGGACACTCACGTCTCAAATGTGTCTGAGATCCACAGTACCAACAAGCACGAAAAGTACCCCAACACTCTCCGGAATGGTTCCTCCCACATCTAGTACACTCGGGTGCACGAGCAACAAAACCTCGACCCTGATGGCCTCGTCCCATGTTACCATCTCCACGCCTAAAAATCGGTTGGTGCCTTCTATCCTTGTGTCTCTTGTTACGGTCTCGCTCCCACTCGGCAGACCTTTCCCTGAACTGGATCCACCCGATCGAGCAGCCAAACTTAGACTTTGTTCAATGTCCTTGGCCCTAGAGACCAAGACATAGAACTCGATGTAATCAAAAGCAAGCATGTAGGTCTTCACCTCCGTAACGGAACCGTTCACACCATTCCCCCTCAGTGGGAACCAACTTTAAAGCATACTAAATCAAGCGCAGAAATTGTACCTCATAATCGGATACGGACATATTGCCTTGCACTAAAGCCAAGAATTCTCTCTTCTTCTCGTCCTGATAACGAGCACCAAGGTACTTCTTGTGGAAAGCACTACTAAATAATTCCCAAGTAACCTCAGCCTCGGGCATACCTGAGACAACCGTGATCCGCCAAGCATACGCGTCTCCCTAAAGCAACGAGACAATACAACCCAAGTTACGAGTGTCCAAGCACTCTATCTGACCCAAGATATGAGTAGTGCTCTCAAGCCATCCCTCCGAACCCTTGGGAGACATACCACGAAACTCGACTACGCCCAAGCTACGAAGTCGCTCAAGGGGCAAACCTGTCCCCGCACCCTGAGGTGGTGCTGCAGCATGAAGACCAGCAACAACCGTCTGAAAAGCTCCGGCTAAAGTCTGAAGTAATTGGGCCATATCCACACCGGCCTAACCCTGGACAACCTGAGGCCCATTACCATAACCTCCAACATTGGCACCCGCATGAGGTGCATTACCTCTGACATTCACCCCATTACCATCAGGAGCAGAAAGAGGAAGAGTCGCATTCTCGGGTGCTTGGTCACCCACTCTAGGCCATCCTCTCGATCTCACCATAACAATAAAGCAATCTAAAACAATAAAAACAAATCACGAGAAAAACATAGGGTCAGCAAAGGAAGGGATCCGTGTGTTAAGCTCTTTTAAATCAAAACCACTTTTCCATAATAACACCTAAAAATGTGGATGCTTAACCAACTTTCAAACATCAAAGAAAACACAAGGTCGGGCTCACAAACACCGTGCAAATCAGACAAACATTCACAGAAACAACTTACCTGACCTACCTTCCCGGGGAAACCTCGTAACCGAGGCTCTGATACCACCAAATAATAACCCCCTCGACCCGATCTAGACGCAAGACCGAATCGGAAGAGTTACACAGAGAAAACCGGAGAAAAATCTGAGAATTTCCCTCAGATTAACAACCCTATATTAAGATTTATCTTGTCTAAATGCAATTTAACGGTCCTAAGGTGTTAAGGTCAGCGCAGAAGAACAACGTCTCGGTCGGACATCGATCGGATGTCCAATTGGACTCAAATAGTCATGAAGGACCATCTTGCAAAACCACATCAAATCATGGGCATAAAGATAATTTAAACTTTACCACATAGTTTATTAGCCAAGTTTCAAGCATACGAGGCAAGAACAACATAAGAGAGACATGTAAACTCACTTAGGAAGCATACAAGCAATAAGGACTAAAACGTAACATTTGGAAACGTTCAAAGATGCCCTTTAACCACTTTAACTACATGTGTTTCGAAATAAGGCTGCCCGTTTCGAAACGCAGGCTCTCAACAAAAAGCAAAACTAGGTTGTTTCAGAACGACTCCACTTGGTTCCAAAACGGGAGCCTCTAGTGGCAAAACGTACCGAAACGACCCTTCATGGTTTCGAAATGGGAGTATCCAGAGGAAAAACGTACCGAAACGACACCACCCCATTCCGATATGGGTGCCCCAAAAGCCTAGTTGTTCCGAAACCATATCAGATGTTCCAAAATGCCTAGGCACATATTGGCCCGAAACTGCATTTTGGCATTCCCAAACTTACCCTGAAAGATCACAATCCACATGACAACATATCAAACAAACATTCTAGAGGAAAAACATCTTAAAAACAGGTTCCAACATGCTTACACACAAACATGGATCTCAACATCAAAAGCTCATAAGAACACTTTAGCTCAAAAACACCAACAAGTAAAAACTCAAGGCATATAACCAAAAGCCACAACAAGCCTCAACATAGCATAGACCCGACATTTAAAACATGTAGAAAACATGGTCAAACACATGGGAGTTTACAACCATCTCCCTAACCACAAAACAAGTATTCTCATTGCTAAATCATTATTACAACTTAAAGTCCATACTTGAGCTTAAGCTACAATCAACGGAGCCTTTCCCTCGCCTTCCTTTGCTTCCCGAAACACTAACGATCTCCATTGTTGGAGAAGAGCGCGTAAGCATAAAGCTTAGTGAGTTGTGCTCAAAACCACAACAACAATAATGGAGTTTTTAGATAAACCCATATATAAATTAAAAACAAGGCCACAAGCATGAATTCCATCAACTTGAATATCAACAATCTTACATATTCTTGGCATCTTACATCAAGCAAAGCAACAACATAAACAACATGGCATGACCCTCAAACACAAACACAATAACATTCAACTTTCCAACACAAGAGTATAATGGCAATTATGGTTACATTACTCGGATACGCGGATTGGACTCGATGGCATCTTACATCACTGAGGTCTACAATAAAGCTTCTGGTGGCATCTTACATCACCGTACTCCTCCCTAATGACATCTTACTTCACTAGGGCCACGCGTAAATTATACAAGTGCACTCTAATCCTATGGTCGACCAATTATACCCGGTAAAACCCTCATATTTGCCAATACTCAAACATCATATAAACCAACATAACAATACCACATTCATAAATCGATTTCACACAATCATCTCATACCAACAAAGCATAAAAAGCTTAAAAAGGAATTTCCGGAAAAAGGAAAACATAAATATTTAAACACTTACTCTCGAGCTTAGGTTGGCCTTCCAAGCTCAACCTAAACTCTCAAAAACATTTCCACTCACCGATAGGACCGATGAAAGCCGAAGCACCGATTCTAGCCTCTAAACTATCTGGTCTCGCGTCCAAAGAACCCAAACTCGTTTCCCTTGTTTCTAGCCAATCCAAAAATGATGCATTAGACCCAAATCAATCCCCCAAACTTGCAGTAACACAGAAACTCATCATTCATCATCAAAACTGAAACAATTCACACCCGTAACACTTGGAAACACCATCAAAACGTCCCAAACAAACTAGCAGCCAAAACTCAACAAATTTACCATCAAAACTACTTTTTTAGACATCCAAAACACTTATCGAATGTCTAGAAACCATCAGCTCAGGTTCCTCACAAGAAAAACCCAAAAACCCACAGTTTCAACTCCAAAACCCCCTCCTTTTTATTAGTTTCGGGTTTCCTACTTTTAGCCACTATTTTAGCATTTTTAGGACACCAAAACAAGATTAAAAACACCCTTAAACATGGCATTAATCTACCCAAACGAAAATCCCCTCATTTTCCTCTTTTTCAAACTCAAGGCATTTTGAAATAATTTCAAACAATGTGTTTTTAAGGAAAATTTAACTAATGACAAGCTTAAGGAAAGAAAAATCAAAACAAGGGAGAGCTTACCTTGAATACTTGTTTGTAGGAAAGGTTTGAGTAATGGAATAGTAACAATGGTGGTGTTTTGCAAAAGTAACGTGAAAAAGGTGTTGGGGAAGAAGATGATGATAAAGCCCCCTTTTTTTAATCCCCAAAATCCTTTTTTTGCCCTTATTCATTAAAACCCCTTTTTAAGATCAATAAAAATGTTTTCTCTCAATTAAATTTAACCCGAACCGGTGTAACCAAACCCGGTTATCTCCCGAACCCTAAACTCGGGGCATTACATGTATTTTTAGACAATTCACCCTAAAATGGCAAAGCTTACAAGTTCAAAGCTCATATGCCCCAAATGATTAACATTAGCCTAAGAAAGCAAGTCACAAGATAACTTTACAACTTTTTACTCCTCCAATTATATTCTTAAAACATAAATCAAACCACAACAATATAATAATAAAAAAACTACATAACCCCCAAAGGTGTCCACTAGTTCAGTACCATTCACCACATAGTCACCACCAATGTCAATAGGGTCATTCAAAGATGCTCGCATACTTGATTTGACCGTAGGAGGAATCACAACTCCCTTATAATCCGCAACAAAACTCTCCCAAGAGGGCCTCGAGGGATTCCTTATGTCAAAACCCACGACCACGTCGCAAAGAGTGTTGAAATCCATGTTTGACACATTAAATGGACCGCGCGCCACTTGAAAGCAGAGAACAGCAGCAAGAAGGGAGAAAGAAAGATGATCAATCATGTGTAAACCTTCTCTACCATCCAAAGGTGGATGGTGTTTTTTCTCTCGATAAGCCTAAGGTATCTTCTAACTCAAGTGAGCTTAATTCTTACTATTTCGATGAGTTGCAAGATGCTTTTGATGAATTATTTTTGGAATTTGAGACCATGAATTCCAAATTTAAGAAAATGATTTCAAAATTTGAAAATGATTTCCTTTTGAAAAAAAAATGGATTTTGAAAACCAAAATAAAATTTTGAAAAATGATTTAGAGTTTTCAAAAACAAGTAAAGATGTTTTAAAAAAAGAAAATCTTGATTTGAAAGTTAAGCTTGAAAGCTTAACAAAAGAAAAAGAAATTATTTTTAATAATTCATCTTGTCACATAATGGCAAAATGCTCACATTTCCATTATCATGGTCATTCCTTACATATTTGTCCTATAAAGAAGAAAAAATCTTATAGGATTAGACAAGTATGGGTTCCTAAGGGAACTAAAGACATTGAAATTAACGTTAATGGATCCAAAGCAATTTGGATACCAAAATCCAAGTAAATGTCTTTTGTAGGTGTGTTCGAGCAATGACAAGGAAATCAAAATCAAAGAATGCTCAAATCACACATGAGAATAAGATTGGGTAACCTCTAAGCTTAATGCTTTCATTTTGTACATTTGGTTATCTAATTTTTGTTTAAAGTCTTGGATAATTTGTTAAGCCTAATATAATGCAATGAGTAAGGGGGTGCCACTTTTAAAACCAAACATTTTAATAGTTTCAAAATTTAAACCTTCATTGTTATTTTGAGCCTAAAAGTATTTTAAATTCTTTTTGATATAACAAAAAGGGGAGATATTTGTTTGAAAAATTGTGTTTTTCAAATGAATAAGGGGGAGCTTTAACTACTTTTCAATTTTTCATCTCTTATTCAAATTTTTAAACTTAAAGGGGGAGAATCTCAAACAATTTTTCAAGTTGGTTTTATTATATCAAAAAAGGGGAGGTTGAAGAACTAAGCATTTTGATATAATAATTGAAATTTTTTTGGACAGATTTGAAAAGAATTTAAACATGTCTTTAAGTCCAAACAACATGAAAATAAGTTTGAGGTGTTTAAAAAAGGTTTTTGGCAAAGTTTGGAATGCTTTAAAGTTGTCAAATCTGGCTTTTCAGCACTACCGTACCGATACAGTATACCCATTAGGCCATTATCGATACCTTTTTACTCCAGATTTGATTCTGCCAAAACCCGTACCGATACAGGCTTGCTCGTATCAGTACGGATAGGGGTCGTATCGATACGCATTTAAAGCGTACCGATCCCTGCTTTAACAACCCCCAACGGCTATTTCCCAACGGTCTTTTAAAATGCAGATCGTACTAATACGCTCCCTAGCGTATCGATACGCATAGACTGGCAAGAGCCCAACGGCTAGTTCTGAAGAAGGGCGTACAGATACGGGTACCCGTGTACCGATACGGTAGGCACCAGAACTGCAATTAATGTGGGAAATGAAGACCTCAACGGCTCCAAAACATCCCTAACGGCTAGTAACGACCACAAACTCAATTGGGACTATAAATTGAAGGTTGGAACACTTGAAGAAGGTTAGAGACTACATCCAAGCAACATGATCAAGAGAAATAGAGTCTAAATCTTTATTTTACCTTTCTCTTGTACATAGTCTAAGAAGAGTGCTTTATTGTAAATTCTTTGAACACTCTTGTGAGCTTAAATTGTGTAAACACCAACCTTGTGAGGTATTTAGTTTACCCAAACAAATACCTTGTAAAAGGAGAGGTTCTAGTTTAGCCTTGAGAGAAAAACTAGAGTTGGTTTTATCTTAGCCAAGTCCAAAAGATAGGGTTGTAACGATTTCCTCCTAAACCGGGAAAAGGGGACAAATTCATTGTTGAGTGAATTGGGAAATCCTTAGTGGTGTGCTAAGGTAGTGGATGTAGGTGCTTTTTAGAAGGTTGAACCACTCTAAAATCCTTGTGTCACTTGTCTACCTTTATTTTGATTTTAGCCAATTCAACCACCAAACATTTACAACCCTCCTTGACGGTTTCGGTGATCGATTCGAGCGTGCTACAAGCCCAATAGAGATGCTTCGAAAGAAGGTATTCAAGTAGATGAACTTACTTCGGGAGTGAAATCTACCCTTTAGGAGTAAAGATTAATGATTAATCGAATTGATTTATGAAAAAAAAAAGCATGCACTATAGACATATAGGGGTTTTTCCATAATTGATTTAGGGAAATGTCGTCGACAGAGGCATTGCTATCTTTGAATTTTCTCGGCAAACAATGCCAAGACAGGACTTATTAAAGGCTGGCATGGCACAATTAGCGTGAAAACCAGGCACTCCTTGCCAACGCTCATCATTCGCTAAGACACCTTCCTTGCCAACGTCTTTACTAGTTTTTTTTTTCTTTATAAGCCATTTTCAAAACCACTCCCAATCAAAACAATCTTTTTCACAAGACAAGTAATCATTCACGCCAAGAGCCTACAATGAGCACCAACAAAACTTTTTGAGCAAGGAACAACAACAGTCGCGCTCCCTGAGGATGCCACAACAATTACAAGAGTCACCAAACCTGGCAAACTTGCTTGTTCGCTGGTAGGGGCATACAAAGATGTCACCTCTTCTAAAGCCTGCAAACCCATTCGATCGCTCGCAGATGAAGAAAAATATGCCTCTAACTGGCTATCACTCTCGATAGCTTGCAGAGGGGCCGCTACCACTCTTGCGGACAAAAGGAAAATACGAGTTAAATAAGTTATAACCAAGAATAAAACAGAAAAAACAATCATATTTTAAGATGAAACGTAAACATTCATTGCCTTATATTACCTCCAAGAATACACGATTAAGCGTCACCAGTTTCCATACGCCTCTTCGTCCTTCTCTCCAAGTTAATATAATCACACTCTTCTTCTGAAGCATATGGAGTTGGCGAACACGAAGACACATGTTTTTCCCTTGCTACTTCAGCTTCTATCTGATATCTCCAAGGGCGAGTACAAACGCCAGTATAAAGATAAAAGAAGTTCTCTAGTTCTGCCTCACAACCCAGAAGAATCCTTGCCACGCGTTCATGCCCATCGAAAGGCCAAGCTTCAGTATGAATTGGCACTTTTGCCAAAGACCCCTCAGGAAACACGTTGAAATTTGACTCATCCCAACCATTCGGACTTTTACTCTTTAAGCAATGCACCCACACATTCCTTATAGTGCCTATTTCCTCAAAGCGCAATAGAGTACCCCCCCTTCCAACCTCTCAAGAAGGCTCAACTCACCAGGCTTTAATTTGCTTAACTCAGGCGGTTTGACTCTATCCTTCGCTTGGCGACGCCAAACAACAGGAAAAGGAAAACCCCAACTTTACACACCACCTTAATACGTGTGTGTGTGTGTGTCCAAACAAAGGTTGCTTGCGTAGTTGCTCACGACTGTCATCTTCTTGGTACGCAGGCTAATTGATACAAAACCCTTTCGCACTCTTATCATTACCAGCCATTACATTATCGAAGTAACAGTACCAGCAGAGCCAAAGCCACTCCACTAAGGACTCGACATGTGAACGCTATTCGGATCACGTGACGGTGCACGTGATCCGTGCCAATGCCCAAGTCACAGCAAACCCAACTCACTAATACACGTGCCTTCACCCCGTCTAGCCCCTTATAAGGACTAAGGAGCCATGCATCCTCAAACAAGAGGGAGGGAACTAAGAGGAATTCAGACCAGACCTCTGAGAGCATGCAACATGGATCTCGTGTCTCTCTAAACGATTTAAGAACCATCATCCAAAAGGGTTGCTCACAGAAGTGATCAACAATTTTTTCAATAATTATGTTAAATTTTCTCATAACTACTTAAAATACTAATATTAACATATTTTCCTTTAAACTTCCAAGTTTCTCAATAATTTTTTTTTTGGTTTTTTCCGTCATCATATAAATTATCCTTAAAACTCCCCTAATGAAATAGGTTGACCTTTCACCAATCTACCGCGATAAGCCGAGAAGGAACAACATTGGTTGGCTAACTAAAGGCTAAAGCAATAATATCCAAGTCATGTGCGCATGCAGCCGGTGCCAACTACCTACCCTCTACTTAGCAACCTGCATGCTGCCGGTGCCAACCACCCTCTACTCAGCAACCTGCATTTCTACATTTTCTATTACTTCACAATCTACCTTTTCCAAATGGAATTTCATGTTTCCCCCGTAAAAAAGAAAATGAAACCAATAGCTTATTTCACGTGAAAATAGGTGGCCAACTACACTCACCGACGGTTACAACTAAAACTCACCGTCAATAATTCCCATTCATTTCCGTCCTCATTTTTATTTTAAATATATTAAATAAAAAACCAAACCCAACTAAAAATCAAATTCTAACCTATAAATCTTAAATCATACACCTTAATTTTAAAGTTTAAAACTATATATAACCCTAAACTAGTGGCATTCGACAAGGGGAGCAGCATGGGCGACCGTTCAAGGCCCCCACCTTCTACCTTCATATTTTCACAGATTTTTCAAGTGATAATCCAGTAAATTAGTTTTATAGAAGTAGTTGTGTTTTTAAAATTTAATTGTGTTTCTATAATTTATTAATGAAATATTAAATTGATTGTTCAAAGTAATAGAACATATTTTCGTTTTATAGAAGTCTATTTTTGAGTTTTTGCTCAATGCCCTGAAAATGATTGAGACGATCTAAACCTTGAAATTCTAAATCTAAACTCTAAAAATAAACCATTTGTGAAAAACTTTGTTTTCCACCGCCACATATGCATCAAATCATTTTCCTAAAAATAATATTATGTTATATTCTTAACCTCAACAGCTCAATACCTATTCCAACATTCGACAAAAGTTTAACAACCCATACTTACAAAAAAACGAAGTTATGCTTTTACTACTACAACAACGATAACAATAATAATAATCAATAAAACTGTTATTTTTAATTTGCCAACCAGAGACAATGAGGTTAAGTGGAGCATATTCAATTCAAAATATTATTTTCCTAAACTAATATTTTTATCTTTTATTTTTGGTAAAATACAGAAATGGACGCTGAATTTAGAGAAAATAAATTTTTGCCACTAAAATTGTAAAAACTATAAAATAAAAAAAACATTCATTAAATTTATGAAATTGATACAAAATGGTCATTACATGTTATAAAATATTGATAAATTTTGAGAGAAATTAGAGGAATATTGACCCTTGGAATTAAATTTGGGGAAATGAGGGTCTTTAAGTTTTATTTTGAAAATTACGGGAAAATGAACAGTGGAAGTGGAAGACACCACCTTCTGAGTTTGTTTAATATTTTTATAACATAAAATGTTCGGTGCATGGCGGCTTTGAGGAAAAAATTAATTAAAAATATCAGGTCGCCGTCTGCATGTGACATCTTCACCCAAATTGTTGTCTGCACGTGGTGTATTGGTCCTACACTGTAGAATTTGCCATAGATTCTTAAATATATTTCAATAGTCCATATTTTCCTAAGTTTAATCCCTAAACACCCAACGAAATCAAATTTAAAGATATTTTATAACAAATCCATAACTTTTAATGAGCATTGTATAATGGTATAATAAAGTTCAATGGCCATTTTGTAACAATTTGATAAATTTAATTTTTTTTTTTAATTTTCGAAACTTCATTAACTAAAGAATATTTTTTATTTAATTTAATAATTATTTGTATACTTTAACTTTTTTATTTTACAAAAAATTATTAATTGACGATTGACGTTGGTTGGCGTGTGGCATGATCCTTGGGAGTTAGGACACACATTTCATATGCAAGCACTCGCTTTAATTTTTCAAAGAATATTTTTTTGAATAGTTTTTCAAAGAATATATTTATCAATATAAATAGTTATAATATCGAATGTAGTTATTATTATTGGTTGATATCGGCGGTTATAAAAAACGTTTTACTCATTTTTTTGAAAATAAAATAGTATTAATGATTGTTACACTCAAATTCTTCGCTTTTGCATAATTTTAAAAATACCCTTCCAAACCATTAATTTAATACACTTCGCAGGTACACTTCCGGAAAGTAATATTATCGGAACTCCAAGCTATCTTATAAACAATGTCACAATGACCACTTTCACGTGATCATCATGTAAAGTCTAATACTTAGAAGGTGAGCCTAGCTCTATCAATCAATCCATAAAGATGTATCCCTCTCTTTATTTTCTCACCTTTTCACTCCGATCACCGTATTATCTACGACTTTTCGCCCTAAATTTACAGGGGGTCAACCAACTGATTTAACTACTATTACTTTAGTCCATCGTCTCTATCTCCCTTTATCGATGTTTTCTCATTTTTGACATCAACAATAATAAAATTTATTTAATGAATCGGAGAAGTGAAAGTGAATAACATTATGTGGGCGGACATGATCCCATAACAATTGGCTTTCAAATGAAAGTTAATATAAGGTAGGTGGGATTTGGAACCGAAATGGGAGTAATTAATGTGATATGTGTAGTGTCGAATATCATCTTCGGTGAACGGTGTAGCTCCGGCGAGGAAATCTGAGGTGAAGAAGAAGGGGAATCGGAAAGAATTTAGCCCTAGAATTTGGGCAATTCGAAAATAGAGAGAAAACAAAATGGGCTACTTGTTTTATTTAATTTCAAAAATATATATCTTGGGTTACAATGATTTGGGCCAGAGACCCAAATATTTATACTAAAAAAATCTAACAGCTTAACAACTTAAAAACTCTCTAGATGAATCCAGGCCAGCTGTAGACTAAGATTCTAGAGAAAACAGATTCTAGAGAAAACTGTAGAAGTGGGCCGAAGAGTTGGGCCATATCTGGGCCACACTCTAACATTCACCCTGTTTCTTTTCTTCTTCAAGAGAAGAATGAGAAACCACATTTAATTGTTGCCGAAACTTGTAAAACACAGGTGCAGTCAACGGTTTTGTAAACAAATCTGCCACTTGACAATTGGATGGCACATATGCAACTTGCAAAGCATGACCCAAAACCTTCTCTCGAACAAAGTGGATATCAAGATCGACATGCTTAGTTTTAGCATGCATTACTGGATTTGCAGCCATAGCTATGGTGCTTGTGTTGTCACACCATATTTTTGGCAAATCAGATAGAGTGATAAACATATCATGTAGCACATTTTTCACCCACATGACTTCAGAAGTAGCATCTGCCAGACTTCTATATTCGGCTTCAGCAGTGGAGCGCGACACCGAACGCTGCTTCTTAGAACTCCAAGACAAAAGATGATTACCATATTAGACACAATAATCGAAAATAGACCGGCGATCATCTTCATCGCTGCCCCAATCGGCATCAGAAAAGGCAGCCAAGTGAGGGAATGAATCATGATGATGCGCAACAAACCATAGACCAAACTCAATAGTGCCTTTAAGATATCTCAATATCCTTTTAACGGCCGTCCAATGATGTATAGTAGGACACTGCATATACTGAGCAACACGATTGACTGCAAAGGATATGTCTGGACGCGTATGACATATATAGAGTAAAGCACCAACTATACTTCGATACTTCGTGACATCAACAAATAGCTCACCATCACATTTTGTCAATTTCGGAGTAACTACCATGGGTGTATCAACAGGCTTAACATCAAACATTTGTGTTTTATGCAGCAAGTCAGTTATATATTTCCTTTGAGATAGAAATATACCTGCAGGACTGGTTTCTGCCTTCATACCCAAGAAATAACCAAGTGTTCCCAAATCCTTGAGAGAGAATTGATCATGTAGCTGCTGCTTTACACTCTTGATGTGTGACTCTGAATTTCCGGAGATTAGAATATCGTCCACATAAACTAAGATGAATGTGACGACATTATCTGTATTGTAAATAAACAATGAGGAATCAGCCAAAGAACTTCGAAAATGAATGGACACCAGAAAATTTTTAAGTTTAAGAAACCAGCTCCTTGGAGCTTGACGAAGCCCATATAGCGCCTTCACAAGCTTGCATACTAAAGGACTTCCATTCGATGTCTTTTGCTCAAACCCGGGGGGTTGTTGCATATAAACCTCATCATGTAGATCACCTTTTAAAAAGGCGTTATTAATATCAACTTGATGAACTGTCCACTGATTTGAGACAGCCAAGGAGAGAAAGACATTAATAGTAAGGGATTTGACAACCGGACTGAATGTATCTGTGAAATCATGTCCCGGTACTTGAGAATAACCCTTTGCAACTAGACGAGCTTTGTAACGATTTACAGACCCATCGGCATTACGCTTGATCTTGAATAGCCACTTACATCCGACAAGTTTCCGATCTTTAGGTTTTTCCACTATTTCCCATGTACCGTTGGCCATTAGAGCAGAATATTGGGCTAATACTGCAGCACGCCAATCAACATTACCCATGGCTTCATACACAGTATTAGGAACCTCATCACTATTTAGCAACAGAACTTTCGGCTTAAAAATCCCATGCTTGCTACGAGTCATCATGGAATGCATATTTCCCAGACAGCTTGCATTAGGTGCTGCTATGAAACTTATGTTATCCAAAGAGCTTACACGTGATGCTGCCGTAGGTACTATAGATTCGGACTCTCTTTGCAGCAAAGGAGCAGTGACATCATTTTCAGCAGCATCATTTTCAGCAGCAACTTCTTGTTGTGCTGAACTTAACAACTCAGCACTATTATGCTCATCACAATTTTCAGAGGCATTGTTGCAAAAGTTACCAGAAAAATGTGTGGATGACACAACTTCAGTGTCGAGCAAAGCAGAATCTGTAGAAGAAGAGTCGAGGGTTTCATTTACATTCTCATGAGCAGACCTGGGACCACTTGAATCCACTGGAATATTGAGCTCTTGTGCTGGAGCTGAACTAGACTGTACTGTAGAACTTGTGTCTGTAGCTACTGCTGGAACAAGATGAACTGGAACAGAAACAAAACCTTGAGTTGTTTGTTGTCGAGATATAGATTCCTTTGATGAACTGACTGCTTGTGTAGTTTGCATGAAACCATTCGAAACTGTTGGCACAGTAGATGCTGCAAAAGGAAAACAGTGTTCATCAAAACGAACATGACGAGTAGTGTAAATTCGACCCTGACGAGTATCAAGACACTGATAACCATGATGTTTTGGTAAGTATCCAAGAAAAATACACTGCCGTGACCTGAAATCAAACTTATGACGATTGTACGGTCGAAGATATGGATAACATGCACAGCCAAACACTCGAAAGAAATCATAATCAGGTTTTTTCCCAGTTAACTTTTCAAAAGGTGAAACAGAGCCAATAGCACGAGAAGGGAGTCGATTTATAATATATGTTGCACTCAAAACAGCAAACGACCAATATTTAAAAGGAACAGTAGCTTGTGCAATAAGACATAGAGCAGTTTCAATAATTTGTCTGTGTTTTCGTTCAACCACACCATTTTGCTGTGATGTGTGTGGACAGGTAACCCGGTGTTGTATGCCAAGAGAATTAAACTTATGAACAAGTGCTTGAAACTCACCCCCTCCGTCCGTTTGAACAGCCTTAATAACAGTAGAAAATTGGTTTTTAACTAGAGCAAGAAAAGCATCAAAAGCAGCAGAGGCTTCACTTTTATTACGGAGTAAGTAGACCCAGCTATTACGACTACACAAATCCACAAAAGAGATGTAATATGAAAAACCAGCAGACACTATAGGTGCAGGACCCCACACATCCATTTCTACTAACTCAAAAGGTGTTCTATACTCAGTAAGAGAATCTGAAAATGGCAAAGCATGTGCCTTGCCCATTTGGCATGCTTCACACAAACTAGACCGATCAAGCTTAAACTCTTTATTCAAGGCTGACCGCAAAACAGCAACTGATGGATGTCCTAGTCGCTGATGCCACAGCAAAGCAGACGAACCACCAGCACCTTTGTTTATTGTAGTAGTATTAACTAATGCATCGGAAGCAATAGATTGAACTGGAAAACTGTAAAGACCTCCTTCACGGATACCCTGAAGCAGAACTTCTCCTGTGTGCTCATCCTTAACACAACAAGCATCAGCATGAAATTCGAAGAATACACCATTATCAGATGCAAATTTAGAAACAGACAGTAAATTTCGTGAGATTTGTGGCACATACAGCAGTTTATCTATGATAAGCTTTCTGTTCGAGACATATATATTTGAGCAGCCCACATGATTAATTTTAATAGCAGAGTTATCACCTAAGTAAACTTTACCCTGCCCATTGTAGGTTGCAGCTGAACTGAGCGTGGCCTTAGTGTTAGTAACATGGTGCGTTGCTCCAGAGTCGGGATACCAATGCAGCAAATCATTGTCACCAGGAGAAACAACCAGAGAATTGATCTGAACTGTTGGTTCTGCTGGCTGTGATGAATCAGCTGTGCCAGTGTTTTCTGCAGGACTTAACTGATTAATGAAGGGTTCATAGAGCTGCTCATAAGGCTCAGGTTTCCAGTGGCAAGTATTGGCCTGTGGAGCATCAGATTGTTTAGATTGAGGCGAAGTAACTCCCTTAAAACTTTCATCGAAACGATACCAGCATGTATCAACCATGTGTCCTATTTTGCCACATAATTGACACTGCGGGCGTGATCGTCCTCTGAAACGCCCACCACGATTAAAACCAGCTCTACCACCACGTCCACGATCCATGTGAGATGATCGAGTATAACCAGAACCACCACTAAATTCTTCAGTCTGGTACTGTGTGAAATTAATTCCTACTGGAGCTTCTATTGACTCAGTAATCCGAGATTCAGCATCAACAAGCAATGAAACAACTCCGTCTACTGTATAAGGCTCTCGGCTAGCAGTAATAATTGCTACAAATGGACTAAATTCTTGTGGCAATCCATTTAAAATTGTGGCTATGTGTTCCACATCAGAGACCTTATGTCCAGAGAGAGACAACAAATCACAAATTTCTTTGATCTTAACCGTATACTCACGCATCCTCATATTCCCTTTTCTCATCGAACGTAATTTACAGTGCAAATGCATCACCTTAGTAGTAGACAGTTTGGAGAACAGACCTGTGATTACGCGCCATATATCAGCAGAGGTGTCTGCTCCAACCAGCTGCGGAAGTATATCAGAGCTCACTGTTGACAGCAGCCAAGACGCTAGAGAGCTGTCCTGCTTCACAAACTGAGTGTAATCTGGATTCATCACTCGATCTCCATTTGCACGCTGAATTATCTTTGATGGCTTAGGACAATCTGGATCCAAATACTCTTCCAATCCTAGTCCGCGAATTGTGAGAATTACTTGCTGCTTCCAAAGCAAGTAATTCGAGTCATCCAAACAGACATTAACTCTTTTGTTTGAGAACATGTGCGCTGTGGAATCGTCATTTCCTCGAACGGATCCATCAACTCCTGTGACTTCATTTGTTGTCACCATTGTAACAGCAGTGAGCAGATCAGATGAGCAACAGAATCAGATCGTCAAACTCAAAAGAACAAAAGCTCTACTGAAGAGTGTAATCGATTCGAAAAAGAAACCAGAAACTGAAGAAGTGAGACGGGGCAAAGCACAGAGATTATGAAGATGATGATGGAAACTATGATCGTGGCGATCGTCCGAGCTCTGATACCATGTCGAATATCATCTCCGGTGAACGGTGTAGCTCCGGCGAGGAAATCTGAGGTGAAGAAGAAGGGGAATCGGAAAGAATTTAGCCCTAGAAATTTGGGCAATTCGAAAACAGAGAGAAAACAAAATGGGCTACTTGTTTTATTTAATTTCAAAAAAATATATCTTGGGTTACAATGATTTGGGCCAGAGACCCAAATATTTATACTAAAAAAATCTAACAGCTTAACAACTTAAAAACTCTCTAGATGAATCCAGGCCAGCTGTAGACTAAGATTCTAGAGAAAACAGATTCTAGAGAAAACTGTAGAAGTGGGCCGAAGAGTTGGGCCATATCTGGGCCACACTCTAACATGTAGGGTGGTAAACGGGTGGGGCGGGTGCGGATACCCCTCCTCATACTTATACTTATCTAAAAATTTTATATTCACCACTTACCCATCAGTCATGGCGGGTATAATTTTTAAATTTACATCCGCTCACGCGGGTAATTTTTAAATTCATCTTCACACCTACTACCCAACTCGTACCCGCTTGTACCCACCTATATTCGCCTACAAGCAACCACTAATATCGAATTATATAAAAATAAACCATAGACTTTTGTAAAGTAAGAGTAAAACTTCGCATATTTTATTGATTGATCAAGTGTATATATAATACATTTACATTAATATAAATTGAATTGCAGCTAACTAACGATAGCTAACTTAAAGCACATTTTTACCTGTATAAATTCTACTTAACTATCGCTAACTAATTAACTATAGCTAACTAATTAGCTAAAACATATTTACATCTGTATAAATTCTACTTACGCACACATATTACAAATTTACAACCTAATTAATTCAAGCTTGATCATAAATCATAAATTTAAGTTCGATCATAAACCGTCATTTTTCAAACTAAATTAATGGAGTTCAAAGTCTACAAACTAAGGATTAGCGTAGATTTTAAAACAAACCAATATCTTAGTACATAAAACACCATACTAAAAGGCATAATTAAAGTCTACAAACATAAATGATCCAAAATTCATATGGCGAGCTGATAGGGGACAGGCGGATAGATACGGTGTGGGTAAGGTCTCAAACCCATGACCTACCCACTATCCACGATGAGTATTACTTTTTACATCTACACCCGCCCACTACCCACCAAACTTATATTTATCTCCACCCCTATTAAAGCGGATGCATGCAGTGCAGAATCCGTGAAACAATATCTGACTGCGATCGCTAGATATGTGATCAGTGTGACAAATGATCGACAATGTAACATGAACAAGTTTCAACTTTAAATGAGTGTCTAGAATTTACTTGCTTCCCAAAGCTGAGACAGGTCGTTGAGTTTGTGGTGAATGCATGAAAATAAAAGACCACTCACATACCTACTTGATTTAACTGCGTCTTTTCCCTTTACACCTTGCACATTCTCCATAATTTTCATGTACTTCCTACGTTATTATTATTAGGCATAGGGGTAAACAAGACATTAGCTTTCATATTCATAAACAACTCAAATATTTTTTTATAACACATGTATTTAATTTATTGACTGTATAACTTGAACCAAAATAATCCTTTTAATTTAATTTATTTATTTATAATGTTAAAATTTAAAATTTTAATATTATTTAATATATTTTGTTCAAAAAAGATATTGTTTAATGGATTTAATACTTCACCCCACAAAATCAACTTATTGTTGGTTAAAGTATTCAAATAATGAACAACTTCAAATTTTGTTTGATACTCATCAATTTATTCTATATTTGGATCGGATTGAGTTTTTTTTTTTTTACTATCGGTATTCGACTTATTGACCGACTAATTCGGATCGAGATTTGTAGAAGTCCATTAAGGGGGGCGGTCCTTCCAACCCACTTTTCTCTGTCTACAACATCAAGATCCAAACCCTCGATCTTGTTTAAGAGACCTATCGCCTCATCTCGTTAGACCAACTGATTGTTAGTGGATTGCATTATTTATTTTAATTATTTTTAACTGCATTTATTTTAATTTTAAAATTATGTATTATCAGATAAACTAAAAAAATAAAATATTAAAAATTAAGGATTGAATTTAAGTTATAAATTTATTTAATTATCTTATTTAAAATCAAACTTTTAAGGAAAAGAATCTCAATCTGATTATAGTAGAACTAATATGAACGGCCAATATCCGTCATCCCTATCCTAAAGCGGAAGCGGTGAATATGGCATCACAATTCACAATCACGATCTCTCTCTCTCCCTCGCCTTTCTCGCGATTCAAATCTCTTTCTATATAATACGAAAACTGCAGAGTCAAAGCTGAGAGTTCAAAAACCCCTCGCCTCCATATATTAATATTATTAAGATTCCAGAATTCCAGATCACAAAATCAATTTAAATCCCTAAAACCTAAAGAATTGAAAATGAAAAATCCAACCAAAGAATAAAATAGACGACGAAAGTCTCCTCCTTCTTCTTCTCCAATCGTAGACCCACGACGTGAACGAAGAAGCTCCTGCATTTTCCCCTCTGGAAAAAAGATAAATCGGATTGTTCTGTTTAACTTCGGTTTCTTGTAATCCAAGCATCGAATAGTTGCCGATTTGAATATGTGAAATGTGCTTTTTGGAGAACGATTAAGAAAGCAAAAGGAAACTCAAACGGGCGAAGATTTGTTTATTTTTTCGTTTTACTATTTTTTTATTGATTGATGAAGAAGCATCGTCGATGGCTGAGGATTGTGATCTTCTCGCTGCTCTCTTTCTCTGTACTGGCTCCGATCATGCTGGTCTCTCTCAGACTCAAAGCCCTCACTTCAATTGGTAATCGTCTTTGAATCTGTAGATTTTGTACTATCACTATTTTCCCTCTCTTTTTATGAAAACTGGAATGCATTTTTATTTAATGGGGTAGTTGATCAGATAAGAAAGTCAATGAGGATTACTTGGTAGTATTTTGTATCTTAAGTTTACAGAAAAATGTGTATTACTTTACGTGAAGATATATTGTCAAATCGAATCTGTTTTTATTTGATTTCCTTTTTTCTTTAATTTAATTTTTTGAGATGTTGATTGATCTTGTTTTCTTTGCATTTCTGATTCTGTCACGGCAGGCAAGAGGGAGTTTATTGACGATTTGGCCAGTATTGTATGGATCTCTCTTACTTGAATTCTGTTTTATTTTTTAACTTCTGAGTTCCGATAGATTTGTAATTTTTTTTATTGATACAGAAACATAGGGCGGATAATTTAAGATTTAATGCAGTTGAACAGGTAGCTTTAAGATATAAGGATTTAGTGCATTTTGCTCTGGGCGGTTTATCTCGAAATGTTTTTCACAGTTTATGCATATCGATCTTTGTTTCTTTCTTATTTAGGAAGGTGCCAAAGAATTAAAAGGTCCAAAACTTCTTGTTTTCAAGGAGAAGGATTTTAGCTCTGTCGTTCGTCACAGTTCTGATGAGAACCGTGATTTGTATCATTCAGGGAATGCTCCAAATGCATCTAAATTGTTAGAAGCAAGTGGTGAGTATTATTTGGGTGCATCTGGTGTATTTTTTCATTGACCTTTAGTTTTTCAAGTTAATTGTGACTCTGAGTTGCTCCATTTCTAAAGTCTGAAACTACCCATGAAGGAAAAGGCAAGCATCAAATTCAGCAGAATATCAAACGGGTGAACTCCAAGAAAAAGGTATGTATATGTATCTTAAGCATGATAAGATGCTATACAATTGAATTTAAGTTTAGGGTATAGATGGTTGTGTTCACAAATACTTTATTTCTTGTGAGGGAAAGCATATGATTGTATTGTTGCTATCTTATTATAGTGAATCTATATGAAGAAGAGAGGGGTTTTTTTTTACACCAAATAGTTCTGGTAGAACGGAGCTGGTAAAATTATAAGCCTTGAAAATTGGTTGCAGAATGTCAGAGCTTGAGTACACACACAGACACATATAAGATATAACATAAAGTTAACACTTGTTTATTGGTTGCAGGAGCAACCCAGTCAAGAAAGAGGCAAACATGATCAGCATTTGCACAATCAAGAAAGAGGCAAGAGTTATCAGAATTTACAGTCTCAATCACGTGTGCTAGCGGATGAGAACATAAAGCGTGTGAGAGATCAGCTCATTAGAGCAAAAGCATATTTAAGTTTTGCGCCACCAAGTAGTAACTCTCGCTTAATGAAAGAGTTGAGAACACGAATCAAAGAGGTTGAACAAGCAGTCGGTGATGCCTGCAAGGATTCTGATTTGCCACGGAGGTAAAATCGTAGAAAAAATTTGCCAACACATTTTATATCCAATAACAAACTTGAATTCTTACTTACTAGAGTGACTAAGCTTAAATTTATGTTAAATTGCTTCCACTAAACTATATATCTGAGGAACAGTTGTTGTTTTTTAGTGCTTCACAGAAAATGAAAGCAATGGAGGCTTCATTGTCCAAAGCAAGTCGTGCATACCCTCACTGCTCTCAGATGGCAACAAAACTTCGCTCCATGGCTTATAATGCTGAAGAACAAATTCGGGTGCAGAAGAATCAAGAGTCATATCTTGTTCAACTTGCTGGAAGGACTACCCCTAAAGGCCTTCACTGCCTCTCCATGCGGTTGATAGCTGAATATTTTTTCCTTCAACCTGAGGAAAGGAAGTTTCCTAACCAACAAAAGTTGAATGATCCAAACCTTTACCACTATGCCATATTCTCAGATAATATTTTGGCTTGTGCAGTTGTTGTTAACTCCACAATTTCCTCTGCTAAGGTAAACTGCCTTTGCTACTTCCACTTTTTATTATTATTATTTTATCAATTTTCATTAAATTCCAATCTCTGTTTGTTTTGTGATGTTAGACATGGTTGTGCTTATTCAAAGTGTTTCTCTATTTTACGCTCACATGATAGTACTGAGTGTTAGATCATGCAAGGATGCTGTGTTGTTTTATGTTACTAGAAAATATCTGATTTACTTGTTATTTATAATGGATAATAAGATTTAGTTTTGGTGGAATAAGCTTTCCGAAGTTGCTACGGAATTCTTTCACCTTGGCCTCTCTACCATAAGCTTATCCCTATCCCGCCATCAGATCAATTTCCCCTTTAGAAATATAATACACTTCTGTCATTGCTCCCGTTTGATGAGTTTGCTGAAGTTAGCTCTGGATTGGGCCAATGATTTACATGTTGGTTGATGTTATATACCCTGATAATTAATTTTGACAATGCAGGAACCAGAGAAAATTGTTTTTCATGTGGTGACTGATTCTCTCAACCTCCCTGCAATTTCAATGTGGTTTTTATTAAATCCTCCTGGGAAAGCCACAATTCATATTCAGAGCATAGAAAATTTTGATTGGTTATCTACCAAGTATAATTCAACATCGGAGGAACAGAAGTCCAATGACCCAAGATATACTTCTGTCCTTAATCATCTTCGGTTCTATCTGCCAGACATCTTTCCAGCACTGAATAAGATTGTTCTCTTTGATCATGATGTGGTAGTGCAAAGAGATTTAACTGAAATTTGGAGTGTAGACATGAAGGGGAAGGTAAATGCAGCCGTGGAGACTTGTCTGGAAAGTGAAGCTTCATATCGTGCGATGCATATGTTTGTGAACTTGTCAGACCCATTTTTGGAGAAGAGGTTTGATGCCAATGCTTGCACATGGGCATTTGGTATGAATTTGTTTGAACTCCAAGAATGGAGGAGAAAGAATTTAACCGGGCTCTATCGTGATTACGTGCAACTGGTATGTGTTTTTAATTTCCTTTCTTTTTGCATTTGCTCCATGTTAATATATTTATGCTTGTGATTTTTTTTTCTTTTTTTTTTGGCTGCACATTAATTCCTTGAAAAGATGGTTAACCTTTCTTCTAAGTGACATGATTGCTTGTTTTCCGTTTCAGTGCTGTGTTGTTCTATTCTGATGAATCTATAATAATGTTAATCCAAAGCTTGTTTTCAATATTTTCCGTCCTTCTGTGTGTTTGATCGTATGCTTGTTTGCCTGGTTTGTTACAGGGACTTAAGAGGCCATTGTGGAAAGCAGGAAGCTTGCCCTTGGGTTGGATTACCTTCTACAACCAGACTGTGGCTTTAGAAAAGAGATGGCACACACTCGGGCTAGGTTATAACACTGGTCTAAGTTCGAGTGATATCGAGCATGCCACAGTTCTACATTATGATGGGGTCATGAAACCCTGGTTGGAAATCGGAATCGCTAAATACAAGGGCTACTGGAGCAAACATTTGCAGTATGACCAACCTTACATGCAACAGTGCAATATCAACGAGTAATTGAAGATCACAAAAGCACACAAGTGGGATTCTTTGATTCATACCACATTGCTAGTTGCATCTCCCGGGAACTGCTTTTATTGATCTGATTCTTTTGACAATCTTTCATGTAAATGCCAACTCATTTTTTGTGGATCTGGCTGCATTCTTTTAGGGGTTGAATCAAATTCTACGGCGAATAGATTCTTGTTGGGGTGGGATTGCTGTAGTGGAGAGCTATACTTTTGTACATAACTGGTACCAAAATAATTCCACCAAAACAAGCTTTAGATATACTTGAAGTTAGAGACAGCATATAAACTTTTAATTGTTATCGTGAATCATATCAATATTTTTTTTAATGTAGGGTTCCAAGTTAGCTTTCTTGTGTTTGTCATGATTCATGTAACACTCCTGGATCAATCGTTGTTTTATAGGCTGATGTTGTGACGCCGAGGAGGATGAGTGCATCGTTGTTGGCAGCGGTGTGGGCATGCGTCTGGTGGACGAGAGACTGTCCACTGAAGGAAGTGGACTTCCCTTTGGTTTGAGCAACAATCTTGTTTGGGGTATTAGGCTTGATTTGGGCGCTTTAATTTGTTTACACTTCCTCCCTTGAAGAGGATGAGGAGTCCATATGGTCCCTGTAATCCTATTCCTAGCCCAAAACTTTTCTGTTTATGTTGTTCATTGGAAATATATATCTATATCTATATCCTGAGGGTTTGGTTGTTCTAGTAATAATAAAATTACATCATGCATGTCCAAAACATTAAGTTAATGTCAGAATTCCCCACTACTTACATAATAGTTAAAGATTACTATTACTTCTGCTAAAATCACTAGGAACGGGTATTATTAGAACTTGATATCTTCGATAATTGTTAACGTTTATAAATATTCAGTTTAAAGATTTAAAATAGTGTAGATTAAAATAAAATAAACATTATCTACAGAAACGACGTTGAATTCAACCTTAAAAAGAAAAAGAAGAAATAACATGTCATAAAGTATTAAAAAAAATATCACAAGAATACACAAAAATCTTCAACCATTTTCATAGAAAAAAAGAAACTAATTCCACAAAGCAAAATAACACAATTTAAAATGAACCAAATAAAATATTACTCCTTCCGTCTCACAATTTTTGTCCCTTATTGACTTTTTTTAAGTCATTTTTTTCAACTTTGACTCATAATTATTTAAAATGTATCATTGATAAAAATATGAAAAAAATATATTTTAAAAACCTCTAATCGAGTAGTTTTTAAATATATATTTTATAAAATTTAATTATTTAAAATATTCAATATAATAATAATCAAAATTTAAAAATTTTAACTTTCAAAAAGTCAACAAGGGACATTTTTTATGGGACGGAGAGAACATATCTCAAAATAAAATAACATGAAAAACAGAGTGAAAAATATTAACGATGAACAATCAATTCAAAACTAATACTGTTATGGGTAATAAAAATTAAAAGAAAAACGACAGAAAAATTTAAGATTGTTAATGACTTTTCAATAGAAAGTTCTACAATAAATTACATACATTGATATACATAATTAATTTTTATTTTTTATTATTTTATTTTTAAATAAAAGTTTTTTAAATAAATATGTGGGGCCATCAATTGTTTTTTTATTTTTGTTATTCCTTGTTTATTTAATTTATGTCAATATAAAATTATGGCATAAAGATAATTTTAACCCCTAATGTTTACAATTTCTATCATTTGGGTCATTATTTTTTAAGGAGAAATTTGGTCCCCTAACCTATATCATTTTGTCAAACTATTCATTTTTTTAACTAACATCTCGATTAAACCGTTAAAAGTTTAAATGGTGATGACATGTCAATATTCTTACTTAAAAAATATATTTCTTAACTATTTAAAAAAAACTAACAAAAAAATAAGCATAAACAAACAACTTCATCACGGAAATTCAACACCTAAACACAAAACTAATAAAAGAATTCCTAAACCTAATTCAAATTTCTTAAACCCCAATTTAAGTTTTCATATCAATTCGAAACCTATAATTTTTTTTATTCTATGTCACTTTTACTGTTTTCGTGATTTTTTAAATTTCATAAAAATTTCATTTGATATTATTTTTAAAATTCATTTTCAAATACTAATTACCAAAATTAAAACCTCAAACCAAATGTATTAAATTAAACATTAAAAATTCAAAACCCTAAACTAAAGAAATAAAAACCTAGTTGATTAGTATCAAAAGTGTTCTTTGATTAAATAATAAGTGATTTCTACAAGTTTTAATAACTGCATCAAATTTTTCTATAATATTTTATTGATTGATTGAAAGTGCTTCGAATTTTAAAGAACAAGATTTGAGTCAAAGTGAATTCAAATTTGAGGGTAAAATCTTATTTGATTGTATGGTATGTACTGTTGGATTTTATAATGAATTTACTTTGAAAATTGTAGACTGATTTCATGAATCTTAGCTGGGATTTTAAATCCAACACAATTTATGATTAATTGCATTTTTTCCAGGTTTTTATTTTTATTTTTGTTTTAATTTTAATTATCTTTAATACTTTAAATTAGGCTTAAGGGCTCGTGAAGCCCTTGAACTTTTGAAGGAAAAAAAAACAATTAAACTTTAAATATTTTTCGCACTCAATGTCACCCTCAAAACCCAAAAATTAACCAATTTGACCATTTGACTGACGGAATCCGTTGTTGACCGTTACAGTGCTGACTTTGCGGTTCATGTTAAAAGAAAGTGATGATATAGAAGAGTGCTTAATTGATTTTTTTAAAGTTTGAGGGTTTAAATGATTTTTTTATAAAGTGTGAGGGCTTATTTAATCTTTAAGTAAAAATAAAAAATATAAAAATATAAAATGTTAAAAATATTCTAAAATAAATATTGAAATTACTAAAAATAAAAGTAATATAAAAAATAAATAAAAACATATGACCATTGTAATAACAAAATAAGATTAAAATTATGTTATAACCTAATAAGTTGTGTAAAATCTTAAGTACATTCAAATACATATGATGCAAACTCATATCACAAAATAGTTACATACATTTTATTTGATTAAACCAACTTTCATGGAATTTAAGTTAGAAAATAAGAAAAATTAAGAAACAATCTTGCGGTATACAAGGAATATATGGTGCTTGACTTTACTAAAGAATTTTTTTTATCTGATCAAACAATAAAGTTCATCTTGTTCGATGCATCCAAGCAGTAATATCATAAGAAAATTCAAGCTTTTATTTTATAGTGAGATCACTTCCATGGCCAAAGAAGAATTCTTTTTATATTAAAAATGTAACTTTGTATCTCTAAAAGTTTATTGGTATTTTTAATAATTTTTTAATATTTTTAGTATTATAATATTTCTTTATATTTTTAATATTTTAATTTAAGGATTAATATCCTATACACAGGCGGTGGAAACTGAAAGTTTCCACAAGCGCCTTAGTTTTAGGGTATAGGGAGTTAGTTTAGGGTATAGTGTTTAGGGGTTTAGGTGTAGGGGTTTAGAATTTAGGGATAGTTGTTTCAATTTAAGGTTTAGGGTTATAATTTAGGGTTTATAGGTTAGGGTTTAGTTTTTAGAGTAATATGGTGAGGATTTAGGTTTTAACCTATAAACCCTAAATTATAACCCTAAACCTTAAATTGAAACAACTATCCCTAAATTCTAACCCCCTACACCTAAACCCCTAAACCATATACCCTAAACTAACTCCCTATACCCTAAAATTAAGGCGCTTGTGGAAACTTTCAGTTTCCACCGCCTGTGTATAGAATATTTATCCTTAATTTAATTCAAATAATTTCTTAATTTTATTTTTTCTTAAAGATTAAATCAGCCTTCAGACTTTGTAACAAAATCAATTAAGCTCCTCTAGACATGTCATCATTCACATGTGGACTGCCGTGTTAGCACCGTAAACCATCACATTAGCATCGCAAACTGCCACATCAGCATCGTAACGATTAACGAGGGAAATCGTTAGTTAAAGGGTCGGATTAGTTAACTTTTTGGGTTTGAGGGTGACATTGGGTGCAAAAAAACATTAAGGGCTTAATTGACTTTTTAAAAGTTTAGGGGTTCTCGAGCCCTTAAGCCTTTAAATTTAAATAAAATTTTATTATACATGTAATGTAAGTATGTAACAACTTAGATTACATGTCATTTAAAATTTATCATCAAAGTTAAATTTTTAACGGTCTAATCAACATGGTAATTAAAGAATGGGTAATTTGACAAAAATATATAGGTTGAGGGCCAAATTTATCTTTAAAAAAATGAGGGCCAAAATGTCAATAATTATAACAAAGTTAAAAAGTTGAGAGTTAAATTATAACAAAGTTCAAAATTTTTAAAAAATAAAGGTAAACTATACTAATGACCACCGAACTATAGGGTTGGTGTCGATTTGACCACTATATTTTCAATTGTGTTAAGTATACCACATAACTATTTAATTGGTTCCAATTTAGCCACATGCCGTTAAAAAAACAAAAAAGTTAACGAGACTGTTAAAATAATTGGTATAATTACACATTTAGTCCCCTTTATTTATACAACCATTCAATTTAGTCCTAATTTTTCATCTAATAAAATAAATTAATTATTCAATTAGGTGGTGACACGTGTCACCACCAATTAGAGTAAGAAAAATGAAATAGTGGAAGATATACCCAAGAGGAATTGAACCCAAGTCATTAGGGAAAGAAAGCTATGCTCCTGCCACTGAGCTAAGCATATTTCTGGTATATAGAATACCAAACATAATATATGTGGTATATGTGTTATCCGATTGGAGATATAGAATCTGCAAACAAAACAAAAAAAATCAGTAAATTTCCTCTTGAAAATGTTAAACAGAGCTCCTTTTTTTTTCTTCTTTGCTTTACAACTCTTGAGAAAATAAAAAAACTAGCAAAGCATGTTAGTTTTGCCAATGTTAAGAAAAAATTGTGTTTCCTTGTTGAACATTGTGCAGTTTGACCCCTAGCAAAGCAAGCATATAGCATGTTATATGACCATTCAAAATTGCAGACAACGATGTGTCTTTGCAAGGGACTGATAAAACTAGCAGATGTGTAAAAGCATTCAAAAGGTTAGTCATCTTTTTGTAGTAAAAAAAACCAGTAACAACTTGCACAATAATGGGGACAACACATTTTCAAAGGCAAAACAAGTCAGTGCATGACTATTGAAATGATCTACCTTCTTGAAATTGTTCATGGTGTAGTCCTTTTTTTAAAAATAATGTTAGCAGAAAGAAACAAAATGGTGTCTTGTTTCTTTAACATGAATTAAGGCTTATTGAAAATCATAACGGATGGACATGGCTGTGTTAGTGATTTTCATTAGCTAAAACCATATAATAAGAGATCTGATATCAAGAAGTGTTAAAGTCTCTTGCCCTGCATCACCCGCAAAAGCAGTAGCTTCACCATCGAACCCACAACCGGAACTTGTAGGATCATGTCTCAGGAAAATAAAGAAACTAGCAACCTTTGAAAAAAAAACAAAACTCCATTAACATGCTTGCTAGTTTCTTTATTTTCTCAAGGGTTGTAAAGCAATGAAGAAAAAAAAAGGGGCTCTGTTTAACATTTTTAAGAGGAAATTTACTGAATTTTTTTGTTTTGTTTGTAGATCCTATATCTCTAATCGGATAACGCATATACCACATATATTATGTTTGGTATTCTATATACTAGAAATATGTTTAGCCTAGTGGCAAGAGCGTAGCTTTCTTTCCCTAATAACTCGGGTTCAATTCCTTTTAGGCGTAGCTTCCACTATTTCATTTTTCTTACTCCAATTGGTGGTGACACGTGTCACCACCTGATTGGGGAAGGAAAATGAATTTAATAAATCTAATAAAAATAGATAAATTCCTCAAATTTATTTTATTAGATGAAAATTAGGACTAAATTGAATGGTTGTATAAATAAAGGGGACTAAATGTGTAATTATACCAATTATTTTAACAGTCCCATTAACTTTTTCGTTTTTTTAACGGCATGTGGCTACATTGGAACCAATTAAATAGTTATGTGGCATATTTAACACAGTTGAAAATATAGTGGTCAAATCGACACCAACCCCATAGTTCGGTGGTCATTAGTATAGTTTACCCAAAAAATAAATAAGAGGAAAAAAGTTAAAAAAAATAAAAAAAAAAGAGAAAAAATAGTGGTGATGAAGATAATGGCTAAATTATAATAAAGTTTAAAAGTTGAGGGTTAAATTTTTCTTATGCCAATTTGAAAAAGACAATTTTAACATTATTTTTCAATTAAGATTAAATCTTGTGGTGGACCCAGAAATTTATGTAAGAAAATTTATTTAGAATTAAAAAAATAAGAGAAAAAATAGTGTATATCAATATGTCATTAGTAGTGTATATAAATGCATAACATTTATTGTAGATTATTTTTTTAGAACATCGATGAACACCACTAACGATGAACACCATTAATTTTTTTTTAAATTTTAAAAATCTAAAGGACTAAAATTATAATTAAAATTATCTCTTAAAAAATAAAAACCAAATTTAATAATTACTTTATAATATTTTTTAATAGGTTAAAATTAAATATACTCAATTCTCCTAAACCCTAACAAAATCAATCTCTTAAAAAAATAGAAATCAATTTATAATTTTTTAATAAATTAGAATCAAATATACCAACTCTTCTAAACCTAAACCTTAACAAATTCAACCACTCATATTATTTTTGCCGGCGCCGCCTCAGCCCCCGCTGTCATCCCTAACAAATTCATTTCTATAATCGAAAGGGAAGGAAGGGGGCTTTTCTAAAAACAAGCTAAATACAAACCAAGAAAAAAAGACCATTAGATGGAGCCGGTTTAATATAGGCCGTTGGATTGAAAAAAAAAACAGGACATAAGGTTACCCGGTGAACCGGTAACCCTTTTAATGATGGTATAAGTTGAGTAAAAAACGACGAGCGGGAAAAGAAAAACAAAATTTTAGGGCATCGAACCCAAGAGGACGAAGCTGGTTTTTGCATCAACCAAAGAAGAAAATCTGAAGGAAATTTGTCGAGGAGGTTGGGTTTGAGCACGGTTTGTAGGTAAGTTCTTGCTTCTTGCTTCTTGCTTCCTTTTTTCGGTTTTTTTTTCTATTTCAGCGAAACCACGTTGCAAATGGTGAAGGTTTTTGTATAAATAGTTCGAATGTGGATTTCTTTGTACTTTATAATCAATATTGTAGAGGAGATTGGATTGGAAGGAATTTTGGGTGTTTTTGGTTAGTGTTCTGTTTAGGGTTTTTGAAAAAAAAAAGATAACAGTAGTTAGAAGAAGTGTTTAACAGTAGTTAAAAAAGATAACCAAAGAAGAAGTGTTGAATTCTTTCACTGTGTTCTTGAATAACAAAATAAATAAGGTTAAATAATTAAGTGATGGTTCAGTTAGGTTAGTTAGTGATAAATGTTAGAAATTGTAGTAAAAGGAGAAAGAAATATTGTCGAGGAGATTGGATTTGTAAGAATCATTTAGTTGAAATGCATGTATTGGTTATGAATGATGACTGAGATGGTTCTTGTATTTGGTTTAAAAACTGGTTTGCATATTCTCTACAACTATAGTATTGAATGTGTTGGAAGGTATGATTGTTTCTTAAGATCAAATAGTTGATTTAAAGTAGTATGTCAAGTTCGGAAAGTAGTATGTAAAAAACTGGTTTCAATCTTTGATTATTTTAGGTACACGTTGCAGACAATGAAACATAAGAAGAAGTCTCATAAAGGGGATGCAAAGGCACCTAAGATATGTACAGCATATTTCCAATTCTATTAAGTTGAAGTTGAATGTATATAGAACTGTCAAATTTATGTTTTACAGTAAAGCAAAATGTAAACGTTTGGAGGGGAGAAGATAATGAACAACAATGTAAGTGTGTTGTGTAATGGTTTGTTAAGTATACATGATATTTGTATTGGACTAATTGTGAGAGTGATACAGGAAAGAAAAGCATTGGGTTTGAGGTGAAGGCAGATGAGTGAAGATGAAAAGGAGCCTTATCAAAAAAGGTTCGAGGAGCAGAAGCAGGCTCTAGCTGAATGGAAAGCCTCCAATGTGAAGGATATTGTAGTACCTGAGGAAGAGAAAGAGAAAAAGGTAAGTGAATTTTTGAAATTATTTATGGAGAAAGAGATGAAATTGTTCTAACATTAGGTATATTTGTGTAAGAGTGAAGTAAATAATGTATTTATGAAATGTTGTAGGAGAAGTCTTCAAGATGTTGCCTCATTAAGCTGTCAGAGGTGTTTGAAGAGATGAGGAAGATGAATATTGAGGGTGTGGTACATGAGTTAGGGTTTGGTCCTTTACTGGAAATAAAACCGAGAGCAATTCATCGCGACCTATGTCGCACTTTAGTAGATAATTTTGATGTCCAGAGGTCGATCATGGAATTTGATGGACATAAAATTCTAGTGTTGGTGGAAAATGCGGAGGCTGTTTTGGGTTTGAAGAATGAAGGAGTCGAAGTTGAAATTGGAACGAGAAATGTTAATGCAAAAGAAATGACATCGAAGTACGGAATAAAGAGGGATGCCAAGGTGAATGAACTTGAGGAGGACATACTTAGCGGTAAATTTGAGGGAGACGAGTTGAAATCTCGTGTTCTTCTTTTCATTGTTGGTGTTTTTATAAGTCCAAATGCGAACAATATGCCTTCCTCGGAACATTTACGGTTTTTGTTCCTAGAGGGGTTGAAGGGAAATCTCAATTGGTCCAAATATGCATACAACAAGTTACTTGATGGAGTAGAGAACTGGAAAGTTCGTGGTGGTTTGGCATACATGACCGGATGCATCGCGATATTAGAGGTAATATATGTTTAAAAGTATGTTTTGTTCGAACGTAGCATTTGTTTCATGGGATTGAGTTTATTGAGGTAGATTATAATGTTTTGATGAATAATAAATGTAGGTGAGGTTATTTGATTTTTGGAGTGGAGTCGCGCAGAATAGTTGCTGCCTCTGAAGGTCGCGGTCGCATACATGCATGGGGCAACAAGAAGGAAGTAAGGAAGATTGTAAATAGCCTGAAGGAAGAAAGCCATCCAAAAAAACCCAAGGTAAGTGGGTTAAACCAACCTGGTATTATATAGGATGTTGTGGTTATATGAAATGATTTACTGATTATGTTTGCAGGTACTTGGGTATGATGATGAGAAAGTGGAAGGGGAAGAAGAGGAAGAAGGGGATCGAAAGAATGGAACAAATGATGTTGTTATGGATATGCTGCAGACTGTACTGTTAGAGTTGGGTAGAATAAAAGATAGTCTGCAAGCCCATGTGGAGAAGGAAAAAGAAATCGAAGAGAGTATAAGGGAATTGAAGGAGGAATGCAAGAGTTTAAATGCGAACATGATAGAATTGCAAAAGTCGTTGAGGAAATCTGATGGAGAAATTGTTGTTCATGTTAAAGAAGGAGAAGAAGTGGTTGACAAAGGGCAAGTCAAAGTTTTTGATCCGAACAAAGGAGTTCATATTGAGGAGGACCCAATGATGGAGGACGATGTCGAGTGGTTGAATGAAGAATCCGTTGCTGTACCGAAAACTAAGGTATAATAAGTTCATTTGATCAATCTTTCATGAAGTTAAGGATTGAGATTATTGTTGTTGATATTGTTTGTGTTAACTTGTAGGGCAAGACAACAACAATAGCTACTGCAAAAGGTTAGTGGCAAAGGAATAAGAGTAGGAATTCGAACTCGGAACATGAATAAAGTCAGCCATTGAATGAAGAATGATGTGTGACAATGTTTGGTTTAAGTAGGATTTGTGTCCACAATAAATGATGTGTGTGTATGATTACATTTATTATAGAAAAATATGGATGAAATTCTAATGTTATTCAAACTAATTGTTTAGTGGTTGAATAACTAATGAGGTTTTCTAATAAAACTTATTTATTTGAACGTGAAGTACTTATTTGTCTTATTAAGTAGATTAAGTATTGAACAACAAATGTGTAAGCATTGCAGATACTGACATACATCTAAGTACCGGAAGGAGTAGGCAAGTCAGCAAAAAACACTTGTGACTATATATGGAATACGCCATTGCCTGAATCGTAAGCAATCTGAATCTGAAAGCAATCCTCAATGATGTTGTTCTGTTCAATATAATATGTAAGTTTTTTTGTATGGGTGCAGTAAATCAATTGCAGATTTTGGGCACTCATATTTGTCTGTAAGCGATGCAGATACGATACGACCTGGATGGTGGGTGGGTTCAATGGTTAGTAGGTTTGACTATTCCTTTTAAGCATTTTGTATATATTTGAAGAAATTTAGTATGATAGTTGCTATATGTTTGTGGTTTAGGTTATAGATGCTGTTGGTTTTACCATTGTTGATGAAGATATAAGGAAGAAATCTAAAAGAAGGAGAGGGTACATCCCGTGTACATTGAGTGTAAGTTAAATATTAAAGAATCTTATGTCTATTATGAACAAGTGGATATGGTTTTGTAAGGATACATGGTTAATAATAAATGATCTATTGTAGTCTCAGCTTCTGCAAGGAGTAAATGTTGGTACAATCGCTGAGTATTGGCGTAAGGTTGGCAATCCGTATGGCTTGTTGACGGACTGTAAAGTGGTACGAAGAAGCATTAATAAATTAAACATCTCATGCACTTTCATGTCATCTGTATATTACAATGGAGATCGTTGCTTGTTTCAGCTCTTTATCCCCGTGAATGAGAACAACACTCATTGGTTTATGTGTGTCGTCGATATTGATGCTGGTGTAGTGAAGCTACTGGACAGCTTGCCAAATACCCGAGCCAATGGTGCAAGAACGTGTATGGCCGAGAACCTGGTAATAATCGAGAACTACGAACTTTTATTCTTCCATTGTTTAAGATGTTACAGAGTATGTAAAAACAGAAAAAATGTTTCTGCATGTAGACCAATAGTCTAAAAGAATGTTTAAAAGATAAGAAGTTTGTCCAAGTGTTTGGCTCACCATCAAGGTCGTTGACCGATCTGCGCGTGATGGTGGAAAAAGTCAAACATTAGGATAATGGGTACAGAGTTGTTATATTCTAGTACTTTGTGTTAATTTTGTTTAACAAATTGGGAAGGATTACTCGTGGTATTATGTTAACATGGATTTGTTTTCTAACAGAGATGATTGTGGCATGTTTTGCATCAGATGGATGCAGCTTTGGAATGAGAAGCATATAGGGGAAGTGGTAAAGGTTTAGGTTAATCTTCATTCAACTTTCCTTACTTTGGCCATGTATACTATAATGCTCTTTAATAAAAGCTTAATTTGTTTGTACTTGTCTTAATAGAGCGTTGGAAAATGGGATCGGATGATTCTTTTGTACGAACTTATCAGTCATGATAAGAATAAATTGCAGAGGACTATCAATGTTGCTGTAGGTCAATGGTATATGAAGGCAAACGAACCAAAGGTTCCAAAACATGGCACTTTTAAGCGTCCGAAATGGTAAGGCTTTAGGACTGAATGCTTTGTTTATTATGTATTTGAATGCATTAAGACGTGTTGTTCATTATTGTAATCTAATGCAATTTTGTTTGGTGAAGAACATGTTAGGGGATGGGGCAGTGGTGAGTGGATGGCAATGGATTTTGACTTTTTGTTTGTGGAATGGCATTGCATAAAGGAACCCACTTTTTTATGGGTCGTAACCATGTTTGGATGTATATGAACTGAAAACATTTTGTATATGACATGTGCTGCAAGCATAAATAGGTTAGGTAAGAGTGAAATTTACACATTTTGAATGTATATTATGCAATTTCAGGGCCACAATGTGGTAAAACGCTTGTACAAAAAATTTTCAATATATGATAAATTTCAGTGGATAAAAGTAGCATATGCACATGATTTCGTATGTCTGCAGAGGATATCTTTGGTTAGGTTTTACTTACAGTGATTTGAATCATATTTGCATTATGGTTGAGACATGTCTACGTCAAGTTCCGTAGTACCCGTTGGAAGTTGAAGCTTCAGTCCCAGGCATGTGTTCTTATTGTGTCCCTCCATTTTGCAAAATGAACATTGATTCCTCCGTTTTGTGGACGCATTAGTGTTTATTTTCTGCTTTCGTTTTGCGTCCTTCTTTTGCGGGTCTCGAACGCTGTTTTGGCTTACCCTATGTGATGATGAGTCATTGAATGTTACAGACTGGTCAAATTGAGCAGTTAGTCGTAGTAACTCATCTTTTGTGGTTTTGAAACTTTCGTCTGTTTGAGACGCAAGGTAGCACAACCGCGATGAAAGTGAGCGTAGCGATGCAAATCGAGACATTTGTCTTATTTCAGGACAGACTTCGCTGTAAAGATAAGATGGAGCAGATACCTTAGCATTTTTTGTCCACCGCGGTAGTATTAAGCAATTTGGGATGTCGGAGAAGTCTTCCAACTTAAGAACGTGCAGTTGATGGCGACATGGAAGCCCGATCGTCTCAAATTTCCGACAACTGCATGTAATGTTATTTGTTGTGACATCAAGCACAACTTCATAGATGGCATCCGGATCCTTATACTGTGTCAAACGATACGTTCGTGCACCTTCAGTCGTAAGTATCGGATGAAGAGCACGATACAGTGTCTCATATTTGAGTTCCTTCTGAACTTTTTCAAACGATGCCCGGGTGAAGATGTCAGCTGCACTCCCTTCAAGGTCATGCAATTTGGTCATTGGGAAAGGCTTCGAGGAAGAATTTTTGTATTCTTCGTTCAACTCATTTATGCGCATGTCATTTATTCCCTTCTCAATGGCACGGACAACTTCAAGATATGTCTTCTTATGTTCGAGGATAATGTTGAGGGCGGAATTCATAGATTCGCAGCGTTGTGTGGAGCGAAGATTTACGAAGAAATGTCCTGTGAGATATGCTTGTGCCCACATACCAACCGTGTGATCCTTCTCCACAACCCAGGGATGCTGCTCCACGTTAAAATCTTTCATAACTGAGCTCCACTGGCGATCGAATTCCTCAATTGTCCACCAAGAGGACATGCACCGTGTAAAGGCGGATGTAAATTTGGGATCACCTACATTTGCCTGGGCATTTCGAGAAAGATGCCAGGAACATATGCGATGATGTGCACATGGGAACACTGTCTTGATAGCCCTGTGCATGGCCCTATCACCATCCGTGACGACTGAGACAGGAGCTTTGTTAGACATTGCCTGCAAGAACTCAATAAGTACCCACTGAAATGTGTCTGTAGTCTCGTCTGCTAAAATTGCCACACCGAAGATAATGGTTTGATGGTGGTGATTAACACCAACAATAGGCATTATAGGCCGGCCATACATGTTACCCTTGTACGTTGTGTCAAATGCAATGACATCACCGAAGCATACGTAGTCGGACCTGGATGTTGAGTCGGACCAAAAAATATTATGCAACTCCCTGATTGGTCAGTGTTGAACTGCATGTACAATCCTGTATCTTGATCTTTCTTGAAGTCAAAGTAAGCAAGAAGAGAATTGACATCACCGTCACGATATTCATCCGCCCATGCTTTTTGAAGGGAGTTGTACAAGTCTTTCCGAATGAAACCAACATTGTGGAAACCACCCGACTGTTGCGTGAAATAATTCATTACCTCCGACGTTCGCAGACCAACACTTTTCAAAGCCTGTGCCTCAATTACATCATCGTGAGTAACTTCTCTACTCGACCGAAGATACGGTTGCATTATAGGTGGGCACAACGGGTGATTATGTTCACTGTGACATACTGCTATCTCCCACCTTGATTCTTCTCTGCACTTGACAATCACCTTTGCCTTGCAACCAATTCGTGTTATATCACGAGGCGCACGTTTCCGGTCGGAGTCATGAACTTTTCGTCTGCGCTGTCCTCCCCGTGAACCATACCATCAGTCCTAGTTGTTGCACGACTGACATTGAACCCGTTATTCTTCGCATATAGTCGATAAAAGTTCCACGCCTCAACACGAGAGTTAAACACCATACCAACCAAATTCTCGGAAGCACCAATTTCATTTGTTGTGCACTCATCTGGTTCACCAATTTGAGCTTCCTCAACTCTTACACCAGCCATTTTTCCACACGGAAGATGGAAAAAATGGTCTACAACGATATGTTGTTTAATCCTTCCTTTATTACTTCTGACGTTGATGATGAAATAAGGAGAAGTAGTTGTGGAAAACCTTTAATATCAGCTGCCACTTTAAATTGCAATAACTTGACATATGGGCTGGTAGGTAATACAATAAATGATATAGCGTCAAACGGTTTCGATACCTTTTTACGGAGGTTTCGATACCCCATTAAACATCCACTAAAAATTGGCGTATCTGGCAAACCGGCATCGAAACCAAACGTCAAGTATCGAAACCAAAATATAGAAGAATGCAATTGGGCGTCTCTGCCAAAACAGCATCGAAACCATAGGTGGGGATTCGAAACCTGTTTGAAATAGTAAATAGCGGGAAATATAGACTGTAAATGAAAACGTTCCCTCTCCTTCATCTCGGAAAACACAATTTTATAACCCTAACCCTAGAATTTTAAGGCTTTTTATTGTTTGTTCTTCGATTACCGGCCATATTCGAAACCTGAGACCGTTCATTTCTTCTTCTTCGATTGTTTAGGGTTTTTTCAGATATTCCTACCAAAAACTCTTACATTGCTCCAAAAAACAAACCCAGTAAAGGTAAACAAGGTCGGATTGAAACATGTGGTTCTATCCGTTCAATTGAAGCAGACATGCCACAACCTCCAAATATTTTGAGCCATTGTTTCTGTGATCCCGCGTGTCTTGAGCGATACCACGAAGTGTACGAGGCGAAGAAGATTAGGAAGGAGCGAACGATTGACTTGGATTTTTTGATGTCCCATGATTATCAATTCAACTTCTGGCCTTTATTTGTTGAATGGGGTTGGATCAGATATCTCGATATTAAACCCCGTGTTTATCAGAACCTGGTGAAGATCTTCTATGCAAATGCTACCCTTCAGCATGATGCCAGAACCCAACACTGTGTAGCTATCGAGTCATATCTAATGGGAGTTGAATTTACAATCACTCCAGCAATTATTGCCCAACACCTTGGTGTGGAAGCTACTGGTGAAGAGCAAGAATTCGAGCGTGTCCCCTTGAAGTTCGATGATGACAGCCCAACTCATCTTCATATCCATGAAAGGCTTCTGCATGTAATGACAACTTGGTTCTTCCGGCCATCAGGTGGACGATGCACTCGCATGCGTCATATTGATTATTGGTGGTTGCACCAATTTCGATCGAAAAATAAACCCGATATAGCTACAATCATCTTCAGATCTATTGCGGAAATCGTTAGCAACCCGTCTAGAGGCTCCCTCATTTATGGATGTGTGTTAAGTCACATATTTGAATGTTTAGGGATCGACACCTCCATGGACCCTGAAATTCCGCTACCGAGTAATATTGATGAAACAACAACTAAGAAGACGGGGTGGAGCAGGGTGAATGGGTCCATAAAAGAGATGAAGATGAAGCAAGAATTGCCAGACAAAGTGACGATGTACCCGATGCTCCACCCCCCGATAAAATTGACGCCATGTACGACACACTAAAGAACTTGGATGCATTTGTGCGCAGTAGTGTGGCTGAGGCAAATTCCCGATTTGAGAAACTAGAAGCTCGTGTTTATTCATTGGAACGCGAACGGATTTAGCATGTAGTTCGACCGACATCGCCTCAGGATGCAAATGATCCTGAAGATGGTTAGGCTAGCATGCATAGTATATGGATTTCTTGTATTACATGAATAAACATTTGTTGAATTTGTTAAACTGCTTCACGAACATTGACTGACATTTGTTACACAATTGTCCATTTACACCTCCATTGCATATCGTGTTGCATTTTGTTTACTTTCGTTGACAAGTTTAGGGTGTGTTCGTGCATGTAACATTGGATTGTTCTATACAGAGAATGTCACAGGTACACCTGCTGAGGAGCAGTTTGATGCATATTCTGCACCAGGAGGCCATTATCAGGCCTCTGGTCCAACAGAAAATGTCCCATGTACTTCTGCAAAAGAGAACGATGATGCATATGCTGCAGCTGCAGTTCATGATCAGGCATCTGCTCCGGCAGAAGGCCATGCTCATGCGCGTGCTTCTACGCCTCAAGTGACTCTCACTTACAGGCGAAAGAAGCTTCATCGCCATGGCATAACGCCAAGTAATGAAATAGACTCTGAAATTCAGAGACCCAGGCGTCCTCCTCAAATGTATGGCGAATGGTACAGGAACGTAGCACCTACCACAGCGAATAAGAAGCTTCTTATTCTTGATTACAATGGCGTGCTAGCCAGTGTTAGTAAAGACGGTATTAATTTTGTGACTCACTTTTAATACAATTGCTCATAAATTAGATTAGGAAATTTATGTTTTTCAATTGCAGCTGTGGAACTCAGACCTGGTGCTTTTGAGTTTCTGTATTCTTGTTTTACTGCGTATGAGGTTGCTATTTGGTCTTCAAGGACAAGGTAATGCGGACATATGCCACCACCCTAAATCAATTCAATTACCTGATCCTTTAAGATAATTTGTGGATTTACTTTATTTGTGCCTGAATTGTTCATCAATGCAGAGAAAACCTACACTGGGCACTTTGGAGAATTAGTGATCTTAAATCAAGACTTGCCTTCATTTGGGTAACTTCAAAGTTTATCTTCGTTAAAGCATCTAAATAGAATTTGACAAATCTGATGGACTTCATTTGAATATTGCAGGATCAAAGTCACTGCGAAAAACATCCCTCCCATCTAAATATATAAACAAAAAATCTGAGGCGCGTCTGGGATAATATGCCTCAGTATAACGAAGGAAACACGCTGTTGGTTGACGACTCCGAAGCTAAAATGATTAATAATCCGGTCAGTGAAGAATGCAACTATTTTGCTCTTACTTTCTGCAATATGGTCAATGAATCTGTAGAAAATAATTATGTTTTCGATTATGTTCATTTTTCAGGAGAACACCTACATATGTCCTAAATCCTACAAGGGAGAAGATGAGACAACTCATAACGCATTAGGTACAACACCCTAAAATAACACATATTCATTATAAAAATGAAGCAATGTCTTCAACTGCAACCTAATTATGTACTTGCACTTGATCATAGAAATAGGTGGTTCCATTCAGGTATAATTACAAAACTTGGCCGCAGCAGACAATGTACAGGAGTACGTGAAGCATCATCCATATTTGGATTAAATGCAGCTGAAAGCGTGGATGGCAATTGAATTAACCAATTTTTCTCTTCTAATCTCCTCTGTATTATATGTGTGATCGTCTTTTGTATCTTTGTAAATACAACATACAATGTTATATATTCAGAAATCTTATTGGCAAAATTTTTGTACTTATTACATGATACATTTACAGTTTTGTACAAAAAACAACATCATGTACAAAGACTACGCATTTATGTACAACTCTCATTGTAAAAAAGGTCTACACTGTGTATGTCAAGATATGTGTATAGAGTACCGAAACCCCATAAGGAGGTTTCGAAACCAAAAGGCACCGAAACCCCTTAAGGAGGTTTCGAAGCCAAAAGGCACCGAAACCCCATACGTCTGGGTTCGATGCCCCCTACGAAAACATAGCACCGAAACCCCTTATTTGTAGATTCGATACCCCCTACACATCATGTACAACGAATACACATTTCTATACAATTCTTACTAGTACTATGTGTATACAGTACCGAAACCCCTTAATAGGGTTTCGAAACCAGTAAAAGGAATCTGCCTTTTCAGTGTTCTGTCTTTTCACTGTCATCACATGTACCGTTGCGTGTTACCCAAAAATAATGCTGGTTTCGATACCCCCAGAACGAGTCAGCCTTTTTCAGTTGCTGTCATCACCTGCTTCAATGAACAGACATCTTATAAGGCATTTTAAGCCCTAAACAATTACATGAAATGGCTAATATTTTATGTATAATCGCATAACCTTATAGATGGCTTGTACGAACAAGGTAGTAACTTTTTCTGCACTTCAAACAGGCACCGAAACCCCTTTGAGGTGGTTTCGATGTCCCTCAAAATGATGTACTTTGCATTTGGTTAACAATTTATGTATGTACACATTTCCTAACAATTAAATGATCCAACTTGAACCTTCGTGAAACTGTGTAATAAAGTCATGTATATACCGATTTCTTTTGGAAACTTGTACCAATCTGTGTACATTATGCTACTAATAACTGTATATAGTTCCGAAACCCCTTCAGATGGTATCGAGCCTAATAAAAGGAATATTGCCTTTTCAGTGTTCTGTCTTTTCACTATAATCACATGAACAGTTTCATCTTCCTCATCGTGTTTATAGCTGGTTTCGAAACCAAGCAAAACGATTCAGCCTTTTCAGTTTTCTGTCTTCTCATTAATGAAGGGGTTCATGTTCATGTACCTCGTTCAATGAACAGACACACAGCGTGCCTTCTCAAGAAGTAGGTACCCCTCCATAGAACCAAATACTTTTTCGAAACCAAGCAAAACGATTCAACCTTTTCACTTTTTCACTTTCCCTCCCAACTAAATTTCCCTATAAATTTACAACTCTTCTCTATACTCTTTACAACATCAAAGATTCTCTATACTCATCTCAACGCTTCTTTCTTTATATTCTCTTCAGAACCAAATACTTTAAACTTTCTTCCTTTAAAATGAGTTCAAGCAGATCTTCCAAAAACAATCCTCACCAATTCTCCAAGAGGAAACTAGAATTTGAGTCTGACTCAAATTCTGAGGATGATTTATATTTCGATTCTGATGACGAGGATCAACCGAGCCATGACACTCTCAGACGAAGCAAATGGTTCAGCAACTTTTTCCAGGCCATCGCTACAATGCTGAGCATCACTGACCCTTCTACAAAATGGGTTTGTCCAGCCTGCCAAGGAGGTCCTGGTGCCTCTCACAAGTTTACTAGCATTCACTCCCTACTGACACATGCCAGAACGAAAGGTGGAGCAAAGCTCAGGCTCCATCGCCAATTTGCTGAGCTCTTGGATGAGGAATTGCTTACAAGGGGCACTTCTTCTATTCCTCGGGGTCAAGCTTTTGGCCAATGGACTGCTTTGAGAGATGATCCGACTGCTGCTAATATTGTCTGCCCCCTGCCTGCAAACAACGAGGTTCATGATCACCAAATACTCTGGCCGCCCATGGTCATGATAATGAACACAAGGCTGGAAAAGGATGATGCTGGGAAGGTAGTTATTTAACAAATTTGAATTATGTTTTCAATATTATTACAATTGCTTCACTTCTAATCTCTTGCATTTTATGCTTCAGTGGACTGGTATGGGAAACCAACAGCTTCGGAACTATTTCAGTTCCTATGATACTATTGCCAAGCCTCGCCATTCATACGGACCCGACGGCCATCGTGGGATGAGCCTTTTGATTTTTCAGAGCACGGCAAGAGGTTATCTCGACGCTCAGCATCTGCAAAACCAGTTTGTTGCCCAATGTTTCGATAGAAAAGCTTGGGAACAATGTCAAGGCATCTTCTATGGTCCAGGCACAGCGCGCCAACTTTATGGTTACATGCCTACCAAAGAGGACATAGACTACTTTAACCGCCATCACTCTCAAGGTTGTCTCTATCATCAGTTTCTTCTTTTTTACAAGATGCACTTCTTCTCATACTAATGCATACATGTTTTGTTCATTAGGCAACAATAGGGTCAGATATGAGATCCAATCTTATGCAGAGATGGTTGGTCAGCACCAACCAGAGGCTGGTTCTAGTGCCATGGGTGGCAGCGGGCATGCAGGTCGTTTCCCGGGGCATGAATGAGGACTGAGGAGGATTTATTATGTTTCTTTTTTTAATGTCTAATGTATTTGAAAAACGTTGTTTGGAATGCATTTTATTTCTTTCATAAATTTCTTCATCTTTAGTTTTGATATGATCGTTCTCTGCTAAACCAAACCAAGTGTTAATTTTCAACTCATAAGGTTAAAGACCTTCAAATATTTTCGCGCTCAACCAGCACCGAAACCCTATATACGAGGTTTTGATGCTACACAAAAGACTAACTTTTGACCATTCTGCAAAACCAGAACCGAACCCACCTTTACCTGGTTTCGATGCCATTATCATACATTCTACGAAACTATGTTTTTGGGTATGAATATCTGTATGTACTCATTTCCTTACAAACAAATTGGACATTTCGACGACCCAGGGAAATTTTGTGTAATAAAAAAAGTATACGTACAGAGTTCTACCCACCATTTTGTAATAAATAAGGTATATAACGTTTCCTCAAACCAATTTGTACTATTTTGTGTACATTGGGTACTATTACGTGTATATTCACAACTCCTTACATAACTTTTACAAAAATATGCTTTACGGGTAAGAAATTGTGTATGTACACATTTCCTACAAGTAATGACCAATTTTCAACCTTCGTAACAATGTAATATATAAGGTATATACCGTTTTATCTTACACATTTGTTCCAATTCCTGTACAATTCGTCCTATTAAGAGTATATACACAAATCTTAACAAAACTTGTAAAATATTATGCTTTTCGGGTAAGAATTTCTGTATGTACACATTTCCCTACAAGTAAAAGTCCATTTTCAACCTTCCTGAAACCGTGTACAAGAAAATGTATATACATTTTCCTCTTACAAATTTGTACCAATTTCTGTATGTTTGCTAGTAATATATGTATATACACAGTTTCATACCACTATTGTACCAAAATATGCTTTTCGGGTAAGAAATTCTGTATGTACACATTTCCTTACAAGTAAAAGTCATTTTCCAACCTTCGTGAAACCGTGTAAAAGAAAAGGTATATACCTTTTTCTCTTACAAATTTGTAACAATTTTTGTATATTTGCTAGTAATATATGTATATACACAGTTTCATACAAATATTGTACCAAAGTATGCTTTTAGGTCAAAATTTGTGTATGTACACATTTCCTTACACATACATAATCCATTCTAAAAATTCGTGCATGTGTTATAAAAGGGTATATACATTCTTCTATTACAAAAGTGTATTAATTTGTGTACCGCATCATGTAACAATTTGTGTACCGCTTTTTAGAAAGTAAACAGTGCATCTTTTTAATAAAACTGTATATACATTCTTCTATTACAATATTGTACCAATTTGTGTACCGCTTCATGTAACAATTTGTGTACCGCTTTTTACCCGGTAAACAGGTCAGCCGTTCTTTAGCTTGTATTTAAAGGTTGTTCCCTAGAATCCCCGAATGAAGGACTTTTCAAATTTTGCCTGGCTTCAAATTTTCTTGGAAACTTTTTATCTGAAGTTCTAGACAGAATCTTCTTCCTTTATGTTCTGCGTATACGTCTTTTTGTATAGGTCAAATTTCCCAACCTCGACTGTATCATGAACGTTCGAATTCGTGAATAAACATTATAATATATTTGATTTTAATCTATTACAAAATTATAAACTGATTTCTATTTTTTCTAAAAGATTGATTTTATTAGGGTTTAGGAGAATTGAGTATATTTGATTGTAACCTATTAAAAATATTATAAAGTAATTATTAAATTTGGTTTTTATTTTTTTTAAGAGATAATTTTAATTATAATTTTAGTACTTTAAATTTTTAAAATTTTAAAAAATATTAATGGTGTTCATCAATGTTCGCCGCCCGTTGTAGAATTTTTCATTTTTTTAATATGTCGATTATGCAATATATGACATACATTGTCTATGAAATATTAAAAATACAAATCAAATTAATATAAGATTCAATTTGTTAGGATTGTGATAGATAGTTTATGAAATTTATAGAGAAATCTTCGTTAACAAGATATTTTGTAAAGATAAACATCCCACCAACCCTAATTCCTAATTAGGCAAGGTTTTGTGTTTACCTTTTCTGGTTGGTTCATGGTTACATTAATGGTGAATCGTAACCCAGCTGGTTCTGCTTAAAATGGGACATTTCCGCAACCCCGAATGAATAAATCACAGATTTAAAACCTATTTATTTAATCCACACCAAAAAAGGGTAACCCTTTCATCAAAACAACACAGTAATGGCTATTTCTCTAAAGTCAGCAGCAGCAGGCTTTCTGCAGTTAAGCAACCGCAATACCCTCTCTCCTCCGCCTCGGTTTCCCTCCGGCAAACCCTTTGTTTCAACTAAGAGATTCACTCCAATGGCTGCCATAACCACTGCTCCAACTCTTGGCCTTTCCGACACTTTATCTAAATTGAAAAAACAAGGCAAAGTAAGCATTTCCCTCCCTTCTGACTTCATGGGTATTCATTTTCTGCTGTGAGTTGAGTGGCAGAAATTGATTGTGGTTTTATTATGACATAAATATTCAAACTTTATATTCTATCCGTCTGTTTTTGCATGTTATATTTCTGGGTTTCGAGTTTAATTTCAGCTTGCATTAGAGGAATCATGGGCTTGTTGGGATAATATTCCTTATTGAATTCATTCTTTCAATTGGTTGTATCACTGAGGTAGAAAGAGTTTAGTTGGCCCCTTTTTTATGACTTTAGCCTCCATTGCCTTATTAGATTGGGTTTGAGATTCTGCATAGAGGATGTGGTTGTTTGATGATATAAATTTTATACTTGAAAGAATACCTTAGTTTTTTCTTGAAAATTCAAGAAGCATTATCAAGGAAGAAAGTTTTTAAATTCGAAATCTCTTTTCACATGAGATGCCTCTTTTTGAAAATTTCTAGAACCAGATTACCATGTTAAGCTCCTTACATTGTTTCAATAAGGATGAAAAATGTTCACAATGACATGAAATCTGTACTTGCAAATATACAATACCGTAGCCATTGATTGCCGGATGTTGCTTTATAAGGATTGTATATTTCTCCTCATCCACACTTCCTATATTTTACCCGAAAAATGTCAATTCTCTTATGTGGTTTTAATAAGCATGGAAATACCTTTGTTTGATGATTTGCATATCGCACTTGTAAATATATAGTACCTTAGTTAAAAAGTGTCAATAGTGTCGAGAAAGGATGAAACTTGCCGAAGGAAATTCTTATTAATATCCAATGGCTCCTTATGAAACTTGCTAGAAACTGTAATGTATCTAGCATACTTTTAAAGTAATTTACAATCTTACCAACCTCTCTAATGCGGTCTAACAAGCATTCTATTTCCCAAGGTTGCACTCATCCCATACATCACAGCTGGGGATCCTGATCTTTCAACAACAGCAGAGGCTCTTAAGGTGCTCGACTCATGTGGTTCAGACATAATTGAACTGGGTGTTCCATATTCTGATCCTCTGGCTGACGGTCCTGTAATTCAGGTCTGTTGACAATGTAGTTCTTTTTGTGAATCTATTTATTTATTTTTCGAATATCTTAGTGATGTTTCTTTTGTTTAGGCAGCGGCTACCCGTTCGTTGGCAAAAGGAACCAACCTTAATGCTATCCTTTCAATGTTGAAGGAGGTAGGACTAGTGCCCAATGCCATGGAACCTATATTTACTTCCTAACTCGAGGGTTATATTATAATTATGTATTTATAAATTTTACAGGTGGTTCCACAGTTATCTTGCCCAATTGCTTTGTTTACATATTACAACCCAATTCTGAAGCGCGGGGTTGAGCAGTTCATGTCCACTGTAAAGGAAACAGGCATACATGGTAAACATGTTATGCTTTTGCTTAATTTAAAATTTCTTTGCTATTCTATCAACCTCCATGACTTGAGTCAATTTAAATCTGTAATTTTAGGTTTTGCTTATGCTTTATCCCGTATGCATGTTGTTTAGTGCAAAGACCCTCCTATATTTCTCAAATCAGGCTATATCTTCTGGAGATTGTTTAATGCCTTATTCCTGCATATAAGTGTCATTGCATTTAATCAACTGGACACGTTATTGTAACCTAGTACTGCTTTCGTGACTGTCGAATGTTAATTGTTCTATAGTCAAAGTTTTGATTGTTTTCCAGAAGTTATGATGAATAATTCAACAGTGCCGCACGTAAATTATGTTTGTGACCAGTTCCTTCTCTCAATCGGCACATTGGGCTTCATCTGTAGCCATAGTTGTTAACATTATGCTTTCTTTTTAAATTATTAGGGTTTTATTAAGAAAGGGGAAGTGGAACTATGTTGTTGCTTGTGCTGCTTTTGTTTCTATATCGGGATTTGCTTATCTAATCCAAAACATAGGCTTGATATCTATCACTTGAAGCTTTTTCATTATGGAGATTAGTGTGTTTTGCTCTTATTCCCTTCAAGATTCCCAACATTTGTTTGATGTGCTTACCTCAATAATTCCACAAATCCTTGCAGGACTCGTTGTTCCGGATGTCCCTCTCGAGGAGACTGAAATTTTGAGAAGAGAAGCTCTCAAAAATAAGATCGAACTGGTACACCCCCACTATGAGAACATTCTTAGCTGGCTTTACTACAGAATTGGATATTTGAAGACAACATTAGGAACCAATTAGCTTTCCGATAACCCGTAGCAACTCATTTATTTTGCAAACCTAACTGTTATTTTCCATACTGCATCATATGTCTTCCCTTTTTCTTTTCTGGAATAGAAGTCAATCTAATACGACTTATCTGCTCGTGTGGTTAAGGTACTTCTTACTACACCAACTACACCGACAGACCGAATGAAAGCTATTGTTGAAGCATCAGAAGGATTTGTGTATCTTGTAAGATCCTCTTCCAAAGTTGATGTCTTTTATTTTGTATTATTTTCTTTGATTACTTGTACATTTTACCAGGTCTTGTATGTCAAATTTTGTGACAAAGAAAGATTGAACTTTGATAAGGTTTTTACAACTCTCTTGATATTTCCTTAACTGCTGAAATTCAGGTGAGCTCAATTGGAGTAACTGGTGCCCGTGCATCTATAAGCGATCGGGTTCAGAACCTGTTAAGTGAAATTAAAGAGGTTGGTATTAACAAGAAGAGTACGAGTAATTAGAATTCCAATTATTAAACTAGCATTCTTGACTATAATTGGTATAAATATCTTTCGGATTTAAGCAACAAATTAACAAACTTTTAAGAGATTCTATTTCTTTCTTGTATTACACAATCAATTTACTTACTGAATTTCATTGTGAAAATGCTCGGACATGGCTGAATAAGTCTCGTTTTACTTGCATTTTGAAGCTTTTTTAACTTTGGTATGGCAGGCAACAACCAAGCCTGTTGCAGTTGGATTTGGGATATCGAAACCTGAACACGTGAAACAAGTTAGTCTTTGAAGCACGCAATTTTTATGCCGTATTATCCAAGTTTTTGCTTCTATGTAGATGCTGTAACATGAACAAGCTTAATGTGGTTGACAGGTAGCCGGATGGGGAGCTGACGGTGTGATTGTCGGTAGTGCCATGGTGAAGCTGCTGGGTGAAGCCAAGTCTCCGGAGGAAGGATTGAAGGAACTAGAAACTTTTACCAAATCCTTGAAATCTGCACTCGCTTGACCATCTTAATGGCTCCGATTAACATTTATCTCCCTAATGGTTTTCACTGAAATAATGTTAAGTATTTGGTCATGCATTCCCTATATTTTGATTGAACTTTTATAGTTTTTCAAAGTTCAAATAAGTGGGTAATGCATCTTCTTAGAGTAGCATGAGAATCAAAGAAAAACACAGCATTCGGGTAACAAAATTGTTATTACATGTACGGCATCCATATCCGTTTTATACTTTACATTTCGAGGTTTGTAATTGTTTTTCCAATTCAACAGAGATACAATTACCCCTTTAGAATCAATTGCAAAATCTCCATCTAGATTGACTTGATCCAAAATCAACCCAACCTATTTTATGCTTGAGCCTACCTACAGGCTACAAGACTAAAACCAAAACTGATGAAACATGTTTCTAACCTAGTAAATGAACAGAGCGTTCGACGAATTGTTTGTATAACGTTTGTTTATTAAGTTAAATAAATAAGTATAAACAAAACTTTTATGTTTGTTTAATAAATGAATGAACACAAATAGAAGTGTGTTCGGTTCGTTTATGTTCATTAACAAGCTTGTTTATAAGCTTTTTTAAATGATGAAAATGCTTGTGGATGTATTTAAATGCTATTTTTTGTTGTTGATAAGGATGTTATATAAGTTCATGTTGAAATACAAGTTCTATGTTCTATTTTGTTGCTTTTGTTTTATTTATTTATTTATTGTTAATTTAGTTAACATTTTCAAACATTTCATCAAAAAAAAAAGTTAACATTTTCATCAAAAAAAAGTTAAACGAACATGATCACAAACGAATAAACGAACACGTTTGCGAACACTTAAACGAAAACATTCGTGAATACTAAACAAACGAACACGAACACCTTCAAAAATAAATAAACGAACATGAACACAATATTAAAAATTTAAACGAACACGAAACGAACTTGAACATCTTTAAAAATAAACAAACGAAAACGAACAGTCTTGTTCGTTCAAACTCGGTTCATTTATACCCCTAAATAGAACGAATTTCAATGTCACTAATGTAATAACAAAGGCCTTACATTGCTGTAGCCTTTAATTGGAGATTATATTATAGCTTCTTCTCATCTCATTATTCTTAGTCCCAACCAATAAAAAATATTCATTTCTTTATTTTTTTCTATCATTAATCCACTCAAACGACAACTTTCAATTTAAAAAATAATGTAAAAATGGCAGAAATTTACTTGTTAAAAAAACAAGATAAGGTGATTGAATTTTATGACGGGTGAATAAATTTACCTTTAATTGACATCTAATCCCGAGTTTAGAGTTCAAACTCGGACAAAATTTCAACTTTAATAGGCTTCAATTAAACCATAGACAAGTTAACATCACATTTCACTCAACCCATTATTACATTTTCTTAACTCATACAAGATGAGACAACATGAGATTTTTGACCAGTCGATCGGATCTCAACCCATTATTACGTTAACAAGAAGGCATCCGCCTCCAAAAGTTTCTTCAAACACCATTATTCAATTCAAAAAGCCATAAAAGCATATCTTAGAATAACATATGCATACTGTACCTCACGGAAACTATGATGAAACCCATTACCAACTCTCTGGAAAGAATAATTTAAGTCATATATCATACATACAATGCACAAAGGAATAGGAACACGAAGGCGATAGTAAAGTGATATAAGTGCGTATCTGCATTTTAGCGCCTCCCAGATGCCACTGATTCTGCAGAAAAGAGGTATTTAACCCGTGAAAGGATAGAATCATGAGCAGGATCATATGGATGATCCTTAGATGGAATCTCCAAAATTGCTGGAACAGGCTTGTTGTAGTTATCCACTAGAAACCTTATCATATTTGCAATCTGCAATTAAAAGAGTAGAGGGACGCATCTTAAATTACCATACCAGACTTGAGCCGAAATGCAATTCAAATACAAATTCTATACTTGTGTCTGGATTGGTATCATTATAGATGAAAATATGAACGTCGAAGATTCAGAAAAAAACACCCTTGGTTAATCTAACTAGCTAGTAAGCTACTGGCCCAACAACAGAATAAGATGGAGCTACCAAAGAAAAAAGGGAAATTTATCAAAATGACAGTAAGAGCATGCAAGATGAGACGGCCCATCTTGTCAATTTTAGAACCGGAGTTCAAGATGCTCTCGATGCACTGGAATATAAACTAGTTGTGCAACAGAAAGTTTAGGCACCAAATTTTACAAGGCATTTTTATCAAATGGCAGATTTTGTATTTGACCAGATCTCATCATCGTAGGTATTACTATTTACTAGTATCTTTGGTTGTTGTTGTCTTATTGATCATGTGACTCATGTAAAGAAAAGTTAGCACATGTAATCACTCAAATAATGCACTTCATTACTGAATCTAGTATATGTATCTTTGACGTTAACGCAATATAGGTTAACACGCCACAGATAATTGACCAACAGTCACCTGTGGAGTGCTATAAGTGTGACTTAGCTATGATGATGGAAGCAGCAGATTTTACATGATATATGCTTGTTAGCATTTCATAGCTCTCCAGCCACACCTTAAGACTTGCATAATACAGCTTAACAAACAACTTACATATTGGCTAATCAGAACGACAGCAATATCCTCTCTTGTAGTGAACTCCTTAAAGGCATCCTCAATTTGTTTAACGGTGGTTTCTAAAAGGCAAAAACAAAAGGCATTGAGTGAGTGAAATATTTAATTTGATTATGAAAACTATAAAAGATTATTTGTTTACAGAAAAAACAAACGAAGAAAGAACTAAGAGGAGCCAAAATCTGATATTTATTCTGATCCTGACAGTCAGATCAGAGGATTATGCACTATCTTTCCTGTTCAAGCTTCCCTTCCCTCCCTTGTTACAAAATGAAAGGACATTTCCTGACAAATGGTTTTTTTTTTTTTTTTTTTTTGGGGGGGGGGCAATTTCATGACAAATGGTTTATTACTTAATTTTCCTTGTTGACACAAACAATGCAAAATGTAGTATTTAAAATGTAGAAACCTTCCTTTTGAGATATAAACCAATTTGTACTTCTACAAACATGCGGTTCCACCCAAACAAAAATTTAAAAAACAAGACACCTATAAGTCCCAAAGGAAAAATGACTTGAAATCAGAAGTTCTGAGAACATAATTCAACTATGATCATGTGTAACAACAAACATTTACAAAACATGTAGTTACATTAATTAAAGAAAAAGTATCAAAAGGCATGCATTTGGTTTAACAATCCTGGATGGCAATTTACTTAAAAATTAAAATCAGATCAAGTTCTTCCACTCTTCATCTAGACAGCAGATAAACCACGGCCGAGCTGAACATAATTTGGATAAGCTAATCCATATATCCTAAGGTGATTTAGAGAGAGTAAATAACTGGCGAGCCTTTGAATCCAACGAGAGAATAAACAGTCAATAGGAAGTAAGCCAATATAAATGTTGACAATTTGACAGAGACCATACTTAAAAGGTGAGTTTTTCAAATTACAGTAATAAAACAAAGAAAGTAAAGAGCATACTTGAGTCTACAATAAGATAATTTGTGTTCCTCCGCAGGTCAACGTTACCCACACCAGCCAGCAGAAAACCAACCACGGTGTCCTAGCCCAACAAATTATAAATCAAACAGGTTAAATCAAATGCATTGAAAATCACATGTAATGAGATAATCATCATTCAACAACATTAGTAGAACATATACTCATCAAACCATACCATACACACTCTTATTCGTGCTACAGTAACGAGGAAACATGGTAGATGACCGAATAAATATATATTTGGAGAATCCAATAAACTGTATGTCAGTGAGTGAACTTTTCCTATAAAAGACCAGAATCATTCAGAGAACGCAAAACTCGTCATGAAATTAATGGTGTTATGAACTTAAGACAATTTGACATAGAGCTAAATCTAAACGGTATTTACTATCCATCCCCATCAAAAAACCAAGCAGAATTGTGTAATGAACTTATGATAGCTCATCATAGAGCTAAATCTGAATTGTATTTACTTTTCACCCTCATAAAAAACAACAAGCAGAATAAGCTGAGTTTGCAGATCGGAAGTGTCTAAGTCCAAGCAACGTGCATCAAAATTAAAAAGTATTTTGTACCAATTCTAACTTATCCATTCTTTCTAAAGGGGGAAAATCCCTCAATTAAACCTTTCCTCATTTTATTACGTCTGGTTGTCATAAAAATTCAGGCAGTGTGAGTTAATTCAAGAAGAATGACCGGCAAATTTACAAGAGAAAAAATGCAATAAAATGACGGAAAAAAGGAGTCGAGATCTGTGTACTGATTTAGGTAGCTTCAAAAGCAAGACTCACCTCGTCGGCAATCATTGCGATAAGAGCTGAGTTGCTATTGGGGATTTGAGCTCTGTTCGCCATTAATAAGTTTTTCGAACTACAAAATCAAAAAAAAAAAATTATGGCTTAAAAGCTAGGCTCCTGATTTAGATTTTGGATCAAATATGACGGGGTAAAGAACTCTACCTTTCTCTAATGAATCGCCTGCTCGTGCTTTCGACGCTGGATTTGAAGGATCTGCGCGAATCCACAGAGGCCGACTGTAGTAATTTACCGGATAATACCGAGACACGTCGAATCTAAACGCTTTGATTTTGAGCAGAAAAACATTACCTATTAAAACGACAACGTCTCTGTTCTACTCCAGATTCTTCCTTTTTACTCCTTTTTTTTTTCTCTTCCGAATAAATCTTCCAGAATTGTTTACGTGGAAACTTCCGTTTGACCCTACAACTTTTAGCCAAAGGTAATCCGAATAACGTAGTTTCACTCCACTAGCGGCTAAAGTGAAATAATAATTTACAACCTGTTTTTTAGGCTTAACCATCACAAAAGTCTTAAACTATATTTTTTCTAGTAGTTAATTTTTTTTAAAACAAGTGTTTATAGTTTCATTCTATAATTATTTTAAAGTTTTTTAATAATTGTTAAAAAAATTCTATCATCCACTGATGTTATATGAAACGTGGCTTATTTATTGTTTTTATTTGATTTTTGTTAAAAAAACCACAGAATTATTTTTTTCAAGGAAATTCAAAATTTTAATGTTTTCAAGGTACAATTTTTCGTTTGTCCATTTCATTGTTCATCTGAAGATTTTACATTTGGCAATCGTGGTTCGTTTAGATGCCCATTTATTAATTTTTGATAACATAAAATTGGAGTTTGTCAGCTTTGGTGGTCAACAAAAGAGGAATGACCTATGGTAGTTGAATTGATGGTTGGAGTAGAAGAATTTAGGGGTTAGAGATTTAAAGATTAAAGATTATGAATTTTTTGAGAAATTAAAAATTTTATGTTTTTTTTTATAAAAATAAAAATTTTATTATTTTAAAATAAAAATTAAATTACAGAAGTGAATCACATGTCATATTTTCATTGAGTAATGAAAATATTCTAACATTTACCGTAGAAAAATCTTAAAATACTTACGAAATAAAATATTAAGTACTTATTTCACTCAAAAAATAATTTAAACGCTAATTCAGATAAAAATATAGTTCAAACATTTTTTTATTATTAAATTATTTTAAAAGTAAATTATACAATAAGTTTGGTCATTTTCCGATCTCTTACGTACTCAATATTGATTCGTCATAATTTTTTGGTTGATCACGTTTGATGTGGAACAATTACATAAAAATTAAAAAGTAGCGTAAGGATGGTCCAAACAAAATTCCCGACAAATGGACCCCACATTCACACTTGTCCCTAATGCGTACAATTTTCGTGGGCTCCGTTCATCTTTCCCTCTTCGTACTTTCATTTTCGGCCTTAGCCCTTAGCCCACAGATCTAACATGGCAAAATCAAGTGTTCCAAAATCCAGGCATAGCCATCCTAACCACCCACTAATAAACTAACACGTTTACGAAAGACCAGGCTGTTATCCACGTGTCGTATTATTACTGGATTTATCGGTAACAACAAAGCAGTAGATATTTGATGTTTGTTCCCGCACAAATGGTAAAACAGGAAGACGAGTTGCGAATTGCAAACAGAGAAGAAAGAAAGAAAAACATTAAGATTTTACTGAAAACGATGGATAGTGTGTTCTCAGTTGACGATTTCTCCGACCTTTTCTGGGCGACTTCAGCTTCAGGCGCGGCGGTGGGGATGAACCGGAGCCAATCGGAGTGGGCGTTGGAGAAGTTTCTAGAAGAATTTTCTGGTGCCGGTGTGGCGATCCTGGGGTCACGTGCGGGAGAGAATGTGAATGGTCCGTCATTGGCGGCACCTCAGCCGTCTGTTTCGAAAGCTGGAAAGGTTTACGGGGATGGTGGCACGGTGGAGGTCAAAGAGCTTAATAATCATAATCATCTGCCGTCTGATTCGACGCCGACGATCCCGATTGACTCGGATGAGTACATCGCGGTCCTCAAGAACAAGCTCCATCAAGCCTGCGCTGCCGTTGCTCTCTCTCGTGTATTTCTCTCTCTTTAATCGTCAGTTTCCAATTGGAATTTGTTTTTTTAATTGAAATGTTATATTTCAAAAATATATATTCAGGCGTCGGTTGTGAAGGCAGAAAGTTCGTCTGCCAAAGCTGAAAACCAAGCGCTTCATTCGGGATCAAATGTTCAAGGTAAGCTTTTGCTATTGCACGCTCTGATTTGATCTTTCTTTTTAATGAATCCGACTAGTTAGACTTTTGTTATTCCCTCTTATGCAGTGGATGGAACTTTTTAAGACTGAGGAAAGGAACAGTTACGGTTGTTTTAATCTTATTTGTTGACATCTTTTTAACCAAATTTGATTGCATTTTTTCAGTCAAATTTTCTTCACAAGGAAAAATCAACATAGTTTTCTGCAATCAGTTTTATAGATTTTTCATTATCGGTATTGTATTCAACTAGTAAAATTTTATCTATGGCAACTCGAGTCAGTTCGGAGCTGTCTTTGCAGGAATTAGATTTAGATTGGATGAAAGTCGATTGGTAATGGTAATACGTGTTTCTGATCCGATGCAAATTGAGCTGTAGTTTGTTTAATTCATATGTTTTTTCTTCTTAGTGATACTTGTATTTTGGGAATTGATGAATTGTAACAAGAGTTCTCTTATAAGCTTGTGTTGTTGCAAATTGCAATTAACTTTAGATCGAACGAAGTACTAGGACATGTCTATATGGGATTGAATTGAATGTAGTTCATGTTCATCTAATCTGATTTGTTGGGGTCAGCTAGTGGCAGAATGAATGACGTGAATGTTTCTGTAGTTTGCTCCCTTCTAAGTTAACACCAACAATGCTTGTTTCATTCTTATCTGTTGCAGGAGCTATTATGCATATATCATTCATGATTATGCCTAAGAATAGTAATAGTACATGTTTTCACGGAGTGCAATGTGTTTAATTCTGCAATTTATCTTGTGTTTAAAGAGAGAAGTAAAGGAAAATGAGAAAACAATGGATGGATACATAAAAATGGAAGTAACTTTCTTTACTAGATTTTCATAAATTTTGTTAGTTTCACATTAACTTTAGGTAGGTATTCAAACAGAACAAGCAGTATGCCCTGTGTATATATCATTTTTATTAACTTCTCCTTTTAGCCAACAATATACTAAGATCTGAACAGTAAACAATATACTAAACAACTCTAGAGCGCTTTGTTTGATATCTTCTCTTCCTGTAATTACCTACAATTGAATCTTGTTGATTTTCTTAATACAAATTCCATCATTGTAGGGTCTTCAAAGACACATGAACAGGGTGAACCTGATACTGGTATTTCAGCTGTTTCAATTATGCAAAAAAAATCAGGGACACAAGTGAGGCAAACAACAAGTGGGTCATCAAGAGATGATTCAGATGATGGTGAACTTGAAGGAGATACTGAAACCACCGAAAACATGGATCCGGCTGATGCAAAGCGTGCAAGGAGGTAACCATTTTTGTATTGTTTTGTTGTATTATTGATTTTGAGGTGTTTGGAATGCTATCTGTTCTGTTTCTATATTATCTTTTGCTTGACACGTTTGCTTTTCTTTTATTTTTTCTCTTATCCTTTGTCGTACTTAAAGTCGTATATCTTCCCTTTTAATCTTTAAGTAATATAGCTTCTTTCAGGAGAAAACAACTCTTAAGTAATAGCTATATAACTAATTTGTTATCTTGGAAAGAATCGAATATTTAATCAGCAAATAGAACTTAAGCTTATCCCTTGCCTTACTACCAGATGTGTGAACTAATAAATTTTTACTACTCATTTTTTTTGCTGACGCCATCACAAAATTTCCCTCAACTAACCTGTATTTTGGTGATGCCTCAGAATGCGGTCAAATAGAGAATCAGCCAGACGTTCTAGAAGAAGAAAGCAAGTACATATGAATGAACTTGAAGCACAGGTTTTTCCACATCATTAATCCTTCCCCTTATCGTCTCATGCTCTCTGTTTTGTGGTATTTGTTTATACTGTTAGCGATTTTTCTAGGTTGGTCAATTAAGAGTTGAGCATTCTACATTACTCAAGCGTCTAACTGACATGAATCACAAGTATGATGAAGCTGCTGTTGACAATAGAATTCTGAAGGCTGATATTGAGACGTTAAGAGCGAAGGTAAGCTATCATCCTCGTCTAACTTGCATTTCTTATCTTGCCCGTTTATTCTTCAGTTAGTTAATATATGGTCCTCCTGAAAGTTGAAAACCTACTTCCAAATAAATGGCAGGAGAATATGGAATATGTTATTTGTGACACCAGGAGTTTGTGAAGATTAGTCTGTGGCAAATTTTGAAAAAGCCATGGGCAATTCACATTCCTTCATCTAGAATTGAAGGATTTAACTGCAAATGTGCTTGCAGAATATATAATCAGCAATTCTCGTGGGGAAGGGACATAATTTGGTTATTGGCGATTTGTATGCGCTTCATTTCAGGAATCTGCTGGACATGTCCAGTACTGACACACTGTTACTTCTACGGTGTGTTCAACCGTCCATATACTTAAAATTGTTCATGTTTTGTATGTCTATCTAAATTTATACAATAGATACTGACATGATCTCTTGTGAAATGTCAGTGTTTGGACTGTTGCGAACTGTGAAACTCAATCATGCATCTTTATGCCTGAAACTGCGGCAAGAGTATTATAGTTCTTTAACTATTTTACTTCTTGCTAAAAATCACCGATGATTATGATCTCTGCAACTTTGTTTCTGGGTTGCCAGGTTTTATTGTTTCATTCTGAAATTTTCAGGTGCAAATGGCCGAGGAAACAGTTAAGCGAGTGACTGGGATTAACCCTGGTATTATATCTAGGCCCAATGTACTTGGTGCAGGCATGCCTTTCATTAGCAGTCCATTGGAAACATCCACGGCTTCGATGCTAATGCAGCCAAATACTAGTCAGTTTTTTCACCAAACAGTTCCTAGCATCGCTGCTCCCATGCATCAACCGAGACTGGACAGCAGTTTTGGAAGCAACAACCTGGTTTCTCCTATTCTGAATCCACAAACAGAAATAGGAGTGAAAAATGTTATTGAAACATCTGCAATGAGTGGTGTGCAAAAGCAGATTGGCCCTGGTGCAAGTCCATGCGTGCCCATTCCTGGCTGGGAACCCGAACTACCCCATTCGGCTGCCAAGAACAAGAAGCAAAGCTGAATATTACTCCATTGAGACAGGGATTCAGAACTTAGCTGTTGGTAAAACTACCGGTTATATCTATTCATGGGCATTGATCATTCTCTCAGCATTTTTGTACTTAAGATCATCAGCATTAACCATCATATCATAACATCGACTAGTTAGAAACATGGTAAAAGCTTAAATGGTAAATAATTCTGTTAAGAAATTGCTATGAACTCCATTGTTGGTGCTCAAGGAGCCAAGTATGGTATTAGTATTTACTTCACTTCATTTCAGCTGTTAAAGGTGGAAAATGGACAATGGCTGCTTACAAGTATGATCCAAAAATCACTTGCAATGCAACAATAAAAAGCAATGGGTTACACAGGATTCCACCAAAGTCATTGATCCAAAGCATGTGGTCGATCATCTTCATACGGATTCTATATGAAAACACTCTCCGTATAACCAATTACTTATTAGTCTACTTGGATAAGACGTTAGGTGTTTTTTTTTGGGGCGTAAAGTTAACAATTTGATTCTTGACATTTTAAAAGGAGAAAACGAGAATGAGAAGACCACCTCATAATAATAAACATCTGTCAGTACCGGATTCAAATAAGATATCGGAGAATGAGAGAAACAACATTCATCCAATATATTTTTATTTTCTTTTCATAATTTCAAGATTTTAGAGAACTGTATACCCCCAAACCAAACAATTTGTTTTCTTTTCGCCATGATAACCAAAGTGAAGAAAATAATAATGATAATTGCATGGACGAAACCAGTATTAAATAATGAGGGGGCAAATTTATTAATTTTGAAATGAATATAGTTCTAAAATATACTTAAATCATAAAAGTTAAAGAGAGTTATGGTTTAATTTTACTAATTTTAAAATTAAAAAGTAATTAAAATAAAAAAATGAGAGGTCAAAATTTAATTTCATTAATTTACTCTGGCAGAGTCTTAAAAATAATAAAACAATTTTTTTTGGGAGGGACAACGGCTTAATTGTAATGGTATTGAAACTATTGGCAACCTAAAATGCAATTAAACCATTCAAAGTTAGGGGACAATCGTCTCTTCCCTCCAATGTGGATCGTCACTGGATAATTGATATTTAATAGGGCTGTAAGCGAATCAAACATTTAACGAACCGTTTGTGAATCATTCGACAAGAAGTTCATTTATATTCGTTTATTTATTAAATGAATGAACATGAATAAGATTTCCTGTTCATTTAATTAAATGAATGAACACAAATGAAGGGCTCGTTTGCTCGTTTACATTTGTGAATGTTCGATAATCCGTTCGTTTATGTTTATTTACATATCCATTTATATTTATTATTTTCATAACAAAAGTATTATATCTAAAAATTTTAAAAAAATATAATATAAATATGAAATAAAAAGAAAAAAAATTAAACAATACTCAATGTACGACACTTCAGAACTCTTAAGAAAAAACTTAGATTTTTCATCTCTCCATTCAATTTCACCGTTTCGTTTGTTCATGTCCGTTTGCGACCGTTTAACATTTTAACGAACGGGCATGAAAGAATACAAATAATTTACATTCTTTAATGAACGAGCACAAATAAAAAGGCATGCTCATTTAGATATCCGTGTTTATTCATTTGTTCGATTAAAATTAAACGAGCCAATATGAGCATACCATAAGAATGATATTTAATTTAGTTTATATAAAGTTATCATTAACTTATATATAAATCCTTTCGTTTTTTTTGTTTTATTTAGTGATGAAGTGTTGTATTGTTGTTTGGGGGGGGGGGGGGAGGGGGAGAAAAGGGTTGTTATGTAATATGAGGCGAAATTTTTTGAAATGGCGAAATAGAAGAATTTTCCCACCCAAAATTAACCGCCATTTCGAATTTAATGGTCAAAAAGAGTCCCAGATCCAGATTGAGAGTAAATGAACCAACACCTTAAACTCCCACAAATCTTCGCTCTCAGGTCTTTCCCCAACCTCTTCTTTTCTTTCATTCCCGATTTAAATTCTAAACTTAGCGTTGAGCAGATCTCCGACTTTACTAATTCCTGGTGGTATTTTTTAAAAAATCTTTTGATACTGATTCAGAATTAACTGTGTTTTTTTTTTCTCTTATTGCTAAGGTAAACGAATATGGCAGGAAAAGGCGGAAAAGGGCTTTTGGCGGCGAAAACAACCGCAGCTAACAAGGATAAGGACAAGAAGCGCCCGGTTTCTCGTTCATCTCGTGCCGGTATTCAGGTATGCCAGTAGTATTTTGGACTTTGATTCGCGGAGGTATTTGCAATTCATTTTCATCAATTCTTCTTCTTTTGTTTTGGTCCGCTGGTTTGGGGTGTAATCGAGCCTGAGTCAAACCTAGTAGTGTTGAGCTCGACTCGGTTTGTTAAAAATTTGAGCGGAGTTGTTATCTGTTTTTGTCTCATTTGAGCCAAGTTTGTCCTTTGTTTTTCTCCATCGTCAGTACTAATCATATGCTAAAGAAATGACATTTATTAAAAGATCAAAATATAGTCGTGAATCAGTTTTTAGGAAACGCGGACACCGTTGTTTCCCAGGTGTTTGAATTAGCTATATGCTTGCCATATTTAGTATTGCAAAAGACACTTGAACGTTCCATGTTTCTTGTTGTATGTTATTAGTTCCCGGTGGGTCGTATACACCGTCATCTCAAGTCTAGAGCCTCTGCAAATGGCAGAGTTGGGGCGACGGCTGCTGTTTATTTGGCCTCTATCCTTGAGTACTTGACTGCTGAGGTTCTCGAGTTGGCTGGAAATGCGAGCAAGGATTTGAAAGTGAAGAGAATCAGTCCGAGGCACCTGCAGTTGGCCATTAGAGGGGATGAAGAGCTTGACACCCTTATCAAAGGTACCATTGCTGGAGGTGGTGTCATCCCTCACATTCACAAGTCCCTAATCAACAAAACCACCAAGGATTGATTACATTTGCCTGGTTTTTAACTCGACTGCGTATGTCGCTAGGATTGTTGTTTTGGACTAGAGGATCTTTGTTTATTGTAGGAATGATGTTTTCTGGATAGATTTAACTACTGTTTCCCTTGATGATTTGTGTGAATTCATTTCCGATGTTGACCACACAAACGATACTTGAGATTCATAGGATGCTATGAGTATGATAACATAAACATTTCTCATGATAGCAATATGCTCGGTTACTAGCTGTTGTTTTAATGGTGTTGCCGGAATTCTCATAAATCATAGAAAATGCACCCACCCAAGCTCAGTGATCTTGTCTGTCTTGGGTCTTGGCTTGGATTCAAATAGCATAAGTTAAGCCATCCAAAGATTTTTGTATTGCACAGTGCACACTGAGAGAGTTAAGATATGAGCAGTAACATGTTAACATGTATGTTATGTTACATACTTGGCAACAAATGTTAGATTGTCTCAGATCAGAGCATCCAGCATCGGCAACCTGGCAAGTCTTGTGGCCCTTCGAACCATCTATCACATGATGGGTCTATAGGTAAAAGCAGCTATGTCTAAAACAGAAAATATGATGACAACACAAGTTATTGTAATTACAATGGAAGGAGTGGATCATGTCTGCTCTCCATGCTAAGCAGCACCCTTGGGAAACAAAGAAAGGCAGATACTAATCCGGGTCAAACAACAAGTTATCATACAATAACTGAGACGTAAACCGACAATTGAACGAGCTAACAAGAATCCTCAGCAGAAAAAAAAAAAGGACTTTTGGATCCGCTGTTCTTGGAATTTGCTAATATATTGATAAACGATAGCCCTTTAGATTCCAACACGCTCTACTTGTGGGGAAAGAAAAACTCGGTTCTTAAACTTACCTTCACACATTATCTGTTCTATCAATCTCTTCCTGGAAAAATGTAGGCACAGAAAGAATAAGGTCACACTAAGCCGTATATGGTATATTTCAGCCTGGAGATCTGAAGCTGCTCGTACAAAGATTTGATCTTTTTGTTGAACTTCTTCTCTAAACACTCTGAAAACACAAGAACGAGTAAATTAATACTACTAGTAGTAAATAGTAATATCTTGGACATTTGAAAAGACTATTCCGATCTCTACTCATCTCACGTTTTATTTTTCTAAACATTATGTCATTTCAGTTCTCATTTGCACATAATTATTGTTATCTGTTATGACAACAATAATAATATGGAAATGCTAGAGATATTGGCAGGGCAGCTGGCAGGGCAACAACAAAAATGACAATGGGTTTGCTTGGGATTGATATTTGATACGCAAAGGCAAAAGCTGTGTTCATCCCACTTTGGCAAACTGCCTTTGACAATGCGCGAATTTTTTTTTTTGAAATTTTCAATTCGATTTGATGCAAAAAAAAAATCGTCCCTGTTAAATCAAAATTAATTTTGATATAACAATTTAACTTTAGAACTAAATTGTAAAACAATAAATTTTTTAAGTATTTTTCAAAGACTCACATTTTGACAAGCCATTTTGAATCAAACTATACTTCAAGACAAAACATATTCAAATTTCACTAAGTCTTTTCACGAGTTTTTAAGCCAAACTTCAACAAACCCCCAGGCGTATCGATACTCTTATGCGTATCGATACAGATTTTCAACACTAAATTTTTAATCGTTCATAGTGTACCGATACGTTCTGTACCCGTATCGATACGATATACATCTGGGCAAGACTTTAAGCTATAGCGTATCGATACGCTTTGGAATCGTATCGATACAGTTTTTTATTAAAATATTATTTTGCTATAGAGTACCGATACGGAAAGTCACCGTATCGATACGATATGCTGACCTTTGCAAAATCCTTGCATTTATTTTTCGACTGTTGGCTTGTCAGTTAGTTGGTGTTGCGACTAAAAAATTTCAAGAAAATATAAAGTACCTCGGGTGTCGCTCGGACGTACCGGGTTTTAAATTGGGTTTCGAGAAATTAGTCGAATTTGTAAAAAAGGAGGAGTCGCCACCGGCCATTTAAAAATGGTAGACCGGACACCGAAATAAAACCAGAGATTCTTTTTTTCTAAAAAGGGTTCGGGAGTCGGTTACACGCGAGGAAGGATGAGCACCCCCGTCGTGCCCGGAAATCGGTACCAAAAACATTACCGCTTCATTAATATTAAATTTTGCGAATTAAAGTGACGAATCGTATCAAAATTTGGTTATACGAGCGAGTGAATTTTAAAGGTCTTAATATTCGAGAAGGAACGTCCGAACCAACACCACTACGACTGGTACTGGCCTCATTCGTTCCCGAATAAAAAGACGCTCACATTGCATTTTAAGATTCGAGATGCACTCTAAGAAACATACAAGGATAAATAAAAGAAGCCCAAAAAAATAATCCGTACAAATAAACAGAGCGTAAAAAGGAAACAAATATCTAAGCATGGTATTTAAAATGCATGAACAAGGATACATGAAAACTATATATTATATGCGTATGATATATACATTCAAAAAATAAACTATATACACGGTAAACCCAAAAAAAGAAGAAAATATTAACTACATAATGGTCATAATAAAAGGAACAAAAAGGAAAATGCTAAATAAGTTAAATACACAGTAAAGAAAAAAGGAAACAAAGATATGTATTATAATTATTATACATAAGGAATGTATCATATATATACATAGTCGGTAAAATTTTAGAAAAGGAAAATATTAATATGTCATTATATTGAAGGACTAAACTGACGTAAATTCAAAATAATGGGCTCAAATCATGGAGAACGAGTGACCAAACCGAATAAGTTTGAAAACCAGAGGCTAGCGGAGAGGATTTTTAAAGAAATCGAGTGGCCCGGACGCAATTAGTCCAAATCCCTCCATATATATATTAAGTTAAAAAGCAAGAAACCCTAAACCTAATATCCGGCGGCCACACTTCCCATTTTCACTCCAACTTTGAGAAAGCAAAGCTTTCTGTCGCCTCTTTTCGCGAAGCAAAACGGAAACCCTCGCCGGTCGTCACAAATCCGGCGCCGGCGAGAGTCAAAATACCTTAAAATAAACTCTCAAAACTCCCCCCTTTTTCCTTTTTCAAGATCCAATCGGAAACCCCGCTAAACAGAAACCCTCCCCTTTTCGAAAAACCTGGTTCGAAACCCTAAAGGAAGTTCTCCGTTGAAACTCCGATGGCTCACCCGGTCGACTCCCTAGAAGGAAGCCGATGGGCTTATCGCCGCTCGAATCGAGAAAACGAAGGGGCGATTGGCTTCCGAAAGGTAAAAAGAAACTTTCTTTCTATTTTTTTTTGCTTATCATGCATGCATTCGAAAGAGTAGAAAAGTACCTAAGAAGGTTTTTTTTTTCTTGTTATTTCTCTCTAAAAAATCCGAATGGGTTTTTTTATTTACAAACTCTCTCTGAAATTTTTGTGCTCACTGGTTTCTCTCTATCCTCTTCCCTTTTTTTTTGGGCTTCGGTTTCCTATATAACAGAAGCTTTTACATTCAAAATAAAACGAAAATAATTCTCTCTCTGCCTCTCTGATTGTTGTCTGGTCGACTTTTATTAATTGCCTCTGCTTTGTTGTCTTTTTTGCTGTTTTTGGGTCACTGATGCACTGTTTTCTTTGTCTGTGCATGTCGGGTTTTCCCGGTTGGGAGAGGCAGCAAGGCGGCCGGTGCAGGGGCAGACGGATGGTCACGGGATCGGCTACGCGCGCGTGGTGGGAGCCGGATCGTGGGGATCCGGATGCTTCATCATCTTGATCTGGGACCGTTAGATCGATTCAATCTAACGGTCGACGTTGTGCGGCGTGAGACGAGGGGCAGGCACCCTCCTTAGGGTTTTGGCTGACTTGATCTGGACCGTTGGATTGCATCCAGATCCAACGGTGTTGGGCGTGCGGCGCGAATGGCTTGAAGGGCTTGCTAGGGTTTTGTTTGCTGCGGCTGATCTGAGCCTTTGGATCTGCCAGATCCGACGGCTCCTGATTGTGTGGCAGCTGCAGAAGATATAAGGCAATGTGTTAGGGTTTTTTTCTTTATCCGCTGGGCTTTCCAATTGGACTATTTACTTATTTTGGACTCTTATTTTTTTAATCAGAATGGGTTTTTATTAATTGATGTGCTTCATATTCATTTTTATAATACTATTCAAGCAATAACACCACTAAATAATAACAATAATACTTAAAACTATTAAACACTAAATAACTATAATAATACGAGCACACAAATGAAAGAATGCTATAATAAGATGGTATAATATATTAGTAATGTTTAGGTTTTTTCCTTTTTTTTTCAAATATGATAAATAATAAAATAAGGTAATAAGGGTTAGCATTATTTATACCTACATATATATGTATATATATATTTTTTTCCTTTTTTTTCTTTTTTCTCTTTTTCTTTTTAATTACCTAATAGCCCTAATAAGCCCAAGGTAAACAAAAACTAAAGGGGGTTTAAGGTCCGGACAAAATTAGTGATTACAGCTGCCCCTCTTTGCTTATACTTGTGGAACAAGAATAAAGCAAAGACCATAAGCACTAATTTTGTCCTACTTCCCTGTTGGACGGTTTACTCCTGACGCAGCCACGCGATTCCAGGTAATTCCTCTTCCCAAAGCCTTCCAATTGTGAGTTCTCCCTCCGGATTCCCCGAACAGGTAGACAGAGAGTTTTTTTTTTTTGCAGATTTCCATTCTCCAAGTGCCCGAACGGATAGGCAGGTTTCCCTTTTTTGTAAGAACAAGCTAGTCATCCAAACAAATTTGCCTTCCCTTCGCGGTCTAAAAGCAAACTGGTCATAATTAAATCTGTCCAACTTCTCTGTTGGACGATTTACTCTCCCGGAGCTGCAACACGCTAGACCGAGTATTTTCTCTCTGAAGCTTTGAGAATATGAGTTCTCTCTCCATAGAACTCATTTCCTTGACATATTCCTCGAGTGGTAGTTCTTCCTATATAGAACTCTCGTCCTCGTATTTCTGAAATCAAAGATCTCCAAGTCTTCTCTCTGTAGGACCCTCCGCTTTCGAGACCTTGAAGCCTTAGGATTCTGAGTTCAGAACTCCTCTTCCTTAGCGTACTCTTCGAGTAGTAGTTCTTTCTCTATTGAACTTCCCTCTAAAATCAAGGATCTACAAGTCCCCTCTCCGTAGGACCCTCCACTTTCGAGATCCTGAAGTCGCAAGTTCCTCCTATATAGAGCTTGTTTGGACCCTTTCTCTATAGGATCCTTCATCTTGAAATCTTTTCGGCAAGCTTGAAAGCTTTGATCTGAAATCCTTGAGTGGCGAACGTGAAAGCTTCACCTGACATTCTGGAGCGGCGGCTTGAAAGGCTTCGCCTGAAATCTTTTTAGTTCTCATTTTATCGTTTTCTCCTCATCCCGAGAGGTATTCAAATTGTCTTTCAAAAATCTATATAAAGGGATAAAATTAAGAAATTTTGATCTTTTTAAGGAAAATATCCTTTAGGAAGGATAAAATTGAGAAATTTGAGTTTTTAAGAAAAACATCCTTTGGGAAGGATAAAAATTGAGAAATTTTGACTTTTAAGAAAAATATCCTTTGAGAAGGATGAAATTGAGAAATTGAGTTTTGAGGAAAACATCCTTTTGGAAGGATAAAATTGAGAAATTGAGTTTTGAGGAAAACATCCTTTTGGAAGGATGAATTTAAGAAATTCGAGTTTTAAGAAAAACAATCTTCACGGAAGAATAAAATCGGGGGTTGGAAGGATTTTAGAAATCCAAATTACGCAAGTCGAAGGACTCTTGACTCTTGTGAGATCTGCTTCTCCTCTCGTGAAGCTGAAGATATGTTCTTTTACCAATCTTCAAACGTCTGTTTAGAGAAAACAAAATGCTATGATATGATTTAGTATGCCTCTAACATGGGTGACATCTAGCTATCGATGATGCATGAGCATATTTCAGGATGCAATGATGCATGTGTTTACGAGAATGCAAAGATGTATGTGTTTACGAGAACGCAAAGATGCATGGATTTAGTTTGTCTTCGTTTTTTAGGGTTAGTGGTCGTTGTCTTGGGACTACAACCATCCATTAGTCTTGTGTCTCGACAAAACTGGCCCCCAAACTTGCCGCTCGTTCTTCGTTCAAATATTCGAGTCGAGTGACTTTGGTCGTATTTAGAAACTTCATCTACACTTTTTCTAGCCTTGTGCTATCTTTCATCCATTTTGATTCAAACTCTTATGTACAAAACCCTTGTTACCCCACGGACAATGATGCCCCTCTCGAGTACTACTGGACCCTTGTTCTTCTTCTTCTCATCCACTTCTGGAGTTGTTTGCCTCAAAGTGCCCATTCGGGTTTTCACTTTGAACCTTTCTCTTTTTTTTTGTTCTTTTTTTCTTGTTTTTCTTTTTTCTTTCTTTCTTCTGTTTTTTTTTTCTTTTTTTACTGACTTTTGATTGCCTGAATAGATAGACATATTTCCATTCTCCAAGTGCCCGAACGGATAGGCGGGTTCTATTCTCCAAATGCCCGAATAGATGAGCAGATTTCCATTCTCCAAGTGCCTGAACGGATAGGCGGGTTCTATTCTCCAAATGCTCGAATAGATGAGCAGATGTTATATATCTTTGTCTCGAGCTTTGAGTATATGTCTCCTTTGCTCTAAAATCCTTTGGCTTTTAGTTTTTGTCTCATTTGTCACGAGCTTTGAGTATCTGCCTCTTTTGCTCTAAAATCTTTTTGGCTTTGAGTTTCTGCCTCCTTCGCCATGAGTTTGTGATCTGAAGCGTTCCTCTTGAATTTTACCTCAAACCCCAAAGTGTCTTTTGGGTTTTCACCGTGTCTTCTCTTTTCTTTGTCCTCTTTCTTCTTCTTTTTTCTCTTTTTGGGCACTCCTTTGAGTTTTCATCTTGAAGTCAACTTATCTCTTTTTCGCTTCTTCTTGAAGGGAGGACTTATACTGATTAGAATCCCATTGCCCCCACTTGCTTTAGGCTTATGTACCTTCTAACTGACCTCTGGTTAATGTCGACTGCTTTAAATGGTGTCTTCTGTCCAAAGATGCCACCAATTTTGGCCCTTGTTCCTCTAAATTCGTGGTCAATAGCGCCTCTTCTGAATTTCGCTCATTTGCCCCAAAGTGCCTTTAGGGTCCTCGTCTCGACTTCTCTTATTTTTTTCCTCTACCTTCCTTCTTTCCTTAGGCATATCTTCGTCGCCTTTTGTCGAGTTGATTATTGTCTCATCTCAGTGCGTGCCCTCAACGCGGCGCGCGCGGTCGTTCTCAAGACATCCTCTTTGGCAAGATGCTTAGGCTCCGAGGGTAATTTCTGTTCCCCGATTCTCAATGTCAAAATTTCTACCCTCATGTTCTATTCCAACACTTCTTAGCGAAGGTCGACTTTGTAGCTCAACATTTCACCGAAGACGGTCTTGATATTTCAACTGGAGGTATTAGTAGCAATGTTTGAACCTCCGATGGTGCCCCTTTGGGTACTGATGGCTTTACCTCGAGCCACGATCAGTCCGCTTGTTCATTCCAATGTAGGAGACTTGTAAAAATAATTTTATTGTATAAATATATATATTAAAGAATAACGACAAGTGATATTTAAGAAAATCAAGTTTGGGGTCTTTGAAAAAAAGGTCGACCCGAGTGACATTTTCCGAATGTTGCAGAGATGCACATATGAAATCTTTTCTGGGCTACTAGGCTTCTGAGAGGAGCGACTCCTATACCTAATTTCTACCCAATTTAAAGGTGGCTCTCTTTAACTCACTAACTCACCTTGCCCCATCCTTCCCTCTTTTCTGATCTCAATCAGGCATTAGAAGTGTGGAAGTCCTTGAAGAAAGGTTAACCCAGATAGGCGGGATGGGACCTGAAGACAAATTCATCCATCCGCGTATGGTCCAAATGGTCTTTTATGGCTTGTAATGTAGGCTAAGGCTCACGGCTATGAAAGAAAGGGTAAATAGGCCCAAACAAGTGTTTAAGGGTGGTGAAACCATGGATCATTTCTTCCAATCTGGAGTCTCTCGATTATGCTCTGATGAAATGCTATCTCTTTTCTTATTTCTTTGGATCGCTCTAGACTGCCCCTTCTTGTTGGGGTTTTCACCCTAGAGTTCATTTCCTTTCATCAAGTGCAGTTTCGGATCAAATTGCACCTTCGTATTGTATTAGTGCAGGCTCTTGCTCAAAGGTGAACAATCTTTCGAGGCTCATCTAAGCAGAGATTCATTTGGATAGGGAATCCTCTTGTCCCTTTTCTTTATCCACTTTTCTCCTTTTACAAAATTGCACTTTTCACTTTAGTGCGTTTGCTTTTGATTTCTTCAACTTTATGTCAGTAGCTTTCGCCTTGATTTGGGTAGCTCTTTGAGAACCGACTTTTCTTTCGATGTTTCTTTTTGGTGTTCTTGTTGTTCAAACTAAAAAATGTACTCAATGCATCTATTCTCTTCTATTGCCCTTTAATTCACAAGGTCTCGTCTTCATAGCATATTCAGGCTCCAATGTCATACATTCATCCGCAAACTTCTATCCTTTTCTGCCCCCAGTGTAGGGGTGATCCTTGGTTTGGGTTCAATCAGAAGAAAAAAAGTTTGATAGGCTCAAACGGGGACAACAATGGGTATTTTTTTCTTTTCTTTCTACGTGAATGGAATTGAAGGAATGCCAATGTCCTCTCATACACGGATATCAAAATTGGTCTTCAGGTGGTAGAAGTTTTAGGGTTATCACTTCATTCAAGAACCTTAGACAACAATGCCCGAGAGGCAAAATTCACTCAATGGGAGTGGCCCATTATTTCCTGAACACTCATTGTCATTCCTCCCTTGGCCTAAGTAGAGCATAGGGTTTTCATATTTATAGCGTCCTCACAACATTCGGTTTTTTAGAAAAAATCTTTTTTCTTTCAAATTGAATTAAAGTTAATCTCAAAAAGTATATACGTGTGTAATTGGAAAACAAGAGTAAGCTTATGAAATGTTTAAAGAATTAAGGAATACCAAAATATTTTCTAGATAATAAAATGAAACTTTCGTTATAATGAAAAAAATTTACAGCTTACTTATTTCTTTTGCATTTTTCCCAAATGCACAGGGATCAACGGATTTGAATTGCCTTTACCGATAGCCGTTTGCTCCGGGCTAGTTGTACCATTCCCCTGGGTACAATCAGTTTTCACTAATAATGAGAATTGGATTTTTCGCAAAGGATTTATTTTCCTCCTTTATAATATTATCTCCCCTTGATTCTGAACCAAATGTTCTCGAAGCTATTCGAGCTTATCCATCCTAGCCATTAGGTCATTCATGCCTTTAAAGCTGCACTGGCTAGAAATTGTTCCCTTGTCCATTCTTTCCTTTCTCTTTCTCGGATGAGTGTTCTCCCCAATTAGTAATGGTGTTATGAAATGCCTTAAGCAAATTTTAATGTCCAATGATGAATGTATTATGGACTCAAATTAACAAATGCATGATCATGAGATCGGTGCATGGATGACAATTTTAATGCTGCTTTGAAATGATGTATGAAACAAATGCCACAAATGTATGCAAGTCAAAGGTGTTGGTCATATAGGTGATTCCCCTTAGGTCAACTTTCAATTGAACGTAAAGGAGGATCCTCGTTACAAGATAGTCATAGCAAAAGTCTGACGGGTACTCTTCTTGCCCCCTAATCATGTTCAAGGAAATGAAAACTTCGGCAAAAACGCTGGGGCCGGATTTGCTTTCTTCTCTAGAAATTCAATAACCTCTAAAACTACTGGTATCTAGTCTCGGATGCATCATAAAAACAAATTATCTCCTCGAAGCTGAATCAACCTCTTGACCTAATCCATGCCCTTTCCGGTCGCCACGCTCTTTTTGGCTGCCTCTTTGCACTCGGTCGGGTAGTTTTGTGACTTTGGATGTTCGGAGTAGATCCGATGTTGCTTGACTTCTTCGGGATGGAGAAGGGTTGTGCTTTCTTCAATGGTGGGCACTAGATCTGACACCGTGTGTTCGCTCGGTAAACTCATCCCCTTATCCTTTCTGATTCACCTTTGACCGATGTCGGACTTGCTAATTGACAACATCTTTTCTATCAACCTCCCGTCCATAATGATAGCCCTTGAATTGGGTAAAACCACCTTGACTCAACACCTTTATGTCATGATATGCATGCGAGAATAAATACAAGAAGATCATAAGAATAACCGTTAGTGTCGGATAAACATGATAAAAAGGCAGGCATGAAAGCAAGCAGCCCTATTTATCCCGTCTAATAGACCTAGGTTGGCCGCATGGCTCTAAAAGGGGTGGGCTTTCTAGTTCTCTACATGCAGTTTTGGTTCTAGAAGGTACTCGAACTGTCCTCGTTGTCCCCTTCTAAGGGTAGCAAGGCCCCCGGTCATCACCCATTATAGGCTCCTCTCAACCGAGTTCAATTCGAGGGGACCCTTTCGCTATATCCGCACGGAGAAACGATATTCTCACGAAGATATAGGGTACTCGAGCCCTGAAGGTACTTGCTAGGCCCACACGGAGGAACAATATCCACACGAAAGCACTAGCGTTTTCCCCCCACTTAAACGAACGGGTTTAAATGCTAATTTTAAATGCGTTTAAAATAAACTCGCACTTATAAACAAATATCGATTGATTTGGTCACTTTAATTCGCAACTTCTAATATTAATTGAACGGTAAAGTTTTTTTTGGCTTGACTCTCTTTTTTGTTTTTGAAAACAAATTTTTGTCCCCAGCGGAGTCGCCATCTGTTGCGACTAAAAAATTTCAAGAAAATATAAAGTACCTCGGGTGTCGCTCGGACGTACCGGGTTTTAAATTGGGTTTCGAGAAATTAGTCGAATTTGTAAAAAAGGAGGAGTCGCCACCGGCCATTTAAAAATGGTAGACCGGACACCGAAATAAAACCAGAGATTCTTTTTTTCTAAAAAGGGTTCGGGAGTCAGTTACACGCGAGGAAGGATGAGCACCCCCGTCGTGCCCGGAAATCGGTACCAAAAACATTACCGCTTCATTAATATTAAATTTTGCGAATTAAAGTGACGAATCGTATCAAAATTTGGTTATACGAGCGAGTGAATTTTAAAGGTCTTAATATTCGAGAAGGAACGTCCGAACCAACACCACTACGACTGGTATTGGCCTCATTCGTTCCCGAATAAAAAGACGCTCACATTGCATTTTAAGATTCGAGATGCACTCTAAGAAACATACAAGGATAAATAAAAGAAGCCCAAAAAAATAATCCGTATAAATAAACAGAGCGTAAAAAGGAAACAAATATCTAAGCATGGTATTTAAAATGCATGAACAAGGATACATGAAAACTATATATTATATGCGTATGATATATACATTCAAAAAATAAACTATATACACGATAAACCCAAAAAAAAAAAGAAAATATTAACTACATAATGGTCATAATAAAAGGAACAAAAAGGAAAATGCTAAATAAGTTAAATACACAGTAAAGAAAAAAGGAAACAAAGATATGTATTATAATTATTATACATAAGGAATGTATCATATATATACATAGTCGGTAAAATTTTAGAAAAGGAAAATATTAATATGTCATTATATTGAAGGACTAAACTGACGTAAATTCAAAATAATGGGCTCAAATCATGGAGAACGAGTGACCAAACCGAATAAGTTTGAAAACCAGAGGCTAGCGGAGAGGATTTTTAAAGAAACCGAGTGGCCTGGACGCAATTAGTCCAAATCCCTCCCTATATATATTAAGTTAAAAAGCAAGAAACCCTAAACCTAATATCCGGCGGCCACAGTTCCCCTTTTCACTCCAACTTTGAGAAAGCAAAGCTTTCTGTCGCCTCTTTTCGCGAAGCAAAACGGAAACCCTCGCCGGTCGTCACAAATCCGGCGCCGACGAGAGTCAAAATACCTTAAAATAAACTCTCAAAACTCCCCCCTTTTTCCTTTTTCAAGATCCAATCGGAAACCCCGCTAAACCGAAACCCTCCCCTTTTCGAAAAACCTGGTTCGAAACCCTAAAGGAAGTTCTCCGTTGAAACTCCGATGGCTCACCCGGTCGACTCCCTAGAAGGAAGCCGATGGGCTTATCGCCGCTCGAATCGAATAAACGAAGGGGCGATTGGCTTCCGAAAGGTAAAAAGAAACTTTCTTTCTATTTTTTTTGCTTATCATGCATGCATTCGAAAGAGTAGAAAAGTACCTAAGAAGGTTTTTTTTTCTTGTTATTTCTCTCTAAAAAATCCGAATGGGTTTTTTTGTTTACAAACTCTCTCTGAAATTTTTGTGCTCACTGGTTTCTCTCTATCCTCTTCCCCTTTTTTTTTGGGCTTCGGTTTCCTATATAACAGAAGCTTTTACATTCAAAATAAAACGAAAATAATTCTCTCTCTGCCTCTCTGATTGTTGTCTGGTCGACTTTTATTAATTGCCTCTGCTTTGTTGTCTTTTTTGCTGTTTTTGGGTCACTGATGCACTGTTTTCTTTGTCTGTGCATGTCGGGTTTTCCCGGTTGGGAGAGGCAGCAGGGCGTGCCGGTGCAGAGGCAGACGGATGGTCACGGGATCGGCTACGCGCGCGTGGTGGGAGCCGGATCGTGGGGATCCGGATGCTTCATCATCTTGATCTGGGACCGTTAGATCGATTCAATCTAACGGTCGACGTTGTGCGGCGTGAGACGAGGGGCAGGCACCCTCCTTAGGGTTTTGGCTGACTTGATCTGGACCGTTGGATTGCATCCAGATCCAACGGTGTTGGGCGTGCGGCGCGAATGGCTTGAAGGGCTTGCTAGGGTTTTGTTTGCTGCGGCTGATCTGAGCCTTTGGATCTGCCAGATCCGACGGCTCCTGATTGTGTGGCGGCTGCAGAAGATATGAGGCAATGTGTTAGGGTTTTTTTCTTTATCCGCTGGGCTTTCCAATTGGGCTGTTTACTTATTTTGGACTTGTATTTGGACTCTTATTTTTTAATCAGAATGGGTTTTTATTAATTGATGTGCTTCATATTCATTTTTATAATACTATTCAAGCAATAACACCACTAAATAATAACAATAATACTTAAAACTATTAAACACTAAATAACTATAATAATACGAGCACACAAATGAAAGAATGCTATAATAAGATGGTATAATATATTAGTAATGTTTAGGTTTTTTCCTTTTTTTTTCAAATATGATAAATAATAAAATAAGGTAATAAGGGTTAGCATTATTTATACCTACATATATATGTATATATATATTTTTTTCCTTTTTTTTCTTTTTTCTCTTTTTCCTTTTAATTACCTAATAGCCCTAATAAGCCCAAGGTAAACAAAAACTAAAGGGGGTTTAAGGTCCGGACAAAATTAGTGATTACAGTTGGTATCCTAAATTTTAAATGACCGTTCGTACCGATACGCCAAGGGAGCGTACTGATACGCTTTTCATTAAAACCAAACTCAAGATTCTAGTGAGCAAAATCCGTATCGATACGCCTATTAGTATCGATACACCCCTTAATACCGTACCGATACGCCCTTCAAGCGTATCAATACGCCCTATTTTTCAGTCACAACGACTCTTTTTATTTGAGACGGGTACCGATACGCCCACGAGCCGTACCGATACGGTAGGTTGTTGAGCAACATTTATTGCAAGAAATTACAGCCCAACGGTTCTATTGATGATCCCAACCACCCAAACGGCTAGAAATCAATACAATGATATAAAAACAAGTCTCAAATGCTTCAGCAACAACTATTGAACCTACAAGCAACATCAAAGCACTCAAAAACAAACTTTGTTCTTTAAAGTCAAATGTTTGTACCCAACCTCTTTGTGTTCTTCATTGTAATTCTTATTGTGAGTTTGGGGAGTGTGTGATTGTAATTGGGTAAACATCATCCTTAGAGAAGAATTTGTAAAATTTATCAAAACTCTTCTTTGTAAAAGTGAGTGGATTAAGCTTTGGGTAGAAAGCTTAATCAAATTGTAAGGTTTCTTACTCATCCAAGAAAAGGGAAAGAATTCAATTAGTGGATTGGTTGAAAATTCTTAGTAGAAGCTAAGGTAGTGGATGTAGAGTTTATTGGAGAACTTGAACCACTTGTGATAAGGTTTTTTGAGAAACCACTATCTAGGCCTTATCACTTTCTCTTTTGAAAAGGATTTTATTTAAAATGGGGGGAGTTCGGATTTTGGAAAACTGTAAAAATTTGGAGTCGCCACTGGCCATTAAGGTAGGCCGGACACCACAAAACCAGAGATTCAATTTAAAAAGGGTTCGAGAGTTGGTTACGTGTGGGGAAGGATTAGCACCCCCATCACGCCCGGAAATCGGTACCAAATTACGTGTTGCCTTTAATCGATATAAATTATTTAAGATTCAAAGTGAATTTAACAAAAATGTTCTTAAATGAAAATGTGACTTAAATAGCACGGGCTATATCGAGTCGTGGCTTTGGAATTAATTAAACATTTAATTAGAAAGGATGACGGTACACCGGACCATAGACTAAACCGACCTCATATAAGATTGACTGCCGTGTTAGTTTAGGGTTCGAATCCCGTACGTCACCTTTATACATGATGCAAGCAAGTAAAGGATGATGCGCGTTATTTTCATTTTTACGCTTCCGCTTACCTAGAGACGGTGAAAATTAACTCAAATATCCGATCGACATTCATTAAGCTAGGACTGTCGTATCTCGGATACCGGAGTTAATTAATACCTCTCTTTGGGTATATTTTAAGTTAATTAATCATCGAGAAAAATTAAAGAGTCACATGAATGACAATTGAAATGCATGTCACATATATTCGAACCATCATGGAAAACAGATGAAATATACACATATTAAAAACACATACACCGCATAATAAAGCTATACTATGCATCATAAATACATGCTTAACAGGATAATTTAAAGGCATAGAAACACCTATCTAATAACATGCTTATGTCACCAAAAAAACATACATTAAGATAATTTAAACAAGACTAAAAGCGTACGATCACATATATAAAAAAAACATACATACACCACAAACAAAATACCAATTCCACTCATACAAGCATACAACCAAACAAAAACAGCAAAACATTAAAATTACCAAACGTGCATTTAATATACCATAAAAATAAGAGCAAGATCGAAGCAGGACTTAATTGAAAGAAAAACTAAAAACAGTGGTCGAAACGAAAAAACACAAAAATGAACATAAACTGCGAACATGGACCAAATTGCAACGAAGATAAAATGCTAGGGAGGGGATGGACGATTAAACCATGGGTAACCAGACACAGGGTAGAATTAAAAATGGAAACCAAACTTCAGGGACCTAGTACGCTATTTAAGAAGACGGAGACCCCTAATCTGTAACAAACTCGACGCAGAGGGACCTTAGAAGGTATTTCTCCATTTTTAAAACACTTAAACATTATAAAAATGGGATTAAAATAATTGGAACCCCTTTTCTAAACCTAATTCTCAGACCCAAGCCTCCCTTTACCCTCTGTCGAAGCCGTCGCGCCGGTCGCCGTTATTCGACGATCGACAAGTTCAAAAAACCCAAAAACAAAATTCCCAAGCTCACCCTAAATCGGAAAACGAAACCGTCCCTTTGAGAAAAAGAAAACCCTCTCCGATTCATGAAAACAGAACCCAAAAGAAAACAAAAAAACCTTTCCCTTGTTTTGAAAACCAAAAAAAGCCCCTTTTTGTTTCTACTCCGTTCGCCTCACTTTTCAACGTCTCGAAAGAGAAAATTTTATCGGCGACGAAGATCGGCACCATTCGTGCGGAAGACGAAGCGTTCAAAAGAAAAAGAAACGACGCAAAGGGGATCTGAAAACTCAAGGTAAAAAAACCAAACTTGCATGCATTTACTTCGAAAATAAACGAGAAAAAGTATACCTCAGAAGGATTTTCTTTTATTGATTGTGTATCTGATTTTCCCGTTTGATTCTTGGGATTAAAATGAATTGTTTCGGGCTTTTATAGCCAAAATTACAAGATTAAAAGAAAAGGAAAAAACCCTAGAAATTTTGCCATTGGTTGATCTGTTGTCCTTTGTTTATATTCGTATCTGTGAAATCCGTTGCATTTGTTTGTTAGGATTTTTGACGCCTTGCTTGTTTTGTTTGCATGTGATGGCGTGGTGGACGGTGAGAGGAATCGGCGCGGCTGTAAATCGACGATGAAAATCGGCGCGCAGACCCGTTCGATCGACTTGGTGAGGATCTGGACGGTGTGGGGAGCTGAGGAGTCCAATGTGTGAGTCGCACGCGCGCGTGAAGGCAATCGAACGGTCACGCGTAGAGCGCGTGAAGAAGATAATCGGTCGGCGGTGATTTCCACGCGGGAATGATGGAAGCTGTGCAAACGGTTTCGGTAGAATTTAAACCGTTGGATCAGATATGATCCAACGGTTAGATTCATGGCGGCTGCAAGAGGAAAAAAAAGGTGTGATGAGATTATTTTTAGAGTTTTTTAATTAGACTTGGGTTTAATTTTTATTGGGCCTGAAATGGGCTATGCAAACATTTAAAAAACTTGTACTGGACTTGGACTGTTTTAAATTAAAACGGCTTTTTATTTATTATCTATTTGGGCTCCTAATTTAGTATTATGACTATTGTTGTCTCCTACTAATAATAATAATAATAATAATAATAATAATAATAATAATAATAATAATAATAATAATAATAATAACATATGGGATAATAACTGATATTAATGGTGATATAAATAACAAATATAAATAATACATAATAATAATAAGTAGTAATAATAGTAAATAATAATAATGATAACAATATTAATAATAGATAATAATAATATGATAACTAATACTAATAATGATTATAATAACGGTAATAAATATAATGGTAATAATAATAATATGTGACAATTTATAATAATAATTTTTAGGGGTTTTTATAAAAAAGTATAACATACATATATAAATTAATTTAATTTAAACAAAGCCCACGACACATTTTTATTTAGATAGTGATAAGATACGAAAAAGCCCTCATAAGTCCATTATTATAAAACGAAATAAAAGATGTTAACCCGGACAAAATTAGTGATTACACCACTCTAATTGCCTTGTGTCCAAAATTTTATTCTTCTAATTTCCACCCTTAAAATTTTTATCGCCAATTCACCCCCTCTTGGCCATTTGCAATTGTTTGATCAACTCAACAATCTCATTTTGATTCAACTCGAAATTTTATAAACTCGACTTAATTTTTTTAAAATAAAATTTGAGTAACTCGAAATTTTTAGTAGTTAGAAGATCAATTTTTAAGTTAGAGTCGAGTCCCTCAATTCTGCCTTATATATATATATATAAAGAGAGAGATAAAATCTTCTTACACTATGTAAAACTTAAAAGTTTTACACCTTTTATGGACCGTTGAATGAAGGTAAATGGATGAATTAGATTAACAATAGAAAAAGTAAATATTAAAATTTGAAAAAAAAGTAGAAAATAATCTTAGTCATTTATTACCATCATCCAACGGTTTAAAAGTGCGTAAAAGTAATTAAATTTTACATAGTGTAAGTGAATCCCAAGCTATATATATATATATAGAGGATGGATGGATTTTAAAGATATAATTTGGAATTTTGAAATAAAATTTAAAATTTAATTTCAAATTAAAAAAAAAAAAAAAACAAATTTTGAGTAATTCAAACTTTTATATTGAATTCAATTTTTTTTAGCATGTTCCTTACATTAGTCTCGAGAGCCTTTTTATAGAGGGCTCTTGCCTCCTTTACACTTATTTTTCACACTATATTATTGGGAATCTTCACTATTCATGAACGACAACCATTTTCATTTCACCTTTGAAAATTTTGCTACCATTATTACTTTTACTTTGACAACCATTTGCATTCATTTGGCTTTTGCACTGGAAATCTCCATCATTTTACCTTTAGAAAATCTTTAGAGAATTTTAAAAAATCTCGCCACCATTATTTAGTCGTCTCTCTCTTTTAGCTTTTTGTATTGACAAGATTTTTATTTTTTCTTTCTTGTCTTAATAATTGTGACTGAAGTATTGTCATACGCAAGATCAATAATTTTGATTGAAGATGACTGATAACCTTTATCTTCGTCTTCTTCTTCTGATTCGGAACTCATTGAACTCAATATTTCTGCTATCAATTTTTTGTATTTTTTTTTTTACTTTTGGCTTGGGCCAATACTGTACTGACATTTGATCTTGCTTGTAAAAATCTTATTGTATCAGAGACTTAAATTTTTAGCAAAAAAAATTGTCCAAATATTTGAAATCATATTTTTTATCATTGAATTTGTCCAACCATTTTGTTTTAAAGGTTCTGACTAACCATGGGACATTTGTTTCTCCATTAATTTCATAATTGTAACCCCAAGAAACTATCCAAGAAATACATAATTTAGAGAAAAAATGGATAGTCTGGTATAGATGGTTTTGGTCTGGTTCTGGTCGGAATCTTTAAAAAAATTTGGGCATGAGAACTTAAATTTTTTGTGGTAATATCTCAAAATAAATTGGACCATAATATGTCCATCATTCTTGAAATCAGTTGAAAAAAATATATTGGAATTCATATTTGAAATATATGAGCCAAGAATGTCTCATATGTGCATTATTCATCAGAAATGCACTATACCAGGCTGTTTCGTAGTCTCAATATGAGAAATGAGTGCAATTGGTAATTTTTTCAGAGAAAAAGGCTAAAAATTTCTTCAATGTCATTGGGTTTTTACCCCAATCTCCGAGTTTAAAAATTTTGAGAATTTGATAATGTTTGAAAGCTACAGATCCTGTTTGAATCAAAATATCCATATAGTATTCTTGGGTTTTTCTAATATTTGTTGTCATGAAATGTGTAACAAGGTTTTTTTTCCTCACAAGGGGTCCTCGCTTTTTAAAAACATTTAAGTAAAAGGGGGAATTTTAAAAACAATTCGAGTTTTTGAAAAAACCTTTTAAAAAATCTTTCTTTCGGGTTTTTGAAAAAAACCTTTTAAAAAATCTTTCTTTCGGGTTTGGAGTCACCACCGGCCACTATGGTAGGCCAGACACCGTAAAAAACAAAATCAGAGATTCGTTTGAAAGGGTTCGGGAGTTGGTTACGTGTGGGGAAGGGTTAGCACCCCCACCACGCCCGGAAATCGGTACCAAAACAATTGTTGCTTTTAAAATGATGGAAATTATTTGAAATTTAAAACAACTTTAATTAGGGTCTCTTAATTGAAAATCGGGCTTTAATTACACGAGATTTTCTCAAATTAGTGGTTTCGAATTAATTTATCATTTAATTAGAAAGGATGACGGTACACCGGACCAAAGATTAAACCGACATCATATAAGACTGACTGCCGTGTTAGTTTAGGGTTCGGATCCCGTACGTCACCTTTATGCATGATGCAAGCAATTAAAATATGGTGCTATGGTCTTGTCCGTTTTAATTACGGATTTACCTTTAGACGATTCGAATTAATCCGAATATTCGAGGAGTATCCAATAAGCTAGGCTAGTCAACCCGAATACACGAATTAATAAGTATCTTCGTTTTATAATTAAAATTAATTAACATGTGAATTAGGGTATTAAAAATCACATGAAATGTCATCAAAAATGCATGCCACACAAATATATTCGAATCATCATGAAAAGACAAAATATGCACATATTAAAAAACATACATACACCGTACATAATAAAACTATACTATGCATTATAAGTACATGTTCAAACACGGTTTAAAAACATACAAACACATATTAAGATAAACACGTGCCACACTTAACAAACATGGACAAAAAAAGCAAACAACATATATTCGATATAAAATAATAAGCAAATGCATGAGCAACAAAATATAATAGTAATAAAAAGGAAATGCAAAGCAAAAGGAAAGCAAATTGTTGGGGACCATAACTGTGATAATACAAAAAAAAAACTGATTAAAACGCGAAATAGGGATTCAATTAAAATGATGCGGGAACCCACAAGGACCAAAATGGTGATTTTCCCATCCGAAAGCTAATTAAAACCAAAATGGTGACGAAATTGAAAAGGTTTACAAAGTTCGAGGGACCACGGGCGTGGTTTAAAAACACGGAGACCCTCCGTATGCAATTATGACGACACAGAGGGGTAAAATAAACGATTAAATCAATTTAAAAACTTAAAAATGCTATAAAACCGAGATTAAAAACCCTTTAGCCCTTTTTTTATTTGGTAACCCTAAACAGAAAAACCTTACCCCTTCTCTATTTTATCTCCGGCGCCGCAAGGCACTCCGGTCGCCGTTGTCGGCACCGGAGCCCCCCAAAAAATTGCCTTTTTCCTCCTCTTTGAAACCTCAAAAACCGAAAGCCATCGTTTATGAAATCAAAACCCCGAAAACCTTTTTTGTTTAAAAAAAACAAAACCCAAAATGCTTTAAACATCCCTTCCGACGTTTAGCCTTCTCGCCGATTCACTCGTCGCTCCCGTAGGGAACCGTGGGCTTATCATCGGCGAACGAAAGGGCGGAGAAGCCGAGACGGCAAAAGGTAAAAAAAAAGTAACCCTAAAACTATGTGTTTCTATTTTGATTCGTAATGGAAACTGAAAAATGAAATCGATATACCTCTGCGAACTTTTCTCTGCTTGTATTGCTCTGATAATTCTTTCGATTACAATTTGTTCTCTCGAAAAACTCTCCCCTCGTTACAACATTGGCTTCAGGTTTTTATAGGCCCGATATTACAGATTTTGTGAATTACATAAATCGGAGGAAAAACCCTATTGGTTCTGCTATTATTTTGGCTGAATTCATCTCTGAGTTTTCGTTGTTGCATCTGTGATTTCTGCATTTCGGTTGCATTTTTGCCTCTGACATTTTTATTTTTGTTGCATGCGAGGATTTCGTACGGGGGGGGGGGGACCAGAGGAGGCCGGCCGGACGACGTTGAGCTATCCTGACCATCTGTGGAATTCGAAAGGGCTCGGGCGTGCCTCGTACGCACGCGTGGAGGAGACAGACGGTCCTGCGTGGATCTCACGCACGAGGGGGTTGTTCCTGGCCATTCGATCGTGCTCGATCCAACGGTGGAGCGGAGTGCGGCGCTAGGGCTAAAGCGGATGGCCTCTAGGGTTTCCTGCATCTGGGCCATCTGGACCGTTCGATCAGATACCCTTGATCTAACGGTCCAGATGGGGCTGCGCAAAGCAAAGAGAGAATCAGATTAGGATTTTTCTTAAATTGTGTTGGGCCCAAAACGGGCTTGTATTTTATTTATAATTATTTTTTTTTGGTTTCTTAAATATGTAATGGACTTTAATTAAATAAACTATTGTGCTTTGTATTTATTAATATATATTGAGCTTATATGTTAGTTTTTTTTTTGGGTTTTCATATTTTCAGATCTAATAATAATAATAATAATAATAATAATAATAATAATAGTAGTAGTAGTAAATAGTAATCGATAGTAATTATAATGATGCTAGCGTAGTATACGATAATAGATAATAATATTAATAGGTGATAACAAAATAATTGATAATAAGTAGTAATAATAGATAATAATAATATATGATGGTGAAATGGTGATGATAATATGTATATAATATTAATATATACATATACTGTTTTCTTTTGCTTTTCCCTTTTTTGTTTTTTTAATTTTTACCACAACATATCTAATTAATATAAGTATCAAAGCCCATTACTAAAAAAAAAAGAAAACATGTTTAATACCCCGGACAAAATAGGTGATTACAAAATGACAACCATTAAAAAGATGTTTGATTAAAAGTTGTAGAGGCTTATCAGGAAAATCATTCTCCATTGCAACAATGTATTCAACATTTTTGGTTGGAAAATATTGTGAAGACTTTTGAGTAGATGTTTGTGACAACACTACTTGTTTTGGAAAAACTCGTTGAATAAATCGTTGTTTTGAAACATTTGAGAGAGATTTTGGTTTATGTAAAATAATCTTTATTTTTTTGAAATTTCTATTACTTTTGCAGTAATTTGTTTGAGAGGACTTTCATCCTTCATTTGAGCAAATGCCATGGCAACTTTTGGAGATTGAAAAAGAGTCTTAATCCATTTTTTGGCTTCAGATGAATTTTATTCGAATCTTATGCATTTTGGAGTGATGAATTGGTTGAGGATTTTGATGAGAAATTTTCTTTATTTTATTCTTGTGCAAATATTTCTGACCACGGTTTAATGGGTTTTGTTGATATTGCTTCATGCAACTTGCCTTTCCCTTTATCTTTTAATTTCGGAAGAATTTGTAAGAATTCTCTGGTAAAGAAATCAAGTAGAGAATTAAATTTTCCTCTGATAAATTCAATATCAAAATCAAGTATACTTAAAATTGCTTGAAATCTTGTAAAAAATTGTTTGAAAACGATATTTTGAACACTTTTTTTTTGCAAAACTTCTTTTGCTGATTTATAATTTGATAATCTTCGAAACATTGTTCTAAATCAAATTGATAAGTTTTATTTAAAGTATTTTTACCGAATGTTGAGTTGGTATGGGAGTATCAGGGGCTATAAGCTCAGACTCTAATTTATTAAGCCTATTTTTAATTTCAGACAAAAACTTTTTTTGGTAATTTTTTAGAATTTCATAAGGTGTAAATATTAGTTCTGTTAAACTTTTTCTTCTTTTATTTAGGGTAAATTTCTACTAAATTTTTAATATGGTCTAACTGTTTTCTTATGGTATGAAGACTCAGGTTTGTGTAATTGTTTTTTTCAACAATTGTTTTAATATCTTTTGAAGAAATTTGTTCTCCCCATTAAGGTCTCTCATTCTTAAAAGATTGGCTTTTATGCTTATATTTTTATAGATATAAGAAATTCCTGTTAAAGAAGGATGTTGACATTCAACTTCTCTTTTTTCAGTTTACCATTTTGTACAATTTTTTATTGTATTGATTGAATTTAAAAAATATTCTTGATACCATGTGAAGAATTTTATATGAATTTTATGATTATTTATATACCCATAATATTCTTGAAGGATTTCATCATTTTTCTTTTCATCCTTTTTAAAATAGTCTTCACTTAGTTGTTTGTTTTTATGAGAATAAAAATGTTTTTTATACCATTTTTTGTTGATTTTAAAGGTTTTTTTTGTAAAACAAATATTTCAAAATCTTCATTTCTATTATTAGTCACGGAAAAATATGTTACAGACATATTTAGTAAATTTTGGTGGCTCTCGGCTTGTCTAGCATAAATGGGTTGAACTATATTTGAGGAATTATCTATTCTTTGTAGATTGGTTCTTAAAGTAGTTGGGATAGAAGAGACAGAGACTCTAGTTGTCCTAAAATCACTATTTGCTACACTTGATTCTTCTATACTTAATCTCTGAAAGACAATATTAATACTGTTTACTTTAAAAGAATGTCTTGAAGGTAATCTATATGGCCTATTGAATATTAATTCAACCGTACCGACACTATCTTGGGTAATTTTTTTTAAAGAATTATTTCTAACATGATTTCTTTCAACTGGAGGTGTTGCTCCTTCTAATTTTCATACACCGGGAAGGCTAACTTTATGCCATTGGATAGTTTTTGGTATTGTTGTGTAGGATCTAGTTGTATCAGTTTCTATTAGAAGAATTTTTCTTTTTGGACTTTGCAGTAAAGCCCTGGTGCTAACTACAGAATACACGGCTTTGAAATGCAACCTATAAACTAAAGTTAAGACTTCAGATCCATGAAATTTTTTATAATTATGAGTATGGATTTTAAGGGTTAATGATTTTAAAATATTTTTATCAGTCAAAGAAACTATAAAATTTAGGTAACAGTTGAAATATATTGGCCTTGTACAAAGACTTGTTTTTATGGTTCCTAATAAGGAATCGTTAAACATAATATGTCTCTAGTCTTTTAAGACTACTAATATTGAGGTATTCTTAGTAGCTTCTACACTAAGAGGTTTGATTCCTACTTAGACAAGTCCAAAATGAATATATTTATATCTTTGTTCTCTAAGTTTTTTTAACGATATTTTCATCTAATAACTGGTATGTTTGGTATTCTTTTTTGGATATGTACACTTTTTTCTTTTATTTTGATAATATAATTACAAAAAGCATTAAGATTTTTAAAAGTTGTTCTTTTATAAATCTGTTTATTGGAACCATTGGAATATTCCAATCGTCAATTCTTTGAGAAACATTTTCATAATTAATTTCTTGTTCATTGACAGTCTATTTGAGGATTCTTCAGAATCTTAGGATTGGTTGAAAATACAGCTTGCAGAAAAGTTGGTTCTCCTAAAAAATAGAAGCATCTTTTTATTTTAAAAACTCCTACGAAAAAGGGTTCTACTATTAGATTTTTTAGACTACTGAAGTTGCCTAAAGGGATACTAAGACCTGAACACGCCACCGGTCTATGTATCAAAATTCAACAAACATAACAATACATTAAAAAAGATAATTAAACCAATATTAAGAGATTTTAAAACAAAATGATATTTTCAAACTTTATGATTACCTGTTCCTCCTTGGCTCGGATACCAATAAGTCCTGTGGATCTGAGGATGGATAGATTGATTTAAAAAAAATTTAATTTTGAAATTATTAAGATAGAATTTAAAATTTGAAAATAAAATTTGAAATAAAATTTAATTTCAAATTGAAAACAAGAAAATAAACAAGAAGAGCAAATTTTGAGTAATTTGAACTTTTATATTGAATTCAGGAAATTTTTGAGCTTGTTCCTTACAATAATGTCGAGAGCTTTTTTTTATATAAAGGGCTCTTGCCTCCTTTACACTTATTTTTTACATTACATTATTGGGAATCTTCATTATTCATGAATGACACCCATTTTCATTTCACCTTTGAATATATATATATATATATATATATATATATATATATATATATATATATATATAGTAAAATCTCTATAAATTAATAATACCGGGATCACCTAATTTTATTAATTTAAAGAGATTTTTTTCCGATTACACGAAACTACATTATTTTTCATGAATAAAACATATACATTTTATTGACTAATTGAATGATGTTCATGTACAATGTGACTAATTAAATATAATACATACCACTAAAAAAACAAAGTTCATTGTAGTATGTAGTACTAGTTAAAACTTAATGCAAGTTCATGTATGGTAAGGAAATCAACCACTATATAAACAACATCAAACATTCCTAATTAGTCAATCCAAATTAAAACCAACCAACCATGGCTTCACATCTAAAAGGTGTCCTAAAATCATATTTTACAAGTTGTCCTAGTTATATTTGTAATTGTTGAGTGGATAGTTGAATCGATAAATGACAAGAGGGGGTGAATTGGATTTTAAAATTGGTTGGTAGTGAAGTGGTAAAATAAAAATTAAAGACAGAGGCACTTATAGTGGTTCAAGTTCCAAATGAACTCTACATCCACTACCTTAGCTCCCACTAAGGATTTTCCAAACAACTTCACTAGTTGATCTTCCTCTTTTCTAGGCTTAGGATGAAACCTTTACACAAATGGTCAATTTTCTACCCAAAATTGACCAAACCCTTTCACAAGTTTACAAAGAAGAATATGTCAATTACAAAGTATCTCTCAAGACAAATATTGTCCAAATTACAAGCACTCAACCCAATTGAATCTGAAAAAATAGGAAATTACAAGGAATGACAATTGGGGTTTTACAAGAATATTGAAATTTAGCACTTGAGCTTGGATTTGATGTATGATTGTTTCTTTTTGGATCAATAGTTGTTGCTGGTTGTTTTTGGACTCCCTTTTATACCTTCTCATTCAATTCTAGTCGTTGGGGTGGCTGTCATCATAAATATAGCCGTTGGGATGCAATCTTCCCACCATAAATTCACTTATGCAACTACCCGTTTCGAAACACCTGTACCTGTTTCGAAATAGACCAAAATAGAAATAGCCGTTGGGGTGTAATTAAGATATCGTATCGAAACTGACACGATAGTTTCGATACGCTAAGAGTCCGTTCTAAAATGGCTTGACATCCATTTTGAAACAATTTGAAACTGTCAAAACCCGTATCGAAGCGTGCTTAAATCGTTTCGATACGTCTTAACCATTTTGTAAAAGTCAGTTATAAAATTGCAACGGTCATAAAATTTGAATCCAAGTTTAAATCTTGTTTCCAAACGTTTGAAGTCGCTTCGATACTACCGTATCGAAACGGATCTGCCCGTTCCGTTGTTCTTCACCCGTTTCGAAACATATGGTCATGTTTCGATACTATCGTATTGAAACGGGAAGACTTGTTCCGAAACATATGTTAACAGTTTCAAAACGTTACGAAACGCCTAAGGGCTGTTTCAAAATGGTGACTCAAAAATCACTATTTTGACTTGGAAAACACTTAGAAAAATTTGTATAACTATTTGGTTTTGACTTGGCTACTTAGCTTAAAAGTTGTGGGAAGTTTTTAGGACTTAAAAATTTATTTTCTATTTTCAATTTAGTCCTTAAATCCTTTTTTATATCAAAATCAATTCTTTGGTTTTACAATATCCCCTTTTTGATATAACAAAACTAAGTATAAATTTTTAGGTGTTTTGAAATCTTTGAAAAACTTTTAACTCCCCCTCAATTTAGGATATGTTTTAAAGTTTTGAAAAATTGAAATTTAAAGCACTAGAAACTTAAAACCAACTTAAAAACACTTAGGCTCTTAGGAATTACTTCTATTCCTTTTTGTTAGATCAAAAATATAATTAAGGCTAAATGAGAATAAAAGAGGCATACAGATCATAAACCAAACAACATAATAGCATAGATAGCATTAAGTTCATGAAGCATATTCAAACATGAAATCAAACTTAATCCTAAAAACATAAAATCAAAGCATAGGTCTTAAAACAACAAAAACAAATGTAGGTGCATAAACTCAATCCTAATATGACAAACTAAGATGATATGCAATAACCCTAAGGTGCCTCATCTTCTTTATCGCTTCCAATGTCATCCAAGAAATCATCATTGTCCTTTTCTTGATCCTTGCGAAAACGCCTCCAATCACCATAGAAGTTGGTGAAGGAGAGATCCATGGATAATTGTTGGGTTTCAAGAGAGGTAAGGCGATTCTCCGTGACAAGAACACGATCATCCAAGGATGTTAAACGTGTGTTGATAGCAACAAACCCGGAAGCCATGTTTGTGTCCATCGTGTTGAACCTCTTGGTGAGAAAGGCTATGAGAGCATCATTGTTAGGAGCCACAACGAGAACTTGAACTTGTGGTTGAGGCTCTCCTTGAGGTGCTTGAGCTCTACGATCAACTCGAATCCATTCACCAAGTGTGTAACGAAATCCAGACCTTATGAGAGAAGACTCGCCAAGCTTTTGCTTTTGTTGTACCAAAAAATCGTATGAGACATCAAGACCAATGGAACAAAGATGTAGCTCAAAACAGTCCCATAGGTGAAGGAGTCGAATAGAAGATGCCTCATAAGATGGACCATCTCGGCAAACATTATCTTCACCAAGTTAGGTTGCTATGCTTGTCGGAAACACTCGAGCCAAAAAGTGTCAACTTGACGGATATGGGCAAATTTTCCTCCGGATGGGCGAAAGAACCAAGATATGATCAAGTGCAAGAAACAGTCGTGGGCATCCAAAGTGAGAACCGATCTAGTTTGAGATCCAAAGTGGGTTTCATCCTCAATACCCGCTTCAACAAGCCCAAGAAGGTTCACTAAGGTGGATGGATCAATGCGAAACTTCTTGCCCAATATGTAAGACTCGATAGCAATAACTTCGAAACGATCTTCATTGCTAATAAGATTAGCATTGGAGTAGAAAAGCAGTACCATGTTTTTGTAGACAATGTCAGGAATACTCATGAAGCTTAGGAAACCCCATTGTGTCAAAAGAGGTAGGTACTTGAAGTAGAAATGCTCAGAATCAAGGAATGCCATGTCTACAAGTCTCTCTCGTCGAACAACGACATCTTGAAGAATTTAAAAACGATTCCTAGCCTCTTGGTTTCTAAGACTTTTGGTATAAAGAAGGGTAAGGTTTGGACGAACATTGTCACCGGGATTCGAACCTTCACCCCCTTCAATCTTTATTTTCTTAGAATCCATTAAAAACACCTAAAAACAAAGCAAGCAATAAAATTTAAGTGTATGATTAAATCCTAATTCGATCCAATAAGAATACCATTAAGGTTTTTAAAAACACTTTGAAAGCATATACAAAATAATAAAATTTTGATGAAAACATATTTGAAAAACAGAGAAAAAATACGATTAAAATAAAATATATTGGAACAAAAAAATTTGTGATTTGAAATTTTTACAAGATTTTTAAAACCCATAAAGTAAAACAAGTATTGTTGGGTTGTTATAGCACGCTCGAATCGATCACCGGAACCGTCAAGGAGGGTTGTTTTTTGTTTAGTGGTTGAATTGGCTAAAATCGAAATAAGGTAGACAAGTGACACAATGATTTTAGAGTGGTTCGGTCTTCTAACAAGCACCTACATCCACTACCTTAGCACACCACTAAGGATTTCCCAATTCACTCAACAATGAATTCGTCCCCTTTTCCCGGTTTAATAGGAAACCGTTACAACCCTATCTTTTGGACTTGGCTAAGATAGAACCAACTCTAGTTTTTCTCTCAAGGCTAAACTAGAACCTCTCCTTTTACAAGGGATTTGGTGTAAACAATGAAAACCTCACAAGGTGGGTGTTTACAAGATTTGAGCTCACAAGAGTACAAGGATTTACAATTAAGCACTCTCTAAAGACTATATACAAGAGAATAGTAAAAATAAGACTTAAACTCTAATTCTCTTGATCATGTTGCTTGGATGTAGTCTCTAACCTTCTTCAAGTGTTCCAGCCTTTAATTTATAGTCCCAATTGAGTTTGTAGCCGTTACTAGCCGTTGGGGATGATTTGGAGCCGTTGAGGACTTTATTTCCCTTCATAAATACTGTTCTGCAGCTATCCGTATCGATACGCGTGGAACCGTATCGGTACGGCCTTCATAGGAACTAGCCGTTGAGCTCTTGCCAGCCTAGGCGTATCGATACGCTTGAGGGCGTATCGGTACATGTTCACATTTAAATGGCCGTTGGGAAATAGCCGTTGGGGTTGGTTGAAAGGGGATCAGTACGCTTACCTGGCGTATCGAAACGATCCCGATCCGTATCGAAACGGCAAAGGCCTATATCGATACGGGTTTTGACAGTGGCCAAACTGGGGCAAAAAAGGTATCGGTACGGGTACAACCGTATCGATACTGGTAGCTTGAAAACACGAGTTTGGCTATGTAAAAGCATGAAAGACATTGCCAAAAACCTCTTAAAATACCTCAAACATAAATTCAAGTTGTTTGGACTTAAAACAAGTTTTAAATTCTTTTCAAATTAGTCCAAAACATTTTTCAATTATTATATCAAAACATTAGTTCTACAAGTATTCTATAAAAAACTATAATTTTTTAACATAATATTCGAACGAAATAAAAAGAAAAATAAAAAGATAGAAAATACCTCAAATATGGGATTTTGGAGGAATTTGTGGATGAAATTGCACAAAATTGATGAAGCTTGCTTAGATTGATATTTAAGAGTAAAAGCCCTCAAATTTTGATGAAAAACAAAGAGATTCGGAGGGTTTTTATAGATGAAATCGGTTTAGGGTTTTGAGGGTTTTTGGGTTTAATTAAATGAGTCTTTTAGCATTTAAAACCCTTTAAATTAAGCTTTTCTGGATATACGTTTCAAAACAGGAGAGATCGTTTCGAAACAGACGTACCGAAACGCTTTCGAACGTTCCGAAACTTGTTGACCGTTTCGATACAGGTTTTACTGTATCGAAGCCCAAGAGTTTGCCCGTATCGAAATGCGGGGCTGTTTTGATACAAGTTTTAACAGAACCAAAACATTTCGGAACCCTTTAGGGCGTTTCGAAATAGCTTTGTCCATTTGTGTTCTTAAGAGGCAGCCTGTATCGAAACAGGGTGACCCGTTTCGATACCAATAGCCTTGGAAGAGCAGATAAGGCACTAAAATGCAGAAAATTCTAACTTTAATTGAACCTAGATGCATGGATGAGATGTATGAGCAAGTTTAACATAACAAAACATAAACATACTCCGCTAACTATAAGCAAGGATGCAATTAAGATAAAAAACACATAAGCATGGAATTTAATAAGAATTCAAGCAATTTTAAGCACAAAGGTCCTAAAAGGTCAAGATAGGCTAGTTAGACCTAACGCTCTCCTAAGGGACCAAAAACGCTCTTTATCTAGAGGTTTGGTAAAGATGTCCGCTAATTGATTTAAGGTGTCTACATACTCTAAAACAACATCTTCCTTAAGGACATGATCTCTAATGAAATGATGCCTTATTTCTATGTGTTTGGTTCTAGAGTGTTGGATGGGATTTTTGGTAAGACATATGGCACTAGTGTTATCACACTTAAAGGGTATGATGTCTACCTCAATTCCATAGTCTAAGAGTTGTTGTTTCATCCAAAGGAGTTGAGCACAACAACTCCCTAAGGATATGTACTCCGCTTCGATAGTAGATAAAGCTACACTATTTTGTTTCTTAGAGAACCAAGATATGAGCATACTACCTAGGAATTGACAAGTGCCGGAAGTACTTTTTATATCTATCTTACAACCCCCGTAATCCGCATCCGAATAAGCATGAAGGTTAAAGGTTGAGTCTCTAGGATACAAAAGGCCTAAACAAGGAGTATCTCTAAGGTACCTAAAGATCCTTTTAAAGGCTATAAGGTGTGACTCTCTAGGACTAGCTTGGAACCTAGCACAAAAGAAAACACTAAACAATATATATGGTCTACTTGCGGTAAGGTAAAGCAAAGACCCAATCATAGAATGATAAAGCTTAGAGTCAACACACTTAGCTCCTTCATCTTTGTCAAGCTTTGTGGATGAGCTCATTGGTGTAGCTTGAGGATTTGCTTGCTCCAAGCCAAACTTCTTGAGCATATATTTGATGTACTTAGCTTGATTGATGAAGATGCCATCATTCATTTGTTTGATTTGGAGTCCTAAGAAGAATGAGAGCCCCCTATCATGCTCATTTCAAATTCACCTTGCATCAACTTAGAAAAATCTTGACAAAGCAACTCATTAGTAGAACCAGAAATAATATCATCAACATAAATTTGAACTACTAAGATATCTTTGCCATTGTTTTTAATAAATAGTGTTGTGTCCACCTTTCCTTTTTCAAAACCGTTTCCAACTAGAAAACTTGATAATCTTTCATACCAAGCTCTAGGATCTTGTTTTAAACAATATAAAGCTTTTGACAATTTGAAAACATGGTTTGGAAAAATGGGATCTTCAAAACCCGGTGGTTGTTCCACAGACACTTCTTCGTTTATAAAGCCATTTAAAAACAAACTTTTGGCATCCATTTGAAAAAGCTTGAAATCATGATAACATGCAAATGCAAGTAGCATCCTAATTGCTTCCATTCTAGCTACAGGTGCATAGGTTTCATCAAAATCAATTCCCTCTTCTTAAGTGTAACCTTTAGCAACAAGCCTAGCCTTGTTTCTCACTATGTTATCACACTCATCTAGTTTGTTTTTAAAGACCCATTTAGTTCCTATAGTATATTTGTTTCTAGGCCTATCAATAGATGTTCATACTTTACTTCTCTCAAATTGGTTTAACTCATCTTGCATGACTATAATCCAAAAGTCATATTTTAATGATTCTTTAACATTCTTAGGCTCAATGCATGAGATAAAAGCAACATTATTAAGCATTTTAAAATAAAAACGAGTAGTTACCCCCTTGGATGGATCACCCAAGATCTCACCACCCTTGACATAGTTGTACTCCCCTGGGTAGCTCACTTCCTTTTCCTCAAGAGACATGTCTTGCAATGCTTCTAGAGGCAGTTCTTGTGCTTCTTCCTCTTTGGTTGGAATCCCATTCACCTTTGATGATTCTCCACCATCATTGGCTTCAATGATCCCTACATCATCATCATCACAAGAATCCTTCCTCGGAAGGAGGTTATCGTTGAAAACCACATGAATAGATTCCTCTACAACTAAAGTTCTTTTATTAAACACACGATATGCTTTAGAGTTTAAAGAGTAACCTAGAAAAATAGCTTCATCACTCTTTGCATCAAATTTACCTAAATTATATTTTCTATTGTTTAAAACAAAACACTTGCAACTAAAAGGATGAAAACAACTAATGTTAGACTTTTTAGATTTTAAAATCTCATAAGGAATTTTCTTCAAAATAGGCCTAATCATTACTCGGTTTATAATGTAGCAAGCGGTGTTAGTGGCCTCCGCCCAAAAATACTTACGTAAATTATTTTCACAAAGCATAGTCCTAGTCATTTCTTATAAAGTTCTATTTTTCCTCTCAACTACACCATTTTGTTGAGGAGTGCGAGGAGCCGAAAAATTATGGCTAATCTCATTTTCATTACAAAAATCTTCAAAACCCATATTTTGAAATTCGGTTCCATGATCACTTCTAATATGTGAAATTTTAAGATCAAGATCATTTTGGGTTATTTTAAAAAATGTGATGAAGTTTTCTAAAGCCGCATCTTTGGTGCTTAAAAAGAGAACCCAAGTATACCTAGAGTAATCATCAACAAGTACAAATGCATATGATTTTCCAACCAAGCTAGTAGTCCTAATTGGCCCAAAGAGATCCATATGGATCAATTGCAAACATCTACTTGTAGAAATATCATTAATGGACTTGAAAGAGGCTCTATGTTGTTTAACTTTAGCACATGCATCACAAATTTTATCTAATGAGAACTTGAGCTTAGGTATGCCTCTAACTAGATTAAGGGAAACTATTTTTTCTAAAACGCTAATGCTAGCATGTCCTAGTTTCATGTGCCATAACCTTGCATCATTTTTATTTAGTGCAACTAAGCATGCATGAGATGTATGAATGTCATCTAGATGCACCATATAAATATTGCCTATGCGATGACCAATGAGCATTGTTTTGTTAGATTTAATGTCTACTATTCTACACCCATTTACATCAAACATGACATTAAACTCTTTATCACACAATTGACTAATGCTCAACAAATTGTATTTTAGACCATTGACATACAAGACATTTTCAATAAGTATGGAAGAGTGATTACCTATGGAGCCAATACCTTCAATGTGGCCTTTGGAGTTGTCACCAAAATTTACTACTCCTCCACTTTTTGGCTTTAATTCCATGAATCGACTCTTGTCTCCAGTCATGTGTCTCGAGCATCCACTATCAAGGTACCATGAATTTTGACTTTGTGTTTTGGCCTTGTAGCAATGCTCCCCCTACAAACAAAGAGTTTAAACTTTGATTTTTGGTACCCAAATCATTTTGGGTCCATGAGTGTTAGCTCCCAAAATCTTGGTTCCCTTAGGAATCCGAGATGACAAGGCATTAACATTATTAGATTTTACAAGTTCCTTAGGAACCCATACACTTCTAATCTTTTTAGTCCTAGAATGCCTATTGGAGCCACTTTGTTTGTAGTTGAAATTATTTCTTTTTGTAAAGTTGGTTTTTGAAGATTCACCCTTTTCAAGCTTTGAAGAACCAACACTTTTGAAAGAATTTTTTAGCTCATTCACCAATTTTGCGTTCATCATTACATTGAGAAAGAAGGTTGTTCAAATGAATATTTTCTTTTTCAAAGAACTTTAAATCATCTTGCAAGCTTAAAACCTTTTTCTCAAAATCCGAGTTAGTTTTAGAGAGTAAATCGTTTTGAGCTTTCAAATTCGAAATGACCTTTTTTTTTTCCAAAACATACTCATTTTATTTCTCTACTAACTCATCTTATACCTCTTGTAACTCATCACATGCATCATGCAATTCATCAAATGTAAAATCATAGCAAGGTGAGTTAGAGGTTACCATAGAATCCTCCTTAAGAGCCATGAGGCAAAGGTTGGTCACTTCGTGTTCATCATCCTCGAATGTCTCCTCATCACTCCAAGTAGCAATCTTGGCTTTGAGCTTCTTCTTCTTCTCAAAGCCCTTCTTCTTGAGTTGAGGGCAATCAGAACGAATATGACCCGACTTCTTGCACTCAAAGAAAATGATAGGATCATTTTCCTCTTATTTGCTCTTGTTCTTGAAGTCTCTATTTCTTTGAAATTTCCTCCCTCGGTTAGATTTCATGAACCGTGAGAAGCATTAGGCTATCATTTCCAACTCCTCGAAATCCTCCTCCTCACTAGAAGAGCTCTCCTCTTGTAGAGAGGCCTTGAGAGCAACTCCTAGCTTCTTTTTCTTCTCCACCTCTTGCTTCTCTATTCTCCTTTCTTCTTTTCATCTTCTCTTCCTTGTTTCACAATCTCACGAGTAAGGAGAGAACCAACTAGCTCATCAAGCTTCAAGGTCTTCATATTCTTAGCTTTGATCATGGCCGTTCTTTTACCATCTCAAGATTCCGAGAGAGAATATAGAAGCTTCCTAACTAGCTTGTCTTCGGGAATCACTTCACCGAATCCTTTTAGACCATTGAAGATGATCGAAAATCAATCAAACATCTTGGAGACACTCTCATCGGGGTCCATCTTGAAATTCTCATAACTCAAATTTAGTAGCCCGATCTTCGTCTCCTCAACATCGCTAGTACCTTCGTATGTTGTCTCAAGAGTGTCCCATACTTCTTTGGCGCTCTCGATTGAAGAAACCTTATAATAGATGTCCAGACCAAGTGCACAAAAGATGATGTGCAATGCTTTATCGTTGACTTGCATTCTTCTTCTATCTTCATCGGTTATCTCCGATTTCACCTTCGGGACAAGTCTTCCTTCATCATTTGTTTTCATCGGAATGTAAGACCCTTCTTCAACTACATCCCAAACCATGTAGTCGGTGGATTTGATGAAGAGACACATCATATTCTTCCAATATGGTAGTTGTCCCCATTGAAGAATGGTGGTTTAGTGGTGGATTGAGACTCATAAAGGTTGAAGGTTGAGGTAGATGTCATGGCTTGACTTGAGATTTGATCACACTCTTCTAGGATCTCCTCTTGTGGTTGTTAATCCTTCAAAAGAGGTAGGTGTTGCGTGTAAAAGTGTCTATCGCAATGTAGTGCAAGTGTACACGACGCAAGTAGTAAAGTGATACGGAAGTATCAGATATCGTCTCCATAGGGACTGGGCTAATAACTTCACCTTGGGTTACTACACGAGAGGAAAAGAAATAATTTAAATGTTGTCACGAGAATAATAAGAATACTGATAATAAAAGAGTATTGAAATCAGGATAAAGAGAATGGGCCGGTATTGAATTACTCAGTAGTGTAGGTGTTGCAAAGTCTAGGAAACTCTGTTCTATCGTTGCGCCTGCTGCGGCAGCACCTGTCGTGGCAGCGGTCTGTTGTTAGTCGCGGCAGCGATCACACAACTCTGTACTTCAAGCTTGGCAAGAATTCCTGCTGTGCCTTGGTCTATCTCTAGGTCCAATTCTGTCGATGAACACGTCTTTGATGATACCTTCCGGCGTGAATCAAAGGATGAACACCGATGTTGTTGAATTCTTCTTTAGCCACTTAACCTCGTCCTATCCCTAGGTCCGAGATAGTTCAACCATAAACTGAAGAACCCGTACTTATTCCTTTCGTATACTTAACTCTCCCGATATTAAGTAAATAGATAATCTCACAATGCTCTCCCTATACTCTTGTAAGATGTTGAAAACCAGAATAAGAAAACTTGAAGTTATTTTATTGAACAGAAAAATTCCTAAAATAAATGCAATCCTTGCAACTACTTTACAAATCAACCCTTAGCCCTAGGGGAAGTTTAGAACATGATGAGGAAGGGAAAACGGCTAGGGTTTTGGGAAGAAGGCTAGAGAATAAGATGACGTTCTCTCCTAGGTCGAATTACATGCCTTTATATAGGCCTTGGGTTCAAGTTTTCTAATATGGCAAGAATACAAGTTTAAATTAAAGTACAACTCTATTAAAGACTAAATCTTCAGAGCATAAGTCTTTAATTCATCCTTCCTTCTTGCTTGGAGTTTCTTCCTTGAACCTTGGGCTTGGCCTTCATTCTGATCTAGGGCTTGAAAAAAATATAAGGGTGCTCCAAGACAGATGGGCTTAATCTTCTCTTTCTGTCGAGGCCCACTTCACTTCTTCCCTTCACTATCGCTGTCGTCATTGGCTGCCACGATAGCAGTATCCTTCACGTCTGCACATCCAGTTCCAACTTTGCTTCTTCACTGCCCAGCGTCTGCTTCTCTACTGCCCTCCATCTGCTACAGCAGCTACTTGCAAAAGCAACCAATTTCAGTAGAAACTGTGTCAATTGATATATTTGTGATGTATAACTGAAATCTAACATAAATGCAATGAATTATGCTTGAATGCAGTAGAAATATGGGTTAAATAGAGGGTAAAATATAGAACTTTTACACACTCAACAGTAGGCTCTGATACCAATTGTTGAGTGGATCGTTGAATCGATAAATGCCAAGAGGGGGGTGAATTGGATTTTTAAACTGGTTGGTAGTGAAGTGGTAAAATAAAAATTGAAGACAAAGGCACTTATAGTGGTTCAAGTTCCAAATGAACTCTACATCCACTACCTTAGCTCCCACTAAGGATTTTCCAAACAACTTCACTAGTTGATCTTCCACTTTTCTAGGCTTAGGAGGAAACATTTACACAAATGTTCAATTTTCTACCCAAAATTGACCAAACTCTCTCACAAGTTTACAAAGAAGAATATGACAATTACAAAGTATCTCTCAAGACAAATATTGCCCAAATTACAAGCACTCAACCCAATTGAATCTAAAAAATAGGAAATTACAAGGAATGACAATTGGGGTTTTACAAGAATATTGAAATCCAGCACTTGAGCTTGGATTTAATGTATGATTGTTTCTTTTTGGATCAATAGTTGTTGCTGGTTGTTTTTGGACTCCCTTTTATACCTTCTCTTTCAATTCTAGCCGTTGGGGTGGTTGTCATCATAAATATAGCCGTTGGGATACAATCTTCCCACCATAAATGCACTTCTGCAACTACCCGTTTCGAAACACATGTATCTGTTTCGAAAGTGTAACCCCCTCGTCCCGGTCCGGACGCTTGACCGATCCGAGTGGGCTACACAGGGATAACCGAGGCGAAACCCATTAAGGCTCCACTTCGGTTACCGACCCAGGAAAAACCTTTTCATTTTTATTATCTTTTCTAGACGAGATATTAAATCATATGTGAGAAAAGCAACAGCGGAAGAAACGATGAGGTAAACAACCAACAGCCCAATTAAAACAACCCATTTTAATCTTAAACAGCAGGCCGTATCGGAACGCCCATAGGGTGTTTCGATACGCCTTGACTAGGTCAACGGGCCAAAGTCAACCTGAAGAGACCGTTTCGAAACAGGGGTGGCCCGTATCGAAACACCCTCAACGGTCAACTTCTCGTGGTCAATGATACGAAGGCCGTTCCGAAACACTAAAGCCCTTTTCAATACTTCATTTTATCGTCAAATTCTCAGATTTCTAGTAGCAAAATCGTATCGAAACGACCCCCTAGCGTACCGAAACGCCTGGCCAAAAACAAAGGGACCGTATCGAAACGGGACCAACCGTTTCGAAACGCCCACTGTCTGCAGAATGGTTTTAGCTGGTTTTTGGTACAAGGCTGTCCCAAAAACACCACTAAGACCTCACACAACAACAAGCATAAACTCTAGATACAAGACAACCTATATGAGCATGCTTAACACACATCGAACATATGAGAACCATTCATTTAAAGGACCAACAAATCAACATAAGAATCATACATGGCATTTAAGATTCATGCTTCACAAGAACATACACTTAGGAATCCAAGGTAGGCAATTTAAACATGGCTTACAATCCAAACATGACATCCAAAAGCCAAACCAACATTAACATATCAAGGAGTCTAACATGCTCCTAAAACCAGACATCCACATACGTCCAAAAGCTCAAACAACAAATACATATCCCATTGCTTGACTATTACACCTTATAACTAAAATGTCCATACTTGAAAGCTAAGATAGCACCACAAAGCACACTTGGAGTCCTTCTCCTTGCACAAACTACCCACGAACTACGGATCTGCATTGCCGAACTAAAGAGAGCGTAAGCATAAAGCTTAGTGAGGGTAAACTCATTAAAACAAACCTCGACAATGTAGGGTCCAAGCACGAGCACAACCAAGGTAGAATGCATGATCTTAACTTCGATCCACGTAAGCCAAAATATCAATGATGCATGAACATAAACTCATAATATGCCATGCTCAACAAGTCCATAACCACATCATATGAACACATGTATTAATCCACATTGGCAACACATCTCAAATCATATTGGCACACATATAAACTCATATTGGCACCTAGCTATGACTCGAATACGCGGATAAAACGTTGGAACTCACATCCAACAACAACCATTACCTTACGGTGGGATTACACTCATCATTGTTCACGCGGAGGGGATTCCACTCATCCTCACGCCCCGTTGATGGGATTACACTCATCATCGACTAACATATATATAAGAAGGGTTTCCGGGCGAACCCGTACTCCATCTTGATGACTACCATCACCAAGACCACGCGCGCATTTGACTCACGTGTGCACACTAAACATCCTAATGATCGATCATTTGTACCCAAGCATACTAGTGCCAATACTAAACACAATCCACAACATCATTTCATATCAACTTCCGTGCTTAGCACGTACTCACCATGATCATCATCATGCAAAATCCACATGCATATCACAATGCATCAATACCATGCCTCAACATACATGTATAACACATTGTACATAGCCACCATAAACAAAATTAGACATGAGGCATAACAACAATTAGAGTGCAACCAAAGTCTCTAACTAAAGCTTGGGATTAGGCTACCACTCTAATCCAAACTCTAGGTGGGTCTACCAAGCCCAACCTAGTCCACATGCTTGAACCAATACTCGAAAATCATTTAAAAACATTTAACCACTCACCGACTATTCCAAGCTCAACCCACTAGCCGATCAAACTTCCAACGATTCCGGATTCGTTCCCGATGCTTCACCAACACGAATTCTTGCTTCTAATCAACTCAACACAATCAAAACAACCTCAAATCAGTTCACACATCAACGTAGTAAACCCGGAACACTACTCAAGCATAAAACACATGAATTCAAGCTATGAACAACTCCCAAAACCTCAATCCCGAGCAGCCATCAAACCCATTCCAAAACTCACGATTTCAACCTTTTTAACACATTTAAATGCTTCCAAAACAACCCCTAACTATTACACTAACATTAGCCCTCAACTTTCAACATCAAACACACCCAAAACTAACCTTTAAGCCCTTCAAAAACCCATTAAAACCCAAATCCGAAAATCACCATAAAACTCTTTAAAATTCACATATGTTGGACCTTAAGGGTTGTAAACAACTTATCTAACAACTATAAATCAAAAGCTTTGTTAGAAATTCATAAAGTTTCAACCTTTAACAAAATCCTTGAAAAACCCAAAATGCAAAATACATGGTTTTAATGAAAACTAATGGTACCAAAATGAAGAGGAAGATAAGGCCAAGTCAAAAACGAAATTACCTTTCGAAAAGCACCAAAGATGAAGGTGTATGGTGATGGAATAGTGTTTTTGAGTAAGGAGAGCTCTAATGTCGTTGTGTTTCAAAATGGGAGTAAGGAAGAAGATGAGCACATGTCTTCTTCTTTTGTTTTTGTTTTAATTTAACAAAGAGATCATATTTACCATTATGCCATTAATGAAATGGCTAAAAACACTCATCTCCTAAAATCCATGGAATTTGGACTTAGAAGATGGGCCCAACATAGATTCTAATTATTTGTAAACACGAAGCCCATAAAAAATATTTTATCATTTTAATTGCGAAAACCGAAACCCGAAATATTATTTTCACCCGACCCCCAAACCCGGGTGTTACAGAAATAAACCAAAATAGAAATAGTTGTTGGGGTGTAATTAAGAGACTGTATCGAAACGGACACGATAGTTTCGATACGCTAAGAGCCCGTTCCGAAACGGCTTGACATTCGTTCCGAAACAATTTGAAACTGTCAAAACCCGTATCGAAACGTGCTTAAATCGTTTCGATACGTCTTAACCGTTTTGTAAAAATTAGTTATAAAATTGCAACTGTCATAAAAATTGAATCCAAGTTTAAATCTCGTTTCGAAACGTTTGAGGTCATTTCGATACTGTCGTATCGGAATGGATCTGCCCGTTCTTTTGTTCTTCATCCGTTTCGAAACATAGGGTCATGTTTTGATACTATCGTATCGAAACAGAAAGACTCGTTCTGAAACATATGTTAACAGTTTCAAAACGTTCCGAAACGCCTAAGGGCTGTTTCGAAATGGTGACTCGAAAATCACTGTTTTGACTTGGAAAACACTTAGAAAAAATTGTATAACTATTTGGTTTTGACTTGACCACTTAGCTTAAAAGTTTTGGGAAGTTTTGAGGACTTAAAAATTTATTTTCTATTTTCAATTTAGTCTTTAAATCCTTTGTTATATCAAAATCAATTCTTTGGTTTTACAATAATTTTATAGAATTGTTAATTTATAATATTGAAGGGACCATAAATTTATATAAGAGTCTTCTGGAAAATTATTATCTGATTAATTTATCGAAATTATTAATTTAGACCTTGGGATCAAGCCGAGACCGAAAAAAATATTATTTTAGAGAGGTTATTTATTTATCGATTATTAATTTATAGAGATTCTATTGTATATAACATATGAATTTTTTTTTGAAGAAGTATATATGTGTATTGTATATAGATATAAAAATTTGTTTAAATTTGAATCAACATGTATATAACATTGTAAATAATTACAATTAAATTTGTACAGAAACTCAAAAACTCGACTCAACTCAAATTTCATAAACTTGACCCGAATCGAAAAATTTCATATAAAGTTTGAGTCGTAAAACATGACTCATAAAATCGACTAACTCGAATTTTTTTGACTCGGCTCAACTCGGTCAAATGCTCACCCCCTACGGTTGGGCGATCAATCGAGTCGATCAAAAACTTCGAGTTATAGTTTACAAGTCTTATTTTACGATTCAATCTTTATTTGAAATTTTTTGAATCGAGTCGAGTCAAGTTTTCGAGTTTCTGTACAAATTTAATTGTAATTATTTATTTATAAATGTTATAATACATATTGATTCCAATTTAAAAGGGTTTTTATATCCATATATAATATACATACATACATATATATATATATATATATATATATATATATATATATATATATATATATATATATATATATATATATATATATATATAGGGTAATTGTTCTATACACAAGCGCTTGTGGAAACTTTTTTACACAAGCGTCTTAATTTTAGGGGTTAGGGACTCCGTTTAGGGTTTAAAATTTAGGGGTATAAGTGTAATAGTTTTGAATTTAAGGATTATTGATAGAATTTTGGGTTTAGGGTTAAAATTTAGGGTTTATAGGTTAAAATCTAAATCCCTACCCATATTACCCTAAAACTAAACCCTAAATCCTAAATTCTAAACATGAACCCTAAATTCTAAATCTTTACACTAAAACCCCTAAACTTTAAACCCTAAACCCTATAATTGAAGCGCTTGTGGAAACAAAAAATTTCCACCGTCAGTGTATAGGATATATATATATATTTCTTCATATTTTCGCACATGATATACATAAAGTATCAAATAGAATTGACAGACTCAACTCGACTCGATTACTAAGAATTTCGAGTTATTCGAAATTTCATTTTATAACTCAAACTTTATTTGAAATTTGTTCGAGTCGAATCAATGAAATTACAAGTCAAATTAAAATGAATCATATTTTTTCACGTTGAGTTGAATTTTACTCACCATGCTTTTCAGTTCACGGCTGTCTTTTTCTATTATCCTATTCACATAACATACACAATTCATCGCCGCCATTCCTTACAACACTTTATTCATCCATTCTCATATGTGGAAACAAGCACACAAGTAAAAAAGAGGATCAAGCTATTCGTACCGCTGACAATCTCAAATCAAAAACTACGTAGTGAGGATATTTGTACAAGCACCAAACGATTGCAAAGATAGACATAGAACGTGTCATATAAGTAGAGAAAAGTACAACAAAATGTGAGAAGAATAAGAAAACAAAACAAAGAGATTCTTATTAAAACTTGAAAAATGACAAAAAAATGAGAAAACAACAATGAGATATAAGAAAGCAAAGGGAACTATAAGTTATCAACGACTGACGATCGAGACTAATATCAAGATTAGTATCGCCGACAACTAAGCAAAGAAAAAATAAAAAAAAGCAAGGAGATAGAGAGGTTACAATTAATTGATATTTTGTATTAGTTAATTATATTTCTATAGTGTAAGAGGTTAAATTATATTTCTATAGTGTAAGAGTTAATCACTCAGTTGAGCTTCTGTGACTCGGATGTTGGTATGGACCATGTACGTTATCGCATGATCTGCGATTATGTTTGTATGTCGAGTTCGCGATGGATCGTGACTGGTTGTTCACAAGCGATTTGTTGATTGAGTGTTTATATGGCGACGATTCGCAGGTATTAACAAAATTCATTACTAGCAAACGATTTATTTCCTAAGTTCTTTTACCCTTTTAATTAATTTTTGGTTCTTTGATTAATCTAACAGTAACCAAAAATTGACTCACGTGGGGCTAAGGTACGACATCTTTAGGGTGTGGCTAAAAAACGACCAACATAAGTTCTTATTATTTTGGTAAGAATTTAGGTTGGATTGGATAATAATTTAGGTAGAACCGAAATTCTTTCTAACTGGATAAGAATTTATGTTATAACTTAAATTCATACCAATTGGGTGATAATTTAGGTAGAATCGAAATTATTACAAACTGAGTAAAAAATTATATTATAACTTAAATTTTACCAACTAGATAAGAATTTATGTTGAATTTTACTTTAAGTAAAAATTTGTGTTGGAGGTCGCCTTATTTTAGCCTCACGGTAGAAAACTGTACGGGCCAATTTTTTTTTAATATTCTGGGAATTGCTGGTTCTAAGCCCACACTAAAGACCAGCCCCATTCAATTTTAGGGTTATTTTGTTTTGAGTTTAATGACTTGGCCACTTGGCTTTACTTCTCCTCTGTTCATCTGCTACCATTTGCTTGGCTCTGCTGTCGTTGTCTTCTCTTCTCTTCTGCTCATTGTTGCTGCCGATTGCACAGTTACTACTCGTTAAGATTTCAGGTATATATGAATTTCTCTTGCTTCTTGGTTCGGTGTTCAATCCTTTCATTGATTTTCTTAGTCCCTCGTTGAGTAGATTATACAACAAAGTTGACTCAATCTCGTTAATGGGTAGCTTTAATTTCGGTCTCTAAGACATGGACCCTCCGTCACCGCTAAACCTGGAAGAATACTCCGCTTCCTCGACAACCATAAAATTCAACCGCCCCGTCCCATTACTCCGGCTGGTACTTCTGACGACCCGTCATCTGGTCCATATATCCTCGCCTTCAAAAATCCTGTGAGTCCAAAATCATAGCTCAGTGCGAGAAAGGTGCCAGAATCGGGTGTGCCATCACTGCTTCCAACAAGTGCAAACCACCCTGGTGGCAGTCCCTGACCGGATGGAAATCAATGGACTTAAAGGAGAGGGAGCGCTGCGAAGACCGTGAAATGGAAGGCTGTTTGGTTGCTGCCAAGGAGCAATGCACGGCTCCGTTTTTGGATGCGAGAATCGCATTGGAAAAGAGGGAGATAATGAATATAGTGGTTGGGAGGATGGTAAATGCAGTGTCGATGCCAGAGGAAAGCAAATGGGGCCGTTTGGGAGGATCCGAACCAAGGGTGAGTAATTGCAGAGCCAGTCAGTATCTGGGCTCCGGTGCTCAATTGCAGACGTGAAAGGTCCCATGGTTCCAGAATTGTAGTCGAATTTTTGAAGCAGTGGCAATGCACGTAAGTAAACGCCAAGCTCAGGTATCAGGTACGTTTAATTTTCTGACAATTACAAGAGTTTTTCACATGTTTTTTTTTTTTTTTTAACTTTTATTTCAGACGATACATTTATGTTTCAAATGATTAGCAATCACCACATTTTGGGTTAGAATTGGTTCGGTTTCTCCTTGTAGTTTGTAATGGCTTATGCTCTGAAAATTTTAGATTTCTAATACATCTGTATCTTTCAGTACTCAAAATATTATACATGCTGAATAGAATTAGCAATGGTTTCCTTTAATATACTGTTATATCTGTCATTACCAAAATTGACTTTGGGTGCGATGCAGGTTTCTTTTCAGCTATACAACTTGATTACAAACTGTTAGCAAATCCATCATGTACATGCAAAACTCAGAAGAGGCGATATTTTCAAAAGCAATATCCTCCACTCGGAAAACATACAATGGAGAGCTGAAGCCACCAGGCAAATGCATTGTAATAAAACCCAGAATCGTTAAAAGGATCTGTGTTTGAAGAGATTTACCTTTATATCTCTATAAATTATCCCAGCTGCCCTGTTGTCTTGTTTTGGCTTTTCATGTTATCATGAACAAAAGAATCAGTGTTTCTGTGATAAAAAATTCGGAATAGTTAAAAGGGTTTTAACATAATCAGGAGCTGAAAATCAGTCCATAGCCGTTTTAAGATTGTCAAACCTGATTGTAAGAAGATTTTCAGGGCGGTAACGTCCACGAAAGCAAATGGCCACCGGAATCACCACTCAGCAATTGCTTCAAGTCGGGAGTTAAGAGAAGGGAAGTAACTGGGTGCTTATGAAACGTCAGTACCTTGTGGAGGAGCAATCTGTATTCTGGTGACTTGTCCAAAGGCAACCCTCCTCCGGTTCCTATGCTAATTGAGTTGCTTATTGTCTCTATGTCGGTGCAGTGAACCATATGCCAGACCTTAACAGCCCCATCGTGGTGACCTGTTACGTACCAGTTTGTGTCCAGCCAATCAGAGAAGGTAGGACTTGTCACAGAGAGTATGTAATCAGATGGAATCTGGGCTGTGCTAATTACTGCTAGACAGCAGCCATTGATGCTCCAAACCGCAAACAGCGTTCCAGCAGCAGTCATGATTTCACCAGTTAATTCATTCACACAGACTGCAGAAACTGGAGCTGGGAATTCAGGAAGTTGCCTAACAAATCGTAAGGAGCTAAGGTCCCATATGATAACTGTGCAGTCATCTGATCCGCTCACAATTAGCATATATGACTGACTGACGTGAAGACATGTGATTTTGGATCTGTGTGCACAAAGCACTTTCTGTAACTGCAGCCGACTTGAGGCACGTGGATTATCTTCACTGACTCTCCAAACATAAACTAAACCATCATCAACGCCGGTGACCAAAATGTGACCATCATGACTAAAGCCAGCACACTGAGTCTGGTTTCCTAAGTGAAGATTCTCATGAGTTGAAAGGATTCGATCTTGGTCAAAGCTCAAAAATCTCACGCTGAGATCAGGAAAACCCCACGCTACATATTTGGCATACACTCTAGGTTTAAGCTTAGTGTTTGCCTTGCCAATGAGAATTCTCTCTTGGAAACTGACAATCTGAGTAATGGAATAAGAGGTTTTTCGTATTTCATGTGGAACAAGAAGAGTTGAATTCTTCAGCGGATGAGGAGGAAGCTTTCTGTCAGGCCGCCTTTTAACATGGGGTTTGAGGAATAGTTGCTTAGGTGTCTGTCCAAAATGATTGATCTGAGCTAGAATGGAAGCTTTCATCGAAGGATCTGTAACTGCGTCTATGTCTACACTCCCCTCATATGTGTAGTGGTAGAATACATTAGCAGCTTTTTCAGCAGCCTGTCAGTTGTAACGACGATATACAGCATTACAAGCGGAACAATGAGAATATATAACTGAAAAGTTAGGTCTTAAGTATACGCATCCGAGTGTCAAAATGCATTGCAATTTTAGAAAATTCAGTGGAGGTGAAAATATGCTTCAAGAGAATGCCAATACCTACCTTTCCCCTTTGTTTATATCCAAAAATGAGGTCTATCCAATTGTGCAGATTTTCTGAAACAAAATCAGATTCTAAGGCCTCCCTGTGCATCCGGATGAACTCCCTAGCACTGCCTTTAGCCCAAGGAGGCAGGAGAACGTCGTCAACCTAGGGAATATGAAACAACAGAAACTGGGAAGTTTGTAAGTCTTACAGCACCACAAATTTGGCACAGTACAAAGAAGAGTTTATTATCGGACTATACAACTCAAAGTTAAAAATTTTAACCGAGACAGACCTTTTCCCCCGACTGTTTCTCACCCAAGTCAAGACGGAATTGATTTTCCAAAAACTCAGGCATGTAGAAGAATTCTGGAATGAGTTCTTTCACATCTGATGTGTTACCCTTCCCAGCAGCACTCGCCCAAGTGCCTCTTATGCTACTGAAAAGACGATCAGCATGATCAAACTGACCACCCTGTAGTTTCTGATTTTCCGCACTGAATGGTGGCAAGCGAAGAAGATAAAAGAGAACAATGCCAGCACTAGAATAATGAGAACCATAATGAAATTTTGGGACCTCAGGGTCATCCCAGCTTTCATACCTGAAAGATTAAAGAGAACAGGAATGGTAAACATAACATAGGTACATGCATCTTAAAGAAAGTAACATCTATCACATGTATGATCTTTCATATAAAAGTGGATATGACAGTGTAATCAGTAATTGCTAATCTGAATGTCACAAACTACATGTGTGACAAACATAGGCAAATATTTATTTGAATAGACATTATGATTGACCTTGTCTTAAATTCCTCTTCCCCTTCTGGTGTCTGACATCCCATTGGTTTTTCAAGCTTGCGGAAGGTTTTGGGATCTGACAAGTCCAGATTTTCACTCTCATAATTAGCAAGAACCCATGGGAAGACCGGGTATTGAGTAAGATCACTATATCCACGCCCTGCCAGGGTATTGAGATGCATGAGGTACTGGAAATTGCTGATTTCTCCATTTTGCCATCTCCTTGAGAAAGATTTAGCCGTTATTTTAAAGAGACGACCACCCTCGTAGATTTCCTGTTTTGTTGATCCGGAAATCGTTGTGTCCAACCTGATGCAAGGAGAAGAATTACAAAGTAAACAATCATTTTCAAGATTCAGAAGATAAGGGAAGAAATAGCAGCACTTAAATGACGAAGGGTAAGTAAACTGTAAACATAAAACAACTTTGAACTGAACAGGACGGCTGGTGGATCCATCTTTTTGTGTACCTTTTATATTGCAGTTCATTTTCGAGAAGCAGCTAATGCCACATCACAAAGCTAACTTAAAAACAGAATTAAACAGAGAGAATAAATGAGTTGTAGATTCCATACAAGCTGTTTCTTGGTAGATTCACAGCAACCAGGTTTTTAAAAACTTCATCTCTTTCTCTTTTGTGAAACACCAGGAGATCATTGTATCCATCCATGCTAAACAACTCAATGGCAACAGGACGTAGCTGGTAATCACGTTTCAAAATCTCATGAATGCTATCAAGCTTCCACATACGCCAAGGGTGAGGTAAATTACCAGTGGCAACCACTTTCTCCTTTCCCCATGCACCACCATTGTAGGCCCAGGTCCTTCCCCCTACCAATGTCTTCCAGGATGAAGTTGATTTTGACTGACAATCCATACTGCCAGTGACATCCTTCTTAACACCCAATGCCTGATCAATAACAGAGAGCTCATCTGCAGATTCCTTCTCACATATGCAGCCAGAATCATCAATGTAAAAGTTCCCTATTACATATAAACAAAGTTCCCCTATCAGAAATATACCATCATGTTTGTCTAGACCAACTACTCTCTCACAGTTATATCTGAATCGTATCTTTTCCCTAGGTTCTAGATAAGGCCTGATTAAATATTCACTATCATTTTGCAGCTCCTTGTCTAATTTATCCTCAGCAACTTTGATTTCATCTATCCTAACGGAAGGTGACAGCCTAGGAGATTCAACTTCAGATCTTCCTGGTATGCTTTCCGATATAGGGACAGAAACTGCACTAGATTTTGCACCATACTCAAGGGCTGAGTGAAGACTAGCTTCAGTTACACTGCTAGCTTTGTCATCATTCCAGCCATTTTTAACAGAAGTTACATCCTTCATGTCATCTGGTCCTCTGTACAATGATTCATCATATAATTCAATATCATTTAAAAGATTGAAAATAGCTTTGGAATCAGAATCAGAAACATCTGGACCATCCTCATGTTTGACCTTGGGAAGCTCCACCTCACCTAATTCCAACTGCCCATCAAGAACATTTTGGATACTGTTAATTCTTACTTTACAGCACTCAAGCTTTTTGCGCATCCTGTATGGACCCTCAATGGGGCAAAGTTGCCATCCGGGATCTTCAGAAGAAGAGGGTTTATGGATTGGGAATATTCCACGTTCATGTACAAGTTGTTCGAGATGGGTTTGCCATTCGCTCTCAGCATGGAGAACCCACCCATACTTATTCTGACGGACAACTCTCAACTCAGTAGACATTTTATCACGAAGCCTGTCCAATACATATCTCCTATCATTCACTTGCTCCCTATGTTTTAGTTCGACCTTCGAAGTATCTCGTGATTTTCTTCCCATTTCCCTCTTACGGCGGCCCTCCATGGCTTTAATTCTTACTCCAGGAAATTTTGTGAAGCCGGAAATATACTGCACCCACATTATTGCCGCACATTGCTCCAGTACTTTTTTTACCATCTCTTCAGAGCTCCGAAGCCAGTCAAAGAAAGCAGATAAGTTTCCAGTCAACAATTTGTCAAAACCACCATGCAGTACATCTAGGCGCTGTCCTTTGTTAGGTTTAGAGACAAGCAAGTCTTCAAGAGATGCTTTTCGATGAACCAGTAAATACTTGACGACATCAATTGCCAGGTTCCGTACATTTTGCCTTTGGTCACGAATAAGACAAATTAAATTTACACAAAGACAGCAATTTAGATCAATATCAAGATTGGTTGGACAGAATATTATTCGTCGGTGAGCATATAACAACTGCAAAACGTTGCAGATATCGATTCCTTGATCTTCTTGTGAAGAGTTTGTGAGTGATATTTTCTTAGATTCCGTTAGTAGACCCAGAGAGTACAGGAGACCTTCTTCCCCTATGGTAATGAGGAATGATGGTAGGAAGCAGTACAGTATCATCCTATTTGTATTCTTAAGAATTGAATGTACGTAAGCCTCAAGTTGTCTGGTTCCTCTTGTAATAAAATAACCCTTTCCAGTAGGAGCTGCTTCTTCAATTCGACCATCTTTGTTTGCTAATTGCAACATCGATAACAAAAATTCTAGAGTTTTAAGTACACCAGCGGGTTGGGGGAAAGCGCCCATGTAAACACGATCAACAATCATCCAACATAATGCATCCAAGTTTGAGGACCATTTGGCCTTATCTAGCTTTTTCTCATCTTCTTCATCATCATGCAAGAGACGCCTTTCAATGAAGTTCATTAGTTTGCTAAGAAATAAACCTTGGAAAACCAACATAGATTCAGCTCCAACATATAGTGGGACCATTTCCCAATTAACAGCGGTACTTCAATTCTTCCAATGACGCCTCTCTAAGTCCCATCAAATGCTCTAACAGAGTTCTGGCACGGTTTCATATGCGAACTGTCTATAGGCAACCTTTGTAAAGTCGCCATTGGCATCACATTCAAAGCTGACTCGTTATCAACAAGTACTCTTGGCAAGACATATCCCTTACAGTGGGTGGTTATGTTCAAGGCCTTGGTCGATCCCTTACCTCTGTCTAGAATATCGTCATCACTAATGGTGATAAAATTATCGGCTGCAATGTGGCCCACTAACCGGTCTAACTTGTCAACTGAGATGTTATCTGGGATGAATGTCTGATTCAACACCTTTAACAATGCATCACGATGTTTCTCGGAGCTCAACAACAACTCTAACACTAAAATCCAAGCTTGTTGTTTTCAGAGTTGTTCTACAATATTGTGCTCACTGTGTTTCAAGAACCTTAAGAACTCTTGCGCTCGTGCTTCTGTTACTGGCTTATTAATCTTTGGTGGAGGCTCCTCACCAAACATCTTTTCAGCTTCAGGTTCGGCTGGTTTCTCTTTACCCTTTGGCTCCACCTCCTTTGGAATTTTCGGGGAATAACACCTCCCGCTCCTCGTGAAATTTCCCACTTCATTCACTGCCTCGGTCTCTGATTCCATCGAACTCTCCTCTTTCTCGGATTCTTTCTCATCGGGTAGCTTGTCTTTTTTCATCGGGTCTATATTTCCTGGCATTGAGATATGGGCGACATAATTCCACGGACCTTTCCGTTCATCCTTGAAAGGAAAGGAAGTCAGAGGAGATATTCTATGCTTCAGAGTCAACTTCGAACTTTGTCCTTCAGGTAAGCCTTCTTTCTTCGTCTTACGTGATAAAACAAATGGCCTGTCCAACCCATACTTAACTTTGGAGCCGTCAGATGCACACACGTCTAACTCCTTTTTTCCTTCTTCTTTCTCAAAAAACTCAATCTCTTTATTATCCATCATCCCTTGGACTACTTGGTTAAACTCTTCACAATACTGAATATCATGACCCTCTAGTTGATGGTACTCACAATACGGTCCACAACTTTCTAGCACGATTTCCATGCCCCGGTCAATCAGGCGTGCCATACACAACAGTTGAAACACCCACCTTAGGGGAAACCTGACCTCGGACACACTTACTTTAGCCCTCTTGGTATACTCTTCCTCTATTGCACTCACATTTCAACCTACATGATTTGGTAGCGGGTTAGTAGTAGTATTTGGCTCATCTAATTGCAACACCCTAGTCTTTATCAGATTCTGCATAAACTTCTTAAATGCAACGTAGTTCTAAATTGAGTGTCCCGGAACACCACCATGATACTCGCAATTTGCCTTCTCATCATACCAAGCCAGGAACGACGACTTAAAAGGAGTAACATAGTAAGGCCGGACCAAGTCTGCCTCATGCAAGTAAGAATACAGATCATCATACGATACTGGATAGGGGTGAAGGTCATCTTCTCTTTTTCTTTCATCGGGGCCCTAGTCTCCTTTTTGTTCGAGCTTTGTCCTCCTGCGGACGTGACTTGTGGTGCTGAAAGAGTGTAATTCTTCCTCTTGTAATTCTTCCGAGTGTCCTTCCCATTGTCAATTCTCTCACTTTTTATGGCTACCTCAATGGACTCTCCAGTCTTTACCATGTCTGCGAAATTCTGGGTGGTGTTGTTTATCAAACGATCAAACAACACTCCCCTCAACGTATTGATGAACATCAAAGTGATTTAATGCTCTGGGATCAAGGGTTGAATTTGAGCAGCCACATCACGCCACCTCTGAGCATACTGGCGCAGGCTTTCATTTGCCATTTGTTCCATTCCTTATAACATAATCCAGTTGGGAGTCATGTTGGTCACATGCTTGTAGTGTTCTATGAAAGCTCTCGAAACGTCTTTCCATGACTTGACATTTGCTCGACTAAGCATGGTGTACCACCAAGTTACAGAACTAGTCAAACTGTCTTAGAAACAGTGGATAAGCAGCTTCTCATCCTTCACAAAAGCGGCCATTTTTCGGCAATGCATAGTGATGTGAGTCGAAGTGTAACACCTGGGTTTGGGGGCCGGGAGAAAATAATATTAAAATAATAGTTCGGGTTTCGGTTTTATAATTAAAATAATAATATATCATATTTGGGCTTCGTATTTTCAAAACGAATTATTTTATGTTGGACTTAAAATTGTTTTGGGAATCAAATCCCATGGATTTTTGAATAAATGAGATTGCCATCTCATTAATGGCAAAGTTGTAATATTGAGGATTTTTGAAATAGCCAAATGAAATAAAACAAAAACAAACCCCATTTCAACATCTTCATCTTCTTTTCTTTTCTTCAAACGTGAACACCACCCCCTCCTCCTATCTTGCTTTTCAATCAATCTTGCCTTCATTTTTGGAGCTCTTGCAAAGGTAACAACAAATCCTTCATGTCCTCAACTTCCTCTTTCTTCCCATACCTTTAGTTTTCATTGAAATTCATTATTTAAAGTTTTGTGTTTTTGGGTTTTTGAAGAGAAAGATGCAAACTTTACCATCCATTGCTTGAGCTTTTGATTCTTTGTTGATAGATAAGTTAATATTAACCCAAGAGGTCCAACATACTAGATTTTTACATTGTTTTAAATGGATTTTCGGATTTGGGTTTTGAAGGGTTCTTGGAAGGGTTTTAGGGTTAGTTGTGGGTGTGTTTGATGTTTGATGTTGGAAATTGGGGGTTGATGGTTATACTACGGTTGGGTAGTGTTTTGAACATGTTTAAGAGTGCTTTGGATGGCTACATTGCTGAATTTTGATGGGTCTTTGTGGGAGTACGAAAATGGGAATTTGGAGTATGAACTTGGCTTTGAATTGTGAGAACCGTAGTGGGTTTGTGTGTTGGTGTTAAACTTTGGGTTTGTGGCTGATTTTGAGGTTAATATATTGTTTTTGAATGGTTAGAAGCAAGGGAAATCAATGGGGAAGCTTCGGGCTCGAATTCGGAAACTTGGATGCTTGGTAGGCTTGTCGGCTTGTGCTAAAGGAGTGGTCGGTGAGTGGTTAAATATTTTTAAATGGTTTTCAAGTGTTGGTTCAAGCATGTGGACTAGGTTGGGCTTGGTAGACCCACCCAGAGTTGGGATTAGGGTGGTAGCCTAAACCCAAGCTTTAGTTGGAGACCTTGGTTGATCTTTAAATTGTTGATTTATGCCTCATGTCTAATTGTGATTATGGTGGCTATGTACATGATGTTATACATGTATGTTGAGGCATGGTTTGATGCATTATTATACGTATGTTGAGGCATGGTTTGATGCATTATTATATGTGTGTTGAGGCACGGTTTGGGGCATTGATATATGCATGTTGATGATGAATATGATGGGGATATACATATGTATGAAATATGATGTGATATTTGTGTTAATGATATACATGTGGTGTTGACATGTGAAATGGTGTTATGAGGTGGTTGCATGATCCGAGGACCATGGTGAGTACATGCTAGGCATGGAAATGTGGTTTGTGCATGACGGTAAGTCATGGTGAGTACGTGCTAAGCACGGAAGTTGCTATGAAATGATATTGTGAAAGATTAATGAAATGTGTAGTATTGGCACTAGTATGCTTGGGTATAAATGATCGATCATTAGGATGTTAGTGTGCACACGTGAGTCAAATGCGCGCGTGGTCTTGATGATGGTAGTCATCAAGATGGAGTATGGGTTCGCCCGGAAATCTTCATATATATGTTAGTCGGTGATGAGTGGAATCCCATCGACGGGCGTGAGGATGAGTGGAATCCCCTCCGCGTGAAATGGGCGTGAGGATGCGTGGAATCCCCTCCGCGAGAAACGGTGATGAGTGTAATCCCACCGTTAGGTAATGTTGTTGTTGGATGTGAGTTCCAACGGTTGTCCGTGTATTCGAGTCATAGCTAGGTGCCAATACGGATTGTGGATTATGTTGCTCATATGTTGGTTATATGTGTTTCCATATGTTGTGGTTAGGGACTTGTTGAGCATGACATGATTCTGATAATATGTTCATGCATCATCTATATTTATGGCTCACGTGGATCGAAGGTAAGATCATGCATTCTACCTTGGTTGTATGCTCGTGCTTGGACCCTGCATTGTCGAAGGTTTGTTTTATGAGCTTACCTCACTAAGCTTTTATGCTTATGCCCCTTTTTGTTCGACAATGCAGATCAGTAGCTTGTGGGTGGCAAGGGCAAGGAAGGGGCCTCCAAGTGTTGCTTTTGGTTAGCTCAAGTATGATCTTTAAATTGAAGGATTGTAATATTTAGGCAATGGGATAGGTGTTGTTGATTTGAGCTTTGTTGTATGTTGATTTTGGTTGTTTAGGGGCATGCTAGACTCCTTTTATATGTTATGTTGGTTGGCTTGTGGTTGCCTTGTTTTGCTTGTAAACCTTGTTTATGTTGCTCATCTTGAATGTTCATGCGTATGATGGCTAAGGCATGAAACCTAAGAATGCTATGTTTGCCTCTTTGTGGTGTATGCTTGATCTTGTAAATGCATGTCCTTATCATGTATCCTTGTGTGTTTGAGTATGAATATAATAGGGTGTATGCCTCTTGAGTGTATTTGTATGTCGTGTTTGATGCTTGGAGTCGTTGTGTGCGTTTGGGATCGTTTAGAGATGATTAAAGCTAATTTTGGGAAATTGCAGATTGTAGGTGTTTCGAAACGGTTTGTGTCGTTTTGGAACGGGTGTGGTTCCAGGGTCCCCCGTATCGGAACACGTTTCGGTATGGTTTGGCCACTGTGAGCCCCTGTTTCGAAACAAGTTTCGAAACACTTTGGCCACTGTAATTGCCTGTTTCGAAACGGGTATCGAAACGGCTAGGCAAAAGGTGACCCTGTTCCGAAACGGGGTGAAAGCTTTTCGGTACGGGTGTCTGGCTTTTAAAACCGAAGCCCGTGTTTCGAAACGGGTGACGTCTGTTTCGAAACACATACCTAAAAATGGGCTCTTTGACATCTCTAAAGGGTCTCAAGGGTTGGGCTTAGGCCCTGTTTACTGTTAGGCTCATCGTGAGCCTTGTTTCTGCTGTCGTTTCACACATAGGTTTAATTAAAGCATATAGATAAGATTATTATAAGTGAAAAAGTTTTCTAGGGTTGCTAACCGAGGTGGGACCTTAACGGGTTTCATATCAGTTTTCCCCGTGTAGCCTACTCGGACCGGTCAGTCGACCAGACCGGGACGAGGGGGTTACACGAAGGGCAAGTAGTACCATCGTACTTGTCAAAATCAGGCACCTTGAACTTGGGCAGGAGTACCAAGTCCGCCGCCAAACTCAAGTCACTTCCATTGTTACCTTGCTCATCTACCTCTTGTACGATTTTGAGCTTTTCCTAAAAAACGGAACTTCTCTTCGTATTTCTTTTCTATTTAGGCCCTGATCTTCTCCACTTATTCCATCATTCTTAAGTCTGGCACTTCATTTTCTTGATCAGTCCCTAAATTAATGGGTTGATTCGCTAAAGCTCCCCCGGGATGGCTAGCAAATGCCCCCACATTAGGACCGATAGCAACCCCTGCGAGATTGATAAAAACTCTTTTTCCTTGCTCTGGCACATCTAGGTGAACCTTTGTGTGAGACGCAACACCCTAATGTTCCTCCACGTTCGAATTGTCCATAGAAATCCCCTCTTTACCTTTCATTTTGGCTAGTAAACTGGTCATTTGGGCAATGATAGACACTTGTGACTGTGCAATCTGGTCATTGATACTCTTATTGACCTCATCCAAACGGTTTTCAAGGTCTTTATGACCTTGCTCCACCTTAGCTAGCCTATCCTCCATAACTCGAGACTGGGACTGTGTTCCGTACGAATGAGGAATGGTTGAAAATTTAAAGAAGCAAAATGTAATTTTCTCTCTGAAAATAAAAAGTCTTTTAATTAAATTCAAATAATTAAACAAAATATGCAAATAAATGCGTAATGTATGAATGCAAAGAGCAACACTGAGTTTGGCAAATATCATCATTAAACGACTTGCATTAATTGGAACATTATCTTGTTACAATGATTGAAGAAAACTAGCTACTTATACGGTCCTAAACTAGCATCTACGTTGAGGATCTCCCTCAAAACCTTAACGCCCCTTCTTCTTTTCTTGAATGCATCGCCTTCCCATTTACTCATACTGGTCCAACTTGGCGCCTAAGTTGGCGATCTCTCTCAAAATCCAAACAACCTTCTCCCCTGCATCGTTCGAGTCATCCACACAACCATCGAGCTCAACAGCATCATCAGCTAATAACTGTATCTTTGCGGTAATCTCTTTCACCCGAGTAGTCCACTGTGCTAATTCTTGTTCTTTCCTCCAAATAGTATAGGTGGAAAATACAGTTGTTCTAAAGTTTGCGTTGGGTGCACTTGGATCGCCCCTCTAAGGCTCTTGATACAGTTCTTGAGTTGTTGGACTTCGGTTTCCAATCATCAATGCGACTCTTCAACGCTTGATTTTCTAACTCACCGGCCTTCAATTACTAGTGGATCCCTTGTGTTTGAAAATAGACCTCTCCAAATTCTTCACTTGATCCTTCAAAGTCGTGTTCTGGTGTTGTTCCCTTTCAAGCTGTTCGAAGTACTCAGTTCGTAAGTTCTTCATTCCTTGTGTTAAAGCAAGCCCTTGGTCCTTATACTGATGATACCCCCTTTTATAATTCTCGGCTCTTGCTCTTTCTTCCCTGAGGCGAAGCTCTAGTCCTTGGCTCGGTCCACCTTCCACAACTCTCTTACCCTTGTTTAGTCTTTGCGGCTTCTGAATCTCTTCTTTCTCCAACCTGAGCTCAAGTTCCAACTTATCGTTCTTCCTTTGCAAGCCTTTGATATCTCCCTCAAATCGTACTTTTTCCAACTTAAAGTCAAACCTTTCCCTCTTGGCCTTCTCCTCGAGCTGTTCATACTTCTTTTGCTCTTCTTCAAGCTGTCTTCACATCAGATCTGCTTCGATGCAAAGTGAAGCGAACCTTTCTTCGATGGTTCTTTTCCCATCCGGGTTCAGTTGAGGAACATTATCTTCAACACGATTAAACCTCCACACCTCATATTCAGGAGTAACCATGTAAGGAGCATTCAAAATCCTAACCCGCCTTGTGTTGTTCCAAGCCGAGAAAGCACTATACGCCATCCCTTTGTAACCCTTATGTCTCTCATAGTCTATGTTGAATCCCTTTAAACCATTCGTGCCAGTACAAATTGTTTCGATCCATACTGTCTCAAGACCAAGAGGGTGCCGTAAGCTGTATGCCCCCAAAGACCAAGTAACGGTACCCAATAGTACATTCTACACCTATAAAGGATATTCCTTGCTGACAGCCGTGGAGCCCTCCAAACTATGTCTTTGTCATTCAAATTCCGGAGAACATCTAGCCAAACCTCCTCGGATCTTTTTGTGGGTCAATCATCTTTTCGCAATAACTCTTCTAAGGGTGAAAATTTACAATCGTAAACAGGTCTCGAGAAGTTGGCATCTATCCAAAGATGGCTATAGAACCAAACGGTAAAAAGTTGGGGGCACCCTAAGAAACGGCCTCCGTCATGCTTCCTACAAAACCTCAAAGATTGGAAAGTTTTTGACAAGATCATAGGCACTGGATTGCCCCCTTCAGCCAAACGATCAAATAAGTCTAAAATTGCTGGGTGAATGAGGCCTAAAGCTTTAGAGAAAAAACACCAAACCGTAAATCAAGAGTGCGAAAAGATTATGCTGAACTCGCCCCACGGGATGTACTGATGCTAAAGCCAAAATCCCTTCCACCTTGAGATACTCTTTTTTTGTTCCAAGTTTTTACTTGATGATCGACCCATGGCATCAAAGTATCTGAAAATTTCTGAAGCTTCACTCGGAAGGGCTTGTTCTTGCTAGTTTTGGAGTAGACACGATTCACCTTTACCTTCTTGCAATTCACAAGATCCTGATACTCATCAATCGTCAGGGTTAAATCCGAGTCACCGATCGTGAAACAACTATAAGCTGAATTCCAAAAGCCTACCAAAGCCTGAAGTAGTGATTGATCGACCGGAACATATAACAAATATGTTATGTCGCCATATTCACTTTTGAAGGCATTCCTCATCTCAAAGTCCCAATTGTTCCAAACATGCTTTAATTCGGACACATCATTAAACTCCGTGTTCATGAAGGTCTCATTTGACATTTCTGATCTGAACCCGGCTAAAATACTACCCCCTCATATTGTTGCTCCTCTTCGGTCCATACTTGTACATCAGAATTCTTCTCATCATTACTTCGGACCATGTCCCCCTTTGATTTTGCCTTTAATTTTAGACTATTTCCAACTCAATATGCTCTTTATGCCATGATGAAATATGCAAAATAAAGGGAAAGAACAAGAAAAGAGAACACGTTAGTAATATGATAAAAATAAATTAGAAGGCAATGAGAATTAAGTACAAGCAAAATAAAGAAGGTAAGGAATTGACAAGAGGGCCCTAGCCATTCTAAGCTCTATGGTTATCCGCATGGCTCTAACGGGGTGGGCTTCTTAGATTCTCACGCATGGGTTCGGTTCTAACAAGGGTACCCGAACCTATCTTATCACCTACTAAGGCGACAAGAACCCCAATTCTGGCCCATTACAAGCTTGCGAATTGGTTTCGGTTCGAGGGAAAGTACGACCCAATGACGTGGAGGGCTGCTCACGTGTCAAAGGCGTGGATTCCAGAAGTGAATTACCGACTTGTGTAGGGATACTCACGTGGTTATGAGCGTTTCACTCCCACTTAAGGGGTATAGCTCGAGTATAGAGCTTAATGATCATTATGCAACACATGTCGGTGACTCCTTAGAAATTAAATGAAGAATTAATTCGAATGCCACAAATTTTCAAAACCCGTACAATTTAAGTCACATTTTCAAGAAAGAAGAAACTTATTAAATTTACTTTAAATTTTAAATATTTTTTATCGATTAAAGGCAACAAGTGTTTTATTACCTTAACTCTCCTTTTGTTTTGTAAAAACAAAAAATTTTCCCCAGCGGAGTCGCCAAATTGTAATGACGTTTTTTCGAAAACAAAACTTTTAGGTGTTTTGCTTTTTGAAAAAGATTTGTTTAAGAGGAGATTTTCTTTTAAAAATTCGAGTTTTGGAAATTGGTAGAAAATTTGGAGTAGCCATCAGCCACTAAGGTAGGCCGAACACCCCAAAACCAGAGATTCACTTTAAAAAGGGTTCGAGAGTTGGTTACGTGTGGGGAAGGGTTAGCACCCCCACCACGCCGGGAATCGGTACCAAATTACTTGTTGCCTTTAATTGATAGAAATTACTTAAAATCTAAAGTGAATTTAATTAGATGTTCTTAAGTGAAAATTTAACTTAAATAGTACGGGCTTTATCAAATTGCGGCTTTAGAATTAATTGAGCATTTAATTAAAAAGGATGACGGTACACCAGACCATAGACTAAACCGACATCATATAAGACTGACTGCCGTGTTAGTTTAGGGTTCAGATCCCGTACGTCACCTTTATGCATGATGCAAGCAAATAAGGAATGATGACATGATATCTTCATTTTTAATTATTGCTTACCTAGAGACGGTGAGAATTAACCCAAATATTTAGTCGACATCCATTAAGCTTGAACTGTTTAGACACAAATATTGGGTTAATAGATACCTCTCTTTTGTATGTTTAAAATTAATTAACTAATTAACATGCCAAAGTATTAATGGTTTCATGGGTGACAAGTATAAGATGCATGTCATAGAAAAGCTTGAAAGTAAGCACGCAAAAGCCCACCCAAGGCCCTATCTTAAAGGCTCGAATTATGGGAGACTGATTAGTGATCTAATTGTAGATTATGTGATTCTAATATTACCCTAAATCATTTAAATCCTAAAAACTAGAAGACCCTAATAAATTATGAATTATCTTGGTTTTACTCATCTAAATTTAATGTTAATTTTATCTTAAAAGATTAGGAATGGCTTAACCGATTTAATGGGCTTAATATCCATCCTAATAAGGCAATGATGAATTTAAGCGAATTAAATCGGTTCAAACCCTTAAACTTAATTTAGGCTCTAAACCTAAACCGACCTAATTGTATGAACCGTGCCCCTATGAGGCGGGCACACGACTCGACACAAATAAATCGATTAAACTAAGCACCAAAGGACCAAACTAACTAGCCCAAGCCCACCTAAGCTAAGCAAGACCAAGAACCTAACTCTAGCCACCTAAGGCCCTAAGGCCCAAAGCCCGAACTAAAAGGATACAAAAACAATCCACATTAACAAAACCATGTTAACACCATTTATTTACCAACATATTTTAAGAAAATTCATGAGATACATACATTTTATAAACATATTGCTATTTTGTTGTATTTCTCATAAAAACGGGTCCTTACACAAATTCACACATCATACTAAAAAACATTCCATTAAAACATTAAGTTACATTAAGGATTCCAAAAGTTGCATTATGCCATATTTTTTTAACCCTTCAATTATACATTTTAAGTCATACAAACTTTATATTAAAAAACTTGTAAAGCTCCAACCACATACAAAACCACAACATACAATCCATAATATCAAGCAAAAACACATAATCACAAATAATCATGCATTCCACATATATCGCATAAAGGAGAGTAAAACATGACTAAATTGAAGAAATTAAAAAAAACAGAGGCTGAATTTAAAGATGCATGAAAAACGAAAAAGCTGCGTAACGGACCAAATTGAAACGGACGCAAAATACAGGGGAAGGAATGGACCATTGGACCACTGGAGACTAGACTCTGGATGAAACTGCAAATAAAAACCAAATCCTAAGGACCTAAGACGTAATTTAAAAACATGAAAACTCCTAATGCGCAAAAGGTGCGACGCGGAGGGACTAAACCCTGATTAACCCCTAACTTAAAAACTAGACACACTATAAAACCCCATTTTTTTCATTTCGAGCCCTTTTGCTTCTCTGAAAACTCAGACCCTAAAGCTCTCAGACCCAAACTCCCTAAACGCCGACCGGCGCTAATCGCCGTCTGGTGAACTTGAAAACGACCCAAAAACCTTTTACTTTAAAAACCCTAGAAGACAACAAACCCCAAACACCAGTCCTCACCTTTGTCATAAAACCAGAAACCCAAAACCCCCTTTTTTTATTCAAAAATGGAAACGAAGTAAAAGAAATAATGGCGTTCTAGGTCTCTCCCAACCGACTCACCATGCAAAGCCACAGAAGGGTCGAGATTGTTTTCGGCGAGAAAGAGCAAAAGCCATTTCCGAGAAGGAAAAAACGAAAAGGTAAAAAGAAACAAACTCTCTTTTTTGTTTTTGTTTATGCGATGCTGTAATGAAAATAAGGAGATGATACCTCTGAAATTTGCTCTTGCTTGTATTTCCTTTTGAATTAAAAAGTAGAAGATCCTTTACATTTTGATTTCGATTCGGCTTTATAGCTGGATTTACAAGTATTTTTCATTTACAAGAAATTGAAATGAAAATACACTATTGGTTCGTGTAACTTTTGGTCGGATTCATGTGCGGCTCTACTCTGATTTCTGTTATTCTTCTGCCAATTTGCCGTTTTTTCCTCTGTCTTGTTTTCATTCTGACCTTTGTTTTTTCTTTGCATGTGTGACTCGTATGACGAAGACGAAGGGCGGGCGTGGATGCCGAATCGGCCTCGGATGTGGCTGTTGTCATACCAAAACGTCAATGTGGAATCAAGCCACTAATTCTGAGGGAGTCGAAAGAGTGAGTGGGTGAGTTGCACGCACACGTGGAGGAGCTGGAGCGTCGTGCGTGCGATCTGACCTTGCGCGTGAGTGATCCCAGTTGTCGTGTGTGGGCGCGTTAGGAGCGGAAAGGTCAACTGATAGGGAGCAGAAAGATCGCGTGTGGAGGGCGTGGAGCTTCTAGAATCCTCATCACATGTTTGGGCCGTTAGATCGTATCTCGATATAACGGTTGAAATTCGTGCGGCATGAGATCATTAGATGGGCATTAGGGTTACCGCGAAAATGGGTGATTTTGGCCGTTAATGCCTTTTTGATCTAACGGCTAAGGTCTGTGCGGCGCGGAACAAAAAAGGCTCCTCTAGGGTTTCCTTTCTGTGACTTCATCTGGGCCGTCAGATCTAGATTAGATCTGACGGTGAAAAACTGGCTGCGCAAGCAAAAGTTTGAATTAGGGTTAGGGTTTCCTCGGGCTCTTATCGGGCTAAAGTGTATTGAACTTGGGCCTTTTGTATTATTATTTATTATTTACATGGACTGTAATAAGATACTTGGGCTTTATCTAATATATTCTATTTTTTTTCTTTCAATAGCTTAATAATAATAATAATAATAATAAGAATAATAATAATAATAATAATAATAATAATATTAATATTAATAATAACAATAACATATGACAAAATAGTATTTAGGAATTTCATAATATAACAATAACGTAATAGTAACACACACATATATATTACTTTTATTTTTTTGGTCTTAATAAAATAATATAACATTTAAGTTAGACAAAGCCCACTACACACATGTACCTTTATTTAAAAATAGTGATAACATATAACAAAAGTCCATTATTTATAAAAGATAAAACAAACCTATCCCAGACAAAATTTGTGATTACAGCGGGATGGTGGTTTGATAGCCGAGCTATTGGTTAAACCATCGTTAGTTCAATTGATTTGAGAGAAACAATTGCAAGATAGAACTTTGGCAGCTCACGTGCAAAAAATAGCCGATGGTAAACCCACATATTTCTGCTTGGTGAGAATGAGATCTTATGTTTTAAGAATAGAGTAGTTGTTCCAGAAGATATCTAGTTGAGATGTATTATTTTGAATGAAGCTCATAACAGTCCTTTTACTATGCATTCAGGTAGTACGAAGATGTACGGTTGGTTGAAAGATGAGTACTTCTAGGTTGAGTTAAAGAAAGATGTGGCCCAGTTTTTGAGTAAGTATATGGTTTGTCAGCGAGTTAAGGCCGAGCATCAGTTTCCTTCAGGTTTGTTACAACCGTTGAAGATTCTGGAGTGGAAGTGGGAACGAATTACCATGGATTTTGTGTCAGGTTTACCGTTGACTCCTTTGAAGAAGAACTCAGTATGGGTAATAGTTGACAGATTCACTAAGTGTGCTCATTTCATACCTGTTCATACTACTTACACCTTAGACATGTTGGCAGAGTTGTATATCATTGAGATTGCGAGGCTAGATGGTGTGCCGAAGACTATTGTGTTTGATAGAGATTCGAGGTTTACAGCCAAATTTTGGGAGTGTTTGCATCGTGCCTTGGGGACTTGGTTGAACTTCAATACTTCGTATCACCCACAGTCAGATGGTCAGTCAGAGAGAGTTATTCAGGTGTTAGAGGACATGTTGAGGCGTTGTATCATCGACTTTCAGGGTTCGTGTGAGAAACATCTACCACTAGTAGAGTTTGCGTACAATAACATTTATTAGGCTAGTATACAGATGGCACCGTATGAAGCTCTGTATGGTAGGAAATGTAGAACTTCTATTTATTGGGTCGAGGCCAGACAGAAGCTTGTACCCATGCCAGATTTGCTTAAGGGCACTACCAAGAAAGTAAAACTAATTTGTGATCGTTTGGAGGCAGCTTCAGACAGACAGAAATCATACGCCGATTTGAAAAGACGGGAGATGGAATACGCTATTGTATACAAAGTATTTTTGAAAGTCTCACATTGAAAGAAGGTGATGAGGTTTGGTAAGAAGGTTAAGTTAAGTTTGAGATTCATTGGTCCTTACGAGGTAGTTGAGAGGATTGGTCCTATTGCATACATGTTGAGATCGCCATCTGAGCTTGAGAAGATTCATGATGTGTTTCATGTTTCAATGCTCCTAAAGTATAGGTCAGATCCGTCTCATGTTATGCCAGTGGAAGATATTGAATTGAATCCGGATTTGTCGTACAATGAAGAACCAGTCGAGATTCTAGCTACCGATAGCAAGGTACTGCGAGGTAGGTCCATAGAGTTGGTGAAGTACTTGTGGAGACATCGGGGTGTGGAAGAAGCCACTTGGGAGAGAAAAGCGGACATGGAAGAGCAGTTTCCATACCTCTTTCCATTAGGTAAATTTCGGGGATGAAATTCCTTAAGTGAGGGAGAGTTGTAACGCCCCGGGTTTAGGGCCCGAGAGATAACCGGGTTTGGTTACACTGGTTTGGGTTAAATTTAATTGAGAGAACATTTTTATTGATCTTAAAAAGGGGTTTTATCATCATCTTCTTCCCCAACACCTTTTTCACGTTACTTTTGCAAAACACCACCATTGTTACTATTCGATTGCTCCAACCTTTCCTACAAACAAGTTTTCAAGGTAAGCTCTCCCTTGTTTTGATTTTTCTTTCCTTAAGCTTGTCATTAGTTAAATTTTCCTTAAAAACCCATTATTTGAAATTATTTCAAAATGCCTTGAGTTTGAAAAAGAGGAAAATGAGGGGATTTTCGTTCAGGTAGTTTGATGTCATGTTTAAGGGTGTTTTTAAACATGTTTTGGTGTCCTAAAAATGCTAAAATAGTGGCTAAAAGTAGGAAAGCCGAAACTAATAAAAAAAGAGGGGATTTTAGAGTTGAAAATGTGGGTTTTTGGGTTGTTCTTGTGAGGAACCTTGAGCTAATTGTTTCTAGACCTTGGGTAAGTGTTTTGGATGTTTAAAGAAGTAGCTTTGAAGGTAAATTTGTTGGGTTTTGGCTGCTACTTTGTTTGGGACGTTTTGATGGTGTTTCCAAGTGTTTTGGGTGTGAATTTTTTCGGTTTTGATGATGAATGATGAGTTTCTGTGTTGCTGCAAGTTTGGAAGCTTTATTTGGGTCTAATACATCATTTTTAGATTGGCTAGAAACAGGGAAAACGAGTTTGGGTCCTTTGGACGCGAGACCGGATAGTTCAGAGGCTTAAATCAGTGTTTTAGCTATCATTTGGGTCCTATCGCTGAGTGGAAATGTTTTTGAGAGTTTAGGTTGAGCTTGAAAGGCCAACCTAAGCTCGAGAGTAAGTGTTTAAATATGTACGTTTTCCTTTTTCCGGAAATTCCTTTTTTAAGCTTTTTATGCTTTGTTGGTATGAGATGATTGTGTGAAATCGATTTATGAATGTGGTATTGTTATGTTGGTTTATATGATGTTTGAGTATTGGAAAATATGAGGGTTTTACCAGGTATAATTGGTCAACCATAGGATTAGAGTGCACTTGTAAAATTTGCGCGTGGCCCTAGTGATGTAAGATGCCATTAGGGAGGAGTACGGTGATGTAAGATGCCACCAGAAGCTTTATTGTAGACCTCCGTGATGTAAGATGCCATCACGAGTCTTGTTGTTCTTATAGATTTGGTGATGTAAGATGCCATCGAGTCCAATCCGCGTATCCGAGTAATGTAACAATAATTGCCATTATACTCTTGTGTTGGAAAGTTGAATGTTATCGTGTTGGTGTTTGAGGGTCATGCCATGTTGTTTATATTGTTGCTTTGCTTGATGTAAGATTCCAAGAATATGTAAGATTGTTGATATTCAAGTTGATGGAATTCATGCTTGTGGCCTTGTTTTTAATTTATATATGGGTTTATCTAAAAACTGCATTGCTGTTGTTGTGGTTTTGAGCACCACTCACTAAGCTTTATGCTTACGCGCTCCTTTCCAACAATGCAGATCGTTAGTGTTTCGGGAAGCAAAGGAAGGCGAGGGAAAGGCTCCAGTGATTGTAGCTTAAGCTCAAGTACGGACTTTAAGTTGTAATAATGATTTAGCAATGGGAATACTTATTTTGTGGTTAGGGAGATGGTTGTAAACTTCCATGTGTTTGACCATGTTTGCTACATGTTTTAAATGTCGGGTCTATGCTATGTTGAGGCTTGTTGTGGCTTTTGGTTATATGCCTTGTGTTTTGACTTGTTGGTGTTTTTGAGCTAAACTGTTCTTATGAGCTTTTGAGGTTGAGATCCATGTTTGTGTGTATGCATGTTGGAACCTGTTTTTAGGGTGTTTTGCCTCTAGAATGTTTGTTTGATATGTTTCCATATGGATTGTGATCATTCGGGGTAAGTTTCGGGCCAATCTGTGCCCAGTCGTTTTGGAACATCTGATATGGTTTCAGAACGGCCAGGCTTTTGGGGCACCCGTATCGGAATGGGGTGGTGCCTTTTTGGTACTTTTTGCCTCTGAAGACTCCCGTTTCGAAACTATGAGGAGCCATTTCGGTACGTTTTGCCACTGGAGGCTCCCATTTTGGAACCAAGAGGAGACGTTCCAGAACAACCTAGTTTTGCTTTTTGCTGAAAGCCCGCGTTTCGAAACGGGCAGCCCTGTTTCGAAACATAGGTAGTTAAAGTGGTTAAAGGGCATCTTTGAACGTTTCCAAATGTTACGTTTTAGTCCCTATTGCTTGTATGCTTCCTAAGTGAGTTTACATGTCTCTCTTGTGTTGGTCTTGCCTCGTTTGCTTGAAACTTGGCTAATAAACTATTTGGTAAAGTTTAAATTATCTTTATGCCCCTGATTTGATGTGGTTTTGCAAGATGGTCCTTCGTGACTGTTTGAGTCTAATTGGACATCCGATCGATGTCTGATTGAGACGTTGTTCTTCCACTGTGACCCTTAAAACCTTAGGACTGTTAAATTGCATTTAGACAAGATAAATCTTAATCTAGGATTGTTAATCAGAGGGAAATTCTCGGATTTTTCTCTGGTTATCCCCGTGTAACTCTCCTGATTCGGTCTTGCATCTAGACCAGGTCGAGGGGGTTACAATACAAATGTCGAACTCACAGAGAACAAGTATTTGCTTGCTATATGTGGTTTATGCTTTGTTCCCCTGCGTCCGTTTTTGGGAGCAATAAGCAATATTTATTAACGCTTGCTACGAAGCTTATATGGCTGGCTTGGCGGTGAGCTATACTATATATATATATATTTGCGTGACTCTGTGGATGACTAGATGTTTATCAAATTCTTTACGTTTTGTGTTTGTTGGTCTGTTTGGGCAGTTTTGGCAGTGTGTGGTTGTTTCGTTGTCATTATGATTGGACATCGCAAGCCATACTACGTGGAAAGAGAGACTTGGATTGGTTTTAGCAGGTGCACGCTTTGACTGGTGCATTTATTGATTGAATGTTTCGATATTGCGTGTTTTTAGGCATCAATTTAGGATTTCAAAATTTCAAAATGAACTACTTGCATCAGCAGTTTCCAAAATTTGATCTTTAAACGTTCGGCTTTGGTATTTTTTTTCTATTATAAATAGGGGTCATTTGGATCCGAAATTTCATAATCTAATTTGTTAGTGGTATGCTCTTTCATTTGTAGCTTTTGTCTTTGTAGCGATATATGTGTTGGTTGGGATCTTTACTTGTAGGGATGAGAAGATATGAATGCTTCATTTTGTAGATCCGGGAGGAGTGTTAATTGTTTGCTTAGATTGTCTATGTCGACAAGCAATGGTATTTGGAACGCTATGATTAGCCATTTGTAGAGATAAACATGGAGAAGCAAATTATTTGAAAAACCTTGCTCTCAAGATTTTCTAAATTCTATTGTTTGTTGTTGTTTAAAGCTACACCGAGAGGCGACCAATGTGGAGCGGATTGTCGAAGCTGTTGATGTATGCTGGACTTTGGCCATTTTTTGTATGTATATCATCAAGGTAGTTGTTTATTTATCAGTTGTGGTGCTTGTGACAGCGACAACCGTGACAATAAACAGTTTGCACTGGGGCTGGTTCACTGAACCAGAGAACCAAGCAGGGTTTGCCATTTTCATGTGTTCAGCCTAGCACTGTAACGAGAATCATCGCAGTAAGAGCGTCCATACAAGGAGAGATTAGATGTTCGCTAGAAGAAATCAACAAGAGCTGTCTTGTTTCCCTTAAAAGGTTTAGAGTTGCAGTATTTCGATAGCTCCAAATATGAAAAAGAGTTTGTTGTTTTTTTATTTGAAGCAAAATTTTGTATTTTACATTTGTGTTATGAGTGGGATTTTGAATCCAAATATGACATGTACCAATTTCATGGCTCATTCAGAATGATTTATGCAAACACTTGCCCTCATGCATTTTATATCGTTAATTGGGAATGGGATCTGTGCTCTCGTAGCAAATGGTTCCTTGGTTTTTTTTTGTGCTTGCTTAGTTTAATAATGTAGTAGTTTCTCACTTGACTTGGGAGTGATGTGTTTTCTCAGTTGTTTCTTTTCTAAAGATGATGATATATCTTAACTTCTGCCATTTGGAAATTCGTAGAGTAAATAGATAGCGGACAATTACCCTTAGTTTGAAGATTAACTATATTTCTTAACATATTACCCATCACGCGTTTACTTGGGAGCGGTTCTGTTTAGCATTTCTCTAGATTTTTCGTGAGTGAAATTTGGAGATGGTTTAATTCTTCTTAGAGTGATATTTAATTACGCAATGTTGTTGTTCTTGAGGGGCCTAGTAGATTGCCTCTTTTTTCTGTTTTTTGCATAAATGTTTGAAGTAATTTTATTTTTGTATCATAGTAACGTATTGTTTTTCCTTTGGGGTGAATTCTTGCCCATTTGCGGTGAGAAACTTGTAGAAGACAAATTATAAAGCTCGAACTATACTTATATTATGGTGTACTGACTATTATGTTCTTTCTTTGAAATGGCGATATATATAAACATAAACTTTCGATATTTGCAAACTTGCAAGGTAAATGAATAGCAAACGCTTGCCCTCTTTAGAGAATATTTTACGGGAGAGTTCATTGTTTTGTCATTTCTCATGGAACGATTATATATTTATGTAGTTAAAAAGTGATTTTCCACCCAACCTCATAAGCTAAAATTTCTAACTTTTGTGGTGAAAAAACACTTTTAGTTGTAAAGTTACTTGTTTACCCTTAATTATTAACACTAATATTAATATTAATATATTAAAATAATATTGAATATAATAATAATTATTATATTAAACTAATATTTTAATATCAAATATAATAATTATTAAATATTTTTTGATCAAAGTGTATAATTATTAAATATAATAATTATTAAAAAATAATATTTTAAATAAAAATAAATAATAAAAACCTTAATATTATTTTATAATAATAAGTATAATAATTATTAATATATTAAATTAATATTTAGTTATATTACAATAATATGAAAAATGTATAGTTTAGAAATATTTAAAATTTTATATTAATTTGTAACACTCTAAAACCACCTTAGTTCGAATTATAGAAAACGACAAGGATAGCGTAAATATTTTACGAATTAACTAAGATTATAATGAAATAAAATAAGCTATGTTTTAGTAAGTTACAAATGGATTAAAGTGCAACATGTAAGTTCATGTGTAAACTTAGAATAATAAAGATCAATTTGTAACTAATATATATATATATATATACTTCGGTGGGTAATATAGTTATGTATATATATATATATATATATCAAATATATATAAGATTAATATATGATAATTAAAGAATAAAATGCTGAATTAAAATAATAGATAGTGGAATGATACTTGGTTCATAATGAACCAAGTGTCCCACCCTTAAAACTTAAGGGACACTCGGCATTAAGGGGTAAAATCACCCAATTCACATGCATCTTCTTCATTCAGCCAAAAAGCCACTGAAACCTTAATAAATTAGAGAGAAAGAGAGAGCTGAGACTTAAAAGAAGAGAGGGCTGCAAAATTATCATAGGATTCATGCATGCATGTTGGTTCAAAGCTCAAGTAAGTAGATGTGTATTACTGATTTTGTTGTTAAGATTATAGGATTTGTATTATTGAATTCTTTGTGTGTTGTTGCTGGAATTATATTTAGAAATGATTCAAATTGTTAATGAGTTGTTGGGTTCATGTTAGACTTGAATAATTTCTGGAAAAATTGCATGAACATGAACTTAAGTATGAATCTGCCCAGATTCGTACTTGTATGATACCCTGTAGAAATCTGGAAAATTGAGCATGTTATAGTCGTTTCTGGAAAAAGTGTTCTTATACAAAGTTGTAGAGGACAAAATTTTAAATGGAATAGAGGTATGAGTTGCTCAAAAATGTTAAGTATAGGTCTCTGAATTGTTGTTAGAAGTTGACTGGACTGAAACTGAATGAATTTGAAATCTGCTGGACTAAATTGTGAAATTCGAAATGTTTAGGGGTCAAAATGGTGTTAATAAATTCTGAAAATTTATGCTTGAAACAGAGGAGTCATGGAATGAATAAAAATTAAATTACCAAGCTTGAATTAAGTCTCAATTGGTAGGTTAAATGCATTTAGATCACATGTAGGATTATTAAAGGATTAAAGGGGACTGTTTTGTGAAAATTGATAAATTGAGGACTTGAATGCTCTGTTTTTAAAGATGTTAGAACTTCATTGTTATGTTAATACATTAGGTTAATGTGGTTAATAGCTTAGAATCAAATGAATTGTGAAATATAGGATTTAAATGCACTAAAGTCACTAAGTTAAGCTTGGACAGATTAGGCCCTGAAATTGTCCTGTTTTCAAATGTAAAACTGTATTAACTGGAAAATGCTAAAAATATGAGACATACATGATTTTAAAGGTGTGTTTATAAGCTTTCCAGAATAGTATGATATGCCTTATTTGGATTAGGAAATAAAAAGTTATGGACATATTAGTAGACAATGCTCAAAACTGCTATGTTAAGGACAGCTTGTGTGTTTATTGTTGTTTGCTTGATTTAGTTGGATTTTTGTGCTAAGATTGATACTAATGGATGTTATATATGTTGTAATATGATTCAAGAGCATATTTGTGAAGAGATATTAGAGGAATCAAGGGGTGATCAAACCAAGAAGAAAGGGATAGGCATCATCATTAAGGAGACAAACTAGCTTGGAGTATTGTGAGTGTAGTTTTGTTTAAAGTGTTAGGATTAGTATCCTAACCTTGTTATTTTTTATTATTAGATAACATGAAGAAAGCATGAAATGAACCTAATAATGGTTGGTAAAAAAATTAAAATGCTAAGGAAGAAGGATTAAAGGAAAGACTTATGATATGTTGACTATGCTAGTTAGATAAGCTTACTTTGGCCTAGATATGTTACATTGGGTTGATGATTGAATAAACCATATGACATGAACTTATATGATGATTTTAGCTACTGTATTTTGATGTTTACATGATAAAAATGATAATATGTGCTTGCTAATTTTTCATGTTATCATGAATTCAATGATTGCTCTGAAATAAAGATCGATATTGTTACATGTTTGGTGAATTGTTGAATAAAAAGCAATTGATTTTGTTAAACATATAAGTTAAGATAAGACCTTGGTTTGATTAGTGTCTTTAGGTAGAAGAGCATGCCTTAGAGTCATTGAGCTCCTCTGATTATTGTTAAAGGATGGTGGTTAATCACCAATATTTCTTAAGGTGGTAAGTCACCTTGATGCTATGGCATCCTCTGATTACATGTTACAAGTTGGTTACAAAGCGTTGATACCTTTGGGTATCCAAAGTCATATGCCACACGTAGACTCGATTACCTTGTTCATTAATCATCCAAGGCAACATATTTAAAAGTTACATGACTTGAAAGATAAGTACTTAAATGATAAGTACCAATGAAATGAAATTGATATGCCTACTTGTCTTGTATATGCTAATGCTTTTAAATGATGCTTGTTGTTGTATATGATAATGTTTTGATCGATACTTGCTGTATGAATGAACACAAAAGTATGTTGTTTATGTTGCATCAATGGTTACTTGAAATGGCTATAAGATTAGCTAAGTCTACTTATGCATGATGGACTAACTAGGTGAACTTTGATTAAAGCCTAGTTAGGTAACCTTAAAGATTGAATAATGCTCTAAAAGATAGAGATTTGTAAAGTTTAGGTCTGCCTCACTAAGTACATACCTTGTACTTATCACTCTTCTGTTCCCTTCTTCCAAAAATTTCAGGTACTAGTCCCGAAAGCTAGTCAATTGTCTTAGAGAGCTGACCTTGAAGTCCAAGCACAAGTATGACTCTTTGGGTTATTATAGTTGATGGCATAGATGTATATAAGTGTCACATGCATATGATACATGTATTTTAGATGCTTGTCATGTAATTGCTATGTTTAAGACTTGGTTTGATTTTGTATATATATGTAAGCATAAGCTTGTTTTGTAATAACTTTATGTTGGCAGGTATATAAGTGATGTTTGTTAACTTTAAGTTTGATATGATGATTGCTATGGGATTTAAAGTGTGCTTGTATGATTATGTGACCTTGGAAAATTGATTGTGTTAATGAGACATGAACTATAGGATTGTAATATGCATCTAGATGTATGATATAAAATGAAGATTAAAATGTATTGCTATGCTTAGTTAGAATGTACCTATGGAATGAGCCTTGTTTATATGTATGATTCAAATAGGGTAGATTAAAAAATTGGTTTGGTAACATGATTATGTAATGGTTGTTGAATGTATAAGCATGATTAAATGATTATCTTGTTGTGTTAGTACATGTATGTAATTGTTATGATAATTGGAATTACTTATGTATGTCATGAATATGTATCCGAATAATAATACGCTGCAAATGTAACGCTCCTCGCTCGCATTCCCGGGCGAGGGGTGTTACATAAATATTTAAAAATATTTAAAGTTTATATTATAAATATAATAATAATAATAATAATAATAATGAATTGTCATGATTCTAATATTTTTATTATTTTAATTGATTTTTTCGTTTATAAAAATATTAATAAATTTTGTGATAACGAATTTAAACAATATTTACGTTCATTTATTTTTACTTTACGATATCATGTTTAAAATGAATATTTTATTTTTTCAAAAGTATATTTTAACAGTAATGTCAAACATTAAAATCTTACAATTAACATTTTTAAAATCACTTTATGACAGCATTTTTAAAAGTATTTTTTAAAAGCTCGGCCAAATTGGCTCTTTAAGTATCACATTCCGCTACATTAACTAGTTGTTGATGATGCTTACTTACATCGGACATGATGTAAAACGCAGCGTTTTTCTGATTTTTCCGTTTAGGGCGGCAAAATTAAATTGTTATCGATCCGCACTTAGTATTTTTTTTGCTGTCGTGGCGGGCTTTTATTGGCTTAAGAATGACCCTAGATCGCAATACTTCTATATCCGCCATCCCCAAATACCATAATATTCTCTGCTTCGCTTCGAGTGTGACGAAGACGACGCTTGCTTTTGCAGATTCTCATCCCATCATCGGTTCTTCTATTGACGGTGCAATGGTTTACATAACATCGTGGGACGAATTCGTCGAGCGAACCGTACAGTTGTACCGTGATAGTCCTGAATCTGTATGTTAACTTTACGCTTCTTATTTTCTCTATTTTTATTGTTATCGTTTTCACTAAAAAAATAGTGATTTTGCTGATCTGTTTTTCTGGGTTTGGGTTGGGCGGGACCTAGACTCGGTATTGCATGAAGTACCGGCATTGCGATGGCAAATTGGTTTTGAAGGTTACCGATAACAAAGAGGTATGAATTGAATTCCCCTAATTGCTTATGCCGTTGGATTTGTTTGAGTCAATTGTCATGTTGAAGTGTTAATTGATGTTTGTTTTTTCAGAGAATTAGGTAGATTTGGGATTTATTAAGAAAATTTATGAGAATTAGAGCATCTTTTTACCTTGGATGGGTTTGCTGGTATGCGTTATATGGATCATGTGCTTGAGATTATGCCTGTTTTAGTTCTCTTGACGGGTTTGCAGCAATGATTTACTTTTTTTCTATTTTTCTTTTGGTTTGTTTCTTCTTAGGGCTAGTTTAGCATTATTTTTAAGGGTAAACTATACTAATGACCACCGAACTATGGGGTTGGTGTCGATTTGACCACTATATTTAACACAATTGAAAATATAGTGGTCAAATCGACACCAACCCCATAGTTCGGTGGTCATTAGTATAGTTTACCCTATTTTTAAAGGTGTTGTGGAGAAGTGATTTTAGAGTGTTTTTGAAAATTTTGGTTTAAGATTTAGTGTTAGTATTGCAGTCAAAAATGCTTTTAGAAAGATTAAAATGTATATTTTAGACATAATGTTGTAAAGTAGAAAATTAGTTGGTGATGAAAAATGAGAGCAAATAGATAATTTAACTTAAAAGTGTTTTTTGAAAAGCCAAAAGCTAGAAATCCTATCTTTTTTGTTGGTTGCCCTCCCAGTTCCCCAGAGCATTGTCCTGACAAGTGACTAATCCGGACCGACCTGGTGGATGAGTCTCCTCGTAGGGATTTTATGCATACACAAGGCTTCGAACTCGAGACTTGCTTAAGCGATACTAAGCTGCTTACTACTTGGACCAACCCTATTGGTAGAAATCCTATCCATTTGAGTTGGCTTAAAACCTAGTTTGAAACACACTTTTAGCTTGAAAACTCTATTTACCCAAAATCACGATCTCCCCAGCGATTTTCAAATACGTACATATGATCCGAATCAAGGAACTCTAACAATCCAATTTAGTAGAACTAGTGATCCCATGAACCTATAGTTTTATTATAAAATTATCAAGTAAAACATCACAAACTTTAGAATTTATATATTTAGAATTATGTGTTTATATAAAAACAAAAATTATATATTTAAGTTCCGAAGACACATTTTACGTCTTAATAAATCATATTTCATTCCTACTAAATGAACTTGACAATACTACACCCAATCAAATTATGTTTTTATAGAAGTAGCAAATTGTGTTCCGGTTTTTGTTCCTTACTCTATCGATCCGCATTCCTGGTAGCATTTCTTGAAATCTTTTTTAATCATTGCTAATGGCTTGAAAAACTGGTTTGGACTTTGGATAAGTGCTTTTGAAAAGCAACGCACCCTTAGTTTCCGGAGTTGTACAAGGGAACATTCCTTTTCTTTTAATAGTTTGGATTATTACTGTGCCTTTCAAATATAGACTTAGGAATTTAATCTTTTTGTTGATAGAAGTAAAAACTGCAAACCTCTGATCACGGTCAATAGAAGACCTAGATTTCTTGAAGTAGCCCTTGAACCTGATCTGCGTAACTCCTTGGTAAACAAACATGTTGTCTTGTTTGTTTCCTACCCCTTTTGCAGCCATGTTATGTAGACTGTACAACAGAAATGGCAAGTAAACTTGTTCATTCTTTTCGTTTCTGGCCCCAAATTAGAGAAATGCCCAGTACTGACTATCTTATGAATAGCAATAATGCATGACTGAATCTTGCAATGATTTTTTGTATTTATAAATGTTTGTGAGACTTGTGGAAGGGGAATACAAGTAAGGTAAATTGCATTAAAAGAACTTTAAGGAAGCCATTTCAATGAGTTTTTTTCATTAACGGCTGCAGTGATGAAATCTGGTTTTTGAGAAATTTTATATATATTATGGACAAATTGTTCTTGCAACTCTTGCCTTGTTTGGAGATCTTCAAAATCCCTAATGGTTATGCTTACATTTCATGTTAACTAAGTTTCTCAGTTGTGTTTAACCCAGTTTATTGCAAGTATTAAACTGATTTCTTTAACTCAGTAACTTACACTCCTACTCAGTACTTGAAATCATGAACTGAAAGGTGATGATTGGCACGACAGTTTCAGAGCCAATTCTCTATTATATGGAAAAAAATGTTCCTTGTGACTCTTGCCTTGTTTTGAGATCATTGAAATCCTTAATAGTTAATGCTTGCTTTCCATGTTAACTGAGTTGCTCCGTTTTGTCTAGTTAAGTTCATACTGGTTTCTTTACTCACCTACCCAATCCTTGAATTGATGAACTGAAAGGTGATGATTGGCATAAACTTAAAATGATTTTCTTTTACATGGACTAAATGTTCCTTGTGACTCTAGCTTACAGACTTAGCTTCCGTGTTGCTGTAAATATTTCAAGTTTGAATCTATACGAGCCTAATTAGATTCTGCACCTATAATTGCTTCTGGGCTGGCCAAAGGTCAATCTTTTAAACATTAGCATAATCAGTTTTGTTGTAAAAATATGATGCTAATGTCTTTCCAATTATTGTCTCCTCAGTAAATATGATACTTAAACACGTAATTTTTTAGGTTTTTTTTTTGGAATGTATGAAATCTGTATTTGATAGTACCCTACTTCTTTGGTATATGGTATGGGTTTGCTCATTGTTAACTATTTTATTTGTTAATAGTGCCTTAAGTTCAAGACAGATCAAGCACAGGAGGCCAAGAAGATGGAGAAACTGAACAACATATTCTTCACCTTGATGGCCCGGGGACCTGATGGTATTGTTCTTCATTACTTGGTTATAACAATGACTGTTCTTTCTTGAATATGTAGCAAAATAAAAATCACCATTCCATGAAGGTCGTGTCTGAAAGTTAAGTGTTACAATTTACAAAAACAAAATGGAGTTTCTTTGTAGACATAGAAGGAAAAACTGTCAAGAAAAGATTCCAAAGTCTGTCCATCGTCCAATGGAGTTTATTTACAAACAGCATGTTCCAACATTTCCGTTTACGTATGTTTGGTTTTGTACGTGGATGTTCTAAGTTCTAACTAGTTAGCATTCTTGCTTGCGATGCAGTGGAGATGTCGGAAATTACAGGGAAAGAACAGATGGAGGCTCAGGCAACAAAGAAGGGAAGGGGAAGAAAGCAGTAGCTTGATTTTCTGCTTTACACATGGGGTTCTTGAACAAAAATTGTAGGACCCTCTGAATTTTAGAAAGAAATGCTGAGATTATCAAAATTTTCCTTGTTTTATGGATTCCATTGAATGCCAGATTCACTCTGTAGAGTGTAGAGTATGATACTGGATACTCCTATTTTATCATTTAATGGGGGTGGGGATTGAAACTCTGAATCTATCACTCTCTGTTTTTGCTTCATCCAGGATGCTGCTGAGACCGCCATGATTCATGAATTTTTACATCGGAATCTTTTGATAAAGCGTGGCATGCAAATTGCAATGCAACCGCGTCCAACCACTTCACCCAATAAATCTGCAAAAGAGGTAAAAACTTGTTTCCTTTTCGGTATTTGCCACAAAACTGTGTATGTTGGTGCAGGATTTTATGTAGTAAAAAGATGTTGGGGGAAGATGAAGGTGGTCCAAAAATGGACTCTGCCTCTTCAAGATATGTTCTAGACATATGTTGACTCTTGAGATTGTTTAATTATGGGTTAGTGCTTATGAATGGAGAGATTAATTAAACATAATTGTGACAATAAAATTGGGTATTATACTAGAAAATAGAAAATAACGATTAAAAGCATTGTTTTAAAGATTACGTAAAACTATAGGATCAAAACAAAACTTTCCTCCATTCTAATGCTTACTTTTGGGGGGGGGGGGGGCATATATAGAACTTACATTACATGACTCTTTAAAAGATATGGGATTTCACAGAAATCGAATCTTGCACGATATGCAAACACTTCCATTCAACGTTCTCACACTTCTTAAAGAAGGAAAATATGGGATTCTACGTATTTTTTATAATCATTGGTATATAATATAGTAGTATATTGACTGATTAATTTGGATCATATATTATTCATACTGATTATGGAACTTGATTCATTTATACTGTTACGATTTGAATCTTGAAGAACTTAATTTCTTATTTGGTTAAATCAACTTGTAGTTATTAGAATTTTGCAGAAAGGGAGGAAAATATGGAATTTCACAGAATTCGAATATTGGATAATAAGGTTTATAGCAGTATATAAACAAATGATTTCAACGTCCCATCAAAATCTTGGTGAGATAAAGGCAATACGGGTGGGAGACAGAAAGACAACCCATCCACTTTCTTTTGCAATGACGTCAAAATTCATTTAAAAACTGTGTAAGAAAATTCATTCCAAGAACCCGGGTGATTCTGCAGTGAGCGGCAAAAATAAGGTTAGAATGAAGCTGATCGGTTCTACCGATATTAGGTTCGTACATAATTTTTTATAAGGCGAATATATAAATATTTACGGTAACGGTAAAGAAAACGGTAGTTACACTGTCTTACCACATAAAAAATTATGTGATAACATAAATGCTAATCCAATAACATTAACACTTACAAAAGTCATAAGCATCAACGTAGCTACATAAGTATTAGGTAAGATATATAATTTCTTATATAAAATGTAAGAAAATATTTAAAAACACAAAATCTTATCCGATATTTCCCAATCCAAAACGAGCTCAACTTATGATAAGTATTTGTATAGCCACACAAAAGGCTACAAGATAACCCTTTGTCCTACAAAATTAAAGAAAATTTGCGTAGCTACATAAATTTCAAAGGATATATATAATTTGTTACAACAAATGTAAGGAAAAGTATGATTACACAATTTTTTACCCAATATTTAATCCAAAACGAGCTCAACTTATAATAAGCATTTGTGTAGCCACACAAAGGACTACAAAATAATCTTTTTTCTTACAAATATAAAAGAATTTGCGTAGCTACATAAAATATTATAGAAGATACACAACTTGTTACAAGAAATATAAGAAAAAGAGTAAATATGCAATTTCTTACCTAACCTCACCCAATTCAAAACGTGCACAATTTATAGAAAGTATTTGTGTAGTCACACAAAAGGTTACAAAATAACATTTTTTCTTACAAAAATAATGAGAATTGGAGTAGCTATATAAAATATTACAGGATATACATAATTTGTTACAAGAAATGTAAGGAAAAGTGTGACTACACAATTTCTTACTCGAGATCACCTAATCCAAAATGAGCTCAACTTAAGGTAAGCATTTGTGTAGTCATACAAAGGGCTACAAGATAACTTTTTTTTTTTTTACAAATATAATGAAAATTTGAGTAGCTACATTAAAATTATTATAGAATATACATAATGTGTTACAATAAATGTAAGAAAAAACGTAACCACATGCTTTCTTACCCGAGATCACCTAATCAAAAACGAGCTCAACATATGCTAAGCATTTGTGTAACCACAAAAAGAGCTACGAGATAACTTTTTTTTTTAAAAAATAATGAGAGTTTGAGTAGCTACATAAATTATTACAAAATATACATATTGTGTTACCATAAAGGTAAGAAAAAGTGTAACTACACATTTATTACAAAACGAGATCAACGTATAGTAAGTATTTATGTACCACACAAAGAACTACAAGATAACTTTTTTTCTTACAAAAATAATGATAATTTAAATAGGTACATAAATTATTACATCACATACATAATTTGTTACAGGAAATTTAAAGAAAGTTGTACATATACAATCTCTTACCCGAGACCACCCAATCCAAAACGAACTCAACTTATGACAAGTATTAGTGTAGCCACACAAAGGGCAAGAAGATAACTTTTTTTCTTACAAAAATAATGAGAATTTGCGTAGTTACATAAATTATTAAAGAATATACATAACTTGTTACAAGAAATTTTAAGGAAAAGAGTAAGTACACATTTTATTACCCGAGATCACCCAATCCAAAACGAGCTCAATTTATAGTAAGCATTTGTGTAGCCACACAAAGAGTTACAAGACAAACTTTTTTCTTATAAAAATAATGAGAATTGGTGTAGCTACATAAAATATTACATGATATACATAATCTGTTACAGGAAATTTAAGGAAAAATATGACTACACAATTTCTTACTCGAGATCACTCAAACCAAAACTAGCTCAACGTATGGTAAGAATTTCTATAACCACATAAATGGCTATAAGATAATCTTTTTTCTTACAAAAGTAATGAAAATTTGAGTAGCTATATATATATATATATATATATATATTATAGAATACACATAATGTGTTACAACAAATGTAAGGAAAAGAGTAACTACTCAATTTCATACCCTAGATCACTCAATCCAAAACGAGCTTAACATATGGTAAGCATTTTTGTAACCACGCTAAGGGCTAGAAGATAATTTTTTTTCTTACAAAAATAATGAGAATTTGAGTAGCTACATAAATTATTACAGAATATACATAATGTTTTACAACAAAGGTAAAGAAAAGTGTAACTACACAATTTCTTACCCGAGATCACCCAATACAAAACGAGCTCAACTTATGGTAAGCATTTGTGTAGCCACACAAAGGGCTACAAGATAACTTTTTTTTTCGTACAGAAATAATGATAATTTGAGGAGCTACATAAATTATTACAGAATATACATAATTTATTACAGGAAATTGTAAAGAAAACTGTAACTATACAATTTTTTACTCGAGATCACCCAATTCAGAACGAGCTCAACTTATGGTAAGCATTTGTTTAGCCACATCAAGGGCTACAAGATAACTTTTTTCTTACAAAAATAATGTGAATTTCCGTAGCTACATAAATTATTAAAAAAATATACATAACTTGTTACATGAAATGAAGGAAAAGAGTAACTACACATTTTCTTACTCTAGATCACCCAAATCAAAATGAGCTCAATTTATGATAAGCATTTGTGTAGCCATACAAAGGGATACAAGATAACCATTTTTCTTACAAAAATAATGAGTATTGGTGTAGCTACATAAAATATTACATGATATACATAATTTATTGCAGGAAATTTGAGGAAACGTTACTACACAATTTCTTACCCAAGATCACCCAATCCAAAACGAGCTCAACATATGGCAAGCATTTGTGTAGCCACACAAAGAGCTACAAGATATCCTTTTTTCTTATAAAAATAATGAGAATTTGAGTAGCTACTTCAATTATTATAGAATATACATAATGTATTACAATAAAGGTAAGAAAAAGTGTAACTACACAATTTCTTACCTGAGATCACCCAATACAAAACGAGCTCAACTTATGGTAAGCATTTGTGTAGTCACAGAAAGGGCTACATGATAACCTTTTTCTTACAAAAATAATGAGAATTTAAGTAGCTACATAAATTATTATAGAATATACATAATGTGTTACAATAAAGGTAGGGAAAAGTGTAACTACACAATTTCTTACCCGAGAACACCCAATCCGAAACGAGCTCAACATATGGTAAGCATTTGTGTACCCCACACAAAGGGGTACAAGATAACCTTTTTTTTTCTTACAAAAATAATGATGATTTGAGTAGCTACATAAATTATTATAGGATACACATAATTTGTTACAAGAAATGTAAAGAAAATTGTAAGTACACAATTTCTTACCCGAGATCACCCAATCCAAAACGAGCTCTATGGTAAGCATTTGTGTAGCCACACAAAGGGCTACAAGAGAACCGTTTTTCTTACAAAAATAATGATAATTTGAGTAGAAACATAAATTATTACAGAATATACATAATTTGTTACAGGAAATGTAAAGAAAAATGTAACTTCACAATCTCTTACCTGAGATCACCCAATCCTAAACAAGCTCAACTTATGGTAAGTATGTGTGTAGCCACACATAGGGCTACAAGATAACTTTTTTCTTACAAAAATAATGAGAATTTGCGTAACTACATAATTTATTAAAGAATATACATAACTTGTTACAAGAAATGTTAGGAAAAAAGTGTAGAACTAGTGTTTTGATATAATAATTGAAAAATGTTTTGGACTAATTTGAAAAGAATTTAAAATATGTTTTTAAGTCCAAAAAACTTGAAAATAAGTTTAAGGTATTTAAAAAAAGTTTTTGGCAAAGTTTGGAATGTTTTAAAGTACTCAAAACTGACTTTTCAGCTCTACCGTACCGATACGGTATACCTTGTATCGATACCTTTTACTCCAGTTTTGATTCTGCCAAAATTCGTACCGATACGGGCTTGCCCGTATCGTTACAGATAGGGGTCGTACCGATACGCCTTTAAAGCGTACTGATCCCTGGTTTAACAACCCCCAACGGCTATTTCCCAACGGACTTTTAAAGTGCAGATCGTACCGATATGCTTCCTAGCGTATCGATACGCTTAGGCTGACAAGAGCCCAACGGCTAGTTCTGAAGAAGGGCGTACCGATACGGGTCCTCGTGTACCGATACGATAGGCACCAGAACTGCAATTAATGTGGGAAATAAAGACCCTAACGGCTCCAAAACATCCCCAACGGTCCTCAACGGCTACAAACTCATTTGGGAGTATAAAAGGGACCTCCAAGCATCAAGAGAAGGCTAATGCTTCAATTTTCAAACATCATATGATCAAAAATATGTCTTAGTGCCTAATTGTCAATTTCTTGTTTAGACAAACACTAGTGAGCCAAAATTGTCATATTTGCTCGAGTGTTCTAGGTTTTGGGTGAGTGCTTAGATTTGCAAACACATATCTATTAAAGGGATTTCTTGTTTGCTTTGAATTTCTTGTAAAGAGTTTTTACTCAAGCTTTGGCTAGAAAGCTTTGAGGGTTGTAAAGGTTGCCTCCTTAGCCTAGAAAATGGGACAAAATTCATAGTGAATTTGTTTGAAATCCTTGGTAGGATTAATATCCTATTGAGGTGATCCGGGTAGCTCGATACAACATATCAACCAACCGATCAAATGCCGCAATCTATCGACAAGCCACCATTCTTCGACGGAACACACTATGCCCATTGGAAGACAAGAATGATGTTTTTCATAAAGTCCAAGGACTGCAAGCTTTGGGACATAGTAGAAGACGATTCGTTCATGCTACAACGAAAGAAGGCGGATTGGAGCGCGGATGATCGCAAGAAGATGGAGCTCAATTGCAAAGCGTTGCACATCATCTTTTGTGCATTGAGCCCCAACATCTACGAGAAGATGTCTTCTTGTGAAGATGCTAAGGAGGTAATGGGACAAGCTTGAAATCACATACAAAGGAACCAACAAAGTAAAGGAGACCAAGATCGGACTCCTTAACCATGAGTATGAAAACTTCAAGATGGATCCGAAAGAGGACATTGAGAAGATGTTCGATAGGTTCTCCACCATCACCAATAGACTCAAAGGTTATGGAGAAGCCATCCCGAAAGAGAAGCTTGTCTGGAAGCTCATCTACTCCCTTCCAGAGTTATGGGACTCAAAAAGGACCGCCATCATTGAAGCCAAGAATTTCAATACTTTGAAGCCTTATCACTATTTCTTCTTGAAAATGATTTCATTTAAGAGGGGGGGGGGGGAATTCGGATTTTGGAAAATAGTGAAAATTTGGAGTCGCCACCGGCCACTAAGGTAGGCCGAACACCACAAAAACCAGAGATTCATTAAAAATGAGTTCGGGAGTTGGTTACGTGTGGGGAAGGATTAACACCCCCATCACGCCCAGAAATCGGTACCAAATTGCTTGTTGCCTTTTGATCGATAGAAATTATTTAAAAACCGAAGTGGGTTTAATAAGAATATTCTTAAATGAAAATATGGCTTAATTTGTACGGGCTTTATCAAATTTGTGACTTTAGAATTAATTAAACGTTTAATTAATAAGGATGACGGTACATCAAACCATAGACTAAACCGACATCATATAAGACTGACTGCCGTGTTAGTTCAGGGTCCGGATCCCGTACGTCACCTTTATGCATGATGCAGACAAATAAGGGATGATGCGTGTTATTTTCCTTTTTATGCTTTCCCTTACCTAGAGACGGTGAAAATTAATCCGAGTATTCGATCGACATCCATTAAGCTAGGACTGTCGTTTATCGGATACCGGGTCTAATTAATACCTCTCTTGGGGTTGATTTTTAAGTCCGGTTATCATGCTTAATTATCGGGCCTTATGAATGACAAGTATATATATGCATGTCATAAAAGTGCTCGAAATAAACACATAAAAAGCCCACCCAAGGCCCTAACTTAAAGGTCCAAGTTATGGGATATTAATTAGTGATTTAATCATTTATCACATAGTTCTAATATTAAGCCCTAGATCGTTTATACCCTAATTAAAAGGTTCGGACCAATTATGGATTATCTTGTTTAATTTTTGTCTAAGTGTCACATTAATTCTAATTTCTAGAAGTGGGCGTGATTAAACCTAATAAAGGCCTTAAACCCGAACCGACCTAATTACTCGAATCATGCCCCTATAAGGCAGGCGCACAAACCGATCGAGATGACTTATCTAGACTAACTAACCCAAGCCCATATTGAAAAAGGATAAAGCCCATAAGATGCTAAACCAACTTATTTATCCTAAGGCCCAAAAAGGCCCACATTAAGGATACCCATATCTAAAACACCATAAGGCCCAATTTTAACATCCTTTAATATTTAATAATTGATTTAGTCAAGAAACATTTGCATTATTTCACCTAATATATAAAACTTAGCGGATAAAAAAACATGGTAACACATATATATATTCGACTTACGCAACCACTCGAAATAAACAAGAAAACACAAGAATTTTAAACATCCTAGACCATAAAACAAACCAAAGAACATATATTCGAAACAACGATGATTAGGCAATAAACAAGTCATGTGGGACCCACAAAATCACAAGAAATATTTCGGGCCAACATACATATTCGATATAACAAACAAACGAATACGAAGCATCAAAAAAACATGCATTAAGCCCACAAGGTTCTAGAGAAATGAACTAGAGCTACATGTATATTCGACTCAAAGAAAACAACACATGGTATAAAAAACATACATTAATACCATGCGAACAAAAGTAAAACAACACAAAACATTAAATAAAAAAACATCAAGCATCATACGAAATAACAACATGCAAAAGAAAGTGGCAAGATTGAAAGAAAAGTAGAAAACAGTGGCAAAATTTTAAAAAAAAGACACAAAAGCTTAACACTGGGGACGAGGATCAAATTGAAAGCGGAACAGAACACAGGGGACGGGGGGCGGTTTGACCAAAAAACGACTCAAACTGGGACGAAAAGACGAAACGGTTCAAAACCTCGAGGACCTAAGGTGCTATTTTCCTATGCGGAAACCCCTAAGACGCTAATAACCCGACGCGGAGGGACCTAAAGCGCTAATAAACCAAAAAAACAAACGACACGACTCTATGAATACTAACCTAAACACCCCGGTTACCCCTTTTGCCCGAGAAACTAAACCCTAGCCGCCAGAACTCTCTCTTGACCATCTAATATCGTCCGATGATATACACCGTCCGGTGACCTCGAAAAACCACCGAAAATAGACCCCAAAAAACATCAACATCCCTGAAAACAGTCCCGTTTTTATCAACAGACCTAAACGACGACCCCTCCTCTAAACCAGACTCCTCCCTTCTAAGAAAAAGAACCCCAAAACCCGTATCCCCTTTTCTCAGTTTTGAAAACAGTTGCACAAAAGAAAGACCTCATGTGCCCTTCGATAGACTCACCCTTTAAAGCCATTGGAGGCTCGGGATTATCGTCGGTGAAGGGTCGGAAGCCGTGAAAGAACGAGACAGAGAAGGTAAAAAACTCATTTCTTTTCATGCAATGAAAAATAAAACAGAAACGATTACCTCTTCAATCTTTGCTTGCGTTTCCTTTTTTGTATTAAAAAAAGTCCTTCTACATTACTGTTCTCTCGGGTTTATATAGCCCGAATATTACATGCTTTTGATATTCATAAAAAGAAAAGTGAAATTCGCCATTGGTTGCTGAAGTTTTTGTTTGCATTCGTCTGAAATCTGTTGTACATTCCTTTGCCGCGATTGTCCTCTCCTGACATTTTTGTTTTTGTTGTATGCGTGGCTGCTAGAGGAGGAGAACGGGGGCCAGAGGATGCTGCGATCGACGTGGCCGTACGGATCATGCGTGGAAGCCGAATGGGTGACGGTGGCTTGCACGCGCACGTTTTGGGGGATGGTGAGCCGCGCGTGGGTCGTACTCGCACGGAGAGGCAATCCTGACCGCTCGTCCAAACCAGATCCAACGGTTGGTGTTTCTGCGGCGCTAGGGCAATCCATGAGTCTCCTCCTGGTGTGATCTGGACTGTGAGATCTAGATTAGATCTGACGGTAGAGAAAAGGGGCGGCTGCATAACAGAGGATGACAATTAGGGTTTTTGTTTAATTGGTGTTGGGCCCAAAACGGGCTTGTAAATATGTATGTAGGTTATAACAATTGTAAATGGGCTGTTTGTATTATTTAAGACTTTGGCCTTTTTCTTATATTTAATTTGGGCTTTAATTATTTATTATTTGGGCTGTTGTTTTATTTATACCTATCTCTTTTAGTTTAATATAATAATTATAGTTATAGTTATAATACTACTGATATTAATAATAATATATACTAATAACGTAGACAGCTCACATTATAATAGTAGTGATAACGATGATACATATCATATGATAGTGTTAAGGATAATACTGATAATTAATAACCATAATGGTACGTAACTTGATGTATATGTATAAAAGAGAAGGCAATATCAAGATGGTTAATTATGACATATAGTAACACTTAGGGACTGAATAATATTCATATATCTCTTAAAAAAATCAGGCATTAAACAAAGCCCATTATATATTTTTTTTAAAAAAAGCCCTTTTTATTTATATATAAAAAAGAAAGAAATTAACCCGGACAAAATTAGTGATTACAGACTCCACCGACGATGAACAAACCAACTTTTGCCTTATGGCCATCGAAGAAGATTCAAGGGTAACTTCTAATTCATCTACTTCATGTTCATATTCTTTTGATGAATTACAAGATGCCTATGATGAATTGGTTTTAGAATTTAAAAATCACATTTTGAAAAACAAGAAAGTGATTTCAAACTTGAAAATTCAAAATGACTTGATTTCTAAAACCAAAATTGAACTTGAAGCAAAACTCAATGAGTTTGAGAAAAAATGTTTTAATTTACAATTTTTGCTTCATAAAGTTCAAGAAGAAAAACGATTTGATTTCCAAAGAGCTTGAAAAGAAAAATAATTTTGGAATATCAAATTTTTATGTTAGACAATCTAGTGCCCCTAGATTTTTGAGTGGTAAATGTTTTAGAAGTATTTGGGTCCCAAAAGGACTAAGTACTTCAACTAAAAAGGATGAAATTGAAAAATGGATTCCTAAGAGGACTAAACTTTGTGCTACTAATGCCTATGGATCCAAAGCAATTTGGATACCAAAAATTACTTGATTGTCTTTTGCAAGGTGTGATGGAGATTGATCAACAAGTCTAATTTTGAGGGGGAGCTCCATACACACAAGGAAGAACACTTGAAGAAGGAAGGCTTCACATCCTCCCTTAGATTCAAGTGTGGTAAAATTTCTAGTTGTTTATTTTTATTTATTTAGATTATTTTTTATTTACAACTAGATAATCATATATGTTTGTTGAACTAACATTGCTTGATGCTATGAGTAAGGGGGAGCCATTTTAAAATCAAAATTCTTATTTGTGTCAATTTTTAGTAACCTCCTAAGTTATTTTGAACTTAAAAGTCATTTAAATTCTTTTTGATATAACAAAAAGGGGATAATTAATTTTGAAAAATTGCATTTTCAAATGAATAAGAGAGAGCTTTACTTAATTTTAAAATTTTCATCTCTTATTCAAATTTTTAAACTTGAAGGGGGAGAAATCTCAAACAATTTTTCAAGTTGGTTTTATTATATCAAAAAGGGGGAGATTGTAGAACTAGTGTTTTGATATAATAATTGAAAAATGTTTTAGACTAATATAAAAAGAATTTAAAACATGTTTTTAAGTCCAAAAAACTTGAAAATAAGTTTGAGGTATTTAAAAAGGTTTTTGGCAAAGTTTGGAATATTTTAAAGTACTCAAAATTGACTTTTCAGCTCTACCGTACCAATACGGTATACCCCGTATCGATACTCCAGTTTTGATTATGTGAAAACTCGTACTGATACATGCTTGTCCGTATCGATACGGATAGGGGTTGTACCGATACACCTTTAAAGTGTACCGATCCTTGGTTTAAAAACCCCCAACGGCTATTTCCCAACGGACTTTTAAAGTGTAGACTGTACCGATACGCTTCCTAGCATATCGATACGCTTCCTAGCATATCGATACGCTTAGCCTGGAAAAAGCCCAACGACTAGTTCTGAAGAAGGGTGTACCGATACAGGTCCCCGTGTACCGATATGATAGGCACCAGAACTGCAATTAATGTGGGAAATAAAGACCCTAACGGCTCCAAAACATCCCCAACGGCCTCAACGGCTACAAACTCATTTGTGAGTATAAAAGGGACCTCCAAGCATCAAGAGAAGGCTAATGCTTCAATTGTCAACATCATATGATAAAAAATATGTCTTAGTACCTAATTGTCAATTTCTTATATAGACAAACACTAGTGAGCCAAAATTGTCATATTTGCTCGAGTGTTCTAGGTTTTGGGTGAGTGCTTAGATTTGCAAACACATACCTATTAGAGAGATTTCTTGTTTGCTTTGAATTTCTCTTGTAAAGAGTGTTTACTCAAGCTTTGGGTAGAAAGCTTTGAGGGTTGTAAAGGTTGCCTTCTTAGCCTAGAAAAGGGGACGAAATTCATAGTGAATTTGTTTGAAATCCTTGGTAGGAAGCTAAGGTAGTTGATGTATACTTTGGTTAGAAAGTCGAACCACTCTAAATCATTGTGCAAAACTTCTATCTTTTTGCTTCCACCACCATCACCTAATATTCCACTTCTCCACCACTTGGCGAGCAATTCGGTTGAAGAAATCGAGCAACATAAAACCCAACAAAAAGTAAGTACACATTTTCTTACCCGATATCGCCCAATCCAAAATTAGCTCAATTTATGGTAAGCATTTGTGTAACCACACAAAGGGTTACAAGGTAACCGTTTTTCTTACAAAAATAATGAGAATTGGTGTAGCTACATAAAATATTACAAGTTATACATAATTTGTTATAGCAAATTTAAGTAAAAGTGTGACTACACAATTTCTTACCCGAGATCACCCAATCCAAAACGAGCTCAACCTATGGTAAGCATTTCTATAGCCACATAAAGGGCTACAAGATAACCTTTTTTTTCTTATAAAAATAATAAAAATTTTAGTAGCTACATAAATTATTATATAATATACATAATGTGTTACAATAAATGTAAGGAAAAACGTAAGTACACAATTTCTTATCGGAGATCACCCAATCCAAAATGAGCTCATCATATGGTAAGCATTTGTGTAGCCACACAAAGGACTACAAAATAACCTTTTTTCTTTACAAAAATAATAAGAATTTGAGTAGCTACATAAATTATTGCAGAATACACATATTGTGTTACAATAAAAGTAAGGAAAAGTGTAACTATACAATTTCTTACTCGAGATCTCCTGATTCAAAACGAGCTCAACTTATGTAAGCATTTGTGTAGCTACACAAAGGGCTGCAAGATAATCATTTTTTCTTATAAAAAATTGTAATTACATAATTTGTTAGGGGACTCGATACCACTCAATCTGGTTTCGAAACATGGTTGGCATTAGCGCTTTTGGACAGTAGGTTGGGAAACCATCCTTTAGATTTCGAAACCGGTTGTACCAAAACCACCCAATTGGTTTCGAAACCATTATGGCATATTCACAGGCTGGGTTGCTTTTTAACCCTAAAAATCAATTTTTAAAACTTCAAAACCTTATTTCCTCCCTTCCAAACAGCAAACACTCCAAAATACACTCAAAATCCTCTCAAGTGTTTTGCATTAATCTTGCAAAATCTCTCAAGTATTTGGGTTGCTTTATCATCTTCATCAATTCTTCAAGCTAAATTTATCAAAAACTTATCTTTTTCAATACTTTTTTCCCAAAATTTGATACAGTCTTCACTTGAAAATTTATTTTTCATGCTTTAAATCTTTAATACTCATGCCTTTTATTCATGCTTTACTTTCCTAAACATGATTTTAACAACACCCATTGTTTTTTAAATAATTTCATGTCTGTGGGTATTTCGAAATCATTAAAATTTTGAAGAATTAACATATTAAATTGATGAATTTGGATTGATTTTATATGCTATATGTTTCTTATCTTGCTCCTTTATACCCAATCCTTCCCAATTTGTCCAAAAAAAAATTTCAAACCCTTGCCCACCAAATGTTTGATAAAATTCCTAAACCAAAATTTTCAAGCCAAAACCTTTTTTTTTATTATGTCTCCTAGAGCTAAACGTCCTCGTAGAGAAAGGGCTCAATCCTCTCGTGCCGTTCCACATCAACTTCAAAACCCTAATTTCTTGAATCTTTGTTTTAAAAGATGATGAAAATCTTGATCGTTTTCATAAATTTTACAAAGCCAAAGATATTAAAGCTAAGCGAACTATAGATTTAAACTTTTTAACCTCCAAGATCTATAATTTTGAATTCTTTCCTCTGTTTGTCGAATGAGGATGGATGGATTTCTTAGATATAAAACCTCGTATTTTTCATAACCTAGTCAAAGCTTTTTATGCCAATGCTACTCTTGTGCATAACAAATATGAAGAGGTTGTTGCAATTGAGTCATATCTTATGGAAACTGAATTTGAACTCACTCCGGCAAGTATTGCCAACCATCTAGGTGTCCCAAATAGTGGTGCTTTTAAAGAGTCCGAAAGTGTTCTAATGATGTTTGCTCTTTAAAACTAAATTTTCAAAGATTTCGTAAAGACATTTACTAATGTGGAGCCCAAGTGGGAAATTTAAAAGTTTGACAAATTTTTCGATAAATTTTTTTTATCAAGTGTTTTCGAAATAACTAAAAGGAATAACTTGAAATTTTTTATAAACTTAATATATTCGATTAAATTTTGTCAAAAATATAATTTCGATTTGAACAAACATTTTCTAAGTTGTTTGACTTAATACCTATATTGTATACTCCTTCAAAATTCAAAAAAAAAAAAGCCAAACTTTGAGATTCCAAGAGGAGGTTCAAAACCCCCTTGGAGGTTTCGACACCACTAAGGCATAATGGCTTGGAAACAAAACCTTGGTTACATGTTTCGAAACCCCTGAGGTGGTTCGAAACCACTAAGGTAGAATGGCCTAGAAACCAAACCTTGGTTACAGGTTTCGAAACCCCTTAGGTGGTTTCGAAACCACTAAGGCAGAATGGCCTAGAAACCAAACCTTGGTTATAGGTTTCGAAACCCCCTACATGGTTTCGAAACCATTAACGCAGAATGACCTGGAAAACAAACCTTGGTTATAGGTTTCAAACCCCCTCCCATACTGGTTTCGAACGAGGCCCTTAACGGCTATATTTTCTTTTGAAAAAAAACCCAGGTGTCAAAACCCCTTAAATGGTTTCGTACATTTTGTTGAATTAACCATTAAGTATTCAGTAATACAAAGTGTAGGTACATAAGTAGCTATTACTAATTATTGCAATTACTATTTCAGCCATCACATTTAATGGTACAATTAATGCTCATAACAACCATAAAATGGTTATAGAAACACCCTGATTTTGAGCAAGCGTTGTTCTTCCTCAACTTCCTTTGAGCATATAACGTGGGAAGAAGGGGGGATTTTTTTCACCATATCAATAACCATCTTTACACTTTTATTTACTTTATATTTAAAGATTTATTTTATGAGTATCCTTATTTTTATCATGAAAATTATTTTGGTAGGAACCCTTGCAACTAATTGTTATAACATGGAGGAGACATTTCGAAAGCCTACTGACAATTCTTCAAATGATCATTGTGCAGCCGAGGAAAAATTGGTTCCCGATAATATAATAGGTATGGTTTTTGAATCTCGTAATGATGCATGGGACTTTTATAAGGAGTATACAAAAAATAATGGCTTTAGTGCACGTCGCGTAACAATTAGGAAAGATGGGCTCGGTAATGTCAAAACAAAAGAATATTGTTGTTTAAGACTAGGGTTTAGGAAATAATTTGTTAATGATGTTAAGGGCAACGTGCGCCACGCGCTATCACATGGACTGGTTTCAAGGCAACAATAGTTGTTATGTATACAGATTCAGTTAAGTGGCATATATCATTTTATCATACTGAACATAATCATCCATTGTACGCACATGTCATGAAAAAGAGCCTATTTATAGTGTTCATAGGCTGAATATGAAAGGTCACACAAAGATGTAACATTCTCATCAAATTAGAAATAAATTGCACTTGAATGCTTTGTCGTTTCATCTTCAAAGCTAGTCGAATATCATAGATCATTTGGGGATGAATCTAGACAATTTGAAGCTGAATATGGCCTTAATTTCGTCTAAGGGATGAAGGACTCTTGGGCTGTCTTGTTTTCCTATGAAAAGAAAGGGGAATAAATGTAGACATTGAATAAATGTAGACACCCTTGTCGTCCACTAAAAGGTGACTCTTCCTATTCCATGCTGATCTTTATCGCTAAATTGTCTTAATAAGTGAATTAAACCAGTCTTCATTGCATGTTCCCTTGAAGAATTTGAATAGCCATTTGAATTGGATGATAAAATCACATTTGAATGCCTTAAATAGGTGCATAAAGAAGGCCTTCAATGGCTTGTCTCTTGGCTGAAGTTGAAAAGACTCCTCATTAGTTCAAGCTTTATTCACACGTCCAAGCACCTATACAAAAATGTAGGTTTGATTCAAACTTTAAATAAAAAAATATGCATGGAACAATTAAGAACTAGCTTGATTAATGAACTAGTTTAATCAATGAACTAACTTTATTCAATAAACTCACAAACAAGATTAAACTAATATGCATTAAGTGAACTAACATGCATTATTAAACTGACATGCAATAATGAAACTAACAAACTTAAATGAAACATCATACTTAAATGTTCTAAACAAGCATAAATGAAACAACATGCTTAAACGAACACCAAGCATTGTTTATTCATGCACACATACTGAAATTAAATTTAAAACTTAATAAAAGCTCATGCAACCTCATGCACGAGTAGGAAACTGCATTGAACAATAGATGGCCAAGGGCTCCAAACTCAAATTCAAGGCTTGAAAAAGGCATATTTGAGCTTGAACTATTTAGATCCTCGGCTCGGGGACAAGTGTTTAAATCATGCGACTTCTCCTCTGATGTGAACAAAGTCCCAAGATTTTTGGTGCTGGCCTGGATCACATCAGCAAATACATATGGGCGGTCTCTTATGCCTATAGTTGGTGTGAATCACCACCATCAAACAATTGTCTTCGATGTTGCAATTCTAGATGACGAGATCGTCGATACTTTTCAATGGGTGTTGAGGGCATTTATAGAAGATATGTTTAGCAAGGCTTCTATTTCAGTGGTGACAGATGGTGATAGGCTATGCAAAGGGCTATAAAAATTATGTTCCCTCTTGCTCGACATCGCATATGTTCGTGACATCTGTCCTGAAATACTCATGCAAACATAGGTGATAAAAAGTTTACAACTACATTTACCAGATGCATGTCATCTTGGTGGATAGTTGAAGAATTTGATCGAGAGTGGAGGTCATTTGTTCAACAATTCAACGTCTAAGACCATCTAAGGGTTGCAGAGAAGGATCAGACACTAAATTTGTGGGCACAAGCATATCTTACGGGACATTTCTTTGCCAATGTTCGGTTAACACAAATGTGCGAGGCTATGAATGTTGTGCTCGTTATTGTGGTCAAGTGTAAGAAGACGTATATAGATTTTGTTCGTGCCATTGAAAATGGAATTAATGATATGCGCATTAAAGAGTTGAAGGTAGATTTCTTCAGTTCACAAACTAAGCCTTTCTCAATTACGAAATCGACTGACCTAGAAGGGAATGCAACTGAACTTTATACATAGACATTGTTCGCAATATTCTAGACCGAACTTAAACATGAGACATTGTATCGTCTTATACATCTGATTGCTGAAATAGGAGAATCATGGACTTTTCATTTAACCAAGTATAAGGATCCAAAAAAATGTATGAAGTTGTGCCTAATATGGTAACATATAACCTAACGTTTTTATGTAGGAAATTTGAGACAGTCAGCATTCCATGTCGCAATCAACTACACGCTCTTAAGCTAGAAGATTTTTCAGATCTCCCAAAATCTTTGATTCTATCTCGTTGGAAAAAAATGTGAAGCTTTCAGCTCCATCATTTATAGACTTCAATGTGTCTCCCGAATTAAAGCAAATGTCTCGATTCGCTTCTCTTCGATCAACGCCTTCACGATTGTGCTAAATTGCATTGCAAATTGATGAAACTTTTCGAACGGCTAAAGATGAGATAGTTAGATTAACTGCTGAATTAGATCAATTATGTACGTTGACTGAATAATTATCTCACAAGGATGCCAAACGCAATGTTCGAGACCTACAAAGAAAATAAGTCAAACGGAAACAAAATCACAGAAAACAAGTGTCAACCTCAAGAGCCTATCACTATTCATTTTGTAATCTTGAGGGACATAATAAAAACACGTGTCCTCGTTTGAAGCTTCAACTCCCTACCCTTTCGCTTGGGACAACGTCAAGCTTTTTTGAAGACGACATAGAAATTGCAGAAGACCTAAACATGTTCGGACTTGAACCAAATGTGGGTCAATATTCCTTTATTCTCATATGTGTCATAGTATTATAAGTTAACGCGTGTTTGCTTCTACGTTTCACTTAGGACCAACAATATCTTTGGAATGAAAATGATCATGTTTACAATATATCTCTAATTGCACAGTCCATGGTAATAGTTCATTAACTTCGACTAGTTTTACAATTATTTATATTGTTAGTAAAAATTTGTTCTCTGATGATTAGGGTATTTAACTTTATTTCTTGCGGTGTCTCAATTTTACGATTTATAGCATCTTGATGCATTTCTCAATATGAAATGAAGACTACACAACTGTCAGTGCTACTAAACGTCTTCTCCTTTCATGTTCTAGAAAGGTCACATATCGTGATTCACTTCATTTTTTGATGTAACTGTGATTCACTTCATGTTTTGAAGCAATTGTGATTTATAGTAGTTTTTTGATGCAACTGTGCTTCACTTCATGTTTTGATGCAACTGTGATTCACATCATGTTTTGATGCTACGTATATATCCATAATAGCATACAACGAGCATGATAACGTTCACATTTTTTTTCAATTTAAAACTTTAATGTGATCAATTTTTATACCACTCAACTAGTATCGCTACTTACATTTGATATCGATAGCGAATAACGAATATGTCCAATAAATTGTTTACAATATCGGTATTGCTTCACATATATCAATAAAACTATGTAGTAAATGGTTGAAATGGTTGAAGCATTGCTACACTCATGTAATACCGAAACTACTACTCGATTCTGCTAAATAAAAATAACCATAACATATTCGTATTGTTTATTAAATATTGATAGTCAAATACCTTCAAGTTTTCATTATGCTTGAAATAACTACATAGGCTATTTGGAATCATAATAATTACTGCTGAATGTAATAAACACTTGTAAAAAGCGTTCATAATAATTACTCATAAAATATTAAAACTTTTCATTATGCTTGAAATAACTACATAGGCTATTTGGAATCGGCATACTCCTAATGTATATATTGCTCTACATGTACACAAAATGCAATTTAAGATGACTGATTTTTGCTCCTATTATTGCCCATTCAAAAAAGAGCAATGAAATTACCTGAATTCACAAAAATATGGTCAAACATACCTGGCTACGACCTATACAAAAAGAGGGTCCAAAATACCTCGTAACAATTTCATACAAAAAATTGCGTAACATATCTCCAACACCAACTTTAATTTTTTTATTACCAGCAAACAATTATCAAACTTACGAACGTAAACATTTTGTCGACGAATGTTTGCACAGTTTCTGAATGAACGTGAGTTAAGATCTACCACATGTGCCTTCACAACAGCTGGAATTTCGTATCTTTTCGTATTTTGGTCATTATTGAAGAGATCATATAAAAGAAATATTTGGTCCCATTCCCAACACTCTATATAAAAAAATATTAATAGTTTAACATAAGTTAATGATGGAAGTTTTATAGTACGATACACTAATTAAGGTGTACTGAACTATCAATGCACGTACTACATCCTCTACACGCTTCTTATGCCAATTTTTCATCCAATTAATACAAAACATCTCACAGTCATCTTTATGGTAAAATATAATTGTATAAACATCCCACCACGCGCAGTTCTGTCAATGGAAACCGTGGTGGGCCAAGCACTTCTACGAACTTTTCATCCAAAAAATATTCACCTAATGTTTTAATCTTCATGCACAAACACACAAATTTTTACATACTTGTAACACTCGGGTTTGGGAGTCGGGTGAAATAAATAAATAAAATAATGCCTCGGTTTTGTTTTGCAAAATTAAATTTAAAGTGTTGGACCAAATTTGTGATATTGAAGCCCAATAGCCATTTTAATGGCATTTTTGTAAATAGTTGGTCTTTCAAATTTTAAACCCCTTTTTATTAAAATATCCCCTTTGTCATCTTCCTCCCCATTCCATTTTACAATCTCACGACCACGAGAGAGCTCTCACCTCCATTCACTATTCCATTCTCTTTCTCCTTCATTTTGGCTCGGTTTTGAAAGGTAATCACATTCCCATCTTGCTCTCATCTTCCTCTCTTTAAAAGTAAAACTAGTTTTCATTTTTGTCCATGTTTTTGGAAATTGAATTTTTTAGAGTTTTGAATAAAAATGACACCTTTATTGTTTTTAACAAAAGATTTTGATTTGTTATTGATGTGTGGGTTGTTTACTAACCAAGAAGTCCAATATATGTAAATTTTGAAGAGTTTTGTATGGATTTTCGGATTTGGGTTTTGAGGGGTTATTGGAAGGGTTTTAGGGTTAGTTGTGGGTGTGTTTGATGTTGGAAATTGGGGGTTGATGGTTATATTATGTTTGGATAGTGTTTTGAACATGTTTAAGAGTGCTTTAGATGACTTCATTGCTGAATTTTGATGGGTTGTTGTGGAAGTACGAAAATGAGATTTTGAAGAATGAACTTGACTTTGAATTGTGAGAATTGTAGTGGATTTGTGTGTTGGTGTTAAACTTTAGGTTTGTGGCTGATTTTGGGGCTAATGTATCGTTTTTGAATGGTTAGAAGTAAGAGAAACAATGGAGAAGCTTCGGGCTCGAATCCGGAAACTTGGATGCTTGCACTACAAGAAAATGCATTTTTAGTGACATTGAAAATAGTCACAAAAAGTGTTAAATTTTGTCACTGAAATTTATAGTGACTGTTTTTCTGAGTCGTCACCAGTCGTCACTAATAACTCCGTCACTATTATATTAGTGACAACTTCATGTATTTCGTCACAATAGTTATATTTTTATGACCACACTATTTGACACAAATGATTATTAATGGTGACTAAAATTTAGACACTAAAGTTATTCTTACTAGTGACAAACATTCTATCACAAATACATATTTAAATAGTGTCTAAAATATGTCGTCACTGTAAATAATAAAAAAATAATTATATTTTTAGTTGTAACCATTTTATTTAGGGTTTAAACTAATCACTAATTGTAGCAAACTTTTAAGTTTTCATTAGATCACCGAAATTTAATTATAGATGATGTAACATATCCAGATATCAATTTTGGCTTCAAGAAGGATTGAACTTGAAACCTTTAGGGCGAGAGTGCAATACTTATCCACTAGGCTAGGCAAGAAATGTAATACTATTTTAAAAGAAAAATAATATTTAGGTTTAATTGTAATTGAAATTAATTTTATTTATTTTAAAAATATTTATTAATTATAACACTAATTATTATAATAATAATTTAACTAATTTTTTATGGTTTCTTATACGAAGTGCGTATGTTGAAGAAACTATTTAGATTTTTTTGAAGAAAAAACTAATCAAAATGGAATATATCTTTTAAAATTTTCAAAAAAAAAATCTATCATACATTATGCTAAAATCACATAGTAGTCTTTGTACTCTAATTTGGTCACTTTAAATTTCTATACTTTTAAAATTGTGAATTTTCGATCCTGACATGAATGGTAGTATTTAAATATGTTAAGTAAAATTTTCTTTTTAGCTAATTTGTTATACATAAGTTGCTTATTTAATTTTTATTTTTTAATTTGATCATTTTTAGTCCTTGTAATTTAGTCATATTGCTGGTGTCCCGTTAAGATTAGAATTAAAATTTTAAAATTTGAAAAATATAGGGACTAAAGTTGATCAAAATAGATTGACTAAAACAACAATTTACACATAGTATAGACTATAGAAATATTTTACCTTTTGACAAACTAGTTTATGATAACTTTAATTTTTATAATTATAAAAATAAATTTATCATTGTGGCAATGTCTAATTTTTCATTACTTTTATTTTTTATTGGTGACAAAATTTATCACAACAAAAAGTGAAACTTTAAGTGACAAGTAATTTTATTGTAACAACAAATATCAAATAATAGTGACCACTTCACATGTCGTTACTATCATGTGTCAAAGTTTTAGTGACAATGAACGTTGTGTCACAATTGTATACTTATAGTGAGAATTCATTTGTGAAAAATGTAATCGTCACAATTACTACTATTACAGTGACCAAATAAAAATATGTCACAATTACTTATACTAATAGTGTTGCACTAAAATATTGTCACAAAAAGTTAATATTTGTGACAAAACTATTCCTAATCACTATCAATTTGTCACTAAAAACATATATTGTTGTAGTGTGGTAGGCTAGTCGGCTTGTGCTAATGGAGTGGTCGGTGAGTGGTTATTGTTTTTAAATGGTTTTTAAATATTGGTTCAAGCATGTGGACCTAGGTTGGGCTTGGTAAACCCACCTAGAGTTGAGATTAGAGTGGTAGCCTAGTCTCAAGCTTAGCTTAGGAAACTTTTGGTTGAACTTCTAATTGCTCATTATGCCTCATGTTTATTTGTGTTTATGGTAATTATGTATATTGTGTTATACATGTTGTTGAGGCATGGTTTGATGCATTGTTATGCATGTGGTTTGGATTCTGAATTGTGCATGATAGTGATCATGGTGAGTACGTGCTAAGCACGAAAGTTGTTATGAAATGATGTTGTGAAAGGTTATGGATTGTGTTTAATATTGGCACTAGTATGCTTGGGTACAATGATCGATCATTAGTATGTTTAGTGTGCACACGAGAGTCAAATTTGCGCGTGGCCTTGGTGGCGTTAAGTCATCAAGGAGGAGTACGGTGATGTAATATTCCACCGGAAATGTTTATATATTAGTCGGTGATGAGTGGAATCCCATCGACGGGGCGTGAGGATGAGTGGAATCCCCTCCGCGAGAACCGGTGATGAGTGTAATCCCACCGAAGGTAATGGTTGTGTTGGAAGTGAGTTCCAACGTGTTATCCGCGTATTCGAGTCATAGCTAGGTGCCAATATGATATGAAATGTGATTCCAATATGGATTGATATATGTTGTTGTTAATACATTGATATATGTATCTTCGTGTGTTGGGCTTATGAGTTGTTGATCATGGCATAGTGTTGATTATATGTTCATGCATCATATATTTTTGGCTCTTGTGGATCGGAGGTAAGATCATGCATTTCATCTTGGTTGTTGCTCGTTCTTGGACCCTGCATTGTCGAGGTTTGTTTTATGATCTTACCCTCACTAAGCTTTTATGCTTACGCTTCTTTTTGTTCGACAATGCAGATCAGTAGCTTGTGGGTGGCAAGGGCAAGGAAGGGCCTCCAAGTGTCGCTTTTGGTTAGCTCAAGTATGAACTTTAAATCGAAAGATTGTAATAGTCAAGCAATGGGATAGGTGTTGTTGATTTGAGCTTTGATGCATGTTGATGTTGGTTTGGCTTTTGGATGCTTGTTTGATTTGTAAACCTTGTTTATGTTGCATGTCTTAAATGCTTATATGTTTTGCTTCTAAGGCATGAGCCTTTAAGTGCTAAGTATGTCTCCTTTTGAGTAAATGTATGAATCCTTTCGATGCATGATCCTTGTTCATTTTGAATGCCATGTATGTTGATATCTTGGTTGTTGAAGGTTGTATGTATGTTGTTTGTGGCTAGGGGAGTCGTAAATCGCATCTAGACTCGAGTCTTAAGTCGTTTTGCTGCAAATTTGGGTACTGCAGTGCAGGGTGTATCGATACGCCTAAGGGCCGTATTGATACGGTCCTACCCTCTGGGACTCAAATTTGACTTATCGTATCGATACGCGGGAGTGTATCGATACGCCAAATCTTTTCCAGAAATATGATATTTTGACGAGATTTTGGCGTATCGATACGGGCTCTAGGTGTATCGACACGGTCTAATATCGTTGACCGCGAGATGTTGACCGAGAATGGTGTATCGATACGCCCAAGGGCTGTATCGATACGGTCTTCCTAGTTTGACTTGAGGCAGTTGACTTGGTCAAGGCGTATCGATACCCTCTGTAGGTGTATCGATACGGCATGCTTAAAAAGGAAAAATGGCTGTTTTAATGTGTTGTTTTGGATGGTAGTTGTTATGTTGTTCGTGTTTCCGCTGTCGTGTTTCACATAGGACTTAATAATGCATTTAGACAAGATTTAAATAAAAGAAATTTTCTAGGGTTGCTAACCGAGGTGAGACCTTAACGGGTTTCACATCGGTTTTCCCCGTGTAACCTACTCGGACCGGTCAAACGTTCGGACCGGGACGAGGGGGTTACAATACTATTTAACATCATGCATTATGTTCAGTAGTTCTCAGTTTATGCTTATTAATATTTTCTTAACATCATAAACTCTTGCAACATTGCCTCGAGTTGTGGGTAAGCTGTCCAGTATCTTAGCTTCCCCAAGAACCATATCCAACGCACACATATACCAATGAGTTCTATTGTCATTAATGGGGATAAATATATGCATATAATATTTCAATAATATTTGTTACTAAATCGAAAACTATTTAATACAATTCAAACTGTTTAAAAAAATATAAGTTTCTTCATACTGTTTTTTAGTCCATAATGTTCCAGAAATGTTTGAAACTCAAACGTCAATACTCAGCAATATGTGTAGCATCCAATATCTCTCCTAAAAGTTGATGCTACAAGACAATCATTATTATTAAGCATAATTCCAAAATTTTATGTGTTAATTGTTAATGTACAGTAACTTATTAAATATTTAACATACACTTAATGCGCAAGGTAGATACCCTCTCCTTACTTTACAATATGTCTTAATATCTTCAACAATAATCGTCCACCCAACAACGTCAATAACCTAAAAAATACTTTACAAATCCGAATTATTTTACTATACTTCATGAATTAACTTAATATGACTTTACTGCTTCAGGTATTCACTATACTATACTAAACATTGAATTTACCCAACATTCGGGTCGTAACGTATCAGCATCACTTACAGTCATATACATGTGGCAAAAATTAATAAGGATTTTGCTGCACATATATAAATACTTCAAAATTATATTCAACCTAACTACATTTCATCATTATAATGGATTACTTACTTTTCCGATAAAGGTGTATTCCATATATAGTCACATGTGCCTCTTAATGATGCCTCAACTCCATCGGTTATTTCAACATAGCTCAAAACCTGCAACGCTTAAACATTTCACGTGAAATATTGAATTATATTAAAGGATTTAAATATTTAATAACGTTATAAATAATACACCTACCAATTTTTATAAGATGTGAAAGATATGTAAATAAAACAACTTGTGCCATCAGAAATTACAAACAATTTAAGTTCTGAATCGAGCGTCCACTCATTCATCCATCCATATCATGTTCTACTCAAATGGAAAAGGCCATTAACACTTAATGATTAAGTTCACATTACAAGCACTCAACATATTTCCAACGTTACATAATATAAAGAAGCTCAACATGACATTTCTTTCATCAAGTGAGTTAATTCATGTTTCAAGTTTTCATTCCTACCTTTTTTTCCCTTTCCACTAACCTTTGAAGATGCTTCCACATTTGGCTTACCCTACAAATTAGTATAAATTTTGCCATCAATATAAAATTCCTACATTAAATTACTGAAAACGTTCATAGAAATAAAAGTTATAAACTTCAATGCTAATTATACCTATCTATTTTTTGCTGCCACAACTATGTTGTCATCCGTCACCCTAGTAACATCGTCTATTAACACTTCAACATAAATATCAACTCCATCTTTTGGGTTGACTCTTGAACTTTTGTCTTTTTGCCATTACTTCTTCTTCTTTAAGGTCAATGCTAAATTTTGCATCAAGTATATGTAAAGTCTAGGTTGTCTACTAGTCCTCCTTTAAGTGCAAGTGTACACTGATGCCTAGTTGTAATATAAAAGATATCGTCTCCACGGGGATTGGGAAACCCTTCAGAATTTATCTTCTTGCACAAGTAAAAATAAAAACACAAGTAAATTGAGGTTTTGTTTGAATCGATTAAACTAAAAGCAATTAAAATAAAGAGTCGAGAAATCAGATTGAGAAAATAGGTCGGTATTGGTATGCGTTGTAGTGTGGATTTTGAATGCTTTGTCTCGGCAAAGTATTACAGAATCATCTTAATAGTCTGGACAGTTTTGACGGAAAACTGCCTTGGCTGATGCCCGCCTCGGCAGAGACTACGTAGCTGCCCGGGCGGCTAAGCGACAATTCAAAGTTCGACAAGGCTTCATTCAGTGACTCCTTCTCATCCCTAAGTCGAAGTTCTATTGGCGAACAGGTCTTGATAATACCTCCCGACGTGAATCAAATGATGAACACCAACCAATTCTAAGCCTCATTTAGCCGCTAAACTTCCAACTTATTCCTAAGCCAAAGTAGTTTTACCCTAGATTGGATAAAATTGTGTTTACTCGTTCTTGAGTTCAACTCTCCCAAAATTGAACAAATAGATAAATTGCAACTTCCTCTCCCGATTTGATTGCAAACAATTGAAAACCAAGAGTAAACAAACTTTGAATTTTATTGCAATAACTTTAACCTAAACGAATACAAGCAATCTCTCACAACTACTCAACAAAACCAACGCTTAGCCCTAGGAGAAGTTTAGAACATGATGGACGAATGGAAGCTCTAGAGTTTCTCCAAAATCACCCGATCTCCTCCTCTTAGTCGTCTAGGGTATGTATTTATAGGGCTTGGCCTAGATCAAAGTCGGTTTAGGGTAGGAGTACTAGTTAGAATTATATTACAACTCATTAAAAGAACAAATCTCTATCATTAATTCTTCCTAGATTCTCGATTTACTTTTTCCACCATAACTTTGATCGTGGCTTTTCTTGAGCTTTTGGGCTCCGATCCTCATGCAAGTGGTCTCTAAAAATCAGGCTTGATGTGTTCCTTCAATCGCATACCACTTTGTATTTTTCCAGTTTCCTTGGGCTGCTGCCTCTGCGGCATATAGTCTGCTGCCTCGGAAGAGGTCTATGTTGGTGTGAGTAACTCAGCATGGCTCCTTACTCTGGGCTTATCCTCTGTGGCACAGTCTGATCAGCTCTTCATAAGGGTCATCAGCATCTTCCATCGATTGTTCAACTCCTTCCTTCTGCCTTCCTTACTGCCTCGGCATTGTTTGTCTGGGCGGGTACCTGCGCACAGTAAAACACATACCTGAGCAATATCTTTTATAGAGAAAAATAGTGAAATTCATCAAACATGGCAGATTATCTAATATATGAAATTTTGTGTATGGTTACCTAATAAATGCAACTAAAACATGCTTAAGTGCAACAATAATTGAGCTAAACTAGGGCTAAAATGTATGAATTTTACACACTTAACACGCCCCCAAACTCGAACTATTGTTTGTCCTCAAGCAAACGCAACCTAGTAGTTACTTGCATCTCTAGAAAGTGTGGCTTCATATCTTGAGTAATCCCTACCCTCCATGTGATCACCTGCTTGGGCAGCAACCCTTCGAATGAAAATGGACTTACCCGGAACAATACTATGATGCTCGTGAGTGTGTGCATGTTTTGTGAACAAGTATGATTCTTCGGATTCCATGTAAGCATAAAGGTAATCAATTCAACTCTTGAGTTTCTTAACTTTCCTTACTAGAGCCAGTTTCGGGCACCTCTACTTTATCAACCAATCCTTTCCTCCAAAACTTAATCAACTAGAGTCGGTTTCGGGCACCTCTAGTGATTTCTCATTACTAGAATTAAAGGCAAACATTTCTAGCAATATCTTTTACTCTATACTAGAGCCAATGATAGATACCTCTAGTACATAAAATTTTTCAATTTTAAACCCAAGTAATCATCTAACCTTAACTCACTAGAACTCCAAAAATCATACAAGTCATAAGGTGTGTTTCTAAGTTTCAGCACAATAGTAGAGTTATAAATACTTCCAAAGTCATGCTAAGGTCGCTGCCACGGCGGCTACTACGACGGCAGTTAGGAAATACTCAAAATCTAAGCCAAATATTTTTTCTTTCTTTTTTTATATAACAGCAAGTAACAATGTATTCTATATGAATCCTAAATATACATTCTAACATGAAACAAATAAAAACAAAAGAGAAAATAAAATAAAAAGTTAGGACTAATTTTCCCCCCAAACTCGAGAGGAGCATTGTTCTCAATGCATGCCTATATACTCAAAATAAAACATAGATTAGATAAAGAAGGAAGATGATAGCTTAGAATGCTGGCGAATCGGAGGAGGTGTCGTCTTCTTCGTCATCGCTAAGTATCGTCCGCCGTTGAGCTGGTACTTTAAGTCTTTTGGCCGCCCTCGGCGGCTGCTTGCGGGATGCTGGTGTTGGTTGGTCTGGCTTTGTGACTTCTCGTTCACTGTCGTCTTCACTGTCCGAGCATATCTCCTCGGTGTTTGGTACTTTCCTCTTTGTGGTTGGGGAGCATGTGGACTTGAGCTTCTTTGTAATTGACCGGACCATGTCTTCACAGACGGGCTTGAATGGTTGATGGGTTGGGCTTGATTCTTCTATCTTCCTTTGGGTTTTGTTTCTCCTAAAATAAACTGAAATAAAATTATTAGTGCTTGAAAATAAAATGCATACTAAAATTAAATCTAATGCCTAAAAACAGAAAATTTAAAAAATGTGTTTGAAAAATAAAATAGATGGAAGAAATTTAAATCTAATTCCTAAAAAACAGAAATTTAAAAACAGAAAAAATTTAGGCTGTATTAGGAGTGCATTTGGATGCATCTCCTAACATGGCCACTTCCTTATCTCTTGCAACATGAGTTCATGTGTAGTGCTTTAACCTCTGCCCATTCACTTTAAATTCATGCTCATCCTTGGTAGATTTGATCGTGACTGCACCATGTGAAAATGCTTTAACTACCTGGAACGGGCTCGACCATCCTGACTTAAACTTCCCTGGGAATAGTTTCAATCTAGAATTGAAGAGGAGTACCTGCTGCCCTGGCATAAACTGCCTTGGCAGCAACTTCTTGTCATGCCATTTTTTGGTTTTCTTCTTATATATTCTCACATTGTCATATGCCACGGCTTCGAATTCTTCGATCTCATTCAGGTCCATGAGTCTCTTTTGCCCGGCTTTGTCCCAGTCTAGGTTTACTGCTTTGATGGCCTAGTATGCCTTATGTTCAATCTCAACGGGCATGTTTTTCCATACACGAGCCGATAGGGTGACATGCCCAATGGGATCTTATAGGTTGTTCTATATGCCCACAATGCATCATGGATTCGAAGAGACCAGTCTTTACTAGATGGATTAACCATATTTTCGAGAATGCTCTTCAGTTCCTTGTTTGATATTTCAGCCTGCCCATTGGTCTGAGGGTGGTATGTCGTGGCAACTTTGTGTGTGACACCAAATTTCTTCAATATCGTGGCAATCAGTTTGTTGTCAAAGTGTCTCCCCTCGTCACTTATGAAGGCTCTAGGGATTCCAAACCATGTAAAGATATGCTTTTGGAGAAATTTCAGAACGGTTTTGGAATCATCCTTTGGTGTAGCAATGGATTCCACCCACTTGGACACATAATCCACTGCTAGCAGTATGTATAAGTTCCCACAAGATTATGGAAACGTGCCCATGAATTCGATTCCACATACATCGAATAGTTTGACTTCTAGAATATTCTGCAGTGGCATCTCGTTCCTCCTTGAGATGTTACCCGCCCGTTGGCATCTGTCATACTGTTTGTAGTATGCCTGGGCATCTCTATATAGTGTCGGCCAGTAGAGTCCTGATTGGAGAACCTTGGTAGCAGTTCTGGTTCCTCCAAAATGTCCCACATATGGTGAGTTGTGGCAATGGTGGAGGACTTCTTGTTGTTCTTCCTCTGGTACACATCTTTGAATCACTTGGTTTGCACATTTCTTAAACAAAAGAGGTTCGTCCCAATAATAATGTTTTGCATCATTTTGAAACATCTTTTTCCCTTGGTAATTCATGTTACGAGGAAAAATATCATTAACCAAGAAGTTTACAAGATTAGCGTACCAGGGTGTGGTGGAGGTCGTCATGGCTTCCAGAGGTGGCTAGGATCTGCTCATCTGGGAAGTTTTCTTGAATTTCAGTCGTGTCTATGGGTCTTTCCTCTAGTCTTGACAGATGATCAACCACTTGGTTATCTTTCCCTTTTTTTTCCTTGATTTCTACGTCGAATTCTTGTAGGAGAAGAATCCAGCGTATCAATCTTGGTTTTGCATCTTTCTTGGAGAAAAGGTATTTTATGGCTTAATGGTCTGTGTGCACTGTATCAGCTGGCACTTCTCTTTGTTATCAGCTTGGTTGAGGGTCTGAAGTACATTAAGCTTTATGTGTTGGTCGTTTACCCTCATGGTTAATTCTCCCTTCTCCACGTCAATTAGAGTTCTGCTCGTGGCTAAGAATGGTCTTTCCAGTATGATCGGTGCATGCTCATCTGCCTCACAATCCAAAACAAGAAAGTCAGCAGGGAATATAAACTAAAAGCAATTAAAATAAAGAGTCGAGAAATCAGATTGAGAAAATAGGTCGGTATTGGTATATTTTGTAATGTGGATTTTGAATGCTCCATCTCGGCAAAGTATTGCAGAATCGTCTTAACAGTCTAGACAGTTTTGACAGAAAACTGCCTTGGCAGATTCCCGCCTCGGCAGAGACTACGTAGCTGCCCGGGCGGCTAAGCGAAAATTCAAAGTTCGACAAGGCTTCCTTTAGTGACTCCTTCTCATCCCTAAGTCGAAGTGCTATTGGCAAACTCGTCTTGATAATACCTCCCGGCGTGAATCAAAGGATGAACACCAACCAATGTTAAGCCTCCTTTAGCCGCTAAACTTTCAACTTACTCCTAAGCCAAACTAGTTTTACCCTAGATTGGATAAAACCATATTTACTCGTTCTTGAGTTCAACTCTCCCAAAATTGAACAAATAGATAAATTGCAACTTCCTCTCCCGATTTGATTGCAAACAATTGAAAACCAAGAGTAAACAAACTTTGAATTTTATTTCAATAACTTTAACCTAAACGAATGCAAGCAATCTCTCACAACTACTCAACGAAACCAACGCTTAGCCCTAGGAGAAGTTTAGAACATGATAGACGAATGGAAGCTCTAGGGTTTCTCCAAAATCAACCGATCTCCCCCTCTTAGCCGGCTAGGGTATGTATTTATAGGGCTTGGCCTAGGTTAAAGTCGGTTTAGGGTAGGAGTACTAGTTAGAATCATATTACAACTCATTAAAAGAACAAATCTCTACCATTAATTCTTCCTAGATTCTCGTTTGACTTTTTCCACCATAAATTTGATCGTGGCTTTTCTTGAGCTTTTGGGCTCCGATCCTCATGCAAGTGGTCTCTAAAAATCAGGCTTGATGTGTTCTTTCAATCGCATACCACTTTTCATTTTTCCAGTTTCCTTGGGCTGCTGCCTCGGTGGCATATAGTCTGCTGCCTTGGAAGAGGTATGTGTTGGTGTGAGTAACTCAGCAAGGCTCCTTACTCTGGGCTTATCCTTTGTGGTACAGTCTGATCAGCTCTTCATCAGGTTCATCAGCATCTTCCATCGATTGTTCAGCTCCTTCCTTCTGCCCTCCTTGATGCCTCGGTATTGTTTGTTTGGGCGGGTACCTGCGCACAGTAAAACACATACATGAGCAGTATCTTTTATAGAGAAAAACAGTGAAATTCATCAAACAAGACAAATTATCTAATCTATGCAATTTTGTGTATGGTTACCAAATAAATGCAACTAAAATATGCTTAAGTGTAACAATAATTGAGCTAAACTAGAGCTAAAATTTAGGACTTTTACACACTTAACATAAAGCTTTCTTCATATACATTATGTTCGCACTCAAACATGCAACCTGATCAATCACGTTCTTCGATTCCTCCTTCAGTGATTTTAAAGTCTTCAATTTTATTTTGTTTTTCTACTCCAGCTTGGAGACTCCTTTTCATTTCATTCAGATCTGAAATAACCTTTTCAAATGCCTCCATAATGATATCATTATTAACATTGTCTTTCCACCTTCTTTGCCTTCACCGCAATCATAATCCGACCTAAAAATTCTGACAAAATAATTCATTCATTTTATGTCATTCTATTTCAGTATAGAATAAAAAATTTAATAATTTACTTACTTTAAATTTTTTCAAGGGCATTCTCCCTTTATGCAGGAAACAAGTTTCCCTACGTCTTTTTCCTCATGCATGAATGCGGCCAATATTACCTCTAATATTGCAACGAAACATCAATTTAAAACAACATTACCTATAAGATTGCAGTGCATCGGGTCATGTAAGCCTGACTTTTACGGCCATTAAATTTGGCTATACCATCAATCAACCTCTCATATACAAATTTACACTAGTTCAATTTTCTCTTCAACCCATTAGAGCACAATAACTTCAGATGTTCTATGGAGGGCATGGTGTTCGACGTTGGACATAGAAACACACTAACAATGTACAACAACACATGCTCTTTCAATTCATCCCCTGAAAATCACCACTTAATATTTCTTCCTCCAGATCAAGAAATGTAACCTTCGTACTGATTTTATTCTTCAAAGCTATTTTCCCCCATTAAATTTTCTCATCATGTGTACAACATCAACAGCTTCATTTTTTTGGCCCCACCACATCATCCACCATTAAAGAAATTTTGTGTCCATTAAATTAATCATTGAGCTTTCAACATTAAAGCTGTCCACTAACTTACGACATAGATCGCTATGAATTGCTCGAAATTTTATTCCAAATAAAGTCCTAAACCATATTTCTACAACAACATCATCAATCTTTTGTTTCTGCATCTCTTTAAACAAGTTTGACAACTTCTTCTGCTATACCTTGAGAAAATCTCCTACGACATATAATATAACAATAATTACTTCAATGTTACTCTTCTATATATTATTTAACGAACATTTTAACCTTAAATTCTTTGTCTAAAAAGAAAGTTACTCTTACCTTTTTAAATTTTACATTGCCTTTGGCTTTTGATATCAATTCCATATACGCTTGCTTTTGTTGCACGTGAATATCAAAATAAAACTTCTTTTCCTCATCACTCATTTTTGCCTATTTCAGTGATAGTACTTTTTTTGCATGTATCACTCATATAAATATTACATTTTTATAATATGTAAACTTTAAAAACTAACAAAAACACATAATATTATTTCAAATTTCTCACTTACTACACTTATCATTTTCTTCTTTGCTCCCTTACGTCCTTTACATTCACTTATATTGTACATGCATTTATTCAAAGTTAGAGTATGCAATACTTAACTCTAACCAACTAACAATTTTAAACATTCTAGACACATTCAACTTTAACTTACTAGAAGTTAAAATATGCAGTCAATGGTTTATGTGCCTCACCCACCGCAATCGTGTCATTCATCACCCATCCTACGTCGATATTGCTACGTTCATCCATTCTTCACTACTTCAATATGAAATTAATGTCACATTAATTTTTAAAATTAAATAATAATCAACATCATATAGTATTGGACCAAAACAAATTTAATTTTCTTACTAGTTACATCAATTATCAACAAGTATTGCTAATTTCTTTTAAACAACCAACTAGTTACATCATACAGTATTGGACTAAAACAAATTTAGTTTCTTAACTAGTTACATTAATTATCAACAACAAGTATTGCTAACTTCTTTCAAGCAACCAATTACTAGTTACATCATATAGTATTGGAATAAAATAAATTCAGTTTCCTTACTAGTTACATCAATTATCAACCTCAAGTATTGCTAACTTTTTTCAAACAACAAATTACTACTACTTACACCATACAATATTAGACCAAAATAAATTCGGCTTCCTTACTAGGTACATCAATTATTAACAATTATTGCTAACTTCTTTCAAACAACCAATTACTACTTACATCATACAGTATTGGACCAAAATAAATTCAGTTTCCTTACTAGTTACATCAATTATCAACAACAAATATTGTTAACTTCTTTCAAACAACCAATTATTAGTTACATCATCCAGTATTGGACCAATACAAATTTAGTTTTCTTACTAGTTACAACAATTATCAACAAGTATATGCCTATTTCATTCCATTTTTCCTTCATTTCTGATTATTACCAACTTCTTTCAAACAACAAATTGTTACTTACATCATAAAGTACTTGATATAAACAAAGCTACCATTCTACTTTAGTGTAATATTTTTCTTCGAAGGTAAAAGCCTACGACTTCCATCTGAAGAATAAACAAGTCTAAAAATGATGATTCATATGACATATTTGATATGAACAAAATTACCATTCTACTTTAGTATTAGTTTGTTATTCTAGATACAAATAAACGTGATAATTTTTTTTGGCATAGCAACTATTCATCTATCTAAACTTAAACTAGTAGAGAATTATATTTTCTTATTATTTCTATCATTAAGATGGTTTCATGGATAATTAGCAATCCTTTATAGCATTTATATCAAGGTTAAATTGCACCAAGACAATATCCAAGGCAAAACAAGATTGTTTCGTACTTCTTTTTAGAGATTGAGTTGTTGGCAACATCTATAACTATGGCTAAATATAATAAATAAATATTGTTACATTCAAATAAATATGGCTAAATATAATAAATAAACATTGTTACAACAGCACACACATCAATCCAAGAAAATCTAAGCAAACAAATATTCTAGATGTTTATATTAAAATAAAGTTAGCTATACGTATCGAGACTGAAAATAAAGTCAAAAGCATAAACTTGAATTAAATAAATTTGTATCAAGGTTTGGAAGCCTATTAAGAAGGTACTTTGGTCAACCTTTAATGTCTGACAGGCTCCATGCGAAAAACATAAATGATTGCATGAAACATAAAGAACATTTGCAACTAACTCAGAAATTATCTTCTGTTTACCAATTTTTTTTAGTGTTCTTTATTGTTTTACTAAAAAATAATCTAGAAACAGTTCAATCATGTTGACCTTTTCTATAGGAGGTTAGAGAAGATAATGCTATAAGTGCCAAAGTGAGTTGGGAGGTTGTTAGTAATTTAAAAAATGGGTATCGGAGCTTAAAGATCCAAATGTTTGGAATATTGAATTTATTCTTATACATATGTGAATGCATTTTCAGAATCAAGTTCAATGTGGGTTGATTGTGTTCATGCTTAACCATTAAGATCTTTTTTCAAAAGTAGGATTACAAGTGTTAAGTGTATATAGCTAGAATTGGAGGGAAATTCTAAAGCCAAATAGGTGTTTGGTACAGGTAGTTTCACATTACTTGTAGCAATGTATGATTCTGTCATCATATTAGGAACAATGTAATATAAGTGATATTCTTAATAATAGATAAATTTTTAGATAATCTTACATAACTTGAAACCAGAATAGATAATAAAAATAATAAATTAATATATAAAATTTTTTTATCCTTTGATATATTCAATCAAGTAACATTCTAATTTCTAACTATATTATTTATTTGGGTGACACTGAAGTAAAGAATAGTTCACCATGCTAATACATGAAGCTCTTTTTAAAAATAAGCCAAGTTTTATGGAATAAACCTTCATTTCGTTACTCATGCATGTACTTCTATTACCGATTTTAAGACTATTTTCACTCCTAAAATAATATACTTATCACGCTAAATCTTTCACACATAATCTCAAACTATAACTTCTTTCAAAACCCTAGAAAAAAAAAACCTCTCTTTCTTTACTCATGTAGGTTTGTGTAGCCGAAATTTTATGAATTTATAACAACAAAATTCTTACCTGAAAGGTTACTTCCTTCCAAATCAACTTGACAAATGAAAATACCGCATGATCACCCGTTGAAAGCTTTCAAAGTGTTTCAAAATGAAAATACCCTAACCCTTCAAGTTCCCACTCTCTAATGGCCTTGATGTCGTATTTTTTACTTGCCTTTTTACCTTATTTTTAAGGTAACCGGTTAATTGATTTCTATTTTACCTTTTCTTAATCCAACGACTGATATTATTTAAGCTCAATCCAATAGCCTGATAAACAAGGCCTTATTTTAGTCATTGTTTAAGCCGTTTCTTTTTAGAATCGGCCCAATAACTCAATTTTAGTCTTAGGCTTAGGTTTGTCACTAAGAAGAGACAGAGATATTAGTTTTACATTGAAAAAATGTCTTAAAATATATAAACGGTGGGGATGTACATCTTATTAGACATATCTTTTAGAGAGAAGATGATAACTCCATGATAAATAGTATAATAGTATCAAAGTATCCCTTTGACTGTATAGCTTCACGCCAAACACCCATAAGCATGGGCGAAGCCACATTGACAAACTTGTATTTTGTATTTTTTCAAAATTATATTATTTTATATAATTTGCATATAAAAATTAAAATAATATAATTGATACCCCTTTATAAATAAAATGACACTCTTTATAAATAATTAATTCTTTTTAAATACTATTTAGAAAAATGAGTGAGGTAAGCAAGGTAGACAATTATGACAATGGCCCATTACGAGTGTGGTTAACTAGTGACGAGGACCTCAAAATATTAAATGAAGAAAAATATCATGAAGAATGTAAGTCTTAGGATATATACACAGCAGCGTTGTACATTCTATTATATACGTCTTTTTAGAGAGAATGTCACGAAAGAAAGAGATGAATTTAAAAATGTCACGAAAGAAGCAAATATGCTACAAAGATAAAGGCGTTCTGAATCCATGTGCCAAAGAAGTAAAAGCTTATGTAATCCCCCAAAACTTAACTTTTTAACTTTTACTCATTTAATAAAAGACATGGGAAAGGAGGGGAAATGAAAATGTTATCCAATTGAAGCTGAAGGGATTAGGGATGTAAAAAGTTGACCCGACCTGAAAACCCGACTAAACCTGCTCGAGTCAAAACCTGATTTGACCTGAAAATTTAATGACCCGAACTCGATCTGTAACCGACTGTTGTTGACCCGAACCTGAATTCGACCTGTTACTGTAGTGACTGAACCCGGCCTGCGTCCGACTGAAAACGACCCGAACCCAAATTGAACCTGTTACTGTGGACCTGAAACCCGACTTGCGCCCGACTGAAACGAACCCGAACCTGAAGCCGACCTGGCAGATAACCGATTTTACCCGACTGAATTGACCCGAGATCCGATATTACCCGACCTGTTTTGAACCCGACCTATTTTGGACCCGACCTATTTTGAACCCGACCTGTTTTGGACCCGACCTGTTAATTAACCCGACCTGCTTTGAACCCGACCTATTTTTAACCTGAACTGATATTGACATGACTTGATATTTACCTGACATATAGTTGAGGAAGTCTATGATTTGATAAATTTAAAGTTTTGATAAATGTAAAGTATTAATTTATTAAATTAATTTAGTACTAACTCGTTCAATATAAATTATTTGTGAAGTTTAATAAGAATTAACATACTTAAATTTATTTTATTAAAAAAATATTCAAAATTTAAAAGTTTTATTAAATTAATAAGTTATGATGGATGAATTTAAAATAAATTATTTCAAATTTAAATCAATTTTTAATTGTGATCATTAAATTTAAGAAATATTTTATTAAAAAAATTAATTATAACTATTAAAATAATAAAAAAATATTTTTTAGTTTAGGGGAAGTTTTTTTGAATTGATGGGGGGGGGGGGGGGGAGTTTTGTTGATTGATGGGGATTATGGGGGGAGGGGTTAATTATCTTTAATTAGATGTGGGCGGGATTTTTTTTATTTAAGGGTTAATTATCCTTTAGGTCCTTCCTTAATTAGATGGTTAGGGTTTAGGTTTTTTAGGTTTTAGTTTATTTTTTTTAGTCCTAACTTTTGGTTTAGTTTCTTTAAATTTCATTCAATTAGGCCATGCTTCATAAATTGATTAATTATTAAGCTTTTTGGTTTGTTTTAAATTTGATTTGGTCCTCGTATAAAGATTTGGTAAGTAATTAGGTTTAATAATTTTATTCATTTGTGATTTGGGCTCTAATTAATAATTTAGTTTTAATTTATTTTTAGATTTGTCCTTTTTATGTTTCAATTTATTTTGTTTGTTAGATTTATGGGTTTATGTTTAGGGTTTAGGGGTAAATGTGTCAAGTTGATTGTTTGGGGCTATGAGATTAGTTTAGGGATTATGTGATTACGCTTGCACTCTAATTATTAGTGAATAGTGTCTGTAAGATTTAGAGATTCATATTTGGGGTTTAGGGGTAAACGTGTCAACTTAATTATTTGGGGTTATGAGATTAGTTTAAGGATTAGGGAATTAGACTTGTACTCTAATTATTAGTGATTATAAGATTTAGAGGTTGAGGTTTATGGGTATTGTTTAGGGGTATACATATATACATACTAAAACTTACATATATATATATATAATTATAACAATATATATATATATATATATATATATATATATATATATATTAAAACTTGGGTTAGGATCAACTTACACTGTGTAAAACTCTTTAAGTTTTACACATTTTTTAGATCGTTGGATGGGGGAAATGGATGGTTGAGATTAACTCCGTGTTTTTAATTCCCAAGTGATAATCTTCACATATTTTACTGTTAATCTCATCCATCCGTTTCACTCATCCAACGATCCAAAAAAAGTGTAAAACTTAGAGAGTTTTACACAGTGTAATTTGATCCTATCCCTTAAAACTTACATACATACATATATGTATATATATACTAAAACTTACATATACATACTAAAACTTAAATACATGCATATATATATGTGTGTTTTAGTATGTATGTATACATGTGTGTATTTTAGTATATATATATATATATCATAATATATGTATATGTATATTTATATATATATATATATATATATATATATATATATATATATATATATACATATATATAATTAATTATAACAATACATATATATATAAGTATACATACTAAAACTTACATACATATATATATATATATAGGGTTAGGATCAAGTTACACTATGTAAAACTCATTTAGTTTTACACTAATCCATAGCCATTGGATTAGTTAAATGAATGGATGAGATTAACTCCTTACTTTTTTTCCCAAGTGATAATCTTTCCATATCCTACTTTTAATCTCATCCATTCATTTCACTCATCCAATGGCTATGGATTAGTGTAAAACTAAATGAGTTTTACATAGTGTAACTTGATCCCATCTCATATATATATATATATATATATATATATATATATGCACATACACATATACATACACATATATTTTTAGCTGAATTTGACTCATATATATTTCTATTTTTGGTAATTTAGTCGAATAATGTAATGCCCCGGTTTAGGGGTCGGGTGAAAAATAATAATTTAATATTATTTCCGGGTCCGGTTTTGTAATTAAAAATAATTTTGGGCCTCGGGTTTTAAGACAACAAAATTTAGTTGGACCATATTTTAAACAAGCCCACATGGCCATGGGTGGCACCTATTGTGGTTTTCCTTTTTTATTAAGGGTATTTAGGTCTTTGGACCTTTAATTTTAAATCAACCTAAATAATGTTTTATTTAGTCATCTTCTTCCCTCTACTCCCCATTTTTTTCCATCGACAAAAAAGAGCCCTCCCCTTTGGAGCACTATTCCATTCCATAACTCATCCAATCTTGAAGGTTTTTCAAAGGTAAGGCCATTTTTGACTTGCTCTCTTTGTCCTCTACGAGTACGTACCCTTATTTCCTAGAAAACCCATGATTTTTGTAACTTGGGTGTTTTGAAATATTGATTAAAAATGTCATTTTTAGCATTCCAAACTTAGGTTTTTGATTTATGGAAGTGATATGAGTCATTTTAAGCCTAAAGGGGTCCAATGGGTATGATTTTTACAAGGTTTGGGGTGATTCCCGAAATGAGGTTTTGGGGAGGTTTTTGGGAGGTTTAGGATTGAAATATGGGGGTGTTCTATGTAGAAATGAGAGGGCCAATGGTTGGGGTATATGAAAGCTTTGTTTTGGAAGCTTTAGGGAGTAGTTTGAAGGTTGAAATCAATGGTTTTAAGGGGTGCTTGAGGGCTGCTCGGATTTTGGAATTTTGGGCTTGTTCTCCATGTGAAAATTGATATCTTGTAATTGGTTTGTAATCCGGGTTGAGTATTTTAGAAAATGGACTGACTTGAGATTATTTGCTTGGTGTTGGATTGGTTAGAGGCGAGAATTTTGGTCGGAGAAGCTTCGGGGGCAAATCCGGGGAATTCGGAGTCTTGAGCTTGGTCTTCGATCTTCTCTTGGGTAGCAACGGTGAGTAGAATTGTTGATTTATGCATCATGCTCGACATGGATCCTTTTGGGGTTTGGGTGGGACCTTGAGGGGTCACCTAAACCCGTGTGTAAGCCTCTCTACTCCCATGTTGTTGTAATATGTCGAATGCATATATGTCGTAATCGTTAAGTGCATTTTGAGTTGTTAATTGTGTAGTCGAGTTGAGTTCGTGCCTCACGTGATGGTGGTTTAAACTACGGTGATGTGTAGTCCCACCGGTAGTGACTAGTAGGGTAGTCCTTTGATGTGTAGTCCCATTGGAAATCCACTAGTCGAAACGGTGATGTGTAGTCCCACCGTAAGTGTATGTTGGTTGTGCTTGAGCAAACCAAGAGTAGTGGTTGAGATAGACCCTTGTGCATCCATAGTTTTCTTGCATACAACTCGTATTTTGAAAAACTGCATGTTGTGAATTGTAGAGCCTCTCTCACTAAGCTAGTTGCTTATGCTCTTTGTTTCCAACGTGCAGATCGTTAGAGTTCGGGAGGCGAGCGGGCGAAGGAGGAGCTTTTGGAGTTCTCAAGCAAGTTTTAGTATGGTTTGCTTTTGTAATAATGCCTAGACAATGGGGTATAGAGTGTTAGGAGTTGGGGTCAAACTCCCTAGGAAGTTATGCTCGAAATTGTTAAACCTATGTTGTGTTATGTTCTGCTTCATGGATTATGTTCTATGATTCTTATGTAGATTATTTGTTTATGCCTGAATTTGTATGAGGTTGGACTATGCATGCCTTAAGCTTGACTACCATGTGTGTGATGCCTATGCTTGTTAAGTATGTTCCTTGTGATATTGCTTGAAGTCTAGATAGGTATGATTCACGTATACTCAATGCTTGTAAGCTAAAATCCGACTGTGGTTGTTGTATGTATGCTTGTTGAAATGGTTGTGTGTGCGAGTCTTGTAGTTGTTGGTTCATGCCCTTGGTTCTTTTGAGCTTCTACTTATGTCCATGCATGATCTTAATGTTTTTCTATGGTTAGGAAGTCCATAAGTTGGGCAGTAAGTGATCCCCTGCACTAAGGTTTCGAAACCATGGGTAAGGTTTCGAAACCTTTGTAGAGAATTTTGGTTCCAGGGGTCACTGCCAGCCAAAGTTTCGAAACCTTTGGGGTAGGTTTCGAAACCATGGTCAAAGGTTCCGAAACCTTCCCCAAGGTTTCGAAACCTTTGGTGAGGATTTGGTTCCAGGACATTCTGCCAGCCAAAGTTTCGAAACCTTTGGGGTAGGTTTCGAAACTATGGTCAAAGGTTCCGAAACCTTCCCCAAGGTTTCGAAACCTTTGGTGAAAATTGGTTCCAGGGGTTTCTGCCAGCAAAACTTTCGAAACCCTTGGTGAAGGTTTCGAAACTTCTGCGCAAAACTGCACTGTTTGAATTGTTCACCCCTTTTAAAGAGATATATACATAGGAATTAATATGCCTCTAGTTAAGATTAAAATTTGGGCGTTTGAATGTGGTTGGGGGTTCGCTTGTGACTAGTTTAAAAGGAAAAAAAAAAATTAGGGTTGCTAACCGAGGAGGAACCCTTTGGGTTTCGCTTCGGTTTTCCCCGTGTAGTCCACTCAGACCGGTCATCCGGCCAGACCGGGACGAGGGGGTTACATTTATTGGTATCAGAGCCTGAGGTTTCCGAGACCTCGGGCAGGTAAGTGAGGTAAGTTAAGGTATTATGAGTGTTTTGCCATGCCTGTCTAAGTTTTGTTTTAGCACGGTGTATGTATGCATGCTATGGTGACTTTTCTGTTGTTTGGAAGTTGGTTTGAGTCCCCATTGTTAGGTATTGTTGTCAAAATAAAAAAAAATAAAAAAAAGGGAAAATTGTTTTGGTTTGAAGAGCTTGAGAACCGGATGTCCTTTGCCCCTTGCTAACCTAACGTTTCCTTGTTGTTGTGTGTTTGTTGTTTTAGATTACATTAATTGCTATGGTGAGACCGAGGGGACGGCCTAGAGCGGGTGACCAGGCACCCGAGCACGCGCCTCCTGCTCTTAATGCTCCGAGTGGTAATGGAGGGAACATCGGAGGTGATGGTAATAGGCCTCAGGCTGGGGCTAATGTGGGAGGTAATGGGGCTCAAGCGGGCCAAGGTCAGGCAGGCCCAGATGTGGCTCATTTGATTCAGACTATAGCCGGAGCTTTCCAGACAGCTTTGGCTGGGATGCAAGCTGCAGCACCAGCTCAGGGTGCGGGGACATGATTACCCCTAGAGAGGCTTCGTAATTTGGGGGCAGTTGAGTTTCGTGGGTTATCTCCGGAGGGCTCGGAAGGGTGGCTAGAGAGCACTACTCGCATCTTGGGTCAGATGGAGTGTTCGGATGCCCGTAAGTTGGGATACATCGTCTCACTGCTTCAGGGAGACGCTTATACTTGGTGGACCACTGTTATTTCTGGTATGGCCGAGGTGGATGTCACATGGGAGTTTTTTATGAATGCTTTCAAGAGGAAGTACCTTGGGGTCCGGTACTTAGATGAAAAGAAAAGGGAGTTCATGGCCTTGGTTCAAGGCAATAGGACCGTGTCCGAGTATGAGATCCAATTTGTGAGGTTGAGCCAGTACGCGCCAGAGTTGATTCCGGATGAGAAGGAGCGATGTGAGCGCTTCAGATATGGGTTGACTACTGATGTGAAGACCTACATGTTGGCCGCCGACTACACTGAGTTCGATGTCTTGGTTTCTAGAGCCAAGGATGTAGAGCAAAACCTAAGCTCTAGAGCACGTGCTAGTGGGTCTGACTCCGGGAAGAGACATGCGAACTGGGATAAAGATCATGCCAAGAGGCATAGGGATAGGAGGTATCAGCCGGATACGAGGCCTAGGGGTGGTAACCATGGTCAGGGCCGTCAGGGCCAAGGGGCTGTTGGGCACATTCCGGAGTGCACTAGGTGCGGGAGACGCCACCCAGGTGAGTGCATAGGTATGTTTGGGGCGTGTTGGAACTGTAGCTCCCGAGATCATTTGAGACGTGATTGTCCACACCCAGTCAGAGGAGGATCGGCTCCAGCGAGGGGTTTTGAGCATCAGAGAGGTCGTGGGCGCGGCCGTGGGAACTTCCAGCCAAGGAACGAGGGTCAGAGGAACTTGGCTCATGTGGTAGCAGTCCAACCCGAGGGAGGAGGACCGGCTAGAGTGTACGCTCAGCGAGAGGCTGGGAATGACACTGATGTCATTGCAGGTAATTTCACATTACAGTCTTTGAGTTTGCTTTCTCTAATAGATTCGGGGTCAACACATTCGTATATTCTGGGTGAGCATGCAAAGTCATTAGGACTACCTTGTGATTGGTTAGAAGTAGGTGTAAATGTCACTAGCTCCTTTGGTGATACAGTGATAGTCAGGAAAGTGTATAGGAGGTGTCCCTTGATGATTCAGGGCCATGTATTTCCAGTCGACATGATGGAGCTACCCTTTTATGGCTTTGATGTGATCTTGGGCATGGATTGGCTTGTAGAGCATAGAGCTAGGGTTGACTTTGAGACTAAGAGAGTCTCTTTGAAGCTTACCGATGACTTTGAGGTTGTGGTAGTTGGGGAGAATGTTAAGTTTTTGTCTAATGTGGTTTCGGCTTTAGAAGCTTAGAGGTTGTTGAGTTTAGGGTGTCAGGCTTACTTGGCTTACGTAATGAACCCGGATATGAGTGAGGTGAGACCTCAGGACATCAGGACTGTGTGTGACTTTCCGAGTGTTTTTCCGGAAGAACTACCAGGCTTGCCTCCAAACAGAGCAGTTGAGTTTGCTATTGAGACATATTCTGATTCCGCACCGGTGTCGATTGCTCATTATAGAATGGCACCGAAGGAGTTGAAAGAGTTGAAGACACAGCTTCAGGAGTTGACTGACAGAGGCTTCATTAGGCCTAGTATTTCCCCGTGGGGTGCTCCGGTTTTGCTTGTGAAAAAGAAGGACGGTAGCATGAGGATGTGCATAGACTATAGACAGTTGAATAAGGTGACAATGAAAAACAAATATCCCTTGCCAAGGATAGACGACTTGCTAGACCTGTTGAGGGGTGCTTCCGTGTTTTCAAAGATTGATTTGAGGTCTGGGTATTATCAGGTAAGGTAAAGGATGTGGATATACCGAAGACAGCTTTCCGTACACGTTACGGGCATTATGAGTTTTTGGTGATGCCTTTTGGGTTGACCAATGCTCCAGCGACCTTCATGGATATGATGAATCGGGTGTTTCATAAGTTCTTGGACAGGTTTGTGGTAGTGTTTATTGATGACATCCTAGTGTACTCTAGGACCGAAGAGGAGCATGATGAACACTTAAGGTTAGTGCTTCAAACCCTACTTGAGAATCAGTTGTATGCCAAGCTAAGCAAGTGTGAGTTTTGGATTAGTGAGGTGGTCTTCCTTGGCCACGTGATCTCAGCTAGTGGGATTAGTGTAGATCCCAAGAAGATTGAAGCCATTGTAAATTGGAAGCAACCAAAATCAGTGACAGAAATCCGCAGTTTCCTAGGCTTGGCGGGATACTATAGGAGGTTTGTTGAGGGGTTCTCGAGGATAGCGGCTCTGTTGACCAAGTTGCTACAGAAGAATGTTTCGTATGAATGGTCAGATGCAAGACAAGAAGCGTTTGAGAAGTTGAAGAAAGCTTTGACCGAAGCTCCCATTTTGATTCAGCCCGAGCCGGGGAGAGAGTTTGTAATTTACAGTGATGCATCTTACGTGGGGCTAGGTTGTGTACTTATGCAAGGAGGTAAGGTAGTGGCATATGCTTCCCGACAGTTGAAGGTTCATGAGAAGAATTACCCTACACATGACATAGAGTTAGCCGCAGTGGTGTTCGCGTTGAAAATTTGGAGACACCATCTCTATGGTGAGAAGTGCACTGTGTACACCGACCGCAAGAGCTTGAAATATTTGATGTCCCAAAAGGAGTTTAATCTTAGGCAACGAAGGTGGTTAGAGCTCCTTAAAGATTATGACCTTACCATAGAGTATCATCCGGGCAAGGCAAATGTGGTGGCCGATGCCTTGAGTAGGAAGGTGGCCGTTGAGTTGCGAGCAATGTTCGCAAGGTTGAGTGTGTCTACGGATGGTGGGCTAGTGGCCGAGCTTCAGGTTAAGCCATCATTGGTTCAGTTGATTCGTGAGAAGCAGTTGCGAGATGAGTCCTTGGCACCTCACGTGCAAGACATAGCGGAAGATAGGCCTACCGAGTATTGCTTTGGAGAGAATGGGATTCTATGTTTCAAGGATAGGATAGTGGTTCCGGAAGATGCCGAGTTGAGGCGTACGATTTTGTGTGAGGCTCACAATAGCCCTTTTGCTATGCATCCGGGTAGCACGAAGATGTATCGAGGATTAAAGGAAGAGTATTATTGGGTTGGTTTGAAAAGGGATGTAGCCGAGTTCGTAAGTAAATGCATGGTTTGTCAGAGAGTCAAGGCTGAGCACCAGTTTCCCTCAGGGTTGTTGCAACCGTTGAAGATTCCAGAGTGGAAGTGGGAGCGTATCACTATGGACTTTGTATCAGGACTTCCGTTGACTCCTTCGAAGAAAAATTCAGTGTGGGTGATTGTAGATAGATTCACCAAGTGTGCACACTTCATACCGGTTCATACCACCTATACGTTGGACAAGTTGGCCGAATTGTATATTCGGGAGATTGTGAGACTACATGGGGTACCGAAGTCAATTGTGTCAGATCGAGATCCGAGATTCACCTCTAGATTTTGGGAGTGTTTGCATCGAGCCTTAGGCACTTGGTTGAACTTCAGCACTTCGTATCATCCGCAGTCAGATGGACAGTCTGAGAGAGTGATTCAGATTTTGGAGGATATGTTGAGGTGTTGTATCATTGACTTTCAGGGGTCATGGGAGAAACACCTACCATTAGTGGAATTTGCGTACAACAACAGCTTCCAGTCAAGCATTCAGATGGCTCCTTATGAGGCCTTGTATGGTAGGAAGTGTAGGACCCCGATTTGTTGGGCTAAGGCCGGACAGAAACTAGTGCCGATGCCCGAGTTACTCAAGGGAACCACCGAGAAGGTGAAATTGATTTGTGATCGCTTGAAAGCGGCTTCAGATCGGCAAAAGTCCTATGCCGATTTAAAAAGGAAGGAGGTGGAATACTCCGTGGGGGATAGAGTGTTTTTGAAAGTCTCACCTTGGAAGAAGGTGATGAGGTTTGGAAGGAAGGGCAAGTTGAGCCCAAGGTACATAGGGCCTTATGAGATAGTTGAGAGAATTGGTCCGGTTGCCTATAGATTGAGACTCCCAGTTGAGCTAGAGAAGATTCATGATGTATTTCATGTATCGATGCTTAGGAGGTATAGATCGGATCTGTCCCATGTTATGCCAGTGGAAGAAATAGAGTTAAATTCGGACTTGTCTTACAATGAGGAACCAGTTGAGATACTTGCTTCTGATAGCAAGGTGTTGCGTGGCAAGACTATAGAGTTAGTCAAAGTCTTATGGAGGCATAGAGGTGTGGAGGAAGCCACGTGGGAGAGGAAAGCGGACATGCTTGAGCAGTTTCCGCACTTGTTTCCGTCAGGTAATTTCGAGGATGAAATTCCTTAAGTAGGGGAGAGTTGTAACGCCCCGGTTTAGGGGTCGGGTGAAAAATAATAATTTAATATTATTTCCGGGTCCGGTTTTGTAATTAAAAATAATTTTGGGCCTCGGGTTTTAAGACAACAAAACTTAGTTAGACCATATTTTAAACAAGCCCACATGGCCATGGGTGGCACCTATTGTGGTTTTCCTTTTTTATTAAGGGTATTTAGGTCTTTGGACCTTTAATTTTAAATCAACTTAAATAATGTTTTATTTAGTCATCTTCTTCCCTCTACTCCCCATTTTTTTCCATCGACAAAAAAGAGCCCTCCCCTTTGGAGCACTATTCCATTCCATAACTCATCCAATCTTGAAGGTTTTTCAAAGGTAAGGCCATTTTTTACTTGCTCTTTTTGTCCTCTACGAGTACGTACCTTATTTCCTAGAAAACCCGTGATTTTTGTAACTTGGGTGTTTTGAAATATTGATTAAAAATGTCATTTTTAGCATTCTAAACTTAGGTTTTTGATTTATGGAAGTGATATGAGTCATTTTAAGCCTAAAGGGGTCCAATGGGTATGATTTTTACAAGGTTTGGGGTGATTCCCGAAATGAGGTTTTGGGGAGGTTTTTGGGAGGTTTAGGATTGAAATATGGGGGTGTTCTATGTAGAAATGAGAGGGCCAATGGTTGGGGTATATGAAAGCTTTGTTTTGGAAGCTTTAGGGAGTAGTTTGAAGGTTGAAATCAATGGTTTTAAGGGGTGCTTGAGGGCTGCTCGGATTTTGGAATTTTGGGCTTGTTCTCCATGTGAAAATTGATATCTTGTAATTGGTTTGTAATCCGGGTTGAGTATTTTAGAACATGGACTGACTTGAGATTATTTGCTTGGTGTTGGATTGGTTAGAGGCGAGAATTTTGGTCGGAGAAGCTTCGGGGGCAAATCCGGGGAATTCGGAGTCTTGAGCTTGGTCTTCGATCTTCTCTTGGGTAGCAACGGTGAGTAGAATTGTTGATTTATGCATCATGCTCGACATGGATCCTTTTGGGGTTTGGGTGGGACCTTGAGGGGTCACCTAAACCCGTGTGTAAGCCTCTCTACTCCCATGTTGTTGTGATATGTCGAATGCATATATGTCGTAATCGTTAAGTGCATTTTGAGTTGTTAATTGTGTAGTCGAGTTGAGTCCGTGCCTCACGTGATGGTGGTTTAAACTACGGTGATGTGTAGTCCCACCGGTAGTGACTAGTAGGGTAGTCCTTTGATGTGTAGTCCCATTGGAAATCCACTAGTCGAAACGGTGATGTGTAGTCCCACCGTAAGTGTATGTTGGTTGTGCTTGAGCAAACCAAGAGTAGTGGTTGAGATAGACCCTTGTGCATCCATAGTTTTCTTGCATACAACTCGTATTTTGAAAAACTGCATGTTGTGAATTGTAGAGCCTCTCTCACTAAGCTAGTTGCTTATGCTCTTTGTTTCCAACGTGCAGATCGTTAGAGTTCGGGAGGCGAGCGGGCGAAGGAGGAGCTTTTGGAGTTCTCAAGCAAGTTTAAGTATGGTTTGCTTTTGTAATAATGCCTAGACAATGGGGTATAGAGTGTTAGGAGTTGGGGTCAAACTCCCTAGGAAGTTATGCTCGAAATTGTTAAACCTATGTTGTGTTATGTTCTGCTTCATGGATTATGTTCTATGATTCTTATGTGGATTATTTGTTTATGCCTGAATTTGTATGAGGTTGGACTATGCATGCCTTAAGCTTGACTACCATGTGTGTGATGCCTATGCTTGTTAAGTATGTTCCTTGTGATATTGCTTGAAGTCTAGATAGGTATGATTCACGTATACCCAATGCTTGTAAGCTAAAATCCGACTGTGGTTGTTGTATGTATGCTTGTTGAAATGGTTGTGTGTGCGAGTCTTGTAGTTGTTGGTTCATGCCCTTGGTTCTTTTGAGCTTCTACTTATGTCCATGCATGATCTTAATGTTTTTCTATGGTTAGGAAGTCCATAAGTTGGGCAGTAAGTGATCCCCTGCACTAAGGTTTCGAAACCATGGGTAAGGTTTCGAAACCTTTGCAGAGAATTTTGGTTCCAGGGGTCACTGCCAGCCAAAGTTTCGAAACCTTTGGGGTAGGTTTCGAAACCATGGTCAAAGGTTCCGAAACCTTCCCCAAGGTTTCGAAACCTTTGGTGAGGATTTGGTTCCAGGACATTCTGCCAGCCAAAGTTTCGAAACCTTTGGGGTAGGTTTCGAAACTATGGTCAAAGGTTCCGAAACCTTCCCCAAGGTTTCGAAACCTTTGGTGAAAATTGGTTCCAGGGGTTTCTGCCAGCAAAAGTTTCGAAACCCTTGGTGAAGGTTTCGAAACTTCTGCGCAAAACTGCACTGTTTGAATTGTTCACCCCTTTTAAAGAGATATATACATAGGAATTAATAGGCCTCTAGTTAAGATTAAAATTTGGGCGTTTGAATGTGGTTGGGGGTTCGCTTGTGACTAGTTTAAAAGGAAAAAAAAAATGTAGGGTTGCTAACCGAGGAGGAACCCTTTGGGTTTCGCTTCAGTTTTCCCCGTGTAGTCCACTCGGACCGGTCATCCGGCCAGACCGGGACGAGGGGGTTACAAATAATATTTTTATTATTTTTTAATTCGTCCAATGTTTTATAATTTTAATTTGATATTTTCATCATTCTAGACCCTAAAACTTTATTTTTATTTCAAATTGACCCACATTTATTTTTTAATTTGTCCAATGTTTTATTATTTTATTTGATATTTTCTTCATTCTAGTCCCTTAACTTTATTTTAATTCAATATTGACCCCTATATATATATATATATTTTAATTCATCACGTTTTATAATTTTAATTTGAAATGTTGTTCATTCTAGACCCTAAAACTTTATTTTTATTATAATTTGACCTCTACTTATTGTTTTTTAATTACTCTAATTTTTATACTTTTAATTTGATATTTTTGTTCATTACAGTCCCCAAAACTTTATTTTTATTCCAAATTGAACCTTTTTCATTGTTTTCTTTTAAATTTGTCTAATGTTTTATAATTTTAATTTGATATTTTTGTTCATTATAATCCGTGAAACTTTATTTTTAATCCAAATTGACACATTTTCATTATTTTTTTAATTACTCCAATGTTTTATAATTTTAATTTGATATGACTTAAATAATTAACTCCAAATCAATGACGATTGACGAAGACCAACCTAAAGTCTATCGACTACTTATACGGTTGTACCGAACTCAAACTCAATACGAATTCCAATCCCGAAAATACCTCGACCTGAATTACCCGACCTGAAATGCAACCGACCTGAAATGAACCCGACCTGAAACAGACCCGACCTAAAACGGACCCGACCTGAAACGGACCCGACTTGAAATGGACCCGACCTGAAGTGTATCCGAACCCGAATTAACCTGTCAATTATCTGCTTCAGACCCGACCCGTTTTGACCCGACCTGAAATGGACTCGACCTGAAATGAACCCGATCTGAAATGGACCCGACCTGAAATGGACCCGCACCCGACCCGAGTCGAATCAAAATAGAAAAATAACCTGAAATGACATGTACCCGATTTTACCCGACCTGACAATATCTGACCGGAAACCCATCCGACTACCTGTTTTTACATCCAAGGGACAGATCATATGGACAACATGTTTTTGGTGGGTTTATTATATAATGACAAAAGGTGCATTATTTGATATGTTTGATTATCAAAAAAGTGGATTTGGGATTTTAGAATCAAATAATGTTTTACTAAAATGATTGCTTTGTCCCTTATTCCAATGAAAATGAAGAGGATTCGGCCACGATTTGGATGAAGATTTGATTAGTTGTACACTGAACAACCTTTTTAATTTAAAAAGTATTATATCTCCTAATGCTGTAGAGAATTAAGATATCAATCAAAATTCTTGATTTTATTTACCCATAATGCAGTTTTATTTTAAAAGTAATAATTTTCGATTGTTTTATTTAAAATTTATATAAAAGTATGAAAATATAAAAATATTAATTATCTTTCAAAATAAGAATATCTTAATAATTTCATAAGTTAGATATATACGTGGGTGATGGGTGAGCGCTTTTTCCCTGTAGTTGAGCTCAGTTGCTTTTTCCTTTTACCTTTGTATTTTCCCCATTTCTATGCGTTTAATAATATTAAAGCACAAGTAGTTAGATATTGAAAATTTTGTTCAAAAAAAGAGTTAGATATTAAAAAATGATTTCAGATCATAGCTTTTGTCCTTCCAAAACAATAGTCGTAGTTTTTGTCTACATATATGTGTGTGTGAATTGACACATGTTCACGGGGTTGAATTATTTGGTTTGTCTAAGTGGTAAGTAACTTAGTTTCACTTAAGTAGGTTTCGAGTTTGAAGAGTTATATATGCAAAAAAAATTCGTTGGGAGACTTATCCACCAAAGTCAAGTGTGCGACGCGGGTCGGTCCAGATTAGTCAAGAGAAAGCCCTGAAAACCAGAAGGGCTAAAAGAAATATATAAATATTTTATACCTTTATGTTCAATACACAAGGTGGAAACTATTCAAAAAAATAAAAATGTTAAAGCTCTTCGTTGACACCCTCCCTTATTCCCTAGTCTTCCTTGCACCAAATTATATATAAAAGGGCGCAATGAAGGATTGGTGCGAGGAAGACTAGAGGAGCAGATATATATAAAAAGGTGTAATTTGTATCAATATGAATAGATTGGTGCAGTGGTAATTATTTGAGTTTTTACCCTAGAGATCTCTGGTTCAACCCACGCCAAGCAAACTCATATCTCTTTAAATCTCCTTTAACATATATTAAATATTAAATAAATTAAATTAAAAATAAGAATAAATTCATTCGGTCAGGTAATACACGTGTTGTCATCCGATTGGTTGATTAATTTATTTTAATTAAATTAAAATTAGGACCAAATTGATATAATATGTAACTAACATGGACCAAATGTGTAATTATACGAATTTTCTTTAACTGTCACGTCACCTCTCCTTTAGATTTTAGCAGCTGGTGGTCAAAGTAAGACCAATTAAATAGTTCAATAATCAGATTTTTAATTATTTTAGTTGAATTGTCAAAATAGAACGAAACCAAAAATTTGATGGTTACCCAAGTAGTTATTTTTCTAAAAGTTTAATCATTGAATTTATCATTTAGCAGTTGAAATCAATTTTTAATAGGTAACTATTTGGGTAACCATCAAACTTTTTAATAGGTAACTACTTGGGTAACCATCAAATTTATAAGTTGGAAAAGCTGCTAATTCATTTAGGAATAGTTATCCAAGTAGTTATCTATAAACCTTAAATTCTAACCCTAAATGATAAATTCTAACTATTATCCTTAAATTTTAAACTCGTAGACCTAAACCCCTAAACCATACACCATAAACTAAAACTCTAAACCCTAAAACTAAACACTTATAAAAACTTTTAATTTTCAATGTTAGTGTATAAAATAATTACTCTTTATTTTTTTTTCAAATAAATAAATGAAAACTAAATATTTAAATAAAAGATATATAACAGTTTTTCCAACTTCGACTCAATCCATACATGGAGTACACTGTGTATTCCTATTAATAATTTAATAGGCATATTTCCTTCTAGAGGAATACGGCAGGGTGGCCCTCTATCCTCGTATCTGTTTGTTTTATGTATGGAGCGGTTGGCTCAGATGGTGCACTGCGCGGTAAATTGTGATGTGTGGTGGCCTGTGAGGTTAGTCCGCAATGGCCCGACGATCTCTCATCTATTCTTTGCAGATGACATTTTCTTTTTGCGGAGGCCTCTTTGGATTATGTTCATGTTATTGAGACGATATTGCGAGAGTTTTGTGCTGCTTCCGGGCAAAAGGTGAGTGTGCTGAAATCTACTATCTTTTTCTCAAAGAATGTTGATGATTCTTTGAGTGCGACAATTAGTGCTCATATTGGCTTTAGAGAGGTTGGCGATTTGGGGCGTTATTTGGGTGTTCCGCTCCTACATTCACGGGTTTTGAAGGTATTCTATCAGTATATTATTCAGCGTGTGCGCGAAAAACTATCTGGATGGTCAGTAAAATGTCTTTCCTTTGCCGGACAGATGGTGCTTGCCAAGTCTGTTCTCTCATCTATCCCTTACTATTCGATGCAGTCTACTCACCTGCCGAAGGGCGTTTGTGCTGATATTGAGAAAATTATCCGAGGTTTCATCTGGGGTCATGGAGATGGTAAGCGTAGTGTTCATTTGGTTGATTGGAAGACAGCCTATACTCCTGTTTTTAGTGGTGGTCTTGGATTTAAATCTCTTGAGCTTCATAATGATTCTTTTCGGATGAAACTGGGCTTTACTCTTGTGACGAATCCAGATCTGTTGTGGGTTCAAGTCTTATGCTCGAAATATAAATGTTTTGATGTTGTTCCGTTTGAGCTTCAACGGCCTGTTTGCTCTCACATTTGGCGAGGGCTCAGCATGGTTTGGTCGACGGTGTGTGATGGGCTTGTTTGGTCGTTGGGAAATGGTCGATCGGTTGATTTTTGGAGAGACGCATGGTTAGGTGATGTTAGACCTCTGATTGACCTTGTCTCTGATCCAGTTTGTATTCCATTACTCCCGTGAATTTCAGTTGGGAATATGGTGGATGAATCGCGGCATTGACGGTGGCAAGAGTTTGTCGCGCTGCTCCCGATCGAGGTTCTCCATCGCTTGGCTGCCACTATGCCTCCTCGCTCGAATGGTCCGATTGATAGAATTGGTTGGAGATGGACATCGACACGTCTATTCTCAGTTCGTTCCGCTTATGATAGGTGCAACCCGTACTAGATTGATACGTGATATGCATTATGGCGAGTGTTAGCACGTTTCAAAGGTTGGCTACGTATAAGGTGGTTCCTTTGGTTAGTGGAGAGAGGTCGAGTTCTCACGAATGTGGAGCGAGCCCGCCGTCATATGACAGATTCTGTGGTTTGGGGTGTTTACGGCAGCTCCAGCGAATCCCTTCATCATCTTTTCCGGGAATGCCCTACGATAGTCGCACTTTAGACGGCTATCGTTCCTGCCTCGAGGCTCGATGTTTTCCTGTCGCAAGATATGATAGGGTGGCTGCGGCAAAATCTGCAGATGCAGTCGCCGACTGGTACGCAGTTGCATCATTGGGATATTCTTTTTGAGGCAGTTCTATGGGTCTTGTGGAGGCATAGGAATGCGTGCACATTCACGTCGGAACATCGTGGCGAGTTTGGAGTTTGGGAGGAAGTTTGGCGCGCGTATGAGCTATGTCACTCTGCAACGACGTCCGAGTCCTCGGTGGGGCGCGCTAGTCGCGTTCATGCAGCACCGATGGAGAGTTGGCAGTCCCCCCCTCGACTGGTTGGTATAAGATTAATACTGATGGTTCTTGTGGACTCTCTGGGGGTATGACTTCTTGTGGAGGTGTTATTCGCGATAAGGATGGTGTTTGGGTTGTGGGTTTCGGCAAGTTTCTAGGGATTTGCTCAGCTTTAGATGCTGAGTTGTGGGGTATCGCCGAGGGCCTCCAGCTGACTTGGGTGAGAGGTTTCCGCTGATTATAATGCCTTTCGTATGGTGTCCAATTGCGCTCTTTCTCATGGCTTATCCTCATTGTTGTCTTTCATTTATGATTTTTTGGATCGGGAATGGGAGATTCGCCTTGCTAATGTCCGGCGTACGGCGAACAAGGTTGCCGATAGACTAGTTAAGCTATCCCAGGTACGTGAGCTTTTGTCGTTTGATGAGATGGATCGATCTACACGACTGTACGTGCTCTCACCTTCGGAGGTGGCATCTTTACTTCATGAGGATCTTTTAGTAGAATCCAGTGTTGGATAGTTTGTTTTGTTGTCGGATGGTTTTTGTGTACGTACGTTCTGAGTGCACTCTTTTTCCTTTAAGTTAGAATTATGAAGCTTTTTTAACAAGTCACTAGTTTGTATAGTTTTCATTTCTCTTTATTTATCGAAAAATAATTTAATAGGCATAAATCAAGACTAAATGCTTCAATTTAAATGGTAAAAATAATTAATTATATTAAAGTTTGAGATTTAAATTTCATCCCGATCCGGTCTAGTTATGAAGAGATAAAAGTACTGTAAAATTATAGACTTGTAGCCGCGGATAAAACAGGTCAAAGTAGATTATTTGTCACACAAATTTTGTTTTATAATCAAGTTATTTACTCGGTAAATATGTAACATGCTTTAGAATTAAGTAAGTTTTTGAGTAAGCATATTTGAGCGGTTGACTAAGCTGCTCATCTTTATTCTCTCAATTCTCTTATGTTATGAGTTTTAAACCCACTAGGAACACCTCCTTCCTTCCCCTAGAGTCCCCTTTTTAGGGACAGGGGTATGTATAGTTTGAGAGGGGTTCTTGCTCAGGGACGGAGCCATAATTTGGGGTTGGGGGGCAAACTATAAATGTTTGAGGGGGGTAAATTCATAACTAAACTAATTTTTAAAGAAATTTAAATAAGGGGGACAAAGGTGGAAAAAAAAAACCGCCCCCATGTAAATCCGTCCATGTTCTTGCCCCTTTCAATTTTTTTTTATATAATAGCATTTGAGGTCATTCTTAGTTTAAATAGTAGTCAAATAAGGTATTTGCCCCTCCTAATTTTTAGATTTAAAGGCTTAATAGACTTTTGTCCCTCCTAATTTCCGATCCTAACTTCGTCCATGCCCATTCCCCTCCCCTCTAGGTAGGATTAAGATTAGATAAGATTTATCAAAAAAATAATTATTGAGTGATTCTTTCCATGCTTATTTTTATTGCCAAATAATTGGGGATAAAAGCATAAAACAAATAATAATTGTTTCTTTATACAATTGCAATTGAATATTATTAAAAATTGTGAAAGATATTATAAATATAAGGGAGAATAATAGAGACTAGTCTACATAAATCTCATACAACCCATAGGTACGAAGAAAAGTAAATACTTTTGTAGAGATTAGGTTGTCGTCAAAATTCAGAAGCCTTCCTGAATCCCTTTGTCTCTATCCAAACGAGGCGCTTTACGGAGTGAAAAGAGGTGATGAGCGAACCAAACTATTAGGCAGATTGTTCCACTACCTGGGTCTGATTACATCGGCAAACAACCATCAACCTAGTGAGGATCTATCTTTCTATGACCACCAACAAAATCAAAATCAGAAACAAGCATCGTGAATATCTCTGTACGAGCATCAAACGAACGATAAGGTATGCTGAAATCATGTCAAAACGACAGATGAAATGAAGCACAAAAACAAAGAAAAAACGTGTCACAAAGGCAAAAAAAAACGTGTGTCATAAAGACATAAATTCTTATTAAAAATATATATAGAAAAAAAAAAAAATTCTGATGGTCAACAACTAATACTAAAATTAGTTATCCATCACCGGTCAAAGAAACAAATAAAAAAAAAGAAAAGAAAGATTGGTTGCGGCGTTGAGAGAAAAATTAGGGTTTACTGAGTAGATTTCACACAATGGCTTAAATATGTTAAAAGGGGTATATAACAAATACTAATTGTTGTATTGTACCTACTAAAATAAATAATATCATAATCTGGAATATAAGTTCAATTTATTTATCTTCTTGTATTTGCATAAATGCATATGATTTCCACATTCATGCATTTTAATTAATGTGAAGATTATGAGATCGTTCTGTTACCTTATTTTTTAGTTTAATTCATTTTTTTTAGGTTTTTTCCTCTTCGGTTGTTTAGGGATAAACCGCCGGCCTTTAATCAAGCCACTATCAGCCTATCACAATAGCACCACATTGAATATCACAGATGTGGCAAAACTGTTAGAAATTAGGATAAACTACAACATATGTCACTTAATTAAAGTTAAGGTTATATTTGAGTCATTTAATTATAGGTAAGGTTATATTTGGATCACCCCATTTTTAAAAGTTATATTTGGATCACTTAATTATGGGTAAGGTTATATTTGGATCACCCCATTTTTAAAAGTTACACTTGAGTCACTCAATTATGGGTAAGGTTACATTTGGGTCACCCTTTATATTTAAAAAATATATATCAGTTTGTGTATTAGAGTAATTAATGATATCAATTGAAATACTCTAGTGTTAACAAGTGTATACAAGTGACTTGGAAAAAAAATGACTAAATTGATATATATTTGTTTAAATATGAAAGGTGATCCAAATGTAATCTTACCTATAATTGAGTGACCCAAATGTTACATTTAACAATTGAGTGAGCTCAACTGTCGTTTACCCTAGAAATTAAAGCAGTCAACAATGGCACCACAGATGTGATGAAAGAAATCGGTCAGTCGGTGGATGTAAGAAGAAAGATTCCACAAACACATTGGGCCATGTTGAATACCATTCGTCTTCATCACTAACACTTTAATGTCGGAACATACATCACATTTTTCGCTTTCTTCTTGCTCTTTTTCTTCTGTGTTTTTCCCGCCATGGACAATTCAATCTGCCGAGTACATTGGGTAATTGACAATTCCTTGTTTTAGTTGTAGATTTTTGGTCAAGATTTGGTTCATCAACGTAGTTCCCAATTCTTTGCATGCTTCTTTTTATAGCCAAATAATTGTGGATAAAAGCATAAAACAAATACTAATTGTTGTACCTACTGAAATAAATAAATATCATAATTAGAAGGATTAATAGTTAAAAAGGTACCCAACCTATATCCTTTGTTCTAGTTTGGTGCATAACGTTTTTTTTTGTCACATTGATGCCTAACGTTTCATTCCGTAACTTAAATTGAGTTTTTTCGTCAACGGCCGTTAAAAATTTCCCGTTAACCAATTATAACATGACACGTGGTCTATTTAATATATTTATTTGATTTATGAATTACTTAAAAATTATATACTTCTTAAAAAAACCCCAAGTTCTAATTTCTTTCAAACAAACCCTCAAATCACATCTCTATCACCGTTCGACATCCCTCACACATCAGCGGTTCACCGTTCGACATCCAAGTGTTGAGTACCTCACCGTTCAACATCTCTCACCCTCTAGTCGTCGATTAGAAGCCCAACCGGTCTCTTTTTTTCTTCATTTTTGGATGTTCATCGACGGAGCAATCAATGGTTCATTTGCTGGTTTTCAACGACAGAATCATGGGACTTTCGGTTGTGGGGAGCCGACGAAGGCAAGGGTGGCCAATGGCGGTTGAATTGGTGGTGGGAGGGGAGGAATTTAGGGATCTAGGGTTTGGATTTGGGGGTTTTAGAGAAATTAAAGATTTTTAGATTTTTTTATAAAATTAAAGATTTTCTATTTTTTAGAAAAATAAAAATTAAAAAAATACCAAAATATGCCACATGTCGTGTTTTTATTGGATAACGAAAAAATTTTAACGTCTGTCACGGAAAAAAGCAATCTGAGTTACGGAATGAAACGTTAGGCACCAAAGTGACCCAAAAAAACGTTAGGCACCAATCTGAAACAAAAGGTATAGGTTGGGCACCTTTATGACTATTAAGCCTAATTAGAAATATAAAGTTTAGTCTATTGACCTTGTATTTGCATAAATGCATTTGATTTCCACATTCATGCATTTTAATTAATGAGAAAGATTGTAACCCCCTCGTCCCGGTCTGGCCGAATGACCGGTCCGAGTGGGCCACACGGGGAAAACCGAGTGAAAACCCCTAAGGATTTCCCCCTCGGTTAACAACCCTATTTTTTTTTTCATTTTATAATCTTGTCTAATTAGATATTAAACCCTAAGTGATCATACAGCGGAACAACATACACGAATCGGTCGAACGAACTCAAACAATCATGTTACAGCCCAATTTTAAGCTTATACTGCAGGTGCTACCGATACACCTAAGGGGTGTATCGATACCCCTTGACTAGGTCAACTGGTCAGAGTCAACCAGTGGAGACCGTATCGATACGCCCAAGGAGTGTATCGATACCCTCCCCAACGGTTGACTTTCCACGGTCAACGCAAGATGACGGTATCGATACCCCAGAGGCCCGTATCGATACCGAAATCGACAGTAACTCCAGTGACCAAAAAGGTATCGATACGCCTCCCTCCCGTATCGATACACGAGGCCTGAAACAAGAAGGAGGTATCGATACTGGACCAACCGTATCGATACCCCTGCACGGCCAAAACTCCCAAACTCAGCCAAAACATACAAGACTCGAACCTAGATGCAATTTAGGACTTCCCTAACCCCAACCAATCATTCATACAACATTTACAGATCACTATTTAGCCATACAAGCACCCAACATATACATTCATCAAGGAAGCATGCAATTGAATCAAAGATGACATTCAAGCATCCAAAGACTCATACATCAACATTCAACAAGAGTAAGCAATTAGGCATGAGTTGACATACAACAAGGCAACACAACCAGGAAAAGCAAGATATTAAGGAGTCTAAACATGCTCCTAGCAACCAACAACAACCAACAAAACATTACACATCCCATTGCTTAAACTATTACATGTCTTAGCATTAAAAACCATACTTGGTGAACACAAGCCAAAAACCACACTTGGAGCCTTCCACTTGCGCAAGCAACCCACGAGCTTAAGGATCTGCAATGTTGAACAAAGAGAGCGTAAGCAATGATGCTTAGTGAGGGTAAGCTCTAAAAACAAACCTCAACATTGCAGGGTCCGAGCACGATCTAGCCAAGGCATTACACACACATACCAAGGATCCACAAGAGCCACATTATAAGGTGCATGAACAATATATACAAGTACATGTCATGAATCATTAAGCTTTACTTTCACAACATAAATAGCCACATCAAACATTCTCACAAGGATCATTAGTCTCAACACATGGATACATATATCAAACAACATTGGCACCCAGATATGACTCAAATACGCGGATAACCGTTGGAACTCACATCCAACAACACAACCATTACCTGACGGTGGGATTACACTCATCACCGGTCCCGCGGAGGGGATTCCACTCATCCTCACGCCCCGTCGATGGGATTCCACTCATCACCGACTATATTTAAATACCATTTCCGGGCGTACCCGTACTCCTCCTTGGTGACTCAACGCCACCAAGGCCACGCGCGACTTTTGACTCATGTGTACACACTAACATCCTAATGATCGATCATTTGTATTTAAGTATACTAGTGCCAATATTTTACTCGTTCCACATTACTCATTTCAATCATTTCCGTGCTTAGCACGTACTCACCATGAACACAATCATGAACCAACATCATACATGCTTTAAGCAATACAAATCATGCCTCATCTCACATGTATAATACAATATACATAAGCATTCATATCACAACACATACGAGGCATATACATTCATACAGTCAAGTTCATCCAAGGGCTCTAGATCAAGCTTAGGATTAGGCTACCACCCTAATCCTAACTCTAGGTGGGTCTACCAAGCCCAACCTAGTCCATATACTCGAACCAACCAATTTAAAACCATTTAAAACAATTAACCACTCACCTAAGCTTCCAAGCTCAAGACCAAGCAAGCAACAACCTTCAATTCTCCAAATTCACTTCCGATGCTTCACCGGTGCCCAAACTTGATTCTAATCAATCCCAAACACAAACAAAACATTCACAATCAAAATCTTGTCATCGAAACTAACCCGGATTATCATTATCAAGCATTCAACACTCAAAACTAGACCAAAAACAGGATTTTCGAGCAGCCCTTAACACCCACTGAATTCTCCCATTTCAAACACCCAAACAAGCATCAATTGCACCCAAAATGATCCTCATACATCATACTAACAACAGCCCTCGAAAACCAACATCAAACCACCCCCAAAACTACTTTAAAACCCTCCTAAAACCCCTTGGAAACCCAAGTCCGAAAATTGATTAAAATCATTTGAAATTTACATATGTAGCATCATTTGGCTCCTACATTCCATAACTAACCATAATAAATCATAACATTAAGATTAGCTACACAAAGGCACCATTTTTACTCAAAACATTCAAAACCTCTACTTTCCAAAAACTTCATGGAAATGAAAAAGAATGGTACTTTTATGAAGGGGAAGATGAGGGAAAATCAAATTTGCTCTTACCTTTCAATTTGGAGCTGAAACGAAGAAGGAATAAGATGGAACAGTAACTTCAATGGTGGGAGGGGTTTTGGTCGTGGGTTTTGTGGAGAGAGGGAGAAGATGAGTGAAATTTGGGTTTTATTTTATTTGTTTTGTTTTAAGTTAAAAGCCCAATGACCCTTTTGCCCTTAATGAAATGGATTATTCACAAGGACATAAGTTCCATGGCCATTTGGGGTTTAATTCCAAAACTTTGTCCATCATCGATTTAATTAGTTGAAAACCAACCCGGACCATTATTTAAATTTTAGAACCGAACCCAGAATAATATTAAAATATTATTTTATCCTAACCCCTAAACTCGGGTGTTACAAAGATCATGATAATCGTTGTGTTATCTTATTCTTTAGTTTAATTCATGCATTTTTTAAGTTTTTTTTGGTGGTTTAGGAGAGTGAGGTTGTTAGTCTTTGGCCAAACAATTGTAACTCATATTTTATCATAACCTTTGAGTTCTCCTTCATCTTCTTTTTTCTCCTTCCTATCTTTTTAATTTTTACTTCTACACATTTTAATTTTTGTTTGATTTGGTTTAATAATTGTAACACCCTAAAAATTAGCCTAGAGTTCTTAAAAGCTAATTAAAATTCTTAATGTACCATTAGCTTAAGAATTTAGGCGTGTTGGATTAGATTAGAATTCAGTTAGTGTATTTGTGTAAAATAAAATGAATCGAATAAAACCTCAATAGAGTGAAGTAATAATTAAAGGATCGAATAGATTGGAGCAAGAAATTTTTTATGAACAAATAGAGGACTAATCGGATAAAAGAAAGAATAACTGAGGACCTATTAATAGTGACCAAATCGAACAAGTATGAAAGCAGGAAGTTTTCATGCTAAATTCTATTATTCTCGGTTTACCCATGCATTAACTAAATATGATGGGTTGATCAAGGGTAACTTACACCTTTCTTAGCCTAAATATTGACATCATTGTCAACTCTCATCAATACTCCCATCTCCCCATACCCGGCTACCAAACCCCACTGAGGAAGGAAACAACATTTCACACTTACAAAAAAATAGAGAGCTTGAGAGAATTGAAAGGGAGCTCATGGTGAAGAAGAAAGAAGCATTGCATGTTTAGAAAATTGTAGGAGATTTGGAGAATTAGAGCATAGTAAGTCTAAAATCTTCATCTACTATTCGATTGAGCATGAAATTATATATATATATATATATATATATATATATATATGTTGTGTTTAATTATTGCTAGAAATTAGTTTATGGTATGATTAAGGTGATTAGAAGAAATCGAATGCTAGAGAGGTTAGTGTTAATTCGATTGGAACTTATAAGTTGTAGAAATTAATAGTTTAATGAGATTAAGGAAAATGGCTGAATGATTAAGGTGTTAGCAAGCTACATGCTTTAGTTTATGATTTAATAAAAGACTAAAGGGAAAAATCAGACTTTTCTTACTCGATAAGAAACGGGAAATTTGAGCTGAAGTTAGACTACTCGAATCTGCCCAGTAAACTTAGTGAAGAACAATCCACTTGAGAAATTCATTAAAAAATCAACTGAGTGGAATTAAGGTCTGAAAATTTGTAAGATTGTACTTCGATGTGTTAATTTTAATATAGAATAAACGGAATTAAATTCCGAGTTAGGAATAAAAATCTAGAAAGGAAATCATAAGATAGCGCAAATCTGTCCGAAAATGAAATAGTATAGGGACTGATTTAAATTAAGTTTTTAAATAGGAAAAATTGTCATTGAACTATCAATGATTGATTCTGAATTCTATATGTGTGGTCAATTAGAGTCAATGGAGGAGGAAATTGAAGCTAATATGGTACTCGGATCGGCAAAAGAACGTGGGAAGAGTCCCCGGATCCAAGACTATCTCGGTGATTGTGAGTGAAATGCAATTAGAGTTGAGATTAGAGTTTCAACTACTTAAATTTTAATTTTGTTAAATGAATTGCATGCAAGATGACTTAAAAATCAGATTGGCTTATTTTATTAAGGGAAGGAAGTTAATGGAAATGAATTAGCTATTTGATTGATGAACTGATTTATGTGATGTTGCAATAATGCATGTTGCTATATGTTATGTTGATCAGCTCATATAAGCTTGTTTACTTGTTAAAGTGTGGATCATGAATATTCATATATATGTATGCTTGTGAATTAAGTAAATTGTTGAGTGGATTATTTCATTAAATTGATTGAAATGGAGTTAGTCAACCTGATTTTAGTCTTTGGATTGCTTCAATCGAATGGTGTTAATTGATGAATATGTTGACCTTGTTATGAAACTTGTTGAGATATAATGCAAATGAGAACTTCATGGAACCTGATATCAAATATGAAATTGATTGAATATTGATTAGCATGAAATATCAAACCTCATGAAATTGCCTATAGTGTTCGAATAGGCAACCTTAAAAGAAAGGAACAATTGACATGTTGAACTCTAAATTTTTTATTTCTGCTTGCATGAAAAAAATATTTATCATAAGATAATTAAAGTCTTTGGTTTACAGTCAGCCTAGGTAGTACGGCATGCCTAAAGTCTTTAGATTGATCTTGGTACGTTAGTGTACCCTACTGTTCATTGCTACGTAAATGTACCCTTCTGATTCGTGTGACGACACCCTACTGTTACATGTTACAAGATTCATATGGAAATTGGTACTCATGTACCCCCTGTTTGGCGATTAAATTCACCTTCTGATAAAAGTGACTCGCTTACCTATCTTACTGTAATACCAAGGCTTAATTAACCGAAACCAAAGGTGTTATGAATAATTGCATGTTAAGATTTTTCTTGGTAAATGATTGTTGTGATAATAAATTGGATAGATTAACTTGTGAATTGAAGGTTAATTCATATTCATGTTTAATGGAGATTGAATCGATCCTATATGTGTTTTATTTGTTAATTGAAGTAATTCGAATGATTGCTTGCTTAAAACAAAAAAAATGTATTTGTTTAGGATAGAAGTTACACAAACTAAAGCATGCTTATTGATCCAACTCGTAAATTGTTTTATAGTTTGGTGATCGTTGTTGGCATGTTGAAAGTTACTTGTAGAATGATTGATTCGGATTGGAAATTACTACTTGAAAATTAAGATTGTTTTTTTCGGATATCGATTGGTGTTCCTATTTGATTTAATGAAGTTGATGATCTAATGGATAGAATTAATAATGAAATGATATGAATAAAAGAAAACCTGATAGGTTAGAGTTTCCTCACTAAGTACAAAACGTACTTACCACTCGTATTTGCTTTCTTCCCAAAACACAAGTAGTTGAGTGTCAACCTGCCTTCATCTGATTCTGTAGCTTTCCGAAGACATAGAAGTATGATGTTTATTATATTTGCTACACTCATGGTCGGTGGCTTAGTGGTTGGCATCTTGATTCAGTTTGCTTTGCTAGTTATGTTTGTAAATTACTTTATGGGATATGTTGGGTTGTTCGGTGCTCGATTCGTTCAACCGTTCTTGCTCGCCAAGTGGTGGAGAAGTGGAATTTTGGGTGTAAGAAGTGTGGAAGCTAAAATTGATAAAGACAAGATGATTTATAGTGGTTCAACCTTCTAACCAAGGTCTACATCCACTACCTTAGCTTCCCACTAAGGATTTCCAATCAATCCACTATTGATTCGTCCCCTTTTCTAGGCTTAGGAAGAAACCCTTACAAACCGATCAAGCTTTCTACCCAAAGCCTTGATCAAGCCCTCTTTACAAAGAGAAAGGATAAGCAAACTCAAATCCCTCTAATAGGTATTTGTTTGCACAATTTAAGCTCTCACCCAATCCTAAAACACTTGAGCAAATCTAGCAATTTTGGCTCACTAGTGTTTGTCTATACAAAGAATTGACAATTAAGTACTAAGACTCATTTTGATCATATGTTGTATTACAATTGAAGCATTAACCGTTACTAGATGCTTGGAGGTCCCTTTTATACTCCTCTTTGAGTTTGTAGCCGTTATTAGTCGTTGGGGTTGAATTGGAGCCGTTGGAGACTTTATTTCTCATTTTTAATGCTGTTCTACAAAATTCCGTATCGATACGTGAAGACTCGTATCGGTACGACCTTCTTCAAAAACTAGTCGTTGGGCTCTTACCAGCCTAAGCGTATCGATATGCTTGAGGGTGTATCGGTACGATATGTCATTTAAAAGACCGTTGGGAAAGTAGCCGTTGGGGTTGTTAAAATGGGGATCGGTACGCTTACCAGGTGTATTGAAACCATCCCTCTCCGTATTAATACGGTCTCACCCGTATCGGTACGGGTTTTGGCAATAACAAAACATGGGCAAAAAGGTATCGATACGGGGTACATCGTATCGGTACGAGCTTGCTGAAAAGTCAAGTTTAGCTATTTAAAATCATTAAAAACTTTGCCAAAAACATTTTTAAATACCTCAAACATATTTTCAAGTTGTTTGGACTTAAAGACAAGTTTTAAATTCTTTTCAAATTTGTCCAAAACATTTTTCAATTATTATATCAAAACATTAGTTCTACAATCTCCCCCTTTTTGATATAATAAAACCAACTTGAAAAATTGTTTGGGATTCTCCCCCTTTAAGTTTAAAATTGTGAATAAGATATGAAAATTTTAAAATAAAGTAAAGCTCCCCCTTATTCATTTGAAAATGCAATTTTTCAAACCAAATTCTCCCCTTTTTTGTTATATCAAAAAGAATTCAAAAAGACATTAAGTTCAAAATAACTTAGGAGGTTTGAAAATATGACAAAAATTTGGAATTTTGGTTTTAAAATGGCCCCCTTACTCAAAGCATCATCAAAATCTTAGTCCAACATATGTCATAATCTAGTTGAAAACAAATAAAACAACTAGATTTTTACGACACTTGAATCTAAGGGAGGATGTGAAGCCTTCCTTCTTCAAGTGTTCTTCCTTGTGTGCATGGAGCTCCCCCTCAATGTTTAACTTGTTGATCAGTCTCCATCACACCTAGCAAAAGACAATCAAGTAATTATTGGTATCCAAATTGCTTTGGATCCATAGACATTAGTAGCACAAAATTTTGTCCCCTTAGGAATCCATTTTTCAATTTCATCCTTTTTAGTTGAAATACTTAGTCCTTTTGGGACCCAAATACTTCTAAAACATTTACCATTTACAAATCTAGGGGCACTAGATTGTCTTATATAAAAGTGATTTTCCAAAATTATTTTTCTGTTCAAGCTCTTTGGAAATCAAATCTTTTTCTTCTTGAACTTTGTGAAGCAAATTTTGTAAATCAAAAGATTTTTGTTTAAACTCTTCGAGTTTTGCTTCAAGTTCAAGTTTGGTTTTAGAAATCAAATCATTTTGAATTTTTAACTTTGAAATCATTTTATTGTTTTTCAAAATGTGATTTTTAAAGTCTAAAACCAAATCGTCATAGGCATCTTGTAATTCATCAAAAGAATATGAACATAAAGTAGATGAATTAGAAGTTACCCTTGAATCTTCTTCGATGGCCATAAGGAAAAGGTTGGCTTGTTCATCATCGGTGGAGTCCTCATCACTCCAAGTAGCAGCATATGCCTTCTTCTTATGGCTTGAAGTGCTTGCCCTCTTCTTTTTCATGGATTCTCGTTCAAGCTCTTTCAAGACTTTTTTCATGAACAGGGCACACTTCTTGAAGAGATGAACTATCTCTTCCTCATCATCCTCCTCTTCACTTGAATCAACATGATGGCATGTGGAGGATTTGAGAGCAATGGCATTTGTGTTGATGCCAAGCCCTTTGAGCTTTTTCTCCCCCATAGCTCTAATTTCTTCCCTCTTCTTCTCATCTTCTTTGTTTTTCTTCATGGTTTGGTGAGTGAGAAGTGACCCCATGAGCTCATCAAGCTTCAAAGTCTTGAGATTTTTAGCTTCGATGATGGCGGTCCTATTTGAGTCCCATGACTCGGTAATAGAGTAGATGAGCTTTTGGACAAGCTTTTCTTCCGGGATGGCTTCTCCAAAACCTTTGAGTCCATTAGTGATAGTGGAAAACCGATCGAACATCTTCTCAATGTTCTCTTCCGGATCTATCTTGAAGTTTTCATACACTAGGTTGAGGAGCCCGATCTTGGTCTCCTTTACTTCGTTTGTCCCTTCGTATCTGACTTCAAGCTTGTCCCATATCTCCTTGGCACTCTCACAAGAAGACATCTTCTCATAGATGGTTGGGTCAAATGCACAAAAGAAGATGTGCAAGGCTTTGCAATTAAGCTCCATCTTCTTGCGATCTTCGGCACTCCATTCCGCTTTGCTTCGTTGAGGCACGAACGAACCATCTTCTACTATGTCCCAAAGTTTGTAGTCCTTTTCCTTTATAAAGAACTTCATCCTTGTCTTCCAATGGCAATAGTGAGTTCCGTCGAAGAAGGGCGGTTTGTCGATGGATTGCGCCATTGAGCCGGTTGTTTGAAATGATGATCGAGCTTGCCGGATCTACTCAATAGGATGTTAATCCTCTTCAATTGAGCCAAGCTCTGATACCAATTGTTGGGTTGTTCGGTGCTCGATTCGTCCAACCGTTCTTACTCGCCAAGTGGTGGAGAAGTGGAATTTTGGGTGTAAGAGGTGTGGAAGCTAAAATTGATAAAGACAAGATGATTTATAATGGTTCATCCTTCTAACCAAGGTCTACATCCACTACCTTAGCTTCCCACTAAGGATTTCCAATCAATTCACTATTGATTCGTCCCCTTTTTTAGGCTTAGGAGGAAACCCTTACAAACCGGTCAAGCTTTCTACCCAAAGCCTTGATCAAACCCTTTTTACAAAGAGAAATGATAAGCAAACTCAAATCCCTCTAATAGGTATTTGTTTGCACAATTTAAGCTCTCACCCAATCCTAAAACACTTGAGCAAATCTAACAATTTTGGCTCACTAGTGTTTGTCTATACAAAGAATTGACATTTAAGTACTAAGACTCATTTTGATCATATGTTGTATTACAATTGAAGCATTAACCATTACTAGATGCTTGGAGGTCCCTTTTATACTCCTTTTTGAGTTTGTAGCCGTTACTAGCCGTTGGGGTTGAATTGGAGCCGTTGGAGACTTTATTTACCATCTTTAATGTTGTTCTGCAGCCTTCCGTATCGATACGCGAGGACCCGTATCGGTACGACCTTCTTCAGAAACTAGCCGTTGTGCTTTTACCAGCCTAAGCGTATCGGTATGCTTGAGGGCGTATCGGTACGGTATGTCATTTAAAAGACCGTTGAGAAAGTAGCTGTTGGGGTTGTTAAAATGAAGATCGGTACGCTTACCAGGCGTATCGAAACGACCCCTCTCCGTATCAATACGGTCTCACCCGTATCGGTACGGGTTTTGGTAGTAACAAAACCTGGACAAAAGGTATCGATACGGGGTACACCGTATCGGTACAGGCTTGCTGAAAAGTCAAGTTTGGCTATTTAAAATCATTAAAAACTTTGCCAAAAACCTTTTTAAATACCTCAAACATATTTTCAAGTTGTTTGGACTTAAAGACAAGTTTTAAATTCTTTTCAAATTTGTCCAAAACATTTTTTCAATTATTATATCAAAACATTAGTTCTACAGGATATGTTTAAACTTAACTTGAAATTTCCACTATATTTTGTTATGTAGATATATATATCGGGGTAGATATTTTGGGTATAGGTATTACAATATTCTTTTGTATAGGGCTCATATTTTGTTTTATTATGATATATAGTCGACCGATAGGTTCGATAGCCTTAGTCACTTTTTGGTAGTGCCCCAGGGGAAAATCGAAACAATATGATTTTGGTTATTTTTAAATTATGTAATGAATAATATATGACGATATGCTAGTAAATTGGAATTGCCCAATTCGATTAGTGCTTATTGCTCAATGTCTCGCCATAGATGTTAATTGAACTATATTGGATATGAACATTTTGATAAGTGATGAAATTATGAAATATGATATTTCTTAAATTCCATTCGAATGGTGTATTTAACATTCGTGATAAACTTATTCAAGTGTAATGTTATGGATTGGTTGAATGGTAGGTTTCAATAAGTTAAAAGATTTATAATGTTACTATCGGACTTAGATTCCATTAGGGACCAATTTGAATAAAAAAATTTAACAGCTGCGTATTAGCTTAAACGTTTCTGATTAACATCTCTCTAATTCTAATCGGGTTAGAGGGGCGTTATAATAATTCTTTCCCATTCTCTAACGAAAATAGTGAATATTTTTCAGCTTTTGTAAGCATATTTTCTCTCCTCTTATGACACTTTTCTTTGCTCTTGTAGCATGTTTTTCTCTTTTCGTAGTTGAATTTAATGTCGACTTTTCAGTTGGTGGTTATTGAATTATCATGTTGATCTACCCTAATTTGTACTCTAGGGTTGGTTCTCATTTATTGATATATGCTTCCAATCACCAAACATAGTTTATGCATTTTATGTTAATGTTGATAGTATTCATCATTCATCGACGGCAATGGTATTTGTTTATCTGTATATATTTTAATTTGTTTGGTTAAGTTTTAATCATTTCTTTGTACGGTCATATATTATGTTTTAGTGGCTAGTTTGTACACTTCAATAATTTTAGAGAAAATCATCTGTTAATGATCTATTCTAGTATTTTATAAATTCTTCTTTTAACTCTATTGTATTTTCTTGTTATACAATAAAATCTACAACTATTATTTGTCAATAAATAAATTCATGCATTTTAAAAATTAGGTGGATTGCATAATAGACAGAATGGAAATTAAAATATAAATTGACAAAAAAAAATTCTAAAAGTATGTAGTAAAATAGATATTAAGATTTCATAATATAATTATTAAAATCACTTTAATCAATTATTAACATTCTCTTTTTACTATTTTGCCAAGAAAATAAAGTCACATTTGAAATTATTAATGTTAAATACATTAATCGATTAATTTATATCAAATATCGCGAAGATTTATTATAAAATTAATTCTTATAATCTAATTTATTCCGTACACAATATTATAATTCAAACATTTAATGTTATTTAAAAACTTTGATATCTTATCCCGTTAAAATAAATAGTAGTTGGAATTTTTTCTTATATTAAAAAATCATTTTAATTAAAATATTGAGTTTCTAAGTGCACGATTACCCCATTCTAAATGCATAATAAAAGGAGCTCACCGGAGAGAGATGAAACAGATGGTTAAGTCAACTGCGGCGGGACCCATGTCTGTTAGGCACCGACCTTCACGGTGACCTTCCAGTGCAAGTAACCGGTCAAAGACACCACAACAGTGGGACGACGTGGAACGATTTGATTGGGTGATTCCTGCAACGGCTATATAGGTCCTTGCCCTCGAATATCAATCTAGGCCCACTTTTTGAGCCGGACATTCTGATTTAGACGAAAAATAATTATGATGGTCGAATTTTTCTAAGTGGTTATATTCTTGTGGGTAAATTACGTAAATGATCTACCAATAAATGTGTTTAATTTGGTTGATAATCCATTTTAGATTATTAATTAGTTTCTAGGGTAGTTTGGGGGAAAATTTGGGATCTAGGCCAAAATCCACAGGGCCACGCCACCTCTTTATGGCGTGGTCACTTTTTTTTCCAACCTCGCCACCTCCTTATGACGAGGTGCTTGGTGGCTCATGTGTGACTCATTGCTCGGCTCAACTGGTGGCGTCTGGTGGCTGGTGGGAAGGGTAACCCCGCCACCTCCTTATGGCGAGGTTACATGGGCCATGCATAGGTTCATGCATTTTACGTAGGGTTGTAGGTTATGTTTAGGGTTTGTAATTGGTTTAGGGGTTCAAGCATGGTTAATATGGGTGCATGCGATTCAAGCATGGTTAATATGATTTAGGGGTTAGGTAAATGTTTAGGATAGTTTAGGGTTTAGGGTTTAGCTAAATGTTTAGGGTTTCGGGTTTGTATAGATTAGGGTTCGGGCCATGCACATCATGTATCAAGCATGGTTAATATGGTTTAGGGGTTATGTAAATGTTTAAGATTGTTTAGGGTTTTGGGTTTGTGTAGATTAGGGTTCATAGCTTATGTTTAGGGTTTGAAATTGGTTTAGGGTGAGGGTTTGGAATTGGTTTAGGGTTATAGCTTATGTTTTAATTAAATTTATTAAAATTTTACGTAGGGTTGATGCATGGCGAGGTCACATGGCCCATGCATTTTATGTAGAGTTCATAGCTTATGTTTAGGGTTTGGAATTGGTGCATGGCGAGGGTTTGGAATTGATTTAGGGTTATAGCTTATGTTTTAATTAAATTTATTAAAATTTTACATAGGATTGATGCATGGCGAGGTCACATGGCCCATGCATTTTATGTAGGGTTCATAGCTTATGTTTAAGGTTTGAAATTGGTGCATGGCGAGGGTTTGGAATTGGTTTAGGGTTATAGCTTATGTTTTAATTAAATTTATTAAAATTTTACGTAGGGTTGATGCATGGCGAGGTCACATGGCCCATGCATTTTATGTAGTGTTCATGCATGGTAAATATGGTTTAGGGTTTAGGGGTTGTGGTTAATGGTAACATTTATACTTTATGGAGTTTAATGAAAAAAAATTAAATATCAAGATAAAAAAATAAACGTTAGAGGCAATTTGTATGTGGTATACTTTTTTGAATATGTTGCAATTTTGATACATAGGTTGTGTAAATTAAGTTTTACACGAGCCTGCATATTTATACTGTAAATTTAAATTACTAAACATAAACACTAAAATACTAAACCTTAAACTCTAAATTTTAAATTCTAAATTTTAAATAATAACCCTACATCCCTAAGCCCTAAAACTTTTTCTCATTTATATTAAAAAAATTTATTATTATAATTTTTCATTTAGAGTTTGCAAAAATTTCGTTTATCTATAAAGTTTGAAATTTATTTCAAATTCAATTCCGATCAAAACCATAGATTATATAAGTATTTATATGCAACCATACCAGCACACACAAGATGGATTCAAAAATATTTTTTTTAGAGTGAGTACATATCAAATTTCAAAATCTCAAGGTGAACACAACTCATAAAGATTAAAAAAATATGAAGGAGCGATTCATAAAAATTAAAAAAATTAAAATTAAATATGTGGGGTTTAAAAAGTTTAAGGTGGACACGAACTCACCATAAAATACACTTGGGCCGCTGAGCACACAATTAAATTGATATGTGTTGTTATTTTAAAAGAATTGGTATAAATATTGGTATCCCGTACTAAGGGGGTAAGGATTCGTATCCCGTACACAAATAAATGTTTGGTGATTGTGCTCTTTCACATAAAAAAAAAAGTAAAAAAACACTTTAATTCTAAAACATAAAAATATAAAAAATATTTAAAAAAACACTCAAATTTTAAAACATAATAGAAATAATTTACAATTAAATAAATATAATCTATTTCCTACGGGTCCTCGGTAACACCTGCCGGTGGAAGGATGATGTTTGATCGTACCACTCTGGGGGTCGAACTTGTCTTCGTTGTTGAATCGGAGTCTGCTCATTCGGAGTCTGCTCATCGTTGTCACATTGGTCACCCATCATTTGCATAGAAGGTGGAGTACTATACATGCCTTGCAAATCTAATGGCGAGCTACTGGTCGTGGTAGTCGACAACAAGGATGTCATAGTACCAACAATCATACCTTCCCCATAGAATGTTGTTTGAGGATACTGAAATTGTGGAATGTATCATTCATCATCGTTGTAAGTAGACTGGTAAGATGAGCTTTCTCCAAACTGTGGTTGAGATTGGTCCGAAGAATGCCAACTTGTTGAACCCTCCAAGTTTGGTTGATGAGAGCTCTGACCAAACGTGTACGGCAGTTGTACGCATCTTGAGCACCGTGGATCTTGAAGCCATTGATTTGCCTCTTCAAGAGGTACTATGAACGGTTTTCCATTTGATGAAAACCACAAATAGTACTCTGAATTAAAGTCAAAATCATCGGCTTGAATTGGACTCAAGTTGGCATCCCAATGCCTCCGTCTTTCCCGCCACATTTGGATGAACTCCGCTTGCTTCGCAATCCAATTCTCGTTGAATCGACCTCTATGAACAATATGAATTTGTTGAGGTAGAGCTCTAGGAATGGGTTGATGGTAGTTAAACTGCTGCAACACTCTGTCAGCGCAATGAAACTCAACAATAGAAAAATGTATCAAAGGCACAACCGCACCTCAGATTGATGACATTTGCCGAAAATTTAGCAGTATAATGTCCCAGATTGTGTTATTCACGTACGGCTGTCAAAAGAACTACAAAACACAATTATTAATATGCATACACAAACAAACAAACATGTTACTTTAATAAATTACAAAGCCAAAATAAAAGTCAAAAAATAAAATTATGATACATGATCTTTCCCTATTGTTTGAATTTTTAGTCTTATTTCTCTGACAGTGTTGTGCACCACACCCGCATTTGTCATCCTATGTCTCCATCTGCCAAGATTTAAAACATATATTTCTAAGTCTTTGCAGAAAAAAAATTTAATCAATAAAATTAATATACAATTGTAATCACAATATTAGTACCTTCCAGCAAGCGGAAACTCCATCGGTACTTCTACAATTGGCGTTAGATAAGGCAGTCTATACCATGCCCAGGACTGCAATAAGATTTGGCATCCACCCATATCTATTAACTTTCTCGAACCAGGCATTATTGAAACTCTGCACATTTCATGGTACAAGAATGCCAATATTGCAGATCCCCAACTGTATGTAGAAGTCGTGTCAAAATTTTCCAAGAACGGCAGATACTGAGTGTGAACCATATTACCAGATGTATCTGGCATCAATACCCCGCCAATAAGTTGGAGTATATACGCTCGAGTTGCACACTCAAGTTCTCGGTCATCAGATTCATCTGTTAAAGTAAATTCTCGCTGCAACCAAGAAATCTTGATACGAAGACCGTCCACACAATTTGGAGGAGGAATTTTGTCCAGATACTGCAAACAAAGGTCATCTGCTATATGGGAATTCTGTCTGACCAACGGCTTCCCATTTGTTGGGACACCAAGTTGTAGTGCTACATCCTCTAGAGTTATTGTGCATTCACCAAATGGAAAATGAAATGTGTGTGTCTCTGGTCTCCACCGTTCAATCAATGTCGTAATCAAGCCATGGATAATTTTAAATCCATGGAGAAATGAAGCATTATAAAAACCTGAACGCTGCAGAAAATAAGCTATGCGTTCATCAGCTTCCTTAATCTTCAGTCCTCGACGCCGGATAGTATGCTCTGCACCCTATAATTATAATAATAATCGTAAATAAAGAATTTTTAAATCATAAATTATAGTAGTAAATAAAAAAAATTACACGATCCCAACTTACCCCCTCTTCGTGAATATGACAGGAAATGTGCTCCTGGTCACGGTACAACAAAAATCTTTCGGAATCCATTCGAATATAAAACTCAGAAATTATGATTTGTGCTTAAACTCTCTAATTTCAAGAACAAAAATTTTCTCTTCTCCCTTCTCAAGTTGCAAAAATACACATCATCTATCGAATATTTATAGGGGTAGGAACAAAAAAAAGGTTCAATTATTATTATCACGTGGGCTACCATGCATGTCATGCATGCAGACGTGTCAGAGGGCATGTGACCACGCCATGTCCTTATGGCGAGGTCACTGTGGGTTCACGGGATAGGGTTTGCGGCAGAGGAGCAGGCTGGCCGTGCGTCAGAGGAGCAGGCTTTGCGGCAGGGATAGGGGGCTGTGACCACGCCATAAGCACATGGCGTGGTCGGCTTTATTCACGTGGGTGGGGTTGGGGTTGGCATGCATGGCTCATGCAGGGGTAGGGGTAGGGTAGGGGCAGTGGGCAGTAGATAGGGTCCGGTTGGCATGCATTTGATTCAAATATTTTTTTTATAAATTTGTTCGACTAAAAAATAAAAAAAAATCTATATTTAAATTTGATATATTTGATTCAAATAATCAAAATTTATTAAAATATATTTGATATATTTGATTTGAATAATCACGAATTTATTAAATTACATTTGATATATTAAAATTATAATAGTAATGTACGAGCCTCTACACAAACTGATATATTTGATTCGAATAATCATGAATTTATTAAAATAAATTTAAATGTGACTAAAATATAAAAAAAAAATTATATAAACTAAACCCTAAAACCAAATCATAAACATTATGGACAGGGAGCAGCTTTATTCACCTAAAATCACAAAAATTTGATTCGAATAAAATATATAAATTTGTTCGACTAAAAAATAAAAAAAAATCTATATTTAAATTTGATATTCGTGATTCGAATAATCACGAATTTATTAAAATATATTTGATATATTTGATTCGAATAATCACGAATTTATTAAATTACATTTGATATATTAAACTATAATAGTAATGTACGACTAAAATATAAAAAAATTAAAATTCATCAGTAATAATTTGAACGAGTGTATAATACTTTGAACGACTAAAATATAAAAAAAATTAAAATTCTAACTAACCCCTAGACTAACCTACCCTAAAACATAAATGATGGCTCATGCATGACATGCATGCAGGCTGCTGGTCACGTTAAAAAAGTGACCTCGCCATGTCCTTATGGCGAGGTGGTGTTGAGATTTTTTTCATCTATATATTTAGTTAGTTTTGCCACTTGAGAAGGGAGAAGAGAAAAGATAAAATTTTTGATATTGAAAATTTGAGAGAGTTAATCCCAGTTGTTGGAGCATATTGTTCTGTTCAATTACTTCAAATTTTTCAGAGAATGAGTTCATCAACAAATTGTGACACCGAACCCTTAGTCAGTCGTTTTGGCGAATCCCTTGCAGACTTCAGTGATGATGAAGAAAATATTGTTCCTATGGAAGATGACGACGTACAGTTACTCGACAGAGATGATGTTGAGGCTATTGTGGCAGATGTGTCAATGGGCAACGATATTGATGTTGAAGATGATGTTTGGGCCGTGGCTATTGCTAAGCTCGGGTTGGGAAATAACCAGCCAGCTTGGGGTTATGTTCAACCGGAGCCCCAACAAGCGCAACCAGTTTATCCAGCCTATAAAGCTCCAGCATCTCGTATGTATGAGGTCGACTATTCTGCAATGCATGATGCTGAACATCAAGCTCATGTGTTTGGTTCTTCATCGTATTTCGAGTTTGGAGAATTGGTATTGAGAGCTGAATTTGACACACAAAAAGCTGCCCAGTTGGTAATTCAAGAGCACTGCGTCAAACGCCATACATCATGTCTTGTTAATGAGTCCAATCAAAGTACCTATTGTGTAAGGTGTATACATTGGAAGAGCAATTGTCATTGGTGGGTAAGAGCTTCATACAAGAAGAGGACTGACAACTGGGTGGTGACACAGTTCATTGATGAGCACACCTGTTCGAATAGATTTTTATCCCAAGATCACATTAATTTAAACTCTGATCTAATTTGTGCTTACACTAAGGGATTGGTGGAACAGAACCCAAGAATTTCGATTGCAGTCTTGGTGGCATCAATCCGGGGTCAGCTTGGATATAGTCCATCTTACTACAAGGCGTGGATGGCAAAGCAAAAGGCGATGGCGCAAGTGTATGGTGATTGGGATAGATCATACAATGAGCTACCAGCGCTTTTACGAGCAATGCAAATATTCATCCCAGGAACCAAGGTGGAATACGAAACAAAGGTCACGGTCAACGCACAAGGCGAAATACTCCATGGTAAAAGAATATTTAGTAAGTTGTTTTGGGCGTTCAATGCGTGCATCGAAGGGTTCCCATTCTGTAAACACATGATTCAAGTGGATGGTACTTGGCTGTATGGGAAGTACGATCATATATTACTCGTGGTCGTTGCACAAGATGGAGACAGTAATATATTCCCAATTGCCTTTGCCATTGTTGAAAAAGAAGACACGGAAGGATGAGAATTCTTTTTGAAGCATCTACGCAACCATGTAGTGAAAGAAGATGGGATTTGCATGATTTCTGATAGGGGGACTGCGTTGTTATCAGTAATTGACAGAGATGACAGTTTATGAAAGCCTCCACATGCATATCCAGCCTATTGTGTCCGGTATATTGCGTCAAATGCGAAGACGCATTTCGGAAACAATCAAATCTGAAGAGAGATTTTAGGAGCGGGTAAGTTGTTATTTGTTGTTTATAAAAAATAGTTAACGTAAATCTTTTAAACTGATCATGTTGACTTATTTAATTTCTTTTTAATAGGTTACGAACTAGTTCAACCAAAATTTGTCTCGAGGATAAACAAGTTGCAGCGGTATGGTCCGAATGTTTTTGATTTTGCAAACGACATACCCAGAGAAAGATGGGCACATGCATATGATGAAGGTCGGCGTTATGGCCATATGACAACGAACCTTGCAGAGGCTATAAACGCAGTGCTTAAAGGAACACGCCATCTCCCAATTGCAAGCAATGTGTGGGAGACTTATTTCAGATTGGGTAAAGTGTGGTCCGACAAAGGCCAGGAAGTGAACGCCCGGATAAACAACGGACACAGTTGGTCTGAAACCCTACAAAATAAAATTCTCGAACTTCAAGCCAAAGCCACCTCTATGAGAGTCAGAACATTCGACCCACATGGTTATCAATTTTCGGTCGAAGCTAAGGTCCGAGGTGAGCACAAAATGTACACTGTAAACCTTGCTCAGAGATGGTGTGATTGTGGTGCATTCCAAGCATTTAGATATCCCTGCTCTCACGCACACGCCGCATGCTTGCATTTCCGTCTCGACCCTTACGAATTTGCGGATCAATGTTATAAGCTGGAGGATATCGCAAATATTTACAGAAATCCGTTTAACACGATCCCCAACCAAGACTATTGGCCGGTAGAGCCAATATACGAAGAATGATTACCAAATCCAGCGCTTCGTAGAAAGTTGAAGGGTCGACCGCAGTCCACTCGAATTCATACGAATATGGATGATCCGGAGCATAATAGAGAGGGGGAGTTCTAGTTAAGCATTGTACCCTTTGTAGGGCACCGGGTCATAATAGAACCAAATGTCCGAACAAACACAATCTTTCAAACTATCATGTCGGACCATCAAACTAATGTAATTTGCAATTTGTGTTAATGCAAGTACTTTTTTTTAGGTTATCTCCTTCAATTTTGCAATTTGTGTTTACGTAATTTATTTTACAGAAAAATAAATATTTGAATATTCGAACTAAGTCTTCCTTTTTTACAGCTCATAATTGAACTAAAATAATTAATTAACCTTTACTTTTTTACAGTTCATATTCGAACTAATGTGAAATCATTAACATTTCCTTTTTTTACAATTCATATTCGAATGAAAAAATATTCGAACTATTGACTGATATTTAAATTGAATCGATTTAAACAATTAATTCAATTCAATTCCTATCTAAATAATTTTTAAAAGATTTTTTTAAAATTTTGGCTATAAAATATATATGTATTATTAATATACGAGTTTAAATTTTAGGTTGTCTATAAAATATATATGTATATAATAACTAAAAAATAAAAAATAAAAGTAGCTGAAAGATGAAATGTGGGGAAAATCCAACCTGAGAAAATTATATAAATATTTTTATATAATTTTAGTTTGAATATTGATAAAAAAAATAAATTAAAAATTAACATATACAATATTAGGCCAGTATTAGGGTTATATTATGGGTTGGATTTTTATATAATTTTTAAAAAAATTAACCATGCTTGAACCGTATGAACCCTAAACCCTAAACTCTAAACCCTAAACCATCCTAGAATTTACCTAACCCCTAAACCATATTAACCATGCTTGAACCGCATGCACCCATATTAACCATGCTTGAATCCCTAAACCAATTCCAAACCCTAAACATAACCTACAACCCTACGTAAAATGCATGAACCTATGCATGGCCCATGTAACCTCACCGCCATAAGAAGATGGCGAGGTCACCCTTCCCACCAGCCACCAGACGCCACCAGTTGAGCCGAGCAATGAGCCACACATGAGCCACCAAGCACCTCGCCATAAGGAGGTGGCGATGTTGGGAAAAAAAGTGACCACGCCATAAGGAGGTGGCGCGGTCCTATGGATTTTGGCCTAGATCCCAAATTTCCCCCAAACTCCCCTAGAAAGCTAATTAATAATCCAAAATGGATTATGAACCAAATTAACCCAATAAATGTATAGGGAAGAAACCAATAAAAGATATATATTAAACACCAATTTTTCTAATTTCATAGTAAGGATCGAAAATCCTGTGATGTTATCTTATGCTAATGTATATAAGCGTAGGCCTGCTTTGAGCACTCTAGTTTCTTCAAAGTAAAAGCGCCGGAGGAACGACCCGGTCAATTAAGGCCATGAGCGCATTGACGGCAGTAGGGACGAGCAGATCGGTGCTCACCGTGAGGCGGACCGACCGACCCACCCCTAGGTCCAACTACGAGCTTTTTAACTACAACAACTTAAATATACGCTATTGGAGCTGGAATTACTGCGGCTGCTGGCACCAGACTTACCCTCCAATGGATCCTCGTTAAGGGATTTAGATTGTACTCATTCCAATTACCAGACTCGTAGATCCCGGTATTGTTATTTATTGTCACTACCTCCCCGTATCAGGATTGGGTAATTTGTGCGTATGTTGCCTTCCTTGGATGTGGCAGCCGTTTCTCAGGCTCCCTCTTCGGAATCAAACCCTAATTCTCCGTCACCTGTCACCACCATAGTAGGCCACTATCCTACCATCGAAAGTTGATAGGGCAGAAATTTGAATGATGCGTCGCCGGCACAAAGGTCGTGCGATCCGTCGAGTTATCATGAATCATCAGAGCAACGGGCAAAGCCCGCCTCGACCTTTTATCTAATAAATGCATCACTTCCAGAAGTCGAGGTTTGTTGCACGTATTAGCTCTAGAATTACTACAATTATCCGAGTAGCAAATACCATCAAACAAACTATAACTGTTTTAATAAGCCATTCGCAGTTTCACAATCTAAATTAGTTCATACTCACACATGCATGGCTTAATCTTTGAGACAAGCATATGACTACTGGCAGGATCAACCAGGTAGCATTCCTTCGTGACGTCCACCCTGCACGGTCCTCGTCCCACTACCTAGGTAGAGAAGAGGCCATAACAAGGCAAGAGCATCGATCGTGTCGAGGAACAAAATGCAAAAGAGTCGAGCGATCGGGGCCTTGACGTTCACGAGATTTTCCACATTCGAAAGCACGATCGAGCACCGATGCACCAACATGATTGAATCATCTTGACCGAAACAATCGGGACACCAGGCACGACTAAGGCCCACCAAGTAGCCACAAGGCCACTCGACGGACGAGGGATGACAATACATCCAAAATTCCGTCGATTTGGGTACGCAACACAGGATCCCTGAAGCCCCCTTAGGCAAAACGGCCAAAAGGAGATGATATTAAAGAGGAGTGCAGCTCGACAGTTCGATGCACGTAGCACGGAGCCTGCCGACACACACAACCAGATCACCACTCATATGCCCATTTCGTACAAGTAGCAGCATCCAAACCCACCTGTCCACAACTCACACGAACGATGACTCGTTCGAGGAGCGGAGGAAACAATGAGCGAGGGCACACCACAACTGCTAGGCACGAAAATACCCGAAGAGACTGAACCCGAGAGAAGGCAACTAGTGGGGTTGCAATATTTGGGTTCCAAAAGGGATGGCAACCAGTAGGGTCACCATATTTGGGAGTGGCTAAAAAAGGCTTTTGGGGGGCCGGGTTGGGGGCTGAGCCACCAAGGCGTCAATCTTGTCGAATGTATGAACATTAGATGGTCTACTCGCACCCCCCAGTGGACCGTTTCCTCAAAAGGACTTTGTACTGGGTGACGGGGTCTCGGCAAGTAGCACAGAGCCAACAAGATCATGCGACGACAAAACCAAAGCCTCTAGTAGTTGCCTCATTCAGGGTAACGAAGGGCACCCAAATGAATCAGCATGGCCAGGAAACCAAGTTGCAGAGCTATGCTGTAAAATGTCCACAAGTTCCATATTTCATGCAAATTCCATCTCATATTATTGTTGTTTTTGAGTTCATCTTAGGCATAATTAGGATCATGCATTGCATTTTACAGTATTTCTTTACTTTTCCTTGCTTGTATTGATTATCTTTAAGTTGGTGAAGAAAAGGTATTGTTTTAGTGTATTCTTGGTTTTAGGTACGGAAGGCTGACATAGGGAAAGATGAGCTGAGGATGTGATGCTGAGGCAGCAAACCAGGGAACTGTACTGACGCAGTTCTAGACAAAGAGAGTAGCTGCCGAGTGCCGCCACTGACCTTTCCGTCCACGGCAGCAAACTATGGAGTTGGAGAACCGGAGTGCGATTTGTAGAGCTAAAAACCCTGAGTCTATGCCGCCGACCACTTGATTTTCCGACGTCTGTAGTAGCGGGAAAAGCCGCCGAAGCAAAATCTCAAGATTGCTTGCGGGACAAGGCAAACGTGATAAAGTACACATTCAACTCAAAGAAGTCAGAGTTTAAAGTCACATTAAATGTGGAAAGCTACTTTTGAAGACTTCTACTTCAAGAAGGACTAGACCTAGCTATTGTCTATAAATACTCATTGTAATTCTGATTGACAACATCTTAGGTTTTCTCTAGACATAGCTTAGGTTTTCTTGCCGCCGGCATATTCTAAACTTCTCTTGGGTTTGGGGTTATGTTGTAAATTAGTTGTGAGAATGGTTGTTTAGGTTTCAAGTTTGTTTTCAATAAAATATTCCAAGTTTACTTAATTCATGTTCTTCACTTCTTCAATTAGTTCCAAAAGTCCAGTTGAAGAAATCCATTTGTCGGGCACGAGAGTGTCAAACTCACGAAAGAATTAAGTACGGTCTCATCATTTCGAGGTGTTGACTAATTCGGCTTAGACATAACTTAGATTTTCAACAGCTAAAAGGAGCAACTAAACATTGACTGCCTGTGTTAGGTTTACGCTGAGATTGCTAGGTATTGCCTACATCACGTGGTGACAAAATCCTTGCCTAGACATAGGGAGGATCACTTCAAAATTGCTCTGACGAACTTGGAGTATCTGCCAGACTTGCCGCCAGGACTTCTCTCTATTCCACCTGCCAAGACAATGAAAGTTGCAAGAGCAGAGATCTGATGCGGCAACGAAAGGGTCGCAGCCTCAATCCGCCAGTACCTGCCGAGGCAGCATATTGTGGCAGCGCAAAACAACTTGGCCTATTCAACGCAGTTTCACACTAAGCAGCAGCATAACCCTACCCTCTCTATCAACCTGATCACTTCCTCTTTTACTTATGTTTTTATTTACTTTTCATCTCAAACAACTAGCTTACTTGTGCATTTTCTTTACTTGTGCAGGAACTACAATTCGAACCAAGCTGTCCAATCCTTGTGGGAGACAATATCTTATATACTATAACTTGACAAGAGTGTGCACTTGCGCTCATAAATAGAGTACACCCAAACGCTCTACAAGTTTTTGGCGCCGTTGTCGGGGATTGATAATAGCGAATTTCGTTTTTTAATTTATGCACGTTATCTTTACTTTTTATTTTATTTTTATTTCTAATCGGAAAAAAAAGAATTTTACAGTTTCCTTTGCTAGTGTATGACCAAGGCGAATCCAAAAGGGGAAATCTTCTTCTACGACGATATCGAGTGTAGAGCAAGAGAACTCAAGAAGGAACTCATAGTAACCCTAGGGAAAAACAAAGAAGAAAAGGAAGAAGCAAAGGTAAACATGGAAAACGACAACCCTGCCAACAATGCCGCGAACGGCAGGGATGGGCAACAAGACTTGCCGCGTAGAGAACAACAAGATCCACCAAGGCATGAACCCCATATTCTGCCCAGGCAGCCACAGTATGTTCGAACCACCAGGGATTATCTGGAACATGACTTTAGAGGGTTCGATTTGACAGTGACGGAACTTGAGATCGAGGCGGACCACTTCGAGTTGAAGCTAGTCATGTTTAACATGATCAACACATTAGGACAATTTGGAGGGACTGCCACAGAAGATGCCCGACAACACTTGAGAGGATTCCTAGACATCTACAGAGCGTTCAAAATACATGGGGTCCATCAAGACTTCCTGAGGCTGAGGTTATTTCCATATTCACTGAGGGATAGGGCAAAACAGTGGTTAAATAACCAGCCGATCGGGTCGTTCCACATATGGACAGAGCTTTGTAAAGATTTCCTGGACCGTTTCAGCCCGTCCAATGTCACAGACAAGCTGCAGAATGAGATAACAACCTTCAGACAAGGGGATGACGAGCCAATGTATGAAGCATGGGAGCGGTACCAACAGATGCTGAACAACTGCCCACTACATGGTCTTCCGGCTTGGACTCAGGTATCAATATTCTATAACGGGGTGAACTACCCAACACGGATGATGATTGATGCCTCAGCCAATGGGATCATCCTTGATAGACCACCAGAGGAGGCACTGTGGATTCTGAATCAAGCCGCTAAAAATGATTACAAGTATCCAACAGCCCACCAAGGCGGCGTTAGGCGGCCAGTAACGGTAAACGAGGTAGCAGCCTCAGAATCTGTCAATGCGCGACTTGACACGCTGACAGAGCTGGTCATGAGCATCACGAAACTTGCTGGGAAGGCCTACAAGGTAAAGGTTGTGGAGCCGTTCTGTGATGAGTGTGGGGGCAACCATGATTCCTTTGACTGCACCGCATCTGCCAATTTTATGGGAGGATATGAGAGGAACAACAGACCAGCCTAGAATACTTACAACACTGGATGGAAGAACCATCCCAACTTCTCCTAGAGCAACCCAAAGACTGCTGCAAACCTACAATAGCAACAGGAAGGCTACCAACAGAACCTGTCCAGACAGCAGACTCAACAGCCACAAAACAATAATTCACTAGAAGCAACCCTTCACACTTTCATGTCTAGAACTAGTGATTTTATTGTTCTTACCAATAAATTTATTGATAAAACTAAGTCTTTCATGGACAAGACGGAGATGAGGATGAACAACCAGGAGGCTGCTATAAAAACATGGAGACCCAATTTGGGCAGTTCACAGAGATATACAGCAGACGAACAATGGGAGCAGTATCCATCACCTTAGAGGCAGCAGCCAAACTCACTTACGAACAGTGTAAGGCCATATTTACGAGAAGTGGGAAGTAGTTGGATGAACTCAGGGTAGAGAAACAGCCAGAAACTCAGCCAGACCAGAAAGAAAAGCCTGCCGCGGTAGCACCAACACCAGCCGCCCCGGCAGCTGAACAAGACAGCGGACCTGAAGCAAATGATCTTCCCCAGATTAAGTTCCAATGCAAGGAACACATAGAGGACATCCACCTGCCAGCACCTTTCCCCCAAAGGCTCACGAAACAAAAGCAAGAGCACCAGTTCAGAAGATTCCTAGATATTCTGAAACAGGTACACATAAACATACCTTTTATAGAAGCCATTCAAAATATTCCCAACTATGCCAAATATCTACGGGACATGGTTTCTAGAAAGAAAAGGATTGGGAAGTTCGAGACAGTTGTTGTCATAGAAGAGTGCATGGCAATGTTGCACAACAAGCTGCCACCCAAGCAAACAGACCTTGGCAGCTTTGTTATCCCATGAAGGATAGGCAGCAAACACCAAACAAAAGCCCTGTGCGACTTGGGAGCCAGCATCAACCTTATGCCCAAGGCAGTCTTCGATAAACTAGGAATTGGGCCTGCCAAACCTACCTCTGTCATACTAAAACTTGCTGATCATTCTTTTGTACAACTGGAGTGTAAAATCGAAGACATCCTAGTGAAGGTGGGAAACCTGATCCTTCCAGCTGATTTCCTCATCTTAGACTGCGAGGGCGATGAAAAAGCTCCTATAATCCTTGGGCGACCATTCTTGGCCACGGGCAGAACGTTAATAGATATAAAGCTTGGGGAGCTGACCATGAGGGTAGACAACCAGAGCATAAAGTTGAATGTGCTACAACCCTAAGGAGAAGAAGAGGAAGGATGCTCAGATGCAAAAGTTGCTAGAATCAGCATAGAAACAGGCCAGGGCAGCAACTGTCGTGACAGACCAAGGGGCAGGCTGAAGGAACCAGTAGCACAGAACCTAAAGGAACAAGAGGACCCACCTGAGGTGAGGAAAGACATACTTGGACGAAAAGCCAAACACAAAACCCTCAGAAAGTGGTTATGTCTGGGAGATGCACCTCCCAACATAACCCAATTATCATTTTGTTTTTATTTTTATTTTTATGCATTAGGATTAGAGTTTAATTTAGGATAAGATTAGTTTTCAGATTTTTATTTTTCAGAAGTTTTTTAATTACTTTTATTTTTATCTTTATTTTTATTTCAAGTTTAAGAATAAAAGAGCCGGATCAAGAAGGAGGCCCAGCAAGGAGCCTGCCCACCAACACGCCAAGACAGCCCGTGGCAGCCCAGCGCAGCAACGCGTAACGGCTAGTTGGCCACCAATGGCTAGATACCAACGGCTCCGAAAATAACGAGCAGAAATCCCGTAACGTGCGCAAGACAACTGGACTGTTGGACATTTAATGCCGCCACGACACCTCTTGGCAACCTCTATTTAAACCCCTCCCACTCCATTCATTTACTTCACTTTCACCTCCTAGCTATCTTCTTCTTGCTTCCACTGCTCTCTAATTGTTTTTCTTTCAAGTTTCAGCTACTTACAACCGTCTCACATGACATCTGTATCATAGCCCAAACCCACCTACAAGAGATTTTGCTCCAGGGTAGACAAGGAAAGATACAGAGATCAATTCGCAAAGCATAACGTATGGGAGGAGCAAGGCTTCCACTACACAAGGGAGACAGGTGATCTCGGCTTAGAGCCTGCCATGTTCGAGACCATCCACAACAAGGGATGAGAGATGTTCACACGACAGCCAGAGATAGCCAACATCACCATGGTTAGGGAGTTTTATGCCCACCATCCCCGACCAGGGCAACCATTTGTCTATGTCCACGGGGAGCCGGTCAAGCTAAATGTCACCGTCATCAACAAATACTATGGCCTGGATATGCCCGACAACCCTCACGAGGAGTGGAGGCAGTCATTGACGACTGCCGACTATGAGAAAATCAAGGCCAAACTTTAGAGGCCTAACACGCCATGGTTAGCAGGCAAGCATGTAGGATCTTTCCAACGCTGTCACCTGCTGCCCGAGGCAATGTTGTGGAACACATTTGTAAAGAGGCGTCTGCTGCCCACCTCCCACAACTCTACCGTCGATCAGCCGTGCCTCGCCTCTATTCATAGCATTCTGATGAACCAGCCAATAAACGTTAGAGAAATCATATGCATAGAGATCCACAATTGCTTCAGAAAGACAAAGGGCATGTTGTACTTCTCGTTCCTCATCACAGGCCTTTGCACCAACTTTGGTGTTCCAGCAGACCCAAAAGATGAGTTGACGACTACCAAAGAAGGGTGGACCAGACAAGTCCGCCTACATATGATGCAGGCCCCGAAGACAGAGCCCATAACGCCCAAACAACCTTCTGCCGCTCAGCCTGACACGCCAGCCACCCCCGGTAGTATTGAAGCTGCCCTAAACAATGAAGTCCTCACACTACTGCACACCCTTATCGATAGCACAAAGTGCATAGTGCAGCAGCAGCTGACCTTCATGAAATACGTGGCTGAAGTCCAAGAATCCCTTATGGCTTATCTCTTGTAAAAATTCCCCGATGATGGACCCATCCTACCACCATATCCTAAAGAACTTGCACCAGCAGCCTCAGCGCAAGGAACGCCATCCGCCGCTGCTGCCCGTCATACCACCCATCAGGCGCCCTCTCCGACGCACTACCAAACTCACTCAACCACCACCGCATCTGACACAGTGGCAGACTCCCCCGAGAGGTATCAGCAGCACCATTCACCGGCCTGCACAACAGTGACAGTGGTGAACACCTTCTCATTAGAGAAGATTGAACAGCAGCCGCCAGAGCCAGAAACAGTAGTGGTAGCAGCAGCAGCAGCCATCCCAATGGTTATTGTCCCTCCAGCAGCAACCAGGGAGGAAGGCACTAGGAAGAGGAAGCGACACATCATAGCCACTAAACCTGTGGACTTCGAGATAGAGTCAGAAGAGAGTGAAGAACCTCTTGCTGCTCTCCCTGGCGAACCTCAAGAAAAGCCTCATCCTACGACAAAGAGAATACAGCCGTAGGGAAAGCAAAAACCTCACATGCTAAGACTGCCGCCAAGCCATCTGTCGGCCGCCACTTTGTCATTCAAACCTCTTCCTCAGAAGAAAAGACTTAAGCACCTTCTCAACCCTCAGCCAATTTTTAGTTCTTTTCTTTCTCTTTTCTTTATTTTATTTTTCTATTTTTCTTTTATATATCTCTTTATTTTTTCTGTTCATTTTCTTTTTCTATTTTGTGCATTGAGGGTAATACCCATCTCGAGTTTGGGGGGGATAGCTCTCGCATCATTTGTCTAGGCATACTTAGTTGCATATAGGTTGCATTGTACTTGCCTTAGTAATAATCAGAAAAGAAAATTTTGTTATAACTTGTGCCTATGATAGATTAGCCGACTACTTATTTCGCACCAATAATAAATTGAAAGTAATATGGGAAAAGCATGAAAAATGACTTAGATTTTTTTCTTTTTGCCAAAAATATCAATCACTTCTGTTACTTGCTGAATTTGTTAGAATTTCTAATGAACATTGGCTACTTATTTTTAGAATTCTTGGAAAAACTCTAACAATGGTTGTAGGTAGCTGTCGAGGTAGGCAAGAGAAACAGAAAAAAATAGCACTGCCAAGGCAGCAGAAAAAAAAACATTATTGTTTTACCCTATAGGTGCCCACAACAGGCTCTAGGAAGAATCACGTGCGAGGACACTCCACTGCTATCAAAGTCCATGAATCTGAAAGTTTTGAAGTGATGGACAAATTAGCATGAGTGAATGAAAGTCTTCAGGGGATGACTCTACTCCAAGGGTTTGGGGTTTTGTAGTTTGCTCCTATCTTAATCTCAGACCTAGAAGAGTAGTTGTGATAAGCTGAAGCCCTCATTGCCATGATTAAAATAATGTGCTTAAATGTGCTGCCTCGGCAGCAACCTTATACATCGTAACAACAACTTTATTTATTTAGTTATTTTGCATATTCAGCTTGTATACAGTCCTGCACACACTACACTGGCATTAGAAATTAAATTTGAGTTATTTTCTTGCTAATTTCCCTTCACTAAATTAATATAGGTGCCACGGCCTCGAGGTATGAAATCAAGTTGAAAACATGCTTTTCTTTCTGATTATTATTAGAGCAAGTATGTTAGGTTGCATTGCTTGAGGACAAACAATAGTTCGAGTTTAGGGGTGTGTAAAGTGTCCACAAGTTCCATATTTCATGCACATTCCATCTCATATTATTGCTGGTTTTGAGTTCATCTTAGGCATAATTAGGATCATGCATTGCATTTTACAGTATTTATTTACTTTGCCTTGCTTGTATTGATTATCTTTAAGTTCGTGAAGAAAAGGTATTGTTTTAGTGTATTCTTGGTTTTAGGTACTGAAGGCTGAAATATGAAAAGATGAGCTGAGGATGTGATGCTGAGGCAGCAAACCAGGGAGCTGTATTGACGCAGTTCCAGACAGAGACAGTAGTTGCTGAGTGCCGCCGCCGCCGACCTTGCCGCCCACGGCAGCAAACTATAGAGTTGGAGAACCGGAGTGCGACTTGTAGAGCTAAAAACCCTAAGTCTATTGCCGCCAACCACTTGATTTTCCGATGTCTGTAGCAGCGGGAAAAGCTGCCGAAGTAAAATCTCAAGATTGCTTGCGGGACAAGGCAAACGTGATAAAGTCCACATTCAACTCAAAGAAGTCAGAGTTTAAAGTCACATTAAAAGTGGAAAGCTACTTTTGAAGACTTCTACTTCAAGAAGGACTAGACCTAGCTATTGTCTATAAATACTCATTGTAATTCTAATTGACAGCATCTTAGGTTTTCTCTAGACATAGCTTAGGTTTTCTTGTCGCCGACATGTTCTAAACTTCTCTTGGGTTTGGGGTTATGTTGTAAATTAGTTGTGAGAACGGTTGTTTAGGTTTCAAGTTTGTTTTCAATAAAATATTCCAAGTTTACTTAATTCATGTTCTTCACTTTTTCAATTAGTTCAAAAAGTCCAGTTGAAGAAATCCATTTGTTGGGCACAAGAGTATCAAACTCACGAAAGAATTAAGTACGGTCTCATCATGTCGAGGTGTTGACTAATTCAGCTTAGACATAAGTTAGAATTTCAGCGACTAAAAGGAGCAACTAAACACCGACTACCTGTGTTAGGTTCACGCTGAGATTGCTAGGTATTGCCTACATCACGTGGTGACAGAATCCTTGCCTAGATATAGGAAGGATCACTTCAGAATTGCTCTGCCGAACTTGGAGTATCTGTTAGACTTGCCGCCAGGACTTCTCTCCATTCCACCTGCCAAGACAGCAAAAGTTGCAAGAGCAGAGATCCGCTGCGGCAGCGAAAGGGTCGCAGCCTCAATCCGCCATTACCCGCCGAGGCAGCATATCGTGGCAGTGCAAAAAAACTTGGCATATCCAACGCAGTTTCACACTAAACAACAACATAACCCTGCCCTATCTATCAACCTGATCACTTCCTCTTTTACTTGTGTTTTTATTTACTTTTCATCTCAAACAACTATCTTACTTGTGCAGGAACTACAATTCGAACCAAGCTGTCCAATCCTCATGGGAGACGATATCTTATATACTATAACTTGACAAGACTGTGCACTTGCGCTCATAAATAGAGTACACCCAAACGCTCTACATATGTATAAGCCACTCCTAGAGAACCTTGCCCGATATAGGGAACCTAGTAGCAGAGTTGTTTTTTTCGGCTTAGCATAGTTATCCACTCCTTCTTGCCCTCGGCAAGCCATGCCGGGCAGGGAATCGGTTCTGATTCCCCCTAGCCCCATCCATTCCATTAATCTGAATTCTCCCGACAAGCCCACGAATAGAATGGATGGGGCTAACACTGCTGACGCCTAGGCGCCCACCTCGCCCCCTAGGGTGCTGAGGCCCGAACCCCTGGGTAGGGAGCCGGGGGGTCGCGGATCACTACCCTTAAAGAGCTAAAAAACATTCCAGATCTGCTCCTGGTAGACATTGTCATGTCTGAAATAGGGGCCTTGACCCTACGCTCACGAGATTTTCCCCTAAATATTTATGGTTTAATGTTACATATGTGAAATTAGTGTTTAGGGATTGCCCATGTTCGATCAACCCCAACGCATGTTGAGGGATTTTGTTTTCCTCCTTTAAATAGGTGGTGACACATGTCACTACATGATTGGAGGATTAAAATAAATTAATAAATTCAAATATAAATAATTAAAATCCTCCAATAAGGTGTTGACACGTGTCACCACCTAATTAAATAATTTATTATTTTATTAATTTAAAATTATGACTAAATTGAAAGAATGTGTAAATAACAGGGACCAAATGTGTAATTTTAAAAATTTCCCGTTAATTGCCACATGGCAGTTCCGTCACTCCACCGTTGGGTTTTTAACGGCAGTGGTCAAAATAGGTTGATTTTATAAGTTCGGTGGTCTGATTGACGAGTTCGTTAGTTCAGTGGTCAAAATAGGAATCCCCAATTAGTTCGGTGGTCAATGGTATAGTTAACCCTAAAAATAATTATGATGGTCGAATTTCTAAGTGCTTATATTCTTTTGAGTAAATTACGTAAATGATCTACCAATTATGAACTAATTCTTTGTTGAGTTTTTTTAACTATGAGAATTTATAAATACGTCCCTCGACTAATCGCGACTAATAAATCGGTCTAATTTCGTTAAAAATAAACGGCTAATGATGTGGCATTTAATAAAATTTGTATGATAATAAATTTAACCCTTCATCTTCTTCTGTTGTGGATAGCTCATCGCAGATGGCTACCGTAAACATCAATGGAGGTTTTGATTCTCCAACGGTTTTCCACTGCTCATACAAATGTAGTTGCAAATGGCTACCGTTAACATCAATGGAGGTTTATTTTTTTTTAGAAGGGAAGAAGATGAAGTGTAATATTTAAATATTGAGAGATCGAATTTTAAATTTAGGTCCAAATTAAAATAAAGTATAAAAGTTGGGGTTAAATATGTTATTATATAGATTTTATTAACTATCACATCATTAACCGTTTGTTTTTTTAACAAAATTGAACCGATTTGTTAGTCGCGATTAGTCGGGGACCTATTTGTAACTTCTTATAATTAGAGGACTCAACAAAGAATTTGGTCATAATCAGGGGACCATTTATGTATTTTGCCCTTTTTTGGTAAACTACCAGTGGTTAAAATATGAGTATAGTAATAGTTTAGTGACTGTATAGGTAATTTATTTATTTTTACTAGGTCAACACGCCGTTAGTTGTTTTACGATAATTAACACTCCAATGACCAAATATTTAAAACCGAGAACATACTTTTATTTTTTAAAATGGATACCAAAAGTGTATACTTACCAAAACAGAAATGAGGTTTATATATTATTTTATTATTTAAACTTTAAGTGTTTAGGTTACCTGGCTTAGAATTTTTATGTTTATGGTTTAGTATTTAATTTTTTTTATTTTATGGTTTTAAATATGAAGTTGTAATTTTTTATGCAACCAACCTATATATTGAAATCTATAATATTTTCTTAATATACATGGGTAAATTTTATTTTATACAACATGCCCGTAAATCTCAACTTCTAAAATCTTAAACTCTAATCATATATATTTAACTCAAAAATTTTAAACTATAAACACTAATTTTTAAATAATCTCTAAAATCTAAATTATAATCCACAAAACTTAAAAATTAATAAACTTATATAAGTTTTAATTTACTCTCAATGTCAAAATATTTTTTAAAATTATATGGCTAACTTCTTTAGATATTACAGATGATTTTTTTTTTTTTTGAAATCGATTGTACTTCGCTTTTTATTGTCTGATCTATTACACTTTGAATAGTAAAAGGTAAAGTCACACGTGTTTCTACCAACTTCATTGTTCATAATTTTATTTTATTTAAAAACTATAAAAGTTAGCTTGTGATCCTACCGACTTCACCTTATTATTTAAAGGGTAAACTACATAAATGACCACCATACTATTGGTAAAGTCGCGATTTGACCACCTTACTTTTTTTTAAGCAATTAAACCACCAAATTATTTAATTGGTTACAATGTGACCACCAACCGTTAAAAACTAACGGAAGGTGTGACGTGGCTGTTAATAAAATTGGTATAATTACACATTTGATCCCTGCTATTTGTACATTTTTATCAATTTAGTCCCAATTTTAATAAATAAAATAATTTTATTATTTAATTAGGTTACGACACGTGTCGTCGTATTATTGGAGGACTTTATTTATATATTTTTAATTTAATAATTTTTGTTTTTGCTCCTCCAATCAGGTGGTGACACGTGTCACCAGATTGGAGGAGCAAAATTTAAAAAAACAAGCATTTGCCTCTGATGGGATTCGAACCCAAGGCAGTTGGGTTGAAAGCCAACGCTTAAACCACTATGCCAAAGCTTTTGTTGTGAATTGTTCTACACAATATAATATATATCTTAGTTTATAAATCATGCCAGGAAAAAAACAACAAACATAACTCTGGCAGGATTCGAACCCAAGTTTTCTGGGTTAAAAGTGAGCATGCCTACCACTAAACCAAAGTTATTCTTATGATATAATGTACAAAATCTATTATATAACTTAATTTGTTTCTCATGTCAGGAAAAAGAAAATAAATATAGATTAAAGAAACTCGAATATAATACTTTTGGTATGCATAAAATATTTAAACCACTAAAATATATCTAATAATTAAATTATTAACCATTTTATTTTTTATTAAGTTTTAATTAAATTATTATATTAAAAAATAAAAAATTATATTAAAATTTTATTTAACGAATATAAATTTAATAAATTATGTTTGTGAGTTTAGACTCGTTAAATAAAATTTTAATATAATTTTATTTTTTTTAATATAATAATTTAATTAAAATTTAATAAAAAAAATAAAATGGTTAATAATTTAATTAAAATTAAAATTATTAATTTTATAAAAAAAATAATATAATTTTTTATTTTTAACCATTTTATATTCGTTAAATAAAATTTTAATATATATATTTTTTAATATAATAATTTAATTCAAATTTAATAAAAAATAAAATAGTTAATAATTTATTTGTTAGATATATATCAGTGGTTTAAATATTTTATGCATCCCAAAAGTATCATATTGGAGTTTCTTTAATCTATATTTATTTTCTTTTTCCTAACATGAGAAACAAACTAAGTTATATAATACGTTTTGTACATTGTATCATAAGAATAACATTGGTTTAGTGGTAGGCACACTCACTTTTAACCCAAAAAACTTGGGTTCGAATCCTGCCAAAGGTATGTTTCTTGTTTTTTTTCCTGGCATGAGTAATAAACTAAGATATATATTATATTGTGTACAATAATTCACAACAATAGCTTTGGCCCAGTGGTATAAGCGTTGGCCTTCAACCCAGCTGCCCTGGGTTCGAATCCTACTGGAGGCAAATGGATGTTTCTTTAAATTTTGCTCCTCCAATCTGGTGACACGTGTCACCACCTGATTGGAGGAGCAAAAACAAAAATTATTAAATTAAAAATATATAAATAAAGTCCTCCAATAATACGACGACACGTGTCGTAACCTAATTAAATAATAAAATTATTTTATTTATTAAAATTGGGACTAAATTGATAAAAATGTACAAATAGCAGGGATCAAATGTGTAATTATACCAATTTTATTAACAGCCACGTCACACCTTCCGTTAGTTTTTAACGGTTGGTGGTCCCATTGCAACCAATTAAATAATTTGATGGTTTAATTGCTTCAAAAAAAGTAAGGTGGTCAAATCGCGACTTTACCAATAGTATGGTGGTCATTTATGTAGTTTACCCTTATTTAAATGCATGTAGGGCAAAAATTATGGTAGCAACAATGAATAGTGAAATCAGCTTGTGATCTTATCACATTCATTATTATTTTAATAAAAAACCATGAACAATCGAGTTGTTTTGTGATCTTACTAACTTTTATTTTCACTATAAAAAATACCATAGAAATGAAAATAAAAAATAGAATAATTTTTTCCGACTGTAATATTGAAGCAATTACTCCAAAAATATTTTTAATCCAAAACACTTTTACTCTAATTTTGTTTTTTGAAAAAAAAAGAGTACAGGTGACTTAAAACTAACAAGACACTAGCCAAGCACATCTGGTTATGGAAGAAGTAATGGCAGAAGAAAAGAATAAACCAAAGTCTTTGCGTGAGACCCACTTTCAAATCTGTTGACAGAGACGACAGAGTTTCATTTCTTCAAACACCTCCTCTTATTAATTTACTTACATATCTTATTATTATTATTTTCTCTCTCTGTTGAATTTCTTCTTGGGGGGTTTCTCTATCTAGAATTTCTTTTCAAATTATTTAGTAATTTGTTTAGTGAAAGGGCAAAAGAAAAGGTGTGAGCTTTGTTTTGTTGTTATGGTCGTTTGTGAATTTTTCCCTTAGCCAAAAATAAAGTCTTTTCTCTCACACTTTTCAAGTTTCAATCTAAAAAAAAACATGGGAAGCAGAATCTAGGGTTTGACAACACCAAGTCTAACAAGGTCTGTTCTTTTTTTTTTCTTTCTCCTAATGAGAGAGCTGTTTCTGCCTTAATCCTTGCTTGTTTTCTTTCTCTTTCTTTCTTTGTCTCATTTTAAGCTAAGTTTTCACATCCCTGTTGAATTTGTTCTTGTTTTCCTTCTATGATTTAGAAAAAGGAAATTATTGACCATTTAGCTATGTTTGGTTTAAACTCTGTTGAAAGAAAGTCCTTGTTAGGTCTTTGGGTGGTCTCAAAATTGAATTTTGCCTGATGGGTATTTCTTTCTTCCTTTAAACGTCTAGTTTTTAAAGTAAAATTTGTTGTTTTTTATGGTATGTTTATGTTTAGTTGATCTTTGGGTTGGAGAATTAGGGGTTTGTTCTTAGTTTTGGGGGTAACATGGAGGAAGTTGAGGAAGCTAACAAGGCAGCAGTAGAGAGCTGCCACAAGGTTTTGAGTAGTTTGTCTCAGCCACAAGATCAGATTCAATACAAGAATTTGATGTCTGAAACTGGGGAGACTGTTTTTAGGTTCAAAAGAGTGGTTTCTCTTTTGAACACTGGTTTGGGACATGCAAGAGTGAGGAAGCAAAGGAAACTATCTTCCCTATAGCATCCTTTTGGATAACCCACACCATGAAATCTCAGCTCAAGAATTGAGTTCACATGCCAAAAATTCTCTTTATTTAGGAACCCCATCTTTGGAATTGAGCTCTCATGGGAAAAACCATCAGCAACTTGCTGGACCGGCTTCGTCGGGGCACTACCATATTCTCCAACAATAACAGAAGCAGCAACAGCTTCGACAGAGGTTACAATTCCAGCAGCAGCAAATGAAACATCATGCTGAAATGATGTTTAGGAGGAGTAATAGTGGCATTAGCTTGAATTTTGATAGCTCTAGCTGTACACCTACCATGTCATCGACTAGGTCTTTCATTTCTTCCTTGAGCATAGATGGTAGTGTTGCCAACTTGGATGGTGGGGTTCCTTCCATTTCATCGGCGGTTCTCGGTCCTCGGATCAGGGTTCCCAACACAAGAAGAGGTGTTCTGCTAAGGGAGAAGATGGGAGTGTCAAATGTGGGAGCAGCAGTAAATGCCACTGCTCAAAAAAGAGGTTCGAATTTTATCTTTTGCCCTCTGTAGCATCTCTTTAGGATCATGCTCTTGATATTAATTATCATAATTGCTTTGATCCTTGTGTGGAGCTTAATTAGTTACTCTCTGTTGACAGGAAACATAGAGTAAAGAGATCAATCAAGGTGCCTGCAATCAGTAACAAGCTTGCTGATATTCCTCCTGATGATTATTCGTGGAGGAAATATGGGCAGAAGCCAATCAAGGGCTCTCCTCACCCTAGGTAATGATCATAATTAGACCGAGATTTCATATATTGTTATGTGAATTTTGGTGTTGCTCTGTTCTGTTTTGCTTGCGACATTACAAATGTAGGTGCATATGGGAACTTTTGGATTGAAACAGACTAGTAATGGAACTCAGTGATCTTAGACTCTTAGTGGATAAACGAAGGTCTTGTTAGGGTTCATTGTTACAAAACAGTGAGTTTATTGTGTGTAACAATGTCATTAATGTTTCAATTAGTTAAGATCTATGCTATTACTGCATTGAGGGATTACCTTACTCTCGAAGATATTAAAACTTTAAAAGGGTAACTTTCAAGTGTTTGAAGAATTTCAACTCACGATGAGGTGAAAACTTTGACGATGCAGGGGGATTCGAGGAGGTCCAATCTGAATCATGATGTGTATATATCTGTAATGTTTAATTGGGTTATTAGCCATGGTTTTAGTTCTAGTTGCATGTTTAAAGTGTTTTCGTAGCAAACTTGTTACTTTGATTTACATTTAGTGAAATTCGTCTAAATTTTTCGACTTAGGAGGCTTTTTATTTTCAAACAATGCAGGGGATATTATAAATGTAGCAGTATGAGAGGTTGCCCTGCAAGGAAGCATGTGGAGAGGTGCCTGGAAGAGCCAACCATGCTTATCGTTACCTATGAAGGTGAGCACAACCACCCAAGGTTACCATTGCAATTGGCGACAACATAGTCGTCTCTTGAGAAAACTTTGCTAAAATATCACTTCCAGCTTCCAGCCTTCATTGTTCGATGGCCCATCCTAGTTAACAGTTGGCTTGATTTGCTCCTGTACATATTTTGCATGGTTCGAGCATGAGATATATCGGAGTGGTTCCTTATTTAATTTTCTCATCTTATCTCTTATTTGGCAGCAGCCTAGTGCAGGACCAAAAGAAAATTGTAGAATTTGGGGTTTAAATTGTAAGAACCGTTTCATCTTTCATTGCAATTAATGCTCGAAAGGGCATTGAACTTTTGGAATTGAATGAAAAAAGCCCATCCGTGCTCTGGCTAAGTAGGGTGTTGGGATATTAGTCTACACGTGAAATATGTTTGGAACCAAACCAAGAATGTTGAGAATTTGTCTCACTAGCAAGATTTGATTGTTTTAACATGATTGACATATTTGCACATACACAGCTGGAAACTCTGGAATGATAACACAGGGTGTGTTGAAAAGTGGGGTTTGAGTTTTAAAGATTGGATATAGAGGGATCGTATGATGTTCACTGTTTAGGTGAGTTTAGAGTGCGGCGCCTTAATATAAGGTTAAAAATGGTACAACCGAAATGATATAATTACACAATCGAAACGTTTTACTTTTTGAAAACATTTTAGGTTGGTTGTAAGTTTTGAAATTTGTAATGAAATCAAAGATTAAGTTTTGAAATTTGTCGAAAAAACACTAACATAAAATTCTATGCATTTTGATTGCGTGGTAACATATTAAATTTCGTATTTTCATTAACATTTTAGTTATGCCGGTTTTTAACCTTTAATTAAGGCGACACACCCTAAACTCAACCCTGATGTTCTGCTGAACCAACACTTTCTATTTTGTTGTTGTTTTGGGTCTCACGTGAAGAATCATTGAAGTCAAATCTTAGTGATGTTTTAGAACAAGGCAGGCAATATGAGTCTTGTAGACTAACAACATGGGCAACATGCTTCTACAACAATTAGCAATGCCAAAGTGGCGGTCTCTCTTCCAATGGTATTTACCAAGTTCCGAAACAAAAAAGAGCTATAATTTCCCCATTTTTATAGCATTAAAGTAAAAAAATTTAAAATGCAGAAATTTTTAGCTTAACTTGCATACTTGTCATTCCCTCTCGGCGTTTGGTACTTTCTTAGGTTAATACTCTAAAGCTTTGCTTGATTGGGTGAGAAAATGGAAAGAAGGAACGAGAGAAGAGAAAATTGAAAGAAAAAAAAAAATTAATGATAGCTTAGTAGAGTGAAAAATTAGAAGGTAAAAAATAAGAGGGAAGGTAATTTTTCTTGCTCCTATACAAATATTTTTCTCTCCAAAATTAGGTGGAAAATAGGAAAGAAAAGTAGAAGCTATCACACTTTGATAATAAAATTATCAAATTATACTTAAAATTTTCTAATTTTATTTTCACCATATTTATAATTAATTTTTATAGTTTCATCCATCATTTTTATTATGATTTTATTTTTTTCAATTTAGTCCCTAAAATTTTTATTTAATCTAAAACTTACACTTATTTGTTTTTAATTTTATTATTAAAGTTAATATTAATAATATAATAATATTTTGTTCACTTTAGTCCTTAAATTATTTATTTAATTAAAAAGTGACCCATATTTATTTTTTATCTAATATTTTTAGCGTTAACTACTGGAATGATCACTTATGTTTTCTCCAAGTACAGAGTTGATCACCGATTCTGAAAAATGACCAGTAAGGTCACTTACGTTTTCAGAGTGTAAACTTTTGGTCACTCAGCCGTTTGTTGCCGTTAAACGTTGACGGCTTGCTGATTTGGCAGCAAAAAAAGGGTAAACTATTGCAATAGCCACTTACGTTTATCTCATGTACATTTTTTTGTCCCCGATTTTAAAAATTAAACGTTATGGTTACTACTAAAAAGGTTTGTTTTTAATTTCACCCTTGAATTTTTAAAAATTCATTTTTCAACCCTAAAACTAAAGCAATTTTTTTTCACATTCCATTCAAATTTTCCATAAACACACAAAGAAAAAGAGCTAATTTCTAATAGAATATAAAAAACGTAACAAAATTAATTTTATTTTAATATGAACAAAATTAGAATTTGAATAAGCTAAAGCAAATCAATTTTCAAATTACAACCAAATCCTTAATAAACCCCTAAAAATATACCATCTTTAGTATACAAATATCAACAAAATTAAAACAAAATTCAATTAAAATTCAATCAAACCAAAAGAATAGGAACAATCCATCGACCCATTTTTAATTTCTAACCCCAAAATGAATAAAGCCAAAAAATTTAGTTTAAACAAATAAATAAACATAAATTAGCTAAAATACATGCCCCACTGGAAATAATAATCCCAGTAACAACAGGGATGAGGGTAACATAAGTAAGCCAGGTCTCTCCCTTCAACGTCATCAAATAAGCAAAAATCGTCGTAAAGAACGGCATCGTAACGTCGATGGCCTGGTTAAAACTCACCGGCAGGAACCTTAAAGCTATAACTAGCCTGATTGTGAAGACTCTCGAATTGATTTTCATTTTTTGGTGTTTTGAGAATTTGTGTATCTTTATTTTTGATGGTGAAAAAATTGGGTTTTGAAAATTAAAAGGAAATTGAAATTATATGGAGATGGATCTGTAAAATTATATGGGGTTTTTGGTGAAAAAATGAATTTTGGGGAGAATAATTTGATGTAATTAGCTTTTAAGGATCTAATTCAAGGCTTCAAGCTTCTCATTATGAAATCAAGGTACGACAAATAGAAGGAAAATTAAAATTTTGACTAAATTTGGGGGGAAAGATTAGATTTTGAAGAAGACAAAGGGAAAGAAGGAAAATTAGAATTTTGACTAAATTTAGGGTTGAAAATAAATTTTTAAAAATTCAAGAGTGAAATTAGAAATAAACCTTTTTAGTAGTGACCATAACGTTTAATTTTTAAAATCGGGGACCAAAAATGTACATGGGATAAACGTAAGTGGCCATTGCAGTAGTTTACTTTTTTTTGTTGCCAGATCAGCAAGCCGTTAACGTTTAACAGGAACAAACAACTGAGTGACCAAAAATTTACACTCCAAAAACGTAAGTGACCTTACTAGTCGTTTTTCAAAATCGGTGACCAACTTTGTACTAGAGAAACATAAGTGACTATTCTAGTAGTTAAGCCATATTTTTACTATAGTTTTATTTTTGTTTAATTTAATCCCTCAAATTTTATTTAATTTGAAATTTACGTCTATTTATTTTTATTTTATAATTTAATCCAATACCTTATAATTGCAAACTTTACGTTTCACTCACTAATTTTATAATTGCAATTAAGGACTCGTTTTAGCTCAGATTAACCTGAAACTTGGTCTATATGTTAATGATGATATTAATGAAGGTTTAATTTCACTTTTTGAAAATCTAGCCCCTGTATTTTATCAATGTTTTTAAAAATGGCCCATAAACTACTCATTTTTGCAATTAAACTCTATTTCAAATCCGACTTCAACAAGAATTTACCATTAAGTCTAAATTGGAATTAATAAATCTAAAACGAACCCGAAACTAAATTTTTAACGTAAAATCCAACTTAGAAATTATTTACATTTTAGTCCCTAAACTTCAATTCGGTTAAATTTACTTTGATTTGAACTTCTTTTTATTAGCAAAATAGAGGTATATGATTTTTCTACTTATATTAAACTTGTATTTAATTTTTAAATGTTTTTTTTGGGTTTAAATCTTGTAAATTACCAAAATGCATTTTTGGTAAATCATTTATTTTTTAAAAGTTTTTAAAGGTTTATTTTCTCGGGCGACTTTAGTTAATTGTTTCCTCTTTATGTTCATGTTGGTTGTTTACTATCATGTAATCGAATATGCTTGTTTTTTAAAATATGTTTTTAGGCCATAATGGGTCATTTGTAGCATTCGATATTCGGGTTGGATTCTTTTGTACCAGATATTAGGTGTTACATTGATAGTTATACTCTCGTGATTAAATTATAAAAATATTAGACTAAATTATAAAAATAGAAATAAATAGAGGTCAATTTCGGATTAAATAAAAAATTTATGGACTAAACTGAACAAAAATAAAATCATATTAACAATATTGGACTCAATTATAAAAAAATACATATAAATCAATTTTGAATTAAAGAAAAAACTTAGGGATTAAATTGAACAAAAATAAAACTATATTAAAAATATTAGATTAAATTATAAAAATTATAAACAAATAGTGGTCATTTTTAGACGAAATAAATTTTTAGGGACTAAATTAAATAAAAATAATCATATTAAAAACAATAGACTAAATTATAAAAATTAAAAATAAATTATAATTTTCAAGGCTTAATTTTCTTTCCTTTCACTTTTCTATTATACCAAGCAATAAAGAGGAAAGAAACTTATTTTCCTTCTCGTTTTCCATTCTGTCAACTAAGCACACCGATGAAAAAAAAGAAAATTCTATCCTTCTATTTTTTCATCACTTCAATTTTTTATCTTTCTAATTTTTTCCTCTCTACAAAGCCAAGCATAAGTAATATTGCCTCTGTATTAAATAGCACCATTTATATTAAAAAAAACATGATAAAATAATATGATTACAAATGCGTTACAAATATATACAATTTTGGCTTAAGGTGTATGAAACCCTTCAACTTTTGAAAAAAAAAGTAATTAAGTACTTGATTTTTTTGCACTCAATTAAGCTATTGAACCAAGAAATTGAATTAATTAAGCCCTTTGACCAATTTGACCATTAAATCTTGTTAATTTTCTTTATATATTATTGGCGCATGATACACTATAATTCTATCATGTTGCATTTACAATTTTTTTTATAAAATTTATAATTTTTAGAAGTTTTAAATATTTTTTAAATAAAAAAAAATCTGAAAACATCAAGTGGACAACACTGTGATACGACGCACTGTACCAACATATCTAAAAAATATCAAGATTTAATGGTAAAAAATAGTCAAAAGGCTTAATTGATTTAATTTTTTAGTTTAAAGGCTTAATTCGGTAAAAAAAATTAGGTACTTGATTAATTTTTGGGTAAACTACATAAATAGTCCCCCGATTATGCTCCAATTATCTTTTGCGTCCCCTGACTATCAGAAGTTACAAATTAGTCCTCTAACTTAAAAAAAGTAACAAATTGGTCCATCACCGTTAAAAATTTAACAATTGATGATGTGGCAGTTAATATAAATTGATAAAATTACATAATTAGCCCTCAATCTCTACACTTATTTTAATTTGGCCCTAATTCTAAAAAATTAACTCACAAATTTCAATATTCTATCAATTTAGTCCATCTTCTTTTCTATTTCTCCTCTCCTTTAATTCTTCAATTCATTTTCACCAAAAATCTATGAAAACATGTATGATATTAAATTTGAGGGATAAAAGATTGCAAAAGACTTTGTGGGATTTTCTTCAATTCACTTAAAAAATGCTACTTTAATCAACAAAGATTCCAGAAAAAAAGAAAAGAAAATGGAGGCAGTCATTGTTGTTTCTTCTCCACAATCAATTATTTCCTAGAGTCCAATCTCTTTAAGAGATTTCAATTTCACTTTCCTTGGTAATTCCTTCAAGGGTTTTTCTTTACAGTTGAAACCAAGAAAAAGCCAACAAAAAGATTGTAACTTTAGCATGGTGGTTACCTCAGCTGGTTCGGGTGCTATAACCAGCACAGTTGGAAGCGATAGTGATAGCTCCGCCAACATGTTTTACTTTAACATCACCGACTTTCCTTTCCCTTTGGCCCTTTTTTTAACAGGCGCACTGAGGTCATGTTTCTCTCCATTAATCAAATGTTTATACCAAAATCGATTGAAAATCTGGGTTTTGGTGACTATGGTTTCTCTCCATTTATTACTTTGGCTATCCAAAATAATAAGAAAATACCCACAAATTTTTTGCAATCTTTTATCCCTCAAATTTTAATATTATACGTGTGTTCATGGATTTTGGGTGAAAATGAATTGAAGAATTAAAAGAGATGAGAAATAGAAAAGAAGATGGGCTAAATTGATAGAATTTTAAAATTTGTGGGTTAATTTTTTAGAATTAGGGTCGAATTAAAATAAGTGTAGAACTTGAGGGCTAATTATGTAATTATATTATTTTATATTAACGGCCACATCATCAACCGTTAAATTTTTAACGGTGTTGGACCAATTTGTTACTTTTTTTAAGTTGGGGGACCAGTTTGTAACTTCTGATAGTCGAGAAACACAAAAGATAATTGGAGCATAGTCGGGGGACCATTTATGTAGTTTACCCTTAAATTTTTTCAAAAATTAAAGGGTTTCTTGTATCTAAGGCTAAAATTTTCTATACGATAAAAAAAAAAAAAACAAGCTCAGTTGGTTGAAGAGTGGGCCTTAAGGATTGGGATTGGATTCTAGTTCCGATCTGCTATGGACTTGGAAATGGAATGATTTGGTTTATGCTTTCAAGTCCTGGTTGTACCTAAACTGCATGCATTTCATCCAAATCATTCCTCTTTTGTTTAAAAAACGAAAAGTTTGGAGCTACAGGGACGGCTGCTATGAGCTTGGATTTGTGGTTTCAAAAGAAATTCAATTATGTTTCTGTTGATATTGTTAAACTCGTGACTTTACGTTTCAGTATGGATTGTGTTACACGTGTTGGTCTTGAGGAAAGTTATTCTCAACAGCCTCAAGTCAGGAAATCAGTTTGTGTGGGGTTTTTTCCAATAGAAATCCTAATTTTTTTGTGTTTTTATTTATATTTCAAACTAAAAAAATATAAGTTTAAATTTAAGGTTATAATTTAATATTAGAGTCTAAAAAACTAGGAGCTGTGTGTATTTTTTAAGGTTTAGTATTTAAAATTTATTATTTTACTTTTTTTGTGTTGAAGTACATAGAAGAGTACTGAAAGAGGAAGAGGATTGTTGTTGATTTTTTCTGATGTCATATCATTTACCTTTTGTTCGAATTGTAATCTTACTGATTGGATGGCTAAAAGATTAGGACCAAATCTTATCCTGTCAACTGATTTTCCTCCATACCGCCCAATCTTGAATTTTTTTAAGGTTTCTTTGTTAATACAAACTTATTAAATTAAAAAAAACTATATTACAAAATAATTATTTAAATTATGTTTTTTTAATAGGTGTTTAAAATATTTTTTTTAGCTGAAATAAATACTTAAAATTTTATTTTTAGCTTGTTTTAAAGTCAACCAAAGTACATACTTTGACACTTATTCTAACAAAAGAAAAATAATAAAATCTTATGTATTTATTTCAGTCAAAAAATGCTTTAAACATTTATTTAATTAAAAGATACTTTAGTCACTTATTACAAAAAAAAAAAATATATTTATTTTATAGTTAAAAAAAACATACACTAATTTGTTTTACTTTTCCAAACTTCAGCACCAAACAATCCTATGCAATTATTTTTTTACAATAACTTGACAATTTTAATCAAATTCTCGTAATGCTATAGCTAGTTGGCTAACCGAGCTCTCCCCTTTCCCTAACCCTGACGGGGAACCCACCTTCCATCTTAGCAGTAAGGTAAGCAATGAACAGTGGCCGAAACCTTTCCTCCCCCACCGGCACCACCTTGAACCGCCTTAAAACTCCTGCCACCAACCTTTTCATCTGCAAGAACGCCATCTCCTTCCCCAAACAAATCCTGGGTCCGGCATTGAACACCGGATAAGCATACGGATCTCGTCCCACGAAGCTCCACTTCCCCGCCTCATCTCTTTCCAACCATCTCTCCGGCTTGAACTCCGCCCAATCCGCTCCCCATATCTTCTCCATCCTCCCCATCGCGTAAGGAGCATACGTCACCATCGTTCCTTTCTTCACCACCGTCCCGTCCGGCAAAACATCATCCCCCACGGCGAGTTTGCCATCCGTAGGGACCGGAGGATACAGTCTCATGGACTCACAAAGCGAAGCGTGAATGTAAACCATGTCTTTAACTTCCTCGTAAACCGGCATGTCGGATTTCTTTTTAATTTCTTTGAGGATCTCTTTCTCTACTTCAGGGTGTTTGTATATTAACCAGAAAAACCACGTCAGTGCCGCCGATGTTGTGTCGCGGCCGGCGAGAATGAAGCTGATGACGATATCCGTAACGAAATTCTCGTCCGAATGTCCGGAGCTTAAGAACCTAGATAAGAGATCAACCGATTTCAGAGACGATTTATCAGCTAGTTCTTGTTTCTTTTCTCTCACCACCTTCTTTGAGAAATCACGGACCCGAGAGACTGCGGTTTTGAGTTTCCTCTCCGATCCAATATTGAAAAACCGCTCGATTCTCCAGGGAATCGAAATAGGAGCTCGGAACCTGTCGGCACTTAGCCGGATAGCATTCTCAAACGCATCGGCGAACTGGGTTTGCGGCAAAGAAGGCAACAGGCAGGCAGGGTCGTACCCGAAAGCGATCTTGCAAACGTTGTCAAACGCGAATCTCTGAAGAACATCTTGCAAGTCAACCACGGTCTTGCCTGAAACAGCGTCGGAGAGAAACGGAATCAGACGACCGTGAAGCTCGGAATCAACGACGGTTTCCACAAATTTACGAAGAGACTTCTTGTTGAACTCGTGACTCGAAACCTGTCTCTGGAACTTCCAGGACTCGCCGTCGGCATTGAAGATACCGTCGCCGAGAAAATCAAAGAAAACATTTATGAAGAAGTGGCCCTTGGGGTAGTTGTTGAAGTTGGTCTTGAGAATATGGTGGACATTGTCGGGGTCGGCGGTGAAGATCTGGCGGTAACCGAAGATGTGGTGGAGAGTGTAGGTTGAAGAGGGGCAGTTCTGGAGGATTTGCGTGATCCATTGGAGGCGGTTGCTTAGGTTGGATTTGACGGCGAAGTAGGAGCCGATGATCGGGTAACGCTTGGGCAAAACATCGGACGTTGTTGATGATGGTTGATTGGATTTGGAGTTGAGAATGAAGAAGAAGATGATGATAGCTAAGGTTAATAGCTGGATAAACATGGTAAGAGATATAATAAAAGTTGGAGGATAAGTACGAAACGTTTAAAATTTCTTCCACCATGTAGCACTGTAATATATATATATATATATTTGTAGAGAAGGGCCAGGGGTGACGGATTGCAGAGGGAAACGAGGAGGGTTTTCTTTTCCTTTTCCCCCTTCTGTTTTAAAAAATAATGACTACTATTGTTGCATCCAATAAAAAGATATAATAAAATCAGGATGGAAATCATCTGCCCCCAAAGTATGCTCCATTTGTGCCCACACTTTAAAATAGTGGGTTTAGAGTTTAGAGTTTGGGGTTTAAGGTTGAGGTTTAGGGTTAGGGTGTAGGGAATTAGAGGTAGGGTGTATTTTTTAGGGTTTAGGGTTTGGAGTTTAGGATATGAAAATTAGGGTTATGAGGCAAGATTTAATTTTTAAGTATTTTTAGGCAGGGGGCATAAAAGGAGGCATTGTTAGGGGGCAGGAGATTTTTATCCATAAAAGCATACAAGGTTTTATAAGGAATAAGAGTTAAAATTCAATCAAATAACTCGAAAAAATATAAACAAAATCAGTTTTTTTGGCATAAAGTAAACATAATTGTTATCGGGCAAGGACAGAGCTAAGATCAAATATTATGAGAGGTAAAAGTCTATTAAGCCTTTAAATCTTAAAATTGAAAGGAGTAAAAACCTTATTTTATCACTATTTATATTAAAAGGGACCTCAAATGTAATTATACCAAAAGAATTTGCGAGGCCCTCCCATGCTAAACATGGCTCCGTCCCTAGTTATCGGTAAATGATAAATACCATCACCGCCAAAGTAAAATGCATATAACAATGGTAGCACAATAAAACTGACTTTACTCAACTTAACCATAAAATTATAATTAGGATTGAATTATGAGTGTCTATCAATATAAGATTAGTTCAAAATAAAGGTAGTTCAGCAAAATAACTAAATAACGACCAATTGAGAGACCGCCTCAAATATAACAATGTAAAAGAGAAAAAAATACGGGTTACAAGAGTTTATAAAATATGTCACAAGATCAAAAAAATCGTGCTAAAAATTATTAAAATTGCAAAAGGATAAAAGAGAATACATCTCGTATATTCTCATTAACATAATTACAATAATATTTATTCAAGGTTTACACATCCAACTAACTAAGCAACACTACACAAACAAACTAACTAATTTTGTAACTACTCTTTACAACTAACTTCATGACTGTTAACACCCCTTAAGTTGATGGTTTGAAAAACATCTTTAAATCTCAACTTGAAAACTAAATATTAATGTTGTCAAACACTCAGTGCCTTAGTCATAATATCTGTCAACTGATCTTCAGATTTCACATATTTTGTTTGTATGGCTTCATTTTGTATTTTCTCTCTAACAAACTGATAGTTTATTTTTATGTGTTTTATTCTTTCATAGAATACTAGATTTGTTGCGATCAGTAATGCAACTTTGCTATCACACATCATCTTTGCTGGTCTTTTGACTTCAATTTTCAGTTCTCCCAATAGACCTTGTAGCCAAATTATCTCAGCTGCTGTCACAACCATACTCCTATACTCAACTTTTGCTGAAGAACGAGCTACTATATTCTGCTTCTTAAATTTTTAGAATATGAGTGAGTCTCCCAATTTTATACAGAAGTCTGTAATTGATATTCTCGTTACTGGGCATGATGCCCAATCTGAATTACAATAGGCTTGTAGCTGACATGTTCCTTTTGCACTTAAGAAAATTTCTTGTCTAAGATTTTTCTTAATATATCTCACCACTCTCAATGCTGCTTCAAGGTAAAAAATTTTAAGTTCTTGCATGAACTGACTCAATGAGTGCACCGCAAATGTAATATTCGGCATGTATGCATCAAGTAAATTAGCCTTCTTATAAGTCTTTGGAAGACATATCTATCTTGAAGTAACTCATCATCTTCACTTCCCACTCCTTGATCAAAATCTGCTTATGTCATTTTTCTGTTCTGCTCCAGTAGAGTCAAAGATGGCTTAGCTCCTCTTATCCTCGTGTCTTTCAACAACTCTAGAGCATATTTGCGTTGATTTAAAACAATGCCATCTTTCGATCTTAATATTTCTAATCCCAAGAAATACTTCAAGTTACCCAGATCATTCACCTTCAAGTTTCTGTTTATAATTTCTTTCAGCTCTTAAATTAACCCTTCATCACTTCATGTTATTAACAAATCATCCATAAAATAACAATCTTATCTCCTTGGTGCTTAGTAAAGAAGGAGTAATCAAACTTGCTCTCTTGATACCCTGCCGCTAACAATGTCTCTGTAAGTTTAATATTCCACTGCCGAGATGCTTGCTTCAAACCATAAAGTGATTTTTGCAGCCGATACACCTTAGACTCCCCCTGGCTGCAAAAACCCTCAGGAAAAGTCATGAAGACCTCCTCAAACAAATCACCCTAGAGGAAAGTATTGTAAACATCGACCCGGTACAAGGGCCAGTGATGTATAGAAGCAAGCGCCAAAATGGTTCTAACTATGACCATCTTAGCAACGGGTGAGAAGATATCCACATAAGTAACCCATTCTTTCTGAGTGTACCCTTTAGCTACAAGGCGAGCCTTGAATCTCTCAGCAGTACCATCAGCCTTGTACTTAACCTTGTACATCAATTTGCACCCAATTGGAACCTTTCTTAGAGGCAATGCAACCACATACCAAGTGTTGTTGGCTTCCAAGGCAGAGATCTCCTCCTTCATGGCTTGAACCCATAAGGGATTAATGATGGCTTTTTTATAAGTTTCAGGTTCAAGGATATGAATGGAAGAAGAAAAACATTGATTTTAGAAGGGTAAATGAGAATAAGAAATGAAGGAAGAAATAGGATACTTGCTTGGAAGGGAAGAGGATTGGCAAGAGTGAGCATAATCATGAAGCCAAAAAGGAGGCATAGTGGTCCTGACAGACCTTCTTTGACCACAGGCTCTAATGCAACAGAAGGAAGAGAATCTGCTGCAGCCAAATGAGGAGAACCATATGAAGGTTGTGGTGAAACAAGTTGTGGTGATGAAGGTTGTGTGGATGAACTAGAGGTCGAGTGTGAGGAGTGGACATGGGTGCTATCTGATGAAACAAGTGTAAGAGCATGCGATACTGGAGAAGATGAATGTGGTGAATTGTGAGCAGAATCATCATTGGAAGGTGAGGGAATGCCAGGTTGTAAAAAATCAGAATATAAAGAAGATGAAGTAGAAGAAGGAAAAAACAGAGAATGTAACCCCCTAAACCAGACCCAAAAGAAATGGGCCAAATATAGGAAGTCGGGTTTGAAACTTGTCCCTCAAGTAAAGTTATTAGGTTTGAAAATGTAATATTCGTATTAAATAGTAACATCACATTAAACACAATAATATTTCTATTACTTAAAACTTAGTCGTATATTAATATCCTGAAAAGTTGATAAAATATTAAAAAATAGTCATGCATGATAAAAACAATAAGTTCCCAAATAAAATGTCTGAGTCCGAAATTATATATAAATCCAGTGATAATAAATAAAGTCCATAAGTTAAAATAATCCACACTGATAATATGTAATACGTCTGATAAACGAGGTCCTCAAAATACCGTAGCCTAAGTCTGAGTATCTGAAATAGAAACTAAGGAAGAGTCAGCTATAAAGCTCAGTGTGTCTCTACAGTGCAATCAGAGTCATACAACAAGATATCTGATCATCATACTCAACCAAATAGTCACTCCAATAAAAAGATATGTATGAAAAAGATGTATGAGACGATATGACATGCACCCAACTACATCACCGTCCGAAGAGAGGTTCCCCAGAACCACTCTCTACATCGTCACCATTCGAAGTGGAACTCAGCCCGAAGGGTGCAACCACTGATCCGAAGCAGGCTTCGACCCGAAGGAAGAAACCGCTGAACTTCCTCGTACAATTTCCCAACCCAATGATATGACATGATATCCGATTTTCTGAATCCAAATGCATTCTTGTTAATTTAACAAAGATGCATGCACACTTAGTCTGATATTAAATAGTCCGATTCTGAAATATGTTGCATGACATATCATCATATAATTCATTTCATACACATCAAGTCAATCGAACAAATCATAACCATACAACAATCAAATCATGCCATAATCACAAATCATACCAACAATTATGTATACACTCATAGCACGATACAACATATAGCACAAGCAGAGAACACACCTCAGACAGCTAAAAGCTTAACGTCGGTATGACGTCTCCCACGCTCAGCTCTAGCACTAGGTCGGACAAAATCAACACCTACGATAGTAAGCACTACATAAGTTTCACTACTGCTATGCCATGTCACTAATATAATAATATCGAACAATATCAACTAAACTCACGAGCAGATCCCGAGGATTGAGAAAAGGGAGGTTGCCCAGGTGGAGGACGAGGAAGAATCTCAGTGTCCGAATCAACATCGTTTGAACACAAGAATAATTCAAATTAATTTTAGATATACATATTTCTCAAAATACTAAATATAATTAAACATAAATAGCAAAACTGTCTTTCGTGTTTGAATTTGGGAAAACGGACAACGAATTTGGAATCAGGACGTCGAAAAACATAAAGTTGACTTTAATAGAAAAAGTCAACGGTCAACAATCCGGTCAATGGTCAACGGCGGTCAACTGTGACATCATCATGGTCAACGCTGACGTCACACTCCACTGTCAGCGATGACGTCACCCGGTTCAGTTAACTCGGCCCGGTTCAACTGACTCGGTCCAACTGAATCGGTTCAGGTTCACTCAGGGCTAGGGGTGCTTATCGAGCGAGTCGATCGCGAGTTGGACAGTGCTCGACTCGTGCTCGTTAAAAAAATTTGTTGCTCGACTCGACTGGTTGCTCGTTAAGCTCGTTAAAATTGTGCTCAACTCGTGCTCATTAAAAAAATTGTTGCTCATCTCGACTCATTGCTCGTTAAGCTCACTAAAAAACTACCTTATTTTTAACTAAAAGTAAAATTTAATAATACTATATGAGGCTCAGTTCAACCTCTCTCTCTCGGCCTACTTACCGGTTTGAGTTCAACCCAAACTCACTCACACACCCAAACCTGAGACCCATAGCCCCTACCCGAACCTTTCTCCCTCACCATCAAAAAGAATTACGGCTTAAAACTCTAAACGGAACAACACCGACGACGCCTTCTTAGTGACCTTAATGGTCATTTTCCGGCTAAAACAACACGAAAAAAGGGTTACACACTCGAACCAAAGAGAAAAACCACTCGGACTCTTACCTAAACCCAAAACAAAAAAGGATAAACGAAGAGGACGACAAAGAGAACAACGACGTGTGAAGAATCAAAGCGGACAAAGGGGTTTTCCTTCGGTTTTTGTGCAACCGGTGGCCGGCGAGAGAGATTGAAGGTTGGGTTTTGATTGGACGGACACAGTGAACACACTGATGGTCACCGATCGATGAATGTACTTTGATAGGCCCTTGGCCGGAGTTCAATCGGAAAATGAAAGGTTTTATTTGGGGGGTTGGTTATCGAGAGAGATTTGAGGGAGATAGGGAGAGTGGTGGCTGCAAGGGAACCGAAAGGTCGGTTTAGGCTGAAAGTATGATTTTAAATCGTACAAAATGGGTAAATTACGTAACAAGGGTCTAAAATTTAACCCGCTTTACAAATAGGCCACTAAAGTTTCCAATTTCTACAATTAGGTCACTTAATTTAATTTCCAATTTTAAATTCCCAAATTAAATTTAGGTTTTAGAATTAAGGATTTCACAAAATTAGGTTTTTAATTTGGGGGAAAATTTGGGGTGCTACAGAGAATTACTGGAAATAGTTAATTGAAAAGGAAATAAATTCTCATGAAAAACATCATGATGAACAAAAAATATTTAGATTCCAAATTAAACAAAATCTAACATTTTTGGGTAGAAAAGTATCCCATGAAAACAGATGGAATAGCTCGAGGAGCAAATTTATCAGTACAATGAATTTTTGAAGCATAACATAGGCAGCCAAATATTTTATTGTGAGAAAGATTGAGAGGCTTTTTTGTAAAATAGCTCAAAAGGACCATTCCAATTTAAAACTGAAGAAGGAAGCCTATTTATTATATTATAGGTTGTAGAAACACATTCCCCCAGAATTTAAAGGGAACGTTAGACTGAAAATAGAGGGCTCGAGCAACCTCTAATAAGTGTCTATGTTTTCTCTTAGCCACTTCAGTTTGCTGAGGGGTACCAACACAAGGACTTTGGTGCAAAAGCCCAAGAAAAAGAAAGAAGGCTGAACACTCAGAGTTAAAAATTTAGTCCCATTGTCACTTTTTATTATTTTGACAGAAGTAGAACGATGTGTTTGAACAAAAGTACAAAACTGTTTGAGGAAGAGAACAATATCACTTTTAAGTTTCATCAGATAGACCTAAATCATCCTAGAAAAGTCATTTACTATAGTTAAGAAGAATCTATGTCCACCGTGTGTGGAAACACGATAAGGTCCCCATAAGTCCACATGTATCAAGTCAAAGGATGAAGCAGCTCTAGAAGTACTCACAGGAAAAAAATAACCTAGTTTGTTTTGCTAGAGGACATTCAAAACAATCTTTTATATGTGCAGATGGTAAAGGAACATAATTACACTTACTACCAGCAAGAACATCATTAGCAAGACTTGTAGAATCAAAAAGATACAAGCCATGCGACTCTTTACCAATCCCCTTCATCCTTCCACTGGAGATCTCCTGTAAAACATAAAAATTAGGAAAAAAAGTAATGCTACAGTTTAGGTCTCGAGTAAGTTTAGAAACGGATAACAAGTTGTGAGTAAAGTGTGGAACATAAAGAAACTTAGGCAAAGAAGGGATGGAATTAAAAGAGAAAGAACCAATGTAAGTGATGGGAGCAGTTTTACCATTGGGTAGGTGAACGAGATGGGAATCAAAAGCACATGAAACATGAGATTCTAAACATTGAAATTCAGACAGCATGTGATTAGTGGCACCAATGTCTAATATCCAATTTACAAAAAAATGACTACCAGTCATACCTTGAGCTACTGTACATGCCATGTTAGCAGCTGACTCGACATGAGAAAAATGGTTAAAGAGATCAAGAGGCTGTGTATATTGCTCTATCATGAACACTGGAGCAGCAGGAAGCCCAAAAGTCCAATGACCAACATCAGAAGCAGGAGACGAACCACCAATCAAAGTATTAGCGGGAAGCACTGGTTGAGCACCACGCTTCTTAGTGAACTTGAAGTCTGGGGAAAGCCATGAAGACGATAACAATTGCCGCATTGGTGCCCTCAAATCTTACAGTAGTTACAAACCCCATTAAAATGCCTCCGATCTTGTGAAATAGTCGTGTTAGAGAACAATATAGTAGCATCGGCCATCGGAGAAATACCTAAAAACTGGGCATGATGAGATTCTTCTTGAACGAGCATGGAATAAGCCTGATTGGCAGTGGGCAATAACTTCATTAAGAGAATCTGGCTACGAATCGCAGTGTAAGTCTCATTTATACCCATAAAAAACTGGAATAACTTCTGTTGAGCCAGATGTGTGACATTCTGTTGAGCTTCATCACACTCAGAGAAAGAGAAGGGAACCAAGGAATGATACTCATCCTATAATATTTCAGACACGAGAAATATGTGAAGATGGTAGAATCTCCCTGGGTAGCAGTTGCAATTTCGCGATGAATGATAAAGATACGAGATTCATCTACCTTATCAAATCGCTCTTAAAGGTCCTTCTAGACGTGAGCAGCACTCAAAGCGAAGACAATCCCAACAGAAAGTTCACTGCTAATCGTATTCAAGATCCAAGAAAGAACGAACGCATTACAACGTTCCCACTGAGAAGCCAAGTGCTCACCATAATTCTCTTTCTTGCAGCTTCCATCAACGAAACCAAGCTTTGTTTTGCAAGCAAGGTGATGCGCATTGAACGGCTCCAAAGTTTATAATTTTCAATCCCCACGAGAAGATGGGAAACCAAGAGACTTCCAGGCGTATTAGAGGGATGAAGGAACAATGAATGGTTAAAATCGATCGTCGATTCGGTCGACGGAATTTTAGGCAACTTTGGAGCGGAAGAGATGAAACCCTAACTCAAAATAACAAAAGAGGGAAAAGGAAGAATACGAGAACCCCCCCCCCCCAAAAAAAAAAAAAGTGGTTATGGACCTTAGAGAAGCACGACCCAAAAAAATCGGAAAAAAATGACTCTCTGGATACCATGTTAAAATTGTAAAAGGATAAAAGGGAATACATCTCGTATATTCTCATTAACATAATTACAATGATATTTATACAAGGTTTACACATCTAACTAACTAAGCAACAATACACAAACAAACTAATTTTATAACTACTCATTACAACTAACTTCATGACCTTTAACAAAAATTAGGAAAAATATCTAAATTTTTATTTGATAATCTCATGAAAAAATTAAAATATGTAAAAATAAAAATTAAAGAGATGAAAAAGTTAGGAAGAGAAAGAAGATTAGATAGAAAATAATATAAGAAACAATAATGAAACATTATGTCAAAGTATGAATGAGATCAAGATCGATAGCTTTATCTCATAAATTAATAAAATGCCTAGGCGGCTAGTAAATATATAAAACTCCTTGGTCAGAAACTATTAACACAGTTATTATTTAAACAAAAAAATGCATTTGAATTCAATCAATCAATAATAATTATTTTAAAACCTTCTATATCAGTCAACTGTAATATTATAGTTCGGTGAATCGTTTTGGAATAAGTGTTGGATGATAATATATATGTATAAAGATAATAAAGGTGGAATTACATAAATATTGTGGTTGGATTTTTTTTATTCTAAAAATATGGTTCCCTTTATATTATTTTCAACAATATAACATTTTACTGTTTGGATCAGAAGATCTATGGATTGCTCCCTGTTTTTGAACAGTAATTAAACAAAAAATATTAAAAAAATAAAGACACTATTTAAAGTCGGAGTGTCCTCCCCGTCTTCAAATAGTGTCATCTTAAAAAATAAAGGCACACTCCATGTTTTTCAACAAAAAATATTAAAAAAAATAAGGGCACTATTCAAAGACGGATGGTGTACAATCCGACTTTGAACAATAACATGAATTTTTTAATGTTTTCTGGTAAAACACTGTTCAAAGACGGGGGAAATCCTTTAGTCTTCTGATTTGAACAGTAAATAACAATAGATTGGAAAATAAACAATGATAAACTACATTGTTGGAAAAAAAATTCCAGAACTATATTGCTGGAAATTCTCCGATAATAAATCTATTCGAAAAAAATAAAGAGACTAAATATTATTAAGGTATTTAAACTTTTTGAGGTCTACTTCTTGGCATGGTAGTTAAGGATGCTCATATTGACTCATCTTGTATGGGTTAGAATCTCGGTATAAGAAATTGGGAATATAATCTATATTTAGTAAAAAAATTTAATTAAATAATTGGAAAATCTTTAAAAAGACTAAAAACGAGCTGCCGGTTAAAGATGGTGGTTAAAGATGCTCATATTGAATCATTTTGTGGTTTTAAAACTAAAAATCCTCTCCCTCTAAGTATGGCAATTTCTATGTCTCGCACTAAAGAATATTAAAAATTTAAATTCTAAACTCTAACCCTAAATTTCACACATTAAACCCTACACCGTAAAAAATACACCTTACCCCTAATTCCCTAAACCTTAACCATAAATCCTAACTCTAAACACTAAACCCTAAACTCTAAACCCACTTTTTTAAAGTGGGAGCACCAAAAGGGCCAGACAATTTCTATCCTTTTTGGAACAAAAATCTTCTACCCCTAAATATGACTCTTACTATGTCCCACACTTAAAAAACATTAAAAAATTAAATTCTAAACCCTAACCCTAAATTTCACGTCCTAAACCCTACACCGCAAAAAATACACCATACCCCCAATTCTTTAAATCCTAAATATAAACCCTAACTTTAAACTCTAAACCCTAAAGTCACTTTTTATAGTGAGACACCAAAAAGGGACAGACGATTTCTATCCTTCTTGGAACAAAAATCCTCTGCCCCTAAGTATGTCCCTTTCTATGCCCCACACTTAAAAAACTTTAAAAATTAAATTCTAAACACTAACCCTAAATTTCACATTCTAAACCCCACACCGCAAAAAATACACCATACACTTAATTCTCTAAACCCTAACCATAAACCCTAAACCATAAACTCACTTTTTTATAATGGGGCAGCAAAATAGGCATAGTTAAGGGGCAGGCGATTTTTATCCTTTTTTGGAACAAAAATCCTCAACTCCCAAGTATGCCCCTTTCTATGTCTCACACTAAAAACATTAAAAAAAGTTAAATTCTAAACCCTAACCCTAAATTTCACATCCTAAACCATAAACCCTGCACAGTAAAAAATACACCATACCCCTATTTCCCTAAACCCTAACTTTAAACCCCAAAGTCATTTTTTAAAGTGGGGCACCAAAAGGGGCATAGTTAAGGGGTAGAAGATCTCTATCATTTTTAGAACAAAATTCCTCTGCCCCACACTAAAAAACATTAAGAACTAAATTCTAAACTCTACCCCTAAATTTCACGTCCTAAACCCTAAACCCTACACCATAAAAAATACACTCTACCCATAATTCCCTAAACCTTAACCATTAACCATAACTTTAAACCATGAACCCTAAACCCTAAATCTATTTTTTTAAAATTAGGGCACCAAAAGGGGCATAGTTAAGAGGCAAACGATTTCTATCCTTTTTGGAACAAAAATCCTCTGCCCCTAAGTATGCCTCTTTCTACGCTCCACACTAAAAAACATTAAAAAATTAAATTCTAAATCTTAACCCTAAATTTTATATCCTAAACCCCAGGGACGGAGCCATTAAGGCTTCGGGACGGGCAATCGCCCCCCACCCCCGAAGAAATTTTTTTTCACCTTTTTCCCCATATTTAATTTTTTTAAAAATTAGTTTATTTATAAATTTGCCCCCCTCCAATTTCAAATATTTATAGTTTGCCCCCCAATCTCAAATTCTGGCTCCGTCCCTACTAAACCCTAAACCCTACACCATAGAATACACCATACCCTTAATTCTTTAAACCCTAACTATAAAACTTAACTTTAAACTATGAACCTTAAACCCTAAACCTATTTTTTAAAGTGGAAACACCAAAGAAGGCAAATATTCTTTTAAAGAACATACGATTTTTATTCTATTTTTTTTTGGTTGAAATCAGAACCGTCGGTGTCAATATTTTTAAGGGAAGGCAAATATTCTTTTAAAACAATCTCAATTTTATTTTTAATATTATATATATAATAAATAAAAATGGTATTTTTAAAAGAGAAAAAGATGTCATTTGATACCTTACTCGCCATGTGCTCTCCGCTCATGTGAATGAGCCTGATAATATTTTTGTCTTTAAAATTTGATGATTTTGTATTATTTTATTGGTGATTATAAACTAAATATTTTTAGTTGTTTTTTTTTTATTTTTCAGGGCTTTATCTTAATTAATTTAGATTAATTCGCGTCGTACACCTAATTTTGGCGAGTAAGTCTCTTAACGGAAATTTTCTGCATACACAAGGTCTCGAACTTGAGACACGCTTAAACGATATAAAACTACTTACCACTTGAACCAACTCATTAGTAATTTTTTTAAAAATCATTTTAATGTAATTTAGTCTCCTAAGTATATGTTCAAAGAATCCTTTTCTATGTAAATTTTATATGCTCACAAAATTAAATTAGTGTTTGCATTCAAACTATAGTTTTTATTGTAACATTAACGTTATATATATATATATATAATACATTAGGTTTTATTTTAATAATAATTCATTATCTAGGTCAATAGTTGATGCTTGTGTAGTTTTATAAAGCTATTTTATAGATTATACGGAAGAATAAGATATTGATGATGATACAAATTATGATTTTTTATGCAGATGATGTAGAATTTGACAAGAGACAACATACAATAAGAAGTACATGTTTAATGTCACATATGATAAAATTTTATAATATGATTATTTTTCGTTACTTTGATTAGTGATTTTTATTGTCAAATATTAAATTTTTATTATAAGAGAGAAATAGACTATCATGTGCCTCATTAAAAACCTCCCTAAACCTAATTGGAGGAAAATAGTACACATGATAATCCTTACATAAACCAATAAGAAACCTTAATTAAAACCTTATCGAACATTTAGCACAAAACAATGCTAAATCCAAAACCCAAAGAAAACAATTTACCACCACCCAACACAAAGCCTAAGTCTTCTTGCACACTCGCCAGGGAATCCGATTGCACCAGACTAGCACATCCAACATGAGGGTCCAAAAATCTATGACACTACAGATCCTCATTCGAAACATGTTTAGCCATATAGCCCGCAAGACAATTCCCTTACCGGTACACATGCCACACCCGGATTAGACAAGACCGATATACTAGTTGAAGTATATAAGAAACGAGCGAGGAGTTAATGAGACCACTAATTCTATAGTAGCCGAATCGCCGCCAAACAGTCTGATTCGACCAATACCTTCCTAGCTCCGATGGACTATACCGATAACAAGCCTTCATACACACCCCACAATTCCGCATCAAGAATCGAGCAAACACATATGCGTTTAGAGACGCCAATCAACCACTTCCCCTCCTTATCATGGACAACACCTCCGCACGAAGCAACACTCGTATGTAGGTCCACCGCCCCATCCACATTAAGATTACACCATCCTAAAGGAGGCTTTCACCATTTAGTAACGCGTGTAGCACTAACCCCCCATCGGTTTAACTCTCAACCCGAGATGCACAAAGAGCAATACTCTCATAAAGCACGTGATTGCTCTGTTGTAGTACGGTATCGCTACGCAGTACTTGCAGCTCAAAAATCTATTCGATACACCGACACCATAAATCCCATAACAAAGAACCAAACAAAAATATCCCAATGAGCATGTGCTTTCGCAAACCGCCCAACACCAGACAAATTGCCATGAATCCAACTTTTAATAGGCAAGCTGGAAAACTCTTCCATACTATCCTCCAGAATCAATGATCCACATAACGAAAAAGCCACTAGACATCGCCGCAATATAAGATCGACATCTTCGTTTGGGTCACCACATATGACACACTTACGATCCGTAGTAAGATGTCTCCAGGCTCGTTTAGAATTTGATAAAATTCTATCATGACACACTAACCATAAGAATCACTGTCTCAAATCATCCACCATACGCGTGACCGTGACCTGAGGAAGCAAAACACCATTACCATGAACAATGTGATCCATAACAGGGCCAATTGATCCCAACCAAGAATCATACCAAAACTGCACCCATTGGCCATTACTCTAAACCATGCATAGAACCTTCCAAATCCGTGAATAGCATGGTTTCATAGTTGAGCCATCCTGTTCATTAATCCATTTATATCTAGCACGTAAAAATTGCACCCAAAGTTGCCCCCCCTTCGTCAAAAGATGAAAAGTAAGCTTCATAAGAAACGCTTCGTTTTGCTCATATAACATTTTAAATCCAACTCCTCTGATCACAAGTTGACATAAATCATCCCAATTAACAAGATGAATGCTTCCCTTAGCCTTCATATGTCTCCAAACAAAACGACGTATAATCTGCTCAATCTCATCACAAACCCCTATTGGCAAAAAAGTAGTTTGCATGGTATATGAAGGGATAACATCAAACACCGCCTTAGCCAACACAATACGCCCTGCAAGAGATAAAGTCTTCCCCTTCCAACTCGACAGTTTATCTTGTACCTTTTTGGATCAGATAACGATACATTTCTTTTGTTACCCTTTTATGCAACACAAGCACCCCCAAATATTTCCCCAAGTCAAATACTTCCATAAAGCCAAATTCACCACTAATTTGATCATGCAAGTCACCATCCACATTCTTTGAAAAATGAATAGTAGTTTTAGCGATACTAACCTTGAAGCCCGAAGCAGAATAGAAATCATTTAGCACATTGCGAATAACATGAAGCTAATCCAACGATGCTTTTGCAAACAACACCATGTCACCCGTAAAAAATAAATGAGATACTTGAGGTCCACGACAAGAGATAGCAAACAACTTCCAACACCTATTCTGCACTGGCACGTGAATTGCTTAACTAAGACGCTCCATACATAGGACAAATAAGTATGGTGATAAAGGATCACCCTGGCGAATTCCCCGTGTCGAATGAAAGGACTATGTCATGGACTCATTCCATGTAATATGAGAAGAAACCGATGACACACACATCATAATAAGCTCCCTAAGAGAATCTGGAAAACCATCATTTCGTAAAGTATCATATATAAAAGGCCATTCCAGTCTATCATAAGACTTCTCTAGATCGGTCTTGATCGCCATCCATCTACCTTGACCCTTCTTATACTACATCAAGCGAATGACTTCTTGAAAAATAAGAATATTGTCAGTAATTGAATGTCCTAGAATAAAACTCGTCTGGTTACACATTACCCAATCTGAAAGATACAATTTTATACGGCCTACAATAATCTTTGTTACAATCTTATACAAAATGGATCATAAACTAATGGGTCGAAACTAAGTAATTGAAGTCGGGATAGCTACCTTTAAAATAAAAACAATCAACTTCCAGTTCAACTCCTCAATAAAAACTCTATTATTAAAAAATAGTCTCAATAAATTGGCACACACTGTCCCCAAGAAGACCCCAATTCTTCTGATAGAAAAAAGCATGCAAACCATCGAGACCCGGATCCTTAAGCAGACTCATAGCAAAAAGAGCCCCCTTGATCACATCCCTAGAAACCACTCTACCTAACTCTTTGTAAGCGATATTTTTATGTGATCCCGATTGCGAAATAACCAAAATTACGATTGCCCAATCGTGAACGCAGTAAGTATTTGAATGTCGTTTGCCGTGGCAAGTTAGTTGCCGTTACAACTGGGGCCGTGAAGTTTGCCGTGGCAATTTAGTTGCCGTGACAACTAGGGTTGTGAAGTTTGTCGTGGAAAATTAGTTGCCGTGACAAATGGGTTTAAGATATGAATGGACAGTGTTGAAAATTATAGTAGAAAGAAATATGGATATAGAAGATAGTGGCGGTGATGGAAAATGAAGATAGTTTGGTTTCGAAACGAAGGAAGAACCAACACTATATGAAAGTGAAGACCCGAACCTTATAATGTTCAAAATCCAAGGATGGGTCGAGACCCACTAGTTATATAACAACTAGGAACCTACGATATTAAAGGCAGAAGGTCAAAAATAGCCCCCAACGTTTCACCATTTGGTCATTTTAGCCCTATCCCTTTTTTGGTGCAAACAACCACCTAACGTTTCAATTTTCGTTCAAAATTTCACCCTTCCAGGATGAAAACTGTTAGTTAACTAACATTCAACACCTGAGGTTGACATGCCATGTCTGCAGGGCATGAGGAGATGACCTGACACTGCCACGTGGCACTTTACTGATGTGGCGATTGGTTAAAAATATTTAAAAAATAATTAATTAATTTTTTAAAATTGCAACCTTGGAAAAAATGTCACGTGACAGTACCACATCATCTCCCCATACCCTGCAGACATGCCATGTCAGCCTTAGGCGTTGACCGTTAGTTGACTAACGGTTTTCATCTAACAAGGGTGAAATTTGAACGAAAAATGAAATATTAGGTGGTTGTTTGCACCAAAAAAGGGATAGGGTTAAAATGACCAAAATGTGAAACGTTGGAGGCTATTTTTGACCTTTTACTGATATTAAAAGATGGAAATAGAATTAACGCCACAAGGAGAAATTCCCTGATAAGTCAGATAAGTTCGATGAAGAACAAAGAGATAAAATCTCACACAAAAGTGTATTTTTAAAATTAAAAGTTCTAATTACAAATGAAATGCAATGGCTATTTATAGTGTTCAAGGCTAGAATTTGAAAGGTCACAACAAAGAGTAAAGTGTCATCTTTATGGTAATGAAGACTCCATAATTGCTTGTGTCCTTCCTTCTCCCATGGTTGCCAAAAAGACTTGATAAATCTTTAGGCTAAATGTGGATGTCTGGTGGTGGCGAAACTGATTTTTTCTACCATTAAAGTGCTAACAATGTTAGTGCAACTTCCACCGTCGATAACAACACTATATACCTTGCCTTGGACGAGGTAACACGTTTGAAAGATGTTTGTACGTTGTTGTTCATCTGGAACTTCTTAAATGCTAAAACTTAGCTCAATATCAAGGATTCGATTCTTTGTGAATCTTTGAGACATGATGAAACAAAGATTAGTAACGAAAGAATAACAAATTCTCACTTGGAAAAACTCACTTTTTCACTCCAAAAAAAATCTCTCAACAAAAATCCTCACTAATTCACTCAGAAAGAAAAGTCACTCCACTCGTGTTTCACTCGGGGTGTGGCTTTTATCCACTTGATGTTCTCTCTTTTGCCTTTTGCCACTCGTTCTCTCTCTAAGTTCTTAAAGGAACTAGGTTGACTTGAACAAAGATTTACCTTGTGGAATCGGCTAAAAAAATGGGGTATGGTAGTAGATGTAGGGAAATATGGTAGGCTAAAAAAATGAAACCAAAGGATGCTAAAAATTGAATGGTGGTGTAAATCACAAATGATGCTCAAGAATCGGGAATGAAATCGAATAATCCCTTTCTCAAATTTTAATGCCACATTTCTTTTTTTTCTTTCACTTTTCTTTTGGCAACTCTCTTTTTCTTTGATTTTTTTTTCAACTTTTCGAGAAAGAAAATCGATACTTACTTGGTTCGCAAAGCTTTGATACCAAATGATGTGATCCCGGTTGCGGAATAACCAAAATTATGATTGCCCGATCGTGAACACAATAAGTATTTGAATGTCGTTTGCTGTGGCAAGTTAGTTGCCGTGACAACTGGGGTTGTGAAGTTTGCTGTGGCAATTTAATTGCCGTGACAACTGGGGTTGTGAAGTTTGTCGTGGCAAATTAGTTGCCGTGACAACTAGGTTTAAGATATGAATTGATACTGTTGAAAATTATGGTAGAATGAAATATGGATATGGAAGATAGTGGTGGTGATGGAAAATGAAGATATTTTGGTTTTGAAATGAAGGAAGAAGCAACACTATATGAAAGTGAAGACCCGAACCTTATAATGTTCAAAATCCAAGGATGGATCGAGACCCACTAGTTATATAACAACTAGAAACCTAAGATATTAAAAGATGGAAATAGAATTGACGCCACAAGGAGAAATTCCTTGATAAGTCAGATAATTTCAATGAAGAACAAAAAGATAAAATCTCACACAAAAGTGTAATTTTTAAAATCAAAAGTTCTAATCACAAATGAAATGCAATGGCTATGTATAGTGTTCAAGGCTAAATTTTGAAACGTAACAACAAAGAGTAAATTGTCATCTTTATGGTAATGAAGACTCTATAATGGCTTGTGTCCTTCCTTCTCCCATGGTAACCGAAAAGACTTGATAAAGCTTTAGGATAAATGTGGACAATCCTAGGTCGAATGTAGACACCTATTTGTCAACATGGAAGAAACCTTTTGAGCTTCCAAGGCTTGATTCTCTAAGATGAATTGTGGGATGAATGTGGACATCCTTAAGATGAATGTAGACATCCATGTGTCAAAAAGGGGAGTGTCTCTTTGTTAGAAAAATGTGAGAAATTAGAAACTTTGAGCCATATTTACTAGGGGTAAAGGTGGATGTTCGAATGATAAAATTATTAATTTATATTCTACTCCATGAGACCTTTACAACGATATCTCATATGCTCAAAACGGTTGAGAAATGAATGAGAAATTGATGCTCAAAGTGAGGTTGTTATGAATTGTGTTAAGGAAAATATGAACCCCTTATCCCACATGGGTGGGATAACAAACTTGGGAATGGTTTAAATACACCAACCCACTTGGGAGTCATTGAATGACTTGAATGAACACTATGCCTCGCGCGCAGGCGCAGAGGGGGTGCAAATCGAAGCTCGTCGAACCCATTCGGGTTGGGGCGCGCTCGCACGTCGTGGGCGACGCGAATGTCCGGACCGGTCGGGTTCCACTTAGAACCTGCATATATTTTACCCACTTCGAATTAAATTTTTTCCTTATATACAACATATCTTTTTGAATATTCCAAATTTAATAGAATAATTTGTGACTTTCATTAAATCGGATATTAAAAGGTATTAAAATCAATTCATAAGAAATATACCCGTTTAAATAAGGCATTAATTGATTATTTCCGATTTTGCTCGGATACAAAGTCAATGACCTTAATTCGGAATATTTACCTTCCATATTTTTCCTCCTCCACTCCCCTATATAAAGAATGCTTCTCTTCAGTTTCAAATCACTCCAAAAATCGTTTTCTCTCTCGTTTTTCTTTTAACCGGTGATAGGCTAAGACAAGGCTCTAGTTCGAGATCTCTTCAATTCGTGCTTCTGTCGAAGATCTTCTTGTTGTTGTATCCTGGGAGACGAACGACCAACCAAACTCAAGCATCGCGGAGTGGTCGAAATTTGTCTTAAGGAAACTGCTCTTCGCAGGCCTCAACTTTAATCTGGTTTTATATTTCTTCTCTTCTTATTTGATTAAAGTTATTTCCTTATTTTATTTTATTTTTTTATTATCGTCTTGGATTGATTACTTTGTAACAATCTTAAGACAAATCTTCTTATACCTTTCTTCTAATCCGAGACGATATAATCGTGATAGAGATAACAAATAAATTGGTTTCAGGATTTATCCTGCCGTCTTAACGGATTTGCTAAAATCTCAAAGTTGGACAAATCTGTTTACAGAAATTGTCGGTAATAAACAAGAAATTAATTTTCTGTTTATTGGAATTTATTTTAATTCCTCTTTGTTTCTTTTGAAAAGAAACGATGACTATTGGAGATTCTGTTGATTCTACTGCTAAGGTCCTTGCACCTGCACAGACTTCGAAACAACAAATACCGAATCTGAATGCAACGGCAGTGGCAATGAGCCACAATGAGAAGCCGTCGAAATTTTGCAGACAAAATTTTAAGACATGGCAACAGAAGATGTTGTTCTATCTGACCATGCTGAATCTGGCAAAGTATCTAAAGGAAGATCCCCCAGTTGTCGCCGTAGGGGATGGAGAAGGAGAGGTGGATGATCTCACCGCCTTCAGTATCACAGAGTCTTGGAACAATGCTGATTTTCTATGTCGAAACTACATCCTCAACGGACTGCATGACTCGTTGTATCCGGTATATGATGTGTACAAAACAGCAAAACAGCTGTGGGCAGCACTGGATAATAAGTACAAAGCAGAGGATGCTGGGGCTAAAAAGTTTTTAGTAGCCAAATTTTTGAACTTTACTATGGTTGATTCAAAACCAGTAGTAAATCAAGTTGAAGAATTCCAACTAATCATTCATGGAATTATTGCAGAAGGGATGACTATCAGTGAATCTTTTCAAGTAGCTGCCATCACGGAAAAGCTGCCTCCCGGATGGAATGACTTCAAAAATTATTTGAAGCATAAGAGGAAGGAAATGTCAGTGGAAGAACTAATCACCAGACTTCGAATTGAAGAGGACAACAGAGGTAATACCAGGAAACTTGCTTTCAAAGAGGCCAAGGCAAATGTTGTCGAAGTCAAGAAGGGTAAGCAACCCCAACATCACCAGGCCAAGCCAAATCTGAGGCCTAATGGCGGAGTTTCCAAAAAGGAGAAATTCAAAGGGTCGTGCTTCAACTGTGTCAAGATGGGGCACAGGTCCTCTGAATGCAGACATCCGAAAAGAGCTAGAGCTAAGGAGGCCAATGCTATGGAGGATGAAGATCTATGCGCGGTGATTTCTGAAGTCAACCTGGTTGACTCTAACCCGAGGGAATGGTGGCTTGACACTAGAGCCACTCGCCATATATGTTGTGACGAAAACTCTTTCTCTGAGCTGATACCTTGCGACAATGGGGAGAAGCTCTATATGGGAAATGATGCGACTTCCAAGATCAAAGGGAAGGGAACAGTGGTCTTGAAGATGACTTCTGGAAAAGAACTCAAGCTGCAGAATGTATTGTACGTGCCTGACGTACGCAAAAACCTTGTTTCTGGAACACTTTTAAGTGTTCATGGTTTTAGAATGGTTTTTGAGTCCCAGAAGTTAATTCTGTCAAAAGGGGGGATGTTTGTGGGTAGGGGATATGTATTAAATGGAATGTGGAAACTCAATGCTATCTCTGTAAAATCCAAAATAATGAATAAGAATGCAGTTTCTTCTTCTGCTTACATGCTTGAATCATTTAATTTATGGCATGGTAGACTTGGACATGTTAATTATGATACCTTACGTAGGTTAATTAACTTGGAACACATCCCTTCATTTCACATTAATTATAACCATAAATGTGAAACGTGTGTAGAAGCAAAATTAACAAGGTCTTCTTTTCAAACAATTGAAAGAAGTACAGAACCACTTGATCTAATACATAGCGATGTATGTGATTTGAAATTTGTTCAAACTAAAGGAGGAAATAAATATTTTATTACCTTCATCGATGATAGCACAAAGTATTGCTATGTATATTTGCTTAAAAGCAAAGACGAAGCTATAGAGAAATTTATACTCTATAAGCAAGAAGTCGAAAACCAACTTAATAAAAAGATTAAGGTGGTAAGAAGTGATCGTGGTGGTGAATATGTTAATCCATTTGGTGAATATTGTTCACAACATGGAATTATTCATGAAGTAACACCACCATATTCTCCCTAATCTAATGGAGTAGCCGAACGTAAAAATCGGACTCTAAAAGAAATGATGAATGCTTTGTTAGGAAGCTCTGGGTTACCACAGAACATGTGGGGGGAAGCAGTTCTTTCGGCTAATTACCTTTTGAATAAGGTTCCTCGAAAGGAAAATGATAAGACACCATATGAGTTGTGGAAAGGTCGAAAGCCTTCCTACAAACACTTGAAAATGTGGGGGGTGTCTTGCCAAGGTAATGACTCCATTACCAAAACAAATGAAAATAGGTCCAAAAACTGTGGATTGTATTTTTATTGGCTATGCTGAACATAACAATGCTTATCGATTTCTTGTGTATGAATCAAAAAATCCTGAGATTCACAAGAACACGATAATGGAATCAAAGAATGCATCATTCTTTGAAAATACATTCCCTTATAAATCTAGGGAACTTGATCAAAGTTCAATAGAACAAACTTTGGATGAAATGATTCCAAGTAATCAACAAGAGGCTGAAAATGAAATAGAGCCAAGAAGGAGCAAACGAGCAAGGGTAGAAAAATCCTTTGGATCTGATTTCTTAACCTTTATGCTGGAGGCTGAACATCTAACGTATAGTGATGCTATACGCTCCTCTGAAGGCACCTTATGGAAAGATGCCATTAAGAGAGAAATTGATTCCATCATGCAAAACCATACATGGGAATTAGTGGACCTTCCTCCTGGAATTAAACCACTAAATTCAAAATGGATTTTTAAAAGGAAAATAAAAGCAGATGGAACAATTGATAAGTACAAGGCAAGGTTGGTAATCAAAGGATACCGACAAAAAGAAGGCCTTGATTACTTCGATACATTTTCCCCTGTATCAAGAATAACATCCATAAGGATGATACTCGCAATAGCTGCTCTGCGAAATCTAGAAGTACATCAAATGGATGTTAAAACAGCTTTCCTAAATGGAGATCTTGATGAAGAAATTTACATGGAACAACCTGAGGGTTATGTAGTTTCAGGTCAAGAAAGGAAAGTATGCAGATTGGTTAAGTCTCTTTATGGACTTAAACAAGCGCCAAAACAATGGCATGAGAAATTCGATAATGTCATGATGACTAACGGTTTCAAAATAAATGAGTGTGACAAATGTATATATGTCAAAACTATAGACATTGGATATGTCATCCTATGTTTATATGTTGATGACATACTTATTGTTGGAAGCAACAATGAAATGGTAAAACGTACCAAAAACATGTTAAATTCGAAATTTGACATGAAAGATATGGGACTGGCCGATACGATTCTGGGCATCCAAATCAAAAGGTCACCGGAGGGTCTCATATTAAGTCAGTCACACTATGTGGACAAGATTCTTGAGAAATTTAATAAGGAGGATTCTGGCATAGCCTTAACTCCGTTAGATCCTTGTTCACATCTATCAAAGAATCGTGGGGAAAGTATCCACCAAGTGGAATATGCAAGAGTCATAGGCAGCTTAATGTATCTAATGAGCTGCACTAGACCAGACATCGCTTTTACTGTGAGTAGTTTAAGCAGATTCACAAGCAATCCAAGGAAAGATCACTGGAAAGCAATTGTGAGAATACTGAGATATCTAAGATATACTCGGGACTACAGACTGCATTATTCTAGAGACCCCGCTGTCTTAGAAGGATACTCTGATGCCAGTTGGATATCTGATATTCAAGATACCAAAGGCACACGTGGATATGTATTCACTTTGGGGGGAGGAGCCGTGTCATGGAAATCCTCAAGACAAACTATTATAACCAGATCCACAATGGAATCTGAGTTTGTTGCTCTAGACAAATCTGGAGAAGAAGCAGAATGGCTTCGTCAATTCCTTGAGGATATCCCTGAATGGTCGAAACCTGTGCCCACAATATGTATACACTGTGACAATCAAGCAACAATTGCTAGGGCACAGAGTTTCATGTATAACGGTAAGTCAAGGCATATGCGCCGTCGACATAACACCGTCAGACAACTGATCTCAAATGGAGTTATCTCTATTGACTTTGTAAGATCAAAGGATAACATTGCTGATCCACTAACCGAAGGATTGAATCGAGATCAAGTTGAGAAAACATCTAAAGGAATGGGACTAAAGCCCATGAGAATTAAAGGCACTATGTGAAGGAAAACCCTACCTAGCTGACTGGAGATCCCAAGATCTAGGTTCAAAGGGACAACCTAATTACATAGACCTATGCGATCACTGTGGGGGATTTTTTCCCAAGTCCATTCCTATGATGCAAACAGTGATAAAAAGCGTTATAGGTTAAGCAAAGCTTTTAATGACCATTGTATGCTTCGGTAAGCTAAGCAACATAAGTCACCTATGTAAGAGTGAAGTGGGGCCGCTTCAAGGAGACTATTGGGCATAGTTCTTTTAAACTCTTGCAGAACCAGGCGATGTCCACGGCCATATGGACATTACCATGAGAACTAATAATCTTGTCAGAAAGGTAGTTGTGTGAAGTATATCTTCGTTTACACAAACAGCTGAACAGTTCAAGGACATCACGTCTACTGATTAGCTAGTAAAGTAAATATACTTTCACAAGGGAAGGTTCAAAGGAGGAAACCTACCTATCCTATGGAACTATCAATCGTAGATCCTATCACCACATCTAGTCAAAATATTTTGATAAAAACATCAATTTCATTCATGTGGGGGATTGTTGGAAAAATGTGAGAAATTTGAAACTTTGAGCCATATTTACTAGTGGTAAAGGTGGATGTTCGAATGATAAAATTATTAATTTATATTCTACTCCATGAGACCTTTACAACGATATCTCATATGCTCAAAACGGTTGAGAAATGAATGAGAAATTGATGCTCAAAGTGAGGTTGTTATGAATTGTGTTAAGGAAAATATGAACCCCTTATCCCACATGGGTGGGATAACAAACTTGGGAATGGTTTAAATACACCAACCCACTTGGGAGTCATTGAATGACTTGAATGAACACTATGCCTCGCACGCAAGCGCAGGGGGGGTGCAAATCGAAGCTCGTCGAACCCATTCGGGTTGGGGCGCGCTCGCACGTCGTGGGCGACGCGAATGTCCGAACCGGTCGGGTTCCACTTAGAACCTGCGGATATTTTACCCACTTCGAATTAAATTTTTTCCTTATATACAACATATCTTTTTGAATATTCCGAATTTAATAGAATAATTTGTGACTTTCATTAAATCGGATATTAAAAGGTATTAAAATCAATTCATAAGAAATATATCCGTTTAAATAAGGCATTAATTGATTATTTTCGATTTTGCTTGGATACAAAGTCAATGACCTTAATTCGGAATATTTACCTTCCATATTTTTCCTCCTCCACTCCCCTATATAAAGAATGCTTCTCTTCAGTTTCAAATCACTCCAAAAATCGTTTTCTCTCTCGTTTTTCTTTTAATCGGTGATAGGCTAAGACAAGGCTCTAGTTTGAGATCTCTTCAGTTCGTGCTTCTGTCGAAGATCTTCTTGTTGTTGTATCCTGGGAGACGAACGACCAACCAAACTCAAGCACCGCGGAGTGGTCGAAATTTGTCTTAAGGAAACTGCTCTTCCCAGGCCTCAACTTTAATCTGGTTTTATAATTCTTCTCTTCTTATTTGATTAAAGTTATTTCCTTATTTTATTTTATTTTTTATTATCGTCTTGGATTGATTACTTTGTAACACTCTTCCTATTCCATGCTCATCTACAAGCCATTCATCCTTCTTGAATGTGATAAAGATGACCTTCATTACATGTCTCCTTGTAAAATATGAAAAGCTTTCAAAAAGATGATAAAGAATGACTTGAATGTCTTGATTATATGAATAATTGGGGCCTTCAATTGAGTGATAAAGATAGCTTTTAAGGCTTGTCTTCCTTGTAGAATTCGAATAGCCTCCCAAAATGGTTGATAATGATGGGCTTTATTTGCTTGTCTCCCATGCATGCATTTCCCGTAATGAAATTCTAGCATGCACTGTCTTAAGTAAAACGATCATATCTCAAGCTCTCGATATTGGATCGAGGTGATTCAAAGAGCGTTAGAAAGCTAAGAAATATTAGAATAAGTTTGAAGAAGACATAAAAACCCAGAACTACATGGATTCTATCAAAAAATGGCGAACAAGTTGACTGAATGTATGAGACCCTTGAATTCCTTCTTGAAGTGCTGTTTTAATTCATGCCTTGAATTCTTAGATGAAACCGATCAGCCTTCAAAGGATGTAATGAAGATCTTAGCTGAAGTTGGAAAGACTCCTCCTTGGTTCAAGCTTTATTCACACGTCCAAGCACCTAGACACAAAGGTAGGTTTGATTCAAAATAAAAAACATGCATGAAACAATTAAGAGCTAACATGATTAATGAATTAGTTTAATGAATGAACTAGTTTAATCAATGAACTAACTTTATTCAATGAACTCACAAACATGATTAAACTAATATGCATTAAGTGAACTAACATGCATTATTAAACTGACATGCAATAATGAAACTAACAAACTTAAATGAAACATCATGCTTAAATGAACACTAAGCATTGTTTATTCATGCACACATGCTGAAATTAAATTTAAAACTTAATAAAAGTTCATGCAAACTCATGCACGAGTAGGAGGCTGCATTGTTCAAAAGATGGTTAAGGCTCCAAACTCAAATTGAAGGCTTGAAAAAGGCATATTGGAGCTTGAACTATTTAGATCCTCAGCTCGGGGACAAGTGTTTATATCCCACGACTTCTCCTCTGATGTGAACAAAGTCCCAAGAAGTTTGCTGCTGGCCTGGATCACATCACATTTGTTAACCGTAAGAATAAGCCACGATGCCCATACACACTTACCACAACACCTGTAGTAGTGAAGAGCTGCTGAAAATAGCTCACGACCATAGCTTGCAACACTTCCTGATCATTACACCACTCTCTGGTATCATCCTGTAAACACAAAATGGTATTTGTTCACCTCCTCGCTAAGATTGAAGCATGAAAGAACCTAGTGTTCCAGTCACCAAAGGCTACCTATTTCGATCTTGCCTTTTGAGCCCTTAGACTTTCCTCTTTTTTCCAATACAATATCCTCCACAGCTTTTAGATGAACACTCCAAATCAACCAAAAAAATCTGACTAGTTATTTTGAAGAGCCCTATCAATGCCTCGTAAATGGGCTAGTAACTCTCTCTTCCTCTTCTTTTTCTCGATATGACCAAAAACGTCACGATTCTACTCCATAGTCTTTGATTTTATCTCCTCCATGTTCATGCCAAGGTCCTTAAATACTAAAATATTTTAAGATTAGAGGATAGTTTTTTTAAGTATTATTGATATATATTTTTATAATAATTAATATTGTTTTTTAATTTTAATTTATGTAATTGTAAATTATAATTTAAACTACCTAACATGATATAAAAAATTAAGATATAATTACATTTTTCCAGCTATATATATTTAAGAAATTAAAATTCATATAATTACATTGTATTCTTCAAACATGCAGAAAATCTAAATTTGAATGGATGGTTATTACTATTTAATCTATTATCATATATATATATATACTCCTTTCAAATATATATATATATATATATATATATATATATATATATATACACACACACACACACACATACATACACGGAAAATTTTACAACGCTTGACGAGCACCTCTGAACACCACTAACGATGAACACCGCTGAACACCGTTAAATTAATTTATAAAGATTAAAAATTTAAAGGACTCAACGTATAATTATAAATTATTTTCACATATATTTATAAATTATTTAAAATAAAATATTAATTAAATTATTTTCTATATATATAATATTTTTAATCTTTTTTTTTAAAATAATTGGATCAAATACTAACCCTTAAATCTCCTAAATACTTTTTCCTTGCCATTGAAGCCACCACCACCTCCATTAGCCTTTTCCGCCAGCGAGATAGTCTCCGCCGTGCCTCCCTCATTGCGTGACCGCTGTTCTAGCTCGACTGCCGTTCCCGCAGCCAATCTGGTAAGGTAAGCTTTCTTTTTTTTGATTCTGACTTGGGCGACCGTCCAAGTTGTCACTGGCGGGTGCTGCCACACCGACAGTCACCGCCTTCACCGGCCGCTATCGATTTTCAGCTTCCCCTAATTCCCAAAACCATAACCACCACCATAACCCTAAATTTTAAATTAGGCCAAATATATAAACCTAATTACCAAATTGAGTACCCTAATTCCCAAATAAGAACCCTAATTTCCAAAATAGAACCCTAATTTCTATATTAGAACCTTAATTCCTAAATTCAATTTCGAATTACCAAATTGAAAACCTCATTTCCGTACAGGTGCATTGTTTCACGTGATTCGGTACATGGGGAATTGAGTACCAATACTGGATGCGTACCGGTATAGAAATTGGTCATTGGAAATTATTTCCAAATTGCATACTGGTACGCTAGGAAACCATACCGGTATGTTGTGTTTGAATTTTGGAAATTTGTGTTAAGTTTGATTTACTTTCCGAATTTAGAATTTTGAAATTTTGTGTTAAGTTCAATTCTCTTGCCATTCCCCAGTATAATAATCTTGATTTTCTTTAACTTTTTAAATTACAGATTTTTTCGAGATGATTTATAATGATGTTGAGCTCGAATTCTTCAACTGAAATGCTTTCTAACTGGTGGAGAAGTGGTTTCTTGGGTGATGGTGGTGGAAGCAAAAAGATAGAAAAATAAGCACAAAAAATTAGAGTGGTTCGGCTTTCTAACCAAAGCCTACATCCACTACCATAGCTTCCTACTAAGGATTTTCCCAAATTCACTGTTGAATTTCTTTCCCCTTTCTAGGCTAAGGAGACAATATTTTCAACACTCAAAGCTTTTCTACCCAAAGCTTGAGCAAACTCTCTCCTACAAGAGAAATACAAAGAGCAAACTAGGAAAACCTCTAAAGGCAAAATGTTTGCAATATTAAGCCCTCATCCAAAACCTAAACATTTGAGCAAATGTGATAATTTTAGCTCACTAGTGTTTTCTACAAAGAATATGACAAATTAAAGTACTATAACAAATTTTCTCTCATTGAATGTTGACTTGTTGTTCCTTAGTCTTCCATAGATGCTTGGAGGTGTCTTTTAAACCCTCTAACAACTTCATGGCCGTTACTAGCTGTTGGAGGTTGTTTGGAGCCGTTGGGGACTTCTTTTCCAGCCATAAATGTACTTCTGCAGCAGGGAGTATCGTTAAACATGTGTTGGTATCGGTACGGTCCTGAAATAAAAAGAGCCGTTGTGCATAGATCATTCTTAGTGTATCGATACGCCTAAGGGTCGCATTGATATGGCCTGTCATGGAAATAGCCATTGGGGGGTTTTGAAATCAAGGATCGGTATGCGTACAAGCGTATCAGTACGATCCTCTCTGTATCGGTACGAGTTTTTGCTACTGGAAAAATAATGTAGCTGAAACCTTAAAAAGTATAGATATGAGTGTGACCGTATCCGTACGGGGCTATAAAAATGTCTAGTTTGGCTGTGCACACTCGTTTTAAATCATGCCAAAAACCTTAGAAATATTTTCAAACATATTTTCAAGTTGTTTGGACTTTAATACAAATTTGCAAAATATTCAAACAAGTCCAAAAACATTTTTCAAATTATTATATCAAAACAAATATCTTAACATTCTCCCCCTTTTTGATATAATAAAACCAACTTGAAAAATTATTTTTATGATTCTCTCTCTTAGTAAAATAATTTTTTGAAATAGAGATTATTTGTAGAAAATATTAAAAGCTCCCCTTTTTTCTTTTGAAAATTCAATTTTCAAATCATTTCCCCCTTTTTGTTAGATAAAAAGAAAATTGAATCTTGAAGTTCAATAACAATGGAGGTTCTAAAAAGATTTTGCAATTTAAAAACTAATTGGCTTCCCCTTACTAAAACATCAAATAAGATGTTATTACAACAATTCATGATTAACTAGTTGAATTAAAAGAAATAAATAAAATTAAAATAAATAAATTTAACTAATTTTACCACTTGAACCAAAGGTAGGATGTGAAGCTTTCCTTCTTTAAGTGATCTCCCTTGTGTGTGTAGAGCTTTCTTGGTCCTTAAACTTTTTGATCAATGCTCCATAACACCTAAAATAAGAGAATCAAGTAATTTTTGGTGTCCAAATTGCTTTAGATCCAATGACATTAGTAGCACAAATTTTAGTCCCCTTAAGAATCATTTTTTCAATTTCATCATTTTTATTTGAAGTGATTAGTCTTTTGGGACCCAAATACTTATAAAACATTTACCAATAAAAAATCTAGGGACACTAGATTGTCTTTGATAAAATTTTGATTTTTCAAAATTGTTTTTCTTTTCAAGTTCTTTAGAAATCAAAGCTTTTTCTTTCTTAAGATCATTCACCACTTCTTGATGACCTTTTTCTAAACTTTGAAGCAAATTTTGCAAACCTAAGAATTTAAGTTCAAAATCCTTAATTTTTGCTTCAAATTCCAAATTGGTTTTCAAAAGCAAATCATTTTCGGTTTTTAATTTTGAAATCATCTTTTTATTTTTCGAAAATGTAACCCCCTCGTCCAAATAACAGACCGAACCGAACATGTTACACGGGAAAAATTGAAGCGAAACCCGTTAAGGTCTCACTCCGATTAGCAACCCTATTTTTTTCTTTTTATTTATCTTGTCTAAATATCACTTTTAATCCTATGTGTGAAGACAACAGCGGAAAAGCGAACACAGATACAAACCAAGCAGAAGCACACGATAATTTAAATTTACCAAGTAGCTTATTTGTCAAATTTCATGCTCACGAGGCAAAACCATTACAAAGGACACATCTAAACTCAACTAGGAAGCATACAAGCATTAGGGACTAAAACTTAATATTCAGAAACCTTCAAAGATGCCTTTAAACCGTTTTAACTACATGGGTTACGAAACAGGCCTGCCTGTTCCGAAACGCGGGCTTCATTTAAAAAGTAACACCAAGCCGTTCCGGAACGGTCCCACCTTGTTCTAGAACGGGAGCCTCCAGTGGCCAAACGTACCGGAACGACCCTATATGGTTCCGAAATAGGAACCTCCAGTGGCAAATCGTACCGAAGCGGCACCACCCTCATTCCAATACGGGTACCCCTGGAGCTCGACCGTTCCGAAACCATATCAGGCGTTCCGAAACGCCTGGAAACAGTTTGGCCCGAAAATGCATTTCGGCATCTCCAAAAGTCCCCAAACTTGCCCGAAACATCACAAACTACATAGCAACTCATTACACAAGCTATCTAGAGGCAAACACCCTAAACACGACTCCAAACATGCATACACACAATGAAATGGATCTCAACTCAAAACACATAAGAACACTTAGCTTCAAAAAGACCAACAAGTCAAAAAGCATAGCAGTTCATCCAAGGCCACATCAAACCTCAACAAAACATGGTACCAACATTCAAAACATGCTAGCAATTTAAACAAGGCCAAACATAAGAGTTTGAACATCAACACCCTAACATAGAAATCAAGTTTTCCCATTGTCTAAGCATTATTGCAACTAAAAAACCATACTTGAGCTTAGCAAGAACTCCAAGAACTCCTCTCTTGCCCACTTGCCTCCCGGAACCTCTAACGATCTACATTGTTGGAAAAGGAGAGCGTAAGCTTAAAAGCTTAGTGAGCGGAGCTCTAAAAACACAACAACAATGCAGTTTAAAACATATATCTTAGTTTTAAAAGCAAAACCATTAAGAAAGAGAGGTAATAACGCAAGAATAGACGAAACATGGTTTGCACATGCACAACCATTCCCGGTGGGACTACACATCACCGTACACAACAACTAGCATTTTTCCGATGGGACTACACATCACCGTACTCATCTACTAGTCACTACCAGTGGGACTACGCATCACCGTAAACAACGACTAACCATCACGTGAGGCTCGACATCAACTATGACAACACAACAACATTAAAACGGGATAAAAACAATCCACAATCAACACCACAACACACATACTCGCGAAAGACAACAATCAACTAAATAAGGCGAGAATAGATAAACTTACACCCGGGTCTAGGTTAGCAACTAAGGCTCCACCAAAACCCCAAGAAACCTTCATTGAGCATATTTAAAACCTCAAAATAGTTTCCACTCACCGGTAGAGCCCAAACGAAAGCCGAAACACCGATCTCAAGCCTCCGTAACACCTGGTGTCGCACCCAACGTACCTGAATCAATCTCCTCTGCTTCAAGACAATCCAAAACAGAATATTAGGATGCTAAAGTACTTGTAACCCAGCAACAACCGAGAAATCCACTCTTTGCAACCAAAACCCATTGATTTAAACCCAAATTTCACCCAAAACTTCACCAATTTCGTTCTAGACAAACCCCAAACTGAAACCACCAATTTCAACCATCAAAACACATCCAAAATCTTCTAGAAACACCCCCCAACATCAAAGGAACCACCAGCCATGATTTCAACCCAAAACCAAGCCAAAAACTCCATCTTTTCAACAAAAAAATCCCATTTTTAGACCCATTTCGGGTTTCCTACTATTAGCCAACATTTTGGCATTTTTAAGACACCAAAACATGATTAAAAACACCCTTAAATATGGCATCAAAAGACCTAAACGAAAATCCCATGAAAATACCCATTTCTCCAACCCAAAACCAAAAATGCATTTTAATGGGTTTAAAAGAATGTTTTCAATGAGCACAAGTTAAATATGTAAGAATCTAAGCAAGGAAAAGATTACCTTGAAAAATCTTGCTTGGATGATGAATTTGAGGCAATGGAATAGTGAAATAGGGTTTAGGAGAGGGTTTTGGTGAAAAAGGGGATTTTTTTTTGAAGAAGATGGCTTTTCAAACTTTTCTTTTCTTTCTTTATTTCATTTACTCAAAATTCCCATTTTGCTCCCTTAAATAAAAGACCCCTTTTGTCTATTAAAAATGTTTTCTTTCAATTAAACTAACCCGAACCAGTTTAGCCAAACCCGGTTATCTTCCAGGCCCCAAACTCGGGCGTTACAACTCTCCCCCACTTAAGGAATTTCGTCCCTAAAATTACCTGACGAAAAAAGATACGAAAACTGTCTTTCCATGTCTTCCTTCCTCTCCCAAGTAGCCTCTTCTACACCTCAGTGTCTCCACAAAACTTTGACTAACTGGATAGACCTCTCCTGCAACACTTTACTATCCGTAGCAAGAATTTCAACTGGCTCTTCAACATATGACAGGTTTGGGTTTAACTCAATTTCTTCCACTGGCATTACATGCGACGAATCCGATCTGTACTTCCGAAGCATCGAAACGTGGAACATATCATGAATCTTCTCTAACTCTGTCGGTAGTCTCAATTTATAAGCAACGAGACCAATCCTCTCAACTACCTCATAAGGACCAATGAACTTTAGACTCAACTTACCTTTCCTACCAAACCTCATCACCTTCTTCCAAGGCGAGACTTTCAAGAACACTTTGTCGCCTACGGCATACTCTATCTCCTTTCTTTTCAAATCGGCATACAATTTCTGTCGGTCTGAAGCTGCCTTCAAGCGATCATAGATCAGTTTTACCTTCTCGGTAGTACCCTTGAGCAAGTCGGGTATCGGTACAAGCTTCTGTCCGGCCTCAGCCCAACAGATAGGAGTTCTACACCTCCTACCATACAAAGCTTCATACGGTGCCATCTGAATACTAACCTGATAACTGTTATTGTACGCAAACTCTACTAACGGTAGGTGTTTCTCCCAAGAACCCTGAAAGTCGATGATGCAACACCTCAACATGTCCTCCAACACTTGAATAACTCTCTCTTACTGACCATCTGACTGCGGGTGATACGAAGGGCTGAAGTTCAACCAAGTACCCAAGGCACGATGCAAACACTCCCAAAATCTGGCTGTAAACCTCGGATCCCGGTCTGATACAATCGATTTCGGTACCCCATGCAACCTCACTATCTCACTGATGTACAGATCTGCCAACTTATCTAAGGTGTAGGTAGTATGTACAGGTATGAAATGGGCACACTTGGTGAATCTATCGACTATCACCCACACTGAATTCTTCTTCGAAGGATTTAACGGTAAACCCGACACAAAGTCCATGGTAATACGTTCCCACTTCCATTCCGAAATCTTTAATGGCTGTAACAAACCTGAAGGAAACTGATGCTCGACCTTAACTTGCTGACAAACCATACACTTACTCACAAACTCGGCCACATCCTTCTTCAACCCAATCCAGTAGTACTCTTCCTTTAACCCACGATAAATCTTCGTACTACCCGAATGCATAACAAACGGACTGTTATGGGCTTCATTCAAGATAGAACGCCTTAACTCGACATCTTCTGGAACTACTATCCTATCCTTGAAACATAGGATCCATTCTCACCAAAGCAAAAATCTGTAGGCCTACCCTCGGCTATATCTTGCACGTGAGGTGCCAAAGACTCGTCTTGCAACTATTTCTCTCGAATCAACTGAACCAACAAAGGTTTAACCTGTAACTCGAATATCAAACCACCATCTCGTGACACACTCAATCTCGTAAACATAGCTCGTAATTCGACTGCCACTTTTCTACTTAAAGCATCGGCCACTACGTTTGCCTTACCTGGATGGTACTTTATCGTAAGGTCATAACCCTTAAGAAGCTCTATCCACCTACGTTTTCTAAGGTTCAGCTCTCTCTGAGTCATCAAGTATTTCAAACTCTTGTGGTCGGTATAAACTGTGCACTTCTCACCATAAAGATGGTGTCTCCAAATCTTCAAGGCAAACACTACTACGACTAACTCAATATCATGAGTGGGGTAGTTCTTCTCGTGAATCTTCAACTGTCTCGAAGCATAAGCTATAGCCTTACCTTCTTGCATAAGCACACAAATTAAACCTACATACGCTGTATCACTGTAAATCACAAACTCTTTCCCCGGTTCAGGCTGAATCAAAATAGGAGCTTCGGTCAAAGCTTTCTTCAACTTCTCAAACGCTTGTTGTCTTGCATCCGACCACTCATACGGAACATTCTTCTGAAGCAATTTAGTCAAGGGTGCCGCAATCTTCGAAAATCCTTTGACAAATCTTTGGTAATACCCCACCAAGCCTAGGAAACTACGGACTTCTGTCACTGACTTCGGTTGTTTCCAACTCACTATGGCTCCTATCTTCTTGGGATCCACACTAATTCCATTGGCCGAGATCACATGACCTAGGAAGACTACCTCCTTAATCCAAAACTCGCACTTACTCAACTTGGCATATAACTGATTTTTAAGAAAAGTCTAAAGCACTAGTCGCAATTTCTCATCATGCTCTTCCTTGGTCCTATAGTACACAAAGATATCATCTATGAGCACTACCACAAACCTATCCAAGAACTCGTGGAACTCTCGATTCGTTATATCCATAAATGCAGCTGGAGCATTAGTCAATCCGAAAGGCATTACCAAGAACTCATAATGCCCATAACGTGTACGGAAAACGAACTTTGGTATGTCCACATCTTTCACCTTCAACTGATAGTAACCGGATCTCAAATCAATCTTTAAAAACATTGAAACACCTATCAATTGATCAAGCAAGTCATCTATCTGTGGCAAGGGATACTTGTTCTTCACTGTTACCCTGTTTAACTGTCTATAGTCTATACACATCCTCATACTGCCGTCCTTTTTCTTCACAAACAAGACCGGAGCACCCCACGAAGAAATACTAGGCCTAATGAAACCTTTATCTGACAGTTCCTAAAGCTGTGTCTTCAACTCTTTCAACTCTTTCGGTGCCATTCTATACGGAGCAATAGACACATGTGCAGAATTGGAATACGGCTCAATAGAAAACTCAACTTCCCTATATGGATGCAAACCCAACAACTCTTCCGAAAAAACACTCGGAAAATCACAAACTGTTATGATGTCTTGCGATCTAACCTCACTCATATTCGGATTCATCACATAAGCCAAATACGTCTAACAACCCGAATCCATCAATCTTTGAGCTTCTAAAGCAGATACGACATTGGACAAGAACTTAATGTTCTCGCCCACCACCACTACTTCAAAATCATCCGTAAGCCTCAAGGAGACTCTCTTGGTCTCAAAGTCTACCCTAGCTCTATGCTCTACGAGCCATTCCATGCCCAAAATCACATCAAAACCAAAGAACGACCATTCCATCATGTCAACCGGAAACACATAGCCCTAAATCATCAAGGGACACCTCCTATACATCTTCCTAACTACCACGGTCTCACCGAAAGAACTAGTAACATTCACGCCTACTTCTAACCACTCATACGGTAAACCTAGAGATATTGCATGTTCACCCAAAATATACGAATGTGTCAAACCCGAATCTATCAAAGAAAGCAAGGTCAAAGACTGTAATGATAAATTACCTGCGATGACATCCGTGTCATTCTCAACCTCTCGCTGTGCATACACCCTAGCCGGTCCTCCACCCTCGGGCTGAACTGCCACCACATGAGCTAAGTTCCTCTGACCATCGTTCCTCGGCAAAAAATTACCTCGACCACGCCAACAGCCCTCTGATGCTCAAACCCCCTAGCTGGAGCCGGTCTGCCCCTAGCCGGGTGTGGACAGTTACGCCTCAAATGATCTCGGGAACCATAGTTCCAACATACCCCAAAGGTACCCATACACTTGCCCAGATGGCGTCTCCCGCATCTAGTGCACTAAGGAGTGTGAACAACAGCTCTTTGGCCCTGATGGCCTCGTCCATGGTTACCGCCCCTATGTCTCGAATCAGGCTGATACCTCCTATCTCTGTGTCTCTTGGCATGATCTCTGTCCCAATCCGCATGTCTCTTCCCGGAATCAGACCCACTAGCATGAGTACTCGAGCCTAAGTTCTGCTCAATATCTTTGGCCCTAGAGACCAATCCATTAAACTCGGTGTAATCAGAAGTGAGCATATACGTCTTCAAATCCCTAGTCAAACCATAGAGAAAACGCTCACACCGTTCCCTCTCACTGGGAATCAACTCGGGAGCATACTGGCTCAACCTCACAAACTGAACTTCGTACTCTAACACCGTCTTACTACCCTGAACCAAGGCCATAAATTCTCTCTTCTTCTCATCCTAATATCGGACTCCAAGATACTTCTTCTTAAAGGCAATTTTGAAGAATTCCCAAGTGACATCCGCTTCTGCCATACTCGTAGTAACGGTAGTCCACCAAGCATACACATCTCCTTGAAGCAAGAAGACGACACAACCCAACTTACGAGCGTCTGAGCACTCCATCTGACCTAAGATGCGTGTAGTACTCTCGAGTCAAGAGTATGAACCCTCGGGAGTAAAACCATGGAACTCAACTCCACCCAAACTACGAAGCCTCTCAAGGGGTAAACCAGTCCCCGCACCCTGAGGTGGTGCTGCAGCATGTATACCGGCCAAAGCTGTCTAAAAAGCCCCGGCTATAGTCTGAATCAAATGAGTAATGTCCGCACCTACCGGACCCTGACCCGCCTGAGCTCCATTACCCTCAACATTTGCACCGGCCTGAGGTCCATTACCATCACCTCCAGCATTCGCACCGGCCTGAGACACATTACCTTCACCACCCACCCCATTATCATCGGGAGCAGGAGGCACATCCCCGGGTGCCTGGTCACCCGCTCTAGGCCGTCCTCTTAGTCTTACCATAACGAAGATAAAATCTAAAATAACAAACACATCACACACAAGAAAACATTGGGTTAGCAAGGGAAAGGATCCAAGTTCTAAAGCTCTTTAAACCAAAACCATTTTCCAATAACAACACCTAGCAATGGGAACACTCGACTAAACTCTAATCAATAGTAAGAACAATAAAACATGCTTTCATACACCATGCAATAGCAACCAATCCAAACAAACCAACTTACTGGACTTACCTTCCCAGGAGACCTTATAACTGAGGCTCTGATACCACCAAATGTAACCCGCTCGTCCCGGCCTAGCCAATAGACCGAACCGAACGGGTTACACGGGGAAAACCGAAGCGAAACCCATTAAGGTGTTACTCCGATTAGCAACCCTATTTTTTTCTTTTTATTTATCTTGTCTAAATATCACTTTTAATCCTATGTGTGAAGACAACATCGGAAAAACGAACACAAATACGAACTGAGCAGGGGCACACAATAATTTAAATTTACCAAGTAGCTTATTTGTCAAATTTCATGCTCACGAGGCAAAACCATTACAAAGGACACATTTAAACTCAACTAGGAAGCATACAAGCATTAGGGACTAAAACGTAATATTCGGAAACCTTCAAAGATGCCTTTAAACCGTTTAACTACCTGCGTTTCAAAACATGACTGCCCGTTCCGAAACGCGGGCTTCATTTAAAAAGTAACACCAAGCCGTTCCAGAATGGTCCCACCTTGTTCCGGAACGGGAGCCTCTAGTGGCCAAACGTACAGGAATGGCCCTATATGGTTCCGAAACAGAAACCTCCAGTGGAAAATCGTACCGAAACGGCACCACCCCCGTTCCGATACGGGTACCCCTGGAGCTCGACTGTTCCGAAACCCTATCAGGCGTTCCGAAACGCCTGTACACAATTTGGCCCGAAAATGCATTTCTGCATCTCTAAACGTCCCCAAACTTGCCCCGAAACATCACAAACCACATAACAACTTATTATACAAACTATCTAGAGGCAAACACCCTAAACACGACTCCAAACATGCATACACGCAACAAAATAGATCTCAACCCAAAACACATAAGAACACTTAGCTTAAAAAACACCAACAAGTCAAAAAGCATAGCAATTCATCCAAGGCCACATCAAACCTCAACAAAACATGGTACCAACATTCAAAACATGCTAGCAATTTAAACAAGGCCAAACATAGGAGTTTGAACATCAACTCCCTAACATAGAAATCTATTATTCCCATTGTCTAAGCATTATTACAACTACAAAACCATACTTGAGCTTAGCAAGAACTCCAAGAACTCCTCCCTTGCCCACTTGCCTCTCGAAACCTCTAACGATCTGCATTGTTGGAAAATGAGAGCGTAAGCTTAAAAGCTTAGTGAGCGGAGCTCTAAAAACACAACAACAATGCAATTTAGAACATATATCTTAGTTTTAAAAATAAAACCATTAAGAAAGAGAGGTAATAACGCAAGCATAGACGAAACATGGTTTGCACATGCACAACCATTCCCGGTGGGACTACACATCACCGTACACAACAACTATCATTTTTCCGATGGGACTACACATCACCGTACTCATCTACTAGTCACTACCGGTGGGACTACACATCACCGTAAACAACGACTAACCATCACGTGAGGCTCAACATCAACTACGACAACACAACAACATTAAAATGGGATAAAAACATTCCACAATCAACACCACAACACACATACTCGCGAAAGCCAACAATCAACTAAACAAGGCGAGAATAGATAAACTTACACTCGGGTCTAGGTTAGCCCCAAAGGCTCCACCCAATCCCCAAGAAACCTTCATTAAGCATTTTTTAAAACCTCAAAATAGTTTCCACTCACAGGTAGAGCCCAAACGAAAGCCGAAACACCGATCTCAAGCCTCCGTAACATCCGGTGTCGCGCCCAAAGTACCCAAATCAATCTTCTCTGCTTCAAGACAACCCAAAACAGAATATTAGGATTCTAAAATACTTGTAACCCAGCAACAACCCGGAAATCCACTCCTTGCAACCAAAACTCATTGATTCAAACCCAAATTTCACCCAAAACTTCACCAATTTTGTTCTAGACAAACCCCAAACTGAAACCACCGATTTCAACTATCAAAACACATCCAAAATCATCTAGAAACACCCCAAACATCAAAGGAACCGCCAGCCATGATTTCAACCCAAAACCAAGCCGAAAACTCTACCTTTTCAACCAAAAAATCCCATTTTTAGACCCATTTCGGGTTTCCTACTATTAGCCACCATTTTAGCATTTTTAAGACACCAAAACATGATTAAAAACACCCTTAATCATGGCATCAAAAGACCTAAACGAAAATCCCATGAAAACGAAAATCCCATGAAAATACCCATTTCTCCAACCCAAAACCAAAAATGCATTTTAATGGGTTTAAAGGAAAGTTTTCAATGAGTACAAGTTAAATATGTAAGAATCTAAGCAAGGAAAAGATTACCTTGAAAAATCTTGCTTGGATGATGAATTTGAGGCAATGGAATAATGAAATAGGGTTTAGGAGAGGGTTTTGGTGAAAAAGGGGATTTTTTTTTGAAGAAGATGGCTTTTCAAACTTTTCTTTTCTTTCTTTATTTCATTTACTCAAAATTCCCATTTTGCTCCCTTAAATAAAAAACCCCTTTTTGTCTATTAAAAATGTTTTCTTTTAATTGAACTAACCCTAACCGGTTTAGCCAAACCTGGTTATCTTCCGGGCCCCAAACCCGGGCGTTACAGAAAATGAAGCCTTGAACTTAAAAACCAATTCATCAGAGGCTTCTTGTAACTTATCAAATGTATAAGAATTATAAATAGATTAGTTAGAAGTTACCTTACCCTCTTGGAGGGTCATTAAGCATAAGTGGGCTACGTCATTGTCGGTGAAGTCTTCTTCATCACTCCATGTTGCCACATATGCCTCATTTGAAGATGATCCCTTTTTGTTGAAGCGAGGGCAATCCTATTTGGTGTGACCTTCCTCCTTGCATTCATAGCTCTTTAGGGAATCTTTCATCTTCCTCTTCGATTCATGCTTGGATTCTTTCATTTCGCTCTTCATGAATCGGGTGAATTTCTTGAAGAGATAGGCCATCTATTCATCCTCACTTTCCTCCCCACTTGAATCTTCTAAATGGCTTGTAGAGGATTTAAGAGCAAAAATATTTAGATATTCTATTCCTTTTCTTTGATCTTCTTCTCCTTCTCCTTTCTCAAGGGTTTGGACATCAACTCTTGGGTAAGAAGAGACCCAATTAGCTTATCAAGATTGAGCTTCTTTAAGTTATTGGCTTCAATGATAGTCTTCTTCTTGCTCTCCCATGATTCGAGAAGTGAATAAATCAACTTCCGAATGAGTTTATCTTATGAAATCTCCTCTCAAAAAGCTTTAAGTTGGTTGGAGATTGTGGAGAAACGGTCGAACATACTCTTGACGTCTTCATTTGGGTCCATCTTGAAGTTTTCATATTCGAGGTTGAGTAGAGCAATCTCTGTCTCCTTCACCTCGTTCGTTCCTTCATATGTGACTTCAAGCTTGTCCTATACTTCCTTAGCACTCTCATAAGAAGATACCTTTGCATATTCTTCCTGGCCCAAAGAAAAAAAAAAGAATGTGCAAGGCCTTGCAATTTAGCTACATCTTCTTGCGATCATTCGCACTCCATTTTACCTTGCTTCGTTGTGGCATGAATGGTCCATCGAGAACTATATCCCAAAGATGATAGTCCTTTTCTCCCATGAAGAACATCGTCCAATTCTTCCAATAGGCATAATGTTGACTGTTGAAGAAGGGTGGCTTGTCAAAGGATTGCGCCATGGAAACTGGTTGATAAAATGGTTGATCGAGCTTTTCAGGTTCGCCTCAATAGGATGTTAATCCTCTCGATTGAGCCTCACTCTGATACCAATTGTTGAGCTCGAATTCTTCAACCGAAATGCTTTCTAAGTGGCGGAGAAATGATTTCTTGGGTGATGGTGGTGGAAGCAAAAACATAGAAAAATAAACACAAGAATTTAGAGTGGTTCAGCTTTCTAAACAAAGCCTACATCCACTACCTTAGCTTCCTACTACGAATTTTCCCAAATTTACTATTGAATTTCCCCCTTTTATAGGCTAAGGAGGGAGCCTTTACAACACTCAAAGCTTTTCTACCCAAAGCTTGAGCAAACACTCTCTTACAAGAGAAATACAAAAAGCAAACTAGGAAAACCTCTAAAGGCAAAATGTTTGCACAATTAAGCCCTCACCCAAAACCTAAACACTTAAGCAAATGTGACAATTTCGGCTCACTAGTGGTTTCTACAAAGAATATGAAAAATTAAAGTACTAGAACAAATTTTCTCTTATTGAATGTTGACTTGTTGTTCCTTAGTCTTCCATAGATGCTTGGAGGTGTCTTTTAAACTCTCTAACAAATATATGGCTGTTACTAGTTGTTAGAGGTTGTTTGGAGCCGTTGGGGACTTCTTTTCCAGCTATGAATGCACTTCTGCAGCAGGGCGTATCAGTACACGTGTTCTGGTATCGGTACGGTCCTGGAATAGAAAGAGCCATTGTGCATTGATCATCTTTAGCGTATCGATACGTCTAACGGTTGTATCAGTACGACCTATCATGGAAATAGTCGTTGGGGGGTTTTGAAATCAAGGATCGGTACACGTACAAGCGTATCGGTACAATCCTCTCCGTATCTGTACGCTTAAGCCTGTACCAGTATGAGTTTTTGCTAATGGAAAAATTCTGTAGCTGAAACCCTAAAAAGTATCGATACGAGTGTGACTGTATCGGTACGGGGTTACGAAAATGTCTAGTTTGGATGTCTAAACTCGTTTTAAATCATGCCGAAAAACCTTAGAAACATTTTCAAACATATTTTCACGGTGTTTGGACTTTAATACAAGTTTGCGAAATAGTAAAAAAAGTCCAAAAACATTTTTCAAATTATTATATCAAAACAAATATCCTAACAAATGGAGATAAAAAATAAAAAATATAGAGTTGGAGTGTTACAATCAGGATGAAGATGGCCACAATCAGGATAAAGATGACTACAAGAGTGAATTAGATTGTGAAACTTATTCTGAAGAAGAACAAACCGATTATCCTGTTGCCGATGACAAACATATATATGATGAGAAGACAATTGACTTCTTTGACGAAAGCATATGAGACAAGATTGAGAAAGAATTAAAATATTATGATGAGAACGATATGAATATGCTGAAGTGGAAGACTTTAGATGATTGTATTGAATTTTATTACACCTATGCAAAAGTGAAAGGTTTTGGAGTTTTAGTCAGCCCGTCAGTGAAAAGTTGAAATGGTGTCATTTAATTTTAAAGAAAATGGTGTACCATAAATAGGGATATAGAGAGAAAAGGTGGATTAACTTTTCAAACAGAAAACATCAACAAAGACCGGTCAGTAGAGCTAGATGTTATATCATGCACTGGTATATCACACGAGGGATGAACTTAGAAACTTAGAGAAGTTGTTCTGGTGCGATGGTATATCACGCGCTGACTATAAAGAATTCAATCATGTACTTTCATTTGACACGACTTACAAGTGCAATGTATACAACAAGTCGTTCGTTGTTTTGGTTGGTGTCAATCATCATCGAAACACCGTGCCATTTGGATGTGCATTGGTTGTGAATGAGAAAAAGCATACCTATGTGTTGGTTTTGCAACAATTGATTGAAGCGAGAAAATGGCTACAGACCACTAACTATAATTACTGATAAAGATAAGGCCATGAAAAATATCATTTCTCAAGTACTACCTAGAGCAAAACATATATTGTGTTTGTAACATCCCCAACCCGAATTTCACAAATTGGGCCTCAAGCCCAAACCTAACACCATAAAATTTGTAATTAGATTCAATCCAGCACGACCATTTCATAAAATCCATTAAGTTGAATATTTCAAAGTTGATAAATCAATTAAAATGTTATATGAGAGCTCAATTTAAATACATGGTTAAAAGCATCCGACTCGTAAATTAAATCACAAAATAAGAGTTACAATACAACACAGGGTCCTACGAATACATAGTCCAAATATTTAGGTACTGTACTTGGACACATGTTGATGATGAAGTCCTACTCTGATGGTGCTCCGACGATGCACGTCAACCTACTAACCTACAAACAGAAACAACAATTCTGAACGCTAAGCTAACAAAGCTCAGTGGATACACTTCAACTCAACCATGCTTCATGCAAATCATAAATATGGGCAAATAGCTAAGAATGATATCATGGCATAAAAATAACAACATTGGCGCTACCTCTAGCTGCCTAAACACATAGCAAAGCAATGAGAGATATTAACCATTCACACATCACATAATACCATAACAACAAACCTGGAGTGAGGCCCGGTGCCACACAACTTTAGAAACGTACACTCTTGGGTGAATCCCGATGGCACATAGCTTCGGGAACGTACACCCATGCTCAGAATCTCTCGTCAAGCATCTTCAAATGAGAACCGATGCCACACAGCTTCGGGAACGTACATTCGAGAAAACATCTAACCACAATGTTGCAACACCCTCTTTGGGTATCCAGATCCCACAAAAAAGGTACTCAACCATATAGTGCCCTTACGTGGCACACAACATTTATTCAATCCACCAAGGATCCTTATTTCTCAATACAAACAAGCCACTAAGGTTTGAATTAAGTTATTACTCATTATGCTCGTTTAAAAGGTTAGATTCTCAGTTTCTCAGTTTTACTATTCATTTTACCATATTAGACGCCCATTGGGCATTTGTCCTCGAATTATAGACACTCCAATCTCAAAATATAAGTTTCAGACAGATTGCCCAGCGAGTACCGATACCCACTTAAAGGTATCGATAGGCGGACATGGGTATCGATACTCACTTATGCGTATCGATATCCTACTTGCATACGGTTATGGTTAAACCAACATCTGGTACCGATACACGGGGCCATGTATCGATACTCCAAGTATCGATACACCTTAAAGCGTACCGATACCCAAAACGCTAAAGGAATTTTTGGTAGAACAGAGGATACCGATACACACATATACATATCGATACGTGTTAACTCCTAGAAAGTACTAGTTTTTATGCATATTTTACAATACTTTTGCTTGTCTATAGGTATAAATCTTTGCATTTAGTTTTTAAATTCATGTATTTGCATAAGGAGTTAGAGAGTTTTTGTACTTTGCGAGTGTGAAGGGTTACTTTGTTGGCATTGATGTAGGCTTGGCAGAGCAGAGCAGCGCAGGAAGCAGGAATATAGAAGAGAATGCCGAGTAGCAGTTGGCAAAGTTTGACCAAAGATTACCAAGCTCGACTGGCATGTAAGTGAAGTCTGATGCCCGGTCAAAGTAGCCATTGAACCCAGTACACGTCAGCCATAGAATTCAAAATGAAGATTAGATGATAACACACTTATCTTGGCGTGTTATTCAAAATTCAAATTCCAAACCCTATCTTGGGTATCCACGCGTGCCTATTTAAAGGAAGAGAGGAGATCGTTCGAGGAGAGCTTGAAGTGAGAGAGCACGACCGCAGTGGAAGAGTAAGGCTATGTGGTTCGACCTACTCAGACCCAGAGCTTGGAGCCTTTGAAGGACTGCATCGGCGGACCTCCTTCTTGCCCATTCTCTTAGTTTTATTGATTTTTAATTTAATGATGATCTTAAGATAAGATGATATTTTGTGGATGGACCCCCCAACCATGAACTAAGCTTTTACAGTTGGTTAGGGGATGTTTGCGTTTAACACTTTATTTATGTTTGGTTTTTAATAATCGGAATGCCTTGACATTGTTTTCTATCTGGCTAGCACTTCAGTTTTCTAAATTCTTTGCCATGCGACTGCTGTCATTGTTTGCTTATTACACCATAATATCTTAACAGACTTGAGGGGTAATGATTAGTTGCTAGATACTAAAGAGAGAAGCTTCGAGAGAAGATGTTCAAGTAGATGAGCTTACTCCGGAAGTGAATCTACCCCTTAGGAGTATAGATTGAAACTTAATCAAATTAGTTAATGGAAAACTTAATTATAGACATATAAGGGTTTTAACATGGTTAATTTCAGGCATTGCCATCGACAGAGGTAACACCACTCTTGAATTTGCTCGGAAATAATTTCAAGGTAGGAGATTATTAATAGCTAGCATAGCTAGCGTAAAACTAGGCATCCCTTTCCAACGCTCATCACTCATTTGAATACCTATTCTTGCCAACACAGTTTTATTCATATTACAGTTCTTTAAGTCACTTTTTAGAACAACTTCAAATCTATCCTACATTTTTCCTTAACAAGTAAACAATTAAAACAATCAAATTCTTGGTCAATCCCCATGGATTCGATACTCAGCTCACTATTGTATTAGTTGCTGACCGTGTATACTTGCGCGCAAAAGACTCATTCTTGGCATTACTTCTTATACATTTACATTGCATTTTCAATCTTTTGCTAAGCAGTAGCAAAGTCGACAAGTTTTTGGCGTCGTTTTCAGGGATTGCAACAGAGTTTATTGTTTTGATTTACTTGTTTTATTTTATTTTATTTATTTGTTTTGTTTGGTGTATGGCTATGAACCGCCCTGAGACGGAAGATTGGCCATACGACTCGGACATTGAACGAACCTAACGCAAATTGAAAAAGAATGTTCGAGAAATGGCTCATCAATGTAATGAAGGAGTAGATGGTTTCTAAAAAAACCAGGATCCACCAATATACAATGAGATTCCGGCTGCCCCTACTATTGCTGTGAAAGACGAAAGACCTATTAGAGAACACTTGGCACCAAATATGAATAATCTGGTGCCAGGCCTAGTTGGTCCAGAGGTAAACACAACCAATTTCGAACTTAAAGCGTTAATGATTCATACTCTTTTAAATGTAGGACAGTTTGGTGGATCACCTACTGGAGATCAAAGGCAACACTTGAAGCAATTTATGGAAGTTTGCCAACTATTTCACCAACCTGAGATCATGAAGATACAATGAAGCTGAAATTATTCACTTTTTCCTTGAGAGATAGAGAAAAATCGTAGCTAAGTTTTTTGCCACCAGGTTCAGTCACTATATGAGCAGATTTATTCCAAAAGTTTCTTTTACGATTCCAGCCACCTAAGCTTAATGCCAAGTTGAGGAATGAGATCACGACATTTAGGCAGGCTGATGACGATACCTTATATGATGCGTGGGAGAGATTCAAAGACCTATTGAGGATGTGCCCTATGCATGTTTTGGGTTGTGTGGTGCTCGATTCGTTCAACCGTTCTTACTTTCCAAGTGGTGGAGAAGTGAAATTTTGGGTGCAAGTGGTGTGGAAGCTAAAAAGATTATTGACACAATGAATTTATAGTGGTTCAACCTTCTAACCAGGGTCTACATCCACTACCTTAGCTCCCCACTAAGGATTTCCAATCAATCCACTATTGATTCGTCCCCTTTTCTAGGTTTAGGAGGAAACCCTTATACACCGATCAAGCTTTCTACCCAAAGCCTTGATCGAACCCTCTTTACAAGAGAAAAGATAAGCAAACTTAAATCCCTCTAATAGGTATTTGTTTGCATAATTTAGCTCTTACCCAAAACCTAAAATACTTGATTTGGAGGTCCCTTTTATACTCCTTAATGAGTTTGTAGCTGTTACTAGCCGTTGGGGGTTGATTTGGAGCCGTTGGAGACTTTATTTCCCATCTTTAATGCTGTTCTGCAGCCTTTCGTATCGATACACGTGGACCCGTATCGGTACGACCTTCATCAGAAACTAGTCGTTGGGCTCTTGCGAGCCTAGGAGTACCGATACGCTTGAGGGCGTATCGGTACGGTATGACATTTAAAAGAACGTTGGGAAAGTAGTCGTTGGGGTTGTTAAAATGGGGATCGGTATGCTTACAAGGCGTATCGAAATGATCCCTCACCGTATCGAAACGGCGAAGCCTATATCGATACGGGTTTTGGTAGTGACCAAACCTGGGCAAAAAGGTATCGATACAGGTTGGGCCGTATCGGTACGGGCACTTTAAAAACACAAGTTTGGGTGTTTTAAAGCATGAAGAACATTGCCAAAAACCTTTTAAGATTCCTCAAACAATAATTCAAGTTGTTTGGACTTAAAGACAAGTTTTAAATTCTTTTTAAATTGGTCCAAAACATTTTTCAATTATTATATCAAAACATTATTTCTACAATCTCCCCCTTTTTGATATAATAAAACCAACTTGAAAAATTGTTTGGGATTCTCCCCCTTTAAGTTTAAAAATGTGAATAAGAGATGAAAAATTTGAAATCAATTTGAGCTCCCCCTTATTCATTTGAAAATCCAATTTTTCAAACCATTTCCCCCCTTTTTGTTATATCAAAAAGAATTTAAAAGACTTTTAAGCACACAAATAACAATAGAGGTTAAAAAAATGACAAAATTAAGAATTTTGGTTTTAAAATGGCTCCCCCTTACTCAAAGCATCATGAAAGTGTTAGTTCAACATATATGATCATCTAGTTGACACAAATGAAAATAAATCAAATAAAAGCAAAAGCAACTAGATTTTACCAACACTTGAAACCAAGGGAGGATGTGAAGCCTTCCTTCTTCAAGTGTCTTTCTTTGTGTGCATGGAGCTCCCCCTCAATGTTTGACTTGTTGATCACTCTCCATCACACCTAGCATAAGACAATCAAGTGATTTTTAGTATCCAAATTGCTTTGGATCCATAGACGTTAGTAGCACAAAATTTTGTCCCCTTAGGAATCCATTTTTCAATTTCATCCTTTTTAGTTGAAGTACTTAGTCCTTTTGGGACCCAAATACTTCTAAAACATTTTCCGTTCACATAAAAATTTGATTTTCCTAAATTATTTTTCTTTTGAAGTTCATTGAAAATCAAATCCTTTTCTTTTTGAACTTTAATAAGCAAATTTTGTAAATCAAAACATTTTTGTTCAAAGTCCTTCAATTTTGCTTCAAGTTCAAGATTTGTTTTGGAAAGCAAATCATTCTGATTTTTTATTTTTGAAATCAACTTTTTATTCTATGAAAATGATGCCTTGAATTCCAAAAGCAAATCATCATAGGCATCTTACAACTCATCAAATGTATATGAATTTAAAAGAGACGAGTTAGAAGTTACCCCCCCTTCATTGAGGGCCATCAAGCATAAGTGGGCTACCTCATCATCGGTGGAGTCTTCCTCACTCCATGTGGCCATATATGCTTTGCTTTGAAGATGATCCCTTCTTGTTGGACTTGTGGGATTCTTTCATCTTCTTTCTCGATTCATGCCTTGAATTCTCCATTTTGCTCTTCATGAATCGGGAAAATTTGTTGAAGAGATAGGCCATATCTTCATCTTCACTTTCCTCCTCACTTGAATCTACGTGATGCCAAGTGGAGGATTAGAGAGCAATGGCATTTGTGTTGATGCCAAGCCCTTTGAACTTCTTCTCCCCCATAGCTCTAATTTCTTCCCTCTTCTTTGTTTTTTCTCATGATTTGGTGAGTGAGAAGTGACCCCATTAGCTCATTAAGCTTCAAGGTTTTGAGATTCTTGGCTTCGATGATGACGGTCCTTTTTGAGTCCCATGACTCGGGAAGTGAGTAGATGAGCTTTCGGACAAGCTTCTCTTCCGGGATGGTTTCTCCATAGCCTTTAAGACCAATGGTGATAGTGGAGAACCTATCAAACATCTTCTCGATGTTCACTTCCGGATCCACCTTGAAGTTCTCATATGCTAGGTTGAGGAGGGCGATCTTGGTCTCCTTTACTTCATCGGTTCCTTCGTATGTGACTTCAAGCTTGTCTCAAACCTCCTTGGCACTCTCACAAGAAGACATCTTCTCATAGATGGTTGGGCCAAATGCACAAAATAGGATGTACAAACCTTTGCAATTAAGCTCCATCTTCTTGCGATCGTCGGCACTCCATTCCGCCTTGCTACCTTGTGGCACGAACGGACCATCTTCTACTATATCACATAGCTTGTAGTCCTTGGATTTGATGAAGAATGTAGAACTAGTGTTTTGATATAATAATTGAAAAATGTTTTGGACTAATTTGAAAAGAATTTAAAACTTGTCTTTAAGTCCAAACAACTGGAATATATGTTTGAGGTATCTTAAAAGGTTTTTGGCAATGTTCTTCATGCTTTAAAACAACCAAACTTGTGTTTTCAATGTGCTCGTACCGATACAGTCCAACCCGTATCGATACCTTTTTGCCAAGGTTTGGTCACTGCCAAAACCCGTATCGATACGGATAAGACCATATCGATACGGTGAGGGATCGTTTCGATACGCCTGATAAGCGTACCGATCCCCGTTTTAACAACCCCAACGGATACTTTCCCAACGGTCTTTTAAACGTCATACCGTACCGATACGCCCTCAAGCGTATCGATATGCCTAGGCTGGCAAGAGTCCAACGACTAGTTTCTAATGAAGGTCGTACCAATACGGGTCCACGCGTATCGATACAGAAGGCTGCAGAACAACATTAAAGATGGGAAATAAAGTCTCTAACGGCTCCAATTCAACCCCAACGGCTACTAACGACTACAAACTCATTAAGGAGTATAAAAAGGACCTCCAAGCATCAAGTAATGGTTAATGCTTCAATTGTCAATCAACAAATGATCAAGAATTGTCTTAGTACTTAAATTGTCATTTCTTTGTATAGACAAACACTAGTGAACCAAAATTGTTAAATTTGCTCAAGTGTTTTAGGTTTTGGGTGAGAGCTAAATTGTGCAAACAAATACCTATTAGAGGGATTTAAGTTTGCTTATCTTTTTTCTTGTAAAGAGGGTTTGATCAAGGCTTTGGGTAGAAAGCTTGATCGGTGTATAAGGGTTTCCTCGTAAGCCTAGAAAAGGGGACGAATCAATAGTGGATTGATTGGAAATCCATAGTGGGAAGCTAAGGTAGTGGATGTAGACCTTGATTAGAAGGTTGAACCACTATAAATCATTATGGCCTTAATATTTTTAGCTTCCACACCACTTACACCCAAAATTCCACCTCTCCACCACTTGATGAGCAAGAACGGTTGAACGAATCGAGCACCACACAACTTAACAATTGGTATCAGAGCTTGGCTCAATTGAAGAGGATTAACATCCTATTGAGAAGGTTTGGCAAGCTCGATCATCATCTCACTCAACCGACTCAATGGCTCTATCCATCGACAAACCGTCCTTCTTTGACGGAACCTACTATGCCCATTGGAAGACAAGGATGAAGTAATTCATCAAATCCAATGACTACAAGGTATGGGATATAGTAGAAGATGGTCAGTTCGTGCCACAAAGAAGCAAGGCGGAATGGAGTGTCGACGATCGCAAGAAGATGGAGCTTAATTGCAAAGCCTTGCACATCCTATTTTGTGCTTTTGGCCCAACCATCTTTGAGAAGATGACTTCTTGTGAGAGTGCCAAGGAGATATGGGACAAGATTGAAGTCACATATGAAGGAACCGATGAAGTAAAGGAGACCAAGATCGGCCTCCTCAACCTAGCGTATGAGAACTTCAAGATGGATCCGGAAGAGAACATCGAGAAGATGTTTGATAGGTTCTCCACTATCACCAATGGTCTTAAAGGCTATGGAGAAGCCATCCCAGAAGAGAAGCTTGTTCGAAAGCTCATCTACTCACTTCCAGAATTATGGGACTCAAAAAGGACCGCCATCATTGAAGCCAAGAATCTCAAAACATTGAAGCTTGATGAGCTAATGGGGTCACTTCTCACTCACCAAATCATGAGGAAAAACAAAGAAGAGGAGAAGAAGAGGGAAGAAATTAGATCTATGGGGGAGAAGAAGCTCAAAGGGCTTGGCATCAACACAAATGCCATTGCTCTCAAATCCTCCACATGTCATCACGTGGATTCAAGTGAGGAGGAAAGTGAAGATGAAGAGATGGCCTCTCTCTTCAACAAATTTTCCCGATTCATGAAGAGCAAAATGGAGAATTTAAGGCATGAATCGAGAAAGAAGATGAAGGAATCCCACAAGTCCAACAAGTAGAGATCATCTTCAAAGCAAGCATATGTGGCCACATGGAGTGATGAAGACTCCACCGATGATAAGGTAGCCTATTTATGCTTGATGGCTCTTAATGAGGGGGAAGTAACTTCTAACTCATCTCTTTCAAATTCATATACATTTGATGAGTTGCAAGATGCCTATGATGATTTGCTTTTGAAATTCAAGGCATCATTTTCAAAGAACAAAAAGTTGATTTCAAAAATAAAAATTGAGAATGATTTGCTTTTCCAAAACAAATCTTGAACTTGAAGCAAAATTGAAGGACTTTGAAAAAAAAATGTTTTGATTTACAAAATTTGCTTCTTAAAGCTAAAAAAGAAAAAGATTTGATTTTCAATGAACTTCAAAAGAAAAATACTTTAGGAAAATCAAATTTTTATGTAAGACAATCTAGTGCCCATAGATTTGTGAACGAAAAATGATTTATTTTCATTTGTGTCAACCAGATGATCATATATGTTGAACTAACACTTTCATGATGCTTTGAGTAAGGGGGGCCTTTTTAAAACCAAAATCATTAATTTTGTCATTTTTTAAACCTCTATTGTTATTTGTGAGCTTAAAAGTCTTTTAAATTCTTTTGATATAACAAAAAGGGGGAGAAATGGTTTGAAAAATTGAATTTTCAAATGAATAAGGGGGAGATTTAATTGATTTCAAAATTTTCAACTCTTATTCACAATTTTAAACTTAAAAGGGGGAGAATCCCAAACAATTTTTCAAGTTTGTTTTATTATATCAAAAAGGGGGAGATTGTAGAACTAGTGTTTTGATATAATAATTGAAAAATGTTTTGGACTAATTTGAAAATAATTTAAAACTTGTCTTTAAGTCCAAACAACTTGAATATATGTTTGAGGTATCTTAAAAGGTTTTTGGCAATGTTCTTCATGCTTTAAAACAGCCAAACTTGTGTTTTCAAAGTGCCCGTACCGATACGGTCCAACCCTTATTGATACCTTTTTGCTCAGGTTTGGTCACTGCCAAAACCCGTACCGATACGGATAAGACTGTATCGATACGGTGAGTGATCATTTCGATACGCTTGGTAAGCATACCGATTCCCCATTTTAACAACCCCAACGGCTACTTTCCCAACGATCTTTTAAACGTCATACCGTACTGATACGGCCTTAAGCGTATCGATACGCCTAGGCTGGCAAGAGCCCAACGACTAGTTTCTAATGAAGGTCGTACCGATACGGGTCCACGCGTATCGATACAGAAGGTTGCAGAACAACATTAAAGATGGGAAATAAAGTCTCCAACGGCTCCAATTCAACCCCAACGGCTACAAACTCATTAAGGAGTATAAAAGGGACCTCCAAGCATCAAGTAATGGTTAATGCTTCAATTGTCAATCAACAGATGATCAAGAATTGTCTTAGTACTTAAATTGTCATTTCTTTGTATAGACAAACTCTAGTGAGCCAAAATTGTTAAATTTGCTCAAGTGTTTTAGGTTTTGGGTGAGAGCTAAATTGTGCAAACAAATACCTATTAGAGGGATTTAAGTTTGCTTATCTTTTCTCTTTTAAAAAGGGTTTGATCAAGGCTTTGGGTAGAAAGCTTGATCGGTGTATAAGGGTTTTCTCCTAAGCCTAGAAAAGGGGACGAATCAATAGTGGATTGATTGGAAATCCTTAGTGGGAAGCTAAGGTATTGGATGTAGACCTTAATTAGAAGGTTGAACCACTATAAATCATTGTGTCCTTAATCATTGTCCGAAGTGAATTTAATAAAGTGTTCTTGAATAAAAATATGGCTTAATTTATACGGGCTTTATCGAATAGTGGCTTTAGAATTAATTAAGCATTTAATTAGGAAGGATGACGGTACACCGGACCGTAGACTAAACCGACATCACATAAGACTGACTGTCGTGTTAGTTTAGGGTTCGGATCCCGTTCGTCATCTTTATGCATGATGCAAACAAGTAAAGGATGATGCATGGCATTTTCATTTTTATGCTTCCGCTTACCTAGAGACGGTGAAAATCAACCCAAATATCCGATTGACATCCATTAAGCTAGGACTATCGTGTCTCGGATACCGGAGTTAATTAATACCTCTCTTTGGGTTTTTAGTGATAAGGTAAAAAAAAGGGGAAATTCGTGTTTTGGAAACTTGTGAAAACTTGGAGTCGCCACCGGCCACTAAGGTAGGCCGGGCACCATAAAACCAGAGATTCATTTAAAAACGGGTTCGGGAGTTGGTTACGCGTGGGGAAGGATTAGCACCCCCATCACGCCCGGAAATCGGTACCAAATTGCTTGTTGCCTTTTGATCGATAGAAATTATTTAAAAACCAAAGTGAATTTAATAAAAATGTTCTTAAATGAAAGTGTGACTTAAATAGCACGGGCTAAATCGAATTGTGGCTTTGAAATTAATTAAGCATTTAATTAGAAAGGATGACGGTACACCGGACCATAGACTAAACCGACATCATATAAGACTGACTGTCGTGTTAGTTTAGGGTTCGGATCCCGTACGTCACCTTTATGCATGATGCACGCAAATAAAGGATGATGCATGGTATTTTCATTTTTATGCTTCCGCTTACCTAGAGACGGTGAAAATTAACCCAAATATTCGATCGACATCCATTAAGCTAGGACTGTCGTTTCTCGAATACCGGGGTTAATTAATACCTCTCTTTGGGTATATTTTTAAGTTAATTAATTATCAAGCAAAATAAAAGGGTCACATGAATGACATATTAGGATGCATGTCACGAAAAAGCATATTCGAATGACATAAAAAAAAGCTAGGCTATATGCACAATAAAAATGAGCATGCAACATATTAAAATTATATGTGACATTATAAAAACCATAAATTATGCATACCTTAACAAGATTTTAAGAAAGGCAAACAATCACACTTTTAATAAATAAACATACATGCCATACTTAACAAATATGAATAAAAATACAAAGACATATATTCGATATAAAAAGGGCAAATGCATGAGCAACAAGAAAAAACATAATAAAATGCTAATAATAAAAATGCAAACTGGCAGGGATCAAAACCGTAAATAATCCATTTAAAAAGCTAATTAGAAGGCAAAATGGGATTAAATTAAAAAGACACGAAGAACCAAAGGGACCAAATCGGGAATTAACCCACCCAAAAATTAATTTCTACAAAACTGGGGACGAAATTGAAAACGCTGAAAAACATTGGAGGACCACGGGCGTGGTTTCGAAATGCGGAAGTCCTCCGTGTGCAATTAGTGAGACGCGGAGGGGTTAAAGAGGGGATTAGACCAATTTTAAAAGGTAAAAACTCTATATAAACCCGACTTAAACAAATTTTAGCCCCTTTTTCATTTCATTAACCCTAATACTCAGAGAGCCCTCCCCCTTTCTATGTTTTGCTCCGGCACCGCGAGGGTTCCGGTCGCCGTTGCCGGTGCCGAAACCCTAAAAAAACTTTCTTTTCTTCTTTCCAAAACCAAAACGCCCCCTTCTTTACTCCTTTTCAGAAACCCAAAACCAAAAACACTCATTTTCACGAAATCAAAACAACAAACTATTTTCTTTTGTTTTTGAACCCAAATCGAAAACCAAACTAGGAAAACCCGAAAAAATACCCCACTCCTTTATGTTGCCGGCTTCAACGGCTCACCACGCACAGCCCCGAAAAAGGGCCGCAAGGCTTATCGCCGATGAAGAAAAGCAAAAGATGAAGGGCTCAACGCGAAGGTAAAAAAAACTTAACTTTCTGTGTTTTTGTTATTTTTGCTTCGAAAAGGAAAATGAAAACAAAACGATACCTCTGAAAACTTGGAGGTTTCTTCTATTCTCTGAAATGTTTCCCGATTACAATACTCTCTGAAATTTTCGAATGGGAATCCCCGTTTACAATTTTTTTCCTTTCAAAAATCCTCCCCCTTTTGATTTACATTGCATGCGGGTATTTATAGCCCGAAAATTACCTATTTTCCCTTTTCTAAATTACATGTAATTGCTGGAAAATCTGCTGGTTGATTTGTACGATTTCGGTTGTTGATTGTCTCTGAAATTCTGCATATTTTTGTTTCTGAAATTCCTCTGACATTTGTTGTTTGCATGTGACCCGTGAGGAGAGAGGGGACCATGGAGAGCTGGCCCGACGACGTGGAGTGCTCCGTGCCACCGATTGGGATCTGGAGAGACTCGGCCGTGTGATGCACGCGCGCGTGTGGGAGTCGAATCGCCGCGCGTGGGCGCGTTGGGGTCTCTGGAACCTTCTCCGGTTCAATCTCAGCCATCCGATGCTATCCCGATCCAAGGGTCCTGAGGGGTGCGGTGCAAGGGCTACAGAAGAGGCCTCTAGGGTTTTTTGCTTCCTTGATCGATCTGGACCGTTAGATCTGGATCCCAGATCTAACGATGGGGAGGGGTGGCGGCTGCACAAGATAAGAGGCACATTAGGGTTTTTTTAGATCAGTAAATTAGGGCTAGGTTATTTGGGCCGAAACAGGCCTTGTAATCTTTTTGAGTTTTTTTTTTCTTTTATGTAATGGACTTTAATTAATGAATAAACATTGGGCTTTTATTTAATTAATATGGGCTTTTATTTATATTAGTATTTTTTTGTTTTTCTGATTTATAAGTAGTAGTAATAATAATAATGATAATAATAATAATAATAATAATAATAATAATAATAATAATAATAATAATAATACGGTAATGATATATGATAATAAAATAGTGATGATATGGTGATTAATAACAGTGGACAATATACGTATAGCAAATAATGATAACATAATAGCCCATGGTAATAAGATAATAATAAATGGGATAGATAATAGTAATTAGTAGAAAATTACTAATAGAACCCAAAATTCTAATAAGTAATATGTATATATCTATGTATTAATCAAACAAAGCCCAATGTGAATAAACAAAGCCCACTCCTATTTAAGCATATTTAAGGGCTAATTAGCCCAGACAAAATTAGTGATTACAGTTGCCCCTCTTTGCTTATACTTGTGGAACAAGAATAAAGCAAAGACCATAAGCACTAATTTTGTCCAACTTCCCTGTTTGGGGTGATTTGCTCCTCCGAAGCGGCAGGAACAATGCGGGTCGTTGGCATGTCCTCCCTGAACGGCCAAAGGACAAAGTCGATTCATTCTTCCTACGCGGTACAGAATGAACTTCAAATAGCGCGCTTTCCCGGAGCGGCGAAAGCAAACTGGGCAGGCCTTCTGGCTCTTCTGTCCAGTGATCCTTGAACTCTTTTGCTCTCAGATCAGGATGCGGCGAGTATGAAATTCTTCGCCTGAAACTACATTTGCTCTTCCGAAGCGGCAGGAACATAGTCGGTAGCGTTGGTATGTCCTCCCTGAATGGCAAAGGACATAGTTGATTCATTCTCCCTAAGCGGCAAAGAATGAACTTCAAATAGCGTGCTTTCCCGGAGCGGCGAAAGCAAACTGGACAACATTGGCATGTCCTCCCTGAGCAGCAAAGGACATAGCTGATTCATTCTCCCTAAGCGGCAAAGAATAAACTTCCAATAGCATACCTTCCCGGAGCGGCGAAAGCAAACCGGACAACGTTGGCATGTCCTCCCTGAGCGGCAAAGGACATAACTGATTCATTCTCCCTAAGTGGCAAAGAATAAACTTCCAATAGCGTACTTTCCCGGAGCGGCGAAAGCAAACTGGAAAACGTTGGCATGTCCTCCCTGAGCGGCAAAGGACATAACTGATTCATTCTCCCTAAGCGGCAAAGAATAAACTTCCAATAGCGTACTTTCCCGGAGCGGCGAAAGCAAACTGGACAACGTTGGCATGTCCTCCCTGAGCGGCAAATGACATAGTTGATTCATTCTCCCTGAGCGGCAAAGAATAAACCCAAATAACTTGTTTTCTCGTGGTGGCAAGAACAAACTGAGCAGGCATTCTGGCTCTTCTGCTCGGAAATCCTTGTTGTGGGTCTCTTTTCTCTTCTTCTTTTTTCTTTCCTTCTTTCCTTCTTTTTCTTCTTTTCTTCTACTTCCTTTATTTCTCCTTCTTTCTTACCTTCTTCTTTTTCTTGTTCTATCTTATCTCGTTCTTCTTCTTCTTTCTCAACTTCTCCTTTCTCCCATCTTCTTTTTTCCTTCTCTCTTTTTTTCTTTTTCTTTTTCTTTTTCTCTCTCTCCTTTCTCTTTCTTCTTCACTCTCCTTCTTTCTTTTTCTCATCTCATTCTTCTTCTTCTTTATCAACTTCTTCTTTCTTATTCTTATTTTTTCTTTCTTTTTTTTTTCTTTTCTTCCTCTTCCCTCTCTCTCATTTCTTCCTTTTCTCTCTCTCTTCTTATTTCCTCTCATCTTCTTTTCTTTTTCGCTCTTCTTATTTTTTCTTCCTTTTCTTTCATTTCTCCTTTTTTTCATTTTCTCTCTTCTCTCTTCTCTCTTCTTTCTTCCTTTTCTTTTTCTTCTTCTTCTTCCGCTTCTTCTTCTGTTCTTCTTTTTTTTCTTTCCTCGCTTTTTTCTTTTTCTTTCTTTTCCTTTTCTTTTTATTTTCTTTTATTTTCTTTCTCTTCTCTCTCTCTCTCACTTCTTCTTTTTCTTTTTCTCTCTTCTTATTTCCTCTCATTCTTTTTCTTTTTTCTTTTTTTCTCTTATTCCCTCTTTCTTCTTTTTTCTTTCTTCTCTTTTTTCTTTTTTATTTAGAAATCAGGAAACCTGAATTTTTTATTTAAGATATTTCAAGGGGAATAAAATTGAGAAATTTAAATTTTGAGGAGAACACATCCTTTAGGAAGGATAAAATTGAAAAATTGGAATTTTAAGAAAAATTATCCTTTAGAAAGGATATGATTGAGAAATCCGAGTTTTAAGGAAAACATCCTTTAGGAAGGATAGGATTGAGAAATCCAGTTTTAAGAAAAACATCCTTTAGAAAGGACAAGATTGAGAAATCCGAGTTTTAAGGAAAACATCCTTTAGAAAGGATAGAATTGAGAAATTCGAGTTTTAAGAAAAACTATCCTTTAGGAAGGATACGATTGAGAAATCGGAGTTTTGAGAAAAACATCCTTTAGAAAGGATACGATTGAGAAATAGAGTTTTAAGAAAAACTATCCTTTAGGAAGAATACGATTGAGAAATCGGAGTTTTGAGAAAAACATCCTTTAGAAAGGATACGATTGAGAAATCGAGTTTTAAGAAAAACATCCTTTAGAAAGGATAGGATTGAGAAATCCGATTTTAAGAAAACATCCTTTAGAAAGGATAGGATTGAGAAATCCAGTTTTAAGAAAAACTCCCTTTAGAAAGGATACGATTGAGAAATCGGAGTTTTGAGAAAAACATCCTTTAGAAAGGATACGATTGAGAAATCGAGTTTTAAGAAAAAACATCATTTAGAAGGGATATGATTGTGAAATCCGAGTTTTAAGAAAAATTATCTTTTAGAAAGGATAGGATTGAGAAATCCGAGTTTTAAGAAAAACATCCTTTAGAAAGGATTGGATTGAGAAATCCAGTTTTAAGAAAAACATCCTTTAGAAAGGATAGGATTGAGAAATCCAGTTTTAAGAAAAACATCCTTTAGGAAGGATAGGATTGAGAAATCCAGTTTTAAGAAAATCTTCCTTTAGGAAGGATAAGATTGAGAAATCCAGTTTTAAGAAAAAACATCCTTTAGAAAGGATAGGATTGAGAAATCCGAGTTTTAAGAAAAACATCCTTTAGAAAGGATAGGATTGAGAAATCCGAGTTTTAAGAAAAACATCCTTTAGGAAGGATAGGATTGAGAACTCTAGTTTTAAGGAAAACATCCTTTAGGAAGGACAGAATTGATAAATTCAGTTTTAAGAAAAACTATCCTTTAGGAAGAATAAGATTGAGAAATCGAGTTTTAAGAAAAACCCATTTTTGAAAAGATAAAATTAAAATTTCAAGAAAAATATCCTTTAGGAAGGATAAAGTTGAGAAATTGAAATTTAAGAAAAACGTTCTTCAGAAAGGATAAAATTGAGAAATTTGAATTCTGAGAAAAACATCCTTTAGAAATGATAAACAAACAATTAGGGATTAAGAACCTTTATACCAGTCAAAGGATTCTTGAGATCTATTTCTCTTCTCGTAGAGCCGTAGATCCACCCCTTTATCAATCTTCAAATACCTGTTTAAAGTAAACAAAATGCTATGAAGGTATGAGTTAGCATGCTCCTAACATAGGGATGTCTAACTATCAATGATGCATGAGCATATTTCATGATGCAATGATGCATATGGTCATGAGAATGCAAAGATGCATGCTTTTAGTTTGTCTTTATTCTCTAAGGTCGGTGGTCACCATCTTGAGACTACCACCACTCCTCAGACACATGTCCTGACAAAATTGCTTTCGTCTGTTGTTGCTCATTCCCTGAGTCTAACGGTCTTAATCAGAATCATTAGCCCAGTACCTTCAAGTTGTATGCCATCTCCCACTGATTTGAAATCCTGTGTGTAAAGCCCTTGTTGCCCCACGGACAAAGATGCCCCAATGGTCTTTCATCGTCATACATCACGTAGTGCCTCTCAATTTTGGGTCTCAATGACGGCGATGCATTTATCTCTGAAGTAATACAAGGAAAATTCTTTTGTTTAAAAATATGTCAATTCGATGATCGTCATCCTAATGAAGAGTGGATTTTCAAATTAACATACAGAATCTCGAAACCAAAAGTCTAATTAAAAGAAAAATAGAATAGGATGCCCCGGATATCAAATGCAAGAGCATCTCAGATTCAACTTTCCGGTGATCTCTTCAAGCATAGCTTGCGTCTTTGAATGTTGTGGCGATGAAATTCCTCCCTAATCGCTCGGTTCATCCTCATAATTATGGTACTTGCTGGATCAGCTCGATTACCAGAGGGGCATCAAACGGCCGTGGATCGATCTGGGCAGCTGGAGAGGTGGGCGTGTGATGCACGCGCGCGTATGGAGACTGAATCGACGCGCGTGGATCACACGCGCTTGGCCAAGTCCTAATCCTGGCCGTTGATCAAGATCCTGATCCGACGGTGGATCTGCTGCGACGCTGGAGCTCGAGGAGGGGCCTCTAGGGTTTCTCATGCCCTGGTGGAATCTGGACCGTCAGATCTAGATCAGATCTGACGGTGGAGAGGGGGTGGCGGCTGCAAAGATAAGAGACAACTTTAGGGTTTCTGGTTTAGCAGATTGGGGTTTATTTTTGGGCCTAAACGGGCCATGTAATATATGTATAAATATTTTTGGGCTTTTTTATTATGTATAATGGACTTTAAATAATTAAACATTGGGCTTTATTATACGTGTATTAGTCTTTTTTTTGGATTTTCATATCTACTTTGGTAATAATAATAATAATAATAATAATGATAATAATAATAATAGATAGATAATGATAATAACATGATAGATGATAATATAATGATAACGATATTAGTAGATAATAATAGATAATATTAATAATAATGATATAAGTAATAGATACTAATAATAATAAGTATAGTAATAATATTGATAAGCGAACATAAATATGATAGTAATATAGTAATAATGATAAGATTAATAGGTGGTTAATAAGGTAGTAATAATAATATCATATTAAAGTCCATTATTGAAAATAAGAGAAATCAGGTCTAACACCCCGGACAAAATTAGTGATTACAGTTGCCCCTCTTTGCTTATCCTTGTGGAACAAGAATAAAGCAAAGACCATAAGCACTAATTTTGTCCAACTTTCCTGTTTGGTGATTTGCTCCTCTGAAGTGGCAGAAACAGTGTGGGTATCGTCGGCATGTCCTCCCGGAGAAGCTGAGGACCTGATGGATTCATTCCTCTAAAGTGGCAAAGAACAAAGTGGGTGCCATTGGCATGTCCTCCCTGAATGGCAAAGGAAAAAAGTCGATTCCTTCTCCCTAAGCTGTAAAGAATGAACTTCAAATAGCGTACTTTCCCGGAGCGGCGAAAGCAAACTGGACAACGTTGGCATGTCCTCCCTGAGCGGCAAAGGACATAACTAATTCATTCTCCCTAAGCGGCAAAGAATAATATTCCAATAGCGTACTTTCCCGGAGCGGCGAAAGCAAACTGGACAACGTTGGCATGTCCTCCCTGAGCGGCAAAGGACATAGCTGATTCATTCTCACTAAGCGGCAAAGAATAAACTTCCAATAGCGTACTTTCCCGGAGCGGCGAAAGCAAACTGGACAACGTTGGCATGTCCTCCCTGAGCGGCAAAGGACATAGCTGATTCATTCTCCCTAAGCGGCAAAGAATAAACTTCCAATAGCGTACTTTCCCGGAGCGGCGAAAATAAATTGGACAACGTTGGCATGTCCTCCCTGAGCGGCAAAGGACATAGCTGATTCATTCTCCCTAAGCGGCAAAGAATAAACTTCCAATAGCGTACTTTCCCGGAGCGGCGAAAGCAAACTGGACAACGTTGGCATGTCCTCCCTGAGCGGCAAAGGACATAACTGATTCATTCTCCCTGAGCGGCAAAGAATAAATTCGAATAACTTGTTTTCCCATGGTGGCAAAAACAAACTGAGCAGGCCTTCTGGCTCTTCTGCTCGGAAATCCTTGAGCTCTTTTGCTCTTAGATTCTGGATGCGGCGAGTATGAAATTCTTCGCCTGAAGTTTTGAGCTATGAGTATCTGCCTCTCTTGCCCTAAAATTCTGAAGTTGTGGGTTTCTTTTCTTTTTTCTTCTTCTTTCTCTTTCTTTTTTTTTCTTCTTTTTCTCTCTTTTTAATTTTTCTTTTTCTTCTTTTCCTTCTTCTTTTTCTTTTTTTTTCTCTTTATTTTCTTCTCTTTATTTTCTTTCTTCTTTTCTTTTTTTTTCTCATATTTTCCCTTTTTTCTCCTTTTCTTTTTTCTTCTCTCTTTTTTCTTTCTTCTTTTATTTAAAAACCAGGAAACCTGAATTTTTTTAACATTCCAAGGGGGATAAAATTGAAAATTTTAAATTTTGAGGAGAACACATCCTTTAGGAAGGATAAAATTGAGAAATTGGAATTTTAAGAGAATTTATCCTTTAGGAAGGAAAGAAATAATAAAAAAAATTGAGTTTCGAGAAAAACATCCTTTGGAAGGATAGGATTGAGAAATCCGAGGTTTAAGGAAAACATCCTTTAGAAAGGATAGAATTGAGAAATTTAGTTTTAAGAAAAACTATCCTTTAGGAAGGATGCGATTGAGAAATCGGAGTTTTGAGAAAAAACATCCTTTAGAAAGGATACGATTGAGAAATCGAGTTTTAAGAAAAACTATCCTTTAGGAAGGATACGATTGAGAAATCGGAGTTTTGAGAAAAACATCCTTTAGAAAGGATACGATTGAGAAATCGAGTTTTAAGAAAAACATCCTTTAGAAAGGATAGAATTGAGAAATTCAGTTTTAAGAAAAACTATCATTTAGGAATGATACGATTGAGAAATCGGAGTTTTGAGAAAGAAAAAAACATCCTTTAGAAAGGATACGATTGAGAAATCGAGTTTTAAGAAAAACATCCTTTAGAAAGGATAGGATTGAGTAATCCAATTTTAAGAGAAACATCCTTTAGGAAGGATAGGATTGAGAAGTCCAGTTTTAAGAAAAACATCCTTTAGGAAGGATAGGATTGAGAAATCCAGTTTTAAGAAAAACATCCTTTAGAAATGATAGAATTGAGAAATTCAGTTTTAAGAAAAACTATCCTTTAGGAATGATACGATTGAGAAATCGGAGTTTTGAGAAAGAAAAAAAACATCCTTTAGAAAGGATACAATTGAGAAATCGAGTTTTAAGAAAAACATCCTTTAGAAAGGATAGGATTGAGAAATCCAATTTTAAGAGAAACATCCTTTAGGAAGGATAGGATTGAGAAATCCAGTTTTAAGAAAAACATCATTTAGGAAGGATAGGATTGAGAAATCCAGTTTTAAGAAAAAACATCCTTTAGAAAGGATAGGATTGAGAAATCTGAGTTTTAAGGAAAACATCCTTTAGGAAGGATAGGATTGAGAAATCCAGTTTTAAGAAAAACATCCTTTAGAAAGGATAGGATTGAGAAATCCGAGTTTTAAGAAAAACCCCTTTTTGAAGAGATAAAATTAAAATTTCAAGAAAAATATCCTTTTTTTTGAAAGGTAAGAAAAATATCCTTTAGGAAGGATAAAGTTGAGAAATTGAAATTTAAGAAAAACATCCTTCAGAAAGGATAAAATCGAGAAATTTGAATTCTGAGAAAAACATCCTTTAGAAAGGATAAAAAAATCAGGGATTAAGAACCTTGATACCAGTCAAAGGATTCTTGAGATCTATTTCTCTTCTCGTAGAGCCGTAGATCTACCCCTTTATCAATCTTCAAATACCTGTTTAAAGTAAACAAAATGCTATGATGGTATGAGTTAGCATGCTCTTAACATAGGGATGTCTAACTATCAATGATGCATGAGCATATTTCATGATGCAATGATGCGTATGGTCATGAGAATGCAAAGATGCATGCATTTAGTTTGTCTTTATTCTCTAAGGTCGGTGGTCACCATCTTGAGACTACCACCACTCCTCAGACACATGTCCTGACAAAATTGCTTTCGTCTGTTATTGCTCATTCCATGAGTCTAACGGTCTTAATCAGAATCATTAGCCCAGTACCTTCAAGTTGTATGCCATCTCCCACTGATTTGAAATCCTGTGTGTAAAGCCCTTGTTGCCCCACGGACAAAGATGCCCCAATGGTCTTTCATCATCATACATCACGTAGTGCCTCTCAATTTTGGGTCTCACTGACGGCGATGCATTTATCTCTGAAGTAATACAAGGAAAATTCTTTTGTTTAAAAATATGTCAATTCGCTGATCGTCATCCTAATGAAGAGTGGATTTTCAAATTAACATACAGAATCTCGAAACCAAAAGTCTAATTAAAAGAAAAATAGAATAGGATTCCCCGGATATCAAATGCAAGAGCATCTCAGATTCAACTTTCCGGTGATCTCTTCAAGCATAGCTTGCATCTTTGAATGTTGTGGCGATGAAATTCCTCCCTAATCGCTCGGTTCATCCTCATGATTATGGTACTTGCTGGATCAGCTCGATTACCATTCCTTCTAGTTCTCATCATGTTTATGATTACCATTGATTTCATGTCGGTGTCCTCAAGGATTCCTTTTCAGGACTTATTTGATTTGTTCATTTATTTCTTTTTCTTAGGGGAATTCAACTCGTCACAGTCCTTTGGCTCGAGAATAAAGATGGAGCATACAACGATACCCCGAGTTACTCGGCATGGTCACGATTTTGAAGATATTACCATCACTCATGAAGCGAAGAGATTCAGGCTTCAGCGGAGTGCCCCTAAAATTCCACACTCGTATCCGAAAATTCCTATTACCAGGTTTCGGAAATTTGAGTGCTTTTTGTTAATGCCTATTACCAGGCTCTGAAATTAAAATCATTTATTTTGTTTTGAAACAATATATTTTTCACTTTTTTCTTTTTTTTCTCTTCTTTTTTGGCACATTTAAGCAACTTTATTTGGGTTCTCTTAGGAGATTTCCTTATCATCGAACAACATCGAAGGAATAGTAATCTTGCTTCTCTCGCTTTTCCGACCAGAGCGGGAAATCTTGCTTCATCGTTATCACAACATTCAGTCGATCTCTTTCATTAGAATCAATGCCACATCAAGCATGTGATATCCGAGGACCTATGAAGGTAAGGAGGGATATACATATATGTGATTTCAAGGTCATTGTATGTTAAGTAAAATGCCTTTTCATTAGAAAGAAAATCCGCAAATATAACAAGTGCCCTCACAAGAAGATCATTGCTATCTTTGGGCAAATGATAGCAATGTTTGTTCCATGCATTACTTTAGAGAAAATGCAACATACACAGATTAATTCCCAAAGACGAAAACCGAGAACCAAAACCCTAAAGGTGGTGCCTCCGAAGGTCATACTAGGTTGAGCTTTGAGCAAAGGCTCCGTCTTGACGGGCAGAAGATGCCTCTTGGGGTGGGCTGGACGAGGGGCTGATAGCAAGATGATTCTTAAAGATCGGGGTGACCAAGTGGTTTCCCGGTACTTGAGCAACACTCCTTCATTTCAAACCGGACTATAACAGTTAGGGTGTTCCTTTCATCATATCTTGTTGGGGCTTGATGATTGTGCCCCTTAATTCTTGCTGAGTTCGTTCCATCTGACCTCTCAAATCGGCATCTGGCTTGGCAAAGTTTTCCTCTATTTATTCATTTTAAGAATGAATGCATGTAATGTGTCGTATGCACAACAAAGATAGATGATTAGAGGTAATCAAACAGACATGTACAGTTGAATGCAAATATGCATTAATTTGATGGTCATTAATTTTATTTGTTTAATGAATGAATGAATGTGTCATATGTACAACGGAATCAAAATGTATGATTGAATGCAAAGGTGCATTAATTTGGTGGAGATTAATTTTATTTGTTTAAAGAATGAATGAATGTGTGAACATGTCGTATGTACAACAGAAACATATGGTTAAAGGTAATCGATCAAAAGGTGTAATTGAATGCAAAGGTGCATTGATCATTAATTTCATGAATGTCAAGAGTAATCAACCAAAATGTGTAATTGGATGCAAAGGTGCATTGACCATTAATTTCATGAATGCAATGTGTCATATGTACAACAGAAATGCATGACTAAAGGTAATCAAACAAAATGCATAAGTGAAATGCAAAGATGAATTGAACATTAATCGCATGAATGCAACGTGTCATATGTACAACAGAAATGCATGACTAAAGGTAATCAAACAAAATGCATAATTGAAATGTAAAGATGCATTGAACATTAATTGCATGAATGCAATGTGTCATATGTACAACAGAAATGCATGACTAAAGGTAATCCAACAAAATGCATAATTGAAATGCAAAGAGCAACACTGAGTTCGGCAAATATCCTCGTTAAACAACTCATCAATGGGAACCTTGGTCCGTTACAATGATCGGATGAAATCCACTACATGCAGTTCTTAAGTTGGCGTCTAGGCCGACGATTTTCTTCAAGATTCACTCAATCCCTTCTTCTTTCTTGAAATAATCTTTTGCTAGGAATCAGGAGTTCTCTCATATCCTCGTTAACAAGTAGGCCAACTCTCGGTTCTGCCCCCAAGTGGTATAGGCGACGAATTATGATTAATCCACTGTCGATATTGGTACTCTTGACTTGCTCTTTGAAAGGGTCCCACTGAGCCTAACCTTCAAAGCGCATCGGGGGTGAGGTCGGAATTCCCTCTGACTTGAAGTATTTTTCTTGTTCTAGGTTGAGACTTGATTGTCGGCCCAAGATGGCAAAGTGCCCGAGAAACTTTCGATCTTGCCCCGTAAAGCTTAGTTCTCATTTGGTGTAGTTCTCGCTAATTTCCTTGTAAGACTCGGTATTTTCCAACTATTGTAGTCAAATCAAAGCTGGCAATCATAGAACAAATGTAGGTTGAACTCCAAGATTCGAAGTAATGGTCACTTGCCTGGGACATCTAACAAATAGGTGAGGTGACCATTTTGTCTTTTTTGAAAGTCTTTCTTGTCTTGGAACCCTAACAATGTAGTTGCTATCCTTGTGGCTATATTTTCATGAAGGTTCTCCTCACTATTGTTACAGACTATATTTCCCACTAATCAAGTCTTTAATTTCAGACTATTTCCAACTCAATATGCTCTTTATGCAACGATGAAAAATGAAAAATAAGAGAAAAGGGGAAGAAAAGCAAAGGCGTTAGTCACATGATAAACATAAATCAAGGTAAGAAATGAAATTCAAGCATTAACAAAAAAGAAGCGTAGAAACAAGCAATTAGCAAGCAAAAACCTAGACACTCTAAACTCTAGGGCTATCCGCATGGCTCTAATGGGGTGGGCTTCATATATTCTCACTCATGAGTTCGGTTCTAGCAAAGGGTACCCGAACCTATCTCATCACCTACTAAGGCAACAAGAACCCCAATTCTGGCCCATTACAGGCTTGCGAATTGGTTTCGGTTCGAGGGAAAGCACGGCCTAATGACGTGGAGGGCTACTCACGTGTCAAAAGGCGTGGATTCCGAAAGTGAATTACCGACCCGTGGAGGGATACTCACGTGGGTATGGGCGTTTCACTCTCACTTAAAAAGGGTAGCTCGGGTATAGAGCTTCATGATCATGGTGCAACACATGTCAGTGACTCCTTTGAAATTAAATGAGGAATTAATTCGAATGCCACAAATTTTCAAAGCCCGTTCAACTTAAGTCGTATTTTCATAAAAGAACAAACTTATTAGTTTCACTTCGAATTTTAAATATTTTCTATCGATTAAATGGCAACAAGTATTTATTGGCTTAACTCTCTTTTTTGTTTTGTAAAAACAAAAATTTGTCCCCAGCGGAGTCGCCAAACTGTGATAAGGTTTTTCCTGAAAACCGCTTAAGTAGGGGCCTTATCACTATTTTCTTCTTGAAAAGGATTTTATTTAAAAGGGGAGAATTCGAATTTTGGAAAATAGTGAAAATTTTGGAGTCGCCACCGGCCACTAAGGTAGGCCGGACACCACAAAACCAGAGATTCGTTTTAAAACGGGTTCGTGAGTTGGTTACGTGTGGGGAAGGATTAGCACCCCCATCACGCCCGGAAATCGGTACCAAATTGCTTGTTGCCTTTAATCGATAGGAATTATTTAAGATTCAAAGTGAATTTAATAGGAATGTTCTTAAATGACAATGGGACTTAAATAGCACGGGCTATATAGGATTGTGGCTTTGGAATTAATTGAACATTTAATTAGAAAGGATGACGGTACACCGGACCATAGACTAAACCGACATCAAATAAGGCTGACTGCCGTGTTAGTTTAGGGTTCGGATTTCGTACGTCACCTTTATGCATGATGCAAGCAAGTAAAGGATGGTGCATGGTATTTTCATTTTTACGCTTTCGCTTACCTAGAGACGGTGAAAATTAACTCAAATATTCGATCAACATCCATTAAGCTAGGACTGTCATATCGCGAATACCAGAGTTAATTAATACCTCACTTTGGGTAGACTTTTAAGTTAATTAATTATCGAGCTAAATTAAAGAGTCATATGAATGAAAATTAAAATGCATGTCACATATATTCGAACCAAATGACATTAAAAAAGCATATAACAAATATATATTCGAACAAACGCATAATAAAAAGGCATGAACATGAGTATGAATAATAACATAACGAAAATGGCATACAATACAAAAACATATATGCACATACTAATAAAACAATATTGCAAAATATGTATTCGATGCAAACATAAAAAAACAAAATGCATACATAATAACACAATATGACCAAGATAACATACAATATAAATAAAATGCAAGGTAAATGAATGCAAACAGATAGGGACCCAGGCGGTAATTAAACCATTTTTTAAAAATAGATTATAATGCGAAAGGGGACCAAATTAAATAAACGCGGAAGGCTGCAGGGACCAATATGGTGATTCGACCACCCAAAAATCAATTTGAACGAACATCAGGATGAAATTAAAAAAGACTAAAAACATGGAGGGACTGTGGCTGGGATTTAAATTTGTGGAAGCCCCTCTTTGTGCAATTAGAGTAACACGGAGGGGCTTAAAACGTTATTAAACCGGTTTTAAAACATTAAAACAATATATAAAGCAGGTTTAAACTCATTTCAGCCCCTTTTCCCATTTTACAAACCCTAAAAACCATAGAGCTCCCCCTTTGACTGTTTCCTCCGGCGCCGTCGCCGGTCCGATTGCCGGTGCCGGCGTCAGGAACCCTAAAAAAACATTTTCGTTTCCCTCTTTTTTGTAAAAACCTTTCGAGACCAAAAACTTCTGCTTACGAGATCAAAGCCCCTTAAAATCTTTACGAGACTGTTTTTCTTTGCAAAAATCAAAAAATCGAAACCAAAAAAAAAACCAAAAAACCTTACCCCTTTGCGTCACCGGCCTCAATGGCTCACCATGCACGGCCCCGAAAAGGGGCCGCGAGGCTTATCGCCGGTAGAGAGGGGCGGAAGAGGAAGGAGAAGGTCGACTCGAAACAAAGGTAAAAAAGCTTGACTCTTCACTGTGTTTTTATTTTATTTTTTGCGATTCGAAAACTGAAGTGCGAAAGAAACTAACTCTGAAATGCTTTTCTCTTTTGATTTCTGCAAATTTCGATTACAATCTTTCTTGAATGCTCTCTGCATATCCTCTAATGCTCTCTGTAATTTTTCGAATGAATCCCTCTTTTACATTGCATTCTGCTCGGGTTTTATAGCCCTAATATTACATTTTCCCCCTTTTGTAAATTACATATAATTGCTGGAAATTGCTGGTTGATTCGTACGATTTCGGTTTGTTGATTGCCTCTGATTTTTGTTTCTGATTTCCGTTGCATTAGCGCGTTTTGCCTGACATTTTGGTTGTGTTTTTGGCTGCATGTGACCCGTGAGGAGAGGGGACCAGAGGGGCATCAAACGGCCGTGGATCGATCTGGGCAGCTGGAGAGGTGGGCGTGTGATGCACGTGCGCGTATGGAGACTGAATCGACGCGCGTGGATCACACGCGCTTGGGCAAGTCCTAATCCTGGCCATTGATAAAGATCCTGATCCGACGGTGGATCTGCTGCGGCGCAGGAGCTCGAGGAGGGGCCTCTAGGGTTTCTCATGCCCTGGTGCAATCTGGACCGTCAGATCTAGATCAGATCTGACGGTGGAGAGGGGGTGGCGGCTGCAAAGATAAGAGACAACATTAGGGTTTCTGGTTTAGTAGATTGGGGTTTATTTTTGGGCCTAAACGGGCCATGTAATATATGTATAAATATTTTTGGGCTTTTTTATTATGTATAATGGACTTTAAATAATTAAACATTGGGCTTTATTATACGTGTATTAGTCTCTTTTTTTGGATTTTCAGATCTACTTTGGTAATAATAATAATAATAATAATAATAATAATAATGATAATAATAATAATAGATAGATAATGATAATAACATGATAGATGATAATATAATGATAACGATATTAGTAGATAATAATAGATAATATTAATAATAATGATATAAGTAATAGATACTAATAATAATAAGTATAGTAATAATATTGATAAGCGAACATAAATATGATAGTAATATAGTAATAATGATAAGATTAATAGGTGGTTAATAAGGTAGTAATAATAATATCATATTAAAGTCCATTATTGAAAATAAGAGAAATCAGGTCTAACACCCCGGACAAAATTAGTGATTACAGTTGCCCCTCTTTGCTTATCCTTGTGGAACAAGAATAAAGCAAAGACCATAAGCACTAATTTTGTCCAACTTTCCTGTTTGGGTTATTTGCTCCTCCGAAGTGGCAGAAACAATGTGGGTATCGTCGGCATGTCCTCCCGGAGAAGCTGAGGACCTGATGGATTCATTCCTCTAAAGTGGCAAAGAACAAAGTGGGTGCCGTTGGCATGTCCTCCCTGAATGGCAAAGGACAAAGTCGATTCCTTCTCCCTAAGCGGTAAAGAATGAACTTCAAATAGCGTACTTTCCCGGAGCGGCGAAAGCAAACTGGACAACGTTGGCATGTCCTCCCTGAGCGGCAAAGGACATAACTAATTCATTCTCCCTAAGTGGAAAAGATTAATATTCTAATAGCGTACTTTCACGGAGCGGCGAAAGCAAACTGGACAACGTTGGCATGTCCTCCCTGAGCGGCAAAGGACATAGCTGATTCATTCTCACTAAGCGGCAAAGAATAAACTTCCAATAGCGTACTTTCCCGGAGCGGCGAAAGCAAACTGGACAACGTTGGCATGTCCTCCCTGAGCGGCAAAGGACATAGCTGATTCATTCTCCCTAAGCGGCAAAGAATAAACTTCCAATAGCGTACTTTCCCGGAGCGGCGAAAGCAAACTGGACAACGTTGGCATGTCCTCCCTGAGCGGCAAAGGACATAACTAATTCATTCTCCCTAAGCGGAAAAGAATAATATTCCAATAGCGTACTTTCACGGAGCGGCGAAAGCAAACTGGACAACGTTGGCATGTCCTCCCTGAGCGGCAAAGGACATAGCTGATTCATTCTCACTAAGCGGCAAAGAATAAACTTCCAATAGCGTACTTTCCCGGAGCGGCGAAAGCAAACTGGACAACGTTGGCATGTCCTCCTTGAGCGGCAAAGGACATAGCTGATTCATTCTCCCTAAGCGGCAAAGAATAAACTTCCAATAGCGTACTTTCCCGGAGCGGCGAAAACAAACTGGACAACGTTGGCATGTCCTCCCTGAGCGGCAAAGGACATAGCTGATTCATTCTCCCTAAGCGGCAAAGAATAAACTTCCAATAGCGTACTTTCCCGGAGCGGCGAAAGCAAACTGGACAACGTTGGCATGTCCTACCTGAGCGGCAAAGGACATAACTGATTCATTCTCCCTGAGCGGCAAAGAATAAATCCGAATAACTTGTTTTCCCATGGTGGCAAAAACAAATTGAGCAGGCCTTCTGGCTCTTCTGCTCGGAAATCCTTGAGCTCTTTTGCTCTTAGATTCTGGATGCGGCGAGTGTGAAATTCTTCGCCTGAAGTTTTGAGCTATGAGTATCTGCCTCTCTTGCTCTAAAATTCTGAAGTTGTGGGTTTCTTTTCTTTTTTCTTCTTCTTTCTCTTTCTTCTTTTTTTTTCTTCTTCTTCTTTTTCTCTCTTTTTAATTTTTCTTTTTCTTCTTTTCCTTCTTCTTTTTCTTTTTTTTTCTCTTTATTTTCTTCTCTCTATTTTCTTTCTTCTTTTCTTTTTTTTTTTCTCATATTTTCCCTTTTTTCTCCTTTTCTTTTTTCTTCTCTCTTTTTTCTTTCTTCTTTTATTTAAAAACCAGGAAACCTGAATTTTTTTAACATTCCAAGGGGGATAAAATTGAAATTTTTAAATTTTGAGGAGAACACATCCTTAAGGAAGGATAAAATTGAGAAATTGGAATTTTAAGAGAATTTATCCTTTAGGAAGGAAAGAAATAATAAAAAAAATTGAGTTTCGAGAAAAACATCCTTTAGGAAGGATAGGATTGAGAAATCCGAGGTTTAAGGAAAACATCCTTTAGAAAGGATAGAATTGAGAAATTCAGTTTTAAGAAAAACTATCCTTTAGGAAGGATACGATTGAGAAATCGGAGTTTTGAGAAAAAACATCCTTTAGAAAGGATACGATTGAGAAATCGAGTTTTAAGAAAAACTATCCTTTAGGAAGGATACGATTGAGAAATCGGAGTTTTGAGAAAAACATCCTTTAGAAAGGATACGATTGAGAAATCGAGTTTTAAGAAAAACATCCTTTAGAAAGGATAGAATTGAGAAATTCAGTTTTAAGAAAAACTATCATTTAGGAATGATACAATTGAGAAATCGGAGTTTTGAGAAAGAAAAAAACATCCTTTAGAAAGGATACGATTAAGAAATCGAGTTTTAATAAAAACATCCTTTAGAAAGGATAGGATTGAGAAATCCAATTTTAAGAGAAACATCCTTTAGGAAGGATAGGATTGAGAAATCCAGTTTGAAGAAAAACATCCTTTAGGAAGGATAGGATTGAGAAATCCAGTTTTAAGAAAAACATCCTTTAGAAATGATAGAATTGAGAAATTCAGTTTTAAGAAAAACTATCCTTTAGGAATGATACGATTGAGAAATCGGAGTTTTGAGAAAGAAAAAAAACATCCTTTAGAAAGGATAAGATTGAGAAATCGAGTTTTAAGAAAAACATCCTTTAGAAAGGATAGGATTGAGAAATCCAATTTTAAGAGAAACATCCTTTAGGAAGGATAGGATTGAGAAATCCAGTTTTAAGAAAAACATCCTTTAGGAAGGATAGGATTGAGAAATCCAGTTTTAAGAAAAAACATCCTTTAGAAAGGATAGGATTGAGAAATCTGAGTTTTAAGGAAAACATCCTTTAGGAAGGATAAGATTGAGAAATCCAGTTTTAAGAAAAACATCCTTTAGAAAGGATAGGATTGAGAAATCCGAGTTTTAAGAAAAACCCCTTTTTGAAGAGATAAAATTAAAATTTCAAGAAAAATATCCTTTTTTTTTAAAGGTAAGAAAAAATATCCTTTAGGAAGGATAAAGTTGAGAAATTGAAATTTAAGAAAAACATCCTTCAGAAAGGATAAAATCGAGAAATTTGAATTCTGAGAAAAACATCCTTTAGAAAGGATAAAAAAATCAGGGATTAAGAACCTTGATACCAGTCAAAGGATTCTTGAGATCTATTTCTCTTCTCGTAGAGCCGTAGATCCACCCATTTATCAATCTTCAAATACCTGTTTAAAGTAAACAAAAAGCTATGATGGTATGAGTTAGCATGCTCCTAACATAAGGATGTCTAACTATCAATGATGCATGAGCATATTTCATGATGCAATGATGCGTATGGTCATGAGAATGCAAAGATGCATGCATTTAGTTTGTCTTTATTCTCTAAGGTCGGTGGTCACCATCTTGAGACTACCACCACTCCTCAGACACATGTCCTGACAAAATTGCTTTCGTCTGTTGTTGCTCATTCCCTGAGTCTAACGGTCTTAATCAGAATCATTAGCCCAGTACCTTCAAGTTGTATGCCATCTCCCACTGATTTGAAATCCTGTGTGTAAAGCCCTTGTTGCCCCACGGACAAAGATGCCCCAATGGTCTTTCATCGTCATACATCACGTAGTGCCTCTCATTTTTGGGTCTCACTGACGGCGATGCATTTATCTCTGAAGTAATACAAGGAAAATTCTTTTGTTTAAAAATATGTCAATTCGCTGATCGTCATCCTAATGAAGAGTGGATTTTCAAATTAACATACAGAATCTCGAAACCAAAAGTCTAATTAAAAGAAAAATAGAATAGGATGCCCCGGATATCAAATGCAAGAGCATCTCAGATTCAACTTTCCGGTGATCTCTTCAAGCATAGCTTGCGTCTTTGAATGTTGTGGCGATGAAATTCCTCCCTAATCGCTCGGTTCATCCTCATGATTATGGTACTTGCTGGATCAGCTCGATTACCATTCCTTCTAGTTCTCATCATGTTTATGATTACCATTGATTTCATGTCGGTGTCCTCAAGGATTCCTTTTCAGGACTTATTTGATTTGTTCATTTATTTCTTTTTCTTAGGGGAATTCAACTCGTCACAGTCCTTTGGCTCGAGAATAAAGATGGAGCATACAACGATACCCCGAGTTACTCGGCATGGTCACGATTTTGAAGATATTACCATCACTCATGAAGTGAAGAGATTCAGGCTTCAGCGGAGTGCCCCTAAAATTCCACACTCGTATCCGAAAATTCCTATTACCAGGTTTCGGAAATTGGAGTGCTTTTTGTTAATGCCTATTACCAGGCTCTGAAATTAAAATCATTTATTTTGTTTTGAAACAGTATATTTTTCACTTTTTTCTTTTTTTTTCTCTTCTTTTTTGGCACATTTAAGCAACTTTATTTGGGTTCTCTTAGGAGATTTCCTTATCATCGAACATCATCGAAGGAATAGTAATCTTTCTTCTCTTGCGTTTCCGACCAGGGCGGGCAGAGCGAGAAATCTTGCTTCATCGTTATCACAACATTCAGTCGATCTCTTTCATTAGAATCAATGCCACATCAAGCATGTGATATCCGAGGACCTATGAAGGTAAGGAGGGATATACATGTATATGATTTCAAGGTCATTGTATGTTAAGGAAAATGCATTTTCATTAGAGTGAAAATCCGCAAACATAATAAGTGCCCTCACAAGAAGATCATTGCTATCTTTGGGCAAATGATAGCAATATTTGTTCCATACATTACTTCAAGAGAAAATGCAACATGCACGGCTTAATTCCCAATGACGAAAACCGAGAACTAGAACCTTAAAGGTGGTGTCTCCGAAGGTGTTGAGCTTAGGCAAAGGCGTCATCTTGATGAGCAGAAGATGCCCCTTGGGGTGGGTTGGACGTGGGACCGATAACAAGGGGATTCTTAAAGATCGGGGTGGCCGAGTGGTCTCCCGGTACTTGAGCAACACTCATTCCTTTCAGACCAGACTGTAACAGTTAGGGTATTCCTTTCATCATATCTTGTTGGGGCTTGATGATGGTGCCCCTTAACTCTTGCTGAGTTCGTTTCACCTGATCTCTCAAAACAGCCTCTAGCTTGGAAAAACTTTTCTCCATTTGTTCATTGTAAGAATGAATGCATGTAATGTGTTGTATTTACAACAAGGATAGGTGATTAATGGTGATCAAACAGACATGTACATTTGAATGCAAAGATGCATTAATCTGATGGACATTGATATTATTTGTTTAATGAATGAATGTATGTACAACAGAAACATATGATTAAAGGTAATCAAACAGACATGTACAACTGAATGCAAAGATGCATTAATTTGATGGTCATTAATTTTGTTTGTTCAATGAATGATAAATGAATGAATGTGTCGCATGTACAACCTGAACACATGATTAAAGGTAATCAATCACAATGTAATTGAATGCAAAGGTGCATTGAACATTAATTTCATGAATGTCAAGAGTAATCAATCAAAAAGTATAATTGGATGCAAAGGTGCATTGAATGTTAAATTCATGAATGCAATGTGTCATATGTACAACAGAAATGCATGACTAAAGGTAATCAAACATAATGCGTAATTGAAATGCAAAGGTGCATTGAACATCAACTTCATGAATGCAATCTGTCATATATGCAACATATGGTTAAGAGTAATCAATCAAAATGTATATGGAATGCAAAGGTGCATTGAACACTAATTTCATGAATGCAAAGAGCAACACTGAGTTCGGCAAATATCCTCGTTAAACAACTCATCAATGGGAACCTTGGTCTGTTACAATGATTGGATGAAACCCACTACATGCAGTTCTCAAGCTAGCATCTAGGTCGACGATTTTCTTCAAGACTCACTCAATCCCTTCTTCTTTCTTGAAATGATCTTTTGCTAGGAATCGGGCGTTCTCTTATATCCTCGTTAACAAGTAGGCCAACCCTCAGTCCTGCCCCCAAGTGGTATAGGCGACGAATTATGATTAATCCACTGTCGATATTGGTACTCGTGACTTGCTCTTTGAAAAGGTCCCACTGGGCCTGACCTTCAAGGCGCATCAGGGGTGAGGTCGGAATTCCCTCTGACTTGAAATATTTTTCTTGTTCTAGGTTGAGACTTGATTGTCGGCCCAAGATGGCAAAGTGCCCGAGAAACTTTTGATCTTGCCCCGGAAAGCTTAGTTCTCATTTGGTGTAGTTCTTGCTAATTCCCTTGCAAGACTCGGTATTTCCCAACTGTTGTAGTCAAATCAAAGCTGCCAACTGTGGAACAAATGTAGGTTGAACTCTAATATTTGAAGTAATGATCACTTTCCTGGGACATCTGACAAATAAGTGAGGTGGCCTTTTTTGTCTTTTTTGAAAGCCTTTCTTGCCTCGGGACCCCAGTCATGTAGTTGCTCCCCTCATGGCTATATTTTCGTCGAGGTCTTTCTCATTATTGTTACAGACCACATTTCTCACTAATCAAGTCTTTAATTTCAGACTATTTCCAACTTAATGTGCTCTTTATGCAACGATGAAATATGCAAAATAAGAGGGGAAGAACAAAAAAGAAAACACGTTAGTTACAAGATAAACACGGAGAATTAAATATAAAGAAGGCAAGCAATTAACAAGACGACCCTAGCCACTCTAAACTCTACGGTTATTCGCATGGCTCTAACGGGGTGGGCTTCTTATGTTCTCACGCATGAGTTCGGTTCTAATAAAGGGTACCCGAACCTATCTTATCACCTACTAAGGCAATGAGAACACCAATTCTGGCCCATTACAGGCTTGCGAATTGGTTTCAGTTCGAGGGAAAGCACGGCCTAATGACGTGGAGGGCTGCTCACGTGTCAAAAGGCGTGGATTCCGAAAGTGAATTACCGACCCGTGGAGGGATGCTCACGTGGGTATGGGCGTTTCACTTTCACTTAAAAAGGGTAGCTCGGGTATATAGCTTCATGATCATGGTGCAACACATGTCGGTGACTCATTTGAAATTAAATGAGGAATTAATTCGAATGCCACAAATTTTCAAAGCCCGTTCAACTTAAGTCGTATTTTCAAGGAGGAACAACCTTATTAACTTCACTTTGAATTTTAAATAGCTTCGATCAATTAAAGGCAACAAGCGTTTTATTGGCTTAACTCTCTTTTTTGTTTGTAAAACAAAAATTCGTTCCCCAGCGGAGTCGCCAAACTGTGATAAAGTTTTTCCTGAAAACCGCTTAAGTAGGGGCCTTATCACTATTTTCTTCTTGAAAAGGATTTTATTTAAAAGGGGAGAATTCAGATTTTGGAAAATAATGAAAATTTTGGAGTCGCCACCGGCCACTAAGGTAGGCCGGACACCACAAAACCAGAGATTCATTTTAAAACGGGTTCGGGAGTTGGTTACGTGTGGGGAAGGATTAGCACCCCCATCACGCCCGGAAATCGGTACCAAATTGCTTGTTGCCTTTAATCGATAGAAATTATTTAAGATTCAAAGTGAATTTAATAGGAATGTTCTTAAATGACAATGGGACTTAAATAGCACGGGCTATGTAGGATTGTGGCTTTGGAATTAATTGAACATTTAATTAGAAAGGATGACGGTACACCGGACCATAGACTAAACCGACATCAAATAAGGCTGACTGCCGTGTTAATTTAGGGTTCGGATCCCGTACGTCACCTTTATGCATGATGCAAGCAAGTAAAGGATGGTGCATGGTATTTTCATTTTTACGCTTTCGCTTACCTAGAGACGGTGAAAATTAACTCAAATGTTCGATCAACATCCATTAAGCTAGGACTGTCATATCGCGAATACCAGAGTTAATTAATACCTCTCTTTGGGTAGACTTTTAAGTTAATTAATTATCGAGCTAAATTAAAGAGTCATATGAATGACAATTAAAATGCATGTCACATATATTCGAACCAAATGACATTAAAAAGCGTATAACAAATATATATTCGAACAAACGCATAATAAAAAGGCATGAACATGAGTATGAATAATAACATAACGAAAATGGCATGCAATACAAAAACATATATGCACATACTAATAAAACAATATGGCAAAATATGTATTCGATGCAAACATAAAATAACAAAATGCATACATAATAACACAATATGACCAAGATAACATACAATATAAATAAAATGCAAGGTAAATGAATGCAAACAGATAGGGACCCAGGCGGTAATTAAACCATTTTTAAAAAATAGATTATAATGCGAAAGGGGACCAAATTAAATAAACGCAGAAGGCTGCAGGTACCAATATGGTGATTCGACCACCCAAAAATCAATTTGAACGAACATCAGGATGAAATTAAAAAAGAATGAAAACATGGAGGGACTGTGGCTGGGATTTAAATTTGCGGAAGCCCCTCTTCGTGCAATTAGAGTAACACGGAGGGGCTTAAAACGTTATTAAACCGGTTTTAAAACATTAAAACAATATATAAAGCAGGTTTAAACTCATTTTAGCCCCTTTTCCCATTTTACGAACCCTAAAAACCAGAGAGCTCCCCCTTTGCTCTGTTTCCTCCGGCGCCGGCGTCGGTCCGATTACCGGGGCCGGCGTCGGGAACCCTAAAAAAACCTTTTCGTTTCCCTCTTTTTTGTAAAAACCTTTCGAGACCAAAAACTTCTGCTTACGAGATCAAAGCCTCTCAAAATCTTTACGAGACTGTTTTTCTTTGCAAAAATCAAAAAAGCGAAACCCAAAAAAAAACCAAAAAACCTTACCCCTTTGCGTCACTGGCCTCAATGGCTCACCATGCACGGCCCCGAAAAGGGGCCGCGAGGCTTATCGCCAGTAGAGAGGGGCGGAAGAGGAAGGAGAAGGTCGACTCGAAACAAAGGTAAAAAAGCTTGACTCTTCACTGTTTTTTTTATTTTAATTTTTGCGATTCGAAAACTGAAGTGCGAAAGAAACTAACTCTGAAATGCTTTTCTCTTTTGATTTCTGCAAATTTTGATTACAATCTTCTTGAATGCTCTCTGAATATCCTCTAATGCTCTCTGTAATTTTTCGAATGAATCCCCTTTTTACATTGCATTCTGCTCGGGTTTTATAGCCCTAATATTACATTTCCCCCCTTTTCTAAATTACATATAATTGCTGGAAATTGCTGGTTGATTCGTACGATTTCGGTTTGTTGATTGCCTCTGATTTTTGTTTATGATTTCCGTTGCATTTGCGCGTTTTGCCTGACATTTTGGTTGTGTTTTTGGCTGCATGTGACCCGTGAGGAGAGGGGACCAGAGGGGCATCAAACGGCCGTGGATCGATCTGGGCAGCTGGAGAGGTGGGCATGTGATGCACGCGCGCGTATGGAGACTGAATCGACGCGCGTGGATCACACGCGCTTGGGCAAGTCCTAATCCTTGCCGTTGATCAAGATCCTGATCCGACGGTGGATCTGCTGCGACGCTGGAGCTCGATGAGGGGCCTCTAGGGTTTCTCATGCCCTGGTGCAATCTGGACCGTCAGATCTAGATCAGATCTGACGGTGGAGAGGGGGTGGCGGCTGCAAAGATAAGAGACAACATTAGGGTTTCTGGTTTAGCAGATTGGGGTTTATTTTTGGGCCTAAACGGGCCATGTAATATATGTATAAATATTTTTGGGCTTTTTATTATGTATAATGGACTTTAAATAATTAAACATTGGGCTTTATTATACGTGTATTAGTCTCTTTTTTTTGGATTTTCAGATCTACTTTGGTAATAATAATAATAATAATAATAATAATAATAATAATAATAATAATAATAGATAGATAGATAGATAATGATAATAACATGATAGATGATAATATAATGATAACGATATTAGTAGATAATAATAGATAATATTAATAATAATGATATAAGTAATAGATACTAATAATAATAAGTATAGTAATAATGTTGATAAGCGAACATAAATATGATAGTAATATAGTAATAATGATAAGATTAATAGGTGGTTAATAAGGTAGTAATAATACTATCATATTAAAGTCCATTATTGAAAATAAGAGAAATCAGGTCTAACACCCCGGACAAAATTAGTGATTACAACCAGGCGTATCGAAATGATCCCTCACCTTATCGAAACAGAAAAGCTTGTATCGATACGGGTTTTGGCAGTGACCATACCTGGGCAAAAAGGTATCGATACGGGTTGGGCCGTATCGATACGGGTACTTTGAAAACACAAGTTTGGCTGTTTTAAAGCATGAAGAACATTTCCAAAAACCTTTTAAGATACCTCAAACATATATTCAAGTTGTTTGGACTTAAAGACAAGTTTTAAATTCTTTTCAAATTGGTCCAAAACATTTTTCAATTATTATATCAAAACATTATTTCTACAATCTCCCCCTTTTTGATATAATAAAACCAACTTGAAAAATTGTTTGGGATTCTCCCCCTTTAAGTTTACAAATGTGAATAAGAGATGAAAAATTTGAAATCAATTTGAGCTCCCCCCTTATTCATTTGAAAATCCATTTTTTCAAACCATTTCTCCCCCTTTTTGATATAACAAAACCAAAACTTGAATTTTTTTGACACTTTGAAAAACTTTGCAAAATAACTCCCCCTTAATATTAGCTAGGTAAACTTTAAGTTGAGAATTAAACTATTTTAAGTGTGAGCTTGTTCCCTCTCCCCCTTTTTGTTAGATCAAAAAATAGTGACATTGATAAACATAGGCAAAAGACATAAATAATAACCAAGCAACATAATATTGATAATCATTAAGTTTAAAATAAAGATAACATCAATCATAAAATCCAAATAACAGAAAATCAAAGCATAGGTTTTAGAATAATGGAAACTTAATCCTAAAAACATAAAAGAAAGTGCATAAATATCCTAAATGATATGCAAAGATGAACTACTATGCATCTTCATTGCCATCTTCATCATCTTCATCATCCTCCTCATTTGCATCATCATTCCTCCTAGTTTGACGCCACTCGTCATGAAAGGCGGTAAGAGAGATGTTTATCGAGTTATGACCTTCTTCAAGAGAAGTGAGGCGCGTCTCCACATTCTTCATTCGATATTCAAGGCTTGTAAAGCGTGTGTTAATAGCGGTAAACCCTGAATTCATCACTTGATCTAAGAAGGCAATTCCCGTGCGCAAACCCGTGAATTGCTCGTTTAGAAAAGTCATGAGAGCATCTATGGAAGGTGGAGGAGGAGGAGCTTGAGGAGCTTGAGGATTGGAAATTTCTTCTGGAACGGAATCGCTAGGAAGCTCGGATGGACGAAGCCAACTACCATTAAAGTAATGAAACTTTCCCATTGCAAGTGATCTTTCATCGATAGGATCAGTGAGAGGAGTTGGGTAGTCATGTGAGCAGTCTATCTCCTTTTGTGTGAAGAAATAACTCAAGGTCGTACCATATGTAAAGGAAGTGACGAGAGTAGTGTGGCGATGTTGCACGAGATAGACAATCTCTGCAAACATAATACGAGCAAGATTAGGTCGTTGTCGTTGACGGAAGCATCAAATCCAAAAATCATCAACTTGGCGGATAGTGGAGTACTTTCCTCCCGTGGGCCTAATCCACCAAGAAACCATCAAATGTAGGATCCGATCTTGAGCATTAAGAGCGGTGACGGAACCTCCCAAAACATGGCCAAGAGCATTCTCATCGTCAAGACCTTCATCCTCTAACTTGAACACATTACAAATGGATTGAACATCGATGGTAACCTTTTTACCCATGAGATTGGAATTAACGGCCGTAACAGCACCATCTCTATTGGTGACACACTTGGCATTAGCATAGAAAATCAACACTAAAGTGCGATAGAAGAAACCAGGGCTGGTGCACTAACATCCATCAACGCTCAGATTTCCAATCTCACTAGCACTGTGAAAAGTATGCAAAAAAGTAAGGAATCCCAAGAAGTCAAGGTATTATAACCATTTTTCAAGATATGTGGAGAGGACCATCAAATGGATAAATGCCTTGCCAACCCCGAGTCGATAAATTATGTTGGCAATTTCAATCGTATATATAATCCAAATTCCAATGCTTACAATACAGGTTGGAGGCAACACCCAAATTTAACTTAGGGAAACCAAGAAAGTAATCAATACAATGCCCAGCGTCAGAACAACAACATCTAGAGGCAGAATAATAATGCCACGCCAGGATTCAACCAGAATGCCATACCAAAGAGAGCCCGGAACAATTTCCAACAAGGGCAGAGACACAACCATGAGAACACTTTGACTAATTACATAGAGAGAATTGATGCAGCCCTCCAAAGTTTGGCAGCGTCAATGCGAAACTTGGAATTTCATCTAGGGCAGATTGCCAATACACTTAGCAATCGAACCCAGGGAGCTTTGCCAAGTGATACGAAGGATGCTTGAGATAAAGGCAATGAACAATGCATAGCAATAACTCTTCGGAGTGGCAAACAATACGAGAAAGTGATGACTGCCAAGTAGTCAATTAATTGCCAAGCTAAAAAGCTGATGCTAGCAAATGAATCCAAAGAAGTCGAGAAAGAAGAAACGAAAGTTGATGATGCCAAACCATTATCTGATGACAAAAAACAACCTGATGCCAGACCATTATCTGACGCCAGACTGAAACCAGATGGCAACACCACCTTCGCAAAGCCAGTGGAGCCAATATTTGCTTATCCACCACCACCGTTTTCGCAAAGGCTCCAAAAGCATAAGCAAGACCAACAATTTAAGAGATTCTTAGAATTCCTTAAGCAATTGCAAATCAACATACCATTGGTAGAGGCTCTCGAGCAAATGCATAACTATGTCAAATTCATGAAGGACATCCTGACTAAAAAGAGGAAATTGGGTGATTTCAAGACTTTAGCTCTTATTGAGGGATGTAGTGCCATGATACTCAATCGATTGCCACCAAAGCTAAAAGATCCAGGAAGTTTCACTATTCCTTGTACCACTGGCAATAGATTCATGGGAATGACACTGTGTGATTTAGGAGCCATCATCAATTTGATGCCAATGTCAGTTATCAGAAAGCTTGGCATAAAAGCAAGGCCTACCACGGTAACACTTTAGCTGGCACACCGATCTTTTGCACACCCTAAGGGTAAGATTGATGATGTGTTGGTAAAGGTAGACAAATTTATATTTCCAGCTGATTTTATCATTTTAGATTATGAGGCAGATGTTAATGTCCCAATTATATTGGGTAGACCATTGCTTTCCACATGTATGGACCTAATTGATTTTCACAAGGGTGAACTTACAATGCGCATGAATGATCAACATGTTACATTTAAGGTGTTTCAAGCACTTAAACGCGTAGATGAACCTGAGGAATGCCAAGCTGACGAGATGATGGAGTCCATTTTTACTATGGACGTGGCACAACTTTGCCAAGACTCAGATTGTGATGCCATAGAATTGGATGACGAAGATGAGATTAGTGAAGGACCTGAAGGATCAACCTTGGAGACTGAATATGTGAGTTATTTTAGACAACCAGAGCCGCTAGAGTTGGCCAATAGAGAGATCAAGGCACCCAAACCATCATTTGAGGAGTCACTAGAATTGGAGCTGAAACCATGCCAGACCACCTAAAGTATACGTATTTAGGTTAAAACTCAACTTTGCTAGCTATCATTGTTGTTGATCTCACTAGTGATCAGGAGGAAAGATTACTAGAAATATTAAGCAATTATAAGCAAGCTTTGGGATAGACCTTGGCTGATATCCGAGGTATAAGTCCAACTATTTGCATGCATAAGATCATCTTGGAGGAGTACCATGGCAAAATCATTGAAGACGAGAGGAGATTGAACCCGAGCATAAAAGAGGTAGAGAACAAAGAGATCATAAGATGGTTAGATGCAGGGATAATTTATCCCATTTCTGATAGCTCGTAGGTCAGCCCGGTGTTGTACATGTGAAAGAAGGGTGGCATGACTGTGGTACATAATAGCAAAGATGAATTGATTCCCTCTAGAACTGTTACAAGTTGGAGAGTGTGCATGGGTTACAAGAGGCTGAACAATGCCACACGGAAGGACCACTTTTCATTGCCCTTCATCGATCAGATGTTGTACAAGTTAACAGGTAAGGCATTTTATTGCTTCCTAGATGGCCACTCAGATTACAACTAGATTGCCATCGCTCATAATGATAAAGGGAAAACCACGTTCACGTGTCCATATAAGACATTAACCTTTCGATGAATACCATTTGGGTTTTGTAACGCCCCAACAACGTTTCAACGTTACATGATGTCCATTTTTTCCGACATGATAGAAAATAACTTGGAAGTGTTCATGGGTGATTTCTCGGTGTTTGGCAAAACATTTGAGAGCAAGCCTAGAGGAGATGTATTGAGACTAACCTAGCATTGAATTGGAAAAAATGCCACTTCATGGTGAATGAGGGCATTGTTTTCGGGCTCATAATGATAAAGGGAAAACCACCTTCACGTGTCCATATAAGACATTAACCTTTCGAAGAATACCATTTGGGTTGTGTAACGTCCCAACAACGTTTCAACGTTACATGATGTCCATTTTTTCCGACATGATAGAAAATAACTTGGAAGTGTTCATGGATGATTTCTCGGTGTTTGGCAAAACATTTGAGAGCAAGCCTAGAGGAGATGTATTGAGACTAACCTAGCATTGAATTGGAAAAAAATGCCACTTCATGGTGAAGGAGGGCATTGTTTTCGGGCACAAAGTGAGTAAGAGAGGATTAGAGGTTGACAAAGCAAAAGTTGAGGTAATCAAACAATCGCCAACTCCTAAAAGCGTAAAAACTATCAGAAGTTTTTTGGGACATGCAAGTTTTTACCGACATTTCATTAATGATTTTTCTAAAATTTCTAAACCTTTATGCTTGCTTTTAGAACAAAATGCCGCTTTTTCATTTGATGGTTCTTGTGTAAGAGTGTTTTAGAAACTTAAAGAAAGATTGATTAATGCCCCTATAGTCGTGGCACCGAATTGGAATAAGCCATTCGAGCTCATGTGCGATACCAACGAATATGTCGTCGGAGCAATGTTGGGGCAGAGGCGTGGCAAAGTTTTCATACCATCTATTATACCAGCCGGAAGCTAAATGGAGCTCTTCTGAATTACTCCACAAATGAGAAAGAATTTCTTGCGGTAGTCTTTGCATTTGACAAATTCAGGTCTTACTTGGTAGGTAAAAAAGTTGTGGTGTATACAGATCATTCGACATTGAAGTACCTCTTGGCAAAGAAGGATGCCAAGCCCATACTGATCCAATAGACGATTCTGCTACAAGAATTTGATCTCGAGATCCGAGGCAAGAAGGGCAGTGAGAACTTGGTAACTGACCACCTAGCTCACCTAGAGCATCGCCTTGAAGATGGCAAGACCACTGCCATAAGAGATGAATTCCCAGACGAGTATTTACTTGCATTCAATGCTATGCCATGGTATGCTGACATATTCAACTACCTGGTAATCAATATTTTGCCACCGGATCTGACATATAATGCTAGGAAATGTTGTTTTTGAGATGTTCGACAGTATTATTGGGACAATCCATTTTTATTTAAGTAGTGTGCCGATCAAGTGATATGTCGGTGTGTTCCAGAAGATAAACAACACAATATATTGCAATTATGCCATACAACACCGTATGGAGGTCACTTTACCGAGATGAAAACTGCTGCCAAGGTGCTACAATCAGGATTCTTTTGGCCCACACTATAAAAAGATGCCCATAACTTTGCCAAGGCATGTGACCGATGCCAGCGGACAGGAAACCTCTCCGGCAGACACCAATTACCTCTCTAGAACATTATGCCAATGGATTTGTTTGATATATTGTGAATAGACTTCAAGGGTCCCTTTCCCTCATCATTTGGTAATCTATATATCCTTGTGGTCATTGACTACATTTCAAAATGGTTTGAAGCTGTTGTTTTTCCAAAAAAATGATGCCAAGGCTGTTGCCAAGTTCCTGTATAAGCATATTTTTACTCGATAACTCTTTGTGGGCACCTTTGGGAACCTTCCCATTCAAACTCGTTTTTGGGAAGGCATGCATCCTGCTACTAGTAGAGTTAGAACACCGAGCATATTGGGCAATCAAAACACTTGAAATGGGATGGAGAGCTGTTGGAGAAAAGAGGTTATTAGATTTGAATGAGTTAGAGGAATTCAAAACACAAGTTTACGAGAATGCCAAACTCTACAAGGAAAGGACAACATGTTTTATTATTTAACTTGAGGCTAAAGTTTTTTCCAGGGAAGCTCAAGTCTAGATGGTCGGGACCCTTTGAATTTGTGAAGCCATATGCTCATGGAACATTAGATATTAAGGATTTGAAGACGGGAACAATTTTCAAGGTAAACGGCCAAAGATTGAAACACTATTTGGAAGGCACTCAAAAGAACGCCAATGAGGCCATCCTCTTGGTAGAGGTTTCGTGATCATCATCATCATTGTTTGATTGTTGTATATAGTAGGTTATATATTTTTCTTTCCTTAGTATTTTTTCATTTATTTTTATTTCTTTTAATTTTAATTCTTCCTTTGTTGCATTGAAAGGTTTTTCTTTGAGTTAGTGCAAGTTTTGTGTGTCAGGTAGAATGCCAAGGTAAAAGATCAGTATGAGGCGATTTAAAAAATATGGAGGAAAGAAAATTACCCTAGCCGCCCAAGGCTTGATAGAGCTCGACCCAAGTGAGAATGAAAATTTTTGCTTTGAAATTTACCCAAGCCACCCAAAGTGATAAGTTGAAATTCAAACTTCATTCTAATCACCTTATCACCTCTTTCCCACGTAGTCCTACCACCATAATCCCTTATCACATCATCTTTTATTTTCCCTAAACACGCCAAAACCCATCATTATTCCCACTCAATCGACCATATTAAACACTCAACCTTTCATCCTTCCATCTTTTTAAAACCTTAACAGATCCAAAGATAAAGACTTTTCACTGTTCCCTCTATTTTCTTTATCAAGCAAGAACGCCAAGAATCACTTCTTCTTCTTCCAAAAATCACTCAAGTCCCAAACATATTCCCATGGCCTCCTCATCGACGCCCTTCAATATCTTCTTCAATGAATAAATCCGCAAGAAACATGAAGTGAACTTTTCCTCAAGAATGTTTTGTTGTGAGCAAAATTTTGAGTTCAAGAACGAACTCAACTTGGGATACACCCTGGAGTTCATGGCACTGGTAACAAATCACAAGTGGGAACTATTTTGCCAACAAACGGGTGAAGTTTACTCCAACATTGTCCGAGAATTCTATGCCCATCTCACAACCAAAGACTCACCCTACTTGATGATATGAGGTACGTGTGTACAATTTGATGAGGGATATATTAATGCCATGTTTGAGTTGGATTGTGTAGAGGATGGGCATCTTGAGTTTGTTGATTCAATGTACGCTGCCAAGAGGCAGAAATTGCTAAAAGATTTGTGTGAACCTAGCACCAAGTGGACTGTGTTGTCCAAGGGACACCTACCAGTTAAGCGGCTGGCATTGAAGCAATAACTGAGAGGGTGTAATCACTTCTTGAAGGCAAACCTGATGTCGACCGCCCATAACAAAACTGTCTCAAAAGAGAGATTGACATGGTTGTATTCAATCATTTTGGGTCGCAAGATCAACGTCGGCCGAATCATCATCGAGGAAACCTATAAGTGTGCCAATAAGAGTAGTGGAAGTTTGTTTTTCTCTTTATTGATTTCTAACATTTGTATGAAGCATGGTGTGCCCAAGATTGATTCAGATAACGTCCAAGAAACCAAGGAAACAACAACTACGCCTGCCCTGTGAAGGCAACACACTGCCACTGAGTCCAAGGACAAGGGCAAGGAAAAGGCAACATAGCTGATGTCTAAGCCCAAGCTGCCAAAGGCAGAGCCTGAGACTTCTATGCCAGCTAGTTCAGTGGTAATGCTTTCCCAAATCTACCAATGCCACCAAAAATTAGAGAAAGCTGAGGAGAAAATCATCAAGCTCTGGCATTATGCTCATGCCAGAGACAATGCCATAGGGAAGACTCTTGACGGAATGTCCCCGAGTGTCTTTCCAGCCTTCCCTAATTTCCTCAATGATATCTTTGCCTACGATGACATGCTAGCCAATCCTCATTCATTTCATACTCCGACACAATCCAATGCCACCATACCAGTATCTCCTGTCCAAGTTGAGCATGCCAAGACAAAAATGCTGCCAGAATCAGAAGAAGAAATCTAAGCAAAACATGCCGCAACGCTTGTTGCACCCGCCTCATCTACTGCCACTAATGCTCCTGCCACCTCGGAGCCAGTTAAGATTGTCAAGGAAGTCCTCTGTGATATTGGAGCTTCTGCTGCCATCTCAAAGCCCAACATGACGAGAACAAAGCGTAAGGCTCCTGATTGTGGGAGCTTTATCAAAAGAAAGACCCATGTCACGGGCCAAGAAATCTCTGAAAGTCGTCTTCCCCTTAAACTCCTTGCATTTATTTTTAATCATTTGTTCATGTATTTAGTATAATTTCATGTGTTTATATATGTTTGCATGCATTGAGGACAATGTACACCTTGGTTAAGGTGTGTGTGTTGCCTCACATCTGTTGCTGTAACCCCCTCGACCCGGCCTAGCCACCAGACCGAACCGAATAGGTTACACGGGGATAACCGAAGCGAAACCCATTAAGGTCTCACTCCGATTAGCAACCCTATTTTTTTCCTTTTAAATTAATCTTATCTAAATGTCATCTTTAACCTATGTGAGGTGATATGCAGCGGAAAAGCAAACACGAACACGAACCAAGCAAGACGAACATCAGAAGCAACATTTTTTATGAATTTCCATAGGTCGTACCGATACACCTAGGGCCTGTATCGATACGCCTGCAACGGTCAAACTCCTCAAAGTAAACTCCAAGAGACCGTATCGATACTGCCCTTGAGCGTATCGATACCCCCTTAATGGTCAAACTCCCAAAGTCAACTTAAAAAATTGTACCGATAAGCCTAAGGCCCGTACCGATACCCCAATTTCTCGCCAAAATCTCAGATTTCCAGAGACCCAAAACGGTATCGGTATGCCCCCGCGTATCAATACGATAGGCTTAAAACAGGGGGCCATATCGATAATGCCCTTGAGCGTATCGATACGCCCTGCCCAGAAAGACTGGTTTTTGCAATTTTTAAGCGTAAGGGAAAACAACAAGACTCACATACAAGCACCCACTTGACTTCTAAACATCCATACAACTTAAGGCAACCATTCTAGAGGCAAGACACCCTAGAAACACGTCCCGGTCATACATACACACAAAGATGAATCTCAAACTCAAAAGCCCAAAAGAACATTTCAATTCAAAACACTAACCAGCCAAAACACAAAGCATTTAACCAAAAGCCAAAACGAGTCTAAACATAGCATGATTTCGACATATAAAACATGTTAGCAACAATATCAACCACATGGGAGTTTGGACACCAACTCCCTAACACCTTAGTCTAGCATTCCCATTGCCTAAGTATTATTACAATCATGAAAACCATACTTGATCTAGCAAAAGAACTCCAAGGTTTCTCCTTTGCCCCACTTGCCTCCCGTAGCCACTAACGATCTGCATTGTTGGAAAAGAGAGCGTAAGCTGAGAGCTTAGTGAGCGGAGCTCAAAATCACAACAACAACAATGCAATTTCAAAATATATATCCATTTTAAAGACAAAACCATAATGAGTGGAAAATACTAAACCGAAAACATAAGACGAATTCATGGTGTGCACATGCACAACCACACCCGGTGGGACTACACATCACTATTCACAAACAACTAGCATATTTCTGGTGGGACTACACATCACCATACTCATCTACTAGTCAACTCCCGGTGGGACTACACATCACCGTGTTCAATAATACTCTTCCCATAACCATCACGTGAGGCTTTGAAAACAACAACAACATCATAATAACATTCAAGAGGACGCAAAAGCAAATAGTATTTCACCCAACAACATATACAATCACATTCATCAACACTTAACAAAATAAGGCGATATTAGTTAAACTTACACTTGAGCTTAGGTCGGCCCCTAAAGCTCAACCCAAACCCCAAGAAAACCTCTTTGAAACATTTCAAAGCGTTAAAACATTACCACTCACCAGCACAACCCGAGCGATAGCTGAAACACCAATTTCAAGCCTCCGTAACACCGGGTATCACGTCCAAAGTACCTGAATCAATCTCCTCTACTTTAGGGCAACCCAAAACAGAACATTAGGATGCTAATATACTTGTAAACCAGCAACAACCCGGAAATCCAACTTCTTGCAACTAAAACACATTGATTCAAACCCAAATCTTCCTCAAAACATCAAAAATTTCATTCTAAACAAACCCCAAACTGAAACCATCGATTTCAACCATCAAAAAACATCAAATACCAATTAAAAACATCCCCCAATCACTAAGGAACCAACAGCCACGAAATCACCCCAAAGCCAAGCTAAAAACTTCATATTTTAAACCCAAAAATACCATTTTGACCCATTTCGGGTTTCCCATTATTAAGACAACATTCCAACATGTCTAACCACTAAAAACTCAGCTTAAAGCACATGTAAAACCTTGGATAACCAAACCCACGAAAATCAAGTGAAAATACCCATTTTCCAATTCAAAACCAAAATGCAATATGATGGGTTTAGAAGAAAGGTTTCATTGAATACAAGTCAAATAAGTAAAAACCAAAGCAAAAGTGAAGTTACCTTGCAAATTCTTGATAAAGGAAAGGTTTTTGGATTGAAGGGAAGAACCAACGTGAAATTCCTTTTGCTCAAAAGTGAAGATGATAGCTTTTTAGTGAAAATGCCCTTTTTGATTTCAAAAATACCCTTTTTAATTTCTTTTGGGAAAAATTCCTCTTTTGCCACTCAAACTTTCCTTTTTGCTCAAATGTATTTTAAAAACCAATTTATAAGAAAGGGGTCCCTGAAATTAGCCCTAACAATAAACTAACCCGTACCGAACTCGAACCGGATCCGATAACCTTCCGAACCCTAAACTCGGGGCGTTACAGTTGCCATGCCATGCATTGATGTTTACATTTCTGTTTGCATTCTATTGCCATGTAGATTAGGTATAACCATGTATACCAAACCACTAATTTTTTTGCCTCGGTTAAATTTTGAAAGATTGCCAACACTATGCTACTATAGTTTAATTTTTTCTAGAGTATATTGTCCGATGATGATTTGAAAATCCTTAGTTTGCATATGCCAGCAGAGTAGTATTGCCAGGTCTGCTTGGCAATTGATCTACAGTTTAGGGAATTGAAGTTTCACTTAACACGTAGTATGCATCTAGTTCCCAAACAAACTTATAATTCTTGAAACTAAGCTCAGGATAAAAAAATATTTATGTCAGGGTAAAAGAAATTAATAAGGCAACAATGTTTCTCAAGGCAAGAAAATTGTAGAACTCTCCTCTACCTTGGGGATAATAAGTAACTTGGGGCTTCGTGGTTTGCTCCCTCTTAGTTCTCAAGTCAAAAACTTTAGGGTATGAGTTGAAGAGTAAAAGCCTAGTAATGACTAGATTAACGTGGGGGTTCGTGGTATGCTCCCTCTTATTTCTCGTGCCAAACAGTATTACGAAGCAAGCTTAAAATATTACCAGCAGAAACCTTTAGCAGGAGTAAAAGAAAAATAACAATTCTGAGTTTAGGTAGTAAATTTGACTAAGGGAGTAAAACGATACTTGATGCATATTGCCTACACTTCATGAACTATTCATGACCTTAGACTAGAGTTATATTATTGTACTTGAATTTGCTTATCTGCTTGGCATTACTGCACTGGGATATATGAGGACGGAACTAGGGCCAGATTCTACTTGCCAGCACTTGTTGGCATTCCGACCAAATTTTGCCGAGGTGTTATTTTCATATTTTTGTTTTTAATTTCACTTGCATTACTTGAGGACAAGTAATGAGTTAGGTTTGGAGGGAGTGTTAACTCCTAGAAAAGTATTAATTTTTATGCATATTTTATAATTCTTTTGCTTGTCTTTAGGTATAGATGTTTGCATTTAGTTGTTAAATTCATGCATTTGCATAAGGAGTTAGGGAGATAGGGAGTTTTTTTACTTTGCTCGTGTGAAGGGTTACTTTGTTGGCATTGATGCAGGCTTGGCAGATCAGAGCAACGTAGGAAGCAGGAATACATAAGAGAATGCCGAGTAGCAGTTGGCAAAGTTGGACCAAAGATCGCCAAGCTCGGTTGGCATGGAAATGAAGTCTGATGCCCGGTCAAAGTAGTCGTTGAACCCAGTACATGTCAGCCTTAGAATTCAAAATGAAGATAAGATGATAACACACTTATCTTGGTGTGTTATTCAAAATTCAAATTCCAAACCCTATCTTGGGTATCCACGCATGCCTATTTAAAGGAAGAGAGGAGATCGTTCGAGGATAGCTTGAAGTGAGAGATCACGAACGTGGTGGCAAAGTAAGGTTGTGTGGTTCGACCAACTAAGACCCAGAGCTTGGGGCCATTGAAGAGCCGCATCGATAGACCTCATTCTTGCCCATTCTCTTAGTTTTATTTATTTTTAATTAAATGATGATCTTAAGATATAATGATATTTTGTGGATGGACCCCCAACCATGAACTAAGATTTTACAGTTGGTTAAGGGATGCTTGCGTTTAACACTTTATTTATGTTTGGTTTTTAATAATCGGAATGCATTGTTTTCTATCTGGCAAGCACTTCAGTTTTCTAAATTCTTTGCCATGCGACTGCTGACATTGTTTGCTTATTACACCTTAATATCTTAATAGACATGAGGGGTAATGATTAGTTGTCAGATACTAAGAAGAGAAACTTTGACAGAAGATGTTCAATTAGATGAGCTTACTTCGGAAGTGAATCTACCCCTTACGAGTATAGATTGACACTTAATCAATTTAATTAATGGAAAACTTCATTATACACATATAAGGGTTTTAACATGGTTAATTTCGGGCATTGCCATTGACAGAGGCAATGCCACTCTTGAATCTTCTCGGCAATAATTTCAAGGCAAGAGATTATTAATAGCTGGAATAACTAGCGTAAAAACCAGATATCCTTTGCTAAAACTCATCACTCATTTGAATACCTTTTCTTGCCATCACTATTTTATTCATATTACAGTTCTTTAAGCCATTTTCTAGAACAACTTCAAATCCATCCAAAATTTTCCTTAACAAGTAAACAATTGAAACAATCAAATTCTTGGTCAATCTCTGTGGATACGATACTCATCTCACTGTTGTATTACTTGCTGACCGTGAATACTTGCACGCAAAAGAGTCATTCTTGGCATTACTTCTTATATATTTACATTGCATTTTCAATCTTTTGCCAACCTTAGCAAAGTCGAAAATACGCCCTTTAAACTCTATTTGAGTTAGCCAATAAAAACAAGGGGGTACCGATACCAGTTCATCCGATATCGGTACATGAGCTCAAAATCCAGTTTTTGGTGCTTCGAAAACACCCCAACGCCCCTTAACCTTTTTCTTTAATCCCCAAAATAATCCTACAAGTTACGGAAGGTTATTTAAGTGGTTTCCTACCAATTTTAAGCCATATTAACATTAAACTTAAGATTTACCAGAGACAATTGAAGTAGGAACTCCGTGTAAACGAATCACTTCTCAAATGTACAGGTCACCTAGAGTTTCCAGACTATAGTTCATTCGAATAGGGATAAAGTGAGTCGACTTATTGAATTGGTCCACTATTACCCACATTCCATCATATTTTCTCAGAGTGCAAGGAAGACCAATTACAAAATCCATAGTGATTCGGTCCCATTTCCATTGAGGGAATTCGAGAGATTGGAGTAATCCAGTGGGAGCTTGGTGTTCAGCTTTGATTCTTTGACAGTTCAAACACTTAGATACATAATCGGTGATAGCTAATTTCATTTTTGGCCACTAATATAGAGATTGAAGGTCTTTAAACATTTTGATAGATCCAGGATGAATCGAGAAGGGACTTTGATGAGCTTCATATAGAATTTCATTTTTCAATTCTTCATTATTCGGAATACATACTCTATTCTTGAAATAAAACATGTCATTCGAATGAATTGAGAAGTCTCGATTGGCTTCTGAATCACGCTTCAAGATGATCGCTTGAAGTTCATGATCACTTTGCTGCAATTCCTTAATTATCGAGATTAAACTAGATTGGATTTGAAGCTCGGACATGAATCCTTGCTTCTGATACACTCGGATATGAGCATTTATAGCATTTGATGCTACAAGATTGAGTAAGAGAATTTAGACAAAAGTTTTGAGTGGTTACTTGCAAAACAAGGTAACTGTTCGAATGGTTTCTTGTAAAACAAGGAAGACAAATTTTAATTCAAATATTCAAGGTTTTTAATTTAAATGGATTTACCGGAAGTATGGTCTCCGATTGAGGGCATCAGTGACCACGTTTGCTTTCCGCAGATGATAATCAATAATTAAATTGTAGTCCTTAAGCAGTTCTACCCATCTCATTTGCCTTAGATTCAGATCTTTTTGAGTCAGAAGATATTTGAGACTCTTGTGATCAGTAAATAGATAACACTCATCACCGTACAAATAATGCCTCTAGATTTTAAAAGCGAACACGATCGTAGCAAGTTCTAGTTCATGAGTCGGATAATTGAGTTCATGAGGTTTCAATTGATGTGAAGTTTAAGCAACCATATTGTCTCATTGCATCAAGACACATCCTAGACCTGAGTGAGATGCATCGCTATAAACTGTGAATTCTTTTCCCGATTTCGATTGGATAAGAACTGGGGCATGAGTCAAGGCTTGCTTAAGTTGGTCGAAACTATGTTTTTGCTTCTCCGACCACACAAAAGGTTCTTCTTTTCGAAGAAACTTAGTTAAAGGCAGGGCAAAAGTGGAGAATCCCTTAACAAATCTTCTATAGTATTTGGCTAAATCGAGAAAGCTTCAGACTTCACTCACATTTCTCGAGGGTCTCCAATCAACAATAGACTGGAATTTCTTCGGGTCTACCTTAATTCCTTGAGCCGAGATGACATGGCCAAGGAACGATACTTTCGGTAGCTAGATTTTGCACTTGGAAAATTTAGCGAACAACTGACGTTCTCGGAGAGTTTGCAAGATGATTCGGAGGTGTTCGACATGTTCCTCCTTGTTACGAGAGTAGACCACGATGTCATCTATAAAGACGACCACAAATTTATCAAGATAAAGCTTGAATACACTATTCATGAGATCCATGAATGCAGTCAGGGCATTGGTTAGCCCGAATGGCATTACTAGAAATTCGTAATGGTCGTATCTTGTTCTAAAAGTTGTTTTAGGCACATCATCATACTTCACTTTCATCTGATAATAACCCGATCGAAGGTCGATCTTGGAAAACACGACAGCATGTTTGAGTTGATCCAACAAGTCCTCGATCCTTGGTAACAAATATTTGTTCTTGATTGTTACTTTTTTTTAATTTCCGGTAATCAATACAAAGCCTCATTGTCCCGTCCTTTTTCTTTACGAACAAGATAGGAGCACCCCACAGAAATGTACTGGATCGAATAAATCCCTTATCTTCAATTTCTTGAATTTTCTTCTTGAGTTCTTTCAACTTGATTGGTGTCATACGATAGGGCGTAATAGACATCAGGTTTGTTCCAGGCTGAACTTCAATCCCAAATTCCACTTCTCTAGTCGGAGTGAGACCAGGGAGTTCCTCGGGAAAACATCAATGAATTCAGAAACAATTGGCATTTCCGGTAATCCAAATTCAATTTGATCTTGTAAAACCATTGAAACAAAAATAGGGGTAGGCTTTTTATCGATTAAGAGTATAGACTCTTTCCCGAAACCTCGGAGGTACAGTCTTTTGTTTTGACAATCTACCCAAGCTTCGTGTTTACTTAACCAATCTAATCCTATTATCAAATCAAATTCACAAGTTTGCAAAATATATAGATCAACAAGAAAGGGCATGTTTCGAATGGTAAGTAGGCAATTTCTACAAATCAAGTTTACATTAGAAGTTCCCCCTAAAGGATTTGACACTACAAGAATGGTTCGAACAAGTTTAGGCCTTAAGCTCAATTTTTCTATCAAGTTTGCACATAGGATAGAATGAGTAGATCCCGAGTCTATCAAAGCATAAACAGACACTGAGTTTAGTTCAACGGTACCTGCAATGACATCGGGAGATTCTTTGTCTTCCCTTCCCCGGATACGATAAATACGAGCAGGAGCTCGATATTCCTGATGAGTGTAGGCGTGGCATTCGAATGATTCCATTTACTCTTGCCATGATTTCCCGATTGAGTCTTGTTAGAACCTTTGCCTCGATTAGATGGAGCTGGACTCAGATTTGCAATGGATCGAGTCAGAGCCTTATTTTGATTTTTGGGACAATCTTTGATAAAGTGATCGGCTCTACCACAAGCATAGCATAGATTTGACTGAGATCTGCATTTTCCGAAATGAAGTTTGTGACAGAATTCACAAGTGGAGACTTTCCCAGAATTTCTCGTGCTATTTACAGAGATCACTGGAATTGAAGGCTTATTCACCGATTGGGGCCTCGGTGTAAAATTGCTTCTCGGAGCAGGAGTGTATGTCGATAAGCTTTCCTTATGATGCTTGGTTTTCTTGGATTGCCAATTAGATTTGTCTTCTCGCATTTTTTTCTAGTCATTTTGGTTTTCGCCCTTCCTTCTTTCCGTGGCTTTCATTTTCGCCTTAGTTGCGATGGCTCGGTTAACAAGATTCTGGAAATCAGTAATTCCTAAGGCTGTAAAGATTTTTCTCAATTCATCTTTCAAGTCGTCCATGAACATCTGACATTTTTTGGCCTCGGTTTTAATGTATTCCGAGCCATACTTGCAATACTTGCACAATTCAGCCGCATATTGTTCAATGGGCTTATTAGCTTGCTTGAGGTACAAGAAACGTCTTCGGCGCTCGGCCAAATACTGTTCACTGATATATTTCTTTGTAAATTCTTCTACAAAGAATTTCCACGTGACGGCTTCTGTAGGAGCGGTCAGAATAGTGGTTTCCCACCAACTCATCGCTTCATCTGCCAAAAAGGCTACAACACATTTAAGCTTATGCTCATCCGAGCATTTTAATTGTTTGGTCACAACTTTGGTAGTATTTTCCAACCAGTATTCAGCGTCTTCTAGATTTTCATCATTCGCACCAGAGAAAGTATAGGCCCGATGCTGAGCTAGTTTGTCAATAAGAGCTCGATTCGGTATAGTGACTGCAGAGGTAGAAGAGTGATCTTGTTTGAGGTTCGATACAAGCTGGTCGAACATCTCTTTCATACTTAAAAGTCATTCTCTTTGAGTTATTTGAATAACAGGAACATCATGTTGAGGTTGAGCTGGAGTTTGAACTCGATCCTTCTCTTGTGGTCCAGTTTGTTGCACTGGAGCTCGGGGTTGAGACATTTCTGGAGGTTCAGTTCAGATTGGATGATCTCCCATCCTAACGCTTCCCCCTTCATTTGAGGAACTCTCGAGACTTTTATTGTCCCGAGCAAGTCTAGATTCAGGCATTCTATATTTAAACAAGAGAGAAGAGTTAGATGAGCAATATATACAAGTGATTCAAAATACAATTCATGGTGGCTTTACTAATGACGCATGCAGACTCAATCTAGTTCGAGGATCTAAAACTAAAAAGCGCTGATAACCAATTAATGTGACACCCCTCGCCCGGGTTAGGAGCGAGGAGCGTCCGGAAACATTTTATTCAAAACATAACATAATAGTGGGCTAATTTAAAATTTTTCTTCTAATAGGAGAAGATCTAACCGAGCTTGTAATGATCTCAAGTCAAAACTAATAATCAATTCAAGGCTAATTTAAACTTTTTAGTAAACCAATTCGGTTATTAATCTAACCGAACTTTCAGTGATTATCACTATATAGGTTATAATATTCGAACAATAACTGAAAATTCTTCTAAAGTATTGGATTTAATTCAAAACAATCAACTTAGTCCAATTATACAATAATACTCTAGTCTTCTCTCATAAACATTCAGCTCTCAAAATTGTCTTTATAATAATTACTAAAGTTCACAATTGGACAATTAGATAACTTAACAAGAACTTAACAGATTCAAGCTTTCATAACTAATCCAAATTTATGTGTATTAGGATTCCCATTCATACCATCATTCGTACATCATAGGATAGGAGCCTAACCTAGCTATGGATTATATTTACATACATAACCTATATACAACAAAATATTTACAATGCCTCTGACCAAAACACCATGAGATTAACATTTATAAACTCATGGTATTAAAAAAGGATATCATCCAAGTCATCAATACACACACCTTAGATAAAGCCTAAGAACCATCATAATGCAAAGAACTAGGACCAAAAATGCAAGAACCTAGGCCACCTACAATTAGCAAGACATAACCAAAGCATGCCATGCTTTCAAGGTCTTCTTCACTTGTATATATTTAGCTCCAAGGGGTTGAGTAGCTCTAAGCAACAAATCCCGAGTTTTGGAAGAATAACAAACAAGAGTGGTAAGTGCATAGAAGTACTTAGTGAGGTAACGCATAATTTCTAAGTTTCAAATTTGGTTATTAGAAGTTGTTCATTCACAGAATCCAACATTTCTATCATTCAATTCATACCATGCAAGGGTCACTTATACTCAATTTAGTTCATATCAAACAAGAAACACACATACTCAATTCGACTATAGTAAACAAGTGTCAATTATGATCAAATAGACCCCTAACAAACAAATATCAATCATGCTCAATTCAATTCATAGCAACATATTTCATTTATGCTCAATTCGATTCATAGCAAACAAATACCACAATGCTCAATTCGATTCATAGCAACAATTATCACAATGCTCAATTCGATTCATAGCAACAATTATCACAATGCTCAAATAGGCCTTGGTACCTAGTTAATTTAAGATATTCGAGTCGCATAAATCAAGTCGATACATAAAGTATCTTAACAAGAAGGTACCTTCTACACCCAAGCAAGTCGGTACACAAAGTACCTATCAAGTCAATACATGTGGTATCTAGTAGGAGGTGAATGCATCACTGAACAAGACAGTACACTTAGTACCTAAAAAGTCGAGCTCTAGACTCTAGGCATGTTGTACTACCTAAGAACAACTAGAACTAAGGTCTTTATAATTCTTAATTTTGATGTTTTTCTCCCTTCAATTAATTATCTACGATAAGCAATACAAGCAAATGGCACAAACAATTAAATCTTAAATACATAAACTTGCTTCAATCGAACAAGAATGTAATTCCAATTCTTTACTTTCATTTAACAAACATGTTAATACATGATTAATCACAATCCAAGAGACAATTATATCATTTCGATATACCAGGCATCAATCTAAACTCAATTGAACACATAACAACAATTCTAGCATCCAAGCCATTGGATTACCTACATAGGTATTAAGCTCTAAATTCTAGTAACCATATAAAAATTTCATAACTCCTCATTATTGGATCAATAAACACCAATTCATGAAAAACAACATAGAAATTACAAAATACACTACTCAATCCATATCCACAAATTTCAATCAAAGTGTCCAATTATTAATTTAAGTTATTCTTCTCTAGTTACCATTACATATGAATTAGTCCAATTTCATGTCAAAGACAAGATCAAATGATAGATTGGTTAGAACCTAAGTTCCAACCCTAGGAAAGATTACACTCACTATTCTTCCTAGCTATTCTTGAATTTGGATGCCTTTGAGTGTATCCCTTTGTTGGCCTAATGAAGTACCTTTTTCGATTCCCTCTCTTCTTTGCTCTAATCAAACCCATATCATACATAAAACATTGGTTAACATCCAATTAAATAGAATGATATTGATTTATTAAACACCAATTACTGAATTTCTAAACTATCTTGATTTGGACGGATTGTATACCCTCTAATGTTCTGTTCATTTCTTTCAATCTGTAAGTCGAAATCACGATTATTATATACCTTTAGAAAACTTGCATAACCGACTTTACAACTATATATGGCTTTCATTCTAATTATTTACCAATTAAAACAGTTTATTCAATAAAGTTAGGTCAAAACAGTGTTTCAAAACTGTCCCTGAAATTAAAAGCATGCTTGAGTGGTTCGATTGATCTAAGTTCCATATCATTTCAGCTAAATTCTTTTTATAATGCAACATTTCACATTTCACTTACATTTCTACACTGAAATCAACCTTAATTAAATTCACTTAAGTCCTCAATTAGGCAAATTTTCCAGACTAGTCCCTATAGGCATGTTTTGCATACGAATCAACCTAATTGACTTATTTTATCTCTAATTCATTAATTTTGATTCTTATAATACTTATTTCAATACTCTTTCAATTATTCTCTAGGATTTCCATATTTCAATTTATCCAATTAGGCCTTAGATTTTCAATTTGACTACATTAGTCCCTAAACTTCCGATTTTTTCATCTATGTACTTAATTTCAATCCATGGTAAAAATTCAGTATCTCATCATATTTTTCAATAAATTAACACTTCAATCCTATAGAATACATAATCTCTAATAACTTATTCCTACTGAAATTTTTCTGATTTCGAATATAAATCCCTTAATTTCACAAATTCATGTAAACACAATATTAGAGAAATCTTAAGTATTTTCCTATGGTTCGGCTAACTATTAACTACCAAAGTCAGCATCAAATTTACATTCTAACATGATTACAATTTTTTTACATCACTCTACAAATTTCCAGCATTATACTCAACTCAAAACACCATGAAAAGATCGGCATTTCAAGATCTAAAGCTAAAATTGGATCTAACTTAGAGTGAGGAGCTTACCGAGCTTTATCCTCTAAATTTCCAAGCTTAAATCTCACTTCATGCAAGAGGAAAATCAATTTTTTTCATGGCTGTTTTCTTCCAAATTTTTCTTCTTCCTCTAAGTTTCCTTAGCCGGCTATGAGAGGAAATGAAAGAGATGACTTACGTCATCCAACTAGACTTGGGACTTGTCTAGTTTTCCCTTCCTAATTAGGTCTTAAGCTTGGGATAGTGGAGGGACATCCAATGGAAGTTAATTAATTAACATGCAAGCTTAAAGTTTATCCCCTCATTCGATTTGATCATTTAAAATTAATCTTTTATTTTGCATTTTCTTCAATTTAAGCCTTGATCAATTCGGTTGATCTAATTTTAGATTTTCCAATTTTAATCAACGATTTAGATAATTAATCTATGTTACTATTAGTTTAAGATTTAGGGTGTTACAAAATTTTCAAATTGTCCATTTAAAATTTCAAATTAACCATTTAAATTTTCGAATTGACCATTCATTTTAACAAATTCTTTTTCAATATTTTGCACCAAATGAATGAGTGCCTCGAGCTTGTGATCAATCTGATAAGGAGTTCTTATCTTTTCCTCATGTACAACGTTTTCCTATAAGTATATAAAATAAATAAATAAAATTTAACAATAATCTTAAATAATATATACCGACAATAATAAACTCAACATTATTATTAAAATTTCAATTAATTATAATGAATGTACCTCGTTGTTTGTCTTCTCCGAACTCATGTCGATATGACGTTTACACTTTATCATCTTAACTTGTTTTGAAAGCGTTAAGTTTAGATCCATCATTTACGTTAAAAAGATAAAATCTAATCCTACATTCATTCAAACTTAACACAAAATTCCAAATTCCAAACACATCGTACTGGTACGCAATTTGGAAATAATTTTCAGTGACCAATTTCTGTACCAGTGTGCATCCAGTACCGGTACTCAATTACCCACGTATCGATACACGTGAAACAACGTACCGGTACGGAATGAGGGTTTCAATTTGGGAACCCATAATTGGATTTGTGAATTAGGGTTCTAATTTGGTAGTTAGGGTACTCAATTTGAGAATTAGGGTTCTATATTTGTCTTAATTTGAAAATTAGGGTTAGGGTGGTGGTTAGGGTTTTGAAATTAGGGGGAGCCGGAAATCGATGGCGACTGCTGCACATGGGCATCCGCGACCACTACCGGTGACGGCGGCGACTGCCGGTAGGCGGCACCCGCCGGTGACGGCTTGGACGGCCGCCCAAGTCAGAATCAAAATAAAAATAAAGAAAGCTTACCTTATCGGATTGGTTGTGCGAACGACGGGGAATGACTATCAGGCTCAAACGACGATCGCGCAGGGAGGGAGGCACGGGGGCGATTATCTCGCCGACAGAAGAAGCTAACGGCGGCAGCGACTTCAATGGCAATGGAAAACTTTTTAGGGTTTTTAATTTAGGGATTAATATTTGATCCAATTATTTTAAAAATATTATATATATGGAAAATAATTAAATTAATATTTTTATTCTAAATAATTTATAAATATATGTGTAAATAATTTATAATTATACATTGAGTCCTTTAAATTTTTAATCTTTATAAATTAATTTAATGGTGTTCATCGTTAGTGGTGTTCAGCGGTACTCGTCGAATGTAGTAGAATCATCTATATACACACATATCTCGGCGTAGGGATAAGTTTACACTACTTATATTTCAAATATAACAACTCAATCTATAAAAAATATACATATAGGTTTTTAACTTTAATATAACAAATAAATATAGCTTGGTGGAATATATATATATATATATATATATATATATATATATATATATATATATAATATGGTTAGTATATGATGCATGGACAATATAAAATTGGCTAAAGGGGTTATTTTTCCCTCGAGTTAGACCCAAATTAGCAATGTTTCCCCTCGCGCGAAAACGCGTTCAATTAGGTCTTCCAGTCGCACATTGTAGCAAATTAGCCCCTTGACCAACCTTGACCGTTAAAGTGATGACGTGGCAGTTAACTGTGCTGACATGGCAGTCAACTATACTGACGTGGCAGTTCACGATGTTGACGTGACAGTGGATGTGTGATGATGACGTGGTAGAGGGGCTGAATTGATTTTTTAAACTGAATTCGAGGGCATAATTGAATTTTTTGCCAAGTTCAGGGCCATAATTCATTTTAATTGAAAGTTTGATAATTTACTTAATCTTTAAGCTAAAAAATAATAAATTACTAAAATTTTAAAAATATTTAAATACTCATAAAATATTTAAAAAATAAAATACTATAATTAATTTAAAAATTAAGTAAAAACATAAAATTAAAAATATGAAAATTTATAAATATAAAAACTCAAAATTTTAAAATATTTATAAGCCACCGGAAAAGTCTTCGACTGTTTCTGGCTATGATAAGCCTACTAATATTCCTTGATCATATTTTCAATAGAATCATCCTTGTATTAAGGTAGAAAAAAACAAAAAGAAAATCTTCATTTTTCTACATCAAATATTAATGAGCGTCAATTTAATGTAGAAAAGTGAAAGAAAATTTGAGATTTATTGTTACTTTAATACAAGGTTGATTCCACTGAAAATTTGTTTAACAAATGGTAATACTCAGACTGACGAAGTTGAAAAGTGCTTAAAAGTCCTATATTTTATGCTCATTTTAGCTCATATTGTCGCGGTTCTTAAGCTCATTCTAGTTCTTATTTAGGTTTTCATGCATGTTTTACAGTATATTTGCTTCACTCAGCTTATTACAGTGTTTATAATTATTTATGGAGAAAATATATTGTTTTTGGTTGCATTTTCATTACAGGTTACAGGAGACAGCTGTCGGAACCCGCCGCGGCAGCAGAGTAGAAGAATGATCGGAGAATAGGAGGAAGCAGAATGATCACATTCAGTCACACATGACCAACCATCGTTGCAGAAAAGAAATTTATTGAAGTAGTTCAAAGAATAGCCGGCGAGACAGACTGCCACCAGCACTGCCACCGTCGCATCACATTGGAGAATGACCAAAAGGGAGTGCGATCTGAAGAGGAGAATTTACTAAATCAGAAAAACCAAGTCACATGAAGAATAGAGTCCAAGAGCATCCATAGATAACGTGAGAAGATCCAAACAAGGAAGAAACTTGCAGCCAAAGAAAGCCCAAATGATGAGTTATTTTGGAATAAAATATTCAGTTCATTCAATGCAATTTAATTCCTACTTAACTTCTTCCACAAGAGGGGCTTTTGTGACTTTTTCTCCAAGGAGTACTTGACCTAATCCTCTCCTATAAATAGGCATCAAGGCCAAACGACAGAGAAAGATTATGGTTTAGAATTTATTTTTGTGTTTTCTTTATTCATATTATGTTATAAACTTTCTTCAGGGTTAAGATTGTTTTGTTTAGTAGTTGTGAGAACAGTTGTAATTAGTTAAAGTTTTTGTTATGCAATTCAATTCAAGGTTTGTTTATCCTATGTTCTTAATATTTGTTTGCAATAGAATCGAGAGATCTTTGTGAGCACATCAATTTGTTTCAATTCGAGAGAGTTAAAACTCAAGAAAGGGATAAACATGATTCCTATAGACTAAGGTGAGAATCAACTTAGCTTAGAGATAAGTCTAGGTTTAAGGCAGCTAAGAAGGAACGTGGGAAAGTTCTTGTTCAACCTAGGTTTACGCCGAGAGGTATTGTCAAAGAGTGTGCATAAAAAATATTCAAATTTAGAGATAAGTTGGAATCAGATCAGGACGTTCTACCGAACCTTGAAGGCTCGCCGAGTTCCCCGTCGTGGCAGTGTTCTATCCGTCACCCGTCGTGGCTGAGATATCAACTTTGCATTACAAGACTTTTACGAGTCCAACGTAGTTTCTCACTACGACACAACTCAATCTAACCCATCTTCTTATTCTGATTTCTCAATCCTTTTATTACTTGTTTTCTTTAAGTTTATGCAACTTTCTCAAACCAATCAAATTCAATTGTGTTTTTACTTTTCCTTGTGCAGGAATTTAATCACTGAAGCTGCTTCCAATCCCTGTGGAGACGATATCTTAAATACTATAACTTGACAGATGTGTACACTTGCACTCTAATTAGAGAAATCCTTTACGCTTTACAAGTTTTTGGCGCCGTTGCCGGGGATTGGCAATAGCAACTTCGTTTTTATTTTCTTGCACTTTTTTGTTTATCTAAAAAAAATTAAGTGCGCTACAAGTCAAAAGGACATCAACATGTCGAGAAAAACTACTCGAGAGTGGATGTGGGAATATAGGAATTACTCTAATGAAGACCTTCTTTACCTATTTCCACCAGGAAAAGCCCAATGAACCAAAATCGTGGAAATATCTTGCCTTTTTTTTATGGAGAACATCATGTGTTTGAGGATTGCCCTCATCTCTTCAGTGCAGATGGCTACATGGAGGACCAAAGAAGGAACCAACAACAAAACTTTTCATGGTATGATCAAACACCTCAAAAAAAAATTCCATGACAGTTTTTTTGTGACAACACAGATGCCGCATCAACAGGTGTCGCCGCAACAGATGCCGCAACATCAATTGACACCTTCCAATTCTCTAGAAAATGGTTTGCCCAGGGATACTGACGTCTCAAGGCAAGAGGACAAAGAGCAATACGAAGAAAATTCCCCAATATGTGAGGGACGACTAGAGCCTCCAAGTCAAAAGAATGCCAATTAGAAAGACTGCCCAACACATGATGAACCTGTTGCCCTGACATTGGTTGAGGATCCTGAACAGAACAATGCCGCAACAACCACTGTCGAGGCGGCAACCTCTGCCGAGGCGGCGAACACTACCTTAGCAAGACCTGAAGCCACTGCTTCGGCACAGCTCGTCAAAGGTTACTTACATCCATTTTCGCCATGGCCTTCGCACAACCACATGCAAAAGCAACAACATGACAATACTTCGCTAATGGAAAATGAGCAGGTAATAACCAAACCTTGTGAATTATTTAAAAACTCACCTTCTCCATTACCAGTATTTCTTGAGGAACCAACGCCAATAGAGTTGAAGCAATCAAAATCTCTACTGATGGAGGTAAGTAAATGGTTGGGTGTTGATATAATTTTCCTATTGATATATTCATGCCCTCAGGAATAGTAGCAAGTTGGAAGGTATACATGGACTACAAGGGAACACGAAAGAAAGACACCTCCACCACGGTAATACAAAGGGGAGTAGTTGCGAGCATATTGGCCCAACTCTGTTTGGGCAATATTGTCACTCGATGGAGGGTGCGGATGGACTATAAGAAGTATCGGAAACGCCCCTCTTCAAGTTTTCCCGGTTATGCAGTAACCTTAGATGATGCATGAAAATGCTCTTTCTAAGAGTTTTTAATTTTTTCAGACTTATTTTTATTTTCCACATCTTTATTTTGTTATCTTCGTTTTTAGCTTTAGTTTTTATATTTTCTTATTATTTTAGGATAAGAACTCTTTTTACATTTATCTTTGTTTCTTTTAGTTATTTTTTATTCCAACCATAATCTCACAAAACACAAGCCCAGAAAGATGAGACTAGCGACAAAACCAGCATGATCCTTCTACCGCGGCAGTAGGCACATCAGCCCAAGGCGGGCCAGAAACTCATCCGGGCATCGATCCAATACTCATGCTCCAGGGTATCTACCGAAAGCTGGAACGGATAGAGCATAGGGACTTAAAATTCATGGAGTCTGTGCGCAACTATCACACCGGTGTTGAGCTTTTCTTCCATGAGAAATTTCCAGATTATGAGCTTCATTTTCATATCTTACCCACGAAGATCACTGAGGTCGCCCTTGCAAGTGAGCCCATTCCAGACTCACCCGCCGCGACAACACCCGAAGCTGCCTCGACAACACAACAAGACTCTTCCTCAACCGCAAAGACTCCTCCCATGTCCCAACAGGTAAGGGAAAGGCGCCAACTTATGATACCAATCCAACATAGAAATTCTCTAGCAACTCTGATTCGGAGGATGATTCTGACAGTGACTCATCTCATCCACCTGCCTCGGTGGCACCCTCCTCCTCAGTAGCAACCACCACGACAGGAACATCGAGGAAACGTAAGTACCACTTCATCGTCAATGATCCAAAATAGGAAGACTCTGATGATGATGTTCCCATTGTGCCAAAACGAACACCATCCTCCAGAATCCAGCCTTCACGGGCCTCCAAGTCTGCTGCAAAAACCTGCCCCGCCCCCACCTTTGCGTAGGCGGGCATTGGTACTGTCCGATGAGAAAGAACCAGTAGCCAAAAACTCTACCTCTCCTTCCCTTCTGAGGTAATCTGTTTCTATTTCTTTTTCCTTTTATTTTCTGTTTTTCTGTTTTTATTTTCTGTTATTTGTTTTTATTGTTGCATTGAAGGCAATGCCCGCCTCAAGTTTGGGGGAGGGAGAGTCCACCTTAGTATAGTTCATATTTAGTTGCATATTAATTCACCATCTTAGTTGCATTGTACTTATCTCATCTTGAATGAAAAGAACTTGTTAAACAACTTGTGCCTATGATAGAATAGTCGACATCTCGCACCATTAAAAAGTACCTTTAATTTTGGGGTAGCATGAAGATGACTTAGAAATTTACTATAGTGCTATTTATCCTTAAAACAATTGTGGTAGGTTGATTGATAGAATGAAGTAGTGAACATATATTGTTTAATTACTTGGTACTTTTAATTCACATGCTTAACAGGTCACCGCTATGTTGCTGTGGCAGTAGAAATTGTCAAAACTGCAAAGAAAGCTGCTGTGGCAGGTAAAAAAAAACCTAGAGGTTCCCGAAACAGGCTCTAGGCGATTAGAGGTACCCGAAATCGGCTCTAGTCGAGAAAAAAATATCACTGCTATGTTGCTTAGAGGTACCCGAAATTAGCTAATTTGTTCACTTAAAAAGTTCTTGAAAAATCAATTTGTACACAATTCAGCACACATTTGATCACAGGCATTATAGTTTGTTTCCGAGAAAATTCATGTTATCCTACTCACTAAAATGATATAGGTGCTACGGCCTTGAGGCATGAAATAAAGTTAAAGATAGGTTCTTTTTTGTTGGAGTATGGGTAAGTACTTATTAGGTTTGCATCGCTTGAGAACAAGCAATAATTCGAGTTTGGGGATGAATGATGTGGCAGTTAACGGTGCTGACATGGCAGTCAACTATGCTGACGTGGCAATTAACGGTGCTGACATGGCAGTCAACTATGTTGACGTGGCGGTCCACGATGTTGACGTGGCACTGCATGTGTGATGATGACGTGGCAGAGGGGTTGAATTGATTTTTTAAACCGAATTCGTGAGCATAATTGAATTTTTTTGTGGAGTTCAGGTACATAATTCATTTTAATTGAAAGTTCGATAATTTACTTAATCTTTAAGCTAAAAATCATAAATTACTAAAAATTTAAAATATTTAAATAATATTTAAATACTATAATTAATTTAAAAAATTAAGTAAAAAAACATAAAATTAAAAATATGAAAATTTATAAATAAAAACTCAAAATTTTAAAATATTTATAAGCCACCGGAAAAGTCTTCGATTGTTTCTAGCTATGCTAAGTTGTTGAGTGGATCAATGGATTGATCGAAGCCAAGAGGGGGTGAATTGGGTTTTTAAAATTTGTTGGAGAAAGTAGAATGACTAAAATTGAAGAACAAGGAAATTTAGAGTGGTTCAAGTTCCAAATGAACTCTACATCCACTACCTTAGCTACCACTAAGGATTTTCCAACAATCCACTAATTGCTCTTCCCCTTTTCTAGGCTTAGGAGGTAACCTTTACAATACCGGTCAAATTTTCTACCCAAAATTTGACCAAACCCTCACTAGAATACAAAGAAGAATTTGAAGGCAAGTAGAATATCTCACAATACAAATTTGCCCCTTTTGATACAAGCACTCAACCCAAATTGGAATACAAAATAGGAATTACACTCAACACAATTTGGGATTTTACAAGAATGAGAAATTAGGCACTTTGAGCTTGGATTTTTATATAGATGTTTCTCTTGGATGCAATAGTTGTTGCTGGTCTTCAATAGACTTGATTTTATACCTTCTCCATTAATTCTAGCCGTTTGGGTGGTTAGGGAATTGATTATAGCCGTTGGAACCCTCTATTTCCACCATAAATGCACTTCTCCAGCCTACCGTATCGGTACTTGGGGAGCCGTATCGATACCTGTCTCAAAAAACAAAGAGTCTGTAACACCCCAAATTTGGACCTAGATGTTTTAGAGTTCAAATCGGACCGTTCGGGAACGGTTCGAATCCTAAAGGGAGGTTTAGGGAACACCTAGTTCGGGATGCTTTAAAAATATGGAAACAATATCTAAAAATCCTCATTTATTATATGAATGATTATGGTGAAATCAATTTTACAAAATAAGGTTTGGAAATACTACATTTCAGTGTAGTGACCAAATCGCAGTTTTTGCAAAAGTTAAATAGTGACTGTTTTGTAAAGGATTAAAACTTGAATCTTTAAGGAGCTAATTTTACCAAAATGTTTTTAATCAGATTTCTTCTTAATTTGGGTGATTTTATTAATGTTTTAATTAAAGGAAAATAAAGATTAATTAAAAGGAAACTACCTTTGACTTTTCATAACTACCTTTCACCAATTTTCTCTCATTTCATTTTCTCTCAATTTCTTTTCAGCCAAACACATTTCCTCCAGCAATTATCCTTTGATTTTCATTCCTTTTGATGAGATTTCAATCTCCTTTTGATTCCTAATCTTTTCCTCATCCAAACCTCTTGTTTTTACATTGGATTTTCAAGAAAACTTGCCCAATTCAAGGAGAAATCAGCCATTAGAGGTAAGCTTCGTCCTTCTTCTCTAATGATCAGTTCTTTACTGAAATTCCCAAGTTATCAATCCTTTGTTAATGATTTTTGAGTTTCTTTAATGTTAGAAATAAGAAATTGTATTAAAACTCAAGGTTTTTGAGGAGATCTTGATGATTTTCGTGGTTGATGGTTAGCCTCTATTTTGAGGTTGTTTTCTAATGTATTTTGGATGTTAATTGATGTTATAAATGAGGTTTTATCAAACAAATCCCAAATAGGCTTGCATTCCTAAGTTTTGCATGCTAGAATGGTGGTTTATGGCGTGGTTTTGGTGTTCTGTCATAGGTGGAGGTATAAAGACGAGTTTGTGGTGTTTTTTTATGTTGATTGATGTTTAGAAATGATTAGAACTGGTAGATCTTGGTTGGGCTTTGTTTTGGAAGAGTTTGAAGATGATTTCGGTTGTGTTTGGTAGCCGAAATGTGGTTTTTGAGTAGAGCAGCGAGTTTAGGTGTGTGGCTGATGATTTCAATGCATGATGATGCATTAATCCTCTGCTCTTGTGTGTTATAAACAGGGGAGACATCTTCGGACGCCTTTGGTGTTGATCCGGGAGCTTAGACAACGTTTCGGCGAGCAAGCAAAACGTAATCGGTGAGTGCGTATGGTTTTAGAAGTCCTTGAGGGACAAAGAATCAAGGTTTGGGGATTTAGGAAAGGTTTGAAACACCTTCCTAAGTCCGAAAGTAAGTATTGGCTAGATTGCTCTCTTATATGTGGTGGTTGCCCCTAAAATGCTTTACATGCTCATGGTTTGAGATAGACAAAATCCTACTGTTTTTATGCATGATTTTGTAGCATGAGATGATGCTTGAAATGATTTCATGAAATAACATGTTGCATTGTTGAGATTTGAGCTTTTGTTTTAAAGCATGGCAAATGTTATGGTTTGAAATGAGATGTGTAAGATTTGAGAAATGTTGCGTGAAAAACAGTAGGTGAGATGATATTTTGACATACTATATTGGCAAAGAAGATGAGATACTTACCGGATATAATTGATCGATCAATAGGATGAGAGTGCACTATAAACTAAAAATGTGTACGTGCTCTTTGGTTTAATCCAAAGGGAGAGAACCGATGATGGGCATTCCATCGGATAGGACTTGGTGAAGTACCCAAGCTTTGTGGCGATGAGAGATTCCGCCATGTGAGTACGGTGATGTGAGATTCCACCGGAAACTATATTTACTAGACAAGTGAGTACGGTGATGTGAGATACCATCGGAAGCGTCTAGTGGTTTGAGAATGATGTCCGCATATCCGTGTAATAATGAGATGTGAAATGAAAATATAATATATGAAAATGCTTTTGAATCACATATACCTATTGATGAGATGATTTATGCGATGAGAAACGCATATGAGATTTATATATGAAATGCTTTGGTTTTACAAGCATGTATATGGCCTTGCTATGAGATTTGCATTGGTTTAAATGCATGAGATATTTGAGGTACATGTGTTTTCAATGAGAAGTTGCTTTGAAATGGTTTTCAAGCATGAGATAGATTGAGCATGTTGTAGAAAAGCTTTTGAGAAAGTGTTTTCAAGAAATGCATTATTCTGTTGGTTTTCTTTAGAGCATGCCTCAATAAGCAATTGTGCTTAAGCTCTCTTTTACCAATAATGCAGATAATTGAGGTGTTTCGGACAACAAGAAGGTTAAGAACATCCAAGGAAGTGCAAAACTCATGTATGGTGATGTTTTTATACACTTTAGTTTTGATATATGGCAATGGGAAACCAAGGTTGTATTTGGGAGATGTGTTTTGAACTCCCTAGGTTTGTGGCATGTTTGTGTTGGCATTTATGGGTTGTAAATGGTCCTAAAGGGTTGATTTGGAGTTTGGTTGCTTATATTGGTTTTGGAGACTAGGGAGCATGCCTTTAGATTGTATGTTTTCGTGTTTGTTACCATGCTCTATTTTAAGGGTCTTAAATATGTTCCTTAGTATGATTTGATGCTCTTTGGGGCATGTTTGATTGTTAGAAGGGTGAAAAACCAGCAATTTATGTTGTCACAAGGCAGGGTGTATCGAAACACCCTTAACTGTTTCGAAACGGGGGCCTGTAATGGCCATAGCGTTTCGGTACGGTTGAAAGTGTTTTGATACACCTTGGCTACTAGTGAGGCTCGTTTCGGTACTGGTCTCGGAATGCACCCGCGTACCGAAACGGTCAACACCGTTTCGATACGAGTGTTTCGGTACGGTGGTTGGGTGTTCCGAAACGGTTGACCGTTGGATATTGATTTGAATTGTTTTAAGTTTCCATGTTTTATGTTTTGGTCCTGAATGTTATGGATGCAATTGCTTGAGCTTAGAATGTCCTTTTTAACTGAAATTTCACCGAAAATCATGTAACTTGACTAATTTCATTTTGGTAAACCTAAAATCTGCAAAGCCCTTATAATTTCTAAAATTTACATTTTGGTCCCTAAAAGCGTAATTCATGCAATTGAGTTCCTAAATGTTTTCCGATCGTTGTGCCTTTCTGACATATGATTCTTGAGTATTCACATAGGCTTAATGTGCATCTAGACAAGATTAAAATAAAAAAGGGTCGTTAATCAAGGTTGACTTTCAGGTTGACTTTGGTTTTCCCCGTGTAATATTCGTAGTTCGGTTCAAGCGCCTAGGCCGGGCTAAGGGGGTTACATTTGTTGGTATCAGAGCTAGGTTATCGAATAATTGGGGCTTGGTATTGTGGTTATTGTGTGTGGTTGTATATGATTTTGATTGTTCGGTGAAAGTATGATGTATGAATAGTGATGTATAATGCAATTGAGATGAATTTGTGATGTTATGCTATGTTTGGAGTATTGTTGGGAATCCCATTGCCATATCATTACTAATGAGAAGAAATGGTTTGAAAAATGAGCTTGAGTACTTGGATTACTTACCTTATTATGTCTAATGGTGTTTATTGCATTTTTGTCAGTGCATTGTTTTTTTATGGGGCCACGTAGAGAGCTGAGAATCAATACTAGATCTATGGCTGAGAATGAAAATGAGAACGCAGAAAATGCTGAGGATTTACCTCCTCCTCCCCCTGGTGGACCACCTGGTGGTGGTGGAGCTGGGGATGGTGTTGCTGGAGTTGGTGATGGGGTTGTTAGACCTGAGGGTGTCCAGGGGCAAGCTGTTCCTGATATGACCGTGCTGATACAGGCTATTGCCGGAGCTTTCCAGGCAGTAGTAGCTGGAGCTCATGGAGCTGCACCTCAGGATGGTGCTAATGTTAAATTGTCGTTGAAGCGTCTCCGTAGTCTAGGAGGGACTGAATTCAGAGATTTGTCACCAGAAGGATCTGAGTCTTGGTTGGAGAGCACCAAGAGGATTCTTGGACATCTGAATTGCAACAACATCCAGAAGCTGGGATGCATTGTGTCACTGCTGCATGGTGATGCATACACGTGGTGGACGATCACTATCTCCAGAATGGAGGATGATGAAGTGACTTGGACATTCTTTTTGAATACGTTCAAGCGGAAATACCTGGGAGTTCGCTACCTTGACGAGAAGAAGAGGGAGTTTATGTCTCTCGTGCAAGGGAACATGTCTGTGGCTGAATATGAGATTCAGTTTGTTCGCCGTAGTTAGTATGCACCTGAGCTAATTCCGAGTGAGAGGGAAAGGTGCGAACGGTTCCGTTATGGGCTGGTAGCGGATGTAAAGACTTATATGCTTGCAGCTGATTACACTAATTTCGATGTCTTGGTCACTAGAGCCAAGGACATTGAATTGAATCTTGGTTTGGCAAGCCGAGCAGGTGGATCTAGCTCGGGAAAGCTAGTTGCAGAACGCGATTATGGTAGAGATCGCAACAAGAGGCAAAAGGATAGAAAGCCACACTATGATGCTAGACGTGGGGGTGGTAACCCTGGTAGAGGTCAGCAATGACCTAATGCTTTTTTGAGGAATCCTGAGTGCAACTGGTGTGGTAGGAGACACGCTGGAGAGTGTTGGGGTAACCTTGGGACATGTTGGAATTGTGGGAACCGAGGGCATATGAAGAAAGATTGTCCTCAGCCGCTGAGGGAGGGACAGGCTCCGGTGAGAGCAGCTGAACCACAGAGAGGTCGTGGGCGCGGCCGTGGTAATTTTCAGCGCAGAGATGAGGGTGGAAGGAATGTGGCACATGTTGTGGTTGTCCAACCTGAGGGTGGTGGGCAGGCTCAAGTGTATGCCCATCGTGAGGGAAGGAATGACATGGACGTGATCGCAAGTACCTTTGCTTTGCAATCCTTGTCATTACTTTCTTTGATTGATTATGGATCTACACACTCGTACATATTGCATGAACATGCTCAAATGCTTGGTTTGCCTGTTGAGTCTTTGGATGTTGATATGCGTGTGACTAGTTCATTTGGTGAGACGGTGGTAATAAGAAAGTTGTATAGAATATGCCCCTTAAAGGTGCAAGATCATGTGTTTCTTGTTGATCTTATGGAATTGCCATTCTATGGTTTTGATGTAATCCTTGGCATGGATTGGCTTGTTGAGCATAGAGCCGTTGTGGATTTTGAAAGCAAGCGAGTTTCGTTGAAACTTGCAGATGATTATAAGGTGGTGGTGGTGGGAGAAAATGTGAAATTTCTTGCCAATGTGGTGTCTACGTTGGAAGCAAGCCGGATGTTGTGACAGGGATGTGAGGCTTACCTAGCATTTGTTATGAATCCCAATTCAAAGGAGGTGCACGTTCAGGATATAAGGACCGTGTGTGAGTTTCCTGGAGTGTTTCTGGAGGAATTACCTGGTTTGCCGCCTAGTCGAGAGGTTGAGTTTGGAATTGAGTTGTATGAGAACACAACTCCGGTGTCCATTTCTCCCTATCACATGGCACCCAAAGAGTTGAAGAAGTTGAAGACGTAACTTCAGGAGTTGCTTAACCGTGGCTTTATTCGGCCTAGTGTGTCACCTTGGGGTGCACCGGTCTTGTTTGTGAAAAAGAAAGATGGCACAATGAGAATGTGCATCGATTATCGTCAGCTTAATAAGTTGACCGTCAAGAACAAGTATCCTTTGCCGAGAATTGATGATCTTTTTTATCAGTTTCGGGGAGCGGCTGTGTTTTCCAAGATTGATCTGAGGTCAGGGTACTATCAGTTAAAAGTGAAAGATGTGGATGTGCCGAAAACAGCCTTTAGAACAAGGTATAGGCATTATGAGTTCCTGGTGATGCCGTTTGGATTGACAAATGCCCCTGCTGCTTTCATGGATATAATGAATAGGGTGTTCCATGAATTCTTGGACAAGTTCATTGTGGTGTTCATCGACGATATCCTTGTGTACTCTCGTACTGAGGAGGAGCATGAAGGTCATTTGAGGATTGTTTTGCAAGCGCTGTTGGAAAATCAGCTTTACGCTAAGCTGAGCAAATGTGAGTTTTGGCTAAAGGAAGTTGTTTTCCTTGGTCATGTGGTTTCGGCTGAAAGGGATTCGATTTGATCCCCAAAAGGTTGAGGCAGTGATGAATTAGAAGCCTCCTAAGTCTGTTCATGAAGTCCGTAGTTTTCTTGGGTTGGCAGGATACTACAGGAGGTTTGTGGATGGATTTTCTAAGATTGATGCCCCTTTGACTGAGTTGTTGCAAAAGGATGTTAAGTATGAGTGGACGAAAGCGAGACAACAAGCTTTTGAGAAGCTAAAAGCAGCTTTGACGTAAGCTCTTATCTTGGTTCAACCTGAATCAGGGAAAGAGTTTGTGGTGTATAGTGAAGCATCCTATGTTGGTTTGGGGTGTGTGTTAATGGAAGAGGGTAAAGTGGTGGCTTATGCATCGCGACAGTTGAAAGTGCATGAGCGCAATTATCCTACGCATGATATTGAGTTGGCTGCGGTGGTTTTTGCTCTAAAGATCTGGAGACATTATCTCTATGGTGAGAAGTGTATTGTGTACACGGATCACAAGAGTTTGAAATATTTGATGTCTCAGAAGGAGTTAAATCTTAGGCAACGGCGATGGGTGGAGTTTCTTAAGGATTACGATCTGACGATCGAGTATCATCAGGGGAAAGCCAATGTTGTGGCTGATGCTTTGAGTAGGAAGGTGGCAGTGGAGTTAAGAGCGATGTTTGCTAGCTTGAGCATATCGCGAGATGGTGGTCTTGTTCCTGAATTGCAAGTAAAACCATCTTTGGTTCAGTTGATAAAGGATAAACAGTTGTTGCATGATTCTTTGATGCCACATGTTCAGGATCTTGCTGAGGATAGGCCATCGGATTTTTGTTTTAATGATGATGGTGTTCTATGTTTTGGGAGTCGGGTAGTGGTGCCGAATGATGTTGAGTTGAGGCGCACTATTCTGACCGAAGCTCATAGTAGTCCCTTTGCTATGCACCCTGGTAGTACGAAGATGTATTGTGATCTGAAGGATGAGTACTATTGGGTGGGATTGAAGAAAGATGTCCCTGAGTTTGTGAGCAAATGTATGGTTTATCAGCGGGTTAAGGCTGAACACCAGTTTCCTTCAGGGTTGTTGCAGCCGTTAAGGATCCCTGAATGGAAATGGGAGAGGATCACCATGGACTTCGTGTCTGGTTTGCCTTTATCGCCATCAAAGAAGAATTCTGTTTGGGTGATTGTGGATCGCCTTACGAAGTGTGCGCAGTTCTTACCTGTGCATATTGCGTATACCTTGGATAAGCTTGCAGAGTTTTACATTGCTGAGATTGTACGTTTGCATGGTGTACCAAAATCTATAGTGTCGGATCGAGATCCGAGGTTCACTGCAAGGTTTTGGGAGTGTTTGCATCAAGCATTGGGTACGCGGGTAAATTTTAGTACTTCTTATCATCCGCAAACGGATGGGCAGTCGGAGCGTGTTATCCAAGTGCTTGAGGATATGTTGAGGTGCTGTGTTATTGAGTTTCAAGGCTCTTGGGAGAAGCACTTGCCTTTGGTGGAGTTTGCTTATAATAATAGTTACCATGCGAGTATTCAAATGGCACCTTATGAAGCTTTGTACGAGAGGAAGTGCAGAACTCCTCTTTGTTGGGCTGAAACGGGACAAAAGTTGGTCTCGATGCCGGCTTTGTTGAAAGTAACCACCGAGAAGGTGAAGCTCATTTGTGAGCGGTTGAAGGAAGCATCGGATCGGCAAAAGTCTTACGCGGATTTGAAGCGTAAGGAGATAGAATTTACGGTAGGTGACCGTGTGTTCTTGAAAGTTTCACCTTGGAAGAAGGTGATGAGATTTGGTCGAAAGGGCAAGTTGAGCCCAAGGTACATTGGACCATACGAGGTGATAGAACGTGTGGGTCCTGTTGCTTATAAGCTGAGGCTACCTCAAGAGTTTGAAAAGATACATAATGTGTTTCATGTATCCATGCTTCGGAGGTATATATCGGATCCTTCGCATGATATGCCTGTGGAGGAAGTTGAGTTAAATCCAGACTTGACATATGATGAGGAACCTATTGAGATTTTGGATTCGGATAGTAAGGTTCTTCGTGGTAAGACCATTGAGCTAGTCAAAGTGTTGTGGAGACATCGTGGTGTTGAGGAAGCCACGTGGGAGAGAAAGGAAGACATGAAGAAGCAATTTCCTTACCTTTTTCCTCTAGGAAAATTTCGAGGATGAAATTTCTTAAGAGGGGGAGAGTTGTAACACCCCAAATTTGGGCCTAAATGTTTTAGAGTTCGAATCGGACCGGTCGGGAACGGTTCGAATCCTAAAGGGAGGTTTAGGGAACACCTAGTTCGGGATGCTTTAAAAATATGGAAAAAATATCTAAAAATCCTCATTTATTATATGAATGATTATGGTGAAATCAATTTTACAAAATAAGGTTTGGAAATACTACATTTCGGTGTAGTGACCAAATCGCAGTTTTTGCAATAGTTAAATAGGACTGTTTTGTAAAGGATTGAAACTTTGAATCTTTAAGGAGCTAATTTTACCAAAATGTTTTTAATCAGATTTCTTCTTAATTTGGGTGATTTTATTAATGTTTTAATTAAAGGAAAATAAAGATTAATTAAAAGGAAACTACCTTTGACTTTTCATAACTACCTTTCATCAATTTTCTCTCATTTCATTTTCTCTCAATTTCTTTTCAGCCAAACACATTTCCTCCAGCAATTATCCTTTGATTTTCATTCCTTTTGATGAGATTTCAATCTCCTTTTGATTCCTAATCTTTCCCTCTTCCAAACATCTTGTTTTTACATTGGATTTTCAAGAAAACTTGCCCAATTCAAGGAGAAATCAGCCATTAGATGTAAGCTTCTTCCTTCTCCTCTAATGATCAGTTCTTTACTGAAATTCCCAAGTTATCAATCCTTTGTTAATGATTTTTGAGTTGCTTTAATGTTAGAAACAAGAAATTGTATTAAAACTAAAGATTTTTTAGGAGATCTGGATGATTTTCATGGTTAATGGTTAGCCTCTATTTTGAGGTTGTTTTCTAATGTATTTTGAATGATAATTGATGTTATAAATGAGGTTTTATCAAAAAAAATCCCGAATAGGCTTGGATTCCTAAGTTTTGCATGCTAGAATGGTGGTTTTTGGGGTGGTTTTGGTGTTCTGTCATAGCTAGAGGTTTAAGGACGAGTTTGTGGTGATTTTTGATGTTGATTGATGTTTAGAAATGATTAGAAGTGGTGGATCTTGGTTGGGCTTTGTTTTGGAAGAGTTTGAAGATGATTTCGGTTGTGTTTGGTAGCCGAAATATGGTTTTTGAGTAGAGCAGCGAGTTTAGGTGTGTGGCTGATGATTTCAATGCATGATGATGCATTAATCCTCTGCTCTTGTGTGTTATAAACAGGGGAGACATCTTCGGACGCCTTTGGTGTTGATCCGGGAGCTTAGATAGCATTTCGACGAGCAAGCAAAATGTAATCGGTGAGTGCGTATGGTTTTAGAAGTCCTTGAGGGACAAAGAATCAAGGTTTGGGGATTTAGGAAAGGTTTGAAACACCTTCCTAAGTCCGGAAGTAAGTATTGGCTAGATTGCTCTCTTATATGTGGTGGTTGCCCCTAAAATGCTTTACATGCTCATGGTTTGAGATAGACAAATTCCTACTGTTTTTATGCGTGATTTTGTAGCATGAGATGATGCTTGAAATGATTTCATGAAATAACATGTTGCATTGTTGAGATTTGAGCTTTTGTTTTAAAGCATGGCAAATGTTATGGTTTGAAATGAGATGTGAAAGATTTGAGAAATGTTGCATGAAAAATAGTAGGTGAGATGATATTTTGACATACTAAATTGGCATAGAAGATGAGATACTTACCGGATATAAATGATCGATCAATAGGATGAGAGTGCACTATAAACTAAAAATTCGTATGTGCTCTTTGGTTTAATCCAAAGGAAGAGAACCGATGATGGGCATTCCATCAGGTAGGACTTGGTGAAATACCCAAGCTTTGAGGCGATGAGAGATTCCGCCATGTGAGTACGGTGATGTGAGATTCCACCGGAAACTATATTTACTAGACAAGTGAGTACGGTGATGTGAGATACCATCGGAAGCGTCTAGTGGTTTGAGAATGATGTCCGCATATCCGTGTAATAATGAGATGTGAAATGCCAATGTAATATATGAAAATGCTTTTGAATCACATGTACCTATTGATGAGATGATTTATGCAATGAGAAACGCATATGAGATTTATATATGAAATACTTTGGTTTTACAAGCATGTATATGGCCTTGCCATGAGATTTGCATTGGTTTAAATGCATGAGATACAATTGAGGTACATGTGTTTTCAATGAGAAGTTGCTTTGAAATGATTTTCAAGCATGAGATAGATTGAGCATGTTGTAGAAAAGCTTTTGAGAAAGTGTTTTCAAGAAATGCATTGTTGTGTTGGTTTTCTTTAGATCATGCCTCAATAAGCAATTGTGCTTAAGCTCTCTTTTACCAATAATGCAGATAATTGAGGTGTTTCGGGCAACAAGAAGTTTAAGAACATCCAATGAAGTGCAAAGCTCATGTATGGTGATGTTTTTATACACTTTAGTTTTGATATATGGCAATGGGAAACCAAGGTTGTATTTGGGAGATGTGTTTTGAACTCCCTAGGTTTGTGGCATGTTTGTATTGGCATTTATGGGTTTTAAATGGTCCTAAATGGTTGATTTAGAGTTTGGTTGCTTATATTGGTTTTGGAGACTAGGGAGCATGCCTTTAGATTGTATGTTTTCGTGTTTGTTGCCATGCTCTAGTTTAAGGGTCTTAAATATGTTCCTTAGTATGATTTGATGCTCTTTGGGGCATGTTTGATTGGTTAGAAGGGTGAAAACCAGTAATTTCTGCTGTCACAGGGCAGGGTGTATCGAAACACCCTTAACTGTTTTGAAACGGGGGCTTGTAATGGCCATAGCGTTTCGGTACGGTTGAAAGTGTTTTGATATACCTTGGCTACTAGTGAGGCTCGTTTCGGTACTGGTCTCGGAACGCACCCACGTACCGAAACGGTCAACACCGTTTTGATACGAGTGTTTCGGTACGGTGGTTGGGTGTTCCGAAACGGTTGACCGTTGGATATTGATTTGAATTGTTTTAAGTTTCCATGTTTTACGTTTTGGTCCTGAATGTTATGGATGCAATTGCTTGAGCTTAGAATGTCCTTTTTAACTGAAATTTCACCGAAAAGCATGTAACTTGACTAATTTCATTTTGGTAAACCTAAAATCTGCAAAGCCCTTATAATTTCTAAAAATTACATTTTGGTCCCTAAAAGCGTAATTCATGCAATTGAGTTCCTAAATGTTTTCCGATCGCTGTGCCTTTCTGACATATGATTCTTGAGTATTCACATAGGCTTAATGTGCATCTAGACAAGATTAAAATAAAAAAGGGTTGTTAATCAAGGTTGACTTTCGGGTTGACTTTGGTTTTCCCCGTGTAATCTTCGTAGTTCGGGTCAAGCGCCTAGGCCGGGCTAAGGGGGTTACAGAGTCGTTGCACAATTACAAGAGGGGTGTATCGATATGCGTGTAGGCGTATTGGTACGGGTTAGGGAAGCGTTTCGATATGGGCAAGACCGTATCGATGCATTTTTCCCACAAAGCTCACTAGAAGAATCCGTATCGATACGGGTAAGAGTGTATCGGTACGAGTTAACCAACTCTTTAAAAATTTGTTACCTACCAACTGACGCCTAACGGTCAAAAACATTTAAGGCTTCTGAATTTAAAATTCCTTTTAAACCGTATCGAAACGGGTGAGACCGTATCGGTACGCCATTCAAACTTCCTTTGATTTTATAGAGAGAGCGTATCGATACAGATGCAATTTGTTTCGATACCCTGTTTCGATACGGTAAGGGGCGTATCGAAACGGATTTCTCCAGTGGCCAAGTTTGTAAAAAAGGTATCGATATGGCAAGGAGCGTATCGATACACATAGACGATTTTCAGTAGTTTGGCCTTGGAACACTTAGAAAATATTTTGGAGTTTGAGTTTTTCAAACTAGAGTAAAGCCTTGTTGATTTGAAACCTTTTGAGGGACTTAAAAATATATTTCAATTTTTTCAATTTAATCCTTAAAACACTTTGTTATATCAAAATCAAACATAGGTTTTACAATCTCCCCCTTTTTTATATAACAAAACCAAAACTTGAAAATTTTAAGACTATTGAAAAACTTTGGAAAACAGCTCCCCCTTAATATAGGCTAGGTAAAATTTAAGTTAAAATTTTAAGTGAGCTTGTTCCCTCTCCCCATTTTTTTTAGATCAAAAATAAGAGACATAGGCTAAAAGCATAATCAATAACCAAGCAACATATAATAGATAAGCATTAAGTTCATAAATAAGTAAACATCAAAATAAAATCTAAACAACAATAATCAAAGTATAAGTTTTAAACTTAATCCTAAAGAACATAATTCAAAGTGAATCAATTAGAAATCCTAAATGACATGAATGGAATGCAAAGAAAATCTACTACTATTCTCCATCGCCATCTTCATCGTCATCTTCGTTGGCATCATCATTATTCCTCCTAGATTGATGCCACTCATCATGAAAGGCCGTGAGAGAGATGTTCATCGAATTATGCATGGCCTCAATAGATGAGATACGCTTCTCCACATTTTTCGTACGATCTTCTAGGCTTGTGAAGCGTGTGTCTATGGCAGCAAACCCCAAATTCATGACTTGATCCATAGAAGCAATCCCCGTGCGTAGGCCCGTGAATTGTTCATTGAGAAAAGTCATAAGAGCATCCATGGATGGAGGAGGAGGAACTTGAGAAGCTTGAGGATTGGCAATCTCTTACGGAATCGCATCACTAGGAAGCTCGGAGATGCGAAGCCAACTACCATTGAAGTAATGAAACTTCCTCCTAGAAAGAGATCTCTCATCAATGGGATCGGTGAGGGGTGTAGTATAGTCGTGAGAGCAATCAATCTCCTTTTGAGTGAAGAAATAACTCAAGGCGGTGCCATAAGTGAATGAAGTGACAAGAGTTGTATGACGATGTTGCACGAGAAAGACAATTTTCGCAAACATGATGCGAGCAAGGTTTGGTTGTTGTCTTTAGCGAAAGCACCGAATCCAAAAGTCATCAACTTGGAGGATGGTCGAATATTTTCCTCCCGAAGGTCTAAACCACAAAGTAATCATCAAGTGAAGGATTCGATCTTGAGCTTTGAGAACGGTCACGGAACCCCCCAAAACGTGTCCAAGAGAATTCTCATCTTCGATACCCCCATCCTCAAACTTAAAAACAACACAAAGGGATGGAACATCTACGGTAATCTTTTTGCCCATGAGATAGGAGTTAACGGCAACAATATTACCCGAGGGATCGGCAACACACTTGGCATTAGCATAAAATATCAAAACAAAATTGCGAAAGAAAATCCCGGAATTTGTATAAAATCCATGAACTTCCAGTCTTGGAGTAAAGGTAAATAGATAAATTTGAAGCGCTCCGAATTAAGAAAAGGAACAGAAATTACCCTCTCCAAACGAATTTTATAGTTTTGAAAAGATCGGAAGTAGGTGAGTTCTCCGGGAGTTCTAAAGCACCGTTGATAAATAAGGGTTAAGTTAGGACGAGTGCCATCACCGGGATTGGATCCTTCACCAACTTCGCTTGTAGTACGCGCTCTCTTTTTGGGTGTCATAAGTCTAGAAAAAATGATCCAAACAGTGTGTATGCATTATTTTTCTCATTCAATACCATGTAAATCAATAATCAAGGTTTTAAAAAATTTGAAAGCCAAAACAAAAAAAATGATAAAATCTGTTTTTGAAAAAGAAAAACAAACCAAAATAATTTAAAAACGAAAATAATAAAGAAAATAAAAAAAAAAGAGTTTTATACCTTGATATTAAGATAGGGAAGAATGGAAGAAGATTGTGCACCAATTTGATGGAGAGCCTTAAGACTTTGGCTTGATTTAGAAAAACCCTCAAGAGATTTTTAGTTTTGTGGTGAAAATATGAGGGATTGAGAGGCTTTTTATAGAGTAATATCGGCTAGGGTTTTGAAAATTTAGTTTTGGTAAAAGTGAAACACTTTTAATGCCATTGAGTATATGTCTGCGCGATTGAGTATCGATACGCCAAAGGGGTATCGATACGGGGGTAAAATGGTAATTCCCTGGAAACGCGTGTCAAGGGACCGTATCGAAACGGATGGCATCCGTATCGAAATTTTCACAACTTGTATCGAAATGGGTTTAACCGTATCGATACCCGTAAGAGAGAAACTGCAGTCTGGTCAACTAATGAATTACTCGTATCGATACGCATAAGGCTATATCGATACCCTATGCCCAGAAATTCATTTTTGGCTTTTAGAACAACCAAAGGCTCGACTTTAACATCTCCTAAATGAATGAAATTGATGAATGAGCAAGTCTAAGCATATACTAATAGAAGAAAACTCCCCTAGCTATAAGCATGGTTTCTATCAAGATCAACAACACATAAACATGCATTTTCACAAATTCAAGCAATTTTAACCTCAAAAGAGTCCTAAAGGGTCAAGATAGGCTAGTTAGACCTAGCTCTCTCCTAAGGGACCAAAAATGCTCTTTGTCTAGAGGTTTGGTAAAAATGTCCGCTAGTTGGTTCAGGGTGTCAGCATACTCTATAACAACATCTTGCTTTAAGGACATGATCTCTAATGAAATGATGCCTTATTTCTATATGTTTAGTTTTAGAGTGTTGTATGGGATTTTTGGTTAGGCATATAGCACTAGTGTTATCACACTTAAGGGGTATGGCTTCAAATTTAACTTCATAATCTAAGAGTTGTTGCTTCATCCAAAGGAATTGAGCACAACAACTCCCTAAGGATATGTACTCAGCTTCGGTGGTAGATAGAGCTACACTATTTTGTTTCTTAGAGAACCAAGATATGAGCATACTACCTAAGAATTGGAAAGTTCCCGAAGTACTTTTCCTATCAATTTTACAACCCCCATAATCTGCATCCGAATAAGCATGAAGGTTAAAGGTTGAGTCTCTAGGATACCAAAGACCTAAACAAGGAGTATCTCTAAGGTACCTAAAGATCCTTTTAACGGCTATAAGGTGAGACTCTCTAGGACTAGCTTGAAACCTAGCACACAAGCAAACACTAAACAATATATTTGGTCTACTTGCGGTAAGGTAAAGAAAAGATCTAATCATAGAGCGATAAAGTGTAGAGTCAACACACTTACCTCCTTCATCTTTGTCAAGCTTTGTAGATGAGCTCATTGGTGTAGCTTGAGGCTTTGCTTTCTCTAAGCCAAACTTCTTGAGCATATCTTTCACGCTCTTCGCTTGATTGATGAAGGTGACATCCTTCCTTTGTTTGATTTGGAGTCCCAAAAAGAATGAGAGCTCCCCCATCATGCTCATCTCGAATTCACCTTGCATTAACTTAGCAAACTATTTGCAATGATACTCATTAGTAGATCCAAAAATAATATCATCAACATATATTTGCACTACTAAGATGTCATTTTTATATCTTTTTATGAAAAGTGTAGTGTCCACCTTACCTTTTTCAATTAAAAAGTTTGAGAGCCTTTCATACCAAGCTCTAGGAGCTTGTTTTAAACCATAAAGGCTTTGGTTAACTTAAAAACATGATTTGGAAATTTTGAATCCTCAAAACTCGGTGGTTGTTCCACATACACTTCTTCATTTATAAAACCATTTAAAAATGCACTTTTCACATCCATTTGAAAAAGCTTGAAATTATGATAACATGCATATGCAAGCAACATCCTAATAGCTTCCATTCTAGCTACGGGTGCATAGGTTTCATCAAAATATATTCCCTCTTCTTGAGTGTAACCTTGAGCAACTAGTCTAGCTTTGTTTATCACTATGTTACCACTCTCATATAGTTTATTCCTAAACACTCATTTAGTTCCTATAGTAGATTGATTACTAGACCTTTCAACTAATGTCCATACATTACTTCTCTCAAATTGCTTGCATAGCCACAATCCAAAAATCATCTATGTTTAACTCTTCTTTCATAGCCACAATCCAAAAATCATCTTTTAATGCTTATTTAATGTTCTTAGGCTCAATGCATGAGATAAAAGCAACATGATTCATGAGTTTGAGAGATGATCTAGTAGTTACCCCTTTGGATGGATCACCCAAGATTTCACCACCTTTGACATAGTTGTACTCCCTTGGGTAGCTCACTTCCTTTTCCTCAAGAGCCAAATCCTTCAAGGCTTCAAGAGGTGGATCTTGTGCATCTTCTTCTTTAGTTGGAATCTCATCCTCCTTTGAAGTTTGTCCTCCATCAAAGGCATCAAGGATTCCTACATCATCATCATCACAAGATTCCTTCCTCGAAAGGAGGTTATCATCGAAAACAACATGTATAGACTCTTCTACTACCAAAGTTCTTTTATTAAATACACGATAGGCTTTAGAGTTTAAAGAATATCCTAAGAAAATAGCTTCATCACTTTTAGCATCAAATTTACCTAAGTTGTCTTTTCCATTGTTTAAGAAAAAACACATGCAACCAAATGGATGAAAATAGCTAATGTTAGGCTTCTTAGATTTTAAAATCTCATATGGTGTTTTCTTTAAAAGTGGCTTAATCATTACTCGATTTACAATGTAGCAAGCGGTATTTGTGGCTTCCGCCCAAAAATATTTAGGTAAATTGTTTTCACAAAGCATGGTTCTAGCCATTTCTTGTAAAGTCCTATTTTTCCTCTCAATTACCCAATTTTGTTGAGGAGTTCGAGGTGCCGAAAAATTGTGGCTAATACCATTTTCATCAAAAACTCTTCAAAACCTAGATTTTGATATTCGGTTCCATGATCACTTCTAATGGGAGAAATCTTAAGCTCAAGATCATTTTGAGTTAATTTAGAAAACGTGATGAATTTTTCTAAAGCCTCATCTTTGGTACTTAAAAATAGAACCAAAGTAAATCTAGAATAGTCATTAACAAGTACAAAAGCATACGATTTACCACCCAAGCTCATAGTTTTAATAGTCCCAAAAAGATCCATATGAATCAATTGTAAACATCTACTAGTAGAGATATCATTAATGGATTTAAATGATGATCTTTGTTGTTTACCCTTAGAGCATGCATCACATATTTTGTCATTTGAGAACTTAATATTGGGCAAACCTCTAACTAGATTTAAGGAAACTATTTTTTCTAAAACACTAATGCTAGCATGTCCTAGTTTCTTATGCCATAACCATGCATCATTTTCATTTTGTGCAACAAAACATGCATGAGATTAATGAATGTCATCTAGATGCACCATATATATGTTACCTATGCGATGACCAATGAGCATTATTTTATTTGATTTAATGTCAACAATTTTAAACCCATTTTTATCAAACAAGACATTAAACCCTTTATCACACAATTGACTAATGCTCAATAAATTGTGTTTTAGACCATTGACATACAATTTTTTTTAATGAGTATAGTAGAATGATTACCTATGGAGCCAATACCTTCAATGTGGCCTTTGGAGTTGTCACCAAATGTTAATACTCCTCCACTTTTTGGCTTTAAATCCAAGAATCGACTCTTGTCTACGGTCATGTGCCTCGAGCATCCACTATCAAGGTACCATGAGTTTTAGCTTTCTGCTTTGGCCTTGTAGCAATGCTCCCCCTACAAACAAAGAGATTAAGCTTTGATTTTTGGTACCCAAATCATTTTGGATCCACGAGTGTTAGCTCCCAAAAGCTTGGTTCCCTTAGGAATCCAAGGTGACATGGCATCAACATTATTAGATTTGACAAGTTCCTTAGGAACCCATACACTTCTAATTCTTTTAGTCTTATTATGCCTATTGGAGACACTTCGTTTGTAGTTATAGTTCTTTCTTTTAGGTTGGTTTGTTCTAGATGATTCACCTATTTAATTTTTCACAATACCAACACTCTTAAAAGACTTTTTGAGCTCATTAAGCTCATTTAACACCTTTTCATGTTCAATGATACATTGAGAAATAAGATTATTTAAATCTACATTTTCATTTTGAAAGTATTCAAGTTCGTCTTGTAGACCTAAAAACTTTTTCTCAAATTTCAAGTTAGCTTGAGAAAGTAAATCATTTTTAGCATTTAAATCTGAAATGATCTTTTTATTTTTTAAAACGGACTCCTTGTATTTCTCAACCAACTCATCATAAACCTCTTGCAACTCATCATAAGCATCTAGAAGTTCATCATATGTAAAATAAAAAGTAGATGAGTTAGATGTTACCATAGAAGAATCATGTAACCCCCTAAACCCGACCCGGAAGAACTGGGTCGAATATAAGGAGTCAAACTCAAAGCTTGTCCCTCACACAAGTAACTTGATTCAAAACTTTAATTCCAAAATAAATAATGATAATATCGCATAATATATATAGTGATAAAATACTCCTAAAAATATTAAATATTCAAAATGTGCATGCATGATAAAACGTAATAACCCCAAATAAAATATCCAGAATCTGAAATTATATATATAATCTGATAAAACATATAATAAAAATAAGTCCAAGTCTCATAGTGATAATAATAAATAAATAAGCTGGAAAACGAGGTCCTCCAAGTACCGTAGCCTAGACCTGAGTATCTGAAAATAGAAACTAAGGGGGAGTCAGCGATAACGCTCAGTGTGTCTCTACAGTGCAAACATGATTAACAGAATCGTCATATCAACAGAGTCAGTCAGATATTATCAGAATACAATCTACCATCATAAATCAGTTCAAACACATAAACAAATGCGAATGAATATGCAACACAATATGACATGCACCCAACTATATCACCATCCGAAGAGTAAGGTTCCCCAGAACCACTCTCTACCTCGTCACCATCCGAAGTGGAATCCAGCCCGTAGGAGAAACCACTGGTCCGAAGTAGACATCATTCCCGAAGGATGAAGCTACTGAACTTCCCCATACAGAATCCCACCCATAATGAGATGACACAAAATCTGAGTTCTGAATTTGAATGCATTGTTTATCAACAGAAATGCATAATCATATAACCTGATATACAGTAATCCGAATCCGAATGTATATACAAATATTCCACAACGTAACAGAATGTTGAACAAGTCAAACATCACATATCAACCGAATATTACCATCATATACCATCAGACCACATCATGTATACATTTAAGCAAATCAACACATTTAAATACAGAGCATTGTAAACAGACGGCACAGAAGAGAAAACACCTCAAATAGCTAACACTCAACATCGACGGTGACGTCTCCCACACTCAGCTCTATCTCTAGGTCGGTCAGAGTCAGCTCCTATAGCAATTAAATATACCAACAAAGATATTACTACTATGCCAAGACAATGATAAAATAAATATCGAAGTGATATTAATAATTAAACTCACGAGCGGATCTTGATGTCTGAGCAACAGGAGGTCGTCCAGGTGGAGGAGGAGGAAGGATCTCAGTATCCGAGTCAATGTCGTCTGCAAATACGAATAATTCCAATTAATTTTTCCGATATTCAAATCTTTCGATACATGAATAATCGAATAAAAGAGGTCAAAACAGACTTTCGGGTTCGAATTTAAGGAAACTGGCAACGGAAACGGAATCAGGACGTCGAAAAACATAAAATAGGCCCTTTCTGAAAAAGTCAACGGTCAACGGTCAACGGGTCAAACAGGTCAACAGGTCAAACGGGTCAAACGGTTCAACAAGTCAACGGGTCAACGATCAAATGGGTCAAACGGGTCAATACTGACATCATCACTGACGTCAGCCGGCTGTTTTATAATATGAACCGGATCGGTTCTATCAACCCGGTTCAGCCCCCCTGGACCGGTTCAGACCGGTTCAAGCCCAAAATCCCCATTTCGAAAGTAGGGCTCAAACACATGTTCTCGATTTCTCACCGGCGGTGACGCTCCGATGGCCTCTGAGGTTCGTTTTTCCGACCAACACACACACACACACACGGATAACCTCAAAAACAACCAACCCTTACCCCTAAACACCCAAACGACGAGGAACACGAATGGCACGAGTTTGAACGGTTTTCGAACTGTTTCCTAACAACGGCGGACGGAAAAACAGCGATGACGTCAAGGGTTTTGACAGTGCAGCCACGGAGAATTGAATGGTGGCGTCGGACCGTCGAACGGACGACGTTTGGGCCCTTGCCGGACGGTGAACGACGATGAAGGGTTGAGGGTAGAGGCTCGAAGAAAGCACAAAAGAGAGGAAAAAGAAACGGCGCAAAACTTCCCAAAATCTGAAATGGAATCCAAAGAATACAAATACCCTAACAAATGGGTAAATCATAAAGCGTGCCACTAAACTTTCTAGAGTTAATGAAACGGCACCTAAGTTTACAATTTTTACAATTTGGTCATTGAAATTCTGAAAATCCCTCAATTTAATCAGTAAAATTTGATTAAATTTCCAATTAAAATTCCCTAATTATTAGGGTTTCAAATTAGGGGAAAATTGGGGTGTTAGAACTCTCCCTCTGTTAAAAAGAAATTTTGGCCTCGAAAATTTACCTGGAGCAAAAAGATGCAGATACTGAGCTCGGATGACAGTCTTGGGCTCCCACGTAGCCTCATCATGACTACGACCATGCCACAGGACTTTGACCATCTTAATGGTCTTCCTTTTGAGAACCTTTTTATCCTGAGCAAGAATCTCAATAGGCTCCTCTTCAAAACGCAAATCAGGACGAACCTCAATATCCTCAACATGCATAACATGTGACGGATCAGGATGATAACGTCTCAACACTGAAACATGGAAAACATCGTGAATACGCTGAAGCTCTGGTGGTAACTCTAGCTGATATGCAACTGGTTCGACTCGACGAATAATCCGGTAAGGGCCAATGTAACGAGGACTCAGCTTGCCCTTCCAACCAAACCGAAGTACCTTCCTCCAAGGAGATACTTTCAAGAAAACCTCATCACCCACCTCAAACTCAAGATCACGACATCTCAAATCGGCATAAGACTTCTGTCTGTCAAAAGCAGCCTTAAGCCGATCCCGAATCAATCTGACAGTCTGCTCAGCCTCGTGCACAATCTCCGGTCGCAATAATATGTGCTCATTCAACTCAGTCCATCCAATAGGTGAACGACACCTACGCCCATATAGAGCCTCATACAGTGTCATCTTGATATTGGCCTGATAACTGTTATTATAAGCAAACTCTGCAAGCGGCAGGAAATCCTCCCAACTGAATCTGAAATCAAGAATACAGCCCCTCAACATATCCTCAAGAATTTGGATCACACGCTCATACTGACCATCTGTCTGCGGATGATAAGATGTACTAAAGTTCAACCGAGTACCCAAAGCAGAATGAAGAGACCCCCAGAATCTTGCAGTGAACCTAGGATCTCTGTCAAAAATAATAGATAACGGTACCCCGTGAAGTCGAACGATCTTAGAAATATAAAGCCGGGCTAACTTACTCAAAGAATAGTTAACTCGGACAAGAATGAAATGTGCGGACTTCGTCAAACGATCAACAATAACCCAGATGGAATCCTTCTTCGACGGAGTCAAAGGAAGTCCACTAACAAAGTCCATAGTCACGCGCTCTCACTTCCACTGAGGAATCTCAATATGCTGTAGTAACCCAGACGGACGCTGATGCTCTACTTTGACTTTCTGACAAGTCAAACACTTCGATACAAATCCGACGACGTCCCGCTTGAGACCTTTCCACCAGTACCTCTCACGAAGATTCTTATACATCTTGTCACCACCAGGATGCATAGAATAAGGACTGTCATGGGCCTCACGAAGAATAACATGTTTTAACCCAGATTTCCTCGGAATACAATACCAGCCACGAAAACATAATACCCCATCCTGATCAATAGAGTAATCCCGAGATGTACCCTCACGCACCTCTCTGATACGATGCATCAAAAATGGATCACTAGGTTGCTCAGCTCGAATATTAGAAATCAAAGTAGGAATAACCCGAAGTTCTGCCAACAGACTACCATCATCGTACAAACTCATCCGAGCAAACAAATCTCTCAAATCTGAAATGGCGTTACGAATCAAAGCATCAACAATGACATTAGCTTTACCCGGATGATACTCAATCTCACAGTCATAATCCTTGAGAAGCTCTAACTAGCGACGCTGTCTCAGATTAAGCTATTTCTGAGTGAGGAGATATTTCAGACTCTTATGGTCTGTATAGATATAACACTTCTCTCCGTAGAGATAGTGTCTCCAGATCTTAAGTACAAAGATAACAGCAGCAAGCTCTAGATCATGGGTAGGATAGTTACACTCATGCGGTTTCAATTGTCGAGACGCATAAGCCACTACCTTCCCGTCCTGCATCAGAACACACCCCAATCTGGTGTACGAAGCATCACTGAAAACTGTATAAGCCTTACCAGGCTCAGGCTGAATCAAAACTGGAGCTTCAGTCAACACAGACTTAAGCTTCTCAAAACTAGACTTCTGAGCCTCAGTCCAAACGAAGGGAACATCCTTCCTCAGAAGCTTAGTCAACGGAGCTGCAATAGATGAGAAACCCTCAACGAATCTCCGATAATAACCAGCTAAACCCAAGAAGCTTCGAACCTCAGGAACATTCTTGGGCTGCTTCCAACTCATAATAGCCTCAACCTTCATCGGATCAACCTGAATACCCTGAGCATAAACTATATGTCCCAGAAACATAACCTCAGAAAGCCAGAACTCACACTTACTGAATTTTGCATACAGCTGCTTCTCTCGCAGAGTCTGTAACACAATCCGAAGATGTTCCTCATGCTCAGCCTCAGATCTAGAATATACCAGTATATCATCAATAAATACCACAACAAACTAGTCAAGATAGGGTTGAAACACCCTATTCATCATATCCATAAAAGTGACATGGGCGTTAGTCAACCCAAAAGGCATCACAAGGAACTCAAAATGGCCATATCGTGTCCGGAAAGCTGTTTTGAACACATCAGAATCCTTAACCTTGAGGTGGTAATAACTATATCTCAAGTCTATCTTAGAGAATACCGTGGCTCCCCGAAACTGGTCAAACAAATCATCAATACGAGGGAGAGGATATTTGTTCTTGATTGTCAGCTTGTTCAACTTCCGATAATCTATACAGAGTCGAAGTGTTCCATCCTTCTTCTTAACAAATAGAACAGGAGCTCCCCAAGGATAAACACTAGGTCGAATGAAACCTCGATCCAACAGTTCTTGCAAATGAATCTTCAACTCTTTAAGTTCCTTCGGTGCCATCCGATAAGGTGCCACAGACATAGGAGCTGTACCCGGATAAACCTTAATGCCAAACTCAACCTCATCCCGTTTCGGCGGTACTCTAGGTAATTCTTTCGGAAAAACATCTGGGAAGTCTTTCACAACTCGAATCTTATCTAATCCGGAATCTGACTGTCTCGGATCAAGATATAGGCAAGATAAGCAATAGAGCCTTTCATGATCATTTTCTCAGCTTTGAGAGCTGAGACGATATTACATAGGAACCCTCTACGCTCACCAATCAGAATCACCTCATGATCATCGGGAGTTCTCAGTGTAGCCTTCTTCTTTTCACAGTCTAAGGTAACACGGTGTACATACAGCCAATCCATACCCAAAATAAGATTGAACTCCCCAAAGGGTAACTCCATCAAATCAGCTAGAAAGATCTCTCCTTGAATCTCAAGAGGACAATTCCTGTAAACTTTAGTAACCTCAACTGGATTACCCACTAGACTGTGTACAGTAACAGCACTAACAATATCCTCAACAGAAATCTCAAGACCCCCAGACACAGAACTCGCAACATATGAATGAGTCGACCCATTATCTAACAGAGCAAAATACGGAATAGAATGGATAGAGAAAGTACCTGCAATAACATCTGGCTCATCATGGTCCTCGTGCCTCCTAGTAGAATAAACTAACCCCGGTTGTCTGACCCCTGATCCTACTGATCCTCTACTCGAAGCTGGTCTACCTCTACTAGCAGAGCCTGAAGTAACAGATCTGACCTGACCTCTACCCCTAGCGGGAGTCTGTACTGATGCCTGAGACTGAGCAGTAGTAAAAGCTGAGGGAGGTGGAACCGAACAATATCTGAAACGGTGCTCGAATGAACCACATCTGAAACAAGCTCCAGTCTGCCTCCTACACTCGCCCGAATGCCACTTCTTACAGAAAGAACACTGTGGCACCCCTCGAGTACCAGTCGAACCACCAGCACTAATAGTCGGAACAGAAGGAGTCACTGGTCTAGCTCTCGAATAACTCTGATAGTCTGACTCATCTCTAGCTCTCTTTTTGGACTGATTTCCCTGACTATGTTGAACTGGCACTGACACTGGTCTCTTCCCTCTATCAGATCCATGCAACTCAAGCTGTCTCAACTCTGCCTCATTACGCTCAGTTGTCCTAGCTCGTCGAGTAATGTCTTTGTATTCCTGATCCATATGTAAAGCAACACCGGTCTTTATCGTAGGACGCAATCCCTTCAGAAACCAATCACACTTTTCTTTTTCTGTGGTCACTAACCCTGGGACGTACTGCATCAATCTCATAAACTCGATCTCATAATCGTTAACAGTTATATCATTCTGTTTCATATTCATAAAATCATTTCTGCACTTAGCAATATACCCAGCTCCGACATAACGATCACGGAAAGCCTGTCTGAAAAGATCCCAAGTAACCCTACTAGCTGGAGTAACAAGCTCCTCAGCCTCCCACCAATTCTGGGCTTCACCCTGCAGTAGTGAAACGGCAGCCATGAGTTTCCGGTCGGTAGGATAATCCATCTCAACAAATAATCGCTGAAGCTTCTTCAGCCAGTACTCTGCATCGGCTGGGTCTGTACCCATCTTTCCCTCGAACATAGTCATCCCAGCAGCTAGAAACTCTGTGGATATAGGTCTCTGAACACCCTCAGACTAACGAAGGTATCTCAGTAACTCTCTCTGAACAGTAACATCATCTATGCCCACTATCTCACTATCCCCTGAATCACGATGACCACTACTCTGAGCAGGCTGAACATGTGGGTCTCCTCCACCGGTCTGCTGAGCTCCAATCTGCTGAGCTCCAGTCTGTTGAGCTCCTGCCTGGTCCACATGTTGTTCCTCCACATTCGCACCTTGGATCTCATCTTGATTTTGTATCGAACCCTCAGGAGGTGGAACGTCACTATCCTTAGTCGTGGTACGACCTCGTCCTCGGCCATGACCTCGACCGGCCGCTACTCTAGAACTTCTCCGAGGTGGCATAGTAGTATATCTACAAAAGACAGAATCCTAAGATTAGATTCGGTACTTGGAGACCTTATTTAGAATATGTATAAATATATTCATAATAGACCATAAGTTTATCTGAAATTCCCGTTTTACGCCGAAAATATTTGAGAATGCATGCAAAATTTTATTTTTAATTTAAAGTTGATTTAATCACCCAGGCCGAGTGTTGAACCTGGCTCTGATACCACTAAATGTAACCCCCTAAACTCGACCCGGAAGAACTGGGTCGAATATAAAGAGTCAAACTCAAAGTTTGTCCCTCACACAAGTAACCTAATTCAAAACTTTAATTCCAAAATATATAATGATAATATCGCATAATATATATACTAATAAAATACTCATAAAAATATTAAATATTTAAAATGTGCATGCATGATAAAACGTAATAACCCCAAATAAAATATCCAAAATCTGAAATTATATATATAATCTGATAAAACATATAATAAAAATAAGTCCAAGTCTCTTGGAGGACCTTGTTTTCCAGCTTATTTATTTATTATTATCAGTATGAGACTTGGACTTATTTTTATTATATGTTTTATCAGATTATATATATACTTTCAGATTCTGGATATTTTATTTGGGGTTATTACGTTTTATCATGCATGCACATTTTGAATATTTAAAAGAAACTAAGGGGGAGTCAACGATAACGCTCAGTGTGTCTCTACAGTGCAAACATGATTAACAGAATCGTCATATCAACAGATTCAGTCAGATATTATCATAATACAATTTACCATCATAAATCAGTTCAAACACATAAACAAATGCGAATGAATATGCAACACAATATGACATGCACCCAACTACATCACCATCCGAAGAGTAAGGTTCCCCACAACCACTCTCTACCTCGTCACCATCCGAAGTGGAATCCAGCCCGTAGGCGAAACCACTGGTCCGAAGTAGACATCATTCCCGAAGGATGAAGCTGCTGAACTTCCCCATACATAATCCCACCCATAATGAGATGACACAAAATCTGAGTTCTGAATCTGAATGCATTGTTTATCAACAGAAATGCATAATCATATAACCTGATATACAGTAATCCGAATCCGAATGTATATACAAATATTCCACAACGTAACAGAATGCTGAACAAGTCAAACATCACAGATGAACCGAATATTACCATCATATACCGTCAGACCACATCATGTATACATTTAAGCAAATCAACACATTTACATACAGAGCACTGTAAACAGACAGCACAGAAGAGAAAACACCTCAAATAGCTAACACTCAACGTCGACGGTGACGTCTTCCACGCTCAGCTCTATCTCTAGGTCGGTCAGAGTCAGCTCCTATAACAATTAAATATACCATCAAAGATATTACTACTATGCCAAGACACTGATAAAATAAATATCGAATTGATATTAATAATTAAACTCACGAGCGGATCTCGATGTCTGAGCAACAGGAGGTCGTCCAGGTGGAGGAGGAGGAAGGATCTCAATATCCGAGTCAATGTCGTCTGCAAATACGAATAATTCCAATTAATTTTTCTGATATTCAAATCTTTAAATACATGAATAATCGAATAAAAGCGGTCAAAACAGACTTTCGGGTTCAAATTTGAGGAAACGGGCAGCGGAAACGAAATCAGGACGTCAAAAAACATAAAATAAGCCTTTTCTGAAAAAGTCAACGGTCAACGGTCAACGGGTCAAACAGGTCAACGGATCAAACGGGTCAACGGGTCAAACGGGTCAATGTTGATACCATCGCTGACGTCAGCCGGCTATTTTATAATATGAACCGGTTCGGTTCTGTCAACCCGGTTCAGCCCCCCTGGACCGGTTCAAGCCCAAAATCCCCAATTCGAAATTAGGGCTCAAACACCCATTCTCGATTTCTCACCGGCGGTGACGCTCCGATGGCCTCTGAGGGTCTTTTTTCCGACCAACACATACACACACACGGATAACCTCAAAAACAACAAACCCTTACCCCTAAACACCCAAACGACGAGGAACACAAACGATACGAGTTTGAATGGTTTTCGAACCGTTTCCTAACGATGGCGGACGGAAAAACAACGATGACGGTAAGGGTTTTGACCGTGCGGCCACGGAGAATTGAATGGTGGCGTCGGACCGTCGAACGGACGGCGTTTGGGCCCTTGCCGGACGGTGAACGACGATGAAGGGTTGAGGGTAGAGGCTCGAAGAAAGCACAAAAGAGAGGAAAAAGAAACGGCACAAAACTTCCCAAAATCTGAAATGGAATCCAAAGAATACAAATACCCTAAGAAATGGGTAAATCACAAAGCGTGTCACTAAACTTTCTAGAGTTTATGAAACGGCACCTAATTTTACAATTTTTTCAATTTGGTCACTGAAATTTTTAAAATCCCTCAATTTAATCACTAAAATTTGATTAAATTTCCAATTAAAATTCCGTAATTATTAGGGTTTCAAATTAGGGAAAAATTGGGGTGTTACAAATCCTCCTCAAGAGCTATGAGGCAAAGGTTGGCCACTTCATGTTTCTCATCCTCGGATGACTCCTCATCACTCCAAGTAGCAAGCTTGGCTTTGAGCTTCTTCTTCTTCTCAAAGCCCTTCTTCTTGAGTTGGGGGCAATCGGAACGTATGTGACCCGGCTTCTTGCACTCAAAGAAAATGATCGGATCTCTTTCTTCTTCTTTTCTTTTGTTCTTTAAGTCCATCTTTCTTTGAAATTTTCTCCCTCGGTTGGACTTCATGAACCGTGAGAATCTTTTGGCTATCATAGCCAATTCCTCAAAATCTTCCTCCTCACTAGAAGAGCTCTCCTCTTGTAGAGAGGCTTTGAGAGCAACTCCTAGCTTCTTCTTCTTCTCTACCTCATGTTTCTCTATCCTTCTCTCTTCCTTTTTCTTCTCTTTCTTGCTTTATGATCTCGTGTGTAAGAAGAGACCCAACAAGCTCATCAAGCTTCAAAGTTTTCAAATTCTTTGCTTCAATGATGGCCGTCCTCTTACCATCCCAAGACTCCAGGAGAGAGTATAGAAGCTTCCTCACTAGCTTATCTTCGGGAATTACTTAACCGAATCCTTTAAGGCCATTGACGATGATTGAAAACCGATCAAACATCTTTGAGATGCTCTCATCGGGGTTCATCTTAACATTCTAATAACTCAAGTTTAGCAACCCAATCATCGTCTCTTTCACATCGCTAGTGCCTTCATAAGTCGTCTCCAAAGTGTCTCACACTTCCTTTGCGCTTTCGATAGATGAAGCCTTTGAGTAGATATCCAGACCAAGTGCACAAAATATGATATGTAGAGCTTTGTCGTTGACTTACATCTTTCTTCTATCTTCCTCGATCATTTCCGACTTTATTTTTGGGACAAGTCTTCCTTCATCGGTTCTCTTAACTGAAATGTAGAGGCCTTCTTCCAATACATCCCAAACCATGTAATCTGTTGACTTGATGAAGAGACGCATCCGATTCTTCCAATATGGGTAGTTGTCCCCTTTGAAGAAGGGTGGTTTGGTGGTTGATTGTGACTCATAAAGGTTGGAGGTTGAAGTAGATGTCATGGCTTGTCTTTAGAATAGATCACACTCTTCTAGGAACTCCTCTTGTGGTTGTTAATCCTTCAAAGTGGTAGGCTCTGATACCAATTGTTAAGTAGATCAATGGGTTGATCAAAGCCAAGAAGGGGGTGAATTGGGTTTTTAAAATTTGTTGGAGAAAGTGGAATGACTAAAATTGAAGAACAAGGCAATTTAGAGTGGTTCAAATTCCAAATGAACTCTACATCCACTACCTTAGCTACCACTAAGGATTTTCCAACAATCCACTAATTGCTCTTCCCCTTTTCTAGGCTTAGAAGGTAACCTTTACAATACCGATCAAATTTTCTACCCAAAATTTAACCAAACCCTCACTAGGATACAAAGAAGAATTTGAAGGCAAGTAGAACATCTCACAATACAAATTTGCCCCTTTTGATACAAGCACTCAACCCAAATTGGAATATAAAATAGGAATTACACTAAACACAATTTGGGATTTTACAAGAATGAGAAATTAGGCACTTTGAGCTTGGATTTTTATATAGATGTTTCTCTTGGATGCAATAGTTGTTGCTGGTTTTCAATAGACTTGATTTTATACCTTCTCCATTAATTCTAGCCGTTTGGGTGGTTAGGGAATTGATTATAGCCGTTGGAACCCTTTCTTTCCACCATAAATGCACTTTTGCAGCCTACCGTATCGGTACGCGGGGAGCCGTATCGATACATGTCTCAAAACAGAAAGAGCCTTTGCACAATTACAAGAGAGGTGTATCGATACGCGTGTAGGCGTATCGGTACGGGTTAGAGAAGCGCTTCGATATGGGCAAGACCGTATCGATGAAATTTTTCCCACAAAGCTCACTGGAAGAATCTGTATCGATACGGGTAAGAGCGTATCGATACGGGTTAACCAACTCTTTAAAAATTTGTACGCCCAACGGTCAAAAACATTTAAGGCTTCTGAATTTAAAATTCCTTTTAAATCGTATCGATACGAGTGAGACCGTATCGGTACGCCATTCAAACTCCATCTGATTTTATAGAGAGAGCGTATCGATACAGATGCAATCTGTTTCGATACCCTATTTCGATACGGTAAGGGGCGTATCGAAATGGATTTCTCCAGTTGCCAAGTTTGTAAAAAAAAGTATCGATACGGCAAGGAGCGTATCGATACGCATAGACGATTTTCAGTAGTTTGACCTTGGAACACTTAGAAAATATTTTGGAGTTTGAGTTTTTCAAACTAGAGTAAAGCCTTGTTGATTTGAAATCTTTTGAGGGACTTAAAAATCTATTTCAAGTTTTTCAATTTAATCCTTAAAATACTTTGTTATATCAAAATCAAACATAGGTTTTACAAAAGCCTACTAATATTCCTTGAGCATATTTTAAATACAATCATCCTTGTATTAAGGTAGAAAAAAATAAAAAATAAAAATTCTTTGTTTTTCTACATCAAATATTAATGAGCATCAATTTAATGTAGAAAAGTGAAAAAATATATATTTATTGTTACTTTAATACAAGGTTGATTCCACTGAAAATTTGTTTAACAAATGGTAATACTCAGACTGACGAAGTTGTAAAGTGCTTAAAAGTCCTATATTTTATGCCCATTTTAGCTCATATTGTCGTGGTTCTTAAGCTCATTCTAGTTCTTATTTAGGTTTTCATACATGTTTTACAGTATCTTTTCTTCACTCAGCTTATTACAGTGTTTATGATTATTTGTGGAGAAAAGATATTGTTTTCGGTTACATTTGCATTACAGGTTACAGGAGACAGCTGTCGGAACCCGCCGCGGCAGCAGGGTAGAAGAATGATCGGAGAGGAGGAGGAATTAGAATGATCACATTCAGTCACACAAGACCAACCATCGTTGCAGAAAAGAATTGTACTGAAGCAGTTCAAAGAATAGCCGCCGAGACAGACTGTCGTCGCGGCGGCACATTGGAGAATGACCAAAAGGGAATGTGATCTGAAGAGGAGAATTTACTGAATCAGCAAAACCAAGTCACATGAAGAATAGAGTCTAGGAGCATCCAGAGATGACGTGAGAGGATCCAAACAAGGAAAAAGCTTGCAGCCAAAGAAAGCCCAAAAGAGGAGTTATTTTAGAATGAAATATTCAGTTGATTCAATGCAATTTAATTCCTACTTATCTTCTTCCACAAGAGGGGCTTTTGTGACTTTTTTCCAAGGAGTACTTGACCTAATCCTCTCCTATAAATAGGCATCAAGGCCAAAGGACGGAGAGAGATTAGAGTTTAGAATTTATTTTTGTGTTTTCTTTATTTACATTATGTTCTAAACTTTCCTTAGGGTTAAGATTGTTTTGTTTAGTAGTTGTGAGAACGGTTGTAATTAGTTAAAGTTTTTGTTATGCAATTCAATTCAAGGTTTGTTTATCCTATGTTCTTAATATTTGTTTGCAATAAAATCGAGAGATCTTTGTGAGCACATCAATTTATTTCAATTCGAGAGAGTTAAAACTCAAAAAGGGATAAACACGATTCCTATCGACTAATGTGATATTGAACTTAGCTTAGAGATAAGTCTAGGTTTAAGGAGGCTAAGAAGGAACGTGGGAAAGTTGTTGTTCAACCTAGGTTTACGCCGAGAGGTATTGTCAAAGAGTGAGCATCAACAATATTCGAATTTAGAGATAAGTTGGAATCATATCAGGACGTTCTGTCGAACCTTGAAGGCCCGCCGAGTTCCCCGTCGTGGCAGTGTTCTATCTGTCACCCGCCGTGGCAGAAATATCGGCTTTGCATTACAAAACTTTTACGAGTTCAACGCAGTTTCACACTATGACACAGCTCAATCTGACCCATGTTCTTATTCTGATTTCTCAATCCTTTTATTATTTGTTTTCTTTAAGTTTATGCAACTTTCTCAAACCAGTCAAATTCAATTGTATTTTTACTTTTCCTTGTGCATGAATTTAATCACTGAAGCAGCTTCCAATCCCTGTGGAGACGATATCTTAAATACTATAACTTGACAGAAGTGTACACTTGCTCTGGAATTAGAGTACTCCTTTACGCTCTACAGAAATCAAGTCTTTTTCGATGAAAGTGTTCAAATTTTAATACTTTATAAACATTTGTTAATTTTTATATTATATCTTATAATTTTTAATCTCTAATACATTTTAATTTTTTATATTATTTTTATTTTCAATAATTTTTTAAATATTTTATTTATTTTCATTAAGTTTATGAATTTTTTTAAAGTCGAAGAATATTTTGATTTTTTTGTGAGTGTTCTCACTTTGCTTATTTTAAAATTACTCAGGAATTCAAAGGATATTTAAATCAATTTGTTAGTCGATTTTTCATATATTCCATTTCTAAAAGTTAACTTGAAAAACCAAATTATTTATCTAATTTTATTCAAAACTAAATAAATCGATTAAATTAACTTAAAATTTAAACAAACTATTTATCCATTTTTAAAATTTTAACAATTTCTTAAATTCTTAGTTTTTAGCTTAAACATTAAATAAGTTATCAAACTTTCGATTAAAATTAATTATGTCCTTGAACTCTGCAAAAAATTTAATTATGCCCTCGAATTCGGTTTAAAAAATCAATTTAGTCCCTCTACCACGTCATCATCATACATGCACTGCCACGTTAGCATCATGGATCGTCATGTCATCATAGTTGACTGACATGTCAGCATCGTTAACTGACACATCATCACTTTAACGGTCAACATTGGTCAAGGGGCTAATTTGCTGCAATGTGCGAACTGAAGGACCTAAATGAACATATTTTCGTGCGAGGGGCAGCATTACTAATTTGGGTCGAACTCAAGGGCAAAATAACCACTCTAGCCTATAAAATTTTATGCACTGTTAGTTAAGCAAACGATGACATATTTTCTGCATGTTTTGGCCTTTGAATTTTTAATTTTTTGCCTTTTTCTTTTACTGGTATCATCATCTAATTCACTAATAATATATAAAATTTTACACTGTAAATACATCGAATATTCTTAAATAAAAATATTGATTAATAAAGTCTTCCATTTTCAAGATAACAAATGAATATATATATATATTGCTTCCATTTTTAATATCCATATGGTGATAAAGACAATATATTTGACATCGTCAAATGTCATTTTAAGATAAAATATTGCTGTATATCTTTGCCAATTTTTCATAAATAAATATTTTTTTACCAAAGTTATGAGCTTAATATTCAACTGCCAATTATCCAACATTTGGAGGTTCGGTAATGGGCTTGAAATCATCAAGTAATGAGCTTGAAATATTACATATTAAATTTAAATGTAAAAGTTTCATTCAATTAAATTAAGTTTTAATTATCCAAACAATGAAATTAAATTAATATATATATATAATTTAAATTTAATATTGCTTTTATCTTTTCATTTGTTTATATAATTTTTAAATACAACAAATTAAAAATTATTACTTAGTTGAACCCAACAAGTGTTCCAGTGGAAAAGCGGGCGATGGTCATCTTAAGAGAAACAAGTTCAAATCGCTATGTCTACACGGTGTAATCACCTTGTAAAACATTACTTAGTTATTTGAAGAATAAATATTACCTTGTAATCACCTTTAGACTATTAAAAAAAACATTACTTAGTTATTTGAAGACACTTTTTGCCTTCGATGTTTTGATCTATGATCAGGTCGTCGAGCTAAACGACGTTAAATAATGCGCTAAATGTGAAGCAACCTATTTTCATTTTCATTTTATTATTTTATTTTTTTCTTTGTTTTATTTTGTTTTCATTCATTTATTTTTATTTTTTATCTAATTTATTTCCAAATAAAAATGCATAGGATTTTCCCAGATTCGAATGGCTTGGTCACGCATGAAGCAAAATTTTGAAAATGCAAATGGAAATTGCACACTTTGAGCAGAGGAAACGCGAAGATGAATAAAAAATGAAAGGGAATTAAGGGGCGTTTTGGTCTTTCCGCACCCAAAAAAGCATTTATTAGGTTTTAGTTTTTTTTTTCTTTATTTATTTATCCTTACCCATCTCTTTATCATTGTCTTTATCTCGCTATTTTTTTTAACCCAATTTTTTTAAATATTAATTCCCTTATATAGATCCCACACCTTGTTGATAAACCAAATTCTCTTTCCCAAACAAATATTTTCTTTTTAATTTACCATTCCATACTCAACAAGTCCCAACATTTATTTTCTTTTTATTATCTTATCATTTTAATTTCCCCATGTGACTTATTAAATTTAAAACCCTTTTTACCTTTATTTTCCGTCTCTGTCGCATACCCAAATCAACATTCATCTTCGTCACATACGCACAATGACATCAAGCACCCCATCTCCTTCGGTCGAACCCGAGCTTTTACCCGTTAGTACTACCGCAACCGTCGTTAGAACGAGGAGTATCTATATTCCCTCACTTGCAATTTAATTTTCATATTAGGACAATATGCTTAAGTGAGGGGTAGAAAATAAATTATTGCATTAAATTTACCTTGCTTATTTGGTTGATTGGAACTGGATTTTTCTTAAATTGATGTGTTGAAATTGATTGTTGTCTATCTCGTATTTGACCTTATTCCTTTGATTTTGTGAATTTTAATCTCGTTTTTTTTTTGGAATTTAGGAAGCATGATAGCAATTGGCATGATTAATTGATTTTTTTCTTTAAAATTTTTGACATTCCATGCATTTGTTGGTTGAATTGATAACATGACTTAGTACAATTAACACCTTATGTGAGTTTTGAGCCTAATGAGCATATTTTTTTTATTGCTCTTTGATTGATTTTGAGTGTGCCGACTAAATCTTTGCATTATAGAACTTGTAGCATAATGCTTGTCGAGACTACACGATTGAATATGTTGTTTTAATATGATAGAGACATTAAGTTTTAACCCATTTCTCTTCCCAATAAAATGCCCTACCCTTTGTTTATTTACCACTTAAATAATCAATTTTGAGCCTTATCCTTTTCTTTGTTTACCACATCATTAAACCGAGCTTTTTCCCCCTTTTGTCACCCTTTTTCAGGATAAAGTTAAGATTGTTCCACGGACATGAAAAAAAAGTAAAAAGAATAGTGCGGTGCAGTGAGAAAAAAAACCAGTGCAGTTTAATTCGAACATTGTAAAAAATACAGTGCAGAACAGTTCGAATAAACTGTTCAAACGGTAACAAAAATAGTTTGATTTGAGTAATAGTGAAAAAAAAAAGAAAAAAAAGAGAGTGAATAAGCTTTGATTACTTGATTTCTTTTCTTTCATTTTTACTTCCCTTTGAATAATTCTTTGGAATAATTTTCTCTTTGTCTTGAATTTTTAAACTCGTTTTTTGGCCTTTATCCTACCCGAACCTTATCTCCATTACAACCCTTTTCAAAGACCTCTTGATTATTGCATCATGTTCATACTTAGTAGTGGAGATTAAATTTAGTTACAAGCTTATGGTAATGCCTTGATTGGTTTTGGTTTGAGTGATCATTTAACCTCAAACACCTTGGACGAAATGAGTGAACCACTGTGATGTACTAAGTCTTGCTTCTTTGAGATTAATAGATAATTGGGTTGTCATGTTTTGCTTTTACTCGCTTTTAGTTATGTCTTTGCTTGATTACTCTTGGATTTCAACATTTGCTTTGATTTTGGTTTACTTGAAAAATTTAAAAATTTTGTGAAATCGAGATGGCAACTTGAAGATTTTTTATACAATGATTGAGAAATGCTTGAGAACAAGCATCGAATAAGTGAGGGGGAATTTGATGAGTGATTTAAATTGTTCTTTTTCTGTTATTAATTACTCCTTGTTTGTCGGTTTATGTTGCTAATTTGGACATTTTTTCTTATTTTCTGTGCAGGACATTTAACTCCAAAAACTGCACTAAAAGGGCAAAATTATGTAATTTTTATTTTTCTAGAGTCAAAGGTTGGATTAGTGGACATGAATCTGGACATGAAAGCTAACGTGGTGCCACGTCAGCAATTTCTAGAAGACAACGTTAGCAGCTTCAGATAATTTATTAGCCGTAAATTGATTATCATCCGAGATTTTAAATTCAAACTTAAGAATTATCTTTAAACTTTAATTTTTTATCATCGTAATTTTTTTAAAAATTAATATATTAAAAATATATACTGTTTAATTTTTTCGTCATCGTGGTTTTTTTGCCTCAGTTAATCCTTGAACTTCTAAATTCTTCTAGCAATTAAAAACTTATTACCTAATTTGGGTCAAAAATTAATCAATAAATAGTCTTGACTTGAGTGGGTGATAAATAATTTACATTTAACTATTAACCCCGTGTTTGATATTTATGTAGGCTTTATTTGATAAATATTTCTTTGTGCCAAAATTAAAGGTTTGAGCTAATATTAGAGGTTTCACCAGTTAAATTTGTTAATTTGGATGTTTGATGAATAGCGGATTAAAGTAAAATCTCTAATTTTGAAAAAGCTCCAAATATGAGCTTTTTAAAATTAGAGGTTTTGACATATGAGTTATAAAATAATTATAAAAAAATATCCAAATAACTCAAATTTTAACATTTTCTATTTTAATTATTCACCCTCGCATATTAACATTGTGACATATATAAACTATTATTTTTTATTTTTTTATTCTCACACATTTACATTTGATTTAAATTTAATAATTAATTAAATTATATTAAAATAAGGCTTAATACACTTTTCCCCATAAACTTTACCTATTTTCCCAACTTGCCCCCTAAAGTTTATTTTGACCACTTTTACCCCCTAACGTTTTCGACGTTACCTATATTGCTTCCTACCGTTAAATTTTTTTTCTTAACCAATCAAAACATGTCATGTCATTTTTTATTTATTTTTAAATTTTAAAATAAAATAAAAATAAATAAATTAAAATACCCAAAACCTCATATTCATCCTCATTTCACTAAATCCCTCTGATCATCTTCCTCCCCTTTCAATCATCATCACGGCAAAACAACACATTCACCCTCATTTACAACACCATCTAACTCCCCAATACTTCTATTTACACATATAGCTACAAAGCCTTTTTTTTACTAAGATCGATTCAGTAATTCGGCAAAATTTGTGGAATAGGCCAAGTTAAGAAAATTTTGGCTTTTGTTTGAATTTTTTTTTGGAAAATAAGTCAAAATCTACATGACCTCGCCGTGTGGAGATAGTGTTGTTACTGTTCATCCACAGGATCTCGCCATGTAGAGATGGCGATGTCACTATTCATCTAACTGGATCATGTAAAAATGTATGCATATCATTGTTCATCTACAGGACCTCGCCATATGAAAATAAAGTGGTCATGTAGATTTTGACCTATTTCTCAAAAAATCTGATAAACAACCTTAAAAATTAATTTTTTTTTCAAATAACCCTAAAACCCAATTTTTTTTCTTACTAGGCCTATTCCACCAATTTTGCCCAGTAATTCTTGTTCTCTCTTTAGCTTCATTATTTGATTTGCATATATAGCTGCAAAGTCTCTGTTTTTGCCGCCTACTACTCGCTACAGACAATGGAAAATGATAATGATTAAAATAAAATAAAAAACCCACCAAATAATAACAGTGATTGAAGAATTTTGGGTTTTGGGTCTGGTTGAAAGTTGAGATCTTTATTGTAATTTGCTCTTTTTTGAAGATTTCTAGGTTACTGCAATCACCTATTTCTACTGGGTTTTCAGAGATTTCACTAGCAGCACAATCTAAACACTTGTAAAAGCAATAAATTTGTAAATAATCTTTGGGGAAAGAGAAAGAAGGGGGTTACTTACAAGTTGACTGCCATTGTTGAAGGCTTGGAATTCAAAGCTTAAAACTGTTTGTGTAAAGACATATACATAATTGTGCATTATTTATCACAACCTTGTCATTAGCTCAACGGTGGTTGGTGTTTGAGGAATTAAAACAAGTTTAATGAATATTTTAAGAGATTTAGAAAATGAATCAGTGAATGGTAGGTTGGTGGAGATGGAGGAAACTAGGGGTGGGCAAGACCGGGTACCCGGTCAATTTGTCCAGAATTGGTCTCGATCCCGGTAACCACCAGTTCTTGAAAATTAGAATCAGTCTCGGTCAAATCGGGTCCAAGATTTTAAGAACTGGTCCCGGTACTAGTGGGAACCGGTACCAATACCGGGTACCCGATCAATTAGTTTATTATTAATAAAGTTTGAGCCGTAGTGGAAAAAAAATTCAACCATCAATAATAATATTAAATAACAAAGTCAAAATATTGTAGGCTTGAAGGTTGAAGTCTTAAAACGAGTCATACTCATAATATTCATATATAAAGAGAGAGAATAAACTAAAGAACTTTATCTATTGCAAGCAAGACCACTAGAAAGTTCGATAAAGAGAAATAAAAGAGCGCATTCAATTGTTTCCAACCTCTTTAACGTCATTCGGTACCCAACCAGTACTAGGTACCCGTTACTGGTCTCGGTCTCATTGGGTACCCACCGGGTACCGGGTCCAAAAAATCAAGATCCAGTCCCGGTCGCAACCGGGACCTAAATTTTGGATCCAGTCCCGGTCCCACCGGAACCAATTCCGGGTAAAAATCCATCGGGTCTGACCCGGTCTGGGACCGAGACCGGGTAATCGGGTTTTTTACCCAGCCCTAGAGAAAACAGTGAAGAAGAAGGGGAAATGGGAGGTCGGGGAAGATGTGGAGGGGATGAAGATGAGGCTGTTTGGGGTATTTTAATATATTTATTTTATTTTATTTTAAAATTTAAAATTTAAAAATAAAGAAAGAAATGATTGGGGCGTTCTTATTGGTCAACACAGATTTTTTTAACGGTGTTAATTTTTTGGGCTGGAATGTGTAACGGAGAATAATTTAAGGGGTAAAAATGGGCAAACCATAGTTTAGGGGGCAAGTTGGGAAAACATGTAAAGTTTAGGGGGAAATGTATTAAGCCTTAAAATAATTATATAAATGATAAATTAATAGATAGTTTCTTCAAATATGTTTAGTAATGTTATATTGAAAAATTATTTTTCATAATCAAATTAATTAAAAATGAATCTAATATAATCATGTCATTATATGTCTTTTTGCTTGTTTAAATAATCAAACAGCTATCAGTTAGTTTTACCAAACACTTTTATAAAATCAGTTAAAACAATAGGTTAGTCAAATCAGTTAATGTAATCAGCTATCCGCTAATTACTAAACAGGCAGTAGTATTTTTAATCTCTGTTATCTAAAGATTATATAAACAAGAAAAAAGAAAAAAAAAATTATTATAGTAATATCTCGATTAACAATTAAAAAAAATGTTCTACAATTTTCTAACTGAATTATTACTTGATTAACCAGCGATACAAACTCAATTAAACTTTTAATAAATAGTACAAATATACACGTAATGAACATGTTTAAAACTAAATTTTAAATAATGTTTGAATTTTGTCCAATAATATCCATGATCCATTTTTTAAGAAAAAGTATGGGCACTTGTGTTTGACCAATTAGATGACATTTCCGAGATTTGGTCCCAATATGTCATTAACACCTAATTCAATTGATTAAATAAAAAATTGAATTGATGAGTTAAGATTAATATAACACTACCATTGAATATTGAAAAGTTCTTTTTGAAAGTTAGATTAATAAAAAAAGTCTTTGAGAAATATGAGTTTTAGTGTTGTTTTAATATTATTATTAAAAAAATGTTATGAAAAGGTTGAAATATCGGTTATAGTCTTCTAGATATGGTGTTAGAATGTAAAAGTAAGTTAATTATGATATTCAATTTTGTTAATATTATGAAATATGAAATTTAAATTTTGGGTAAAGCATCTATTCCCTAAAGCTTGAGGGAGGCTTGGGCCTAAAAGACTTGGAGTGTTGGTCTAAAGCTTGCCTAATGACCCTTATTCGAAATATATTGGCTAATCAAGGCTCAATATGGAGTTTTTGGGTGCGCGAGTATATAATGAAAGGGACTGATTTTTGGCAGGTTGAACTGAAAATGAGTTTTGATTGGATAATGAAGAAGCTCATGAAGTTGAGGCCCGATGCAGCACTAGTATTCTCATGGGTTCAAAGCTGGTCTAATGCTAAGGCTCGTTGGATTTAGAATCAAATCTGAGAGGTGAAGGTCAAGGTAATTTGGCATAAGCTGTTGTGGTTCCCTATGCATATCCCTAAACATGCCATAATAGAATGGATGGCAATTATTGAGATGATCAAACAATGTCGATATGGCTAAAAGGGAGGTGAATTAGCTATTTAAAATGTTAGGGAGCAAATTGGTACAATGAAAATTGAAGACAGGGCAATTCAGAGTGGTTCAAGCTTAGAACAAACTCTACCTCTACTACCTTAGCTCCCACTAAGGAATTTCAACCAATTCACTACTGAATTCTTCCCCTTTTCTAAGATTAAGAAGAAACCATTACAAAGATCAAAGCTTTCTACCCAAAGCTTGATCAAGGAACACTCTTACAAGAAAGATTATTGGCAAATGAAAATAAACCTCACAAGGTAAGAAATTTGCCCCAAATTACAAGTTCTCTCAACCCAAATTGATAAAAGATGAATACTGTTGAGTTGATCGAACAATTGCAAATGGCCAAGAGGGGGGTGAATTGGCAATTAAAATTTTGGTGGAAAGAAATGGGTGAAAAATAAAGTTGACACAAGTAGTTAGAGTGGTTCAAGTTCTCCAAATGAACTCTACATCCACTACCTTAGTTCCACTAAGGATTTTCAACCAATTCACTACTTGAATTCTTCCCCTTTTCTTGGATGAGGAGGTAACCTTACAAATTCGATTAAGCTTTATACCCAAAGCTTAATCCACTCAAATTACAAAGAGAAGTTGTGGTAAACTCAAATGATTCCTCTCAAAGGATAATTGTCTACCCAAATACAATTTCAATCACCCCAAACTCAGAAAACAAAATGACAATTGAAAACACTAGAGTTGGGTACAAGAAATTTGACTTTGAAGAGCACTAGGGTTTGGATTTTTGCTTTGATGATGCTTGAGGGTTCAATAATTGTTGCTTGGACAAATGAAGCTTGTTTTTATATCCTTGCATTGATTTCTAGCCGTTTGGGTTGTTGGGATCATCAATAGAGCCGTTGGGAGCAATTTTCCCGCATTAAATGCAGCTCTGCAGCCTACCGTATCGGTACTCGGGAAGGGCGTATCGATACCTGCATCAAAGAGGAAAGAGCCGTTGTGTCTGAAAACAGGGCGTATCGATACGCATAGAAGGCGTACCGGTACGGTTTTAAGGGGCGTATCGATACGGAAGGCCGTATCGATACGGTTTTTGCTCACTGGAATCCCAAACCAAGTTTACATAAAAAGTGTATCGATACGCATACCAAGCGTATCGGTACGGTATAACGACTCTTTGAAAATTAGGAAACCAACCAACTGACAAGTAACGGTCAAATAATTAAATGCTCAGATTTTTCAAAGATATGCTTATCGTATCGATACGGTTGCAAGGCGTATCAGTACGGTTTCATAAACACAGTTGCCCAGATGAATATCGTATCGATACGGTTGCAAGGCGTATCGGTACGGTTTCATGGAAACAGTTGCCCAGATGAATATCGTATCGATACGGTTGCAAGGCGTATCGGTACGGTATGTTCATTAAAATTCCAGTGGCAAAATAGGGTATCGATACTCATAAGGGTATCGATACGCCTGGGCGTTTTGCATACTTAGGCTTGAAAAACATAGGAAAAGACTTAGGAAATTTTTATATGTTTAAGAGCCAGTCTTCAAATATTATTTTGTTCAAAAATACTTGTCAATTTGTGAGACTTTAAAGAGTACTTAAAAATTTATTGTTTTGCAAATTGGTCCTTAAGTTTATGTGTTATATCAAAATCAATTTCGGTTTTACAAATACAATAAAAATCACTCAATTGGGTACAACGGTTTGACTCTAATAGCTCAAGAATGGATTAGATTTTTACTTTGTTGTTGTTCACTTGTTCAATAGTTGTTATTGTAGCTTTAATGGCTTGCTTTTAAACACTTTCATTGAATTCTAGTCGTTTGGGTGGTTGACATCATCAATAGAGTCGATGGGCTCTCTTTTTCCCACCATAAATGCAATTTTGCAACAACCCGTATCAAAACACTCGGGCCCGTATCGATACCTGTCTCAAAATAGAAAGAGACATTGTGTGTAATAAAGAGGCTGTATCGAAACGCTCGAAGGTGTATCGAAACGGTTAGGGGCCATATCGAAACGATATTGCTCACATTTGAATCTGCCAATAACTGACAAGTAATGGCTATATCATTAAATGCTCAGATTTGAAAAATCTTAACCCCCGTATCGATACGGTGAAGGACGTACCGAAACGATGTTCAAAAAATAAATGCCCATATGAAGGCCGTATCGAAACGGACTAAGCCGTATCAAAACGGAAATTTCCAGTAAGCTCTTAAGTTCAAGCCGTATCGAAATGCTTGGGGCGTATCGAAACGCCTGGAGATTTTGTGAAATTTGACTTTAAAATACTTAGAAAATTTTATGGGGTTTAAGTTTTGACTTTAAAACATTTTAAGTCTGAAATTTACTTGTCAATTGTGAGTCTTTTGAGTACTTAAAAATTTATTTACTTTAAAATTTGGTCCTTAGACTATTTGTTATATCAAAATCAAACATTGGTTTTACAATCTCCCTCTTTTTGATAAAACAAAATCAAAGTAAATTTTTAAGTAAACTCTCCCTAAGTTTAAGCTAGTTTTTGAAAAAGTTTAGAAAAATTTAGCTTAACCCTTCTCCCTTTTTTGTTAGATCAAAATCATAATAATTCAACGAGGAAATAAGCAATATAAAGCAAACAACTAAAATTTCATTAAGCATAATAGCATAAAAGTTCAAAGCAAATAGGAATCCGAACTTAAATCCTAAAAACATAATTCAAAAACAAGAAATCAAAGCATAGGTCCTAAAAGGAAATAGCATAGATAGGTGCATAAAATAGGGAAATCCAAAATGAGATGATATGCAATGAGATGCAAAGGGCTACGGCCCGTCGTCATCTTCATCTTCATCATTGCTCCTTCTAAATTGCCTCCACTCTCCATAAAAGCAGGTAAAGGAGATGTTCATCGATGTTTGTTGAGTTTCAACCGAAGTGAGTTGATTCTCAACACCAAGAACACGTTCCTCCAAGGATGTGAAATGAGTGTCAAAGGCGGCAAAACCGGATGTCATGGAATTATCCAACGAAGCAATGTTGGTTTGCAAGCTAGTGAATTGCTCGATGAGAAATGTCATGAGAACTTCATTGTTGGGCAGAGTAACTTGGGCTTGAGCAGCCGCTTGAGGTTCGGGGGCCGCAACTTGATGAGGATTCTCAACACAAACCCAATCTCCATCAATGTAGTGAGATTTGCAACGGCCAAGAGTTCTCTCATCAATGGGATCCATTAGAGATTCTGGAAAATCAAGAGAGCAATCGATCCCCAAATTTGAGAACATATAGCTCAACGCGATGCCATATGTGAATTGTTAAGTGTGCAAAAGTCCTATATTTATACCCTAGTTTAGCTCAATTATTGTTGTTCTTAAGTGTAGTTTAGGTTGCATTTATTAGGTAACATACACAAAATAGCATAGATTAGACAATCTGCCTTATTTGATGAATTTAGTTGATTTTATACATATGATACTGCTCAAGTGCGTTTTCTCCCTATGCGTAGGTACCCGCCCAGGAAGATGCCGCGGAGGTAGCAAAGAGGGCAGATGAAGAGAAAGCCGGGAGCTGAAGGAAGAAGTTGTTGCAGCATCAGGAGAGCCAAACGAGGAGGAAAGAACCAGAATGTAGAGTTGTACCAACCCCTGCACACAAGTCCATACCCCCTTCGAGGCAGTCAACTACTTGCCGCCGAGGCAGCACTTCAAGGAAGAATGGAAAAATGCAAAGTGGTATGCGATAGAAAGAGCTCATCAAGCCCGAATTTTAGAAACCATTTGTATGTGCATTTGAGCCCAGCAGACAAAGAAAAGCCGGGTTAAAGTCGAGTTGAAGAAAAGTCAAACGGGAATCTAGGAAGAATTAAAGATCTTTTAATGAGTTGTAATTGTATTCTAACTAGTATTCCTACCCTAAACCGACTTAGGCCTAAGCTCCTCCCCTATATATATATTTAATCGACCAAGAGGAGAAAAAATAATTGAGATTTGAGAGAAACTCCTTCTTGTCGAAACCCTAGTGTCGTCCAAACCTACCATGTTCTAAACCTTTCTAGGGCTAAGGTTGGTTGCGTAGTAGTTGTGAGAGTCTTGTTGTATTCATTAGGATTTCAGTTTTGCAATAAAATTCAAGGTTTGTTTACTCTTGGTTCTTCACTGTCGCAATCTTTATCGGGAGAGAAGAGGGCGACAATCTATTTTTTCAATATCGGGAGAGTTGAACTCACGAAACGAGTAAACACGATTTTATCCAACCATAGGGTAAAGCTACTTCAGCTTAGGGATAAGTTAAAAAGTTCAGCGGCTAAAAGAGGATCCATAATCGGTTGGTGTTCGCCCATAGATTCACGCCGGGAGGTATCATCTAAGACGTGTTCGCCAATAGTACTTCAAGCTTCGTGAGAAGAGGGAATCATAGAAGGGAGCCTTGCCAAACCTTGAATCATCGCTTAACTGCCCAGACAATCTCACACAACTCAGCCGAGGCAGGCGCCTGCCGAGGCATTCTTGTGGGCGGTGGCTGAAGTTCTTAAGTTGATCAGCAAAACTATGCCGAGACAGTACATCAATTCTCCACACTACGAAACATCCAATACCGACCCATTCTCTCACTCTGATATCTCAATTCACTTTACTTGTTTTAGTTTTAGCTTCAATCAACCCAACTCCTAATATATGTGTTTTTACTTTACTTGTGCAGAAAAGTGAACTCCGAAAAGCTGTCACAATCCCTGTGGAGACGATATCTTAAATACTATAACTTGACACCGTGTATACTTGCACGCAATTTGCACATCACTTTTGCACGCAACAAGTTTTTGGCGCCGTTGCCGGGGATTGGTGTACAACTTTTTGTTTTTATTTTTCTGCAGTTATCTTTATTTTCTTGCATGATTCAGTTTTTCTTTTGTTTGAAAAAAAAAATATTTTAGGTGCAATACAAGTTCAAGGGCATCAACATATTAAGAAAAATCACTCAAGAGTTGATGTTAGAAAATTCTTGCAATTTTTGTGAAGGAAATCATGAGTTCGAAAGTTTCCCTCAACTTTTCGATAAATACATGGACGAACCGAGATAGGACCAACAACAAGATTATTCATGGTACGACCAACAAGCTCAAAATTGTTCCTACCATGACAATTTTGCTGCCGTAGCAGCAGACATGCCTTGGCAATGTAGTTCTTCTCAAGAGCAATCAAAATCCTTGGAAGACACGCTCCAAGCTTTCATTGCATTCACTTAAGAATTGTCAGCTTCTATGGACGCAAGAATCGCCAAGGTGGACGCACTTTTGAGCAATTCGGTCCCTATTAATACCATGGATGAACATGATGCCTCGACAACCTCTGCGTCGACAACCATAGATCTCTAACAAATACGTCCCATGGACACTGACATCCCAAGGCAAGAAGACGCAGAGCAATACGAAGAACACATTGATGAGCCTAGGCAACAAATTGCCTTATCAAGGACTGAGGAACATGAATAGAGCTATGCCTCGGCAGCTGAGGAATCTGTAGATTGCTCTCATCTGCCTTTGCTTGGGCAATTGAACGACCACATAGAGGAGCAACAAAATGACAATACTTCGCTAATGGAATATGATCAGGTAATAACTGAACCTTTTGAATTCTTTGAAAACTCACCTCTTCCATTGCATGTATTTGAGGAACCAACGCCAGTGGATTTGGGACCATCGAGATCTCTACTGATAGAGATACTTGAGAGGCCTCAACAAAACGACGGGTGGATTCATGAAGCTTTTCAGACAATTGGTTTTCCCTTTGACTTGCACCAAATTATGGTAGAAGATTGTCATGGGAACTGGTTGCCGCAACAGTTGCCTCGGAAACAAAGGCTACTTTCCATCATAACGAACTTCGACGAGAATAAGGTAAGTACATGGTTGGATATTGATATGATTTTTCCTAATCACATATTCATGCCTCCAGGAAAAACAACAAGGTGGAAGGTACACGTGGACTAAAAGGTAACAAGGAACAAAGGAACCTCTACCATGATAATGCAAAAGCAAGTGATTGCAAACACAGTGGTCCACCCTTTTATAGGAAAATAGTCACTCGATGGAGGGTGCGGGTGGATTACAAGAAGTATCGGAAATGACCCCCTCAAGCTCGAACAGAAAATGGAGTAGTTACTTTAGGAGATGCATGCCAATGCACTCCTAGAGTAACATAATTTTTATTTTTATCTTCCACATTTTTATGCTTTCGTAAACTTAGAATTTTTAAATTTTTAGTTTTAATTTCTTTCTACATTTTATTATTTTATTTTGTTTTTGTTTTAGGAAGGAGTTCAAGAATCAAGAGTCCAAGGAGTGAACTCATCTACCCAAGCCCAACAACAGCCTAACATTTACCCGCCCACCAACCCGCCAATGGGCAGAAACACGCCAACGGACAAATTTTATGCTGAGACGACAGCCTCTCCCAACAGCTATTTAAACTCTCCAATTCCATCCATCCACAATCACTTTCAACTCCTTGCTATTTCTTGAATTCTCTTGGATCTTGTAATCTTTCCAATTGTTGGCTTTTTTTTCTTTCTTCTTCTTGCAAATAAAATTCAACCGTCTCACAACCTATCAATGGCCACAACCAGCAACCAACCAGCCTTCCAGAGAATTTCAACAGAGGCAGTCGAGCAACATCATCGATGAAAGTTTGCCACCCGGCAGTACTAATGCTGCCGCCCAGCTCCCGCCGCTCGACAGTAGTAAAGCTGCCAAACAGACCCCAATACCAGCAGTACTCCTCCATCATCTTTGGAACCGGCTCAATATGATGGAAAGGTAGCAGCTTCGATTTATGCAATTGAGTTTGCGGTGGGTGACCGTGTGTTTTTGAAGGTTTCACCTTGGAAGAAGGTGATGAGGTTTGGCCGGAAGGGTAAGTTGAGCCCTATGTATATTAGACCATACGAGGTGATTGAACGTGTGGGTCCGGTTGCATACAAGCTGAGGTTACCGCAAGAGTTGGAAAAGATACATGATGTGTTTCATGTCTCTATGCTTCGGAGGTATAGATTGGATCCTTCACATGTTATGCTTGTGGAGGAAGTGTGTAACCCCCTTAGCCCGGCCTAGACAGTTGACCCGAACTACGAAGATTACACGGGGAAAACCAAAGTCAACCCGAAAGTCAACCTTGATTAACGACCCTTTTTTTTCTTTTTAAACTTTTCTAGATGCACATTAATCCTAGGCATACTCCTGAGATAAGCATACTCAAAAATCACAGCAATCGGAAAACAGTAAGGGACTCAATTGCACAATATACGAATTTAGGGACCAATTTGTAAATTCTGGAAATTAAGAGGAATTTACCAAATTTTAAGTTACCATTATGAAATTAATCATGTTTCATGCTTCTCTGCCAAATTTCACCTTAAACGAACATCTCGAACTCAAGCAATTGCACAAACAAAAATCAGGACTAAAACGTAAAGCTTGCAAACTTCAAAACCATTCAAATCAGTGCCCAACGGTCAAGTGTTTCGAAACGTGAATAGACCGTTCAGAAATGAGGCTTGGCAGTATCCAAAGTGTTTCGAAACACCTCTACCCATTTCGAAACACCCAGGCCAAATCCAGTACCTGTTTCGAAACATGCAAGGGTGTTTCGAAACACCCTGCCCAGAAACAGCAGAAAAGCCTGTTTTAACCCGTCTAAACACCATCGAACATACTCTAAATCAATCCTCAACATATCAACAACAAGCCAAGCATCATAACTACCAAATTGCATTAAAATCTAGATACAAAACAACCCCTAGGTGCACCAACTCTTTCAACACATCCAACACTTAATCATGCTTTTTAGAACAAGAAGCATAGCATAACGACTTATGAATAAGAAGATTCAAACGTTGCAAGCGTTAAACCACATAGTTCAAAACATAAACCAAACTTGTCCAACATACACAATCTCATTACACATCAACATAAAAGACTCTCCCCCATTGCCTTTATTATCTATAGCTATTAACCGAGACATACTTCTCAAGTGGAGCTCTCCTTGAATCCCTTGCTTCTTGCTGTCCCAACTTCAATTATCTACATTGATGAACAAAAAGGAGCGTAAGCACATAATGCTTAGTGAGGAATGCTCAAAACCAAAACACCATCAATGCAGCGAATCACAAAACCTTCTTAAAAAGTAGATACAATTCGATAAACCAAAGCATTGTTTGAAAACTCCTTTTTAAACAACATGCTTTAAATCATGCATTGCTCAAACATGAACACCAACCCTTAGCTTAGAAAAGCTAAAAACTCACTTCAAAGCACGTTCTCGCAAAACCATCAATTAAAACCTTTCCAAGCATGAACACCTTATGCAAAGTTAAACTCAAATACCTTGAAAAACATTTCCTCTTCATAACATGCTTTTCTCATGCTTAATGATCCATTCAAGCAAAATCTTTGGAAAACCATTTGTTCCCTCTAACTATCTCATGTATTCAACAAATGCACAACACATGATCTACCAAAGCAACGTTTACATTTCATGCCTTTCTAAACAAGTCTTCACAAGACTTCAATGCATTTAAGAGATTCCTTGCACATAAACACCATTCATAAAAGAAGATAAACACTTGTTCAAGCTTAACAAATAATACATGCATTCTTAGAACATCACACACTTCCCATGCAACCTTGCATCATTTCAAGCATCTCATGCTTCATTACATCCAAGAACATTATATTGGCTTCCAAGTGATAATTCACAAACCATCACAACACAAGACACAATCGGATACGCGGATTACAAGCGTTGTCCCACACGCTTCATACACACAACCGAACAACACAAGGTGGAGTTTACCGGTACAATCACAACCCCCTCAATACCCGTGATGGAGTTTAACGGTACAATCACAACCCCTCAACATCACTCATCGGAAGTTGTATAACACACTAGCGAGAGCCGGGACACATCACAAGGCTTACACATGGAAGCTACCACAACCATTGTAATCACCTTAACCAAGCTCACACACGGGAGCAACCCTCCACCGTTGTGACACTTAACAAAGTCCACCCACGAGAGCCATCCTCCATCGTGGTGACGTTTAACGAGGTTCACCCACGAGAGCCATCCTCCATCGTGGTGGCACTTAACCAAGCCCACCCACGAGAGCCATCCTCCATCGTGGTGGCACTTAACAAAGCCCACCAACGAGAGCCATCCTCCATCGTGGTGACACCAATTTCCTCAATCGCTAGGATTCTCGGATGGAGTTTACGGTACAATTACAACCCCCTCGACATCCAAGGCGACTCGATTCACGGTGCACCCAATCCTATAGCCGGCTAACTATATCCGATTAAAGTAACCAACAACCACTTACATCACTTACCAATACCATCAATTACCATCATCACTTCACTGTTTTGAAGCATTAAACAAAGCCATTAAACAACATGCAACACTATGCATCAATTCCACCATTCTAAAGTACAAAACCAAGGATCTCTTACCTTGAGCATCCTTCAACACATGACTTTCAAAACCAGCGTTAAACCATGCTAAAACATGCTTTCAAAACAGAATTTAAACATGCAAATCACATACATTGCATCTAACCATCTCAAGTGCATTAAAAACCAATTCATAACACAAACCAAGAGAGAAATTCCACTTACTTACTCTTGAGCTTAGCTAAGTTGCTTAGACTTAAACTAAGCTCCCAAAACCTTCAAACATTGGTTTTAAAGCTGAAAACCCCAACTTCACTCACCGATACACAAAACTACGCTAGCCGTTAAGCCTTCCAAGCATCCGAAACCCTCCAACGCTACCTCTATTGCTTCCGGATCATTATCCCCTATTTTAAACACATAACAACAGAGGATTAATGCATCATTATGCATTTAAAACACCAGCAACACAACTCAACTCGCTGCTCTACATAAATCCAACATTTCGGCTACCAAACACAACCGAAAACACCTCCAAACTCTTCCAAAACTTAACCCAGCCAAGATCCATCACTTCTAACCATTTTTAAACATCAATTAACATCCAAAATGAACCCAAACTCGTCCTTATACCTCCAGCATTAACAGAACCCCAAAATCACCTCAAAACCACCATTTTCACAAGTAAAAACTTAGGAAAATCAACCTATTCGGGATTGCATTGAATAAACCTCAAATACACATCATTTAGACATCCAAAATACATCAAAAAGACATCTCAAAACAGAGCCCAATCATCCAATACGAATTTCTTCAAAATTAAATCCAAATCTTGCATTTTAAGCCAAAATCAAGATCACAACATTAAAACCTTTAATAAAACTCAATTTAAGGATTGAGAACTTGGGAATTTCAGTAAAGAACTGAGTATTTAGAGGAGAAGGACGTTCATACCTCTAAATGTGGATTTCCCCTTGTTTAGAGCCAAAATCCTTGAAAATTCATTAAGCAAATGGTGAGGATTTGATGTAGAAATGATTAGGAATCATTTAGGGATTGAAATCTCAACTTTAGGTGTGAAAATCAAAGGAAAAGTTGTTGTGGAAATGTGTTTGGCTGAGGGAATTTTGAGAGAAAATGAAATGGGAAAATTTTGGTAAAAGTTAGTTATGAAACTAAAAATATCTTTTTCCCTCTTTTCTTTTTATTAATTAAACATTAAATGAGTCTTAAAAATCAAGAAAAATCTGGAGAAATCCTCCCTTGGGTAAATTAGCTCCTTAAAGATTCAAAGTTTCAATCCTTTTAAAAAAGTCACGAACTTTTCAAAAATTACATTTTAGTCACTAACTCAAAATGTCATATTTCCAAACCTCATTTTGTAAAATTGATTTCACCACCATCTTATATATATTAAAAGAGGATTTTTAGATATTTTTCCATATTTTTAATGCATCCCGAACTAGGCTTTCCTTCAAACCACCTTTTATATTCGAACCGAAAATCCGACCGGTCCGGTTCAAACCCAAAACTTCTAAGCCCAAAATTGGGGTGTTACAACTCTCCCCCTCTTAGGAAATTTTGTCCTCGAAATTTCAACCGGCGAAAAGAGCACAACCAAACTTCTCAAAGCAACCCACAAAGCAACACAGGAGACTTAACCACCACTGAACACTCTCCACACAAAACTCCACCAACCAACTTCTCCACAAATCAACTTACACTATAACCAAACCCAACACCACTGCATACTGTTCACAATTTCCAGAACACTCAGATGTTAACCACACCTTAACCTTTCACACTTCCGAACTGCGCATAGCCCCAACAACCCGAAGAACCTCCAACTTTTACAGCATACACCACTTTAACTCATAACTCCCAAAACTCGTAGACACGGTGACACTAACCCATCCAGTTTCAGCCACCATGTGACCCACAACCTTCACTGCTTCTAAAACCCCTTGCAAAACTGCTCAACTTCTTCCAAAGGTTACCACATCAAGCAAAAATTCATAAGCATCAACTGCTTACTCAAACTTCTCAACGTATTGATGACATTCCTTCACATCCGCCACTATCATTACCATAACGACTCACCAGGACTACTCACCCAAAATCCGAAATTCACGTCACAAAACCCCAACCTTGGCTCCGCCAGCCGTTCCACATACCACTAGCTGACTACAGAAGGGATTTACTTATACGCGACTAGCCAAACACTTCTCACAAGAACCCATCCAACCAACAATGGCCCTTGAACTTACATTGTCTTCCCACCTCAAGCTTTGACTACAACAATAGCCTTACCAGGACACCGCCCATTCTATACATACATATTAAGATTACGAAACTTCTATTCACCCCAGGCCAACCCTTTTCTACAGCCCTCAACACAACCTCTTCTCAACTCTTCGAAGGTTGCTACGAACCATCACCTACAAAAACAACCCTTCTATTACAACATCAATGCCAAGTTACCTCAACACTCTGGAAACACATCCACTAACCTACTACATCACTTAACACCAAGAAACTACCACTTCTACCAGCCATTCACAACCACTCTAACCGATTCTAACTTCAACCGGTAATCTCCTCACCACCACACCGCTAAACTCTTTAAGCACCAAAACACTTTCCTTCTTCCAACATGCTATATCGCACTCACTATTACTGACAGGTCGCTTAATACCCTCCATTACTTCTAACATTCTCCTAGCACCAAAACAACTTTTAAAACCCATCATCCAACCTAACCCTATCACAACACTAACGGACCCAACTAGCTATTAGCAAGTGTGAACGTTCGTATGCATAGTCACCTATATGCCCTATCAATGCCTGTGTACATGTATGCAAAACTTCTAATGTCATGTCGCATGTATGCATGTACCAACATATATAATATAGCATATAACAAATGATTTTAACTATACATGTATGTCGGTTCACACCCACCAATAACATCCTCAGAATCCGCCTAAAAACAACCTCCTATCTCACTTCAAACCTGTCCAACCCTACCATTCTAACAACCCATTAACCACAAAATACCCACTAATGCCCTCTTCACACTAAAGTTGTTTTCAAAACAACACCAACTACTACCCCAAACTTGCTAGCTATAAGACCATACCACTACGCAAGGGAAAACCAAACCGAAACCAAACTAAGATAACTAGGGTAAAGGTTACTTAACAAGGTTACCTGAAAACATCTCACTGCCTTGGGGCTTCAACAGACAAACTCTCTTCTTCGCAGAACCATCATTCTCTAGCCGCACCACCGCAGCATCAGCCAACACCTTAAGATCATCACCATCTCCCTGCGGTAAAGAACCCTGACTACCCCGAGCCAACTTCAAACAATTACGTCTCAATTGTCCAACAGACCCACAATTCCAACAGGATTCATTCCTCAAGCTCCTCACACCTTTCTGCCCTTCCTGCCACCTTCGAACATTGTCTCGGCCGTGCCCACGACCCTTCTGAGACCCTTTTGCTACCACTAAAGCTGATCTCACCCCTTGAGGACAATTTCTCTTCACATGCTCCTTAGAACCACAGTTCCAACAAACTCTCGCGCCTCGACAACCTCTAACATGACACCTTCCACAACGGTCACACTTCGGCAACCGAGCTACCACTCCTTGATCATAACGCACTTGACCTACGTCTGCACCACCACCCAGACTTCGATTCAAGCAAAACCTTCTATCACGTAGCCTCTTACGCTGACCGCTCCCGAGGTCAGTACCCACAACTCTCTTACTTATACTTTTCTCACCTTCATAATCCGAAGCCACACCCCCACATTGCTTAACCCTTGGAAATTTCCCTCCAAGGTACCTTTCATAAAAGTCAGACACAAAAAAGTCCCAATCTATATCGTGGATATGCGATGCCACCGCCACAGATGTCCACCAAGCACAAGCGTCCTCCAACATCAATGAGACAACACTTCCTAGCTTACAGGCGTAGTCACAACCTTCCTGATCCAAAATTAGAATTACACTGGCCAACCAGGCCTCGAACGTCTCAGGTGTCGAACCATGATACTCCACAGCTCCCAAATCATGTAAACGCTGTTTCGACAAACTCGCACGTCCCACAGTCAGCACGTCTACAGGCCTCACTTTCGCCACAGCCTGAGATGTTCCCGACACCTCTTGAACTATAGGTGATGAACTCTTCATCACAAAACCAGCTTCTTCCTCCTGCCTCACTACCTCAACTCCAGGCACTGAAGACTGAGACGAAACACCTCCACTAAAAGGTGAATTCCACGCCCTAACAACCTACTCTAAAGCAGCAACCATCTCACCCAACTGCCATTCTCTCATCGATTTCACCATGCTATTAACAACAAACAATCATAACAAAACAAACAAAACGATCAGGCCAGCTTCAAGCAAGGATTCAAAACTCCAACTCCAACATAACACAATAGCTATAATAATAAGGCAATGGGTGTCCCAAATTCTCCCCTTTTACACAACATAACAATCAATAAAAACATGATTATCACAACATCGAGCATATCAATCAACATACTTCGATCATGCTCTCATCAAACAACATTCACCCGCAACATCATAACATCAACATATCATACCCATCACACTTTCAACATTCATAAAATCAACTCACAACACCAGCATATCATCAGCACAAATCCACATTAGCTCAATGAAGATTCACAATCAAAAAGCATGCTAAAATCATCAACAATTCGCTCAAAGACACACATTTCAACCGACTTTCAACCACACATCAGAATAAACATCAAACACTTATTACAACAATTTACCATTTCCCCAAGAATTCGCAACTCAGCTCTGATACCACCAAATGTAACCCCCTTATCCCGGCCTAGACGGTTGACCCGAACTACGAAGATTACACGGGGAAAACCAAAGTCAACCCGAAAGTTTACCTTGATTAACGACCCCTTTTTTCTTTTTAAACTTTTCTAGATGCACATTAATCCTAGGCATACTCCTGAGATAAGCATACTCAAAAATCACAGCAATCGGAAAACAATAAGGGACTCAATTGCACAACATAAGAATTTAGGGACCAATTTGTAAATTCTGGAAATTAAGAAGACTTTACCAATTTTTAAGTTACCATTATGAAATTAATCATGTTTCATGCCTCTCTGCCAAATTTCACCTTAAATGGACATCTCGAACTCAAGCAATTGCACAAACAAAAATCAGGACTAAAACGTAAAGCTTGCAAACTTCAAAACCATTCAAATCAGTGCCCAACGGTCAAGTGTTTCGAAACGTGAATAGACCGTTCAGAAACGGGGCTTGGCAGTAGCCAAAGTGTTTCGAAACACCTCTACCCGTTTCGAAACACCCAGGCCAAATCCAGCACCTGTTTTGAAACAGGCAAGGGTGTTTCGAAACACCCTGCCCAGAAACAACAGAAAAGCCTGTTTTAACCCGTCTAAACACCATCGAACATACTCTAAATCAATCCTCAACATATCAACAACAAGCCAAGCATCATAACTACCAAATTGCATTAAAATCTAGATACAAAACAACCCCTAGGTGCACCAACTCTTTCAACACATCCAACACTTAATCATGCTTTTTTAGAATAAGAAGCATAGCATAACGACTTATGAATAAGAAGATTCAAATGTTGCAAGCGTTAAACCACATAGTTCAAAACATAAACCAAACTTGTCCAACATACACAAACTCATTACACATCAACATAAAAGACTCTCCCCCCATTGCCTTTATTATCTATAGCTATTAACCGAGACATACTTCTCAAGTGGAGCTCTCCTTGAATCCCTTGCTTCTTGCTGTCCCAACTTTAATTATCTGCATTGATGGACAAAAAGAAGCGTAAGCACATAATGCTTAGTGAGGAATGCTCAAAACCAAAACACCATCAATGCAGCGAATCACAAAACCTTCTTAAAAAGTAGATACAATTCGATAAACCAAAGCATTGTTTGAAAACTCCTTTTTAAACAACATGCTTTAAATCATGCATTGCTCAAACATGAACACCAACCCTTAGCTTAGAAAAGCTAAAAACTCCTTTCAAAGCACGTTCTCGCAAAACCATCAATTAAAACCTTTCCAAGCATGAACACCTTATGCAAAGTTAAACTCAAATACCTTGAAAAACATTTCCTCTTCATAACATACTTTTCTCATGCTTAATGATCCATTCAAGCAAAATCTTTGGAAAACCATTTGTTCCCTCTAACTATCTCATGTATTCAACAAATGCACAACACATGATCTACCAAAGCAACATTTACATTTCATGCCTTTCTAAACAAGTCTTCACAAGACTTCAATGCATTTAAGAGATTCCTTGCACATAAACACCATTCATAAAAGAAGATAAACACTTGTTCAAGCTTAACAAGTAATACATGCATTCTTAGAACATCACACACTTCCCATGCAACCTTGCATCATTTCAAGCATCTCATGCTTCATTACATCCAAGAACATTATATTGGCTTCCAAGTGATAATTCACAAACCATCACAACACAAGACACAATCGGATACGCGGATTACAAGCGTTGTCCCACACGCTTCATACACACAACCGAACAACACAAGGTGGAGTTTACCGGTACAATCACAACCCCCTCAACACCCGTGATGTAGTTTAACGGTACAATCACAACCCCTTAACATCACTCATCGGAAGTTGTATAACACACTAGCGAGAGCCGGGACACATCACAAGGCTTACACATGGAAGCTACCACAACCATTGTAATCACCTTAACCAAGCTCACACACGGGAGCAACCCTCCACCGTAGTGACACTTAACAAAGTCCACCCACGAGAGCCATCCTCCATCGTGGTGACGTTTAACGAGGTTCACCCACGAGAGCCATCCTCCATCGTGGTGGCACTTAACCAAGCCCACCCACGAGAGCCATCCTCCATCGTGGTGGCACTTAACCAAGCCCACCCACGAGAGCCATCCTCCATCGTGGTGGCACTTAACAAAGCCCACCCACGAGAGCCATCCTCCATCGTGCTGACACCAATTTCCTCAATCGCTAGGATTCTCGGATGGAGTTTACGGTACAATTACAACCCCCTCGACATCCAAGGCGACTCGATTCACGGTGCACCCAATCCTATAGCCGGCTAACTATATCCGATTAAAGTAACCAACAACCACTTACATCACTTACCAATACCATCAATTACCATCATCACTTCACTGTTTTGAAGCATTAAACAAAGCCATTAAACAACATGCAACACTATGCATCAATTCCACAATTCCAAAGTACAAAACCAAGGATCTCTTACCTTGAGCATCCTTCAACACATGACTTTCAAAACCAGCATTAAACCATGCTAAAACATGCTTTCAAAACAGAATTTAAACATACAAATCACATACATTGCATCTAACCATCTCAAGTGCATTAAAAACCAATTCATAACACAAACCAAGAGAGAAATTCCATTTACTTACTCTTGAGCTTAGCTAAGTTGCTTAGACTTAAACTAAGCTCCCAAAACCTTCAAACATCGGTTTTAAAGCTGAAAACCCCAACTTCACTCACCGATACACAAAACTACGCTAGCCGTTAAGCCTTCCAAGCATCCGAAACCCTCCAACGCTACCTCTATTGCTTCCGGATCATTCTCCCCTGTTTTAAACACATAACAACAGAGGATTAATGCATCATCATGCATTAAAAACACCAGCAACACAACTCAACTCGCTGCTCTACATAAATCCAACATTTCGGCTACCAAACACAACCGAAAACACCTCCAAACTCTTCCAAAACTTAACCCAGCCAAGATCCATCACTTCTAACCATTTTTAAACATCAATTAACATCCAAAATGAACCCAAACTCGTCCTTATACCTCCAACATTAACAGAACACCAAAATCACCTCAAAAACCACCATTTTCACAAGTAAAAACTTAGGAAAATCAACCTATTCGGGATTGCATTGAATAAACCTCAAATACAAATCATTTAGACATCCAAAATACATCAAAAAGACATCTCAAAACAGAGCCCAATCATCCAATACGAATTTCTTCAAAATTAAATCCAAATCTTACATTTTAAGCCAAAATCAAGATCACAACATTAAAACCTTTAATAAAACTCAATTTAAGGATTGAGAACTTGGGAATTTCAGTAAAGAACTGAGTATTTAGAGGAGAAGGACGTTCATACCTCTAAATGTGGATTTCCCCTTGTTTAGAGCCAAAATCCTTGAAAATTCATTAAGCAAATGGTGAGGATTTGATGTAGAAATGATTAGGAATCATTTAGGGATTGAAATCTCAACTTTAGGTGTGAAAATCAAAGGAAAAGTTGCTGTGGAAATGTGTTTGGCTGAGGGAATTTTGAGAGAAAATGAAATGGGAAAATTTTGGTAAAAGTTAGTTATGAAACTAAAAATATCTTTTTCCCTCTTTTCTTTTTATTAATTAAACATTAAATGAATCTTAAAAATCAGGAAAAATCTGAAGAAATCCTCCCTTGGGTAAATTAGCTCCTTAAAGATTCAAAGTTTCAATCCTTTTAAAACAGTCACGAACTTTTCAAAAATTACATTTTAGTCACTAACTCAAAATGTCATATTTCCAAACCTCATTTTGTAAAATTGATTTCACCACCCTCTTATATATATTAAAAGAGGATTTTTAGATATTTTTCCATATTTTTAATGCATCCCGAACTAGGCTTTTCTTAAAACCACCTTTTATATTCGAACCGAAAATCCGACCGGTCCGGTTCAAACCCAAAACTTCTAAGCCCAAAATTGGGGTGTTACAAAGTGGAGTTGAATCCAGACTTGACCTATGATGAAGAGCCGGTTGAAATTCTGGATTCGGACAGTAAAGTTCTTCGAGGTAAGACCATTGAGTTGGTTAAGGTGTTGTGGAGGCATTGTGGTGTTGAGGAAGCCACGTGGGAAAGAAAGGATGACATGAAAAAGCAGTTTCCTTACCTCTTTCCTCCAGGTAAATTTCGAGGACGAAATTTCTTATGAGGGGGACAGTTGTAACACCCCAATTTTGGGCTTAGAAGTTTAGGGTTTGATCGGACCGGTCTGAGAAACGGTTTGAATATAAAAGGAGGTTTTAGGGAAATCCTAGTTCGGGATGCTTTAAAAATATAGAAAAATATCTAAAAATCCTCATTTAATATATATAAGAGAGTGGTGAAATCAATTTTACAAATTTAGGTTTGGAAATACTACATTTCGGTGTAGTGACCAAAATGCGATTGTTGCAAAATTTAGTAGTGACTGTTCTGTAAAGGATTGAAACTTTGAATCTTTAAGGAGATAATTACCCAAAATGTTTTTCTCCAGATTTTCCCTTAATTTGGGTGATTTAATTAATGTTTTAATTAAATAAAAGAAAAGGAAAACTACCTTTTGATTTTCAGAACTACCTTTTTCCTAATTTTCTCTCATTCCTTTTTTCTCTCAAAATCCCATCATCCAAACACTTTTTCTCCAGCAACTTTCACATAGATTTTCACTTCAATTGATGAGATTTCCATCACTCATTGATTCTTAAACAATCTTGCATCAAATCCTTTTGATTTCCACATTGAATTTTCATGGAATTTGGCCCAAATCAAAGAGAAATCACCATTTAGAGGTAAGATTATTCTTCTCCTCTAAATACTCAGTTCTTTACTGAAATTCCCAAGTTGTAAATCCTTTATTAAAGTTTTATAAATGGATTTAATGATAGAGATAAGATTTTGGCTTAAAACTCACGATTTTGGAAGAGATCTTGAATATTTTCGTTGTAATAGATTGGGCTCTGTTTTGAGATGGTTCTTTAATGTATTTTGGATGTTAAATGATGTTAGAAATGAGGTTTTATCAATGCAATCCCGAATAGGTTGTGTTTCCTAAGTTTTTGCTTGTGAAAATGGTGGTTTTTGTGGAATTTTTGGTATTCTGTTATAGCTGGAGGTATAAGGACGTGTTGAGAGATGTTTTTGATGTTAATTGATGTTTAGAAATGTTTAGAAGTGATGGATCTTGGCTGGGTTAAGTTTTGGAAGAGTTTGGAGGTGATTTCGGTTGTGTTTGGTAGCCGAAATGTTGGTTTTAGGTAAAGCAGCGAGTTTAGGAGTGTTGGCTGAAGATTTCAATGCATGATGATGCATTAATCCTCTGCTTTGATGTGTCTAAAACAGGGGAGACATCTTCGGACACTTTTGGAGTTGATCTGAAGGCTTAATTGGTGTTTAGGCGAGCAAGGAGAAACGTAATTGGTGAGTGGAGTTGGTTTTCCAGCTTTGAAACGATTATTTGGAGGTTTTGGGAGCTTAGTTTAAGTCTAAACAACTTAGCTAAGCTCTAGAGTAAGTTTTCGGAAAAACTCCCTCGGATGTGCTAAGTTATGGTTTGATGCATTAGTTATGAAATGCATGTTTAATTACTATTTTGAAAGCATGTTTTAGCATGATTAATGTTGGTTTTGAAAGCCATGTATTGAAGGATGCTCAAGGTAAGAGATCCTTGGTTTGACATGTTATTAATTTGGTTATGTTGCATGGAGATGCATGATGATAAGTGGCTTTGATTAATGCTTAAAACAGTGAATTGATGATGGTATTTGATGTATATTGGCAAGTGATGAAATGGTTTTTAAAGTACTTGAATCAGATATAGTTAGCCGGCTATAGGATTGGGTGCACCGTAAGTAGAGTCGCCTTGAATGTTGAGGGATTGTGATTGTACCGTAAACTCCATCCAAGTACCCTAACGATTGAGGTAAGATCACAACGGTGGTTGTAAATTCCGTGTGTGGATCTTGTGTTATGTGTCCCTTACTCTCGTTAGTGGAATTATACAACTACCGATGAGTGGTGTTGAGGGGTTGAGATTGTACCGTTATACTCCACCACGGGTATCACATCAATGGAGGGATTGCTCTTGAGTGTGAACTTTGTGTAGTCTGGTAGTGTAACACCCCAATTTTGGGCTTGGAAGTTTAGGGTCTGAACTGGACCGGTCTGATTTTCGGTTCGAATATAAAAGGTGGTTTTAGGGAAAGCCTAGTTCGGGATGCTTTAAAAATATGGAAAAATATCTAAAAATCCTCTTTTAATATATATAAGAGAGTGGTGAAATCAATTTTACAAAATAAGGTTTGGAAGTGCAACATTTCGAAATAGTGACTAAAATGTAATTTTTGAAAAGTTCAGTGGTGACTGTTTTGTAAGGATTGAAACTTTGAATCTTTAAGGAGCTAATTTACCCAAGAAAGGATTTCTCCAGATTTTTCTTAGATTTTTATGATTCATTTAATGTTTAATTAATTAAGGAAAAGAGGGAAACCATATTTTAGCTTTTCATAACTAACTTTCTTAAAAACTTTCTCATCTCATTTTCTCTCAAAATTCCCTCAGCCAAACACATTTTTACAGCAACATTACTTTTTATTTTCACACCAAATGATGAGGTTTCAATCATCAATTGATTTCTAATCCTTTCTACATCAAATCCTCTTGTTTTGCTTATTGAATTTTCAAGGATTTTGGCTCTAATCAAGGAGAAATCTACATTTAGAGGTAAGAATGTTCTTCTCCTCTAAATACTCAGTTCTTTACTGAAATTCCCATGTTCTCAATCCTTAAATTAAGTTTTTATTAAAGGTTTTAATGTTGTGATCTTGATTTTGGCTTAAAACTCAAGATTTGGATTAAATCTTGAAGAAATTCGTGGTGATTGTGTGGGCTCTGTTTTGAGATGGATTTTTAATGTATTTTGGATGTTTAATGATGTGAAATTAAGGTTTAATCAATGCAATCCCGAATAGGTTGAATTTCCTAAGTTTTTGCTTGTGAAAATGGTGGTTTTTGGGGTGATCTTGGTGTTCTGTTATAGCTGGAGGTATAAGGATGAGTTTAGGTTCTTTTTGGATGTTAATTGATTTTAAGGAATGGTTAGAAGTGATGGATCTTGGCTGGGTTATGTTGAGGAAGAGTTTGGAGGTGATTTTGGTTGTGTTTGGTAGCCGAAATGTTAGTTTTGGTGAGAGCAGCGAGTTTAGGTGTAATGGCTGAAGATTTTAATGCATGATGATGCATTAATCCTCTGCTTTGATGTGTTTAAAACAGGGGAGACATCTTCGGATCCTTGTGGTGTTGATCTGGAGGCTTTATCGGTGTTTCGACAAGCTTGCGAAACGGAATTGGTGAGTGGAGTTGGATTTCTAGCTTTGTATCGAGTGTTCGAAGGTTTGGGAGCTTAGTTTAAGTCTAATCAACTTAACTAAGCTCAAGAGTAAGTTTTCGGGAAAACTCTCTCTTGATGAACCATGAGATGGTTGGATGCAATGTATTTAATTTGCATGTTTAAATTCTGTTTTGAAAGCATGTTTTTGTATGATTAATGCTGGTTTTGAAAGCCATGTGTTGAAGGATGCTCAAGGTAAGAGATCCTTGGTTTGTTATGGATAAATGTGGTTTTGATGCATAGTGATGCATGATGGTTGTAACCCCCTTAACCCGGCCTAGACGGTTGAACCGAATTAAGAAGTTTACACGGGGAAAACCAAAGTCAACCCAAAAGTCAACCTTGATTAACGACCCTTTTTTTTTCTTTTTAATCTTATCTATATGCACATTAACCATAGATATGTTCATACAATCGGCATACTCAAAGATCAGCGCATTCGGAAAACATTTAGGGACTTAATTGAACAAAACACGAATTTAGGGACCAAAATGTAAATTCTGGAAATTAGAAGGACTTAACCCACTTTTGAGTTACCATTATGAAATTAGTCATATTTCATGCTTCTCTGTCAAATTTCAACTCAAACGGACATCTCAAACTCATCCAATTGCATACACAAAGTTCAGGACCAAAACGCAAAGGTTTCAAAACATATAACCGTCAATTTCAGTGCCCAACGGTCGGGTGTTTCGGAACAGGGATGATCCGTTCCGAAACGCGGGACCGTTCCGAAACGCGTTGCGCAACATGGCCTGGCAGTGGCCAAACTGTTCCGGAACGGGTTTGCCAGTTTCGAAACGCCTAGGCCATTTTAGGCCCTCTGTTCCGAAACGGCAGCACCTGTTCCGAAACAGGCTGCCCAGATTTGCAGAATTTAGCTGATTTATCACACAATTGACCCATCAAACATGCTCCAAAGGCAACCAAATTATATCAGCAAGACATTACATGCATAAGGAACATAATGGCATCAACAATTCATAAACATGGCATCAAACAAGGAAAGCCCCAATTCTATAGGCATGCATCCTATATTGAAAACCATTCAAGCATCATAATACCCAACAAACTTCACAAAGGCCAATTACATGTTCCATCATCAACAACAACATAAAACCAACTTAGGGAGTCCAAAACATCTCCCAAAACAACAACATAGGTTCCCCATTGCCAAATGCCAAAAGCTAAACAAGTTATGAAAATATTCACCATACATGAGCTTAGTTCTTCACTTGGATTCTTGACCTCTTGCTGCCCTTATACACACTTCAATGCTCTGCATTATTGGTTTAAGAAAAGAGAGAGCGTAAGCACATAGCTTAGTGAGGAATGCTCATTTAAAACAACTCAATAATGCATTTATAAAACACTTTTATAAACCTCAATTCAAAACAACCTTTATCCATGCACAAAAGCATTTAAAACAAGCATACATGCTTCAAATTATTAACATGTCATATTGGCCACAAGTGATAATCATAGTCTTTCCATTTCCATACAATCAACATAAGATTCACACATGGACTTTTAAACACCATTGTGATCTTACAATTCACAAGGACCACACATGGACTTTTAACCACCATTGTGTCCTTAGCACAAGAATCACCCATGGACTTTTAACCACCATGGTGTTCTTACAATACACAAGGTCCACACAAGGACTTTTAACCACCTTGTGACCTTAACACAAGAATCACCCATGGACTTTTAACCACCATGGTGTTCTTAAAATACACAAGGCTCACACAAGGACTTTTAACCACCTTTGTGACCTTACAATACACAAGGCTCACACAAGGACTTTTAACCACCTTTGTGACCTTAGCACAAGAACCAATCATGGACTTTTAACCACCATGTTGTTCTTAACACAAGAACCACCTATGGACTTTTAACCACCATAGTGTTCTTAACCTTTCTCGAAACATCACTTGCCAATATGCATCATTTAACAACAATAATCCACTGTTTTAAAGCATTTAACAAAGCCGTTAATCATCATGCATCCTTATGCAACAAAACCACATTTTATCAAATGTTCAAAACAAGGATCTCTTACCTTGAGCATCCTTCAACACATGGCTTATAAAACCAGCAAATAAACATGCTAAATATGCTTTCAAAACAGAATTTAAAACATGCAAACAATCACATTGCACTCAACCAACTCATGGTTCATCAACAAGAGAGTTTTCCAAAAACTTACTCTTGAGCTTAGCAAAGTTGTTTAGACTTAAACTAAGCTCCCAAACCTTCAAAACATTGGTTTCAAAGCTGAAAACCAAAATCCACTCACCGATTTCCGTTTCGCCACTTGCCGAAACACCAATCAAGCTTCCGGATCAACACCACAAGGATCCGAAGATGTCTCCCCTGTTTTAAACACATCAAAACAGTAGATTAATGCACCATCATGCATTAATATCCTCAACCAAGACATCTAAACTTGCTGCTCACATCAACACTCACATTTCGGCTACCAAACACACCGAAATCACATCCAAACATCTCCACAACACTACCCAGCCAAGATCCATCAATTCCAAACATTCATAAACCTCAATTAACATCCAAAATGGATCTCATCACGTCCTTATACCTCCAGCCATAGCAGAACATCAAGATCACTCCAAAAACCACCAAAAACTTAAACAAAACTTAGGAAAATCAACCTATTCGGGATTGCATTGATTAAACCTCAATTTCTCATCAATTATACATCCATTTTACATCAAAAACACATCTCAAAACAATGCCCAATCAGATCATACGAATTTCATCAAAATTAAAGCAAATCTTGCATTTTAAAGTCAAGATCAAGAACTCAATTACAAAACATTTAATAAAACATAATTCAAGGATTGAGAACTTGGGAATTTCAGTAAAGAACTGAGAATTTAGAGGAGAAGGACGTTCATACCTCTAAACTTGAGTTTCTCCCTTTTTGGAACCAAGATTCTTGAAAATCCAATAAGCAAATGCTAAGGTTTTGTTGTAGAAATGATTAGAGATCAAATGAGGATTGAAATCTCATCTTTTGTTGTCAAAATCAGAGGGAAATTTGCTGGAGAAAAGTGTTTGGGTTGAGAGAAAAGTTGAGAGAAAAGAAAATGGAAAATTTGAGAAAGTTAGTTAAAATGACAAAATATCTTCTTCCCTCCTTGTTTTACCTTAATTAAAACCATTAATAAATTGATTAATATTAAGAAAAATCTGGAGAAACTCTTTTGGGTAAATAGCTCCTTAAAGATTCAAAGTTTCAATCCTTTTTAAAACAGTCACCCAGTTTTCAAAAATTACATTTTGGTCACTAACCCAAAATGTCACTCTTCCAAACCTCATTTTGTAAAATTGATTTCACCTTTCTCTTATATATAATAAAAGAGGATTTTAAGACATTTTTCCATATTTTTAATGCAACCCGAACTAGGCTTTCCTAAATTCACCCTTTTATATTTGAACCGCAACCCGACCGGTCCGGTCCAAACCCAAAACTTCTAAGCCCAAAATTGGGGTGTTACAACTCTCTCCCCTTAAGAAATTTCGTCCTCGAAATTTACCTGAAGGAAAGAGGTACGGAAACTGCTTCAACATGTCATCCTTCCGTTCCCACGTGGCTTCTTCAACACCACGATGTTTCCACAACACCTTTACCAACTCGATGGTCTTGCCACGAAGAACCTTACTATCTGAATCCAGAATCCTCACCGGTTCCTCATCATAGGTCAAATCCGGATTCAATTCCACTTCTTCCACAGGCATCACATGTGAAGGATCCGATCTATACTTCCGAAGCATAGAAACATGAAACACATCATGAATCTTCTCCAACTCTTGCGGTAACCTCAACTTATACGCAACAGGACCCACACGCTCAACCACCTCGTATGGTCCAATATATCTAGGGCTCAACTTACCCTTTCGGCCAAACCTCATCACCTTTTTCCAAGGCGAAACCTTCAAAAACACACGGTCACCCACCGCGTACTCAATCTCCTTACGCTTCAAATCTGCGTAAGACTTTTGCCGATCAGAAGCTGCTTTCAAGCGCTCACAAATGAGCTTCACCTTCTCGGTGGTTCCTTTCAACAAAGCTGGCATCGAAACCAACTTCTGACCCGTTTCAGCCCAACACAGAAGAGTCCTACACTTCCTCCCGTACAAAGCCTCATAAGGTGCCATTTGAATACTCGCCTGATAACTATTGTTATAGGCAAACTCCACCAAAGGCAAATGTTTCTCCCATGAGCCCTGAAACTCAATCACGCAGCACCTCAACATATCCTCCAAAACCTGGATAACACGCTCGGACTGACCATCCGACTGAGGATGATAAGATGTACAAAAATTCAACCGTGTACCCAAAGCTTGATGCAAACACTGCCAGAAACGCGATGTAAACCTCGGATCCCTATCCGACACAATCGACTTAGGCACACCATACAGCCGCACAATCTCAGCAATGTATAGCTCCGCAAGCTTATCCAAAGAATACGTAGTATGCACAGGCAAGAAATGCGCACACTTCGTCAAGCGATCCACAATCACCCACACCGAATTTTTCTTCGATGGCGACAAAGGTAAACCAGATACAAAATCCATGGTAATCCTTTCCCACTTCCACTCAGGAATTCTCAACGGTTGCAACAAATCTGACGGAAACTGATGCTCAGCCTTAACTCGCTAACACACCATGCACTTGCTTACAAACTCAGCAACATCCTTCTTTAGACCCACCCAATAGTACTCATCACGAAGATCACGATACATCTTAGTACTACCAGGGTGCATAGCAAAAGGACTACTATGACCTTCAGTCAGAATAGCACGCCTCAAATCTACATCATTGGGCACTACTATCCGACTCCCAAAACACAACACTCCATCATCACTAAAACAGAAATCCGAAGGCCTACCCTCCGCAATATCCTGAACATGCGGTACCAAGGAATCATCCAACAACTGCTTTTCCTTGATCAACTGAACCAAAGATAGTTTCACTTGCAATTCAGCCACAAGACCACCATCACGCGAAATACTCAAATTGGTAAACATAGCCCTCAACTCAACAACTACCTTCCTACTCAAGGCATCCGCTACAACATTAGCTTTTCCAGGGTGATACTCGATCGTCAAATCATAATCCTTGAGCAACTCCACCCAACGTCGCTGTCTAAGATTCAACTCCTTCTGAGACATCAGATACTTCAAACTCTTGTGATCCGTGTACACAGTACACTTCTCACCATACAGATAATGTCTCCAGATCTTCAAAGCAAAAACCACCGCAGCCAACTCAATGTCATGCGTAGGATAATTGCGCTCATGCACCTTCAACTGCCGTGATGCATAAGCCACCACCTTACCCTCCTGCATCAACACACATCCCAAACCAACATAGGACGCATCACTATACACCACAAACTCTTTCCCTGATTCAGGTTGAACCAAGATAGGAGCTTGTGTCAAGGCTGCCTTAAGCTTCTCAAAAGCCTGCTGTCTCGCTTCCGTCCACTCATACTTAACATCCTTCTGCAACAACTTTGTCAAAGGTGCAGCAATCTTCGAAAACCCATCCACAAACCTTCGGTAGTATCCTGCTAAACCAAGGAAACTACGAACTTCATGAACAGACTTAGGAACCTTCCAATTCATCACCGCCTCAATCTTCTGAGGATCGACACGAATCCCTTCAGCAGAAACCACATGACCAAGAAACACCACTTCTCTAAGCCAGAACTCACACTTGCTCAGCTTAGCATAAAGCTGATTCTCCAACAAAGCTTGCAGCAAAATTCTCAGATGCCCTTCATGCTCCTCCTCAGTACGTGAGTACACGAGGATATCATCAATGAACACCACAACAAACTTATCCAGGTATTCATGAAATACACGATTCATCATGTCCATGAAAGCTGCAGGAGCATTTGTCAAACCAAACGGCATCACAAGGAACTCATAATGCCCATACCTCGTCCTGAAAGCTGTCTTTGGCACATCCACATCCTTCACCTTCAACTGGTAATACCCTGACCTTAAGTCAATCTTAGAGAACACAGCTGCTCCCCGAAATTGATCAAAAAGATCATCAATTCTCGGCAATGGATACCGATTCTTGATAGTCAACTTGTTAAGCTGACGGTAATCAATGCACATTCTCATAGTGCCATCCTTCTTCTTCACAAACAAGACCGGCGCACCCCAAGGTGACACACTCGGCCGAATGAAACCACGATCAAGCAACTCTTGCAATTGCGTCTTCAGCTCTTTCAACTCTTTAGGTGCCATTCGATAAGGAGTAATGGACACTGGAGTTGTGTTTTCATACAGCTCAATCCCAAACTCCACCTCACGATTAGGAGGCAATCCAGGCAACTCCTCCGGAAACACACCAGGAAACTCTCGCACAGTCCTGATATCTTGCACACGCAACTCCTTGGAGCTAGGATTCATCACAAAGGCTAGATAAGCTTCACAACCTTGCCTCAGCATCCGGCTCGCCTCCAATGTAAACACCACATTGGCAAGAAACTTCACATTCTCACCAACCACAACTACTTCATAATCATCCGCAAGTTTCAACGAAACTCGCTTATTCTCACAATCCACTACAGCACGATGCTCAACAAGCCAATCCATACCAAGGATTACATCAAAACCATAGAATGGCAATTCCATAAGATCAACATGAAAAACATGATCTTGCACAACCAAAGGACATCTTCTATAAAGCTTTCGAGTCACAACAGTCTCACCAAAAGAACTAGTGACACGCATACCAACATCCAAAGACTCAACAGGCAAACCAAGCAATTCAGCATGCTCACGCAAAATGTATGAGTGCGTAGATCCAGAATCAATCAAGGAAAGTAATGACAAGGACTGCAAAGTGAAAGTACCTGCAATCACATCCGCGTCATTCCTCCCCTCCCTATGAGCAAACACTCTAGCCTGGCCACCACCCTCAGGCTGAACAGCTACAAAATAAGCCACATTCCGACCACCCTCTTCTCTCCGCTAGAAGTTACCACGGCCGCGCCCACGACCTCTCTGTGGTGCAACAATTACAGGAGCACGCCCTTGGCCGCCAGCCAACATAGGACACTCTCTCCTCATGTGATCCGTAGATCCACAGTTCCAGCACGAATTGCCAGCTGCCACAACAGGAGCTTGCACCTCCCTCACAGCTCGAGGACAATCATGTTTCATATGGCCACGCGATCCACATGTCCAACATGCGTTCGGTTCAGCTCTTGCCTTGCCTCCCTGAGCAGGCGCACCACCACCTCGCTTAGCCGAAGGCTGATACTTCTGATCACATCCCCTCTTGTTCCGTCCACCACCGGAACTATACTCAGCAACTCGCTTACCAGCACCAGAACCAGCACCTTTAGATGATAAACCCAAATTCATCTCAATGTCCTTTGCTCTCCCAACCAGCACATCAAAATCATTATACTCAGCAGCTAGCATATACGTCTTTACTTCCGTCACCAAACCATAACGGAACCTTTCACACCTCTCCCGCTCATCAGGAACAAGCTCAGGCGCGTATTGACTGAGTCGAACAAACTGAACCTCGTACTCAGCTACAGACATGCTCCCTTGGGTAAGAGACATGAATTCTCTCTTCTTCTCATCTAGGTACCTCACACCCAGATATCTCCTCTTGAACGCGTTCTGAAAGAACGTCCAAGTTACATCAGCTTCCTCCATTCCAGAGATAGAGGTTGTCCACCAAGTGTAAGCATCGTCCTGCAACAACGATACAACACAGCCCAGCTTCTGCACATCAGTGCAATTCATTTGCCCCAAGATTCTCTTGGTACTTTCCAACCAAGACTCAGAACCTTCAGCAGACAAACCCCTGAACTCAGTCCCTCCCAGACTGCGCAAACGTTCCAGAGGTAGTCTAACTCCAGCATCTCCCTGATGCCCAGCTCCTTGAGCTCCAGCTACCGCTGCTCGAAAAGCTCCAGCAATGGCTTGAACCAGCATTGTCATGTCAGGAATAGCTTGTCCCTGACCAGCTTCAGGTCCAGCGACCCCAGCATCAGCACCAGCAGCAGCTCCTTCACCCCCAGCACCACCACCACCAGGCGGAGGAGGTAAATCCACCATATTTTCAGCATTCTCCTCATTCTCATTCTGAGCCATAGCTCGCGTATTAACCCTCAATTCTCTACGAGGTGCCATTCACTAAACAATGCAATCACAATGCAATAAACAAAGTCAGGCTCAGCAAGGTAAGCAATCCAAGTACTCAAGCTCATTTCCAATTAAAAACAACATCATTTCATTAGCTTTGATTTGGCAATGGGTCCCCCTAACATGCTTCACAACAGCATACACCACAATTGTAACATACTTACAATTCACACAACATGCTTTCATTCAATAAGCATACAAAGCATACATACATTAATCACCCACATAATCATTCCCAATTACTCGAGAACTCAGCTCTGATACCACCAAATGTAACCCCCTTAACCCGGCCTAGACGGTTGAACCGAATTAAGAAGTTTACACAGGGAAAACCAAAGTCAACCCGAAAGTCAACCTTGATTAACGACCCTTTTTTTTCTTTTTAATCTTATCTAGATGCACATTAACCCTAGATATGTTCATACAATCGGCATACTCAAAGATCAGCGCATTCGGAAAACATTCAGGGACTTAATTGCACAAAACACGAATTTAGGGACCAAAATGTAAATTCTGGAAATTAGAAGGACTTAACCCACTTTTGAGTTACCATTATGAAATTAGTCATATTTCATGCTTCTCTGTCAAATTTCAACTCAAACGGACATCTCAAACTCATCCAATTGCATACACAAAGTTCAGGACCAAAACACAAAGGTTTCAAAACATATAACCATCAATTTCAGTGCCCAACGGTCGGGTGTTTCGGAACAGGGATGATCCGTTCCGAAACGCGGGACCGTTCCGAAACGCGTTGCGCAACATGGCCTGGCAGTGGCCAAACTGTTCCGGAACGGGTCTGCCCGTTTCGAAACGCCTAGGCCATTTTAGGCCCTCTGTTCCGAAACGGCAGCACCTGTTCCGAAACAGGCTGCCCAGATTTGCAGAATTTAGCTGATTTATCACACAATTGACCCATCAAACATGCTCCAAAGGCAACCAAATTATATCAGCAAGACATTACATGCATAAGGAACATAATGGCATCAACAATTCATAAACATGACATCAAACAAGGAAAGCCCCAATTCTATAGGCATGCATCCTATATTGAAAATCATTCAAGCATCATAATACCCAACAAACTTCACAAAGGCCAATTACATGTTCCATCATCAACAACAACATAAAACCAACTTAGGGAGTCCAAAACATCTCCCAAAACAACAACATAGGTTCCCCATTGCCAAATGCCAAAAGCTAAACAAGTTATGAAAATATTCACCATACATGAGCTTAGTTCTTCACTTGGATTCTTGACCTCTTGCTGCCCTTATACACACTTCAATGCTCTGCATTATTGGTTTAAGAAAAGAGAGAGCGTAAGCACATAGCTTAGTGAGGAATGCTCATTTAAAACAACTCAATAATGCATTTATAAAACACTTTTATAAACCTCAATTCAAAACAACCTTTATCCATGCACAAAAGCATTTAAAACAAGCATACATGCTTCAAATTATTAACATGTCATATTGGCCACAAGTGATGATCATAGTCTTTCCATTTCCATACAATCAACATAAGATTCACACATGGACTTTTAAACACCATTGTGATCTTACAATTCACAAGGACCACACATGGACTTTTAACCACCATTGCGTCCTTAGCACAAGAATCACCCATGGACTTTTAACCACCATGGTGTTCTTACAATACACAAGGTCCACACAAGGACTTTTAACCACCTTGTGACCTTAACACAAGAATCACCCACGGACTTTTAACCACCATGGTGTTCTTAAAATACACAAGGCTCACACAAGGACTTTTAACCACCTTTGTGACCTTACAATACACAAGGCTCACACAAGGACTTTTAACCACCTTTGTGACCTTAGCACAAGAACCAATCATGGACTTTTAACCACCATGTTGTTCTTAACACAAGAACCACCTATGGACTTTTAACCACCATAGTGTTCTTAACCTTTCTCGAAACATCACTTGCCAATATGCATCATTTAACAACAATAATCCACTGTTTTAAAGCATTTAACAAAGCCATTAATCATCATGCATCCTTATGCAACAAAACCACATTTTATCAAATGTTCAAAACAAGGATCTCTTACCTTGAGCATCCTTCAACACATGGCTTATAAAACCAGCAAATAAACATGCTAAATATGCTTTCAAAACAGAATTTAAAACATGCAAACAATCACATTGCACTCAACCAACTCATGGTTCATCAACAAGAGAGTTTTCCGAAAACTTACTCTTGAGCTTAGCAAAGTTGTTTAGACTTAAACTAAGCTCCCAAACCTTCAAAACATTGGTTTCAAAGTTGAAAACCAAAATCCACTCACCGATTTCCGTTTCGCCACTTGCCGAAACACCAATCAAGCATCCGGATCAACACCACAAGGATCCGAAGATGTCTCCCCTGTTTTAAACACATCAAAACAGTAGATTAATGCACCATCATGCATTAATATCCTCAACCAAGACATCTAAACTTGCTGCTCACATCAACACTCACATTTCGGCTACCAAACACACCGAAATCACATCCAAACATCTCCACAACACTACCCAGCCAAGATCCATCAATTCCAAACATTCATAAACCTCAATTAACATCCAAAATGGATCTCATCACGTCCTTATACCTCCAGCCATAGCAGAACATCAAGATCACTCCAAAAACCACCAAAAACTTAAACAAAACTTAGGAAAATCAACCTATTCGGGATTGCATTGATTAAACCTCAATTTCTCATCAATTATACATCCATTTTACATCAAAAACACATCTCAAAACAATGCCCAATCAGATCATACGAATTTCATCAAAATTAAAGCAAATCTTGCATTTTAAAGCCAAGATCAAGAACTCAATTACAAAACCTTTAATAAAACATAATTCAAGGATTGAGAACTTGGGAATTTCAGTAAAGAACTGAGAATTTAGAGGAGAAGGACGTTCATACCTCTAAACTTGAGTTTCTCCCTTTTTGGAACCAAGATTCTTGAAAATCCAATAAGCAAATGCTATGTTTTGTTGTAGAAATGATTAGAGATCAAATGAGGATTGAAATCTCATCTTTTGTTGTCAAAATCAGAGGGAAATTTGCTGGAGAAAAGTGTTTGGGTTGAGAGAAAAGAAAATGGAAAATTTGAGAAAGTTAGTTAAAATGACAAAATATCTTCTTCCCTCCTTGTTTTACCTTAATTAAAACCATTAATAAATTGATTAATATTAAGAAAAATCTGGAGAAACTCTTTTGGGTAAATAGCTACTTAAAGATTCAAAGTTTCAATCCTTTTTAAAACAGTCACCCAGTTTTCAAAAATTACATTTTGGTCACTAACCCAAAATGTCACTCTTCCAAACCTCATTTTGTAAAATTGATTTCACCTTTCTCTTATATATAATAAAAGAGGATTTTAAGACATTTTTCCATATTTTTAATGCAACCCGAACTAGGCTTTCCTAAATTCACCCTTTTATATTCGAACCGCAACCCGACCGGTCCGGTCCAAACCCAAAACTTCTAAGCCCAAAATTGGGGTGTTACAATGGTTTAATGACTTTGATTAATGCTTTAAAACAATGGATTATTGATGATAAATGATGTATATTGGCAAGTGATGTGTTGGTTTTAAAGTACTTGAATCGGATATAGTTAGCCGGCTATAGGATTGGGTGCACCGTGAATAAAGTCGCCTTCGATGTTGAGGGGTTGTAATTGTACCGTAAACTCCATCCAAGTACACTAACGAGATGTCTAAGATCACAATGGTGGTTAAAAGTCCATGTGTGGATCTTGTGTTGAGTGTCTCGTGTTCTCGTTAGCGATGTTATACAACTACCGATGAGTGATGTGGAGTGGTTGTGATTGTACCGTTAAACTCCATCACGGGTGTTGAGGGGTTGTGATTATACCGGTAAACTCCACCTTGTGTGTTCGGTAGTGTGTATGAAGCGTATGGGACAACGCTTGTAATCTGCGTATTCGATTGCGTTTTATGTTGTAAATGGTTGTGGTTTATCACTTGGAAGCCAATATGACATGTTGATGTTAATGAAGCATGAGATGCTTGTTTAAGGATGCAAGGTTGCATGAATAATGATGTTTATGTGTTAAAAGGCCTTATGAAAGGTGTTTTATAAAATGCATTATTGTGTTGTTTCTTTAGAGCATGCCTCACTAAGCAATTGTGCTTACGCTCTCTCTCTTGAATCCAAGGAACCTAGGATGTGACGTTTTCACAACATTATTAGTTTTTGATATTTGGCAATGGGAACCTAGGATGTGATTTGGGAGATGTTTTGGACTCCCTAGTTGTGGCATGATGCCTTAAATGTTTTAGATTTGTAAATGGCCATTTTGATACTTGTTTTGGTGATTTGATGATTGGTTGGTTTTGAATAGTAGGATGCATGCCTATAGACTTGTGGATTTCCATGATTGATGCCATGAATGTGTTTTGATGTTGCAAACTTGTACCTTATATGCATGATGATTTGTTGGCATGATTAGGAAGTCATTGGAATGTTTTAGAGTGGTTAAATGCATGTTAAACCAGCAAATTCTGCACTTCCTGGGCAGTCCGTATCGGAACGGTCACTAGCGTTTCGAAACGGGGGCCTGTAATGGCCTTCGTGTATCGAAACGGATAGGGCCGTTCCGAAACGTTTTGGCCACTGCCAGACCCTGTTCCGATACAGGTCTCGAAACGAATCCGCGTTTCAGAACGGTCAACCCCCGTTCCGAAACAGATGACCGTTGGGCACTGATTTGAATAAGTTGAGGTTTGCAAGCTTTACGTTTTAGTCCTGAAATTTGTATTTGCAATTGAATGAGTTTGAGATGCCCGATTAAAGTGAAATTTGACAGGGAAGCATGTAATATGACTAATTTGAAATTGGTAACTTTAAAGTCAGTTGAGTCCTCTTAATTTTCAGAATTTGCATTTTGGTCCCTAACTTTGTATATTGTGCAATTGAGTCCCTTATTGCTTTCCGATCGCTGTGCTTTTCAAGTATGCTTTTCTCATGGGTACGCTTAAAGTTAATGTGCATCTAGATACGGTTAAAAAGAAAAAAAGGGTCGTTAATCAAGGTTAACTTTCGGGTTAACTTTGGTTTTCCCCGTGTAATCTTCGTAGTTCGGGTCAACCGTCTAGGCCGGGCTAAGGGGGTTGCATTTGGTGGTATCAGAGCTGAGTTCTCGAGTAAACAGGAATGGTTATGTGGGTGATGTATGTGTGTTTGCATGATATGTCTTTTAAATGAAAGTATGATGTATGAATTGTAAAGTATGTTGCAATTGTGATGTTATGCTGTGTTGAAGCATGTTAGAGGGACCCATTGCCATATCAAAACTGATGAAAAGAATTGTTTTTGAAAAATGAGCTTGAGTGCTTGGATTACTTACCTTGTTGAGCCTAATTATGTTTATTGCATTTGTGTTAGTGCATTGTTTTAGTGAATGGGACCTCGTAGAGAGACGAGAGTTAATACGCGAGCTATGGCTCAGAACGAGGAAAATGAGGAGAATGTAGACAATGTTGTGGATTTACCTCCTCCTCCTGGTGGTGGACCGCCCGGTGGTGGTGGTGCGGGAAGTGAAAATGCTGGTGTTGGTACTGGTGCTGGGGTCGCTGGACCTGAAGCTGGGTAGGGGCAAGCTGCTCCTGACATGACAATTTTGATACAAGCTATTGCTGGAGCTTTTCAGGCAGCAGTAGCTGGAGCTCACGGAGCTGGGCATCAGGGTGATGCAAATGCGAGATTACCTTTGGAACGTTTGCGCAGTCTGGGAGGGACTGAGTTCAGAGGTTTATCTGCTGAGGGTTCCGAATCTTGGTTGGAAAGTACCAAGAGGATTTTGGGACAAATGAACTGCAATGATGTGCAGAAGTTAGGATGTATGGTATCGTTGTTACATGATGATGCGTATACCTGGTGGACGACCACTGTATCCGAAATGGAGGAAGTTGATGTGACTTGGACGTTCTTTCTGAACGCGTTCAAGTCTAGGTGTGCGATACCTGGATGAAAAGAAAAGAGAGTTCATGTCTCTTACACAAAGAAGTATGTCGGTGGCTGAGTATGAGATCCAGTTTGTCCGTCTCAGTCAATACGCACCTGAGCTTATCCCTGATGAGCGGGAGAGGTGTGAACGTTTCCGATATGTTTTGATGACGGACGTGAAAACTTTCATGCTTGCTACTGAGTACACGAATTTTGATGTGTTGGTGAGAAGGGAAAAGGACATTGAGCAGAACCTGGGTTTATCTTTGAGAGGTGTTGGTTCGAGCTCGGGAAAAAGAGCTGCTGAGTATAGTTCCGGTGGTGGACGGAACAAGAGAGGACGAGATAGGAGATATCAGTCTTCTGCTAGGTGTGGTAATGGAGGGCCTGGTGCGCCTGTTCAGGGAGACAGGGCGAGAGCTGATCAGAACACATGCTGGGGGTGTGGATCGCGTGGCCATTTGAGGCGTGATTGTTCTCGAGCAGCGAGGGAGGTTCAGCCTCCTGTGGCAGTGACGGGTAATTCGTGCTGGAATTGTGGTTTGGCAGACCACATGAAGAGGGAGTGTCCTTTGTTGGCCGGTGGTGGTCAGGGACGTGCTCCTGGAGTTGTTGCACCACAGAGAGGTCGTGGGCGTGGTCGTGGTAACTTCCAGCGCAGAGATGATGGCGGAAGGAATGTGGCGCATGTGGTGGTTGTCCAACCTGAGGGTGGAGGCCAGGCTCGAGTGTATGCTCAGCGAGAGGGGAGGAATGACACGGATGTGATCGCAGGTACCTTTACTTTGCAATCTTTTTCATTACTTTCCTTGATTGATTCTGGATCTACACACTCATACATATTGCGTGAACATGCTCAATTGCTTGGTATGCCTGTTGAGTCTTTGGATGTTGGTAAGCGTGTAACTAGTTCCTTTGGTGAGACCGTTGTGACACGGAAGTTATATAAAAGATGTCCCTTGGTTGTGCAAGTTCATGTTTTTCATGTTGATCTCATGGAATTGCCATTCTATGGTTTTGATGTAATCCTGGGTATGGATTGGCTTGTTGAACATCGAGCTGTGGTGGATTTTGAGAACAAGTGAGTTTCGTTGAAGCTTGCGGATGATTATGAGGTAGTGGTGGTTGGTGAGAATGTGAAGTTTCTTGCCAATGTGGTGTCTACATTGGAAGCGAGTCGGATGCTGAGGCAAGGGTGTGAAGCTTACCTAGCCTTTGTGATGAATCCTAGCTCTAAGGAGTTGCGATTGCAAGATATCAGGACTGTGCGAGAGTTTCCTGGTGTGTTTCTGGAGGAGTTACCTGTATTGCCTCCTAATCGAGAAGTGGAGTTTGGGATTGAGCTGTATAAAAACACAACTCCAGTGTCCATTACACCTTATCGAATGGCACCTAAGGAGTTGAAGGAGCTGAAGACGCAACTTCAGGAGTTGCTTGATCGTGGTTTCATTCGGCCGAGTGTGTCACCTTGGGGTGCACCGGTTTTGTTTGTAAAGAAAAAGGATGGCACTATGAGAATGTGCATCGATTACCGTCAGCTGAACAAGTTGACTATCAAGAATCGGTATCCATTACCGAGGATTGATGATCTTTTTAATCAATTTCGGGGAGCAGCTGTGTTCTCTAATATTGACTTAAGGTCAGGTTATTACCAATTGAAGGTGAAGGATGTGGATGTGCCAAAGACAGCCTTCAGAACGAGGTATGGGCATTATGAGTTCCTTGTGATGCCGTTTGGTTTGACGAATGCTCATGCAGCTTTTATGGACATGATGAATAGAGTGTTCCATGAATACTTGGACAAATTTGTTATGGTATTCATTGATGATATCCTCGTGTACTCTCGTACTGAGGAGGAGCATGAGGGACATTTGAGGATTGTGTTGTAGGCTCTGTTGGAGAACCAGCTTTATGCTAAGCTAAGCAAGTGTGAGTTCTGGCTCAGGGAAGTTGTGTTCCTTGGTCATGTGGTTTCTGCTGAGGGGATTCGTGTTGATCCTCAGAAGATTGAGGCAGTGATGAATTGGAAGCCTCCTAAGTCTGTTCATGAAGTCTGTAGTTTCCTTGGTTTGGCGGGATACTATCGGAGGTTCGTGGATGGATTTTCAAAGATTGCTGCACCTTTGACGAAGTTGTTGCAGAAGGATGTCAAGTATGAGTGGACAGAAGCGAGACATCAGGCTTTTGAGAAGCTGAAGGCAGCTTTGACGCAAGTTCCTATCTTGGTTCAACCTGAATCAGGGAAAGAGTTTGTGGTGTACAGTGACGCATCCTACGTTGGTTTGGGGTGTGTGTTGATGCAAGAGGGTAAGGTGGTGGCTTATGCATCGCGCCAGTTGAAGGTGCATGAGCGCAATTATCCTACGCATGACATTGAGTTAGCTGCGGTGGTTTTTGCTTTGAAAATTTTGAGACATTACCTGTATGGTGAGAAGTGTACTGTGTACACGGATCACAAAAGTTTGAAGTATTTGATGTCTCAGAAGGAGTTGAATCTTAGGCAACGTCGTTGGGTGGAGTTGCTTAAAGATTACGATCTGACGATCGAGTACCATCCGGGAAAAGCTAATGTTGTAGCGGATGCCTTGAGTAGGAAGGTAGTAGTGGAGTTGAGGGCTATGTTTGCCAGTTTGAGCATTTCACGAGATGGAGGTCTTGTGGCTGAGTTGCAAGTGAAACCATCCTTGGTTCAGTTGATAAAGGATAAGCAGTTGTTGGATGATTCCTTGGTACCACATGTTCAGGATATTGCTGAAGATAGGCCATCAATTTTTTGCTTTAATGATGATGGAGTTCTATGTTTTGGGAGTTGGATAGTAGTGCCCAATGATGCTGAGTTGAGGCGTGCTATTCTGACTGAAGCTCATAGTAGTCCTTTTTCTATGCACCCTGGTAGTACTAAGATGTATCGTAATCTTAGAGATGAGTACTATTGGGTGGGTTTAAAGAAAGATGTTGCTGAGTATGTGAGCAAGTGCATGGTTTGCCAGCGAGTTAAAGCTGAGCATCAGTTTCCTTCTGGGTTGTTGCAACCTTTGAGGATTCCTGAGTGGAAGTGGGAAAGGATTACCATGGACTTTGTGTCTGGTTTGCCTTTGTCACCATCGAAGAAGAATTCGGTGTGGGTGATTGTGGATCGCCTTACGAAGTGTGCGTATTTCTTACCTGTGCATACTACGTATACATTGGATAGGCTTGCAGAGCTGTACATTGCTGAGATTGTGCGGCTGCATGGTGTGCCAAAGTCGATCGTGTCGGATAGAGATCCGAGGTTTACATCATGTTTCTGGGAATGTTTGCATCAAGCATTGGGTACACGGTTGAAATTCAGTACTTCTTATCATCCCCAGTCGGATGGACAGTCTGAGCGTGTTATCCAAGTGCTGGAGGATATGTTGAGGTGCTGTGTGATTGAGTTTCAAGGCGCTTGGGAGAAACATTTGCCTTTGGTGGAGTTTGCTTATAATAATAGCTACCAGGCAAGTATTCAAATGGCACCTTATGAAGCCTTGTACGGGAGGAAGTGCAGAACTCCTCTTTGTTGGGCTGAAACAGGTCAGAAGTTGGTTTCAATGCCAGCTTTGTTGAAAGGAACCACCGAGAAGGTGAAGCTCATTTGTGAGCGATTGAAGGCAGCTTCTGATCGACAGAAGTCTTACGCGGATTTGAAGCGTAAGGAGATTGAGTATGCGGTGGGTGACCGTGTGTTTTTGAAAGTTTCGCCTTGGAAAAAGGTGATGAGGTTTGGTCGAAATGGTAAGTTGAGCCCTAGGTACATTGGACCATACGAGGTGATTGAACGTGTGGGTCCTGTTGCGTACAAGTTGAGATTGCCGCAAGAGTTGGAAAAGATTCATGATGTGTTTCATGTCTCTATGCTTCGGAAGTATAGATCGGATCCTTCGTATGTTATGCATGTGGAGGAAGTGGAGTTGAATCCAGACTTGACCTATGATGAGGAACCGGTGGAAATTCTGGATTCAGACAGTAAAGTTCTTCGGGGCAAGACCATTGAGTTGGTAAAGGTGTTGTGGAAGCATCGTGGTGTTGAAGAAGCCACGTGGGAACGGAAGGATGACATGAAGAAGCAGTTTTCGTACCTTTTTCCTCCAGGTAAATTTCGAGGACGAAATTTCTTAAGGGGGAGAGTTGTAACACCCCAATTTTGGGCTTGGAAGTTTAGGGTCTGAACCGGACCGGTCTGATTTTCTGTTCGAATATAAAAGGTGGTTTTAGGGAAAGCCTAGTTCGGGATGCTTTAAAAATATGGAAAAATATCTAAAAATCCTCTTTTAATATATAGAAGAGAGTGGTGAAATCAATTTTACAAAATAAGGTTTGGAAGTGCAACATTTCGAAATAGTGACTAAAATGTAATTTTTGAAAAGTTCAGTGGTGACTGTTTTGTAAGGATTGAAACTTTGAATCTTTAAGGAGATAATTTACCCAAGAAATGATTTCTCCAGATTTTTCTTAGATTTTAATGATTCATTTAATGTTTAATTAATTAAAGGAAAAGAGGGAAACCATATTTTAGCTTTTCATAACTAACTTTCTTAAAAACTTTCTCATATCATTTTCTCTCAAAATTCCCTCAGCCAAACACATTTCTACAGAAACATTCCTTTTTATTTTCACAGCAAATGATGAGGTTTCAATCATCAATTGATTCCTAATCCTTTCTACATCAAATCCTCTTGTTTTGCTTACTGAATTTTCAAAGATTTTGGCTCTAATCAAGGAGAAATCTACATTTAGAGGTAAGGATATTCTTCTCCTCTAAATACTCAGTTCTTTACTAAAATTCCCAAGTTCTCAATCCTTAAATTAAATTTTTATAAAAGGTTTTAATGTTGTGATCTTGATTTTGGCTTAAAACTCAAGATTTGGATTAAATCTTGAAGAAATTCGTGGTGATTGTTTGGGCTCTGTTTTGAGATGGCTTTTTAATGTATTTTGGATGTTTAATGATGTGAAATTAAGGTTTAATCAATGCAATCCCGAATAGGTTGAATTTCCTAAGTTTTTGCTTGTGAAAATGGTGGTTTTTGGGTGATCTTGGTGTTCTGCTATAGCTGGAGGTATAAGGACGAGTGTATGTTCTTTTTGGATGTTAATTGATGTTTAGGAATGGTTAGAAGTGATGGATCTTGGCTGGGTTATGTTGAGGAAGAGTTTGGAGGTGATTTCGGTTGTGTTTGGTAGCTGAAATGTTAGTTTTGGTGAGAGCAGCGAGTTTAGGTGTAATGGCTGAAGATTTTAATGCATGATGATGCATTAATCCTCTGCTTTGATGTGTTTAAAACAGGGGAGAAATCTTCGGATCCTTGTGGTGTTGATCTGGAGGCTTGATCGGCGTTTCGGCAAGCTTGCGAAACAGAATTGGTGGGTGGAGTTGGATTTCCAGCTTTGTATCGAATGTTCGAAGGTTTGGGAGCTTAGTTTAAGTCTAATCAACTTAACTAAGCTCAAGAGTAAGTTTTCGGGAAAACTCTCTCTTGATGAACCATGAGATGGTTGGATACAATGTATTTAATTTGCATGTTTAAATTCTGTTTTGAAAGCATGTTTTAGCATGATTAATGCTGGTTTTGAAAGCCATGTGTTGAAGGATGCTCAAGGTAAGAGATCCTTGGTTTGTTATGGATAAATGTGGTTTTGATGCATAGTGATGCATGATGGTTTAATGGCTTTGATTAATTCTTTAAAATAGTGGATTGTTGATGATAAATGATGTATATTGGCAAGTGATGTGTTGGTTTTAAAGTACTTGAATCGGATATAGTTAGCCGGCTATAGGATTGGGTGCACCGTGAATAAAGTCGCCTTCGATGTTGAGGGGTTGTAATTGTACCGTAAACTCCATCCAAGTACACTAACGAGATGTCTAAGATCACAATGGTGGTTAAAAGTCCATGTGTGGATCTTGTTTTGAGTGTCCCGTGTTCTCGTTAGCGATGTTATACAACTACCGATGAGTGATGTGGAGTGGTTGTGATTGTACCGTTAAACTCCATCATGGTGTTGAGGGGTTGTGATTGTACCGGTAAACTCCACCTTGTGTGTTCGGTAGTGTGTATGAAGCATATGGGACAACGCTTGTAATCCGCGTATCTGATTGTGTTTTATGTTGTAAATGGTTGTGGTTTATCACTTGGAAGCCAATATGACATGTTGATGTTAATGAAGCATGAGATGCTTGTTTAAGGATGCAAGGTTGCATGAATAATGATGTTTATGTGTTAAAAGGCCTTATGAAAGGTGTTTTATAAAATGCATTATTGTGTTGTTTCTTTAGAGCATGCCTCACTAAGCAATTGTGCTTATGCTCTCTCTCTTGAATCAATAATGCAGATAATTGAGGTGTTTGAGGGCAGCAATGAGGCTAGGAATCCAAGGAAAAGCTAAGCTCATGTATGGTGACGTTTTCACAACATTATTAGTTTTTGATATTTGGCAATGGGAACCTAGGATGTGATTTGGGAGATGTTTTGGACTCCCTAGTTGTGGCATGATGCCTTAAATGTTTTGGATTTGTAAATGGTCATTTTGATACTTGTTTTGGTGATTTGATGATTGGTTGGTTTTGAATATTAGGATGCATGCATATAGACTTGTGGATTTCCTTGATTGATGCCATGAATGTGTTTTGATGTTGCAAACTTGTACCTTATATGCATGATGATTTGTTGGCATGATTAGGAAGTCATTGGAATGTTTTAGAGTGGTTAAATGCATGTTAAACCATCAAATTATGCACTTCCTGGGCAGTCCGTATCGGAACGGGCACTAGCGTTTCGAAACGGGGGCCTGTAATGGCCTTCGTGTATCGAAACGGATAGGGCCGTTCCGAAACGTTTTGGCCACTGCCAGGCCCTGTTCCGATACAGGTCTCGAAACGAACCCGCGTTTCGGAACGGTCAACCCCCGTTCCGAAACATATGACCGTTGGGCACTGATTTGAATATTTTGAGGTTTGCAAGCTTTACATTTTAGTCCTGAAATTTATATTTGCAATTGAATGAGTTTGAGATGCCCGATTAAAGTGAAATTTGACAGGGAAGCATGTAATATGACTAATTTGGTATTGGTAACTTAAAAGTCAGTTGAGTCCTCTTAATTTTCAGAATTTGCATTTTCGTCCCTAACTTTGTATGTTGTGCAATTGAGTCCCTTATTGCTTTCCGATCGATGTGCTTTTCAAGTATGCTTTTCTCAAGGGTACGCTTAAGGTTAATGTGCATCTAGATAAGATTAAAAAGAAAAAAAGGGTCGTTAATCAAGGTTAACTTTCGGGTTGACTTTGGTTTTCCCCGTGTAATCTTCGTAGTTCGGGTCAACCGTCTAGGCCGGGCTAAGGGGGTTACATTTGGTGGTATTAGAGCTGAGTTCTCGAGTAAACGGGAATGGTTATGTGGGTGATGTATGTGTGTTTGCATGATATGTCTTTTAAATGAAAGTATGATGTATGAATTGTAAAGTATGTTGCAATTGTGATGTTATGATGTGTTGAAGCATGTTAGAGGGACCCATTGCCATATCAAAACTGATGAAAAGAATTGTTTTTGAAAAATGAGCTTGAGTGCTTGGATTACTTACCTTGTTGAGCCTAATTATGTTTATTGCATTTGTGTTAGTGCATTGTTTTAGTGAATGGGACCTCGTAGAGAGACGAGAGTTAATACGCGAGCTATGGCTCAGAACGAGAATGAGGAGAATGTAGACAATGTTGTGGATTTACCTCCTCCTCCTGGTGGTGGACCGTCCGGTGGTGGTGGTGCGGGAGGTGAAAATGCCGGTGTGCCTTTCTCTATCGTATCTCGTGAGTACTCACTTAGGGATAAAATGTATCTAGACAAGATTAAAAAGAAAAAAAGGGTCGTGAATCAAGGTTGACTTTCGGGTTGACTTTGGTTTTCCCCGTGTAATCTTCATAGTTCGGGTCAACCGTCTAGGCCAGGCTAAAGGGGTTACATTGAAATTAAGGATGAACGGATTTAAACTATTCGCCAACGATTGCAGGATGACTTCAGTAGCTAATTCGTCTTTCAACGGAAAGTCGAGATTCTCCAACGTTTGGATGTAGCCCATCATTTTGATGATGTGAGCTCCTACAGGAGATCCCTCACTCATCTTGCATTGAAACAGAGCTTTAGAGGTCTCGTACCTCTCTTGACGAGCTTGCCCTTCATAAATCTCCTTGAGATTTTGAATCATATCATAAGCTCTCATGTCCTCATGTTGCTTCTGAAGCTCAGGGGTCATGGAGGCAAGCATAATACAACCGACATGCAGCATGTCGTCTATGTGTTTCTTAAATTGTCTTTGTCAGCTCTGGAAGTAGTGGCAACCGGTTCATCAGGAACAAGTTCTTCAATGACATATTCCTTATTTTCCTGTTTGAGAACAATTCTCAAATTGCGGAACCAGTCAAGGAAGTTTATGCCATTGAGCTTTTCCTTCTCAAGGATAGATCGCAGAGATAGGGTATTATTTGCCATTAATTCTACAACAAAGAAAATATGCTACATAAGTTTTACTAAATTTTAAAATTTATAGATAGGTCTTTACTATAAATTTACTCCCACTATTTTCTTCAAAATTAAAAACCCTCTAGTTTTAATTTCAGAAAAATGTTTCAATAGTTTTTCTAGTGAGTGAGGATCCGTATTTCACCATTCCTAAATCGGCTTTGGCCAGTCTTTTAGGAAATGGTTATTTAGGTAAGTAACACCTTACTAATTACATCTCATGTAATTCCTCATCTTTTGGCGAACAACTCTTGTTCTTTAAATCATCTTATGATTATCCAAAACTTTTAACCACTATGTTTTCTAATCCTATTAGAACAACCCAGCTAAGTCAATACCAATATCTCAACCGGCGAATATCACTAGCTTATTCTTCGCGTTTAACTAAGATAGATAAATGTGACATTGCTTTGGCAAAGCTCGCATTATATCGATCGAAGCTTTAACGAGGGTAAATATTGGATGATTAAAACAGACTTAGAATTATAGTGAGGGATTTACTTAATTATCTCATCATTTTAACATTGATCCTATCAATAGAACTATGTTTAATCATGCTTATAAAACATCCATTGCATCACATACAAGGTAAATATAAGCGGTAAATAAATATGCAATGATTATAGCCCTTCTTAACCTAAGGCGACCCGTCCCAAGCCAATGGGAGGACCATTCTACTGAAGATAAAATCTGCTTCTAAAACGCCCGGTCCACCAGGGAAGGCCCACCACGCTGCTACCTTGGTTCTTGCTTTATCTTTTGAGTATTTACAATTTTCAGAAACTCACGTTACATGCGAGGGAGTGAGATGAGAAGAGAAGTACAATAGAAGATAGAGAAAGGCACGACACGCAGGCCGTATTTATAAAAACCAAAACTATAAAGGCTATGGGCTATAACCATGCAAAACAAACACCGTGCAATCTAACATGCATTTCAAACATCGTGCGAACAAAGTAACGACGTGTTTACAGAGTTTTAAACTGATTATCCCTATGTTGCGGTTAATGGGCCAAAGAAGGATCACGAGGTTTCATAAACCATTTTCGTTAACGAACAAATGCACCAGGTAGGTCAACATGAAAGAGAGGTGGCGCACTAGGCACACTTAAGTACCAGGCCTTTGATGATGCTAATCCTAGACATGTATTTTTCATAACGTCTAACCATAACTCTTATGGATTCACCGTGAAAGATAGTTTGATAACTTTTATCAAATTAGAAGCCCTTTCAGAGATTTCATAAATCTATGAAACTACGAACAACTACTAGTTCTCTAGACTAACTATTAGTCTCAACATGTTAACATTTAAAATTGAAGCAACCTAACATAGTTATGATTAACTCTTAATCATTCAGTGATAATCAAAATAAGTCTTTATTAGGTGTGATACGATAAACGATAAATATCTAAATCGAATCAAACAGCATGCATCTCATACATAAACATCACCCAAGAATTTAAGTCTGAATTCGTATGATACAAGTGGCTTTGATACCACTGTTGGGTCACGTCGGCACTCCACGTGGCGCATCGGAAAAAATAATCCGACGTGATCCAGCCGGGATCCATGTACAGGAACGAATCCGGGGTGAAAAGATGAAGAGTTGCCTTTTAAAATTCTTGAAACTGGAAAATCGACGGTATGTCGAAATAACCACGTCAAGTAAAACCAGAATCGTCACAGGTTCGCAACGACCTCTACGGAGTCCACCCGAACAAAACGAACAAAGTTTCCGCCTCCCTAACACTTGGGCATAAATTTCGACAGGTTTGAACACCTTCCAGGGAGAAGTCGAAATCCCTCTAGGGATTTCTGAGGGAGTCTAAAATCGACCAGGAGTTCAACCGAGACTTGCAATCGAGCAAGGGAACCTTCAGGGATTCGCCAGGGGCAAGTAGAACACCAGAAAAATATCGAACAGCTTCTCAGAGAACTTTCTGGGATATGTCGAATTCCAGTGGGGAATCCCTAGGGGTGTTGTCGAAATCTTCAAGAGGAGGAAGAGGGATGATTTGGTTGCTATCCCTTGTCCCTTTAAATAGTATTCAGAGACTTAATTCTAGTTGAATACCTTAAATCCAAGTTCAACCAAAATTCATAGAATCTAATTCTACTTGAAATTGGTTTATATTAAATATACATTATATTTAATAATATTAAATGAAATATATATTTAATTATGTAGAATCTTATTCTACATAAAACATGGATTTAAATATACATTATATTTAATCCAAATATATATATTTTATTATATAGAATTTCATTCTATCTTTACTTGGATTTAAATATATTTAAATACATATTTTTAATTATGTAGAATCTAATTCTACATAAACTTGGAATTAAATATACATTATATAAATTCCAAATATATATTTAAATTTCTAGAATCTTATTCTATAATATTTAAGTCTCTAAATATTTTCCATACTCTAAATAATATTTGATAAATACAATATTTATCCAATATTATTCCCATTTAAGGGAGTTGCCGATTTCCCCTATCCCATAGGGGATTTTCGGCAATCTCCCTAAACTAGGGAGTATGGTTTCCAATTTTTTTTGTTCGTTTCATTCGAAGGGTGTGACCCTTGTAGGTTCATGCAACGTTAGCAGCAAAATTAGAACTGTTCTAATTTTACAAACAATGAGTGGCATCTAGCAATACATCATTGTTACCTAAGTTGCATGAAGTCATGGTTTGACTTTCCTAATTCCTGAATAAACTTCCTTTATGTATTTCATCCTTTTGTTCTTTATATCTTAGATGAACACAAGTCATGGGTTAGTCACACTTGCGTTGTCCATCTAGTGTTTCTTGATGTCTTGAGTAGATTATGATAAACGAATCTCTATGATATCTCATATCATAATATTCGAGCATGGCCATGCATTTTCTAATCTCACTCAATCAAGTGGCCGAAGATATTTCTCCCATTATGTAGGAGGGACAAATCCTTTCTTGATCAACCATATTTCACTACATAGGTCATCACGTATCCAATCATCAGTCTTTATAATGTAGTCAGTTACGACACACGTTTGACTATGTCAAAATACGTAAATCTTTATGTTGAAATCATGTTGATCTCAAGTCTGAGGATTATACATATGTTTATCATGAGCAATGTTGTGACTGTCACATAATTACCCAAGAAACATGCTCATAGCGGGTCAATCCAGTATGTTGTTCTCTAACAAATACTTATGTGTTGATTTTGACATCTCTATGTCAATGACAACGCTTGTCATCAACCACATATTAGTCTTTATATATTATCACTGTTCATACCTGTAATAATATTCGACTAAAGATCCTATTTAACAATAATCGTATTATTGTATGGACATTATTATCCAATGGTTAGTTTGATGCACAGAAACATACCAAATGATAATAACGACAATGCCATTACTTGATAAATCTAGTAAAATAGTATGTCTATTCAATCATCATATGATTGGTCTTTGGGCATACTCCAACAAAATAATTTTTTTTGTAGGAAAAAATAAATAAGTCAGAAAGTTTTGGAAAAAGAAAATAAAAATGGTTTACAAATAAGAGTTTAAGGTTTCAAGGAAAAAAATAAATTTTGAAAAAACTTAAAAGGAAGTTTTCTAGGGAAAAATAAAGTTTGTTTTAAAAATGGTCGTTTTAAAAGAAAAAACTAAAAAAATATGTTGCTTTTTTAAGAGAAATTCTTTTTGAAAAAAGAAAATATAAAATGGTGAAAAATATAAAAATAAGAAAAGTAAGGGAAAATGTAAAAAAAAAGGGTCTTGGCTCTTTTTTAAAAAATAAAAAGTAAAAAGGAAATGAAGGTTTTTTTCAAAGGAATAATAAAAAGGGTAAAAACTAAAAAAGAATAAAATTTGCTTGCTTTTTTAGAAATAGGTTTAAAACTTAGGGCTAGGTTCTAAAGCTTAGATAGAGACTTGTTTTGTTGAAAAGTGTTCTTCACAAAAATAAAATACACTTAAGCATACTTATACTTTAATTTAGGAATAAAGACTTAGACGTTTTTAGGGTTTTTAATAATCAAAGTAGAATAAAATTAAAATGCTCAACGCACCTAAATCTCTTTGTTGTTTGCAAAAGTGAAATTAATTTAATGTGGTGTCTTATCAAACGGGAATGACGGGTTAGCACCAGAAATGTTGCCGGTGATTAAAGTTCATCTCCTGGGAGATAAGGCCGTTAAAATAGACTAATATTCATTAAACGGACAAATAAAGTCGAATCTTTGTCAACTTGCAAATTCCAGTTTTGAAAACGATTTTAAAACCAATTAGGTACCAATTTTGGGCGTCGTGGGGGTGCTAACCCTTCCTCACGCGTAACCGACTCCCGAACTTGTTTTCTGATTTTTACAGACCAAAACCGTTGTTTTATTAAAACAAACGTTTTATTAAAATAACATTATTTTAAAGTGATCCAATCACACTTTTCAAAAAGATTGGTGGCGACTCCTTATTTTTTAAAAGTTTTCAAAAAGTCAAAGCTCGAAAGGGTTGCGATAGCTTGGCGACTCTGCTGGGGACTTGTTTTTGTTTTTTAAAAATAAAAACAAAAGAGGGTCAGGCCACAAATTGGTTTTAAATAGTTTTCAAAAAAATGTTTTTTTAATATGGAATTTGCAAGTTCATGATAGGTTCTATTTATTTGTCCGTTTAAAATGAATATAATTATATTTTATGCATTTAAGACTTAATTCCAAGCTCTATTCTCGAGCTTTGTCTCGTTCGTTTAAGTGGGGGGAACACGCTTTGCTCATGTAAGAATATTGATTCTTCGTATGACCATAGCAAGTACCTTCGGGACTCATTTCCTTTGCCTTCGTAAGGATATTGATTCTTCGAGAAGGTTTCGGTGGTGAGTCCTCCTGAGTTGAACTCGATTCGTTTGTAGCCTATAATGGGTGAGAATCGAGGGCCTTCCTACTCTTAGTAGGGGACAACAAGGACAGCTCGGGTACCCTTTTAGAACCAAACCAAGTTTGAGAATCTAGAGCCTACCCCCAATAGAGCCATGCAAAAAGCCTAGGGTGTTGAGTCGCAGGAATAATCCATGGAGACATGTCCTGAAATGTTGGAATGTCGGCCTAGAATTATTATATTGATTTTTCTGGATATTTTAGGGTTTTTTCTGTTTAAAAGATTACTAACCTTTTGATATGACCATCAAGAACAAGGACCCGGAGAAGTACCCAAGTGGCCCCATTACACGTGCACGGGCCAAGGAGTTTCAATCAGCCATGGAAAGCTTGTTTACAACAAGCCATGAACGTGAGAAAGAAGAAATAATAAGGGAGGAATGCCTTACCTTGCTCATGCATGCATTTGCATGAGAATTTAAGTATTTCAAACTTCCATTGCATTGATAAAGTGTGCTAGCCATTAAAGCATGCACTTCATTTATAGTTTTAGTTCATTTAGGGAAGTAGTTTAATTATGTATCTTAAATCATTCTTTAAATTACTTCATTCATGCATTTAGTTAAATTCAATAAAGTTAGTTCTTTAGTTAAACTAGTTCATCCATTTAACTAGTTCACTCAATTAACTAACTCTTTAATTGTTTCATGCATCTATTATTTTAAGTTTGAATAAATCCTTTGTGTGTGTCTAGGTTCATGTGACGTGTGGATTAAAGAAGAGACTTTTCAACTTCAACTTGGAAACAAGTCATTGATGACCATCTTTACTCATGCAAACAAGGCAATTGAAGGCAATTCAAGGCTGAATTTTTTCATCTCTTCAAGGTTGTTCATCTTCTTAGAGTAACAAAGCATTTAAGCTTCATAATTCACCTATTCAAGGTTGAAATTATGAACCAATGAAGGCCATTCACGTTCAAGAGAAGGGACATGCAATAATCATCATTCAAATTATGCATTCAAGGCTTTTATTTATCATTTTTTGAAGGCCGGTCATATTCCACAAATGGGCAAGCAATGAAGGCTGGTTTAATGTCATTTAATCATCAAATTAAGTGATAAAATCAGCAAGGAATTCAAAGAGACAAGCTGATTTGGATGTGTGGGATGTCTACATTCATCCTATGTCCACATTCATTCCCTTTTATCCATTTGCAAGCAAAATGAAGCAGCCCAAGAGTCACCACTCCTTTTGGACGAATTTAAGGCTAAATTCATCTCAATTTAAAGCAAAATTCATCCATCAAAAGGATAAGAAAGAAACATTTCATTTATTTGTATTCAATAGCATTTAGATGAGCATTCATCTCTCTTTTGTGTGACTTTTCATATGGTGCCTAGTCACACTATAAATAGGCACCTTAGGTTCATTTGTAAGCACTTTTTTTGGAGAATATAAACCTTTGAAAGATTGCTTTCATCTTGTTCTTGCGAGAACTTTATCGGCTTCAAGTTGTGCTTGTAGTCTTCTATCCATTTCATTTTGCTATAGCGTTGGTTCCAAGCTCTCTTATAGCTTGTGGGTCACGTTCCACACTCCTCCACCTCGACTCCATCAAAGTATATTGTTGGTTCCTAGCTCGTTATAGCTAGCGGGTCACAATTCGCTATCCTTGCAACCATACAAATTCACGCCGCCTTTAGCATCTCCCACCACTCCTTTGACTTACACCTTTTCCATGATTATCATCCTCCATCCTTAGCCACCATACAATCCAAATTACCTATCCAATTCCTTTCTTCATTATTTTTTTTATTATATTGCTATTCATCTCACATGTATGTTTTATGATATCTCAGAGTTCAAAGCGTAGCAAAGAATATTTCTTACTAGAATCACGATCGGGCACATCTATATGACTCGGGTCACATTACTGGGTTCATATCAATTGGTATCAGAGCAAGGTTGATTCAGTAAGATAGTCGATGTCTCTCTTCTGAAGAAAAAAAAGAAAAAAAAGAAAAAAAAGGAAAAAGAAAAAGAAAAGAATCGAAAAAAAAAATTAGAGAAAGTTAAAGAGGGAGGGGGCATCGTATTCTCTATTCTTCATTAAAAAAATCATACATCATTTTTTTCTTTTACTACTATTTTGTCATCTTTACCAACTCTCACAATTTACCTTTTTTTTTTGTTGCCACTTTTTCTTATCCTACCTTCCAAATTCTTTTCGCCAAGTTTTGTTTTTTTCAGCCGAATTCTACAAGCCATTTGCAAGCCTTGAGGAAGTTCTTAAAAGGACTTGATTGAGAGCAAGAGTGGAAAAAGGCAAGAGTGCACATCAAGGGTAAAAGCCATCCCGAGTGAAGCACGAGTGTGAGTGCATTTTCTTGGAGTGGAATAGGTGAGGTTTTGTGTTTGTGAGGTTTTAATTTTTTTTTTGTTACTAATAATGTCTCAAAATTCCGTGAGAAACTCTGTTGGAGGAAGTAATAATGTTAACGTAGATGCAACTAACTCCAATCTTCAAGATATTATCCGAGAGATGGACAGGTTGTTGCAACAAAGGTTGGGGCCGATGCAAGAACGATTAGATCATTTGGAGGAAAGATCTCAACGAAGGTATAATTCAGATCACGAGGAAGAGTATGAGGGAGAGGTGGACGAAGAACTAATAGACGAGCGAGGCACCCAACAAAGTTTGAGGCATCGAGAACCTACGTACCAAAGAGCTCGGCCAAGAGTTGATGATAATCTTAGCAACATCAAAATAACCATTCCTTCTTTCCAAGGAAGAACGAATCCTGAAGCTTATCTTGCATGGGAAAAAAGGTTGAGCACATCTTTGAGTGCCACAACTACTCCGAGCTTAAGAAGGTAAAACTTGCAGCCATTGAATTTACAGATTATGCACTAATATGGTGGGATCAGTTGACATCTAGCAGGAGACGCAATGGAGAACATCCAATTTCTACTTGGAATGAGATGAAGGCTGTTATGCGTATGAGGTTCGTTCCAACTCACTATCATAGGGAGTTGTTCAACAAGCTTCAAAATCTCACCCAAGGCAACCGTAGTGTTGAGGATTACTTTAAAGAGATGGAAGTAGCCATGATCCGAGCCAACATTGATGAGGATCGAGAAGCCACCATGGCCAGATTTCTATCCGGCCTTGATCCTAATATTGCGGCCACTGTTGAGTTGCAACATTATGTGGAGATCGAAGACATGGTTCATATGGCCATGAAGGTCGAGAGGCAACTCAAAAGGAAGGGCACAACTCGTGCCTATGGAGGCTCTTCTCCTAAATGGGGGCATGGTACCTGCAAACAGAAGGCATCCTTTACGCCTAAAGAACGAAGCGTTCCAACAAAGAGTGCCAAACCCATTGCCGAAACTAGCAAAGGTAAGGCTCCAAATGTTCCAAACCGTTCCCGAGATATACAATGCTTCAAGTGCTTGGGAAGAGGGCATATTGCATGCCAATGCCCAAATCGAAACACTATGCTTCTTCGTGATGATGGAGAGGTTGAATCCGAACAAAAGGAGGAAGATGAAGTTGCTGCCATACAAGAAGATGAAGATGATGATATAGAGTATGCAGCAGAAGGAGAGGCCCTTATTGTGAAAAGAAGCCTAAGTGTGCAAGCGAATGAAGGGAATGAGCAACGCGAGAATATCTTTCATACTCGCTGCCATGTTAATGGAAAGGTATGCTTTGTCATTATTGATGGAGGTAGTTGTACTAATGTTGCTAGTACTCTTATGGTAGAAAAACTTGGATTAGCAACCACAAAGCATCCACATCCCTACAAGCTGCAGTGGCTTAATGACGGAGGAGAACTCAAGGTTACCAAGCAAGTTCTTGTTGCTTTCTCCATTGGAAAGTATAAGGATGAAGTTCTTTGCGATGTTGTTCCGATGCACGCTGGCCATTTACTACTTGGGAGGCCATGGCAATTCGATAAACGAGTCATGCATGATGGATATACCAATCGGTATACACTCACCCATGGAGTAAGAAAGATTACCTTAGCCCCTCTTTCACCAAAACAAATTCACAAAGACCAAATACATTTGAGAGAAAGTATTGAAAGAGCCAAAGAGAGAGAATCAAAAATGGAGGTAAAAGCAAGTGAGAGTAAGCAAAGTGAGGGTGCGAAAATGAGTGTTTTTACCAAAGAAAGAGAGTTGAGAAAGTGTTTGCTGTCGGGAAAGGAATTACTTGTACTTGTGTACAAGGAAAGTTTATTGAACACTAACCAACTTGATCACACTTTGCCTTCTTCTATTGTGTCTTTGTTGCAGGAATTTGACGAATTATTTCTGGAGGAGATACCAAGTGGGCTGCCACCAATCCGTGGCATTGAACATCAAATAGATTTCATTCCCGGTGCCGTCATTCCTAACCGTCCAGCTTACCGAAGCAATCCCGAGGAAACCAAGGAGTTACAAAGGCAAGTGGCTGAACTAATGACCAAAGGCTACGTGAGGGAGAGCCTTAGCCCATGTTCCGTTCCGGTATTACTTGTGCCAAAGAAGGATGGAACTTGGCGCATGTGTGTAGATTGTCGAGCGGTAAACAAAATTACGGTAAAGTATCGCCACCCTATTCCTCATTTAGATGATATGTTAGATGAGCTTAGTGGTTCTAACCTTTTCTCTAAGATTGATCTTAAGAGTGGTTATCACCAAATAAGGATGCGAGAAGGTGATGAATGGAAAACAGTATTTAAAACAAAGCAAGGACTCTATGAATGGTTGGTTATGCCTTTTGGCTTAACTAATGCACCAAGTACTTTCATGAGGTTAATGAACCATGTTCTTAGACCGTTTTTGGGTAAATTTTGTGTGGTTTATTTTGATGACATCTTAATCTATAGTAAATCAATGGAAGAACATGTTCAACACTTGAGGTCAATTTTGTTGGTTTTAAGAAATGAGAAGTTATATGCTAATTTAGACAAGTGTACATTTTGTACTGACAAAGTTGTCTTTCTTGGTTTTGTTGTCAGTTCTAAAGGCTTAGAGGTTGACAAAGAGAAGGTTAAAGCCATTGAAGAATGGCCACGACCAGCAAGCATTTCCCAAGTTAGGAGTTTCCATGGACTTGCAAGCTTTTACCGGAGATTTGTGCCAAACTTCAGCACCATTGTCGCCCCTTTAACTAGTGTCATCAAGAAGAATGCTAACTTTTTCTGGGGGGAGACCAAGAGAAATCTTTTAATGACATTAAAGAATGTTTAATTCATGCCCCTTTGCTTACCTTACCTGATTTTAATAAAACGTTTGAAATTGAATGTGATGCATCAGGTGTGGGAATTGGAGCGGTATTATCTCAAGGTGGACGTCCTATAGCATATTTCAGTGAGAAATTAAGTGGAGCTACGTTGAATTATCCAACATATGATAAGGAGATGTATTCCCTTGTTCGCGCAATGGAAACATGGCAACACTATCTATGGCCTAAGGAGTTCATTATTCACACCGATCATGAGGCATTGAAGCACATTCGGGGGCAACATAAACTCAACAAACGACATGCCAAATGGGTGGAGTTTCTTGAATCTTTTCCCTATGTCATCAAATATAAGAAAGGTAAGGAGAATATAGTTGCCGATGCATTGTCTCGGAGGTACGCTCTTCTAAACACCTTAGAAGCTAAGTTGATGGGTTTTGTTTTCATTAAGGATTTATACGAATCTGATTCTGATTTTGAAAAAATTTACAAAGCTTGTGAGAAAGGAACGTTTGAAAACTATTATAGGGACAATGGGTTCCTATTCAAGGAAGGAAGACTTTGTACTGCACAAGGTTCCACACGTGAATTACTTATCAAAGAAGCCCATGGAGGAGGCTTAATGCGACATTTTGGAATTGCAAAGACTTTGGCCATACTTCAAGAGCATTTATATTGGCCAAAGATGAGACGAGATGTAGAGAGGTTATGTGAACGTTGCATCACTTGCAAGAAGGCTAAGTCTAAAGCCATGCCACATGGACTCTACACGCCACTACCTATTCTAGAAGCACCATGGATGGACATTTCAATGGATTTTGTGCTAGGGCTTCCACGCACAAAGAATAACAAAGACTCCATCTTTGTAGTAGTGGATAGATTTTCCAAAATGGCTCATTTTATTCCTTGCAACAAGACTAACGATGCCTTACATATTGCTAACTTGTTTTTCAGGGAAGTCTTGAGATTACATGGTGTGCCAAGAACTATCGTTTCTGATCGAGACGTGAAGTTCTTAAGCCACTTCTAGAGAGCCCTATGGAGTAAGATTGGAACTAAGCTGCTATTTTCCACCACTTGTCACCCTCAAACTGATGGCCAAACCGAAGTGGTGAATCGAGTACTCTCCACGTTGCTTAGGAGCATTATTAAGAAGAATTTAAAGACATGGGAAGAGTGCTTACCACATGTGGAGTTTGCACATAACCGATCAGTCCATACCACCTCAGGACACACTCCTTTTGAAGTTGTGTATGGGTTCAATCCATTAACTCTGATGGACTTATTGCCATTACCCGCTGATCAAATTGTGAATAAAGATGGACTTAACAAAGCTGAATTTGTTAAGACACTTCATCAACAAGTGTGGGATAATGTTGAAAAGAAAACCAAGCAATATGAGCAGCAAGCAAACAAGGGTCAATGATAATGCTTATCAACTAGACCTCCCAGGTGAGTTTAATGTTAGTGCAACCTTTAATGTTGCTGATTTATCTCCTTTTGATGTAGGTGACGATTTGGGGACAAATCGCTTTAAAGAGGGAGGGACTGATATGACCATCAAGAACAAGGACCCGGAGAAGTACCCAAGTGGCCCCATTACACGTGCACGGGCCAAGGAGTTTCAATCAGCCATGGAAAGCTTGTTTACAACAAGCCATGAACGTGAGAAAGAAGAAATAATAAGGGAGGAATGTCTTACCTTGCTCATGCATGCATTTGCATGAGAATTTAAGTATTTCAAACTTCCATTGCATTGATAAAGTGTGCTAGCCATTAAAGCATGCACTTCATTTATAGTTTTAGTTCATTTAGGGAAGTAGTTTAATTATGTATCTTAAATCATTCTTTAAACTACTTCATTCATGCATTTAGTTAAATTCAATAAAGTTAGTTCTTTAGTTAAACTAGTTCATCCATTTAACTAGTTCACTCAATTAACTAACTCTTTAATTGTTTCATGCATCTATTATTTTAAGTTTGAATAAATCCTTTGTGTGTGTCTAGGTTCATGTGACGTGTGGATTAAAGAAGAGACTTTTCAACTTCAACTTGGAAACAAGTCATTGATGACCATCTTTACTCATGCAAACAAGGCAATTGAAGGCAATTCAAGGCTGAATTTTTTCATCTCTTCAAGGCTGTTCATCTTCTTAGAGTAACAAAGCATTTAAGCTTCATAATTCACCTATTCAAGGTTGAAATTATGAACCAATGAAGGCCATTCACGTTCAAGAGAAGGGACATGCAATAATCATCATTCAAATTATTCATTCAAGGCCTTTATTTATCATTTTTTGAAGGCTGGTCATATTCCACAAATGGGCAAGCAATGAAGGCTGGTTTAATGTCATTTAATCATCAAATTAAGTGATAAAATCAGCAAGGAATTCAAAGAGACAAGCTGATTTGGATGTGTGGGATGTCTACATTCATCCTATGTCCACATTCATTCCCTTTTATCCATTTGCAAGCAAAATGAAGCAGCCCAAGAGTCACCACTCCTTTTGGACGAATTTAAGGCTAAATTCATCTCAATTTAAAGCAAAATTCATCCATCAAAAGGATAAGAAAGAAACATTTCATTTATTTGTATTCAATAGCATTTAGATGAGCATTCATCTCTCTTTTGTGTGACTTTTCATATGGTGCCTAGTCACACTATAAATAGGCACCTTAGGTTCATTTGTAAGCACTTTTTTTGGAGAATATAAACCTTTGAAAGATTGCTTTCATCTTGTTCTTGCGAGAACTTTATCGGCTTCAAGTTGTGCTTGTAGTCTTCTATCCATTTCATTTTGCTATAGCTTTGGTTCCAAGCTCTCTTATAGCTTGTGGGTCACGTTCCACACTCCTCCACCTCGACTCCATCAAAGTATATTGTTGGTTCCTAGCTCGTTATAGCTAGCGGGTCACAATTCGCTATCTTTGCAACCATACAAATTCACGCCGCCTTTAGCATCTCCCATCACTCCTTTGACTTACACCTTTTCCATGATTATCATCCTCCATCCTTAGCCACCATACAATCCAAATTACCTATCCAATTCCTTTCTTCATTATTTTTTTATTATATTGCTTTTCATCTCACATGTATGTTTTATGATATCTCAGAGTTCAAAGCGTAGAAAAGAATATTTCTTACTAGAATCACGATCGGGCACATCTATATGACTCGGGTCACATTACTGGGTTCATATCACCTTTTGTGTGTGAGTTTTGTTTTGTTTTTATAGCATATTTATTACTAACCTTTTTATGTATGAGTCTTGTTTTGTTTTTGTAGCATATTTATTACTAACCTTTTTGTGTGTTTTGTTTTGTTTTTATAGTATATTTATTTATTGCATGCATACCATATTTAGAAGGGGTTGATTCTGGAAAATTGTTCAAATAATGAATGGAAAACTCTTTAAAAAGGAGGAGAACTAAGCACGTGACAATATTGGCAACTGAAGCTGCAACCCTTCGTCAGTACATCAACCCGTTGGAGAAGGTGGACCAAGGCTCATGTGGCTAGTTGAATAAATCAAGGAATTAGGCATTCAAGCATAAAGATATTTGTAATTCACAAAAGATGTAATAAAAGCTTTCGAATTTAATAAAGAGTTTCCTTTCATGAGCAGATTTTCAATGAATTGATGGCCCTTCGACTGCATTCATGCATTTGCACTGTTTTGCTTGCTTCGTTGTTTTCTTTTGTGAATTCGTTTGTGCACATATATATTTGCTTCCATGCATTTGTTTTGATCATTGCATTCATACATGTATAATAAAAAGAGTAATTTTGGGAAATTTCATTTAAGTAGTAAAAGATCCCGTGCAAACACAACTCGAGCCATGAGCACTGAGGAAAGATTGACAACTCTAGAAGCAAATCAGAAGAGCATTTGTGACAAGCTTGAGAAGATGGTAAATAAGCTGAAGAAAGAGATTGAGATATCACACCAAAAAATTGTTAGCCAAATCGCAGCCATGTTTGGGTTCAAAGACCCTGAAGTGAGAGAAGACACCAACACTTTCCCGTGAATGGCTTTCGTACAAAAGGAAGTAGCTTCACCTAAAATCAAGATCTCAGAATCTTCTGCCCATACTGAAGACAACACCGATGAGGTTTGCAGCCCCGAGATGATTGACCTCAATGAAGAAACTGACATGGCAAAGCTCGAGAAGAAATGGGAAGACAGCTACAAGAAGCTCTTGGAAATAATTAAACCTTATCAAGAAGGAAGCATTTATGGTGTCAGGGATGCTAGAGATTTAAGTCTAGTTTATGACTTGGTGGCTCCTCCAAAGTTCAAGGCCACTAACTTTGAAAAGTATAATGAAACTACATGTCCATTGGCACATTTGACCATGTACTGCTGGAAAATGTCACCGCATTTAGAAAATGAAAAGTTGCTGACCCACTATTTCCAAGACAGCTTATCTGGGTCTGCTATCCGATGGTATGCTCAACTGAGTCGGGTCAACATACGCACTTGGAAAGATCTGTCTCAAACAGTACGAGTATGTAACAAACATAGCCCCAAGCAGGATCGTACTGCAGAATATGGAACAAAAGCCCAATGAGAGCTTCCGCCAGTATGCCCAGAGATGGCGAGATGTGGCAGCCCAAGTTCAGCCTCCACTGTCAGAAAATGAAGTTACCCAAATGTTTGTGGAAACTCTAAATGGACCTTTCTATGGCTACATGTTAAATCATGCCACCAAAGGTTTTGCGGACACGGTCTTGAATGGAGAGTTGATATTGGCAGCCATCAGAAGTGGAAGACTCGAGAGAGAAGAAGATGACGAGGACGAGCGCGTTTAAAGTTTTGTCACGAAGTCGTTGGAGGCAAGATTGGCCAGGATTCATGCTTTCATGGAATAAAACTTAATTTTCTCTAGACATTTGGGATTATGCTTAGAACCAACCCTCTTGCTTTTGCCCGCGAGCATTAGGGATCTTTTGTAAGGGCTTCTATATCAGTTTATTTGTTTAAAGATGCATTTTTTTCAAATGGAAAACGTTTCTCATTTTTGTCCTTTTCCCTTCTTTGCATTTTTTTATCCATTTTTTCAAGCATACATCTTTTTTGCAGAGTCCCAATTATTTATTGTATGAATGATTCTTGAATCTAGTCCCGAGATAGAGGGGCAAAATGTGTGTTCGGGATTAATGGGGAAATCCCATATACAGATTATGAGTGTATTTTCCTCTCAGACATTGTTGTTAGGGTCCTTGAATGAAGTGATAACTCTAAAACATCTACCAACTGAAGAATGCTTCTCTTCGACAGTATTTGTGTGTGAAATGACATTTGGCATTCCTTCATTTCCCTTCACGAATAAGAAAAATCCATTTGTTGTCCCCCTTTGAGCCTAATATTTTTTTCTTGTGATTTAACCCTAACCAAGGATCACTCCCCACACCGGGGGCAAAGAAAATGAAAAGTTGTTTGAAAGAAACATGTTAGAATAAGTTGAATGTCCTAAACTGTAAATGAAAAGTACACAAAAAGGAAAATAGGAAAAGGAAAAAAAATGAGAAAGAAGGAGAAAAAAAAGAAAGAAGAAAAAGAAAGAAGAAAAAACGAAGAAGAAAAGAGAAAAAAAAGAAAAGAATGAAGAAAAAGAAAGTTGAAGAGTGAAGGAAAATTTGAAACAAATCCTTCAAATGAGACATGTAAAGGAAATGAACTCTAGGGCGAAAACCCAAAATGGGCAGTCTAGAGTGATCCAAAGAATAAAAGAAGAAGAACAGAGATTTCATCAGGAAAAGTTGATCCTTCGTTTAATCACCCTTAAAATATGAATTTGAGCCTTTATATCCTTTCTTTGGCAACCCAAGCCTAGCCTACATTACAAGCCTTAAAAGACTGTTTGGATCACACATGAATATTTGAGAAAATGAGTTCGTCTTCAAAACACATTCTGCCTAATTGAGTTAACCTTTCTTCAGGGACCTTGAGCTTCTAATGTCTGATTGAGATCAGAAAAGTGGAAAATTTAAATTTGGGGAGTGTGTGAGGAAAAGAGAGCCACCAAAATGGGGCATCATCCGGTTGATGGATTCTTGAATCATTCATGCTTTGAATTTTGGGGCATCTCACTTAGCCTTATTCTTGTGTTTGCCACAACTATTTTCTTAAGATCCTTTTTAGCCTTTTCTTGCGTTTGCTTTGACTTTTTCTTTTGAATGATCATTTCCAGCCTTTTCTTGCATCTTACAAGTAGGCTGACATAGATTAATGAACAAAAAAAGATTTCTTGGTATTGATCTCGATTGTAGGAGACCATGAACGAATGTTTTCATCACTTCAGAAAACAATTGAACCTCAGTTTGAATGGGGGCACCGCCTTGCATGAGAAGGTAAAAGAAGAAGCACATGCGATGAAGAGTTTGAAGTGAGCAATGTTGTTAAAAAAAGATCCACATACAAGATGCAAAAGCTCAAAAGCATGAAAAAGATATAATTGCACTAGATAAGCAAATAATGTCATCAGATTGGGGCAGTCTACAGGCCTTCAGTATTAATAGGCATGAGAAGAAGAGATTAAAGCGTCAACATCATTCAAAGATATTTAAGGCGGAAATAAGCTTTCACATGCAAGCAATTCAAGATGTCCTGCAGGGGCAAGAATTTGAGAATTTACAAAAAGCATTGAAGATGCTTGATAAGAGGCATATGAAGACTTGAAGCATTCAAAACCACACAAGGGAGCCTTTCACTCAACCTTGATATATCAGCTACAATGATGGTATATCTTGAGACGTTCGCCTACGAAGATTGAACGTTTTCGATAAAGCAAAGAGATATGAAGAAAGAGAATGGCAAGGCAATGACAATTGAAGGAGTCTGTCATTCCAACCAAGAGTGTAAGATCACTGGATTAAGCGAGCAAAGATCAGATGTTTCCATGAGTCGAAAAATACAGAGAAGAAGTACAACTGCTTATCTAGATTGAGTGAGCAAACGTGCGGAAAAATTAAATATGAGAAAAAGAATTCAAAAAAGAAAGGAAATGAGACATGCATTCATGTTTTAGGCATCCCTAGGGGCATGTACATTAAAATTGTATTGAATATCGCATTTTTCAGGTACACAAAGGACCTTTCAGCAAAAAAAACCCTCCTATCTGTTCGGGTATTTGGAGAATGGAACCCGCTTATTCATCCAAGTGTAAGGTGGATGAAGCACTTTTTAGAACTCGCTTATTCATCCAAGCGTAAGGTGGATGAAACACTTTTTAGAGCCTGCTTATTCATCCAAGCGTTAGGTGGATGAAACACTTTTTGGAACCTGCTTACTCATCCGAGCATGAGGAGGATGGAACCCCTTTTAAGAGCCCGTTTATTCATCCAAGCGTAAGGTGGATGAAACACTTTTTGGAACCTGCTTATTCATCCGAGCATGGGGAGGATAGAACCCCTTTTTTAGAACCCGCTTATTCATCCAAGCATAAGGAGGATGAAGTTTTTTCCAGAAGATTCACCTAGCCAGGCGTAAGGAAAATGGAGGTTGCTTATTCATCCAAGCATAAGGAGGATGAAGTTTTTTAGAAGATTCGCCTATCCGTTTGGGCACAAGGAAAATAGAGTTCGCTTATTCATCCAAGCATAAGGAGGATGAAGTTTTCCGGAAGATCTGCTTATCTATTCGAGCACAAGGAGAATAGAACTCACTTATTCATCCAAGCATAAGGATGATGAAATTTTTCAGAGGTTTGCTTGTTCATCCAATCATAAGGAGGATGAAAATTCTTCAGAAGATTCGCTTATCCGTTCAGGCGTAAGGAGAATGGAATTCGCTTATTCATCCAAGCATAAGAAGGATGAAATTTTTCAGTAGATTCACCTATCCGTTCAGGAGAAAAGAGAGTTTGCTTATTCATCCAAGTATGAGGAGGATGAAATCTTTTAAGGTTTTGCTTATTCATCCAAGCATAAGGAGGATGAAATCTTTTGAAGTTTGTTTGCTTGTTCATCCAAGCATTAGGAGGATGAATTTTTTTGAAGTCTATTCGCTTATTCGTCCAAGCATAAGGAGGATGAAATTTTTTGAAGTCTGTTCGCTTATTCGTCCAAGCATAAGGAGGATGAAGTTTTTCAGAAGAATTTGCATGTTTGAGTATCTGGAGAATAGAACCCAACTCAACAATTCGGGTACTTGGGAGAATAGAACCCAACTCAACTATTCGAGCATAAGGAGAATAGAATCAGCCTATTTGTTTGAGCGCGAAACCCAGCTCAGCTATTAAGGCATTTGGGAGGATAGAACCCAGCTCAGCTATTCGAGCATAAGGAGAATAGAACCAGCCTATCCGTTCGGGCGTTTGAAGAATGGAATCTGCTCATCTATTCGGGCAAAAGGAGAATAGAACAAGCCTATTCATTCGGGCATTTGGAGAATGGAGCCAATTTGGAAAGTCGGTGAAAATTAGTGCCTTTTGGTCTTTGCTTTATTTCTGTTGCACAAAGATAAGCAAAGAGGGGCAGCTGTTGTCATTAAATTTTCACATCAATTTTAAATAAACCAAAAAATAAAAATCCTTTTAAAGGCCCACTTTTTAAATATAAAAAAACCATCTTCAGAAAGCGCATTTTAAAAGCCCATTTTTAAATAAAGAGAACACAGTCCATTTTTTTTATTTTGAAGCCCACCTTTTAAAAGGAAAAAAGATAAAAGAAGAAAAAGAAGAAAAAAAAAAGAAAAGGAAAAAATAATAATTATGGTGTATAATAATTATGGAAAAGGGGGAAATAAAGTGAGGTGGAAAAATAAATGTGATACAAAAAACAGCAAAAAATAGAAGCCAAAAATCAGCAAAAGAAAGAAAGAAAGAAAACAAAAAATAAAAAAATAAAAAAAGGAAAAAGAGGGAAGCAGCGCGCGCCACGCGCCAGTGCATGGGCTGCACGCGCGTGGGCTGCACGCACGTGGGCTGGTTCCCCAAACCAAACCCTCGTCGCACGATCATGGTGGTCGGTCGGTGCCTACAGGCCACGACCGCCGACGCCGTTGGTACCGGCCGGTCCGCCTCGCCGCCGCCGCCCCAATGCCACCAACTTCGTTCGCCACCGCCGCCTGTGCTCGCCGGAATTTGCAAAAAACCAAGAGGTCAAACCCTAGGCTCGAATCAAGGGGAAAATTCAGCTCGAATATTGGACCAAATCGGATGAGGATTTAGGGGTTTTACCGAGAATCAAGTCATTGGTCGGATTTAGGCTCCAATTTGGGGATTAAATCCCGATTTGGCTTGAATTTGAAGCTCAAATTCAAGTATAAATACCCACTTTTACTTGTTCATCACACACAATTTGAAGTGAAAAATCCACTTGGAAAAGGCTTAGGAAAAATCCGAAAATTCTCTAAAAAATTTGTTCAAGAGTTGCGGGAATTTTTGAGTAGAAGTTTGAGTTTGGGAAGCAATTTTCCAAAGGCAATTTGGAGCATTTCGAGAAGCCCAAATTCGAGTTCTTCGTTTGACGTTTTTCGGTAAAATTTCTAGCTTTCTTTTCATTTATTTTTTTTTGATTTTTATGCTTATTCTTGGATAAATTTTTGGTGTTTGTGTTTGTGTTGTTTGTGAATTTTAGGTTGCTTTCTCGAAGTCGGAAAATCGTTTCACGATTCCGATAACATTTTCGTTTTAAATTTCCGTTAAAATTTTAGTTTGATCTTTAAAAAATATTTGCATGCTAAAAATGTTGTTAAAGTGGTTTTGATCTTTAGAAATGTAGAAATAAATTTTAAAAGATGTTTAAATTAAAATGCAAGATTAAAATAGATAAATGTGGTTTAATTGAAAAAAACATAAAGTTAGGGATTTAATTTGAAAAGATAATAATGCATGGGTGGAAATAATAAAGGGGCTTGATTTAGGTTAAAAATTATAAAAAAGATTTTTTTGAAATTTAGATTTAATAATAAATGGGTTGTGTGATTTTGAAAATAAAAGATAAATAAAATGTTTTTTGTAAGAAAAAAATAAATAAGTCATAAAGTTTTTGAAAAAGAAAATAAAAATGGTTTACAAATAAGAGTTTAAGGTTTCAAGGAAAAAATAAATTTTGAAAAAACTTAAAAGGAAGTTTTCTAGGGAAAAATAAAGTTTGTTTTAAAAATGGTCGTTTTAAAAGAAAAAAACTAAAAAATAAAAATAAGTTATTTTTTAAGAGAAATTCTTTTTGAAAAAGGAAAATATAAAAATGAGAAAATGAAGGGGAAAATGTAAAAAAGAGTCTTGACTTTTTTAAATAAAAAATAAATAAAGGTTTTTCCAAAGAAATAATAAAAAGGGTAAAAACTAAAAAAGAATAAAATTTGCTTGCTTGTTTAGAAATAGGTTTAAAACTTAGGGCTAGGTTCTAAAGCTTAGATAGAGACTTGTTTTGTTGAAAAGTGTTCTTCGCAAAAATAAAATACACTTAAGCATACTTAAACTTTAATTTAGGAATAAAGACTTAGACGTTTTTTAGGGTTTTTAATAATCAAAGTAGAATAAAAATAAAATGCTCAACGCGCCTAAATATCTTTGTTGTTTGCAAAAGTGAAATTAATTTAATGCGGTGTCTAATCAAACAGGAATGACGGGTTAGCACCAAAAATGTTGGCGGTGATTAAAGTTCATCTCTCGGGCGATAAGGCCGTTAAAATAGACTAATATTCATTAAACGGACAAATAAAGTCGAATCTTTGTTGACTTGCAAATTCTAGTTTTGAAAACGATTTTAAAACTAATTAGCTACCAATTTTGGGCGTCGTGGGGGTGCTAACCCTTCCCCACGCGTAACCGACCCTTGAACTTGTTTTCTGATTTTCGTAGACCAAAATCGTTGTTTTATTAAAACAAACGTTTTATTAAAATAACCTTGATTTAAAGTGATCCAATCACACTTTTCAAAAAGATTGGTGGCGACTCCGTGTTTTTAAAGTTTCAAAAAGTTGAAGCTCGAAAGGGTTGCGACAACCAGTACGCTTCAAAACCGTACCGAAACACGAGTCCGTATTGGTACAGGTATAAATTGTACCGAAACATGATTGATGCCCGTATCGAAACGTTTCCTAGCCGTTTCGATACAAATTTTACCAGAAACAAGTTTGGGTATCTTTCTAAGATCCCGTATCGAAACACCTTTACTTGTTTCGATATGCCCTATCTAGAAAATGCATTTAGGCATGAAATGAAGAACCGATATCGAAACGCCTTTAGTCGTTTTGATACACATGTGTCAGAAAATGTATTTTGGGCAATAATGAGCCCAAAAATTCGATTTCAATCGAATCTAAATGCATGTGTATGATATATGAGCAACATGTATAGACTAAAAACAGACACATACTTCCCCTAACAACAAGCATAGATGCACCAAGGAGCAAAATCACATAAGCATGGCAATCACATAAATTCAAGCAAGTTTTTTTACCTTAAAAGGCTCTAAAGGGTCAAGGAATGCTGTTTAAACCTAACTCTCTCCTAAGAGTCCAAAAATGCTCTTTGTCTAGAGGTTTGGTAAAGATGTCCGCTAATTGGTTCGAGGTGCCAACATACTCTAGAACTACATCTTTCTTCAATAAATGATCCCTAATGAAATGATGTCTTATTTCTATATGTTTGGTTCTATAATGTTGGATGGGATTCTTCGTGAGATAAATGACACTAGTATTGTCACACCTAAGGGGTATGGTACCTAAATTAACTCCATAATCTAGAAGTTGTTGCTTCATCCAAAGGACTTGAGCACAACAACTTCCGGTCGATATGTATTACGCTTCTATGGTACATTATTTTGTTTCTTAGATAACCAAGATATGAGCATACTACCTAGGAATTGACATGTTCTGGAAGTACTTTTTGTATCTATTTTACATCCCCCATAATCTGCATCGGAGAAAGCATGTAAGTCAAAGGATGAGTCTCTAGGATACCATAGACCTAAACAAGGTGTGTCTCCAAGGTATCTAAAGATTCTCTTAACGACTATAAGGTGTGATTCTCTAGGACTAGCTTGGAACCTAGCACACAAGCAAACACTAAACATAATGTCGAGTCTACTTGTGGTAAGGTAAATCAAAGAGTCAAACATAGAACGATAAAGCTTTAAATCAACACACTTACCTCATTCATCTTTGTCAAGCTTAATAGAAAAGCTCATTGGAGTGGCTTGAGGCTTCACACTCTCCAAGACAAACTTCTTGAGCATGTCCTTGATGTCTTTAGCTTCATTTATGAAGATTTCATCCTTCCTTTGTTTTATTTGGAGTCCCAAAAAGAATGAGAGCTCCCCCATCATGCTCATCTCGAACTCACCTTGCATTAACTTAGCAAACTCTTGGAAAAATAACTCATTAGTAGAACCAAAGATAATATCATCAACGTAAATTTGAAGTACTAAGATGTCTTTTCCATTTCTTTTAATAAAAAATGTAGTGTCCACCTTGCCTTTTTCAACCAAAAAGTTTGAAAGCCTTTCATACCAAGCTCTAAGAGCTTGTTTCAAACCATATAAAGGTTTAGTTAGTTTAAAAACATGGTTTAGAAATTTTGGATCTTCAAAACTGGGTGGTTGTTCAAAATACACTTCTTCATTTATAAAACCATTTAAAAATGCGCTTTTGACATCCATTTGAAAAAGCTTGAATTCGTTAAAGCATGCAAATGCAAGAAGCATCCAAATTGCTTCTATCCTAGCTACGGGTGCATAGGTTTCATCAAAATCAATTCCCTCTTCTTGAGTGTAACCTTGAGCAAAAAGCATAGCCTTGTTCCTCTCTATGTTACCACTCTCATCTAGTTTGTTTCTAAAAACCCATTTAATCCTTATAGTAGATTTATTACTAGGCCTATCAACTAATGTCCAAACTTTACTCCTCTCGAATTGATTTAGTTCTTCTTGCATAGCCAATATCCAAAAATCATCTTTTAATGCTTCTTTGATATTTTTAGGCTCAATGCATGAAATGAATGCAACATTATTCATTAATCTAAGAGAGGATCTAGTGGTTACCCCTTTAGATGGATCACCCAAAATCTCACCCCCTTTGACATAGTTGAACTCCCTTGGGTAGCTCACTTCCTTTTCCTCTAGAGTAATGTCCTTCAAAGCTTCTAGAGGATCTTGTGTTTCTTCCTCTTTTCTTGGAACCTCATCCAATTTTAATGATTGTCCACCATCATTAGCTTCAATGATTCCTACATCATCATCATCACAAGAGTCCTTCCTCGGAAAGAAGTTATCATCGAAAACCACATGTATAGACTCTTCTACAATTAAAGTTCTTTTGTTAAATACTCAATAGGATTTAAAGTTTAAAGAGTAACCTAGGAAAATAGCTTCATCACTTTTGCATCAAATTTACCTAAATTATCTTTTCCATTATTTAAAATAAAACACTTACATCCAAAAAGATGAAAATAGCCAATGTTAGGCTTTTTGGATTTTAAAATCTCATAATGAGTTTTCTTTAAAAGTGGCCTAATCATTACTCGATTTATAATATAGCAAGAATTGTTTGTGGTTTCCGCCCAAAAATACTTAGGTAAATTATTTTCACAAAGCATGATTCTAGCCATTTCTTCTAAAGTTCGATTTTTCCTCTCAACTAGCCCATTTTGTTGAGGAGTGCAAGGTGCGGAAAATTATGGCTTATACCATTTGTGTTACAAAAATCCTCAAATCCTAAGTTTTGAAATTCGGTTCCATGGTCACTTCTAATGTGTGAAATTTGTTGACCAAGGTCATTTTGAGTGATTTTTGAAAATGTGATGAACTTTTCTAAAGCCTCATCCTTAGTACTTAAAAAGATAACCCAAGTGATCTAGAGAAATCATCAACTAAAACAAATGCATATGATTTTCCACCCAAGCTTATAGTCTTAATTGACCTAAAGAGATCCATATGGATCAATTGTAATACTCTACTAGTTGAAACATCATTAATAGGTTTAAATGAGGTTCTTTTGTGTTTACCCTTAGCACATGCATCACAAATTTTATCTAGAGAAAATTTTAATTTGGGTAAACCTCTTACTAGATTTTGGGAAACTAATTTCTCTAAAACACTCATGCTAGCATATCCTAGTTTCCTATACCATAACCATGCATCATGTTTATCTTTAGCTACAAAGTATGTATTGGAAACATGTATGTCATCTAAATGCACCAATATATATTACCTATGCGATGACCTATGAACATTATCTTATTAGTTTCAATGTTCATAATTTTGCACCCATTAACATCAAAAAGAACATTAAAACCCTTATCGCATAATTGATTAATGCTCAACAAATTATGTTTTAAATCGTTGACATACAATACATTTTCAATGAGTATGGAAGAGTGATTACCAATGGAGCCTATTCCTTCAGTATGGCCTTTGGAGTTGTCGCCAAAAGTTACTACTCCACCACTTTTAGGCTTTAGTTCCAAGAATCTACTCTTGTCACTAGTCATGTGTCTTGAGCATCCACTATCAAGGTACCATGTGTTTTGGCTTGAAGCTTTGGCCTTGTAGCAATGCTCCCCGTACAAACAAAGAGTTAAGCCTTGACTTTTGGTACCCAAATCATTTTGGGTCCATGAGTGTTAGCTCCCAAAAACTTGGTTCCCTTAGGAATCCAAGAAAAAATAGCATTAACATTATTAGAAGTAACTAGTTCCTTAGGAACTCAAACACTCCTAATCCCCTTACCTCTATAGGGCCTTTTGGAAGCCTCTTTGTGTAGGGTGATTAAAGTTTCTCTTCACATATTAGGTTTTTGAAGAACTTCCTTTTTCAAAGCTAGATTTCTCAATATTGCTTAGAGAAGCTTTAAGATCATTCACCTCTTTTTGGTGATGATCACTAATCTCGGAAAGAAGGTTGTTTAAATCAATGTTTTCTTTTTCAAAATAATTCAAATTATCTTTTAAAGCACAAACCTTCTTTTTAAGTTCGGAGTTGGTTTTGAATAAACAATCGTTTTGGTCTTTCAAATCGGAGATAGTTTTCTTGTTTTTCAAAATTGATACTTTAAACTTTTCTACCAACTCATTGTAAACCTCTTGAAACTCATCATGTGCTTTTTGAAACTCATCATATGTAAAATCAAAGTTAGATGAGTTAGAGGTTACCTTAGTATCCTCCTCCAAGGCCATGAGGCGTTTGGCAACTTCTTGCTCCTCTTCATCGGATGATTCCTCATCACTCCAAGTGGCCTTAAACTTCTTCTTCTTCCCAAAGTTCTTCCTTTTGAGTTGGGGGAAATCGGTCTGTATATGCCCTGGTTTCTTGCACTCATAGAAAATGAGTCCATCCTTCTCTTCCTCCTTGTTCTTGTTCTTGAAGTCTCCTTTTTGAATGAGCTTTCTACCTCTATTGGACTTCATGAATCGAGTGAACTTTTTGGTCAACATGACCATTTCCTCGTCTTCCTCCTCACTTGAATCATTTTCTTCTTGTAAAGCTTTGAGAGCAATTCCTTGTTTCTTCTCCTCCACCTTCTTCTTCTTCTCTATTCTTCTTTCTTCTCTCTTCTTTTCTTCTTCTCTCCCTTGCTTCATGATCTCATGAGTAAGGAGAGATCCCACTAATGCATCGAGCTTCAATGTCTTCAAGTCTTTAGCCTCGATGATGGCGGTTCTCTTCCCATCCCATGACTCGAGAAGAGAATAGAAAAGTTTTTGGACTAGCTTGTCTTCGGGAATGATTTCACCGAAGCCTTTTAGACCATTGACTATGACTGAGAATCGATCAAGCATTTGAGTGACGCCTTCATCGGGCTCCATCTTGAAATTCTTGTAGCTTAGATTAAGGATTCCAATCTTGGTCTCCTTTACGTCGTTAGTACCCTCATAAGTGGTCTCTAGCTTGTCTCACACCTCATTTGCTCTTGTACACGAAGACATCTTCGAGTACATGTCCGGTGTAAGAGCACAAAATAGCATGTGCAAGGCTTTGTCGTTGATTTGAAGCTTCTTCTGACCTTCATCGGACATCTCCACCTTGGACTTCGGAACGAGTCTACCTTCTTCACTTCTCTTCATCAAAATTATTGGACCATCTTTCACTACATCCCATAGGAGGTGGTCATTAGACTTGATGAAGAGTCTCATCCTATTTTTCCAATAGGGGTAGTTATCCCCATTGAAATAGGGAGGTTTGGTGACCGATTGTGCCTCGTACAAGTTGGGGCCAGAGGTAGATGCCATGGCTTCACTTGTGTGTTGATCAAGCTCTCCAAGAATCGACTCAAGAGGGTTGTAATCCTTCTAATAAGTGTAGCTCTGATACCAATTTTTGAGATAATCAAACAATGTCGATATGGCCAAGAGGGGGTGAATTGGCTATTTAAAATGTTAGTGAGCAAATTGGTAAAATTAAAATTAAAGACAAGGCAATTTAGAGTGGTTCAAGCTTAGAAAAAGCTTTATATCCACTACCTTAGCTCCCGCTAAGGATTTTCAACCAATTCACTACTTAATTCTTCCTCTTTTTTTAAGATTAGGAGGAAACCGTTACAAAGATCAAAGCTTTCTACCCAAAGCTTGATCAAGGATCACTCTTAAAAGAAAGATTATTGGTAAATGAAAATAAACCTCACAAGGTAAGAAATTTGCCCTAAATTACAAGTTCTCTCACCCCAAATTGATAAAAGATGAATACAATAAAAATCACCCAATTGGGTACAAGGGTTTAACTATAATAGCTCAATAATGGATTGGATTTTTGCTTTGTTGTTGTTCACTTGTTCAATAGTTGTTATTGTAGCTTTAAGGGCTTGCTTTTATACCATTTCATTGAATTCTAGCTGTTTGGGTGGTTGGCATCATTAGTAGAGCCGTTGAACACTTTTTTCCCACCATAAATGCAGTTCTGCAACAACCCGTATCGGAACACTCAGGCCCGTATCGATACCTATCTCAAAATAGAAAGAGTTGTTGTGTGTAATAAAGAGGTCGTATCGAAACACTCGAAGGTGTACCGAAACGGTTAGGGACCATATCGAAACGACTTTAGGCCGTATTGAAACGGTATTGCTCACATTTGAATCTGCCAAAATGCGTATCGAAACACCTAAAGGGTGTATCGAAACGAATAACAAATTTTTAAATATTTTTAGATTCTAATAACTGACAAGTAACGGCTATATTATTAAATGCTCAGATTTGAAAAATCTTAACCTCGTATCGATACGGTGAAGGCCGTATCAAAACGTTGTTCAAAAACTAAATGCCTAGATGAAGGCTGTATCAAAACGGACTAAGTCGTATCGAAACACATGTATCAAAACGGGAACTTTCGTATCGAAATGGAAATTTCCAGCAAGCTCTTAAGTTCAAGTCGTATTGAATCGCCTAGGCGATTTTATGAAATTTGACTTTAAAACACTTAGAAAATTTTATGAGGTTTAAGTTTTGACTTTAAAACATTTTAAGTTTGAAATGTATTTGTCAATTGTGAGTCTTTTGAGTACTTAAAAATTTATTTACTTTGCAATTTGGTCCTTAGATTATTTGTTATATCAAAATCAAATATTGATTTTACAAATTCTTGATAGGCTTCCTACCTATGACCGTCTCTGCAAAGAATGGGTCTGACGGTGGTGAACATTTGCTTACTATGTGGGGCGCAAGAGGAAACAAAATACTATATTTTTTGTGCATGTCCATTTTCTTAGGGGATTTGGTCGAATATCCAGGACCTCTGCCAGATTATTAAACCGGTTGCTAATTGGTATGATGAGTTGGTTTGGGCATTTGCCTGCCTTAAAGGGAAATCTTTGTTGGTTATGATTCTTAAGCTCTCCTGGAGTGTGTTTGTCTATAACATATGGATGAAGAGAAATTCGAGACATTTTAGGGGTAAAAGTCGTTCTGTTGAAGATAACTACTTGTATAAAGAATATTGTCTGTATACACTTGCAGCACAAGTGTATAGATAGAGTATATATGATAAATCTTAAGAGTATATACGATAAATCTTAATCTTTGTATAACTTGGGGTTATGTTAACTCTCTGATAGTTTTGTATTCGTAGCAGTTTACTGCTTTCTTGGATAATAATACACAAATTTATTCAAAAATAAATAAATTTTGGTTAAAGTATATAAATGGTCACTAAACTATCTAAAAAATATAAAATGGTCACCAAACTTTCAAAACTTACACAATGAGCATTGTATTTTAGTTTTTGTTACAAAATGGTCACTGAGCCGTTAAATGGGTAACATGACAGTTATAAAAACATTTAACCCTTCATATTTACACATTTAATCAATTCAGTCCTAATTCGAAAAAATCATTAAAATTAACTTTTATTATTTACACATTTTTTCAATTTCGTCATATTTTTATTTATAACTAATTTAATAATTTTTCTTTCAACATGATGATGACACATCCTTTCAAATAGTCTCATTATTTACACATTCTTGTTGTCCCATTATTTTGTGCTTCACCGTTTCTCACGCTATCGATTCCGCTCCCAAAACCCCTCTTATCGTGTGCCCTAATTCACCTCATTTCGACCCCTGCGAGATTACGAGTAAGTAATATGTCCCTGACGATATGATTTAAAATGGAAAAAATATTATATATGGTGCTGGTTGATTACATGGTAGTATTTGTTCATATTTTTTCTTAACCCTTTGACAACGTGCACACACTGACAAAAACTCGAAGAAAAAAGGTTTGTGGGGCCAACTTAATTTTTTTTAAATAATAAATTGAAATTTTCAGAAAAAATGAATGTTTTTATTTACAATTTTTTTAAAATTTTGGGCATGCCTAAAATTTTTAAAATTTTGAGAGGCATAGTGAAAATTTTTAAAAATTATGTGAGGGATTTAATTTAAAAAATTTAAAATATGAATATTTAAAAATTTTGTGGTGGTCAAATTATTATTTTTTAAAAAAATTTAATGTAGTAAAATATAATTTTTTAAAATTTTAAGGGTTGTGGCCCCACATGTTAATGCAGTGTTTCGCTCCTACACACACCTTATATTATATGCAGATGTTTAAATTTAAAATTTTTAAAATAAACATTATTATCTTTTCCGCTAAAATCGTTCATCAGTTTTAAAGTAACCAAATTCTAAAACCGAAAGGACTTGTAACCAACATTGATAATAATGAACGTTGGGCGTCGGCTCGGAAATTGAAAGTTTGAACGGTGATGACTTTGCTTACGTTTTCAGCCTCAATTATTCTATGTTGCTCTTTCAGTTGGATATTGATCAAGATACATAGTAGTTGAATCTTATCATACAATTTTGTTTTTTCTTTGTTTTTCTTTTAATAAAAAATTAGATTTTATTAATACTGTGTTTGACAATTAGCTAATAGCCGATAACTTATAGTTGATTGCATTAGCTTATTTGACTAGCGGATTGTATTACATGATTGTATAAAAGTGCTTAGTAAAATTAATTGATAGATGATAGTTGTTTAATTATTTAGACAAGTAAAATGACATATAAGAACATGATTATATTCGATACTTGTTTGAACACTTTATTAGTTTCCAATGTTTTGTATCTATTAATATTAATTAGATTATGAAAATATTTTTTTAATATAGCATTATTAAGCATATTTGAAGGATCTATATATTAATTTATTATTTAAATAATTATTTTTAATACAATTTAATTAATTATTAAATTTAAATACAAATATAAATGTGTGAGAATAAAAAAAGTATTAGTTTACAAATGTCACAATGTAAATACGTGAGGGTGAAGAATTAAAATAGAAAATATTAAATTTAGGTTATTTGAAGATTTTTTATAATTGTTAAGGGTAAAAAAATCTTTATAACTTTATATCAAAACTTCTAATTTCAAACAGCTCATATTAATAACTTTTTTTTTAAATTAAAGGTTTCACCTAATCCACTATTCACCAAACATCCAAATTAGCAGATTTGACTGGTAAACTTCTAATTTTAGATCAAACCTCTAATTTTAGCTCAAACCGATGTTTACGAAACATGGCCGTAATATAAAGGGCATGAAGAAAAAATTGAACATTTTTCTTAAATGTATTGTTTATTTTCTATAGTAAACACAACAAGCTTTATGAAAATCTACGTATCTCTTTCAACTAGACGTTATATTGATGTATGAGTGGAGGTTGAGAAAATAAATCTTGCAGATTACTTTGCCAATGGCTATGATTGCATTAACAAACTACCACAAAAGGGAATATAACCATATCAAATCGTCGACCTTCCAAGATCAGAGGGTGCATTGTGATTATCGCTACACGAATACTAAATTACTATAAAATAGATAACAATTGTACCACAAAAAAATAAAAATCATGTCATAAATACAGACGAACAAAACGTAGTAAGATGTGCGAAAAAAAAAATTAAAACAAACAGACACTTATTTGAGATTAAAAATAAATAAAATAATACAAAAAACAACACTCCAAAGGGAAAAAGTTTTTTTTTACAATTTCTTTTTACTTATAAAATAACAACTTTGAATTTGTTGCTTGTGTTTTCATTATTCTATCTTTAAATGATATTAAATATTTATATATGTTTACTTTTATGTATTTTTATATGTTGTATTGATTAATTTTTTTTCAAAAAAATAGTCTTATTACAATGTAATATTTATTTATTTATACATATTATTAATTTTTTTGACAATACACACATTATAGACAAAATAACTTAATTTTATATCTCCTAACATAAATATCATTTTCAACTGAAATCATATTTGTTGAATCCATTGCATCGATTAATTAAATAGACTTAGTTCACCTAATTTTATATTTTCCCAAAAAGTAATTTAGATTATTCAAGTATCTCTCGGGGCCATAAGTTGACCGATGCTTCTCGAAATGAATTGAAAATTGAATATTTAAAAATTACTCCATAAAGATTTAACTTGTTTGAAATCCTACCAAAAATATTATCAAAAAAATCCTACCAATAATGTTCACATTGATAAAAAAATCATCAATGTTCACACTTCACACGTGTCTTTAAATCTTAAGACGGTAATGCAGCTTTTGGAGACTTTTGGAGACTTTTGTCCTTTCTTTTCCACTATCAGTTTTAATATAAAGATGGGTGCTTTAAGCACATGTATAAAAGCCAAACTAAATTTTATTTTTTTATATTAATCAAGTTATGTACTCCCATATTTTTTTTCATCAATCCATTTCTTTGATCAATGTTAATTATTTTCTTTTTGACAAATTTCAATTTTAATTTTATTTAAATGGGAGGGGAAAAAATTTAAAGGAAGAAAGAAGTGCTCCTAATGAATTTAAAACTCATGACTTAAGAGAATATAATGGAATAAAGATGAGCAGCTAGACCAATCAGCCAAATATACTTACTCGTTAATTATTAAATTTAATGATTTGTGATGTATTAATGTCATGTGTTGCATCAAGTAATATCATTTGATATTTTCAGGATCTTTTTAATTTTATTTTAAAAATTCTTAAAAATTATATATATATTTCAAAAATCTATAAATTTCACATAGTACAAAGTGTAGTGTTTCACATGACAATAATATTTAAATGAAAATCGTTAAGATTTAATGGCCAAATTAGACAAATGACCTAATTGATTCAATATATTAGTTTAAGAACTCAATTGATTGAATTTTTCGAATATAAAATTTTGTGAGAAAACATAATTGATTTTTTTTAAAAGAAATGAGACTTAAAATACCCTAAAGCTTAAAGCAAAAGTATTCATATTAGTTTTTTTTTGTTACGTATTCATATTGGTTTTGATTATATATTAAGTAGAGTTGGATTAGACCTTAATGGGAGAAGTAATATTCCAACAAGCCTTAACAAGAATAATCAAACATATTATCTTAGATATGTTATAATATAAATTTATACATTCACATATGTACACATTACATTACGTATCTTCAATTTAAAATGAAGGATATTTTTTTTTTGTTATTACATCAATCAATAAATTTGATTACTCTATGTATTAAAATTAAATTTTTAGCAAGGCCAAAGTGAAAATTAGATTTGTTCCCAAAAAAAAGTTAAAATTATATTTGTTCCCTCCAAAAGTCAAAATCAGCGGTGTTCAAAATTATTCGATCCGATGACCCGGTACAAAATAGACAGTTATTTTTAAGATTTTTATTTTTTATCGGTCGGATACTTGACCTGGTAATTTTCCCGGGTACATTAGTCGGGCTTGGTCCGAAATTTTTTTCTTACCGGGTACTCGACCCGACACTTTTAATATATTTTTATATATATATTTTAAATAATATGTTTATTTTAGGTTTTTAATATTTTACTCCAAAACTAAATTCAAATCCCTAAATTTTTGCTATGTTTGTATTATATAGTTTTAAGTTTAATTTTTTTAAATATTTGTATTGATTTGTCAGCATGATATTTGAAGGAAAAAAATCATGATCGAGATTAATCTCTTTTTTCGATTGATCAAGAGAAAATATCACCACATGCCTCATTAAAAAAACCCTTACACCTAAATGGGGAAAAGAGTACACATGGTGGTACATACAAAATAAAATAACTAAGGATAGCAAACAAAGCACACAAACAACGACAACACATCAAGAAATATCTAAAGATAATAAGGTCTCCACCTCGGATGGAGGACGAATAAAGAACATGTCACTAAAAGGCCGACTCCGAGCGAGATTAATCTTCTTAATATATTCTTTTGGTGATAAACTTTAATATATATATATATATCTAAATATTCCACCCTTCAAAGTTAAAACTAACTTCAAATCACTAATTTTTTTTGTTTGGATTATGTATTATAAACTTTTAAATTTTATGTATTTAATATGTGTTTTTTTATTATTTTAAAATAAAAAAAATTATGAACCAGGTACCCATTACCCAATTACCCGAGTATCCGAATTTCACGGGTACTCGAGTAGCGGATACCCAAATATAGCGGGCCGACAAAGAAAATACTCGGATGAACCATGTATCCATTTTTTCGAATACCCGACAATGAACACCCTAGTCAAAACTAGGTAATAAAAATAACAAAGTCGTTTGATATCAAAATTAATAGAAAATGTTATATAAAAATATTAATAGAAAATCAATTAATGTTTATTTCAATATCTAAAAAATAAAATAAAATATTATAAATATTTAAATTAACAAAAATTAAGATTATGATTAAATAAAAATTAAAAATATTAATCGGTTGGTAAAATGTGATAAGAGACTAGATCCTTTAAACAATATCAGATATTCGAATCTTGATATTGTGAATAAAACAATTAGGTTGGGACTTGGGAGGGCCGCTCTTTATAATGAGCCTTTACAATACCATATCCGAATTAATCAATCAATAAATTAAAAATAGAAAATTAAATAAAAAAGTACAACCTTCTTCATTTTGTTAATAATTCCATCTTTCAGTTAGAGGTGGCAAACGAGTCATTCGATTTAGGTCATTTCGGGTCTGACTACATTCGGTTTAAGTTCGGTTTGGATCTAGTTCGATTTTAGTTTGGGTATCAGGTCAGGACGTCGGTTCGGTTGACTTTCGGTTTTGTTAATTCCAGGTCAATTATTTTCGGGTCGGGTCAATATTGGGTTAATAGGAGCTCGATCAGTTTTACTTGGGTTTTCAGGCCAAGTTAGGTTTTTTCACGCTATATATGCCTGTATATAACATGTATATTTGACTTTCTGGTGAGTTGTGCGACAGTTCATATCTTATCTTTATTTATCTATTTTAATATATATTTTTTTTTATTTCGGATTACCTTCGGTTCGGATTGCTTTCGGTTCGAGTAAAATTAGTTCAGTTCCATTCGGTTAGGTTAAAAATCGGTTCGAGTCCATTTAGTTCGGTTGCAAATCGGTTCAGGACCATTTTCGGTTCAACTGAAATTCAGTTCGATTTCGATTCGATTTATTTTAATTTTTAGATCATATTCAGGTCAATTTCGAGTCTCGATTCGATTCTCAATCTCAGATTAAGTTTGTCAGATCTAGAGGGCATCACTACCCTGATACACCAACATCTAAATATTATTAGATAAACTATGATTAACGTGGTAAAGAAGTTTCATCAAATAATTTCTCCTTTTATCGGCATTGAAATACATATATAGTGGTCGAAGAACTTTTGGAACACCTTGTACTTATCTTCAAAGCAATTATTCATCTTGACACACACACACATATATATATATATATATATATATGCACATAGATTACGAACCTATCCCACTCTGCGGTTTCCTCCCTTGTAACGTATCTGGATCACAAATATTACCATGTTTATTCAGCTGTTGGCCTTAACCATCATCTTCTTCCTCGGTCTCCCTCTTCTCTTGATCGTTCTCAACAACAACTCCAAATCCCAGAAATCAGCATCAAAGTCCAATGGTTTGCCCAAGCGTTACCCGATCATCGGTTCCTTTTTCGACGTCATATCCAATCAAAGCAACCGCGTCCAGTGGATCACGCAAATCCTCCAGAACTGCCCCTCCGCAACCTACACTCTCCACCTCGTCTTGGGTTACCGCCAGATCTTGACTGCCAACCCCGAAAATGTCCAGCATGTTCTCAAGACCCACTTCAACAACTACCCCAAAGGTTATTTTTTCATTAACGTTTTCTTTGATTTCCTCGGCAACGGTATCTTCAACGTCGATGGGGAGTCTTGGAAGTTCGAGAGGCAGGTTTCGAGTCACGAGTTCAATACCAAATCTCTTCGTAAATTCGTGGAAACCGTCGTCGATACCGAGCTTCATGACCGTTTGATTCCGATGCTCTCCGGCGCTGCTTCCGGGAAAACCGTGCTAGACTTGCAGGATGTTCTTCAGAGATTCGCGTTTGACAACATATGTAAGATTGCTTTCGGGCATGACCCGGCCTGCCTTTTGCCTTCTCTGCCGCAAACCCAGTTTGCAGATGCGTTTGAAGATGCTACTCATCTGAGTAGTGAAAGGTTCCGAACTCCGCTTTTTATAATCTGGAGAATGAAACGATTTTTCAATGTTGGGTCCGAGAAGAAACTTAAAATCGCCATCTCTCGAGTCCGTGATTTTGCCAAGGAGATCGTGAGGGAAAAGAAGAGAGAATTGGCCGATAAATCGTCTTTGGAATCGGTTGATCTATTATCAAGGTTTTTAAATTCGGGTCATACAGACGAGGATTTCGCCACGGATATAGTGATCAGTTTCATACTCGCCGGCCGCGACACAACATCGGCGGCACTGACGTGGTTTTTCTGGTTAATATACAAACACCCTGAGGTGGAGAAAGAAATCCTCGGAGAAATCAAAGAGAAATCCGATATGCCGGTTTACGAGGAAGTTAAAGACATGGTTTACATTCACGCTTCGCTTTGCGAGGCCATGAGATTGTACCCTCCGGTCCCTACGGATACCAAACTGGCGGCGGAGGACGATGTTTTGCCGGACGGGACGGTGGTGAAGAAAGGGACGTTGGTGACTTATGCTCCTTACGCGATGGGGAGGATGGAGAAGATATGGGGATCGGATTGGGCGGAGTTCAAGCCGGAGAGATGGTTGCAAAGAGACGATGCGGGGAGGTGGAGCTTTGTCGGGAGAGATCCTTATACTTATCCGGTGTTCCAAGCCGGACCCAGGATTTGTTTGGGGAAGGAGATGGCATTCTTACAGATGAAGAGATTGGTGGCCGGTGTTTTACGGCGGTTCAGGGTGGTGCCGGCGGTGGAGGAAGGGTTTCAGCCGGTGTTTGTTGCTTATCTTACAGCTAAGATGAAAGGTGGCTTCCCTGTTAAGGTTGAGGAAAGGGGTGAGCTTGATTAGGTAAATCAGTAGTTTAGGAATTTAATTCGTGGTCAACAGATCTGTTGTGAATTTTATGTTAAATTTTATTGTGCTTTGTAATATTATAAAAAATAATAATTTTAAATACATTTTTAAAGCTTGCTGTTACACTAATTGTGGGAATCTTCTGAATTATTATTATTATTATTATTATTATTATTATTATTATTATTATTATTATTATTTAGGTTTTTTAGCAATAATGTTGTTTACTTTTTTTATTTCATGTTTTGGGGTATTTTTTATTTAATGATTTAAAAACATTATTATTAAATTAATTGAGTAACAATGTGATCGCTGAAGTAACATAAAATAAGTACTGTAGTTGGCTTGAAGTTGGTCTGTAACACCTCAAAATTCGGTCTAGTCGAAATTTAATTCCGGTGATCGGAAATTCTACATTGATGAAGCCTAAATATAGTATCGGCTGGTTAATTTCTGATTTTGGACTCTAATTGAATTAAATAATTGTCATCGGACCCTATTGAATAGTACTGAAAATATTTAGCGACTAAATTGAGGAAAAATACAAGTTGGAGGTCAAAACTATAGTATTATGACAGTTGAGAGCTAATCTTGCGATTAGCCCCTCCCTAATTAAAATTTGTCTACATGTGATAGTTTAAGAGCTTTCCTTCAATTATAGCTTAAATTATATGAAAAACAAATGAAATAAAGAATAGGAGACTTACCTGAGAGAGAGAGAGTTCTTAAGCAAACATCTCTATCTTCATCATCTCCTTCCTTCAAGCACACACTTCCATTGGAGAAGGTTTTGAGCTTTACTTTTTCTTTGTTTTATTGATATCGAATCGTTGCTATCGGTCGGGTAAGCTATATTCCTCAATCAATTATTGGATTCCATGGATAAACCAAGTTTAATCTCAAACTAGGGTTTTGACCATCCATGGATATCTCATCGTTGTTGTTTATATTGGAATCGGATATCGATTTTGATATCGTTGTATTGATTTTGATATCGTAATATCGACCATAATCATCTCCCTATTGATTTTCTAACTCAAGAAGTGGAGAGAGAGGTTTCACCATCTCCATCGAAAGCTAGAAGCAAGGGTATTATCATCCGAGAGCCGTAAGAGCATCGAATTTCAAGGTGAGTGTAGTCGGAGTCTCGGGAATTAGGCGAAAAGCCTTCCCGGACCTTTATTTGATGTTTTAGGTTACATCGCTAATATTGTCATTGGAGAAGTTGCATTGGATGGTTAATCGGACACCTTGGTAAGTGTCGGTAAGTTGTTATTGAATATCGGACATAATTATTGGTATTTTCATCGTGCATAGTCATTGATATAGTTATTGTTATCGAAACATAGTAAAGAAATCATCGTATATTGATATTGATATGAACCATGAAACATTGATAATATTGAGATTATTGATCATTGGAATCTTCATTGAACATTGAACACTGAAATGAACATTGAAACCTTGGAATTGAATAGACATTGGATACAATTGGCATGCCATAGAATTCATTAGCTCAGTGTACGAGTGGACTACCAACCTAAGGCTACGGCCTATATTGATTTGGCAAGGTAGAGGGATGTATTGATGTTGGTCATATTGGCGTGGCGGAGGGACTAGACCATTCATTGACTTGGCGAGGCGTAGGAATTCGCGTATCCACTATCTTGATTCAATCCAAGGGTTAATGATGAAAAGAATATGTTAAACATTGTATATTGTTGCATAGCATTGACATTGATAAGCATGAGATTATATATATATATATATATATATATAGTGCTTATGACAACCTCACTAGGCATCATATGCCTAACACGTCTCATCTCATGCATTTTCAGGTTGAAAGGATTGTGTGTCGGAGGATCGGATTGACAAAACAAGACAAGTCACTACAAGCCCTAAAGTAATGTGTTTTGATCTTAAGAACTCCTAGGAAGGTGGCAAAGTAGTTGAACTAGTCATTTATGCCCATTTGGTTATGTTTTTGGTATGCATATGTTGTAATATGATTAATGACCCTAAATGGCCTTTTTGGTTGGCTTAAAATGGCTTAAAAGTGCATACTTGGCTCATAAAAGTCAAAACATAGTAAACGTATTCGTATGATCATGAAATTTGGCATGCTATTAGTTTACACCATTGAAAGGTTGTGTATGAAGTTTCGTTGCATTTGGACATCGTTCAATATGTTAAATTGAATAAATACCAGCAAAAATCTGTCATTACAGGTCAGACCATATCGAAACGGGTGATGGCGTTTCGATACGGGTAAGCATAACTGAGCCTGAGGAATAAGGCGTATCGGAACGGTTCATGGCCGTTTCGAAACATTTTGTCTCTGGAATCCTTCGTTTCGATATGGGTTCATAGCGTATCGATACGAGTTAAAGTCAAAGTCAAAGGAGGTCAACCCGTTTCGATACAGGGTATGCCCGTATCGATACGGTCTAAAAGGTTAAGTCAACAAGGGTTGACCATCGTCTACCCATTTCGAAACAGCCCTAGGGTGTTTCGATACGGGGTTAGTTAAGTTAGTTAAAAGCATATTAAATAGTTTGCAAGGTTCACAATTTAGTCACTGGATATTGAAGGATTAAATTGATTGAGTTAATGGACCTCAAATTGTATGAAAAATTTTCAGGCATGTTAATATTATGTTGAATTTCATGGTAGTATAACCAATTGCATTGAAGGACCTTTAATTTATTGAATTTATAGATTAGTCCCTAAAACTTGTATTAATTACAATTTAACCCGATTGATTAATTATTGCTTCGTATGAATTAATTGGACTAAAATGTATTGAGGCATTGTGTTATTGTATGATATTGGTTTAAAGGTTAATATTAAAAAGAAATTTTGTTGCACTGTCTATTGCATTGAACATCGATATCACCTTCCGACCCGGTTCTCGACCAGACCGAGAAGGGGGTGTTACATGGTCTATAATGTTGGCAACTTTTTCTATAGTCGGTTGCAGTTGACTTGCATTGTTTGTGACTTCCTCTATAGTCGGCCTATCCTATAATGATGACGGCTTCTTTCTTTTTTGAATAGTCTAAAAGTGATTACAAGTTAGTATCTGTTCATACATATTCTTATCCTTTTGACAATATGCATACACCTTATAGACAGATTGATTTGAACTCGTGTTTCCTAGGATGAACATTATCCCCTTTTCCACCGAAACACTTGTTAAGTTCTGATGACGACTTCTCCTAATATTGAATGAATCATCCTAAACCATAAAATAAAAAATAACCGAAAACATGAAATAAAAATTTCATCAACCTCATTGCGCTAAAATACCCAAATTCTCATTATTAACCTAAAACTTATAGATACTGTAGGAGAAATTTGGAGAAAAATCCAAATGAAAGTTAATATTTGGAATGTAGGGGATGTTGAATATTTGGAGAAATAGGCCATTTTCTACAGTACCGAGCTTATACTTTTACCGGGCAAGATGATGATAACCCTGAAGTTGCCGAATATTGGTTGGACAACACCTTGCGAATTCTGAATAAGCAACTTCAGTGCTCGAATGAGCATAAGCTTGAGTGTGCCATCGCTTTGCTGGCCGATGAGGCACTTCATTGGTGGGAAACTACCATTTTGACAGTTTCTGAAGATACGGTGACTTGGGAGTTCTTCCTTAAAGAATTCTGCAAGAAATATATTAGTGAATTTTACCTTGCTGAAAGATGAAACATCTTCCTTCACCCCAAACAAGGTGGATGACCGATCGAACAATACATACATGATTTCTGCAAGTACTGTCGATATGGTGCAGAATATATAAAGGAGGAAGAAAAGTGCTGGATGTTCATTGCAGGGCTCAACGATGAAATGTGCCCTATGTTCACTGCGTTAGGCATTTCAGATTTCTAAGACCTTGTAAATCGAGTTAAGGCCACCGAAGCTGCACAGAGAGCTCAACGAGCTGGTGGGTCTGGAAAATGCGAGAAGAGGTTCAGGGATGATTCTCGATCTCCGAGATGGAACAAGAAAGGGAGATATCAAGGCTCCAAACAGAATATTTACCCACAACCCTCCTATTCTGGAAACATTGAGAGACCTCTGTTTGTGACTCGGTCCTTTGCCAAAGCAGCGTCTGTTGATAGTACTAGAGGTTCAAACCAAGGCAACCAACATCCACTTTGTAATTATTATTAGAATCGGCATCCAATGGGTCAATGCCGTAAGCAGACTAGAGCCTATTACTATTGTGGTGAGCAGAGTCATTTTATTCGTGACTGCCCTTTGAATGCAACCAAATCTATCGTCACACCAACTACTACTGCATCTCCTGCTCAATCCTTTCGAGGTAAAGGATCGAAGCAAGGATCATCGGGAACTTTTAGGCGATCAAGTGGTCCGAGGAAACCCTTTAATAAACAAGATTCAAAAGCTCATGCCCAAATGTATCATGTGAGGAGCAAAGAAGAAAAGGATGAACCTGATGTCATTGCAGGTACCATCGAGCTATACTCACATTCCTTATATGAATTTATTGACCCTGGTTCTATTCATTCTTTTATAAGTACCATTGTATTTAAGAAGTATAATATGTCTTCCGAGCCAATAGCATCGAGAATTTCTATAACTAATCCCCTAGGAGATTGTGTCACCGTGAGGGTAGTGTGTAAGAACTGCCCCTTAATATTCCAAGGAATTCTTTTTCCGACCAATTTGTTGGCTTTACCGATCCATGAATTTGATGTCATCCTAGGCTTAGATTGGCTTAGTGAGCATCAAGCCTGGGTAGATTGTTGTTAGAGGAAATTGTACCACCAGGGTCTGGGTAAGGAGAGTGTTTTATTGATGAACGCGAGAAATCCATCATTGTACGCTTTGGCGTTAGAGTCTAGAGACGAGCCTCAATTGCGAGACATTGACACCATATATGAATTTTCTGATGTCTTCCCTGATGAACTTCCAGGATTGCCCCTAACTCGTGAAGTGAAGTTTGGCATTGAGGTGCAACCTGGGACTGCTCCAGTTTCCATTGCACCATATCGCATAGTAGCTGTGGAATTAAAGGAATTAAAGGCTCAGATTCAAGACTTATTGAACAAAGGTTTCATTCAACCGAGCTCTTCGCCCTGGGGAGCCCCGGTTCTCTTTTTTAAGAAGAAAGATGGTTCTATGCGATTGTGTATTGACTACTGAAAATTGAATAAAGTAACCATCAAGAATAAATATCCATTGCCTAGAATAGACGACCTATTCGATCAACTAAAGGATGCCTATGTGTTTTCCAAGATTGATTTAAGGTCGGGCTACTATTAAATGAGAGTAAAGGAGTGTGATGTACCAAAGACTGCCTTTCGTACGAGGTATGGACACTACGAATTCTTGGTGACGCCCTTTGGGTTAACCAACGCACTGGCAGCTTTTATGGATTTGATGAATCGGGTCTTTCGACCCTATCTTGACAAGTTTGTAGTGGTGTTTATAGATGACATATTGATCTATTCTAAGAATGAAGCAGAACACTGAGATCATCTTCGTATTGTGCTTCGAACTTTGAGAGAGAAGCGATTGTACGCAAAGTTCTCTAAGTGTGAGTTTTGGCTCACCGAAGTTGCTTTTCTGGGACATATCGTGTCGGCTTCGGGTATTCAAGTGCACCTAAAGAAAATCCAAGCTATTGTAGAATGGCATCCACCGAAAAATATTGGTGAAGTCAGAAGCTTCCTTGGGCTTTCTAGTTACTATCTAGATTCATAAAAGGATTTTCTATGATAACCGCTCCTTTAACCAAGTTATTGAGGAAAGAAGCTCCTTTTGTTTGGACCGAGGTTCAACAACGAAGTTTCGACCAGTTGAAACAAGTATTGACCCATGCACCTATCCTAACCCAACCCGAGTCCGGAAAGGACTACACAATATACTGTGATGCATCGCACATCGGGTTAGGGTGTGTATTGATGCAAGAAGACAAAGTCATTACTTATGCTTCGAGACAACTTAAGCCACACGAGATGAATTATCCTACCCACGACCTTGAATTGGCTGCATTTGTCTTTGCATTGAAAATCTGGAGACATTACCTCTACGGAGAAAAATGTTATCTCTTCACCGACCATAAGAGCCTTAAGTATCTATTGAGTCAAAAATAGTTGAACCTTCAGCAACGAAGGTGGATTGAACTCCTAAAAGATTACGATCTTGTTATTGATTACCACCCAGGCAAGAACAACGTTGTAGCTGATGCAATTAGCCGCAAACCTCTGCCTAGTAAGCATTGACAATAAATTTGGAGTCATACGTATTGTATAGTATATTAACTTATTATAACATTGTTATATTGTAGCCCCTTGAGCAATTAATGCTCACTTCCGACTTCGGAAGCATTGTTGCCTTGTAGATGAACTTCAAGTTCAGTCTACCATCGTTTCACGATTCAAGGATTTGCAAGAGTAAGATCCTGAGCTTCAAGCCATTGTCTCTAAGGTATCGGACAACTCCAACTTCAAAATTAATTCCGAAGGACTCTTGTGTTTTCATGACTGAGTCTGTGTGCCTAATGATGAATCTCTTCGCACCGATATTCTTTCTGAAGCTCATTCGAGTTCTTTTTCTGTTCACCCCGGGTCTGTAAAGATGTACAAGGAGTTGCGGGAACTCTATTGGTGGCCAGGCATGAAGTAGGCCATAGTTGATTTCGTTTCTAAATGCGTCACGTGCCAACATGTTAAGGCAGAACATTGTTCTCCTACCAGACTATTGCAACCTATTGATCCACCGAAATGGAAATGGGAAAAGATCACTATGGATTTTTTTAGTGGTCTACCGTTAACTCCTACGAAGCATGATGCCATATGGGTCATTGTAGATTGTTTCACGAAGTCAGCTCATTTCATACCAGTCAGAATGGACTACGGTCTCCCTAAACTAGATGACTTGTACATCAAGGAAGTAATCCAACTCCACGGAGTACCTAAGTCTATTATCTCCGATCGAGATCCCCGATTTGCATCTCGATTTTGGAGAAACTTACAAGGAGCTCTGGGCACCCGAGTTAATCTTAGCACAACTTTTCACCCTCAATCTGACGGTCAGTTAGAAAGGGTAATCCAGGTAAATTATCGAAAAATATGTCCATTGAAATCTTAGAAACTTGCATTGTTATTGAATCTTTCTATATAGATCTTGGAAGAAAAGCTTCGGGCATGCATTATTGTCTTTGGTGGATCTTGGGAGAAATCTCTACCCCTTGTTGAATTTGCCTACAATAATAGTTACCAAGCATCAATCCAAATGGCCCCGTATGAAGCATTGTATGGTAGGCGATGTAGAACTCCATTGTGTTGGTCGGAGCTTGGTGAGGGCAAGATGTTAGGCCCTGACTTGCTCCGAGAGACTGAAGAGTGGGTCATCATTATTCACGATCGTTTAAAGGCTGCCTTTGATCGACAAAAGGCTTATGCTGATCTTAAGAGAAGAGATATCAAGTATGAAGTTGGAGAAAAAGCCTTCCTCAAGGTATCACCGTGGAAGAAGGTTTTAAGGTTCGGCAAGAAGGGAAAATTGTGTCCCAAATTCATTGGACCCTTTGAAGTTATTGAAAGAGTTGGCCCCGTGGCATATCGATTATTGATGCCTTCTGAATTGAGTAAAATTCATGATTTTTTCATATATCAATGCTTCCAAAGTATCATTCTGATCCTTCGCACATTGCGGAACCTGAGTCTGTAGAACTTCGACCAAATCTATCTTATGAGGAAGAACCAGTTCAAATTATAGCAAGAGAAGTTAAGAGGCTTCGTAACAAAACTGTACCGTTAGTTAAAGTGCTCTAGAGGAGCCACACCGTTGAGGAAGCCACTTGGGAACCGGAAGAGACCGTGAGACAGCAATATCCACATCTCTTCGGTTCAGGTAAAAATTCGAGAGCGATTTTTTCTTAAGGAGGGGAGAGTTGTAACACCCTAAAATCCGGTCTAGTAAGAATTTGGTTCCGGTGATCGGAAATTGTACATTGATGAAGCCTAAATATAGTATTGGCTAGTTAATTTATGATTTTGGACTCTAATTGAATTAAATCATTGCCATCGGACCCTATTGAATAGTACCGAAAACATTACAATGACTAAATTGAGGAAAAATGCAAGTTGGAGATCAAAACTATAGTATTGTGACAGTTGAGGGACTAATCTTGCGATTAGCCCCTCCCCAATTAAATTTTGTCTACATGGGATAGTTTGAGGGACAAATTGATTTGAACTCGTGTTTCCTAGGATGAACATTATCCCCTTTTCCACCGAAACACTTGTTAAGTTCTGATGACAACTTCTCCTAATATTGAACGAATCATCCTAAACCACAAAATAAAAAATAGCTGAAAACATGAAATAAAAATTTCATCAACCTCATTGCGCTAAAATACCCAAATTCTCATTATTAACCTAAAACTTATAGATACTGTAGGGGAAATTTGGAGAATAATCCAAATGAAAGTTAATATTTGGAATGTAGGGGATGTTGAATATTTGGAGAAATAGGCCATTTTCTACAGTACACGAGGGACCACGCCACTTGCAGGTGGCGAGGTCCAATTTTTTAATATTTTTTTCTCAAAGGACGCCACTTGTAGGTGGCGAGGACCCTCTGTTTAATATTAAAAAAATAAAGAACGCCACCTGCAGGTGGCAAGGTCCCCGTGTTCTGTAGAAAATGGCCTATAGTCTCAAATATTTTCCAACATCCCTTATATTCTAAATATTAACTTTTATTTGGCCTAAAAATCCAACGGAACCGATACTATAACTAAAAATTAGGGGATCAGGGCACCCGTCAACTCTCTTAACTTCACTTAAGTCTATCATAGTGTAATACCCGTATTTTGTCCGAGTTAGTATAATATTAATAATATACAATATAAAGCCATAAATAATAAATAAATAAATAAAAGTTCAAAATCCATTTTAGTGTCCATTTACATGTAAAAACACCTAAAAGCTCAATTAAAAATTCTTAGTCTGCCATCTCATTCCTACACAATCCAACCCAAAGAAACACAAATTTGAATTTAAAATCCATTTTTTGCCTAAATCTTTAGCCCCAAGGACACGAGGTGCGCACCCATTGGTTGAGAAGTAAGCACATGGATTATGGTTTTGTTGGTGCCAGCTATAAAGTGACATCATGCTCGTGAAATCACCCTCGACATCAACATTTGACATCCCTATAAATAGGGAGGGAGAGAAAATCACCACATTAATTAGATAATAATAATAATAATAATAATAATAATAATAATAATAATAATAATAATAATAATAATAATAATAATAATAAAGGAAGAGAGAGAATATACTTGGGAGCCGAAGTTAGAGTGACGCCAGAACGCGAACCATCGCCAGAGATCTAAAGAGATGTTGGAGAAAGTGAACGACCGCCTGAGATCTAAACCATCGTCGTATTTTTTGCTGGAATTTAATCAGGAAGGTACATCTCTGTTATTCTATTCCTGGAAAATATATGAATGTCAGTTGCATGCAAATAGATAAACTGAAACATAAAGCCAGATTTAAAAAGAGGAAAATCAAAGATCTTATATGTTGTCGGATTGATTTGTAGACGTGGCCAGAGTCGAAAATGAGAGACGGTTGTGAGTAGTTTTAAGCCTAGGAGGGTGAAGTTGGGTGGTTCTGATGAACCATGTGTTAGATCTAGGTTGATGATTAAAAATAAAAAATTGTAAGGATTTTGGGTTCGAGCGACGGCGGAGCACGGCGACCGAAAGGTGGTCGAAAATCATGTAGCGGCTGACGAACAGCTAAAGGCCATCGGTGAGCGGCGGCTCAAGATCAAGCGGTGGGGTTGATGGCTGTTTGTGGCCGGATGGTTTGGTGTTCATCCGAAATTGAATTAACACGTTGAATGTTCAAGTAAAAAGGCCTTGTTTTGATCTATTTTTGGTATTGATTTTGGAAATATGGTGTTAGCGTAGAGAGAGGTCAGAGGAAAAAAGGGAAGAGAAGGTTAGAGAGAGGGGGAATGAAAAATGAGAAAAGGGAGCATTTTCGGATCCTTGTGGGTTTTATAGTTGGATCTGCACATCGACCCGAACCGGGGTAGGGGGTTCGCCCATTATTGACCAGGTCGGGTCAAATGGATCCGCGCCTTACTATTGAGTTTTCATGATTTGGGCATCAAGTTTTGTAAACATTTCAATTTGGCCCTTTTTCTTCAATAAATCAATTAAAGTTTGTGTTCTTTTCAATTTAGTCCTCAATTTAATTGTTTAATATAATATAATTGCTTTAATTTATTTGTTTGATGCATATTTTAAATTGAACATGTAGTTTTGTAAGCTAAACAATTTAGTCACCTAGTTTTAATTAATTGTTAGAGCCCTAGTCTTTTTAGGTTGTTTAATTAAGGTTTAATAATTAATTAAGTGAGATAATTGTAGCAAATTAATGTATACTAAGTGAGAATCTTTGGAGATTTGGGTAGTGTTCCATTATGATGGGATGTTATTCCAACATTGGTTTTGAAGAAGAACACTTAGTATTCATTATAAATTAGAATTGAATAAATAATTTAGATAATTAATTAGAGCTTTAATTAGGTCTATTGTAAAGTGTCCATTAGTTCTATATTTCATGCACATTCCATCTCATATTATTGCTGTTTTAAGTACATTTTAGGCATAATTAGACTCATACATTGCATTTTATAGTATTCTTTGCTTTGCCATGCTTTTTGTTGATTATCTCTTATTTGGTAAGGAAAAGGTACTATTTTAGTTTAGTTTTAGTTTCATGCACTAGAGGCTAGTAGAAGGAGAAAGGAGCTGAGGACATGATGTTGAGGCAGCAGATCAAGGAGTTGTAATGATGTAGTTCCAGACAGAGACAACAACTGCTGTGTAGCTATCGCCGCCAAACCTGTCGCCCAAGGCAGCAAAGTGAGACTGCCGCCCAAGACAGCAAAGTGAGCCTGCCGCCCAGGGCAGCATAGTGAGTAGTTGGTAAATTAGAGTGCGATTGATAGAGCAGAAAATCTTAATTCTAACGATGCCGTCCACTCAATTTTCTAACGCCTAGAGCAACAGACAGAGCCGTCAAAGGAGAAGAATGAGCTTACTTGCGGAGCAAGGAAACGGGAAAAGAAGTCTAAATTCAACTCAAAGAAGTTAGAATTTAAAGTTGCATTTAATGCAAAAGCTATTTGAATACTTCTACTCCAAGGAGGACTTAACCTAGACTATGACCTATATATAATTCACATATTTTTGTATTTCAAAAAACAACTTGGAGGTTTTCCTTAGGCCTAGTTTAGGTTTTCTTGCCGCCAACATGTTCTAAAATTCTTCTTGGGTTTGGTTTATGTTGTAATTAGTGCGAGAACGATTGTTTAGGATTTTAAGTTCGTTTTTGCAAATAAGATTACAAGGTTTACTTATTCCATGTTCTTCATAGTTTTCAATTAAGGCGAAAGATTAGTTGAATTCTATCCATTTGTTCAGTATCGAGAGAGTCGAACTCACGAAAGGAGTAAGTACGATTTCATCTATAGACGGTGCGATCAATCCGGCCTAGACATAGGTTAAGGGTTTAAGGCGGCTAAAAGAGGACGAATCAACATTGCTGTCTTTGCATGATTCACGCCGCGACTGGTATTATCTATAGTGGGCATCAACAACACTCTGACTTAGACATAAAAGGAGTCACTTTCGAAGCGTTCTGCCGAGCCTTGTAGTTCTGCCGAGTTTGCCGCCGAGACACAATTCCATTCCCCTGCCGAGGCAGAGAGAGGGTCTCTGCAGTCTACCTGCCATCCCTCGCCGAGGCAGCAGAGTCTGGTAGCAAAAAACAACTTGTCCTATTCAACGCAGTTTCACACTAAGCAGCAGCATAACCCTGCCCATTCTTTCAACATGATTTCTTCTTCTTCAATTACTTGTGTTTTTATTTTACTTTTCTTTTCAACAATCAAATTAATTGTGCATTTATTTTTCCTTGTGCAGGAACAACAATTAGAACCAAGTTGTTCAATCCCCGTGGGAGACAATATCTTTTATACTATAACTTGACAAGAGTGTGCACTTGCGCTCATAAATAGAGAACACCCAAACGCTCTTCATCTAGTACCTTAAATAATTAGAATAACAATAAATTAGTGAATATTATCTAAATCTTGGGGTTTTGATATGAATGATATTCAAGCAATTGGTGTTATCTCATAAAAAAGCTTTAGATTTAATAATATTCATAGTTTAACCAATTTAATTAAATAGAGACTAATTAAGTTAGAACTTAAAATCAATAAGGCAATAAATAAATCATGCATTCTAACCTTTTATGTTGAAAATATATTTTCGAATATGAATGGGGTGCCTCGAATATTAAGGGTGCTTTTAATCTCATATTCGGATAAAAAAATGTATTTCCTTATAAAAGGAATATATCCATTTGGAATTAAAATCCATTCAATAATTAAGGGTTAAATTAAATTCAAAATATTATTCGAAATGCCAAAATGCCACGTAAAATTAAAAGATACCGATAACAGGCATTTGTGGGGTGCTAACCCTTCCCCACACGTAATCGACTACCGAACCTAAATTTCACAATAAAGAATCTCTGGTTGTTTTATGGTGTCCGGTCTACCAAAGTGATCGGTGGTGACTACAAATGTTTTCAAAAATAAGTAAAGAAGGAAAAAGCCCTACTTTTGAGATTAAATAAATTTTAAATCAAATTTAATATGAAAAAACTTTTTTTCAAGATTAAACAAATTAAAAGGAAAAACCCTAATCTTTAAAGAATAATTGTCGAGCTATTTCACACTGGGTTCAAAAATGGTCATGACAGCTTGGCAACTCCACCGAGGAATTTAAAACTCAAGAGTCAAGCCTAATTAATTTTACATGAAATTTTGACATTAAATAATATAATTTGAATTTAATTTTTCCAATAATTATTGGCTAGATTTTTAGAAAGAATTGAGATAACTTTTTCTCCGTGTGATATAAATTGTCATTTATGCATAAGCCTTCTACCTGGGCTTTATCCTTTAAGTGAGGGTGAGACATGATCCTACGTTGAGTTATCTAGCTCCGTAATCGTAGTAGATAGTAACTACAGTTCGGTAACCCAAAGTCTAGAACAAAAACCACATGTTTTATTCTAGAAGCCCACCCCACTAGAGCCAGACAGGGACGAAGGACATGGTGCTATCGATTTAAATATATTTATCTAGTTATTTTCTCTTCTCAATATAACATGTCTTTCTGTATCAATTCAATTCAATTCAATTTTTGTCTTCGATATTATTTCACAACACTGACACAATTTTTGTTTTTGTTTTTTTTCTATATGACATCACATTGCATTAAAAAAGGGGTATTGATTCGAGGAATAGTCAATTAGGCAATGTTCATAACGGGTAACAGGTCTGATAAATAAGGAGAAGGCAACACGTCGGTGTGGACCTGATTAGAGAATATCTAGTGCAAGAAGGGGGACGATATCCAGGGGAATCGAGTCGTGATGCAAGAAGTTACAAGAAGTTGTATGAAGACACTGAGATAGTAGCGTGGAGGAAGATTCAAGAATTAAAGGATTCAAATATTTGGACCAAACATAAATTAAGGGAAAAGCAAGCTTGTTATCTAAAGTTTCACGGATGAAGAAATTTCTCGAACGAGTATTATAATAAAGAAAAAGCTGATATTCGGCAAGAAAATGAAGAGCTGAAAAAGAAGGTGACAGAATTGGAAAATGTCGTATAACATCTGAAAGACCAACTTACAGGGATGGACGAAGAACTTTATGTTAGGGGGGTGAACTTACAAAATTTTAGGAGGAGCGAAAATAGATTTTCAATATGAAATATATAGAGAATTTCTAAAAATATTATATACCATAGAGGAATTTTAAATTTTTAGGGGGCGACCGCCCCCTCTAGGTCCATCCCTGCCAACTTGTAAAGGGGCACTATAAATGGAAGACAAGGCACTGAAAGGCAAGTTTTAGGCAGTCAACCAGACTATACAAAGGTAAAATCATGAAATGATCAACTTCAGAAACCAAGTGTGGGGAATCTCCCAGTTTGCGTAGTTCTTGTCTAATGAAGCCATGAACCTACAATAGTACCCCAACATCAACACTGAGCTAGGACAGGCGCCGACTCGGAGGTTGAACGAAGTAATTAATATGGGAGCGAGGGCTAGCTGATTTCTGTAATCATATTGTCTATTTCGTGTATTCGACCTTTCAGCGAATGAATATTTCTCTAAAGACTAGTTCTTAAAATCGATATCTCGTGCATTCATACATTGCATTGCTTAAATATTGCATTTAAAAAAACATCGCATTTTTTCAAATAACATCACTTTTTTCAAATAACATTGCATTTTCTTAAAATAATATTTCCTTTTCAGATAACATTGTGAAAGTTGAAAACCAATATTTTAAGAAACATGGGCAATATGCTTGTTAGGTTGAGGCAATCTCAAAATTTTGTTAAGGACCGCTTGGGTAGCATGGAGCAAAGAACTGATCAGTCCCAAAACGATATGGTAACTCGAGCTACCACATTTCTTGGAATCAGGGGGTCGAGAAAGAAATGGGTTCATATGGAAATACCAGCATTGGTGATCAAGATGAAAACTTATCTCACACAAGGGTTCAACTCGAAGGATCAGTTCCGAAAAAGGTTTAGAATAGTACATTTAGAATATTGGCCAGTGATTTAGAGAATTTGGAAACAAGCTTTAAAGATGACATTCCTAACCTTAGTGCACCAACAGGATTTGACAAAGCAAAAATGGACATCCTTAAGCAAAAAAATATAGAAGGACAAAGTAAAAGCTAGACTTTTGATGTTTGTTCCAAAACTGTATTGTCTAAGGGTTATGAGATTGTTAAAGAACAAGATGATTCCGATAGAGTCAAAGAACCTCATACGCTTGCAGAATGTTAAGAAACAAAAAGTGAATGTTTTAAGTACAAGAGCAAGAAAGCAAGTTGACAAATATTCAAAATCAAGTTAAAAAAAGAAAAGAAAAAAGAGAAAGAGAAAGAAGGAAAGAATAGAAAGAGAAAGAAGAGAAAAGAAAAAGAAATAGTGGAAAGTTTGTGTTCAAAGAATCAACTGAATCAAGTTGAAAATTGTTGACATAAAAGTTGAAGCAGTTGAAAGAGAGAGCATTAAGTTGAAAAAGTGCAAAGGAAAAGCAAGCGACACATTTAAGATCTTCCATTCAAATGAATCTCTATCTAAAAGAGTAGTGGAGGATTGATCACATTTGAACTCAAGGAAAGGAAAAGAACTATAAGGTGAAACCTATAAATAGGAAATCTAGAGTGATCCAAAACAAAAGAAAAAGAAAAGAAAGAAAAGGGAAAAAGAGAAAAGAAAAGAGTATTTCATCCGAGCATATTCAGATTAAGGAGTTCAAAAGTAACATTTCGCTTGAAAGAAATAATCTTTGGTTTCATCACCCTTAAACACTTCTTTGAGCCAATATATCATTTATTTCATAACTGCGAGCCATAACCTACAATACAAGCCTCAAAAACCATTTTGATCATATACGGGTATTAGAGTAAGAGAGGTTTGTCTTCATAATAAACCTCGCTTATCAGGGTTAACCTTTCTTCAAGGATTTCTAGACTTCTAATGTCTTATCGAGATTAGAAAAGAGGGAAGGATTAGGTATGGTGAGTTAGTGAGGTAAAGAGCGCCACTTAAATGGGATAGAATTAGGAATATGAGAATGTTTCTCTCGGAAGTCTAATAAATTGAAAGGGGTCACATTTGAGTTGATCTTTGCCAATTTGATTCAAAGGCACTATTGCACTTGATATTTAAGGGCCTACTTTTAATTTTATTTTATCATGTTTGCCATGACTTATCAAATTGTTCAATTTTCTCAAATTTATTAAAATAATATTTTGAGCCTTTCACTTATCGTTTCAACAAGCATCTTGCAGATAAATTGATTATACACACAGAAATCAAAGGATTTTGTGGGTATTATTATGATGTACTAATCCTTTAAGTGAATAAAGAACATGAGGTACCCTCGGTACTTGTTTAATGATGAAAACTATGGCGAGGAAGGGACACAATTCTGAGTGTCAGAAACATTTAAATAAAAGCTGTAGGAAAGTGACACATACAACCCTGGGGCAAAGAGAGAACGTGGACCATCTTTTGGGCAAAAGTTGCAGCAAGATCAATCCACAAAGAACATTACTTATGAGGCATTGCAAGACAAGAAAGCTTTGTGAATGTTAGAGCGAGAAAAGATGACCGTGGAACTCAAGAGTGGGACAATGCTACAAAGAACATTAAAGAAGAATATGTTTTATTTCGGTGAATAGAGTCCGCAAGCTGGAACAACAGAGGCTGATGATCCCTTTTGGAACCATGAGAAAGAATGTTGCCAAAGAAGCTAAATGAAGAAATATCGAGAGTGGCTTTACAATAAAAGATTTGCCATAAGTACTTGAGTTTTTCTTGCCGATGTGAAGTGCATTGTGAAATATGGCAAGAATTCATGAAAAGGCAAGTATGAGTTCCGTTAAAATTGAAATTTGCCTTATTTGGAACAAAAGAAAAACATCATTGCAAAGAATGAAAAACAGGAGAAAGAAAAAAGAAAAAAGAAAAAAAAGAAAAAGAAAGATAAAGAAAAGAAATAAAAGAAAAAGAAAAGAAAAAAGAAAAAAGGGAAAAAAAGAAAAAGAAAAGAAAAAGATGAAAAACTGAGGTGAAAACCCAAGAGGGCACCTTGAGAAAAAGAAAAATGAAAAAAAACCAAAGTGAAAACCCGAAAGGGAGCTTTGAAAAAAGCAATCTAAAGTGAAAAACTGAACAAGCGCTTTAGAGCAAAAGATGCAGAGATTCTTAAGATTGAACCTGAGTGTGAGATGAGTTACTTTGGCAGCAAAAAGAGATTTTGAAAAAATGGAGCAAGGAAATATTGAGCTTCCCTGAAGACGAAAGATCACCCAAGTGGTACTCAGTTGACATCATTCATGCATCATATAGTTAGGCATCCATAAGATAGGAGCATGCTAACTCAAACATTCAAAGCATTTTTGCATATTTTGGCAGAAATTTACAAGAATAAAAAAAGAATAAGAAAAGATTTCAATCTACAACTTCGAGAATGGAGAAGTAGATCCAACAAAGATTAGCAAGATTTTAGTCACAACTTTTGTGAAGCAAAGATATCAACCCGTTTGAAGAAACGAGTCTCAGCAAAGATTTTCTAATTGTTTGCACAAGACAGAAAGTGCATTACAATCTTAAAACCTTTGGGTCATAAATAAATCCTTCAGGTATGATGTTAAGTCCTTTAGGCCATCACCTTTGGGAGTGATGAGAACAATTGATTGTATGCACAAGACAGAAAGTGCATTATAATCCTAAAACCTCCGGGTCATCAGTAAATCCTTCGGGTATGATGTTAAGTTCTTCAGGCCATCACCATTGGGAGTGATGTGAACATTTGATTGTTTGCACAAGATATAAATTGCATTACAATCCTAAAACCTTCGGGTCATCAATAAATCCTTCGAGTATGATGTTAAGTCCTTCAGGCCATCACCTTTAGGAGCAATGTGAACATTTGATTCCCTGCACAAGACAGAAAAAACATTGCAATTCTAAAGCCTCCAGGTCATCAGTAAGTCCTTCGAGTATGATGTTAAGTCCTTCGGGCTGATGCCTTTAGAAATGATGAGAACTTTTCGAATGTCGTCTCCGTAATACTGTGGGGGCACAGTATCGTCAAAGATACCTTTTGAACCACCAGTTTCAAGAAAAGAAGGGAGTTCAAGTTACCATATTGGAAAGCAAGATAAATAAACTTTGGGCTCAAATGCGGAAGATTCACAATTGAATTGGTTAAATATTTCAATGTTTCTTGTTGAAGCATTTGAAGTTTCTTAATGATTTACCCAAATTGTGCATTTGCTTTACTATTAACGTTGAAAGATTAATGATAGATTTGACTTTTTATAGGTCACATATACATTCCAAGCATAGAGAAAGAAAAGCAAAAGATCTCGTGCGAGCTTCAAATTGAAAATCAAGACACTTTAGGCAGAAAAAGCAATAACTTTAAAGATTACAGTGCTTCAAGCAGAAAATTGAAAATGTCTCATATTACTCCATGAAGAATCCTTATTAACAAATGATATTTCTTTTTGCAGGTTCAGTTTTTTCCCAGAGGAGGGGGTGAATTAACATTCCTAGAAAAGAATACAGAGCTCTTAATGGGAAGAGTTCACTCAGCAAAGAATGAAGAGCTCATAATAAGAATTCACACAACAAAGACATAGTTCCTAATATGAAGAGCTCGCGTAGCAAAGAATGAAGCATTCCTAATGGGAAGAGTTCGCCCATCAAAGAAAGAGTTCCTAATGAGAAAAGTTCACCCAACAAAGAGTATATAGTTCATAATGAGAAGAGCTCACCCAATAAAGAATCTAGAGTTTCAAATGAGAAGAGCTCGTTTTTTCGACACCTTTACAGAGAGGTGGATCAACATTTTAAAAGAATGAAGAGTGTGTTCTACTCCAGGCTTCGCAGCGTTTCAGAAGAATGTATAGTTCAACTTTTTCATACTTCATCAACATTCCCAACAGTTAAGGAGGATCAACTTTTTTGCAGAGAAAAGTGGATCGACGTTACAGAAAAACTTGCTTGTTCAACGCCTTTGCAAAGAGGTGGATCAACATTTCCAAGAAAATTGAGAGAGAGAGTTTGTTTGTTCGACGCCTTTACAGAGAGTTGGATCAATATTTTCAAAAATGGATGAGGGTCAAATTTTTTGTAGACAGAAGTGGATCAGCATTTTTAAGAAGAACTAGTTCAGACTTCAGTTTAGCCTTGACAGAAGGATTGAGAAGTTTTTAATGAGAAGAACTTGTTCAAGCTTTCTCAAGAGGAAGAAAGAGTGAAAGTTCAAAATGAGAAGGCCTTGCAACCTAGAGTGGCAGTTGGAAGGTTCGGACAAAATTCATGTTTTTTCAGTCTTTGCCCAATTCCTGTTCCACAACAACGAGCAAAGAGGGACAGCTGTAATACTCAAATTTTGACCGGGGTTAGTATAATATTAGTAATATACAATATAAAGCCACAAATATTAAATAAATATGAATCCAAAATCCAATTTTAGTGTCTATTTACATGTAAAAATACCTAAAAGCCAATTAAAGCCCAAATTCCTTATCTGCCACCTCATGCCCGCTCAATCCAACCCAAAGAAACACAAATTTGGATCTGAAATCCATTTCCCGCCTAAATCTTTAGCCCAAAGGACATGTGGCGTGCACCAATTTGTTGAGAAGTAAGCACATGGATTATGGTTTTTTTGGTGCCAGCTATAGAGTGACATCATGCCCGTGACATCACCCTCGACATCAGCATTTGACATCCCTATAAATAGGGAGAGAGAGAGAGAGAAAATCGCCACATTAATCAGATACCATAAATAATAATAATAATAATAATAATAATAATAATAATAATAATAATAATAATAAAGGAAGAGAAAGAATATACCTGGGAGCTGAACCGTTTGGGGAAGTTAGAGTGTTGCCGCAACGCGAACCGTCGCCGAAGATCTGAAGAGACGTTGGAGAAAGCAAACGACCGCTTGAGATCTGAACCGTCGCCATATTTTTTTGCCAGAATTTAACCGGGAAGGTACATTTTTATTCTTCTATTCCTACAAAATATATGAATGTTAGTTGCATGCAAATAGATAAACTGAAACATAAAGCCAGGTTTAAAAAGAGGGAAATCAGATATCTTATCTGCCGTTGGATTAATTTTTAGACGTGGCCAGAGTTGAAAATGAGAGACGGTTGTGGGTAGATTTAAGCCTAAGAGGGTGAAGTTGGGTGGTTTCGATGAAACGGGTGTTAGATATAGGTTTAGGATTAAAAATATATTTTTAAGGATTTTGGGTTCAAATGGCGGTAGAGCACAACAAGGAGACGTTGGCTGAAAATCGCATGTGGCGGCCGACGAATGGCCGAAGGCCATTGGTGAGCGACGGCTCAAGATCAAGCGGCAGGGTTGATGACAGTTTGTGGCCAGAGGGTTTGGTGTTCATCCAAAATTGGATGAACACGTTGAATGTTCAAGCATAAAGTCCTTGTTTCGATCCATTTTGGGTATTAATTCTGGAAATATGGTGTTAGTGTAGAGAGAGGTCAGAGGAAAAAGGGAAGAGAAGGTTAGAGAGAGGGGGGAAATGAAAAATGAGAAAATGGGGCATTTTTGGATCTTTGGGGTTTTATAGTTGGATCCGTGCATCGACCCGGACATTATTAGGGGGTCCGCGCATTATTGACCGGGTCGGTTCAAAAAGATCCGCGCCCTACTATTGAGTTTTCATGATTTGGGCATCAAGTTTTGTAAACATTTCAATTCGGTCTCTTTTCTTCATTAAATCAATTAAAGTTTGTGTTCTTTCAATTTAGTCCTCAATTTAATTGTTTTAATTTATTTGTTTGATGCATATTTTAAATTGAGCATGTAGTTTTGTATGCTAGACAATTTAGTCAACTAGTTTTAATTACTTGTTAGAGCCTTAGTCTTTTTAGGTTCTTTGATTAAGGTTTAATAATTAGTCAAGTGAGATAATTGTAGCAAATTAATGTATTCTAAGTGGGAATCTTTGGAGTTCAAACTTGGGTAGTGTTCCATTATGATGGGATGTTATTCCAACATTGGCTTTGAAGAAGAACACTTAGCATCCATTATAAATTAGAATTGAATAAGTAATTTAGATAATTAATTAGAGCTTTAATTAGGTCTACTTGTAACCCCCTCGTCTCGGTCTGGACGACCGACCGGTCCGAGTGGGTCACACGGGGAAAACCGAAGCGAAACCCGTTAAGGCTCTACTTCGATTAGCAACCATAGAAAACTTTCTTTTAAAATTATCTTGTCTGGATGCTTTAATAACTCGTATGTGAAACACGACAGCGGAAACACGAATTAAAACAAACATGCTAGCAAGCAATTTAAAACAACCCATTTTAGTTTGTACGACAGGCCGTATCGATACACTAGAAGGGCGTATCGATACGCCTTGACTAGGTCAACAACTCATACTCAACATAGGGAGACCGTATCGGTACACTGGTTGACCGTACCGATACGCCCTCACTGGTCAACTTCTCGCGGTCAAAGCTACGAAGGCCGTATCGATACACCTAAGCCCGTACCGATACCTTCAATTTCTCGCCAAAATCTCAGATTTCCAGTAGCAAAAATAGTATCGGTACGCCTTCCCGAGTATCGATACGCTTAGCCTGAAACAAGAAGGCCGTATCGATACGGGCCTAACTGTATCGATACCCCTGACTCAATCAAACATATTTTAGCTGGTTAAGGCACAAAGGCTGCCTCAAGACACCAACTAGGACCTCCAAACAAGCATTCACGAACTCTAAGACATTACACCCTACTACTAGCATGCTCAAACACTTAACTCTCATATATAAAGGGGCAACCAAAAGGGGAAACAAGCATTCACCAAGGTATATTACAAGCAAGGATCACATGCCTTCAAACATACACATAAGCATAAGATAGGGGCCACATGGCCTACATACATAGCATAAACAAGCCACAACCAAAACATCAACATGCTAAAGGAGTCTTAACAAGCTCCTTAACACAAAACAACATACTCAAATCCCATTGCTTAGCTATTACATCAATTAACTTAAAAGTCCATACTTGAAGGTAGAAATAGAACGCTTGGAGGCCTTTCTCCTCGCACAAGCAACCCACGAACAAAGGATCTGCATTGTCGAACAAGAAGAGCGTAAGCGCAAAGCTTAGTGAGGGTAAGCGCATAAAATAAACCTCGACAATGTAGGGTCCAAGCACGAACAACAAAGCCAAGGATGAATGCATGTTTCCTTAGCTTCGGAACCACATGAATCAAATATATGAAATGCATGAACATAACCACATTTATCATGCCATACTCAACATGTCCATAATACAACCATATGAAACACATTTAACAAACCGTATTGGCACCTAGCTATGACCCGAATACGCGGATAACAGCCGTTGGAACTCACATCCAACAACTCAACCATTACATTACCTTACGGTGGGATTCCACTCGTCACCGTACCACGCGGAGGGGATTCCACTCATCCTCACGCCCCGTCGATAGGATTCCACTCATCATCGACTACAATATAAATGAAGATTTTCAGGCGTACCCGTACTCCATCTTGGCGACTACCATCACCAAGACCACGCGCGCATTTCGACACTCGTGTGCACACTAACATCCTAATGATCGATCATTTGTACCCAAGCATAATAGTGCCAATACTAACTCATCACAAGATCATCATAACACAATATCCTTACCAATTCCAGTGCGTAGCACGTATCCACCATGATTTACAATCATGCAACCCACATTTCATCAAACACATGCATATCACAATGCATAATAAAACACCATGCCTCATTATTACACGTAGCCACAAAATGCATAACAACATCAATCACAATTAGTGCATGAGGCATAAACACAACAATCACAAGTTCGACCATAATCTTCTAAACTAAAGCTTGGGATTAGACTACCAATCTAATCCAAACTCTAGGTGGGTTTACCAAGCCCAACCTAGGTCCACATGCTCAAACCAAACATTTTGAAAACCAAATAAAACCGAAGAACCACTCACCAACTATCCAAGCTCAACACTAGCCGATTAATCTTCCAAGCTTCCCAGATTAGTTCCTGATGTCTCACCGACACAAAACCTCGTTTCTAAGCAATCCAACACAAGAAAAAACATCAACAATCAGTCATCAATCACCGAAGCAAACACAGAACACATTTTCAAGCAATTAGCCAACTAAGAACACATCCCAAACTAGCATTTTCGAGCAGCCCAAACACACATCAATTAACCATAGATTCCAACACTTTTAACATACCCACAAGCTTCCAAATTAACCCTTAAACATCATACAATCATCAGCCATCGATTTCCACTCATAAAAAACCCCAAAAACCATCTTTTGAACCACCTAAAACCTCCCTAAAACCCATATCCGAAATTCATTATAAAACCATGTAAAAATTAGATATGTTGGACCTTTTGAATAGTAAATAGCTTATTTAACAACAACAAATAGAAAGCATAACCTAAAGCTATCAAAGTTATCATTTTCATTTCAAAACCCAAAACCTCAAAATGCAATATAATAGGTTTTATTGAAAACTAATGGTATAGAAATGGAGAGGAAGATAAGGGCAATTCAAAAACATCATTACCTTTCAAAAATCCTCAAGAATGAAGAGAGAAGGAGATGGAATAGTGGATTCTAATGGAGGGGTGAAAGTCACGTTGGTTTTGAAAGAGAAGAGGGGAGGAAGATGAGTAAAGTGCAATTTTATTTGTTTTGTTTTATTTTAAAAGTCAAAGGACATTTTTACCCTTAATGAAAATGGGTAATTACAATAGTGCAAAACCCATGCCCATTTGGGTTTAAAATATGACTAGCCCAACATACATTTATTTGTTTTGAAAAATATAAAGCCTGGAATTATATTTTAATAGTTTAATTTCACCCGACCCCTTAACCCGGGTGTTACAACTCTCCCCCACTTATGGAATTTCGTCCTCGAAATTACCTGACGGAAACAAGTACGGAAACTGCTCAAGCTTATCAGTTTTCCTCTCCCACGTGGCCTCTTCCACGCCTCTATGTCGCCAAAACACCTTGACCAACTCTATGGTCTTGCCACGCAACACCTTGCTATTCGAATCAAGTATCTCAACTGGTTCTTCATTGTACAACAAATCTGGATTCAGTTCTATCTCATCAAAGGGCATAACGTGGGACGTATCTAATCTATATCTCCTGAGCATCGACACATAGAATACATCATGGATCTTCTCTAACTCTGAAGGCAATCTCAAACGGTAAGCTACTGGCCCAATCCACTCAACTATCTCATACGGACCGATAAACCTCGGACTCAACTTGCCTTTCTGGCCAAATCGCATTACCTTCTTCCACGGAGACACTTTCAAAAACACTTTCTCACCCACTGAATACTCAATCTCTTTTCTCTTCAAATCAGCATAATATTTCTGACGGTCGGAAGCTGCCTTCAGACAGTCACAAATCAATTTCACCTTGTCGGTAGTCCCCTTAAGCAAATACGGCATAGGTAAAAATTTCTGACCCGCTTCGGCCCAACAAATCGGAGTTCTACATCGCCTACCACACAATGCCTCATAAGGAGCCATCTGGATACTAGCCTGGTAACTGTTGTTGTAGGCAAACTCGACTAAGGGTAAATGCTTCTCCCACGACCCCTGGAAGTCAATCACACAACAACGAAGCATATCCTCTAATACTTGTATCACTCACTCTGATTGACCATCTGACTGTGGATGATATGAAGTACTGAAATGCAGACGGCTACCCAGGCCACTATGCAAAAAACTCCAGAACCTTGATGTGAATCTCGGATATCTGTCTGATACAATAGACTTCAGAACTCCATGCAGTCTCACAATCTCTTAGACATACAAATCTGCCAGCTTATCTAAAGAATATGTGGTGTTCACTGCTAAGAAATGCGAACACTTAGTGAATCTATCAACTACCACCCAAACAAAATTCTTCTTCGAATGAGACAACGACAACCATGACACAAAGTCCATAGTGATTCTTTCCCATTTCCATTCCAGAATTTTCAAAGGCTGTAACAAACCTGAAGGAACCTGATGTTATGCCTTTACTCTCTGACATACCATGCAACGGCTCACATACTCGGCCACATCCTTCTTCAAACCAACCCAGAAATAATCACCCTTCAGATCTCGGTACATCTTAGTACTGCCAGAATGCATAGAAAAAGGACTCAAATGTGCTTCGTTCAGAATCATACGTCTCAACTCAACTTTTGCAGGCACTACCACTCTGTCTCTGAAACACAACACATTCTCATCACTAAAATTGTACTCTGTCGGTCTACCCTCTGCAATGTCCTGAACATGTGAAACTAAAGATACGTCTTGCAACTGTTTCTCTCTGATCATATGAATCAACGAAGACTTCACTTGCAACTCTGTAATCAAACCACCTTTCTCTGATACACTCAGCCTAGCAAACATAGCTCGCAACTCAACTGCAACTTTTCTGCTCAACGCATCGGCCACTACATTTGCCTTACCCGGATGGTACTCAATAGTCAGATCATAGTCTTTCAACAGTTCAAGCCATCTTCTCTGTCTCAAGTTCAGCTCTCTCTGAGTCATCAGATACTTCAAGCTTTTATGATCAGTGTAAACCGTGCACTTCTCACCATACAAGTAGTGACGCCAAATCTTCAACGCAAACACAACTGCTGCTAACTCAATGTCGTGCGTAGGGTAGTTCTTCTCGTGCACCTTCAACTGTCTCGAAGAATAAGCAACAATTGTAACCCCCTAGACCCGCCTATGCGTTACAACGGATCCTAGGAAGTCACATTAGGGTCACAAGAGCGACCTACAGTAAAAACACACATGAAAACTTCTTTTTTTCTTTTTTTATAAAACACTTATTAAACTGTAAAATCCACTTCTGTTTAAAATACCATTTCAGGAAGTCATTTAAATATATAACATAAATTTTAGAAAGTGTTTTACAGACACTATCATAAAACAATACATGACATACATGCCCACTAACTATACTTTACTGTACTCCAAAGGCAACACCGAGAGAACTCCGAACACTGATGTTAAACATCATACTGTGATACATTCCTTTAACATGTGATGGTAAAAACAACGTGAGCTTGGAAAAGCTCAGTAATACAGAACTACCAAAAGACGCTATAAGCTCATGCAGATATATGGTAGGCATAACATTTTCATGATGTTCCACGTAGTACGATCTTATCTAGGTTAACATACTCAATTTCATATCTGGTTTGACTTAAGCAGAGTTAACAACACTCTTCATCATATTCATGCATGCATTAACCGGATATCAACATGTTCATAAAACATACTAAAGGTAGTAGTGTATTACCTCAGCTTTGAGCTACCTCGATCGATCCATGATACTCCATTCGATCACTCTCTTGAACTCGGATTCGACGTCACTCGGTAACTTGGATACGTAGAAATGTGAATTGTATCAGAAACATAACTTAAATGCATAATCGAATTTATCCAAAAAGTCATACATTTAAAAACGGCTTACCGGGTTTGAATTTGGAAAAACGGGTTACGCCAATGGATTCGAAACGTCGAGAAACCCCCAGGTAGGGTCTTCCGAAAAAGTCAATTCTGGTAAAAAAGTCAACGGTCAACGGCTCGGTCAAACGGTCAAACGGCTCGATCAACTGGCTCGGCGGCTCGGTCAAACGGCTCGGTAAACTGGCTCGGCGGCTCGGTCAAACGGCTTCGCGGCTCGGTTAACCGGCTCGGCGACTCGGTCAAATAGCTCGGTCAACTGGCTCGGCGGCTCGATCAAACGGCTTCGCGGCTCGGTCAAACGGCTCTAAGTGCCCAGAACGAAACCCACTCGCGGTCGGCAGCGCGTGAGGTGGTTGTGGGCGGCCGTCGGCTACCAAAATTTACAGGCCGATAGTTTTTGACCTTCCAAACATGGTGGTGGCCTCGGATTTTCAGAATTCAAACTCAAAGTTTGAATACTGACCTTTTAAGTTTTCTTACGATACACAAACACCCCCTCTAACGGTGACTCCGATGATGATGCCGTTGGTACCGGTGAACTCTCCTTGACAAGATGAACGCAATGGTGGTGGAGGTGTCGAAAATGGACGGTCGGATCTCGGTAGATCTAAGATTGAATCTCTACCCATTTCTTTCTCTCTCACCTTTCGTTTTCTTTCCCCAAAATTTTAAAAAACCCCACCCATATCTGCCAACACGTTAACTTGGCAGATTTATTGTCCTTCAAAGCTAAAAGGTCAAATCACACTCTTAGCCATTTAATTTTTAGGGAGTTCACACTTGTGTCTCCAAACTTTATTCTGTTTTCAAATTGGTCATCAATTCCTTATAAATCAAGCTTCCCAAACCTGAATTCATTAAATTAAGACCCAAACCTTATTATTTTAGGAAAAAAGATTAAATCTCCCAAAAATTCTTAAAATTTTACTAGCCCCATTTGAGATTGTTACAATTCTCCCCTTCTCAAAGAAAGTTTCGTCCTCGAAATTTATTAGAGTCGGGGAAATGTAACACAACTATTTCATGTACTATTGTACCACAATTTATCCATCAGAGTATCCTTGTTTATCGGGTTTCTCAAACGGTCACAAATCAATCTAGTAATATCCTCAATTACTCGGACTATCTTTAGACTCAAAGTCATCCCATCATACATCTCGAACCAATTAATCAGAATACAGTAAGGAATCAATATCGAACTTCATACGGTGTCAAGCAAACACTCGTCTCATAATTTTTATTATACACGATCTTAGTCAGGGATAAGTAACCTTCCCAATCGCCACAAAAGTCAATCATACGACCTTGAAGTACATCCTTCAGAATATGAATTACACTACTAGGTTAACCATCAATTTACGAATGAGAAACTATACCTGAAATCCAACGAGTACTCAAGGCCTTCAACAGAACCTCCTAGAGTCATGGTATAACATCGAATTTCAGTTAGGAATGATACATAACGATACACTATGCCACATTTTCAGAGACAAATTCTTTCTTTAAGCCGATTGAACATAAACAAGGTTTTAAACGGATATCACTTACCTTCAGTAAAATTTTCAGACAATTGCTTCCTACGTGTACAATAGAGTCACCACAGAATTTACACTTTCGTCGCATTCACAAACACTTTTCTTTTAATTTCATACTACTTTTATCAAGTTTCTATCAAGATATTCTCAAACATAAACATTATCATTGAATAGTCTTACATGCAATCCTATATCGGTCATCTCACATAATTAAAACTTTATCCTCAACATGAATCAAATCTTCAATTTCAAATGCATAATTCATCTCAGATTCGTTATCCATATTCTAATCCATCAATTTAATTCAAAACACAGACGAATGATATAGACATTTCTTGCTAGTACAGATCGATCTATGGAAGGCAGAATGCATGGAATCACTTAATTTAGAAAAAGAGATTCGACATTAGAATTTCGGCTCAGAGGAGTACAATTATGCTAGGGGCATGCATAAATCAGACACCCTATGACCGACGATCGACCGATCTACCTAGAATGACGCAACTCTAAGCTCTTATACCACTAAATGTAACCCCCTAGACCCGCCTATGCGTTACAACGGATCCTAGGAAGTCACATTAGGGTCACAAGAGCGACCCACAGTAAAAAAACACATGAAAACTTCTTTTTTCTTTTTATAAAAACACTTATTAAACTGTAAAATCAACTTCTGTTTAAAATACCATTTCAGAAAGTCATTTAAACATATAACATAAATTTTAGAAAGTGTTTTACAGACACTATCATAAAACAATACATGACATACATGCCCACTAACTATACTGTACCGTACTCCAAAGGCAACGCCGAGAGAACTCCGAACACTGATGTTAAACATCATACTGTGATACATTCCTTTAACATGTGATGGTAAAAACAACGTGAGCTTGGAAAAGCTCAGTAATACAGAACTACCAAAAAATGCTATAAGCTCATGTAGATAAATGGTAGGCATAACATTTTCATGATGTTCCACGTAGTAACGGTCTCCATTTCTGTTCTACTATTTCGAGGTTGCATTATACTCGAGAATAACGATGTTTGTTCTTTATTCAGACCTCGAGAATTTGACGGGAATTATGTAAGCTAGTAACATACGAGGTAGGAATCAGAGAGTTTAGTGTCTAGTGTGTTCCAACAGTGCAACGTTAATGCATGAAATGTAACAATGTAGTAAACCTTTTTGTTTAAAATACATTTGTTTCAAGTAGTCGTAAAGTTCATTTTTAATTCTATATTTACCCTCCAACCATACTCCAGTATATAGTTTCCCCGATGCGGTATCATGTACTGGCATCAACCCGAGCCCATTGGGCGTGGGTACCATCCTAAGGATATACCTTAGAATACAGGCGACCCTTGCCGAAGCATAGGAACCGAAAATGGGTGGACCTGGCCGAAGCCTAGGATCCGAAAACGGGTGGACCTAGCCGAAGCTTAGGATCCGAATACGGGCGGACTTACCAGCTGGATCAGGGCTGAGCCGACGCTAACTTCATATCATGTCCCAAGTACCTAGTGAATCAGATCATCAATAGTTCATTAATCAATAACTGTATTCTTAGTAACACATTATCCATATAGCATGTTTGTCATATCAGGTGCATAGGCATATACCAGAAATACAGTACGATCATGCTTAATTTATAAAATATGTCATGTTCATGTGAGTTAAAGTGTGTCAATCATGTGCACGTGATCGATATTATAACATGTAAATCAGTATGCAAAAATAGTCGTGTAGCACACATGGAACACACTAGGTGGAATAGTTTATTTCCTTGGAGATACTTGTCATTTACGGAAGAGAACACATTAAACTTTTGACAATTAGACGGATTTTTGAAACGAGGCCCCTATTAAAAGAAGGGTTTTCACTAACGGTTCAAACCAGATATTCAAGAGATGATATATCAAGCTCTTTGAGAGTTTTGGCATATCATGAGTGATTTAGCCATTTAAGCTACAATGGTATTATGGTCATTTTATCATACACAGGCATTTTGGTAATTTATACCAACAAGGCGTAAACAGTGGCTTAGAAATTCTATTTGCTCATCAGGTTTCCATCTAGGCATTCAGAGATTTCTACGTCAAGATCTTTCACGATATCAGATACATTCGGGGCTATTTTGATTACTTTGGCCAACGAGGGCATTTTGGTCTTTTAGCTATCATGGGTGATTTTATAATTTAGCCCAATAGTGATAAATTGACAATTTATAATATTTCAGATTTCCAAAAGTTTATCGAGCCTTTAAAACCAATCGAACTGACGTGTCCAAACCTTATGGTACTAACCAAACCTTCTGATGTATGCACTTCACGGGTATCATTTCCAAATATTGTTTGTATCGTATATCTGAAAGGTTGCATTCATATTTCACCATAAGACTTGCCACGGAGTAGTCGAACTAATACTCTGTGCAGAAAAACTTCCATCCTTATATTTAATATCAGGAGTGATTGACGTACATGAGTCATGCTTCAACCCTTAAAGGCATTTCAGTCATTTCAGCTTTATTGGCATTTCTAAAATTTTATCAAAGGCAATTTACTTATTCTAGTCAAGGGGGTATTTCAGTCATTTTCAAGATCGAGATATCCATCATTCCTATCAATTGAACCATTTATAGTATTTCAATTATTTAAATACTCGTGGGTGTTTCAGCCATTCAAGAAATTTCGGTACCTCCAACCACTTCATTCATTTCAGAACTCAAGGGTTTATCCATCATTCCAGTTAATTTGCAAACCCCGGTGTCCGAGGATACTTTAGCCTTTTTCGTCAATACGATCATTCCGATTAATTTAAACGTAAAAATATTTCCAATACTTTTAGTCATTACGATCAATTCAGTATTGTGAGCCACTTGATTAATTCAGGGGTATGGATAGTTTTTCGTAAATCTATACTTGGAGATTCATTCCAAATTCAAGGAAACCTAACACCTTACAATCTCGAAGGTTTAAATCTTGTTACCATAATTTTCCAAGTAGTTTGATGATTTTAGATGAATCGGGTTGTTTTATCATATCCAGTGTAGATTTCTAGACCGCTTCCAATTCTGAGGGTATTTTAGTAATTCTCATACATTAAAGGCATTTTCGTAATTTCATATCCAAATATTTTTAGCATTTAATCATTTGACATTAATAATCAAGTTTAGAGATTAGCTGCCTTATTACTTAATTTATTGAACTCCAGATCCTTACATTTGTTAAAATCATCGTTCGAGCATTTTGATCTTATCTAGGTTAACATACTCAATTTCATATCTGGTTTGACTTAAGCAGAGTTAACAACACTCTTCATCATATTCATGCATGCATTAACCGAATATCAACATGTTTATAAAGCATACTAAAGGTAGTAGTGTATTACCTCAGCTTTGAGCTACCTCGATCGGTCCATGTTACTCCATTCGATCACTCTCTTGAACTCGGATTCGAAGTCACTCGGTAACTTGGATACGTAGAAGTGCGAATTCTATCAGAAAAAAAACTTAAACGCGATAACCGAATTTATCCAAAAAGTCATATATTGAAAAACGGCTTACCGGGTTTGAATTTGGAAAAACGGGTTACGCCAATGGATCCGAAACATCGAGAAACCCCAGGTAGGGTCTCCCGAAAAAGTCAATTCTGGTCAAAAAGTCAACGGTCAACGGCTCGGTCAACCGGCTCGGTCAAATGGTCAAACGGCTCGATCAACTGGCTCGACGGCTCGGTCAACTGGCTCGGCGGCTCGGTCAAACGGCTTCGCGGTTCGGTCAAATGGCTCGGTCAACTGGCTCGGCGGCTCGGTCATACGTCTTCGCGGCTCGGTCAACCGGCTCGGCGACTTGGTCAAACGACTCAGTCAACTGGCTCGGCGGCTCGGTCAAACGGCTTCGAGGCTCGGTTAAACGGCTCTAAGTGCCCAGAACGAAGCCCACTGGCGGTCGGCGGCGCGTGAGGCGCGTGCGGTGGTTGTGGGCGGCCGTTGGCTACCAAAATTTACAGGCCGATAGTTTTTGACCTTCCGAACACAGTGGTGGCCTAAGATTTTCAAAATTCAAATTCAAAGTTCGAATACTGACCTTTCAAGTTTTCCGACGATACACAAACACCCCCTCAAACGGTGACTCCGATGATGATGCCGTTGGTACCGGTGAACTCGCCTCGACAAGATGAACACAATGGTGGTGGAGGTGTCGAAAATGGATGGTCGGATCTCGGTAGATCTAAGATTGAATATCTACCCATTTCTTTCTCTCTCACCTTTCGTTTTCTTTCCCCAAAATTTTAAAAAACCCCACCCATATCTGCCAACACGTTAACTTGGCAGATTTATTGTCCTTCAAAGTGAAAAGGTCAAATCAAAATCTTAGCCATTTAATTTTTAGGGAGTTCACACTTGTATCTCCAAACTTTATTCTGTTTTCAAATTGGTCATCAATTCCTTATAAATCAACCTTTCCAAACCTGAATTCATTCAATTCTCCTTTCTTAAAATTCTTAAAATTTTACTAGCCCCATTTGAGATTGTTACAACAATTCTCCTTTCTTGCATCAAAACACAACCTAAACCTACGTAGGAAGCATCACTATAGATTACGAACTCTTTCCCTGAAACTGGCTGTACCAAAACTGGAGCATTCGACAAAGCTTCTTATAATTTCTCAAATGCATTTTGTCTCGCATCTGACCACTCAAACTCCACTCCTTTTTGCAACAATTTATTCAACGGAGCAACTACTCTAGAGAAACCATCAACGAACCTTCTATAGTAACCAACTAGTCCTAGGAAGCTTCTAATCTCGGTCACTGACTTAGGTTGTTTCCACTCAACAATGGCGGCAATCTTCTTTGGGTCAACTCGGATACCTTCAGCTGACACAACGTGGCCAAGGAACAAAACATCTCTGATTCAGAACTCGCATTTACTCAGCTTAGCATACAACTGGTTGCTCATCAATCTATGCCAAACAAGTCTCAAGTGATCATTATGTTCTTCTTCTGATCTCGAGTACACAAGGATGTCATCTATGAAAACAACTACAAATCGGTCTAGATAGTCTCGGAAAACTCTGTTCATCATGTCCATGAAAGCTGCTGGTGCATTCGTGAGCCCAAACGACATCACAAGGAACTCATAATGACCGTATCTAGTCCTAAAAGTTGTCATCGGTACATCACATTCTTTTACCTTCAACTGATGGTACCCTGATCTCAAATCTATATTCGAAAATACTGAGGCACCTCTCAACTGATCAAACAGGTCATCTATACGCGGCAACGAATACTTGTTCTTCACTGTCAACTGGTTCAACTGCCTATAGTCGATACACATCCTCATACCGTCGTCCTTCTTCTTCACAAACAACACGGGAGCACCCCAAGGCGAACTACTAGGCCTAATAAAACCTCGGTCTAACAACTTCTGAAGCTGACTTTTCAACTCTTTCAACTCTTTCGGAGCCATGTGGTACGAAGCAATAGAAACTGGAGTAGACCCTGAAACAGTCTCAATCACAAACTCTACATCTCTGTCAGGAGGCAAACCCGGTAACTTTTCTGGAAACACTTCCGGATAATCACAAACTGTCATGATATCTTTCGGTCTAACCTCACTCATATTCGAATTCATCACGTACGCTAAATAAGCCCCACAACCAGAGTCCATCAACCTATGAGCCTCTAAAGCCGACACAACGTTCGACAAGAACTTAACGTTCTCGCCTACTACCACTACCTCGTAGTCATCAAAAAGCTTCAACGAAATTCTCTTTGTCTCAAAATCTACACTAGCTCTGTGCTCAACCAACCAATCCATACCCAAAATGATATCAAAATCGTAAAACGGAAGCTCCATCATATCAACAGGAAATACATGACCCTAAATCTTCAACGGACACCTCCTATACATCCGTCTAACAAAAACTGTCTCACCGAAGGAACTAGTCACATGCATCCCTATGTCTAAAATCTCAACAGGTATGTCTAACTTCTTTGCATGCTCACTCAAAATATAAGAATGCGTGGAACCCGAATCGACTCAGAAAGAAAAGACATGGATTGTAACTTGAAATTACCTGCTATCACATATGTGTCATTCCCTACCTCTCTCTGTGCGTAGACTCTAGCTGGTCCACCGGCCTCTGGCTAAACTGCCACTACATGAGCAAGATTCCTCGGTGCCTCTATCCTAGGTGCGTCAGCCCTCTACTGGAAGTAACCACGACCGCGCCCACGGCCTCTCGGATAGTCGATCACTCTCGCAGGAGCCTGTGCCTGAATCGGTGCCTGTCCCGCCTGATGCGGACACTCTCTCCTGAAATGGTCTCTCGATCCACAGCTCCAGTAAGCATGATAGTTTCCCCAACACTCTCCTGAATGCTGTCTCCCACATCGGGCACACTCGGGCAAACGCCCTCCGACTCTCTGGCCCTGATGGCCTCTACCATGATGGCCACCGCCACGCCTATGGTCATACTGCTGTCCACTACCCCGATGCCTCTTGGCATCACCACGATCAAAGTTGTTGTGCCTCTTCCCTAAACTGGATCCTCCCGAACGCTTGGTCAGCCCCAAGCTATGCTCGATGTCTTTGGCCCTTGCGACTAATACATCGAAATCAGAATAATCTGCAGCCAAGGTGTACCTCTTAACCTCCTCATGAAGCCCATACATGTACCGATCCCAACGGTCCCTCTCAGTAGGAACCAACTCCGAAGGATACTGACTCAATCAGACAAAGCGGATCTCGTAATCTGTCACTGATGTGTCTCCCTGAACAAGAGCCATGAACTCCCTCTTCATCTCATCTAAATATCTCGGGCCTAAATATCTCTTTCTGAAAGCAGTCTCAAAGAAATCCCAACTGATCTCGGCCTCGAGCACGCCGAAAGTAATGGTGACCCACCAGGTGTAGGCATCACCGTGAAGTAACGAAACCACACAACCCAACTTACGAGCCCCAACACATCCCATCTGAGCCAAAATACGAACCGTCTTCTCTAGCCATAACTTTGATCTCTCAGGCGTAGATCCCCTAAACTCATCCGCTCCGAGGCTACGAAGCCTCTCTAAGGGTAAGCTAGCATCATCTCCTCTCGGCTGTGCTGCAGCCTGAGCTCCGGTAAATGCAGCCTGAAACGCTCCCGATATAGCCTGAACTAGCGGAGCCATGTCTATCCCTGCAGGACCTTGTCCAATCTGAGGTCCCGCTTCCTCTGCTCTAGCCTCGCCTTCCACATCAGGCTGAGGAGGTGGTGGTGGTGGAGAAGCTCCGACTCCAGCAGCAGGCTCTTCCACAGGAGCCTCTACCCCACCCACCGGCTAAAAAGCAGGAGCCGCAACACGGGGTTCCTGACGAACCAGCCTGGGTCTACCTCTAGGCCTCGACATAACAGCTCACAGACAACAACTACAACAACAACATACAAAATAGGGTTAGCAAGGGCAAGGGTCCAAGTGGCTCAAGTATGTTTTCCCTCACATAAAAATCTCTTTTTTTCCCGATGTAATAGAAGCAATGGGACTCTACTCAACACTTAACGGACAAATCATACATCAACATGCTTCAAACAACACACACATACGATCAATTAAACAAGCATCAAAACATACTTGATAAGCAAGCAAACATACTTACATGGCAAGCAAACATCGTGCAATTGCAATATAAGAATTTAACTTACCTCACTTACATGTGATGTCACGGGATGGTCCACGAGCCTATAACCTAGGCTCTGATACCAACAAGTGTAACCCCCTCATCCCGGTCTGGACGATCGACCGGTCCGAGTGGGTCACACGGGGAAAACCGAAGCGAAACCCGTTAAGGCTCCACTTCGATTAGCAACCCTAGAAAACTTTCTTTTAACATTATCTTGTCTAGATGCTTTAATAACTCATATGTGAAATACGACAGCGGAAACACAACGAATTAAAACAAACATGCTAGCAAGCAATTTAAAGTAGCCCATTTTAGTTTGTACGGCAGGCCGTATCGATACACTAGAAGGGTGTATCGATACGCCTTGACTAGGTCAACAACCCATAGTCAACATAGGGAGACCGTATCGGTACATTGGTTGACCGTACTGATACGCCCTCACTGGTCAACTTCTCGCGGTCAAAGCTACGAAGGCCGTATCGATGCACCTAAGCCCGTACCGATACCCTCAATTTCTCGCCAAAATCTCAGATTTCCAGTAGCAAAAATGGTATCGGTACGCCTTCCCGAGTATCGATACGCTTGGCCTGAAACAAGAAGGTCGTATCGATACGGGCCTAACCGTATCGATACCCCTGACTCGATCATACAGATTTTAGCTGGTTAAGGCACAAAGGCCGCCTCAAGACACCAACTAGAACCTCCAAACAAGCATTCACGAACTCTAAGACATTACACCCTACTACGAGCATGCTCAAACACTTAACTCTCATATATAAAGGGGCAACCAAAAGGGGAAACAAGCATTCACCAAGGTATATTACAAGCAAGGTTTATATGCCTTCAAACATACACATAAGCATAAGATATGGGCTACATGGCCTACATACATAGCATAAACAAGCCACAACCAAAACATCAACATGCTAAAGGAGTCTTAACAAGCTCCTTAACACAAAACAACATACTCAAATCCCATTGCTTAGCTATTACATCAATTAACTTAAAAGTCCATACTTGAAGGTAGAAATAGCACACCTGGAGGCCTTTCTCCTCGCACAAGCAACCCACGAACTAAGGATCTGCATTGCCGAACAAGAAGAGCGTAAACGCAAAGCTTAGTGAGGGTAAGCTCATAAAACAAACCTCGACAATGCAGGGTCCAAGCACGAACAACAAAGCCAAGGATGAATGCACGTTTCCTTACCTTCATAACCACATGAATCAAATATATGAAATGCATGAACATAACCGCATTTATCATGCGATACTCAACATGTCCATAATACAACCATATGAAACACATTTAACAAGCCGTATTGGCACCTAGCTAAGACCCGAATACGCGGATAACAGCCGTTGGAACTCACATCCAACAACTCAACCATTACATTACCTTACGGTGAGATTCCACTCGTCACCGTTCTATGCGGAGGGGATTCCACTGATCCTCACGCCCCGTCGATGGGATTCCACTCATCATCGACTAAAATATAAATGAAGATTTCTGGGCGTACCCGTACTCCATCTTGGTGACTACCATCACCAAGACCACGCGCGCATTTCGACACTCGTGTGCACACTAACATCCTAATGATCGATCATTTGTACCCAAGCATACCAGTGCCAATACTAACTCATCACAAGATCATCATAACACAATATCCTTACCAATTCCCGTGCGTAGCACGTATCCACCATGATTTACAATCATGCAACCCACATTTCATCAAACACATACATATCACAATGCATAATAAAACATCATGCCTCATTATTACACGTAGCCACAAAATGCATAACAACATCAATCACAATTACTGCATGAGTCATAAACACAACAATCACAAGTTCGACCATAATCTTCTAAACTAAAGACTGGGATTAGATTACCAATCTAATCCCAACTCTAGGTGGGTTTACCAAGCCCGACCTAGGTCCACATGCTCGAACCAAACATTTTGAAAACCAAAGAACCACTCACCAACTATCCAAGCTCAACACTAGCCAATTAATCTTCCAAGCTTCCCGGATTAGTTCCCGATGTCTCACCGACACAAAACCTCGGTTCTAAGCAATCCAACACAAGCAAAAACATCAAAAATCAGTCATCAATCACTGAAGCAAACCCGGAACACATTTTCAAGCAATTAGCCAACTAAGAACACATCCCAAACTAGCATTTTCGAGCAGCCCAAACACACAGCAATTAACCATCGATTCCAACACTTTTAACATACCATAAGCTTCCAAATTAACCCTTAAACATCATACAATCATCATCCATCGATTTCCACTCATAAACAGCCCCAAAAACCATATTTTGAACCACCTAAAACCTCCCTAGAACCCATATCCAAAATTCATTATAAAACCATGTAAAAATTAGATATGTTGGACCTTTTGAATAGTAAATAGCTTATTTAACAACAACAAATCGAAAGCTTAACCTAAAGCTATCAAAGTTATCATTTTTATTTCAAAACCCAAAAACCTCAAAATGCAATATAATAGGTTTTATTGAAAACTAATGGTATAGAAATAGAGAGGATGATAAGGGCAATTCAAAAATATCACTACCTTTCAAAAATCCTCAAGAATGAAGAGAGAAAGAGATGGAACAGTGAATTCTAATGGAGGGGTGAAAGTCACATTGGTTTTGAAAGAGAAGAGGGGAGGAAGATGAGTAAAATGCATTTTTATTTGTTTTGTTTTATTTTAAAAGTCAAAGGACATTTTTACCCTTAACGAAAATAGGTAATTACAATAGTGCAAAACCCATGCCCATTTGGGGTTAAAAGATGACTAGCCCAACATACATTTATTTGTTTTGAAAATATAAAGCCCATAATTATATTTTAATAGTTTTATCTAAATCTTGAGGTTTTGATATGGATGGTATTCAAGCAATTGGTACTATCTCATAAAAACCTTTAGATTTAATAATATTCATAGTTTAACCAATTTAATTTAATAGAACCTAATTAAGTTAGAACTTAAAACCAATAAGACAATAAATAAATCATGCATTCAAACCCTTTATGTTGAAAATATATTTTTGAATATGAATGGAGCGCCTCGAATATAAAAGATGCTTTTAATCTCATATTCGGATAAAAAAATATTTCCTTATAAAAGGAATATCTCCGTTTGAAATTAAAATCCATTCAATAATTAAGGGTTAAATTAAATTCAAAATATTATTCGAAATGCCAAAATGCCACGTAAAATTAAAAGTTATTGATAACAAGCATTTGTGGGCGTGCTAACCATTCCCCACACATAACCGACTCCTGAACCTAAATTTCAAAATAAAGAATCTCTTGTTGTTTTATGGTGTCCAATCTACCAAAATGATCTGTGACGACTCTAAATGTTTTCAAAATTAAGTAAAGAATGAAAAAGTCTAACTTTTGAGATTAACTAAATTTTAAATCAAATTTAATATAAAAAGCCTATTTTTCAAGATTAAATGAATTAAAAGGTAAAACCCTAATTTTCAAAGAATAATCGTTGAGCTATTTCACCCCAGGTTCTAAAATGGTCACGACACACAACTTTTCTTTCTCCTCTCCCTCCAAATTTACACAACCTCTTTCTTCATCCATCTACATTTGCTTCTCCACCTTATTAACATCTACTTAAGTTCAAGGTTTTTTACATTTTTGTTAAAAAAAGTTATATTAGATATTAAAATTTTTGTCTTGTTTGTAATAACGATCCTGCGTGAGCTTGACGCGTTTTTTTACAAAAATGGTTTGAATGAGAGTCGCCACCAATCTGTTAATATAGGTGAGATCAGATCACCCAAAAACCCGATCATTTTAATAAAACTTGTTTTTTTTCATTTGTATTAAAACAACAGATTTTGGTCTGCAAAACCAAAAAAATAAGTTCGGGAGTTGGATACGTTTGGGGAAGGGTGAGCACCCCCACAACTGGTACCTAGTTGATTACCGATTGTTTTTAACAATGGAAATTATGAATTCGAATTTAATATAAAAATCGTGATCCCTGAAAAATATATTTACAAGAATATTTCTTTATATGGAAGAAACTTACGCCCCTTTAAGCTCAAGAAATAATTTCTATTAGATTCCGGAACGAAGGAATGCTATTTTAAAAATTATAATTTAGAATTTAAAAAGATATTTTTATATTAAAGATCAATGAGGAAGCGTCACCCCTTTAAATTCGAGGTACGTTTTTCTCGAAAATCCCTAACAAAGAAAGTCGTTTTAATTTAACATTAGATAAAACGAATGAATACAAGATATACATACAGATATATGTAATAATATAAAAAATAAGTGAACAATAATAATAATAATAATAATAATGATAATAATAATAATAATAATAATAATAATAATAATATAACAACTATTGTGAATAAAATAATGTAGAACAACGAACAAGAGTAAAAGAATAAAGCGATAGAGAAAGAGTGAGATTTGTATTATTCTAAAAAATAGACTTGTGTACAATGCCTTCATCAAATCATTTATTTATAGGCATAAGAAGTAAATAATACATTAAACTATAATTAATGAAGATAATACTCTTAATAATAAACTAAATCAAATCTCCTTGATAAAGTTCTTATCATGATAGACATCCACATAGATAAATATTCATAACACTCCTCCTTGGATGTCTATGAAGATAATGTGCCTCGTTAAAACCTTACAAAGATAAAACCCCAGTGGGAAAAAATTTCTTTAGTGAAGGAAAAAGAGTACATTCATCTTTGATACTAGGGATGTAAAAAGCTGATCCGACCTGAAAACCCGACTGAAACCTGCTTGTAACACCCGTGTTTTGGGCCTAGGAGTTAACCGGGTTTATAGCTCGAGGGAATAAAATTTAAATTAAAACAATTCAACCTAATTTGTGATCTAATTGAGCCTTGAGAAAAGGGGAGGGACCAATGTTGTAATTGGACCCAAAAGTTTTAAAAGCAAGACAACTTTTAAATAAAAGTTGTCATCTTCCTTTTCCCTATACCTTTTTAACGTCAAACACACCCATTCCCTCTCTCAAACTCTTCCAAACCTAAAACACTATTCCATTCATTTTCTTCTTCAATCCAAGGTGCTTTTCAAAGGTAATTAGGTTTTCTTAATCTCCTCTTTATCCTCTATCCATCTATGGTCTTGGATTTCAAAAATATGGAGTTTTGAAAATTAGGGTTTATATTAAAGTTTGGATTTTTAAAGGGGTTTTCCATTTGGTTTTGATAAATTAAGTTGGGGTTTTAGTTAATCTTGTTAAAAGGTGTAACATATATCAATTTGGTTGAATTTGGATGAAAATTCGTAGTGGGTTCTTAGGGCAATTTTTGAGGTTTTAAAACTTGGGTTTTTGGTGGGTTTTATGTTGAAATTGAAGGGCTGATGGTCTACCTATGTTAGGAGGGTGATTTGGGATGTTTTGGAAGTCATTTGGGTGTTTGGAAATTGAGATTTCAACAAGGGAATTGGGAAGCACGAAAATTGGGTTTTTGAGATATTAAGTGATTTGGGAAATTGTGGATTTTGGCTTGTGATTGTAAAGTCAGTTGATGGTTGAGTTTAGCATTGAATTGTGGTGTAATAAGTGTGTTTTGTTTGCCTAGAAGCAAGAGGAAGCATTGAAGAGGCGTTGGGACCGAATCCGAGTTCGTAGGAGGATTGTATCGAATTGTTAAGGAAGGGCGGTGAGTGGTTTCAACTTGTTTTTAAGTTTGGTTCGAATATGTGTTGTGTGTGTGTGTAAAGTGTGCTTGGTAGGCCACTTCCATTTAATTCAAGTTGATAGCTTAGCCTTTGATATCCTTAAATGCTATTGTGCTTGCTTAGCTATGCTCTTGTACTTGTGATTATATGGTGCATGTATATATATATCATGATGTGGATATATGTGATGAGCATGAGTGTGGTTGATGATATGTGATTGATAATGATAATTGGCACTAAATAATTACCGGTTGTAAATGATCGATCATTAGGATAGTGTGCACACAAATTGAGTCAAAACGTACGTGGCCTTGATGGCGTTAAGTCATCAAGGAGGAGTACGGTGATGTAACATTCCACCGGAAGCTTTTATTTATTTCTAGGGGATGATGAGTGGAATCCCATTCGTAGGGCATGTGGCGATGAGTGGAATCCCGCACATGCAAGGTCCGGTGATGAGTGTAATCCCACCGAGGTAAAGTGATGTTAAGGTTTATATCCGCACAATCGGGGTAATTAAAGTGGCCAATTAAACTTGTTCATGTATTGTGATATATGATGGTGATATGTGATTGTGGTATATGGTGTTGTTGCATGATGTGGATGTTGATGTTTAAACTTGTTAGGATTGAGAGACCATATATGCCACTTGAAAGACTAGCTAGGTCTACTTGGTTACATGTTAATGTTTGATGTATGTGAGATTAGGATTTACATGCTTGAACCCTGCATTGTTGATGTTTTTCGTTTTAGAGCACCCTCACTAAGCTTATAGCTTACGCTCTCAATGTTCAACAATGCAGATCGTTAGCTTGGCGTTAGCTCGAGGCAAGGCAAGAAGGGCTTCCAAGTTTGTGACTCAAGTACGGTGGTGATTTTGTATTAGTTAGCAATGTGGCATGGGTTGTGTATGAGCTTGTATGACTCTTTTACATGTGTTGTTTTGTTGGATGAATGTTAGTTGCTTAGGAGCTTGCTTAGACTCCTTGTTATCTTGCTTTCGTATGGCTTGTGTTGCCATGTTTAAATTGTAACTCATGCCTAAATTGCTTATCTTGAATGTTGGCCATGTGCCTTTGAAGTTGCCTATATGTTTGGATGTTGAAGCATGATCTTTGAATGTTAAAATGCCATCTTGAGTCCTTTGCCTGAGTTCCTTGTTGTTTATACATGTTGGGTGCTTGTATGGCTATATAGTGGTATGTAAATGTTGTATGAGTGCTTGTTTGGGTCTAGGGAAGTCCTAAATTGCATCTAGGTTCGAGTCTTGTTCGTTTTAGTTGAGTTTGGAGGTTTTTGCTGTGCAGGGGTATCGATACGGCTGGTCCGGTATCGATACCGCCTTCTTGTTTCAGGCCTCGTGTATCGATACACGAGGGGGCGTATCGATACCATTTTGGTCACTGGAGCTACTGTCCATTTTGGTATCGATACGGGCCTCTGGTGTACCGATACCATTTTGGTCACTGGAGCTACTGTCCATTTCGGTATCGATACTGGTCTCTGGTGTATCGATACCGTCATCTTGGCGTTGACCGTTGAAAGTCAACCGTTGGGGGGAGTATCGATACACTCCTTGGGTGTATCGATATGGCCTCTACGGGTTGACTTTGACCTATTGACCTAGTCAAGGGGGTATCGATACGCCCCTTAAGGGTATCGATAACGCCTGTAGTTAAAGCTTAAAATTTGGGCTGTAAGTTGTTGGGCTGAGTTTGGTTGTTTGCCTCATGAATGTTGTTCCGCTGTATGTTCACATAGGATTAAATACTCATCTAGGCAAGATTTAAAATGAAAAAAATAGGGTTGCTAACCGAGAGGGAATTCCCTAAGGGGTTTTCACTCGATTTTCCCCGTGTGGCCCACTCGGACCGGTCATCCGACCAGACCGGGACGAGGGGGTTACATTTGTTGGTATCAGAGCCTGAGGTTACCGAGACCTCGGGCAGGTAAGTGAGGTAAGCTTAATGTGCAAAATGCTTATGATGTTCGATGCATGTTTTACCATGAATCCTTGATGCTTGATTGATCGTATGATGTTTTGAGTGCCTGAAATGTTGTGTCTGGTGTAGAGTGTGTGTCCATTGCTACTATTAACTAATTTAAAAAGATTTTTGGAAAGAGGAGTACTTGAGCACTATTGGACCCTTGCTTTGACTAACGTAATCCTTATCTGTTTCTTGTTGTAGTTTTACCTTGCTAGTTGAACCATGAGACCACGTGGGAGGCCTAGGATGGTTCGACCGGAACCACGGGTAGAGTCTCCAGGAGTAGAGCCAGTAGTTAGGGTTGAGGCCCAAGTGGGAGAGCCTGTGGTTGGAGTTGGAGCTCCTCCACCACCTCCACCACCACCTCCTCCTCCACCGGGAGTGGGAGGTGAGGCCGGGGCTGAAGCAGAGGGACCACAAGGTGGCCAAGGTGGCCAAGGACCGGCCGGAATTGATTTAGCTCCGTTGGTTCAGGCGATAGCCGGGGCATTTCAGGCTGCAGTAGCTGGAGGTCAGGCAGCACACCATCAGGGTGAGGGCACTGGATTGCCTTTAGAGAGACTTCGGGGCCTTGGGGCCGAAGTGTTCAGAGGTGCTACTCCGGAGAGGTCAGAGTTATGGTTTGAGAAGACGGTCCGTATTCTTGCTCAGATGGGATGTACTGGTGAGCGTAAGTTGGGATGTGTTGAGTCGCTACTTCAAGGTGATGCCTACACCTGGTGGGTCACCGCTACTTCGGGGATGTATGAGGCCGAGATCACTTGGGAGTTCTTCGAGACAGCATTCCGGAAGAAGTATCTGGGTCCGCGATACCTCGATGAGAGGAAGAGGGAGTTTATGGCATTGCTTCAGGGGAGTATGTCTGTGACCGATTACGAGATCAGATTTGTTAGATTGAGTCAGTATGCACCCAAGCTTGTACCTACTGAGGTGGAGCGTTGTAACCGCTTCCGATATGGGCTGAATGAAGAAATCAAGACGTATACACTAGCTTCGGACTATACTGATTTTGATGTCTTGGTCTCGACGGCCAAGGACTTAGAGCACAGCTTGAGTTTGACCAGGCGGTCAGGTGGATCTAGTTCGGGTAAGAGGTCCAGCAACTTTGATAGAGGTGATGCCAAGAGGCATCGAGACAACAGACATCAGTATGATCATAGGCGTGGTGGCGGTAACCACGGTAGGGGCCACCAGGGCCAGAGAGCTGGTGGGAAGTTGCCCACATGTGCTACTTGCGGGAGGAACCACACCGGGGAGTGTTGGGGAAATTATCACTCTTGTTGGAGTTGTGGTGCTAGAGACCACATTAGACGTGACTGTCCACATCAGGTGGGACAGGCACCAGCTCGGGCTCCTGCTAGAGCCAACGATTTTCAGAGAGGCCGCGGGCGCGGTAGAGGTAATTTCCAGCCAAGGAGCGATGGTCAGAGAAATTTAGCTCATGTAGTTGCAGTCCAGCCGGAGGGCGGAGGACAGGCCAGGGTTTACGCTCAGCGCGGGGAGCAGCATGACACCGATGTGATCGCAGGTAACTTCTCGATACAGTCTTTGGGTTTGCTTTCTTTGATTGACTCTAGGTCTACACATTCGTACATATTGAGTGAGCATGCACAGTCTTTGAATTTGCCTTGTGAATTGTTAGAGGTAGGAGTTAGTGTTACTAGTTCCTTTGGGGACACGGTAGTAGTTAGGAAGATGTACTGAAGGTGTCCGTTGATGGTTCAGGGACATGTGTTTCCAGTGGATATGATGGAGCTTCCTTTCTATGGTTTCGATGTGATTCTGGGTATGGATTGGCTCACGGAGCATAGAGCTAGGATAGATTTTGAAACTAAGCGATTTCTTTGAAGCTCACAGATGATTATGAGATTGTGGTGGTGGGCGAGAACGTGAAGTTCTTGTCTAATGTGGTTTCAGTGTTAGAGGCTAAGAGGTTAGTTGAGCTGGGGTGTGAAGCATACTTAGCGTATGTGATGAACCCTAACATGAGTGAGGTTAGACCTCAGGACATCCGGACAGCATGTGATTTTCCTAGTGTGTTCCCGGAAGAACTGCCAGGGTTACCACCGGATAGAGAGGTAGAGTTCAGCATTGAGACTTATTCTGATTCAGCTCCTGTATCGATTGCTCCTTATCGCATGGCACCGAAAGAATTGAAAGAGTTGAAGACTCAGTTGCAAGAATTGACTGATAGAGGTTTTATTCGACCTAGTTCTTCACCTTGGGGTGCACCAGTGTTGTTTGTGAAGAAGAAAGATGTAAGTATGAGAATGTGCATAGATTACAGACAGTTAAATCAGTTGACAGTGAAGAACAAATATCCGTTGCCTAGAATTGATGACTTGTTTGATCAGTTGAGAGGAGCATCTGTCTTTTTGAAGATTGATTTGAGATCAGGTTACTACCAGCTAAAGGTTAGAGAGGTTGATGTACCGAACACAACCTTTAGGACTAGATACGGTCACTATGAGTTTTTAGTCATGCCATTTGGGTTGACTAATGCACCGGCAGCTTTCATGGACATGATGAATAGGATTTTTCATCAGTATCTAGATCAGTTTGTGGTTGTATTTATTGATGACATATTGGTATACTTTCGAACTGAAGAAGACCATGACCGACATTTGAGACTTGTCTTGAAGACTTTGCTAGATCATCAGTTGTATGTGAAGCTCAGCAAGTGTGAGTTCTGGATCCGTGAGGTAGTCTTCTTAGGACATGTAGTGTCAGCTGAAGGCATTAGAGTTGATCCGAAGAAGATTGAACCCATTGTTGAGTGGAAGCAACCGAAGTCTGTGACAGAGGTACGTAGCTTCCTAGGCTTAGCCGGATACTATAGGAGATTTGTAGAGGGATTCTCTAAATTAGCCGCTCCATTGACACAGTTACATCAGAAGAGTGTTCAGTTTGAGTGGACAGATGCAAGACAGAAAGCCTTTGAGAAATTGAAAGAAGCTTTGACCCAAGCTCCGATTTTGATCCAGCCTGAGTCCGGGAAGGACTATGTAGTCTACAGTGATGCCTCTTATGTAGGGTTAGGATGTGTTCTGATGCAAGACAAGAGAGTGGTGGCTTATGCCTCAAGACAGTTGAAGACCCATGAGCGCAACTATCCGACCCATGACATAGAGTTAGCTGCAGTTGTGTTTGCTCTGAAGATTTGGAGGCATTATTTGTATGGTGAGAAATGCACATTATACACCGACCACAAGAGTTTGAAGTACATTATGACTCAGCGAGATTTGAATCTCAGACAGCGTAGGTGGTTAGAGCTGCTAAAAGACTACGATCTTACTATTGAGTACCATCCGGGTAAGGCCAATGTAGTGGCCGATGCTTTGAGTAGGAAGGTGGCCGTAGACTTGAGAGCTATGTTTGCTAGATTGAGTTTGTCCGGAGATGGTTGCTTGATAGCCGAGCTTCAGGTTAGACCTACTCTAGGTCAGTTGATTCGAGAGAAACAGCTTCTAGATAGATCTTTGGCACCTCACGTGCAAGATATAGCCGAGGGTAGATCTTCAGACTACAGCTTTAGTTCTGATGGGGTTTTGTGTTTCAAAGACAGAATAGTTGTGCCAGAAGACAGTGATTTGAGACGTACGATCTTGACTGAAGCTCACAGTAGTCCGTTTGCTATGCATCCTGGAAGTACGAAGATGTACCGTGATTTGAAGAATGGGTACTTTTGGGTTGGCTTGAAGAGAGATGTAGCCGACTTCGTGAGTAAGTGCTTAGTGTGTCAGAGAGTGAAGGCGGAACATCAGGTTCCCTCAGGTTTGTTACAGCCGTTGAGAATTCCGGAATGGAAGTGGGAGAACATCACCATGGATTTTGTTTCGGGTTTGCCTTTGACTCCTACAAAGAAGAACTCAGTTTGGGTGATAGTGGATCGCTTTACGAAGTGTGCTCACTTCTTGGCGGTCAACACTACCTTCACTCTAGATAGATTAGCTGACTTGTACATTGGTGAGATTGTGAGGCTACATGGTGTACCGAAGTCCATTGTATCGGATAGAGATCCGCGGTTTACTTCTAGATTTTGGGAGTGTCTGCATACAGCTTTGGGTACCCGTTTGAACTTCAGCACTTCTTATCATCCTCAGTCAGATGGTCAATCAGAGAGAGTTATTCAGATCTTAGAGGATATGTTACGTTGTTGCATCATTGACTTTCAGGGTACTTGGGAGAAACATTTGCCTCTAGTAGAGTTTGCGTACAATAACAGCTTTCAGTCGAGCATTCAGATGGCTCCGTATGAGGCCTTGTATGGCCGGAAGTGTAGGACTCCAGTATGTTGGGCCGAGGTAGGGCAGAAACTCTTACCTATGCCGGATTTGCTCAAGGGGACAACCGACAAAGTAAAATTGATTTGTGATCGTTTGAAGGCCGCTTGGGATAGGCAGAAGTCCTATGCCGATTTGAAGAGGAAAGAAGTTGAGTTCTCAGTGGGTGAGAAGGTATTCTTGAAAGTGTCTCCGTGGAAAAAGGTGATGAGATTTGGCCGAAAGGGGAAGTTGAGTCCGAGGTACATAGGACCGTATGAGATTGTGAAGAGGGTTGGTCCGGTTGCGTATCAGTTGCGTTTGCGATCCGAGCTTGAGAAGATACACGATGTGTTCCATGTTTCGATGCTTCGTAAGTATAGGTCCGATCCGTCACATGTTATGCCCGTTGAAGAAATTGAATTGAATCCGGATTTAACATATGAGGAAGAACCAGTGGAGATCTTAGCTTCTGACAGTAAGGTGTTGAGGGGTAGATCGATTGAGTTAGTGAAGGTGCGGTGGCAACGTAGAGGTGTGGACGAGGCCACTTGGGAGAGGAAGGATGATATGGAAAAGCAGTTTCCGTATCTCTTTCAGTCAGGTAATTTTGGGGACGAAATTCCTTAAGTGGGAGAGAGTTGTAACACCCGTGTTTTGGGCCTAGGAGTTAACCGGGTTTATAGCTCGAGTCAATAAAATTTAAATTAAAACAATTCAACCTAATTTGTGATCTAATTGAGCCTTGAGAAAAGGGGAGGGACCAATGTTGTAATTGGACCCAAAAGTTTTAAAGGCAAGACAACTTTTAAATAAAAGTTGTCATCTTCCTTTTCCCTATCCCTTTTTAACGTCAAACACCCCCATTCCCTCTCTCAAACTCTTCCAAACCTAAAACACTATTCCATTCATTTTCTTCTTCAATCCAAGGTGCTTTTCAAAGGTAATTACATTTTCTTAATCTCCTCTTTATCCTCTATCCATCTATGGTCTTGGATTTCAAAAATATGGAGTTTTGAAAATTAGGGTTTATATTAAAGTTTGGATTTTTAAAGGGGTTTTCCATTTGGTTTTGATAAATTGAGTTGGGGTTTTAGTTAATCTTGTTAAAAGGTGTAACATATATCAATTTGGTTGAATTTGGATGAAAATTCGTAGTGGGTTCTTAGGGCAATTTTTGAGGTATTAAAACTTGGGTTTTTGGTGGGTTTTATGTTGGTTTTGAAGGGCTGATGGTCTATCTATGTTAGGAGGGTGATTTGGGATGTTTTGGAAGTCATTTGGGTGTTTGGAAATTGAGATTTCAGCAAGGGAATTGGGAAGCACGAAAATTGGGTTTTTGAGATATTAAGTGATTTGGGAAATTGTGGATTTTGGCTTGTGATTGTAAAGTCAGTTGATGGTTGAGTTTAGCATTGAATTGTGGTGTAATAAGTGTGTTTTGTTTGGCTAGAAGCAAGAGGAAGCATTGAAGAGGCGTTGGGACCGAATCCGAGTTCGTAGGAGGATTGTATCGAATTGTTAAGGAAGGGCGGTGAGTGGTTTCAACTTGTTTTTAAGTTTGGTTCGAGTATGTGTTGTGTGTGTGTGTAAAGTGTGCTTGGTAGGCCACTTCCATTTAATTCAAGTTGATAGCTTAGCCTTTGATATCATTAAATGCTATTGTGCTTGCTTAGCTATGCTCTTGTACTTGTGATTATATGGTGCATGTATATATATATCATGATGTGGATATATGTGATGAGCATGAGTGTGATTGATGATATGTGATTGATAATGATAATTGGCACTAAATAATTACCGGTTGTAAATGATCGATCATTAGGATAGTGTGCACACAAATTGAGTCAAAACGTACGTGACCTTGATGGCGTTAAGTCATCAAGGAGGAGTACGGTGATGTAACATTCCACCAGAAGCTTTTATTTATTTCTACGGGATGATGAGTGGAATCCCGCACATGCAAGGTCCGGTGATGAGTGTAATCCGACCGTGGTAAAGTGATGTTGAGGTTTATATCCGCACAATCGGGGTAATTAAAGTGGCCAATTAAACTTGTTCATGTATTGTGATATATGATGGTGATATTTGATTGTGGTATATGGTGTTGTTGCATGATGTGGATGTTGATGTTTAAACTTGTTAGGATTGAGAGACCATATATGCCACTTGAAAGACTAGCTAGGTCTACTTGGTTACATGTTAATGTTTGATGTATGTGAGATTAGGATTTACATGCTTGAACCCTGCATTGTTGATGTTTTTCGTTTTAGAGCACCCTCACTAAGCTTATAGCTTACGCTCTCAATGTTCAACAATGCAGATCGTTAGCTTGGCGTTAGCTCGAGGCAAGGCAAGAAGGGCTTCCAAGTTTGTGACTCAAGTACGGTGGTGATTTTGTATTAGTTAGCAATGTGGCATGGGTTGTGTATGAGCTTGTATGACTCTTTTACATGTGTTGTTTTGTTGGATGAATGTTAGTTGCTTAGGAGCTTGCTTAGACTCCTTGTTATCTTGCTTTCGTATGGCTTGTGTTGCCATGTTTAAATTGTAACTCATGCCTAAATTGCTTATCTTGAATGTTGGCCATGTGCCTTTGAAGTTGCCTATATGTTTGGATGTTGAAGCATGATCTTTGAATGTTAAAATGCCATCTTGAGTCCTTTGCATGAGTTCCTTGTTGTTTATACATGTTGGGTGCTTGTATGGCTATATAGTGGTATGTAAATGTTGTATGAGTGCTTGTTTGGGTCTAGGGAAGTCCTAAATTGCATCTAGGTTCGAGTCTTGTTCGTTTTAGTTGAGTTTGGAGGTTTTTGCTGTGCAGGGGTATCGATACGGCTGGTCCGGAATCGATACCGCCTTCTTGTTTCAGGCCTCGTGTATCGATACACGAGGGGGCGTATCGATACCATTTTGGTCACTGGAGCTACTGTCCATTTTGGTATCAATACGGGCCTCTGGTGTACCGATACCATTTTGGTCACTGGAGCTACTGTCCATTTCGGTATCGATACTGGTCTCTGGTGTATCGATACCGTCATCTTGGCGTTGACCGTTGAAAGTCAACCGTTGGGGGGAGTATCGATACACTCCTTGGGTGTATCGATATGGCCTCTACGGGTTGACTTTGACCTGTTGACCTAGTCAAGGGGGTATCGATACGCCCCTTAAGGGTATCGATACCGCCTGTAGTTAAAGCTTAAAATTTGGGCTGTAAGTTGTTGGGCTGAGTTTGGTTGTTTGCCTCATGAATGTTGTTCCGCTGTATGTTCACATAGGATTAAATACTCATCTAGGCAAGATTTAAAATGAAAAAAAATAGGGTTGCTAACCGAGAGGGAATTCCCTAGGGGGTTTTCACTCGGTTTTCCCCGTGTGGCCCACTCGGACCGGTCATCCGACCAGACCGGGACGAGGGGGTTACACTGCTCGAGTCAATTTGACCTGAAAATTTAATGACCCGAACCCAATCTATAATCGACTGTTGTTGATCCGAATCTGAATTCGACCTATTACTGTAGTGACCGAACACGACCTGCGTCCGACTGAAAACGACCCGAACCCTAATTGGACCTGTTACTGTGGACCTGAAACCCGACCTGCGCCCGACTGAAATGAACCCGAACCCGAAGCCGATCTGGCAGATAACCGATTTTACCCGACTGAATTGACCCGAGATCTGATATTACCCGACCTGTTTTGGACCCGACCTGTTTTGAACCCGACCTGCTTTGAACCCGACCTATTTTTAACCTGAATTGATATTGATTTGACTTGATATTTACCTGATATATAGTTGAAGAAGTCTACAATTTGATAAATTTAAAGTGTTGATAAATGTAAAGTATTAATTTATTAAATTAATTTAATACTAACTCGTTCAATATAAATTATTTATAAAGTTTAATAAGAATTAACATACTTAAATTTATTTTATTAAAAATATTCAAAATTTAAAAGTTTTATTAAATTAATAAGTTGTGATGTATGAATTTAAATCAAATTATTTAAAATTTGAATCAATTTATTAATTGTGATCATTAAATTTAAAAACATTTTGTTAAAAAATTTAATTATAACTATTAAAATTAAAAAAAATTAGTTTAGGGGGAAGTTTTTTTTAATTAATGGGGGGAAATTTTTTTGATTGATAGGAAATTATGGGGGGGATTTTAGCATCATATCAAACAAAAACAAAATCATTTTGCCGCCAGATCAAGTGTGTGGGGGGGGGGGATTTTGCCGCCAATATCAAACAAAATTGAGAGTGGAAGTGAGATTTTTTTTATTTAGGGGTTAATTATCCTTTAGGTCCTTCCTTAATTAGATGGTTAGGGTTTAGGGTTTTTAGGTTTTAGTTTGTTTTTTTAGTCTTAAATTTTGGTTTAGTTTCTTTAAATTTTATTTAATTAGGTCATGCTTCATAAATTAATTAATTATTAAGCTTTTTAGTTTGCTTTAAATTTAATTTGGTCATCGTATAAAGATTTGGTAAGTAATTAGGTTTAATAATTTTATTCATTTGTGATTTGGGCTCTAATTAATAATTTAGTTTTAATTTATTTTTAGATTTGTCCTTTTATGTTTCAATTTATTTTGTTTGTTAGATTTATGGGTTTATGTTTAGAGTTTAAGGGTAAGTGTGTCAGGTTGATTGTTTGGGGCTATGAGATTAGTTTAGGGATTATGTGATTAGGCTTGCACTCTAATTATTAGTGAATAGTGTCTGTAAGATTTAGATATTCATGTTTGGGGTTTAGGAGTAAATGTGTCAACTTAATTATTTGCGGTTATGAGATTAGTTTAAGGATTAGGGGATTAGACTTGTACTCCAATTATTAATGATTATAAGATTTAAGAGTTGAGGTTTATGGGTATTGTTTGGGGTATACATATATACATACAAATATGTATGTTCTAGTATATATATACATATATAACAATATATGCATACTAAAATTTACATACATACATACATACATACATATATATATATATATATATATATATATATATGTGTGTGTGTGTATATATAATTATAACAATATATATATATATACTAAAACATACATACATACATACATACATACATACATACATACATACATACATACATACATACATACATACATACATACATACATACATACATACATACATACATACATACATACATACATACATACATACATACATACATACATACATACATACATACATACATACATACATACATACATACATACATACATACATACATACATACATACATACATACATACATACATACATACATACATACATACATACATACATACATACATACATACATACATACATACATACATACATACATACATACATACATACATACATACATACATACATACATACATACATACATACATACATACATACATACATACATACATACATACATACATACATACATACATACATACATACATACATACATACATACATACATACATACATACATACATACATACATACATACATACATACATACATACATACATACATACATACATACATACATACATACATACATACATACATACATACATACATACATACATACATACATACATACATACATACATACATACATACATACATACATACATACATACATACATACATACATACATACATACATACATACATACATACATACATACATACATACAT